>OX352477.1:16617714-18025214 GCA_947093115.1 Brenthis daphne | reverse complement strand
AGTGTTTAAGCCAACAACGTACATATTAAACATAGTACTACATTATAGTGTTTGCCAAAAAATGCTATATAGTTATTCTAGCGCTTTTATATCTTTGACGTAAGTCTAAAGGGCAGCTGTGGGCAGTTAATAAGTGAACAAAGAAACCAACATTTTCCTTTAACGTCGGACAATTTGTTACAGCTCGACACGAGGAGACGGCGTTGAAAAAGTCCACAGTAACAAGTGGGGACGAAACTAAAATAAAATAGCCATTATTCATCTCTACCTCAATACGTTCTTAGCGGAGCCAGATTGAACGTTTAATACTCGGATAATTGGATCGACTATTAATCATTTGCCTTTTTTCTCACTTTTTTTAGCATTTTATAAAATTGAGTAAATTATATATTTATATATATAATATATATATATATATATATAAATATATTATACATATATATTTACTTTATATATTTATATATAATTATATAATTTATTAGTTAGTTGTATGTCCCTAAGCTTGGATGTTTTAGCAACGCCTAAAAAATAAACGTCTTTCAAAGATTATTTTCATGCCTGAAGTCGTCGTAGGCGTAAAGAAAACTCACCAGAGTTTCATCAAAATCGGATCTACGGTTTAGAAAAGCATACAGGACAAACATAAAACATTCATTTTTATTTATTGGAAGATTTTGTATTGTATAATTTAATAAATAAGTTATTCTATTTTGATGTGTGTGTACTCATCCATTTTTAACGTCTCACTGCTCAGCGAAGATCTTCCCTTAAAGCGATGGGAATCTGGCCACATTCCACTAAGCTGGCTGTGCGGGTTGGCGGACTTCACAAATCATACAAAATATTTCTATAGTTGTGGTATTTAAAACAGGTTTATTTTCATTTTATATTTTCTTTCAAAAAACAGAAGGAAACTAGTAATAAAAAATTGTATGAAGCTTTTTCTGCGTGTTGTTCAGTATTTAACGCCGTGGCTTTATAAGTGTTTTTGTATAAGTTTCATATATCTACTAAGAGGCTTTTGGTGTTAGGTTTAGAACAAAACCATTATAATTAATGGCACTAACTACTAACTAACACAACTGTTAAACGAGCTGGATATCGTAATACTAAAGCTTGTCTCATAAATGCGCCATATTTCATGCTCACGTTGAGCCTAAGAGCTTGACGGTTAGCAGAACGGACGAGTAGAATTTAAACTTTAAAAGTAATGCACTATGATTAAACAAAAACCTTATTTTTCCTATTTATTTCTCTTTATTATGTTTTTCAAAGACGTATATTATATCCTAGTGACTCACCCTCAATCGGGTTCAACCCTTAGTACGTTTTAAAGTTTAGTATAGATTTCTCCGAGATGAGATATTTTTTCCGCAGTAAAAAGTATTCTATATGTTGACCCGGTTAACAGCTGTCTTCATTCATCATACCAAATTTTATCAAAATCTGTCCAGTGGGTTTCTCGTGATGCGTTCCCAAACAGACAGACACATAGACAAAAATTCAAAAAACTATAGATTCGGTTTCTGTATCGATAATAATGACTATTACAATATGATTTTCCAAAAAATATTTTATGTACACATTCGGTTTAGATACAACTTTATTTTATGTATAGATTATTTTTGCTCAGAGAATTGCTCATTAATTATTATAAGATAGGATTAACTAGAATTTTATTATATATTGATAGATCAGTTAGAATTTTATACTTTCAGTGTCTAATTATGAAATAGTCTAGTAGGTAATTTATTTGCTGAAAATATTTAATTTGTGGGTTTTGGTGTTTAAGTGGATGTATGATTTTTTTCTAATATATGTAAAATGTTGCGTGAATTTATTGTTGCTCGTTAAAATATATTTTAACATGGGCAAATAAATGGCTCCCGCGGGATGTGATGGAAAGTAATCACATCTTTTATGAGAAAATGTAAATCTATACATATAATAAAAGTCGCTGTCTGTACATGGAAGACATTTGAGAAAAACTAATTATTGGGGGGTCTTTATCAACACTAAAAAACCCAAAAGTTTGGAATTGAATCTTGGAAGTTTTGTCTGTTTGTCTGTATGTGTCTCAGAAACGGCTTAACCGATTTGGGTGCGGTTTTCACCAATATATTGCAGTAAGCTTCACTTAACATTAAGTATATGTTTTATTTTAATCGGTTCGTAATTAAAAAAGTTATATCAATTTAAAGGATCACCTAGCCGTAAAGAAATTAAATTAAAGAGTAACCCGAGCGAAGCGAGTATGTGTCGCTAGTAAAATAAATAAAACAACAGTCATCGCATGTAAAGTTGAGAGCGAGAACTAATAAATTGCATGATTCTTATTGATTTTCCTCGTGACTTTACTTGCGTGGTTTAATTATATATTTAGCGTTCCCGAGGTTTATAACGTGATATAAGAGAGCCTTTACTTAATAGGTAGCTATAAAATGTAACAAGACCTTTCTAATCTATCGTGTCTTTTACATTCTACATGATATTGGCGAAGTTATAATAATAAACAATAAGGTAATAAATATGTTGATACATTAACACACATCACCATCTAGTTCCATGGTACACTACGAGGCTTGTGTTATGGATACCAGATAGTTGATACACTACACATATATAACTTTAAATACATAAATATTATAAATACAAAGATGACTGAAGTACAAACATTCGTGCCATCACACAAATGAATGTCCCCAGCAGGATTTGAACCCGCAACCGCTGCCACAGCAAGTAGGGTTGCTACAAACTGAGTCAAACGTGTCGTAGTTATCTGTGCTTTACTGGCACGATTTGAAGTCATTAACTTAGAAGATTGAAATGAATTTACTTTTTCGAATTTGACAAGTATTTAGAAAAAAATGAGTATGTATTAAAAAGAAAATCTGATAAACTAAAATATTTTTAGCTTTTGAATCACTTTTGAATTTTCTGTGTACCTTTAAATAATTTATGCTGATTGTAGTGTACTATTGATCTCATACCTGAAACAATAAAAACAGAGTTAAAATCAGACTAAAAACTTAGAACAAACAATATTATGAATATGAAAATATTTGTTATTTTATAACGCTTTTAGTATTAAGTTTTAGTAGGTACCTATGTATATGAAAAGACACGCAGAAAAGTTAGTTTGTTTTTTTTTGTTGTTTATTCGTTTTATTAAACAACCTCTGAATCTCCTCGTCAGATTTAAAAAATATTTTTTTTGATTTTTTTGTGGAAAATAGTAGATTTTCTGACATTAAGGTAGCATCTTTAGGGGCGGAATCGTACATATTATATAAATAAATAAACTACAAAGGTGGAACCGCGTGCAAAAGCTAGTTTATCTATACATAATAATAAAAGTGTAACTGATCGCTGTCTGTACATGGAGGATATTTGAGAAAAACTATCATTGGAGGTCTTTATTTACGCAATAGAACCCAAAACAATGATTTTTAGAATTTTTGTCTGTTTGTTTGCGCGTTTGTGCGTGCGAATGCCAGATACGGCTTAAGCAATTTGGATGCGATTTTCACTAATATACTGTGGTAAGCTTTACTTAACATTTAGTGTTTCTTTTATTTCAATCGGTTCATAAATAAAAAAAGTTACGTCAATTTAAAGAATAACCGGAGCGAGGGTGAGTCGCTAGTTAGTTTAGCTAGTTTGGGTGTGTCCGTTAAGTAAGTTTTAATTTTTTGAGCGCAACCCTAATTGTTTTTCTAAAATAAAAGTAGCCAAAGTTACTCTTTATAACATTAGCTGGCTGAGTGAAAGTCCCGTCAAAATCAGTCTAGCCGTTTCGTAGATTAGCCGGAACAAACAGACAGACAGACAAAATTAAAAAAAATGAGTTTCTCTTATAAGTACTGTATATAATTTCATATGCATTTAGTAAAAACTTGTTATTTTGACTTTACAAACAGACACTTCAATTTTATTTATCTGTATAAGTTGACTACGAAAATATTTTAATTACAACCTGGAGATTTTCCGTAGCCGAGTTGATTTTGAAATGCTTTCTCAATGACTCACTCATGTATTGTATTGTTTCAGCAGGCCAATTTTAAATCAAAGTCTGTATTATAATTTTATTTCTCTACTAGCGACTCACCCTCGCTCCACTCGACTCCGTCCTTATTTACGTTTTAACATTTAGTATAGATTTCTCAGAGATGAGATATTTTCCCGTAGTAAAAAGTATCCTATATATTGACCCAGATAACCAGCTGTCACAATACCAAATTTCATCAAAATCCGTCCAGCGGTTTTCTCGTAATGTGTTCCCAAACACACAGACAGACAAAAAATCTAAAAACTATAGATTATATCGATAATAATGATTATTTCAATAAGATTTTCCAAAAATATTTATTGTACAGATTCGACTCAATTAGAATTTTATTATATGTATAGATTAATTTAATAGTCCGAATTATACTTAAACAAGGAAAATATTTGTAAGACTCCTCATCAAAGTAAGACGTGTTTGTTTTCACGTTTCAGAGTTTCAGAATTACGTTTGACCTCATTCCTCGCTATCTTTACGTCGCTTGTTACTTAGAATTTCTCGGCATGAAGAGAATAATATTTTTAGTTAGTTAAAGAGTTAAAATAATAATATTTGTTACTGTTAGTTGCGGTGGTAGCCCAGTGGTAACGCGCTCGCTTGGAAAACCGAGTGATGCGGGTTCAAATCCCGGGTCTCGCACCTCTGATATTTTCATGTGCGAATCATTTCTAACATGATGACCACTTGCCTTACGGTGAAGGAAAACATCGTGAGGAAACCTGCATGTCTGAGAGAACCCAGCGAGTTTTCGAAAGACATGTGAAGTCCGCTAACCCGCACTTGGCCAGCGTGGTGGACTATGGCCTGATCCCCCTCGTATTGAAGGGAGGCCCGTGCCCAGCAGTGGGACGTTAAAAAAGGGCTGAATACATACATACATACATACAGTTGCGGTCATAGATTAACTTTAATATGTATAGATTATAGTATGTATATAAAAAATATTTGGTTATTATCGTGTTATATTGCTATCCGTGGCTTTGCATAAACGTATATTGTATGAGCGATTTACCTCCCTTCGCTAAGAATTTTTCGTGAATTTTCCTGTTTTAATAGTCATTCTGCTATTCAGAGCGGAGACAAATCCAACAAATCAAAGATTATAAAAATCGATCCAGCTGTTCTTATGTTATAAACTAGCGGCAACAAATCAAAAATGATGCAAAGCAAATGTAATATATTTCGATAAGTAAAATATATACTTACCTATTAGATATTCATATCTTAAAATATTGTCGGCTGGCAGCGATTTCGAAAATATCTGATTGGGTAAGTATCTATTCTAAATAAAAAACCCCGCTTAGTTATTTTTTACATTTTAGTGCCTGGAAGTTGGTTTTTATTTTTATTTAAAAAGTTTTTATTTAATATCATATTCAATTAAACAATTTATTTAAAAAAATATATATTGATTTTTTAAAAAACCGCTCGACCGACGATTTCGATAAAATTGATATGGGACCATCTGGGAAGTATACCCTTTGAAACAAAAAAAATCAGGCGTTTTGGAGTAATCGGTGAACAAACATAAAAAAAAAAGATTTCGACGAATTGAGAACCTCCTCCTTTTTGGAAGTCGGTTAAAAATGCCTTAAGAGCCTTTGATAACGTTTGACGCCACAGTGACTGGACCATGCAAATACTACTAATTTTAGTCAAAGCAACTGCCTTGAATGGGGCCATTTAGGGGTTTCCTTAGTATTGTCTGTCTTACTGTCTAAATGTTAATGTGGAGAGCTGTGATTGTAAATATTTAGTATCAAAATATATAGAACAAAGACATTAGAAAGGAAATATTTGTCTTTCGGTACAATGATAGTGTAATTTTGCTATATTAACTAGTCGCAGTGGTTATTAGAGCGTCTGCATCTTAGTATTTACATGTATATGTAAATGTATATGTTATTTATATAAAATTCAAAGACATTTTCAGTGTTTTCATTAAACAACTGAGATAAATTTTTATTATTAACTAGCAGTTAATCTTCGTTTCGCCCGGGTTCGTCCAAAAAACAAAAACAAGTCTTTCCCACGGGAAATGTGCATTTTTCCGGGATAAAAAGTAGCCTATGTGCTATTCCAAATTATAATCTATCTGTGTGCCTTTCAAATTCATTCAGTCGTTCCGGCGTAATTGAGTAGCAAACATCCATCCAACCAAACTTTCGCATATATATAGAAGTAAGATGATTATTGCATCACACTCTGTTCATAGACTCTACTCGTTCGGTAGGAACAGCAAGAAAAGGTAACGAAAGTTTGTGTTATTACAGGATGTAAGTTTTCATTTCGTATTTCACAAACACGCACACGCACTTTCACTAATAAGAAGAAGAATCACCGTATGCTAAATGCCTTTTTTTTAGATAAAATGTGTTTACTATCAGAAATCATAATAAATTTATATTAGGGTTGAAAAAAAATGTCCGTTGAGTTACTTCATCACATATTGATGCGCGAGTGAAACGAGGGTAAGTCATTGGTATATTATATATATATGTACAACTCCATAAAATTATGTTTTCGGATTTCTAAAAGACTCGGGTCTATGACCATGACTGGTGTAAAGTATTCAAAACATCGGAAATAAAAAAATCCACGAAATAATGCAAAAAAAAGTTTTGTTTAAAATGTCATTTACTCGCGTAAATCTAAAAAAAGTATTAAATAAACAATTACCTCAAACGAGAATCATATTCACTACTTCTACCTTAAAGCCAGTTATAACATATGTATATATACATCTAGTTACTTCCAATGCTATGAAAGTAAGACATGTACGCTTAGAATTTCGTTGAGTTTTGTCGTAAACCGGTGCCTACGAGTATTTCAAAGGATTCGGGAGGGATCTAAAATACGCTTTAAACGAAGATAAAACTGTTATATTTTATTATGCGATGGCTCGGTAAATCGCTGTTAACTGTACAAAATCGTACTGCCCACTAAATCACTTTAAATTTTATTGTATTCATTAAGCGGAAGACCGCTATAATTTACAATGTCATACATTCTTTCGGCGGAATTATCATTTACTAACTGAAATCATTTTAAATGGAGGATATTTTGATTATCTATTTTGTTTAATAAGATGTTTGATATACTAAAAATAAAGTTATCCGTTTTATTAAAATATAGAGTTAAAGTGGCTGTTTGTGAATCCAAAATAGCTATCCCTACTACCAATACCATTAAAAATACCATGAGCTTTATAAAGTCGTTTTATGGTTTTTTGAAAGAGATTTATGGTTTTTGTTACAGTTTGGAAAAAAATAATTTAATAACCATTTATTTGTTGGACATAAAAAATCCGCGTAATGGAGGATAGTATAAGTATGGTTTAACTGATTTTAACTGAACATCACTATAGATCAATCAATATAGATGTGAGTGGCATAAGCTATTTGTGTTATTATACGAGTATACAAGCGAAAATGCGGATAAAAGTTACTATTAAATATTATTATTATTCTATATCTTATATTTGTCTTTAAGGAATAAAGAAGATATATTTGTATGTTTATAATTGATAGAATAAAATAGAACGAGTTCTTAAACTACTGTATCGATTTTAATATTACTTTCATTACTCCAAAGTTAGATTATCTAAAAGTACCTACAAATAAGTGTTTAGTTTGAATTGTCACTCCCTATGTAACCTGAGTAAGTGAAATAAAGGTGGGTCACAAGTGCATATGTATATATAAGAATTTTACTTCTATACAAATAATAAAATTGTAACTAAGCCGAATATGTACATTAAATATTTTTTGGAAAATCTGTCTGCAGCTGTCTGTCTGTGACCGCATCACGGAAAAACCACTGGACGGATTTTCATGAAATTTAGTATGATGATAGCTGGTATTATTGGTTATAACCAATAGTCAGCCGGGTCAACATATAGGATACTTTTTACTTCGAGAAAATATCTCATCTCTGAGAAATCTATACTAAACGTAAAAATATAAATAAATATTTAAAGTGAACATTCAATTCTTACGTTGTAGATATAGTATAACAAAGAATAACAATATTTCTGTTCTAAATAAACAGTTATAATTATGATTTAAGCAATCAATGATCCGATCCATTTGCATGAAGATTAATCCTTAAAATATTCATGATTTTTCTCCCAACGAATTGAAGCCCAATTTGTGATTTCAGTGCAAATTACCGAACAATTGAATGAATACTAACGATATAATTAGTGGAACGGGAAATACATCAAAAAGTAATAATAGCTTTATTGTATAAGAAATATGGACGTAAACTCAAAGTATGAAATGAATATTTTTAAACTTCATTTAAATAGAAATATATCAATAGGATATCTATTTAATAAATCTCCAATCATTTTAATTTTATCATAATGTGGAGGAGTAACAAAAAACTTTTATTTACACGTAGGTATGTATATACATAAGCTTTCGTATTTATAATAGGGATTCAATTTTTAATCTATACATATAATAAAATTGTAAGTAAGACGAATCTGTACATTAAATATTTTTTGGAAAATCTTATTGAAATATACATTATTATCGATACAGAGTCCGAATCTATAGTTTTTAGAATTATTGTCTGTTTTTCTGTCTGTTACCGCATCACGAGAAAACCACTGGACAGATTTTGATGAAATTTGGTATTATGATAGCTGGTTATCCGGGTCAACATATAGGATACTTTTTACCGCGGGAAAATATCTCATTTCTGAGAAAAATACAAAAACTGCAATATAAGAGTATACTAATATGTAAAACCTAAGAATTTGGTTTTTGGTCATCTAAACGCGGGCGGGCAATGCTAGTTAAGAATAAGAAAGAAAAATTACCAATTCTCATAATATACTTATGGTGATATGTACTGTTTACAGTTTATAAAAAAGTTACACCAACTTCAAAATCATTTAAACTAAAACAGTACATTCATTTCCATTACAATTCAATTTATTACACTCTAGTATCTATCTATTACTGAGGCAGTAGTAGCCTAGTGGTAATATGTTCGCTTGAGAAACCGAGTGAAGCGGGTTCAAATCCCGGGTCTCACACTTCTGATATTTTCTGTAATACCTGTAACTCTGGTGGTGAAGGAAATCATCGTAAAGAAACCTACATGTCTGAGGGAACCTAGCAAGTTTTCAAAAGACATGTGAAGTCCGCCAACCCGCACTTGGCCGGCGTGGTGGACTATGGTCTGATCCTCTTCATATTAAAGGGAGGCTTGTGTCTAGCAGTGGAACGTCAAAAAAATACACACCTATTAATGTGTATACGGCTTTACAAAACGCGATTTACGCGAACATTGTAAGAGCCAAAGCATTATTCTCGAGACAACGTTCTAGCGAGAAATGTGAAAGAGTAAAATGCCATATTGAATTATACTTGGCAGTTTCTCAACATGGTCGTGTAGTAGAATATCACGTGGAGCAAACTACACGCCGTTGTACAAGACATTTAATTAATTATAGCACTCGCATAAGCGGTAATTACATATACTCTCATTATTACGTTAAGTTTGAAATAAAATTTTTCATTTCTTCTATTACATTAGTAGTTAGAGGTTCTTTCTCATAAATCAGGTTAAAAATTCTACGTAATAAATTATGAAGTAAATTAGTTACATCTTGTCAATGCTTATTAGAGAAAGAAAAATAATAGTTAAACAATAATATTATAATCTATACAGATAAATAAAATTGTAGTTTCTGTTTCTGATGTGAAAATTACAGCTTTTTACTAAATGTATATGGAATTATATACGGTGCTTATAAGAAAAACACAATTGTTAAATTTTTTGTCTGTCTGTCTGTTTGTTCCGGCTAATCTCCAAAACGGGACTGATTTTGATGGGACTTTGACTGGCAGATAGCTGATGTTATAAGGAGTAACTTAGGCTACTTTTATCCTAGAAAAAGAATTAGGGTTCCGTTAAGAAAAATTAATAATGCACCCGAGCTAAGCGAGGGTAAATCAAAAAATAAAATAACATAAGTTTCGAACCTCCTTACTATACTAGTAGACGTCATATTTAAATATTATAAAGCTATTTAAGGTAGGTAAAAACAGACTTTTGCCTGTTTTCATCTAACTGCGAAACATTTTTACATTGAAAATATTCTGAACGCGTACATTGCCACAAGAAAATAGTACGTATTATATGTATTCAGCCCTTTTTAATGTCCTACTGCTGGGCACGGAACTCCTTTCAATACGAGGGGGATCAGGCCATAGTCCACCACGTTGGCCTAGTGCGGGTTGGCGGGCTTCACATGTCTTTCGAAAACTTGCTAGGTTCTCTCAGACATGTAGGTTTCCTCACGATGTTTTCCTTCACCGTAAGGCAAGTGGTAATCATGTAAGAAATGATTCGCACATGAATATCAGAGGTGCGAGACCCGGGATTTGAACCTGCTTCACTCGGTTTCCCAAGCGAGCGCGTTACCACTGGGCTGCCACTGCCTATCTGAGTATTATATAATTATCCTATTTCTGTTAACCTGCTAGATACAAAATGTAATGTAAAGACAGATGGACATGACGTTTTGCCTTTTGACTTCGGAATCCTAAAACTTAAATCTTTTATACTTGTTATTATATATAATGCCTGAATATGCAATTTCAAATCCGCTACGTTTGAAACAATATGCAATACACGCTTGAAGGCTTGAGTTTACAAGTCATTTAAAAACTTGATCTAGGAAGGAACGGCTAAAGTAAAGCAAATACTTGGGAACTGCATGTAACTTGAAAGTTAACTGGAGCTCTGGTTATAAACTTTGCGTACATCTCGTTAAGAGACTGCCGTGACGTAAGATCTTGGCTACTGTTGGGTTTGCAGAAGATTAGAACGCCAAATTAATTTAAAAGAACCTTTGATAACTTGGAAATTGTTGGTTTTTAATATTGAAGTTCTAATAGTCAGACTATAAAATAGTTATATACGTTCTTTTACTATAAAAGTTCGATGGCCCAATTCTTCACGACTGGATAAGATTTTAAAGGTCCATTTTTAGTCAAATTGTTTTTAATGCTTACTTGTCTATAAAAATATCTATTACGATAAATATAATTGAAGTGTCTGTTTATTATGTCAAAATTACAGCTTTTTACTAAATGCATATGAAATTATAAACATTACTTATAAGAAAAAACACAATTTTAAAAATTTCGTCTCTGAGTTTGTTCCGGCTAATCCCCAAAATGGCTGGACTGATTTTGATAGAAATTTCACTGGCACATAGCTGATATTTTGAGGAGTAACTTAGGCTACTTTATTTTAGGAAAAGAATTTGGATTCAGCTCAAGAAATAATTAAAACGTACCTAGTGATGCATCCAAGCTAAGTGAGGAAGTCGTTTGTTAAGTATAATTAGAAAGAAACGTTGTGCTCTATAGGAAATGATACATATAGCCAGAAACAAATAATATAAACAACGGAATCGACCGCACGCTAAACTAGATAAGTGAAGTGATTTTTCGGATCCGCTAATTCTGTAAATGGCTTATTGCTATTAATCAGAATCAATGAAATCGGTGGTCAATATTATGTATGACTTTAGTGAGCTTTTGCTTTTCTTAGCTATAGCGGTATTTGCAATAGATTTATTAGAGGTTTTTCAATAGACAAATATTAATCACCTTCACAAAAATACTAGCTCGCCCTCGCCTCGCTCGGGTTTGTCCCTAGGTTGATTCCTCATACAAAGATAAAAAATATCCTATGTCCTTCCCAGGGTCTCAAACTATCTTCTTACCAAATTTCATCTAAATTGGTTCAGTAGATCCAGAGATTACCCCTTATAACGTCATAAACTCACAAGCTTTACCTCTTTATAATATTAGTATAGATTAAAGCGCAAGAACAAATATTGTTAAAGTAGTATTATCTGTACAATAAAAGACGTGCTGTCGTAACCCAAGAGGGGATATTCTAAAACAGATCAAAATAAGGTATTACTATACTAAAAACGGAATTATGTATTTCTATTATAGAGTTGGACAGACAGACCGACAGATTGTATATTAATGCTTATTTATATAAATTCAATATTTTTATTCTTATATTTATTCAATATTTTATTCAATATTATATCCATACTTTAAATTCTAAATGTCAAAGTAACTCTGTCTGATACCTTTTCACCTTTAGGCCTCTGAACAGATTTCGATAAAATTTTGCAAGGAGATAGATTGGATTTTAAAATCAGACAAAAGCTATCCTAGAATCCCGTCCCGCTTATTACACGAGCGAAGCTTGCGAGTAAAAAGTAGTACATAATGGATGAAGATTTTAAATTTTCCTTTGTATATATAACTTTAAAAAGTCAATGAAATAAAATCTTGTTGCTGCATTACAATTTCTAATACACCTATTGATTCCTTTCAGCTGTTATAGATATCGACAAACTTTATTTATATCAATTTGAATATTTCGAAGAAAAGCGTAAACTTTCTTAGAAAGCCACATTCTCCATAAATAAGATCCATATTTGCGAGTATCGAGTACTCAAGTATTTCATATTTGAAAACTTGCATATTCTGTAAACAATGCAAATCTTATAGAAATTCGAGAAATAAATTAAATGTTAAATCCTCGCTCCGCTCGGGTTTGTCCCTAGAATTACGTATTAAGGTTTAGTATAGATTTTTCAGAGATGAGATATTTTCGCGCTGTAAAAATTATCCTATATGTTGACCCAGAACCAGATATCATCATACCAAATTTCATCAAAATCCATCCAGTGGTTTTTTTGTGATGCGGTAACAGACAGACAGTCAGACAAAAATTCTAAAAACTATAGATGCGGCCTCTGTATCGATAATAATGTCTATTTCAACAAGACTTTCCAAAAAATATTTAATGTACACATTCGGCTTAGTTACAATTTTATTATATGTATAGATGAATGACCGACCAAGAGTAACCTCATTGAGTTCTGTACTTTACCTAAGTTTGGTTAAAAATCATAACCTTAACTTTGTGTAGTAACTATAGGCGAGCGAAAATAGTGTGTGACTTTAATGAACGCAAAAAGACACTTTCAAGTGACCGTAGACGATATTATTTGACATTAATTTCAACCAAATATCTCTATTTCTTACACAGAAAACGTTCTTGACAGACAGACAGACAGACTATTAAATTGTCAAATAATTTACAGAACAGCCACAGATATAGAACTGGCTGTATTTTGCCATCTTATTCTGAAATCCGTTTGAATTAATTTAAATGAGTCGTAATTATATCGCCTTCATCGCGAAAATCTCTTATTATGTTTTGTTATTGACCAATTAATTTGCAAAAGGCCTTCCCTTTGTCGAGAACAAAAGTTTTATTTCGTTTAACTACAGTTATTTAAACTTCATTTAAGTACAATCTTCGCATTAAAATTTATGGTCTCGATTTTAGATAATTGAATATTTGTTGGTTAGAAAAATTCGTATTAACGTATAGGACGTGAGGTGTTTACCTATACATATAATAAAATTGTAACTAAACCGAATTTGTACATTAAATATTTTTTGGAAAATCTAATTGTAATAAACATTATTATCGATACAGAGGCCGAATCTATAGTTTTTAGAATTTTTGTTTGTCTGTCTGTCTGTTACCGCATCACAGAAAAACTACTGGATGGATTTTGATGAAATTTGGTATGGTGGTAGCTGGTTATCCGGGTCAACAAATAGGATACTTTTTATCGCGGGAAAATATCTCATTTCTGAGAAAAAATACAAAAACTGCAATGTAAGAGTATACTAATATGTAAAACCTAAGAATTTGGTTTTTGGACATCTGAACGCGGGCGGAGCCGTGGGCAGTGCTAGTATACATAATATTGTAGGTACATCAGCGTCATTTAATTCTTAAACTGTAATATAATCCTTTTCTATGTATATTGATTTAAGCGTAAAAAGGACAAGTATGGATTTAATTTTAAAGCTAAGCTTTTATGGTAGAGTAGATAACTAATAAAGAGTTAATTTTAATTTGACTAAAGAGTATGGATAAAATTGGGATTAAAATGTATTAGGCAAGAGGGTGGTTCTACAGGGAAATGGTTTTGTTCAAACAGCTTGAAATAATACATGCTCTTACATTACTACGAGTATAACTTATTTATTTCTAATTCGATATGCCTTAAATATGTTTTTTTTTGAGAAAATGCACTGTTTAACGTATAATATTAAGAATTTTGGTGCAAGTGGCTTTAATTTTTTAAATAGCAATAGAATTATTCAGACAACAATTATTGAGAAAGTTTGAATGTTTGTGCGTTTGTCACTCCTTTGGGCTGAAACGGATGGACCGATTTGGCTGTAGTATACAGATAGACTATGACTTAGACTAACACAAAGGCTACTCTAAATCATCTAAACAAAACAAGGGTAAGTAATAAAAAATAAAATATTTCCATTTGACATTAATTATTTCCGCTCATTAAGAAATTAAACAATGGTCGTCGTTATTTAAGCAGTATTCATTTATAAGAAGAGGATTCGAAGCGAGAATAAATGCGGAATTTATTCAGGAGGAAGGAGAAGCAACAAACTTTGCTATTTAGTTTTCTCGAGTGTTGGTTCGTCGGTTGGTTTATTTGTTATCCTTATTTTATAAATATAGTGAAGTAAAAATATGATTAAAATAAATATAATAAATAAATATGTCAGGACATTAAAACACAATATCATCTAGTTCCATGGTAAGCTGGCCTGTGTTATGGATACCAGATAGTTGATACATTATACATATATAACTTTTAAATACATACATATTATAAATATAAACCCATGACTGGAGTACAAACATTCGTGCTCAGCACACAGATGAATGCCCCCAGAGGAACTAGAACCCGCGACCGCTGGCGCAGCAAGTTGGGTCACTACAAACTGAGCCAAACGTGTCGTCAACGTGATTAAAATAGATATAAAGTTGTCAACTAGTTTAACTTTGACGATATTTGTCATATTATGTTTATGACAGCTTTCTTAGTTCCTGGCTAGTTCGACAAAAAACAAGTGAACAGACTTTTGCTTATATCTACTATTAAATTTCAAAATAAATTATCACCATAAAAATAAATGCTAAAATAAGGAAATATATTTTGAACTTTAATGACAACTGTAGAACAAGGCTCGCAATCGGTTTAAAAAAAACAGTTCATTTCGGTAACGTAATGGTTAATTCATCTCTCGTTCATTAACCGGTTAATAAAACAGGTTTAATAAAATAAAATAATAATAGTTAACGGTTATTCTTAGAGAATGGTTAGAATTAGGTTTTGATACCGAAATAATCCGGATAATTCGTTCATAAGTAAGAAACGTATGTATGTATTCTCCTATTAAGTAATTTACCATTAACATGATTTACTAAATACGAACGCAGAAAAATTCATTTTAACCGGTTAATTTCGATCATGGAACCTAAATTCGTCAAAAATCGTTTTTCGGGTTTTAACCGGATAAAGAACATAACCGAAAAATTTTATCCCTCCACGACCGCGGACACGCCGGCGTTACAGTTAACAATAGATTTCTTAGAAATTTAATTAATTTCTTAGAAATTTACCTAGAGGTGTTAAAACGATAAGTCTTTCGGTTTGTAACAAAACTGGTTTACAAATCGAATGAAGGTCCGATCCCTGCAGTAGAAACTACTTTTCTATTGGTAAGGTGGTAAGGTTTACTAATCTAATGGTAAGGAATATATTTGTAAATTAGAAAACTTCACGCAGAAACATAAGTAGCTTTTTCGCGACCTTTTACTCACTTTAATTAAAACTTGTTCTCTGCGATTCTATTAGTTTCATGATGCGAAGTAGGATTTAGATTTTATTTGCTCATATTAATGAAAGTTAAACGATTTCAAACGTAACTTTCGATTATGATTAAGGTATATATGTAGGTACGTTTTAAATAGATTTAAATAGTTATTAGCCCGCGTTAGCCATATAAATTTTCAATTCTTTTTTCGTGATTTTTTCTGATGTTTTTATAGTTATTCTGCTATTCGAGAGACAAATCCAATAAATCAAAAAAAAAATGAAAATCGGTCCAGCAGTTCTCGAGTTATAAGTGTTGTAACAAACCCGACTTTGTTTTATATATACATAGATGTGATGTATTATAGTGGATGAATCCTGTTAAAAGTATTGTAATTTGCATTGATCAAATATATAATAGTAATTTGTTCCGATTACGAAGATGATTACATACAAGTATAATAACTTTCTAACAAAAAAAAACTTAACTTACACCGATTAAACAATCCTTTTCAAACTAACCATTCAACCCAACTAACCATTTTAATGATTTTATAAAACATAGGTACCTGTTAGATAAAACCTATTAATTAAATAAAATATCATAAAAATTACTTCAAATTTGGTTAAAGAGAGTGATGGATATTTACCAATAGTGGAACTTTATAATGAGATGAAAGTAAGTGCAGACAAAATGTAGTAAAATAAATAAACTTTTTTACCACTTAACCTAATCTAAAATTCGCTAAAAAATCAAAAAGATTTAACTTAACGTGGTTGTCCAATTAGCATACATCGAGACGTATCAATACCCCTTAATCAAGAGTGAGTTATACCGCGGAGCCGCTCAGATAACATGTTAAAGGTCATATTTCACTGCACAACGGACGGCTAACCAAATTCATCAACCACGATTTATCATTCGTACACATATGCATTCGTGGCTATAACAATAAATAAAAAATCGTCCTACTATTAAAAATGTAATAGTTTGTATGTGTTTATGTTTGTTACTCGCTTGTCCTATAGGTTACTCCAGGTCATAGTTAATTATTTTTAACTAAATTTTATACAAATCTGTCCAGCCATGTCAGCGTGAAGGAGTAACAAATATACAAACATTTGACGACACGTTTGGCTCAGTTTGTAGTGACCCTACTTACTGTGCCAACGGTCGTGGGTTCGAGTCCCGCTGGAGGCATTCATTTGTGTGATGATTTTGCACGAATGTTTGTACTACAGTCTCGCAACAAATTATTTAGCAGTTTAGTGGTCTATGAAATTCTTACACCCACTTATCTACATCTATACTTAAACCATCATCCATCTGTACCTATGTATTATAATGAAAACCACCAGAATATACTTCAAAGGTATAATAATTATAGATTCACATATAAGAATTACACCACACTTAACACTACATATATCACTACTTTTACTAAAATTACACAACACAGTTTCAGCATAACTTCACCGTAACTCTTACTAAATTAGAATGAATCCCAATCATAAAAAGCACTCCTTATATAATAATTTTAATTTCAATCCACCCACCTTTTTTAATATTATAATTGAACTTCAACTAGCTTCCGGCGTAATCTCTAAATCATATTAATCCATTTAAGTATTTAATTTATAAAAGCAAACTTAAAATATAAAAATAATCTCATTGAAACTTAAATTAATAACAATAAATATAGGTTAATTTGAATATATCGAACAATTTTGGCATTAAAATTAATAAATCACAACAGTATAAACAATCCTAATTGAAATAACAATATAAACTTACGATGCTACAGTTACATATATATACAAATACATACAAATACTATATATACTTATACTATACTATACTATATATACTTGTAGTATATATATTACGTTTTCCTTTTGGTCAGTAGTTGAAAAGCAAGTGCACAATATTGCTCATTTTCTAAATTAAAAGTGATTATATGTCATTTATTTCATATATAAAAAAACAAAGGCTAAAAATGTTAGATACTTTAATTTAAGCAACTTTAAAAATAAGAAAATTTTAAAATGGATTGAAGCATGCAGCTTTTCTACTATGATAAAACATTTGGTTCACTGTAACAAACTGATAGCACGTAATGTGAATGGAAAATAGTCGGATTGTGAAGATTCGACTGGACTGTACTGGAATAGAAGGCAGACTTCGTGGCGCCTCGAATACGTATTATATTAAATTGAAAATTGAGTCGAATATTATTTTTGTTGCTAGCTTAGTTATTCCTTTTAGAGATTATATCGTAAGTTCCTAATATGCAACAATTTTTCAGTTAAGTTAAAGTATTTGTTGCAAAAATGTTGATTTCGTAGAAAAGATTTGTAATTTTAAAAATATACCTTTTCCGCAGCTTCTATGTATATCTATACTTATATAGCTTCAAGCTGTTACTTTGATATTATATTGTAAAGTTGCAACAAAATCCGTTTAGTTCTTTTTACTTGAAAGAGTTGAACTAACATTAGAGAGACATATTTCTATCGTCACAAACTATTACGCTTATAATATTAATAGGATTTATATTACTACTGTCAATAGAATATAACGCCGTAAGGTGAATTAATTTCAGTCACTATGAAATTGGAAAAAAAATGGACGTGCATGTGAATTACAATATTAAAAAAAACAGGATTTTTTTAAATATTTTTTTTGTGTTTTTATTATGTCATATTTATCGTCACTGACCGATACCATGCTTTTATCCTACAATCTTATTTACAACAATTTGAGCGCAATATCCGGCTGCTGCTGCTGTCATGAAAATGATACAAAGTGCACTTGAGGAGAGGGAAATGGATTTCGAATTTATTTTATAGCATACAACCTGAGATGGAAGATGCCTTTGTATAGTAAATATTAAAGGTACGTAAAATTGTACTCGTACAATAGGTGAGATACTCAAATGTTTTATTTCAGGTTGATAATGAGAAAAAAATAGTAAACGAATTTTTCACTGACCTAAAATAACTACATAATTTTTTTTTGGATTTCTTATAAAAGAAATTACTATAAAAAAATGTATAGTTTTTCAATCCGACTTCAAAGGAGGATAATGTGTTTATCAGTCTATGTATGTTCCTATGTACCGTTATATCTCTAATCTTCCAAACCAATCGAGTGGGGTATCAAAATAAATGTTTTTGAGAGGCGCTCATAAAGATATACACAACTTATATGTTTAAAAGTAATTTAGGATAAAAAATGCTAAATATAACTATAAAAAATACATATTATAGAAATAAAAGACCCGACTGCATAAAAGCTAACTAAAAAGATAAAAACAAGTTGACGAAGGAATATAGTATTACGTAACGTTCTTTTTTTATTTTTATATTAATTTTTTTCATTACATTTATTTTTGTTTTTTATACCTAACTATTTTTTGTCTGTGACTCGTCTCGTATAGTAATTGAAGCAGAGATAAAAGGTTGATAATAGGTAACAATGACTCTTGTTCGCCCAGTAAAATAGCGACTCACCCTCGCTTCGCTCGGGTTCGTCCCTAGCTTGATTCATCATAGAAACTTTCATACTCAATTTCACCCTATTAACGGATAAGTTCCGGGATAAAAATCCTATGTCCTTCCCAGGGTCTCAAACTATCTTCTTACCAAATTTCATCTAAATCGGTTCAGTAGATCCAGAGATTACCCCCTACAACGTCATAAACTCACAAACTTTACCTCTTTATAATATTAGTATTGATGAATAGAATTTACCATAATATATGAAAATAATATATTAAAAAAGTCATTGTCCATCCATACTCAGCAGCTACTAAAGAAAAAGAAAGAAAATTGGTTGACAAACAAAGAGGAAAAAGTTTGTTGTTGTTGTTGTTTTGTCCTTGCCTATTTATTATTATATAGCAGATACAATGGAAATATGGATGAAGCAGTGATAAGAGCCGACGCTAATTATGTTTTACTAGCCGCTCACCTTCGCTTTACTTGCCTCTAGAAAAACAAAAATGAATCTATCCCACGGGAACCGTTTATTTATCCGGGATAAAAAGACTTGCCTATGTACTATTATAAACTATAATCTATTTCTGTGCCAAATTTCATTTAGATCTGTTGAGCTATTCTGGCGTGAAAGAGTAACAAACATATATTCATTCTTCTTCACACACATTCTTACAAACTTTCGCGTTTATAATATTAGTAGGATTTATTTTAGGGAATGATCATATTGGGTGGAGCTGATTTGATCGTCAGTCTGCTAATTTGATTACTTACAATTCAATTTTAATTCATCTTGCACGAAGAAATGAATTTTTGGCTAAGATCAAACGAATTAACAGAAACTGTATATTTTATTTCTATCTCAATGTCAATAGAAATTCGATAGTGTACTCTACTCGTATAGGCAAAACGAAACTATCGAAATGAATCTTGTTTCGTGTTCTGCATTTAATATTGCCTATTGCAGTTAAGCGTATGACTATAAATGAATGCGAAAATTAATTAGTTGATTTGAAGGTTTGATCTTCTCTTATGGATCGTGAAATAAGCGTGGATTTGAGATTTTTTATACAGGTTTATGGGCCAGTGTAGTCTAGGCGATATAATATATTAGCGATAATAATAGGTGTTGAGTTGCCAGGTATTTGTATTTCGTGCACTATCGCATCAAATAAAGAGATCGAAGAAGATCAAATGATGATAAGCGAAGGAGCTTAGTGACCTTGGTCACCAATATAACCCGCTGAATCGTTAAGCTAATGTGACATTAGACGGGGCAAATCGTTCCCAGAACAGACCAGATCGATCAGATGGGGACGAAGAGCTCGCAAAGGCCGATGTCAAAGTTTGGATGGCATAAGACCAGCTCTCGTACAAATCTTTGGGGGAGGGACATAATCGAGCAGTGGAGTTTTTCAGCTGGAATCGATGATATACTCGTACTTAATAGGTCTTCTTAAAACTATGGGTACGAGAAAAATGTAATAATTTATTTAATTATGAAGATGCGGCATTACTTGTATTAAAACAAAACTCTACCCAACTTTTCCTCTGATTTTATTCATTTGAAATGAGTCAATTTACTTTTGTTCGAACAATGGTAGTTGCAATTTAAGTTTACTTTCATTTATAAGCCATCGCTAGAAACTCGAAGTGCGAATAAATGAGAAAGGAGATGCAACAAACTTTAGTAGTTTATTAGACTGAATGTTTCTCGGTACATTGGCTTGCAATACTTAATTTGTAAGAGTATAAATAACATCTAAGTCATTGTTGAAATAATGTTTAAAATTCTAATTGAGCAGTTTTGGTTTAGAAATCGGAGGAATTATAATGAAAAAGTATTAAGTAGAAAGTGAAAAGAATATCTTAAATATTCTGATTCAAAGTTAAATATTATGTATTAGTAGTAGTAAGTTATTATATATAAACAAATAAATATGTTGGGACATTAACACACAAGCACCACCTAGTTCCATGGTACGCTACGAGGCTGGTGTTATGGATACCAGATAGTTGATACACTATAAATATATAACGTTAAATACATACATATTATAAATTTAAACACCCATGACTGGAGTACAAACAATCGTGCTCATCACACTAATGAATGCCCCCACTGGGACTCGAACCTGCGACCGTTGGCACAGCAAGTGTTATTACTAAGTACAAACTAAGCCAAATGTGTCGTCAAAGTTATTATTGTATACTTATGCATTAATCCAAAAAATTTTTTTAAAATAGACAAATATAATCAACTTTCAATATAAAAACTTGACTGTTATCAAAATATTATATCTTACAATAATTATTACTTTAACAAAATGAATATATTATAAAAGTAACGTCTTTTACTTTATGTACATATGTAATCGGGCATAACTCTTGTTTTATAAAGTTTCGGTTCGAATAATCGTATTTGTCGAAGGGGTTATGAACTATTAAAAGGTTTTTATAATTAAATTAAAAATTAAATTTGACAACACGTTTGGCTCAGTTGGTAGTGACCTTACTTGCTGTGCCAGCGGTCGCGGATTCGAGTCCCGGTGGGGGCATTCGTTTGTGTGATGAGCACGAATGTTTGTACTCCAGTCATGGGTGTTTATATTTACAATATGTATGTATTTAAAGTTATATATGTGTAGTGTATCAACTATCTGGTAACCATAACACAAGCCTCGTAGCTTACCATGGAACTAAATGGCGCTGTGTGTTAATGTCCTAACATTTATTATTTATTATTATTATTTTAAATCCGTTGGTTTTGGGTGAATAAACCATAAACTATAGTCCAAAAATATAGACATGTCAAATAATTCCCTTTTTCTCGTTCATAGTGTGCTCTATGGGTGTCATGGGAATAAGCAAAAAGTTATTCTGTATAACTAACTACTAGTATTGCATATTTATACCAAATTCAATATCAAAAATCACCATACAAATAAAATGTTCTCATGAGATTATGGAGAGTCAATTTATATTCAAATTCATTTTTCTTCCTATTTACATAAAAATTCGGTGTCATGTTAGTTTTGTTTTGCTTTTACATTTACTTGGTAAAAACCTATTTACATATATTGATATAGATTTTATATGTAACTAGCAGAACCAGCTACGCCCGCGTTCAATCTACAAAAAAAACCTCATTGGCTTTATGTTATACAGCAACTCACCCTCGCTTTGCTCGGGTTCGTCGTTATGTCTTCATATAGTAAGTATTGTTCATACAAAAATAATAAAATCGCGATTAAAAAATGGGCGTGCGGGTAGGAGGGTGAAAAATACTTTACAACCTATTCTCATATCTACCAAATATGCAAAAAAAAATACATTAAAATCTAGCCATTACACAAACGAGGCTAATACTGTTTGGTATGCGCAGCAAGTAAAGATTTTTAAAAATTAATCCCCTGGGTCGAATAGAGCACGAAAATTTGTATGGAAGTTCGTCTTTTTGAAGTTAGAAACGTGAAAGATGGCAGAAATCCCATCGGGCACACGGCTAGACAATAAAACTCATTAAGAACGCCTAACTTATTAAATAAATACAGGAAATTAGAAAAAAAAAATCCAGTCAAGTGGGTATAACTGTAAAAATAATTTTACTTCCTTTACATGCTTAAACCACTGAACAGATTTTGATAAACTTTAAGGCATAGAATGCATCCTGGGATCGGACATAGGCTAACCTTGAACCCCGCCCTGCTTATCGCCAGCGTAGCCGCGGGCAAAAACTTGTGTAATATATTTTTTTAAACCATACTAAACTTTCAGTTCGGTTTCGAGTGTTTTCTGACCGACTTCGAAAAGGGGGTAGTCTTTAATCTATCTATCTACATATGTATTTTTTTTGTGCGAGTATTCTACGGGATATCTTCACCAATTATTGTAAACTGGTTCTCATTCCGCTTTTCTTAATAAATAGATTACTTCAAGGGTCATTTCCGATAAATATAAGGATAGAAGTCTGTGTATTTTTTGAGAATATCTATTATATGTATAGACAGTTACATTAAATATGTATAGGACTTACCCTCGATTCCCTCGAGTGCGTCTTTAGGTATTTTTTAAATAGATATTGCAAGTGGCCGTTAGTAGAAAGACTTATTTATGCTATTGCAGATTTTTCTGTAGGCCTTACAATTTTCTAGTACATTGCTTTGATGTATCTCTTTAGGTTTAACCAGGTTAGACATGGAAATTTCTAAGAACGACTCGATAGAACCAGACATTGTGTTTTCCGTAGAAATGAAAGATTTTCCTGTAGTAATGGTATCCTTAATGTTGACCCAAGTAATAAGTTATCACTATACAAAAAGTTAAAATCGGTGCAGTACTTTTTGCGTGAAACGCGCACATCGATTTCTCTAAGTTACTGTTTTATAGCTATTATACTTGTATGTATAGATAACTTGTTAGCGAATGTACTATAATAACTTTCTACTTGGGTTATATAACGACATAAGTGGCTTCCGTCAGCTTCCTACTAACTTTAATTAAAGCTTGTTCTAAATTGCAATTCTATTAGCATCCAATACACTGTGGAACTGAGGAAATTGTATCCAGCGGTGTTATTTTGGATATAAACTATTCTAACTCAATTTAAGTAATACTATTAGCATGTAATATATCTAAGCCCAATAGATAGCTCGGAACGTGGAATTCATTGATATAAATAAGATTGTTAAGAATTTTAAATGATTAACAAGTATTAACTCGCTTAGCGGTCAAAATTCGAAGATAAACATTATAGAAAATTTAATTTCCAAAATATTTTAATGAGAACACAGTATAATAATATGTGATCTATGATAACACTAAAGGCTCGTCAATGGCAACTAAACACCAAAAAGACAGAAAATCTGTTGACAGATGACTGTTTTGTCTTTGCGATTTCGATTTAGATGAAATTTGGCAGAAAGATAGTTTGAGACCCGGGGAAGGACATAGGATACTTTTTGTTCCGGAAATCCTCCCTTAAGAGGGTGAAAATGGGGATGAAAGTTTGTACGGGGAATCAACCTAGGGATGAACCCGAGCAAAGCGAGGGTGAGTCGCTAGTAATATAAACACCCATGACTGGAGTACAAACATTCGTGCTCATAACACAAATAAATGCCCCCAGCGGGACTCGAGCCCGCGACCGCTGGCACAACAAGTAGGGTCACCACAAACTGAGCCAAACGTGTCGACTCGTTTCTCTATTCAAAATCGACTAGATACATTTTTGAGATTGCCTATACACTGAGGATTGTGAAGAAATGAAGGGTGGTAAAAAAAGGAAATTTCAATGCAACTCAGGCGACTTCCAATCTGCCATAAACTTCATTTAAGGCCGCTCGCTGTAATACGGTTCCGAGAATTTATTCCGGTCGATGCAGTTTACAAGCGTTTTCACTAATAAGCACTTTAGTTAGAAAAAACTAGAAAATTGGAATTTTTAATGGCTTGTACCTTAGAATATGGTAAAGGCAATAATTAGGATTATTAGAGGCAGACGTATTCATTAAGAACATATGCTGTAGTATAGTACAAAAAATATTTTAACTTTGTCTTTATCATACTATAAAATAATATTATAAAAAGGTAAAGTTTGTAAGTTTGTTTGTAGGAAGTAATCTCTGAAACTATTGAAGCGATTTAGATGAAATTTGCTAAGAAGATAGTTTGAGACCCTGGCAAGCACATATGATAGTTTTTATCTCGGAAATCATCCCTTAAATGGGAGAAAGTGAGGATGAAAGTTTGTATGGGGAATCTACCTATTTTTTATTACCTATTACTTTTTTATTATTTTCGATTAATTCTAAAATCAAAAAGTCGTTAAATATGCTATAACAAGGCAAAGTCGAGAATTCAGGTAGATGAAATTTTAAATGGAGATAGCCTATACATATTTGGATTATCACATTTGTTACTTTTTATCAACGAGCTTGCCATAAATCCGGAACTGCGGGCAAAAACGTATTTAATCTGAAATATATTATACTGTATATATTGCAAGATAATCTGTAGAGTGTAGAATGTTCATCGTTTGGTGAGGGTTGGAGAGATGGAGTGGAGAGCTAGTAATATACAATAAAGAAATTAAAATAATGCCTACAATAAACTAAAAATGGTGTTTAAATTTTAATATTTGAAATGCCGATACACATGTCTCTTTAGTTAATGGAGGGTGGCTTTGCACTACGACACACATATTTCTTTCATAAGTTTCTTTTATATTTTTTGGATTTTTTTTCTAAACTTAATAGTTTCTTAAGTATTCTATTTTAAATTCAACTTAAAATTAACAAAATTCGAACTGAGTTTTCCAAACTTTCATAATTAAAATAACACAATTGAGTTTTTATATTGCTTGATCATATACTAAAGTTACTGAGTAGCAAGTTTATCACAATTGGCGGAGGCCTCTAAATCAAGAGCAGGCTATTCCGTTTCAACACTGATAAGAGGTAATATTTTAGAACACTGCCGACAGATACATCCTTGATAACAGTGGTACTGAGATTATCCTAATGTAAGCATTCTAGTGTAGTTATATCAGAAAACTAGTAGCTCACACTCGCTTTGCTCGGGTTTGTCCCTAGCTTGCTTTCCAATACACACTTTCAACGCCAGTTTCACCCCCTTTAGGGTTGATTTTCGAGATAAAAAATATCCTATGTCCTTCCCAGGATCTCAAACTATCTTCTTACCAAATTTCATCTTAATTGGTTTTGTAAATCCAGAGATTACCTCTTACAACGTCACAAACTCACAAACTTTACCTCTTTATAATATTAGTATAGATAATGATTTTTAATATTTCATTAAAAATCTTTCACATTAAGTGACTTTATTGAATTTAGCGATGTTTCATATGAAAGAGAAAATGTGCGTAATTAAAGTCCAAAATTTCAAATTTTCTTACTTTCAAAAAAAAAACGTGCGTGTGTATGAACACAGGTAAGAAGTTATACTTCTTTGGCGCAACAGAACAAAATTACCTAAAGATTTTATTCCGTATGTCACAACTCTCTGTTTGTAAAAGGAATAATAGATTAATAAAATAATTATCATATTAGGCATTTTACAATCATATATTTATAGAATATCATTTAAGGAAAGAATATAATATTATAATATATCATTTGTCAGACAATAACAACGGTTACCATGGCAACAAATAGTTATCAGCTAAGTTCATCATGTCGCTTTTTGGCTGTCGGTGTGTAAAAATTTTACTCTCATATTTTTTTCTAAACGTCCCAAAAGAAGTATAATTTCAAAATCTCACACATATTTATATGCACTAAGAAAAATAAATCATTTAGTAAACTCCAGTAGGTAACAAAACAACATCACTGACAGATTTAATTGACCAATTAATTGAGGTAAGAACTTCCTTCGCCTAAACTTCGTTGAAAACAAAAGTTAGCATCTTAAATCTTAGTTACAAGTTTCCTTCTAAGAATGTTTGCATTAACGTTTATGGTAAAAAAGATTCAGTAACTAAATTAGTATAAATATTTATCGTCCGCGTCGGTAAGATTTTGTACTGGTCTTTTGGTTTTTGGTTGCGGTTTTGCATGCACTTATATAGCGCTCTAGAAAAGTAGGCTATATATAAAAAAAATAAAACCTAAGTTTTTCATTGAAAAATTAAAACCTAAATGCTTATTTAAACTATTTGATAAGTGCTGTTAGACACAATTATTTGCCTTTACATAGCATACAATATACTTAAAAATAAATCGAGCTTTCGTAATATTTAATTATGTATCTATGTCTTTTGATTAAATGGGAAAAAGCTTAAAAAATATGTACATATGTATGTATGTATATAAAAAGAGGATTTTCTTCAGAAATCTCTTGAAGTTACTACAAAAATGGTAACAATATTGACTTAGAATATTTCGGCATAGTATTTGACTTAGCTAGCAAAATATTTGCAGACATATTTGCGCAATCAGTACGGCCTGAGAGCCGAGTTATTGGCAATGTAAGCTAGGAATTTATTTCAACCCAGTGGCTCGAATTGTGCATATATCGTCTATGTGCATGACCGCGGTATACGTGTTCCCTTACCATGAATAAGCTATTCTAACGCATATATACATATTGACTTAGAATTGATGTTTAAGGCATATCGACTAAGAATTGATGTTATGCATCGATATTTAAATATCATTTAAAATTAATACTGTTGTTTTAGTTATTTTAGTTTTGTTTCAGATATGTTATGTTTCAGTTGCTGGTATTACTGTCAATATATGCGCCTGCGCAACATTCACATGTAATTCCTATCCACATAATTATTTCATAGTAATTCTATTAGAGTAATTGTTTTTTTTGTATAGTTTGCGAGTCTTTTTTCAATTTTCGCTATTCTTATTCAATTATTTTGATCAGTAGCTCCTAGGGGAGCCATTTTGGCAAAATTAACTTTGCCAATGTCGCGTAAAATGGAGAAGACACGTTATATATAAAATCACTAGTAAATAAAGGGGGAAAACAAGCGGTAATTCAATTACAATTTTAGAATTGTACATAAATTAATAGAATAAAGTGTGTTTAGTGTTTCATTATTTCTATCTCAATCTATAATTCTACCTAGAAATATACCGAAGTCAAAATTACTAAACCTACAAAATTCTCCTAATATTTTTCAAATGGGAACAAAATTTGAACCAAACTTATTTATGTCGGAGACGGTCATCAATACGGTCGTTAAACGAAGCGCGGCACGACGCCTGAGTGATGGCAGCACCTTCGGTATTATCGCCAACACTCGGCGAGCTTCGTGCTCCGACGGAGCCTAGCTAAGGGAGGGGTGCTAAGAGGGCTGGACACTTGCCTTCGAGCCGAGCCAAGCTTAGGACCGCTCCACTAGGAACTGTCTTGCGTTCCGTATTGTCTATACGTGGTAATAGTGAAGTGGTATATGGTTGTGTAGTGAAGTGCTGTTTAACTATGTACAAAGTGATTATTGTTAATTTGAAATACAACTGTGATTGCATCGACTTTCATTTGAACCAACACTTCCCATATAACGCCCACTGTATAATTCATGATAAAATAATGGAAAATAATAGAGAAAATTAATGTTGCTTCGATATCAGAAGTGGGATCAGTGTTGGTTCAATTGCAAAAAGAACTATCTCTGAGTGAACAATGACGTGCTATGTTTGAACAACAAAATGTCATTATGTGATCTCTTATCGAGGCCATGCAAATGCCTCGGATGAAGAAGAACATCAAGTTACGCGAGTTTGACCCTGACAATATGGATACGGACGCAAGATCTTGATTTGCGACTGTAGATTTGTGTTTTGCCGAATACCCTCCATACGGCGGCTAGCTTATTTTAACAGTCAGTAAGGAATTAAAAGGATAAGGGTCGACGTGGCTGTCACAATTTGTATACCAGAGAATAATATAGGAAGAGTTCAAAGTGATTTTCAAGGCGAGATTTATTTCCACCGAGACATTGGCTGGTACGCTAATTAATTTTAACAGTGACAAACCAAATGAAAAAAGAAACTCGTTACGTACGCAAATCGCCTGATGACGTCACTGACTAATCGTTGGAAAGACGCTAGCAAGAATCAGATAGCAATTGCGACTGTCCTTGCTCACTTATGTCAGTTTAATTCGAAATTACAACGATTGGCCTTTACTACGAAAATTGCTTCGCGTTATCGACTGCAGCAGGGATTGCACGCATTCTCACATTTGAAACGCAAAGCTAGTTTATCTGATGATTTTTCAAAAGTGCCTGATGCTAAACGAGCCAAGCTAATGTTAAAATG
Organism: Brenthis daphne; assembly: GCA_947093115.1. Lineage (NCBI taxonomy): Eukaryota > Metazoa > Arthropoda > Insecta > Lepidoptera > Nymphalidae > Brenthis > Brenthis daphne. The sequence goes on along the minus strand of OX352477.1, from coordinate 17,996,089 downwards.
TTATAAGTGCAGAAAAGTGAGTCATAAGCGGTCAGAGTGTAGAAGCAAGGTAAATGACAGTGTGGAACGACCTTCGATGACAGCAACGGCATTGCAGCCTGCAGTGAAGTCTCTGATGTGCTTCAAATGTGGCAAGCCTGGTCACATCACGCTCCGGTGCATAAGTAGTGCCAGTCAAGTGGACGGCAGCAATATGGGTGCAACACGAACGGAACGACGCGTGGATGTATGTGTTGTACAACCATCTTCGAATGCTCAATGGCAGAGGTAATCTGTATTGCTTTTGTTATAATCATGGTACTGAATATTCGTTAGTAAGATAACATTTAGCAGTCAAATTGTGTGGTTAACGATTTTGTCCTTGCAATTTCTAGTATTGATCAACACGGAATATTCCGCACAGAGTAAAATTTGTTTTGTAACGATTAACGGTCATTCTCTTGAAATCTTTTGAAATATTATGTTTTGCCTAATTATTAGTTACAAAATGGTATCATGATAGAACATGAGATATTGAAAGGTTTTCTATTAACATGACGGCTATAAATTCTTTACACAAAAATTCTAGTAGGTCATGTACCAATAGAGGTTGATAATGATCATCATGCTAAGCAAATGTTTTAATGAAGTCGATGGAAACCGATGTAAGCATTCTGACGGCCGTAGTAGTGTCGACCGTACTAGTAACTATTACGTAGTCATAGCCTAGTAAAAGTCGGTCTTTTGAGGAAGCTCAAACTAAATAGACCGTGGGTGTGTGATGTGCGTTTAGTTCTGGCGGAGGTCGGGGTCTATTATGACCATAGTGTGTAGTCATCGAGAGGATGATACATACGGTGATCCCGTAGTGGATGCACCTGGATTGTGGAGCAATTGTGATTGCTGGTTGGCTTGTAAAGCCGTGGCCTAAGAGTGGTTTACAGAGGTGCTAGTAAATTTGAAAATTACTTTTGATTGCTAAAGTGTTGAATGATGTTGGTACATGGCTCTGGATGACTGACGTTATTAGTTAGGTTAGAGATAAATAGTGACTTGGAGTTAAAAAAAAATAACAAAGGTGTTAGCGTTAAAGCTTTTCGTTAGAATAAAGATGATTTAGATTCAAAGTTAAGTTTTATCTGGTCAGGATTGACCGAGTCGAGCAAGTATTTTCGTTGATTATTTGGTTGCAGGCTAACCCGCGGCTACGGGCTAACACACGAGGGCGTGTGCCAGCAGGATGGCCGTGTCGGAGACGGTCATCAATACGGTCGTTAAACGAAGCGCGGCACGACGCCTGAGTGATGGCAGCACCTTCGGTATTATCGCCAACACTCGGCGAGCTTCGTGCTCCGACGGAGCCTAGCTAAGGGAGGGGTGCTTAGAGGGCTGGACACTTGCCTTCGAGCCGAGCCAAGCTTAGGACCGCTCCACTAGGAACTGTCTTGCGTTCCGTATTGCCTATACGTGGTAATAGTGAAGTGGTATATGGTTGTGTAGTGAAGTGCTGTTTAACTATGTACAAAGTGATTATTGTTAATTTGAAATACAACTGTGATTGCATCGACTTTCATTTGAACCAACACTTCCCATATAACGCCCACTGTATAATTCATGATAAAATAATGGAAAATAATAGAGAAAATTAATGTTGCTTCGATATTTATAAGAAAGTATTATTTTTAATTTTGTTACAATAGATAAAAAATCACAAAACATACACAAAAAACACACAAAGAGTCAGAGATAAATTATTATAAGTAATGCTATTTTGTAAGACTTTCTGAATACTTTTACATAAATATACAGAATAGAAAGAAAGGAAAAGTTTGTTTATTGTTACCAAAAATTATAAAAATAAATATAGCGGTGCAATGGTGCAAAAAGAATAGTCACTCAGACTGTAGTGGGATTTAAGTCCCACAGCTGATTTTCATATAGGTACAATCCATGTTTAAATCGAAATAAATATAATAAAATTGTGCTTTTTATATATTGTATGTACATATATGTATGAAAATAATCTATACAGATAAATAAAATTGAAGTGTCTGTTTGTAATATCAAAATAAAAGCTTTTTACTAAATGCATATGAAATTTTATACGTTATTTATAACAAACACCCAATTTTTTTTAATTTTGTCTCTGTGTTTGTTCCGGCTAATCTCCGAACTGGCTGGACTGATTTTGACGGAACTTTCACTGGCAGATAGCTGATATTATAAGGATAGAAGAAAAATACAATAGCATAATAAAAAAAGTTAACTTTTATCATAGCATAGATTTGACGATTTCGATGTAACAGTCTCACGTAAGATACACATAGATCCAGTCGGATTACACCGACGGCACGCTCTAGTGACGCTGACAACCGACGAATTTACGACGTCATAATTCAGTGGAGGATACAGCGGTGCAAGCTTTGTTTAGCAATTTGCTACTTATTAGCTATCCACCTAAGCCTTATACGTGATAATAGTGTAAGTTTTCTTTTTTACGAGTTTTTATTTAACTTGCAATGTTTGTTAGTTGGTATGTTTGTTGGATAAAATCTTGCAAGCTGAATAGAACCACTTTCTCTTATTTTACATAGTTCTACATAGTTTAAGGTCCAATAACAATAAATTTTGATGATAATTATGATCTAATCTCAATCTAGGGTTAGTCAGATGAACTATACATACCCCCCAAAGCGTGTTAACCTTGTTTTATTGGGGGGGCCATTCACGTCCGGCAGTTCAGCTGGGAGCGAAGCCCAGAAACGCACTGGGAGGTGGCTCACTTCGGTTGACGGTATACCATGTGGGTTGCTCCTGGTACTTCTCTGACAGCAGAGTGGACCGTAGGAGCAACCTTATGGTTGTTGTGATCTGCTTCGGCAGACCTACCGTCGGGGCGTCGTGTTTGAGTGCGTAAGCGATCCTGCGACGCCGTATTAAGACGGGGGAAGTTTTGTTGGGTTTTAGTGGGTAGTACCGGCTTTTCTAGCCGGTGAGTCCCACATAACCGTAAAAACATTTCCCAAAATAAAAAAATAAAAACAAACACGAAATATATACATACTATTAATTATTTATTGTCTTCTTACTATTTCCTAGTACCTACTGTGTAAAATGTATACTTTACTAATATTATAAATGCGAAAATGTGTTTGTTGATCTATTCTTCTACTTCGCAGTTAATTACATTTTTTAGTATATTTTTCGAAAACTTACTAAGTTTTCTCAGATATGTAGGTTTCCTCACGATGATTTCCTTTACCGTAAGACAAGTGGTAATCATGTTGGAAATGATTCGCACATGAAAATATCAGAGGTGCGAGACTCTGGATTTGAACCTGCTTCACACGATTTCCTAAGTAAGCGCGTTACAACTGGGCTACCACTACCATATTATATAATAAAAATTACAATATTACACACAAAATTGAAAATCTTCTAAGTGATAATTACCCTAGTCATGATGATTGACAAAATACTGTTGTAATAATTAACTTTAGAAGTTGAAGCGGAGGTATGATGGCATTAGTTGGCAAATAAAAGTTATTGAACTTTAGATGTTAATCTTAATTAATTCGAAGCTTAAGTTAAATCGAGTTACTAAGTAGTTTAAAATCCAGTTCATATTTTTAACCATGAACGAATTAACCACTGGACTAGACATATAAGCGGACGTACCTTTATCGGTCTTCTCAGTAACCAGGAGATTTTAGGCTTGGTCGTTTGTTTTTTGCGTCAGTCTCAAGCACTTATTTGTCAACAAAACATCTCCCAAAAATGACTAAATGTTCTGTTAAATGATGTAAAAACTATAACGGCGGAAGCAGCAGTATTTCTTTTCACTTGTAAATACATTATTTTATTACATTTATTGTTATTTATCACACAATTTAATTAAATGTAAAATAAAATGTCATATTATCCAACTATGTTAAATATAGTCGATATTTCTATGTATTGTTGACATCTGATAACCATCATAAAATCCCTGGATTATACCATTCAGAACAAATGACTAAACTGTCGAGTGAGTCCATTTGACATCGACTAGTGCTTGACAATATCGAAAAATATATCGATATTTGACGAAATTACTAAACGAATTGTGTTATTTGTACAGTACAATAACATAAAATACTTTTACCACAGTATCCTACAATCTGATGACAATAAATTTATAAAAATATTTTCTAAATCAAATAAAAATATAAAGGCAAAAATTATAATTAGTATGTGTACTTAATTTTTTATTTTATTTTATACCACATTTATATACTTTGGAATATTATTCCATCGTAATAATAATAAAGATCATTTTATTTCAACACATAAATTACACAAAATCAAACAATAATGTTTTAGCACTAAACTTCTGGGTTGGCGATTTGTAATAAAACACTTTACCACTTGCACTAATTATTTTACTTTCACGATCCAACACTCACTTTAATTTGCAATCTCTTTTTCTTTTTCCTAATTTCACAAATGTTTATTAAGAACTGAGCAATAGTAGGACAGTGTCACATTTTTATAACTACCCGAGACAATCAATTGCCAATTAAAATAGTTCAATAACAGAATCAACAAAATCACTTTATTTAATTAAATTAGCTTAATATTTTTTTTTATCTTTACAAAATAATATTTATTATATATATTAATGGAATATATACCCGATATTCATTTGTTCATTAACATTATTATAGGCCAACAGAATGTTGCCATCAATGCCATCGTATTTATATAAATCAAATTAAAAAATAATTATTATTTGACACATTATTATTGCCTCTTTAATTCATTTATTTTTATTTATTAAAATTAAAAGAAGAAGAATAAATTAAAAGATGTAAAATATGATGACTATGCTAACCAATGTCTAAAATGTCATTCATTGGTTCATCGATATATGTATTTTATCGATTACGTTCAAACACTAGAAATATTGTATTGTGTATCAGTGTTTATAATAATGTAATAAAATCTTTGTGTGCGTTATGCGTCACTTGGTTGAACTAGTTTTCATACATTTGTATTTTATGTCAGGTCCAGTCTCTAATTCGTTCATGTTTTTAACTTACTCTACTATAAATTTATACTTTTTTTTTAAATTATAATCTTTTTTTTTCCCATAAATTTTAGGTATTAGAAATAACATAAAGCATAAATTATTTAGTCTAGTGTTCATCTACTGGTCGAAATTAGAAAATAATAAATTCACAAAATTATAGGAAAATATATAATATGAGTAGAATTTATCTATCTATATAAAAAACCAACAGTTTCCAGATTTTTATGGATCTATATACTACTAAAAAAAAAAGAAGAAAACCGGTTGAAAAACAGAGGAGGAAATGGTACTATTTTGTCTTTGCCTATAATCTAAATAAATATATCAATCAAAATTATTATTGCTTTAGAAAAACCTGTCAAAATATTCGATGTAAACATCTTACAGGGAAGGTTTTACTGCACGAAAACAAATCTTCATGCTTAAAAATCAATACTTGGAAAAATTAGAAAACAGCTGATTCAGATTTCTTCTTTTACGTATATAAAAATCTCATACAATAAAATTAAAAACCAAAAAGGATCCCATTCTTTTTTACTAATAAAATGTCAAGTACTTACTTTTTAAATTTGATTAATCCTTATATATATATAAGGATATATATATATATATATATATATATATATATATATATAGTATTATACTAAAGTATAATACTAATATTTTTTTTATTAAGTGCCACTTTTTATAAATAATTCTTAAATTAAAACGTGAATAATATTTCATCACCCATTTTTTTTTTGTTTATTTGGGATTTGCAGGATACATTAAAAAATACGAATAACATAAACACAGAAATAATATTAAAAAGGACTCTTTTCAGTTTGTATATATGTACCCAGCCAGGGTCAGGGATAGTCCACCACGCTGGCCAAGTGCGCTGTCTTTCGAAAACTTACTTTTCTCAGACATGCAGGATTCCTCACGTTGTTTTCTTTCACCGTAAGTGGTAAACAATTGGAAAATGATTCGCACATGAAAGTATCTAACAGTTTCTCAAGCGAGTACGCGACCATTGGGCAACTCTGCCTTTTTAGTAGGCACTCTAATTGAACTTTTAGTGATTATAATTAACAGAACATCTGAACTTACAGATCCCTAATGAATCATAAAACACGTTTACAACCGCTGTTATTGCGTCAAAAGCGTGTGTGCAAGCAATAAAATAAAAAAATAAACAAATTGTTTACGACACTCACACTTCACTCAATTTACTTGGTTGAAAAATAAACAAGCTTTCACGAAAAACGATTTACATAATTTATGTATCGCACTTCAGTTTGAAATAACGATTCGCTTGTTTACTTAAATCTACATCTCTATACAAATATTTAAAAGTAAATGTTGCTTACATGATGACCAACTTCTAAAAAAAGGAATAATTTCACTTGCTTGTATGTGTATTGCACCGACTTCGAAAATATCTGATTAGGTATCTATAGAGATATTAATATTTTTAATTTTTAATATATATAGGTAAATGAAAACTACCAAACAGGTTTTATTTTGAAGTCGGTTTCTATTTTATTTTTTTAAGGTTTTTATTTCAAGTTTTTAATGAATAGGGTCGACTTTTCCAAGAAAACACCAACAGATGTTTAGGTGAAATTATTTTTTAAGATTGATTTTGTATTATTATTTATTAAAAGTAATTATTATAAAATACACATTTGTATTTCGTAGATGATATTTTGTGATTTGTCATTTCTAATATAAGAATTATATAGGTGTACATGTGTGTTTTTGTCACTTCTAATGACTAGTAGGAAGAGTAGAATAGAGATTATATTAAATTTTTTTGATGGCTTTATAGTGGTTACCGGTTTGCGTTTTAAAATTTTGTTACGATTTTTACTTACGTTACGATTTTTTATTCATATTCAAATTCAATTATTTAAGCTAAAATGAAAAATCGTATTAAAGATTCGGATAAACGCCTCTTGAATATGCCCAGTACTCTAACTAAGCCATGAGTGTCCTCTTCTCTCCGTAACGAAATTAGGAAAACGGTATTTAAATTTAATTTGGGGTGCGTGATGTGGTACGGTTTTTACGATTTCAAGCGCGACATTATGGAGTGTGATGACAAATTAAAAAAATAGCTAGTAAAGTGTCTTATTTTTTGAAGTAAAACTTCTTTAGGCGTGACTGAGTGATAAAATTAAATACATAGGAAAAATTTGTGCCCGGAAGTGAGAGACGTTATTAGTAATAAATATAAAAAAAATATAATACATTTTTATTTTTATTTACAAAAATATATATTTATTATTATTTATTTAGTAATAATTGTTACTTGTAACAATGAATATTAATTACTGATAATTTTATGAAAATTATTATATTTATGTTTTGATTTGTTTTTATTTAAGTGTAATTGCGGTATCTGAAATAGCGCCAAAGAAATTTTATTTAAAACTGCGTGAAGTCTATTTTCTCATGTGTAATCGTTTACAATGTTTTATCAACAATAATATTATTGGAAAATTCTGGTTGAATGAAAAAAAAAAATTTTTCTCACTTTGTTGTAGTTTTGGAGAGGATTTTAATAATTGCATATTTTTTCTATTATGAATGCACAATATTGAAATTGCTGTTTGAGGAATTTACAGTTAAATATGAATGAAAAAACTATGTTTTTTCGTATATTAATACTATATTATATTAACATTATTTAATCGAATTTTTCATATTTTTATTCAAAGTTAATAACAAAAATTGTAATTTGAATAATGTGTTCTATTTAAATCTTTTAAAAAATAGATAAAGTTAGAATCAAAAGTAGGCAGTGGTAGCCTAGTGGTAACGCGCTCGCTTGGATAACCGACTGAAGCGGGGTCAAATCCCGTGTCTCGCATCCAAGCATCGTGAGGAAACCTGCATGTCTGAGAGAACCTAGCAAGTTTCCGAACGACATGTAAAGTCCGCCAACCCGCACTTGGCCAGCGTGGTGGACTGTGGCCTGATCCCCCTCGTACTGAAAGGAGGCCCGTGCCCAGCAGTGGGACGTCAAAAAGTGCTATATACCGAATCAAAAGTAAGATTTTATAAGATAAGAAGGCATCAAAACTAACAAATTTAAAGACTAAACTAAAACCAGATATATTTATTTTGGAGCATTAATTGAATTTAAAGGCCATAATTTTCTGCTCTATTGCTTTATACTATTTTTGCTATTGTGATGTAAGGCACGATTTATGATTTATTGGTTCAGTTCTGATATATTTACCCTCTGAATTTCATACTTGCTAAGTAAATACTGACCATGACTTATTACGGTCTTTACTTATTCTTTAGCATCGGAAAACTATTTCTTAGGTATTGGCGAGTACCATTTCTCTTAATAATATTAATATTAAATTATTAATCAGGTCAATTAAATGTTCCAATCAATAAATAAATGCTTCGTGGAGGAAATATACAAATAAAATATTTAAGTCACCAGAGGCTCACTCTCGCTTCGATCGGGTTTGGACTTTAAGAGAACAAAAACAAATCTATCCTTTTTGAAACAAACATATTAACATAGCAATAGATATTGCTCAAACACTGTTATGGGACCATTTTTTCCATTATGGCGTTTCAACAAAGATACGAGGTGGTAAAATGAAAGTTCGAAAAGAAAATATTGTAATTTATAAAACAAGCCTAAAGTCCCATATAACTCTCAAATGTTAAAGCCACCATTGACTTATAATATGAGGTGTTATTTCTTCAACAAAAACAATATACTAGATGTACATATATTAAGTATATCATAAGTATAATGTCAATAAAAACTTTTTCCTGTTTTAAGCATAGCATTTGATTGCCTGATCGTCCTTTGTTATTAGTATATTAGAGCCTCTCTCCATTTATTTCTATTTCGTAGTGATACTCATAAATCGACGACTTTATCTTAAAACCCTCAGTTTCTTTATATGCATTCTTTTATTCGATATGTACACGTAAGTGTATTGGAACTTCCGGGAAAATAAGATATATAGTGAAATAAAGTGGCACGTGTGTCTGATATGAAGTTTTGTCACACAGTTATGTTGAGTATTGGGTTATATTTTAAATGTACTAACATATAAGCAAAGAACTGTCTTCTGTTTGTTTGAACGCGCTTTTTAATAATGTGTTTAGTGCGTATTTAAAATGTGATAGATACTTATATAATTTTAGTAGTATTTTGGGGAAAAAAATATTTAGAGCTTTTCTCTGGTAACTGTTTGGAAATCGTATGAAATATTTACAAACATTTTTCTCAATTGTACTTTTTTTTAGAACTTAGAACTTTTTTTTAGAAGGAACTGCTGCTTTCTTCCAATAAACTACCCATTATTACAAGTTTTTATTCAGTTTCACCGTTCCGGATCTGTGTAATAGAATCTTGCAATTCAAATTTGACCTATTTCCCAGTGTCCGATTGAGCTGAAATTTGGCACACTAGTTTGGTTCCCGATACAATGCACGATTGCTTGAATGCTGCCGCATTTAATCAAACAAAATGCGCGATTTATCCTTTCCTTAATCTTCCTTATGATATGAAACACAATAAGCAACGTGACGTCATTGCAAATCCAATATGGCAGACATCTCAAAATGGCGATTTATCATTACAAACTTTTATTTAGTTTCACCTATCGCGGTGTCTATCTGTCTGTAAACAAATTTTGTAAGTTAAATTTGACTAAACGTCACTATAAATGTAAAATGGTGGACTCCCAAAGATGGCCGACTATGTTTTTCTATGCACCCCCATGATATGGACATTAAATGAAAGGGTTTGTTATGAAGAATACGAATAAAATAAAAACAAATTTTGTATCATAATATAAATTGTGTCATGTACCTAATAAATTGATGGGTTTGATTTAATTTAAATTTTATCTTCTTATTTTTAAAAGCATTTAAATAAAAGCTTGTTTTTAAAAATATTCTTTTACTATTAAATTATATAATTAACTTATTTTGCATTTTGAACGCAATACGCGCATAGCTTTGTGTTTCTTTAACATCATTCTGAATAACATTAATCATACATAGGTATTGTCTACGTCTGTATACAACAGTAAAGTAAAAAATGTACTCGCAGGAAATTTGCAATTCAAATTCGCGATTTCCCGGCGGCGTATAAATATTTTGTTTAGAAATGACATTCGGCTTTGTTTTATTATTATGTATATACTAGCGACTCACCCTCGCTTCGCTCGGGTTCGTCCCTAGCTTGATTCCTCATACAAATTTCCATCCCCATTTTCACCCCCTTAAGGGATGATTTCCGAGATAAAAAGTATCCTATGTCCTTTCCAGGGCCTCAAACTATCTTTTTACCAAATTTCACCTAAATTGGTTCAGTAGATCCAGAGATTACCCCCTACAACGTCACAAACTCACAAACTTTACCTCTTTATAATATTAGTATAGATACATATATTGTATGGTAATGCCCTGTTTATATTTTAAAAATAAATTCATAGTTTGATTTTAGCTATGTAACTTTTTAACTTGTATTTAGGTTTTCAAACAAAAATGAAATATTTGTATGTCGTAAGAACCACGCCATCCGGCCAAATCTGCGTACAATCGACAAATCCCAATTATTCGCGGTCACGGTCCTAAATTTTCATGAGCTTTAAGAATTATACATCCGTTTACAGTATTCATGGTAATAATTTTTTTTTACAAATATCTAATAGTACACTATTTCCCACATACACTCCGCGACAAAAGTATAACCCACCCCCCTAATTTTGTAATATCCAATGTAAGACTAACTTATCTTGATATATTATTATTGCATTAATATTTTTTATTTGTTTGTAGTATTATAATATGTGTTCAATTACATTCTAAGTTGTTTTCTTATATTACGGCGTGATTGTTAGTTTGATAGTGCGACAAAAGTATAACCCATAACTTACTTTGGCTTGAACAGCTTCATGTTTTAGACGTGTCAGTTCCTTTTTATACTTGTTCTGCGTTCCTCGTAAATTATTACGTACTAGAAAATTATTTCGATTGATATTTATTTATTTCTAAAATAAAAGGCCACGTGGGAAACGTTTCAACGAAAGTGGAATTAATTTAGTTATGAAATTGTATTCTAAAAATTGGTCGAAAGTTACAATTGCAAAATTTATCAATAGAAGTCATCGAGTTTGTACGTAATTTTCTTAAAGATCCTGAAAATTCTGGCAAAAGAAAGAGGACTGGTCGACCAAGGGCAACAACACCACCTGAAAGAAGGTCAATTCTGAGAGTCGCTCCTAATTTTGCTCTTACACCAAGACAAGTTGCAGTGGAGGCTGCTGTTAGCACTAATTTAAGGAAATGTCAACGTATTATACATGGGTGTCGATACTTAAAACGTAGGAAATTACAAAGCAAACGATTGGTATCTGATAAACATAAATTAGATAGATCTAAATTTGCAAAAGACCATGTTCAATGGAAGAAGAATTGGAAAAATGTTATTTTCACTGATGAAAAGAAGTTTAATTTAGATGAGCCTGATGGTTTTAATTACTATTTTCACGATTTAAGAAAAGAAAAATGTGTATTGATTTGACGACAAGCCGGGGGTGGTAGTGCAATGATATGGTGTGGAATAGGTACTTAGGAAAAATGAATATAAAGTCCTGTACTGGAAAATTGAATAGTAAACGGTTCATAAACATAATGAATGAAGAGATTACTTCTCATGTAAGGCGAATTGCTGGTCCTAATTTTATATTTCAGCACGATAATGTCAGTATACACCGTGCACAAATAGTTAAAAACTATTTTACTGAAACAAATAATCAAGTTCTTGAAGGGCCAGCTTATTCTCCTGGCTTAAATATAATTGAAAATTATTGGGGATACTTATCACGAGCTGTCTATTGAGGATCAAAACAATTTACCACTGCTGAAGAGTTAAAAACGGTAATAATTGACGAATGGCAAAACATGAATCAAAACAATTTAAAAAGTTATATGACAGTTTACCAGATCGAATGATTGAAGTAATAAGTAAAAGTGGTGGATCTACTAAATGTTGATCGAAGTACTAAATATTACATTAAATAAATAATCGCTCTTTGTTGCATTTCTCTTGAGTTTTATTTATATTTAATTTACCTGGGTTATACTTTTGTCGCACCGCAAAACTTATGTATCATCTGTATTTGGTTAATTTTGCATTTAACAAATAATACATTGGTTGTAAAATATACTTACCAATACCTAATTTTGTGTATTAGTAATGTATTAATATAACTAATATATTTTATATTGGATATTACAAAATTAGGGGGTGGGTTATACTTTTGTCGCGGAGTGTACATGGGTTGACTGGAAGAGATCTCTTATAGAGATATGCCCACCTTTGTCCACGTCATTTTCTATGTATTTTTCTTAATACTTGTTTAATGCAATAAAGAATATAATAATAGTTAAGCGCCGCCAGTTTAGTCGAAGACCTCGAACGCCTTTGTACAACCTCTGTGGTGTTCGTCTACAAAGGTACCAGGCAGGCAGGAAAAGTTTGACGACGAATATGTTTTGACGTTTGGCGCGCGACGTATGATTTTAGATTTCTATTTCAGTTTTCTCTCGTGTGTAAAATTTTTATTACTTACTGACAATCATGAACGAATTAGAGACTGGACCTGACATAAAATACAAATGTATGAAAACTAGTTCAACCAAGTGACGCATAACGCACACAAAGATTTTATTACATTATTATAAACACTGATACACAATACAATATTTCTAGTACTTGAACGTAATCGATAAAATACATACATCGATGAACCAATGAATGACATTTTAGACATTGGTTAGCATACTCATCAAATTTTACATCTTTTAATTTATTCTTCTTCTTTTAATTTTAATAAATTAAAATTAATGAATTAAAGAGGCAATAATAATGTGTCAAATAATAATTATTTTTTAATTTGATTTATATAAATACAATGGCATTGATGGCAACATTCTGCTGGCCTGTAATAATGTTAATGAACAAATGAATATCGGGTATATATTCCATTAATATATAATAAATATTATTTTGTAAAGATTAAAAAAATATTAAGCTAATTTAATTAAATAAAGTGATTTTGTTGATTCTGTTATTGAACTATTTTAATTGGCAATTGATTGTCTCGGGTAGTTATAAAAATGTGACACTGTCCTACTATTGCTCAATTCTTAATAAACATTTGTGAAATTAGAAAAAAGAAAAAGATATTGCAAATTAAAGTGAGTGTTGGATCGTGAAAGTAAAATAATTAGTGCAAGTGGTAAAGTGTTTTTATTACAAATCGCCAACCCAGAAGTTTAGTGCTAAAACATTATTGTTTGATTTTGTCTAATTTATGTGTTGAATTAAAATGATCTTTATTATTATTACAATGGAATAATATTCCAAAGTATATAAATGTGGAATAAAATAAAAAATTAAGTACACATACTAATTATAATTTTTGCATTTATATTTTTATTTGATTTTGAAAATATTTTTATAAAGTATTTTTATGTTATTGTACTGTACAAATAACACAATTCGTTTAGTAATTTCGTCAAATATCGATATATTTTTCGACATTGTCAAGCACTAGTCGATGTCAAATGGACTCACTCGACAGTTTAGTCATTTGTTCTGAATGGTATAATCCAGGGATTTTATGATGGTTGTCAGATGTCAACAATACATAGAAATATCGACTATATTTAACATAGTTGGATAATATGATATTTTATTTTACATTTAATTAAATTGTGTGATAAATAACAATAAATGTAATAAAATAATTGTATTTACAAGTGAAAAGAAATACTGCTGCTTCCGCCCTTATAGTTTTTACATCATTTAACAGAACATTTAGTCATTTTTGGGAGATGTTTTGTTGACAAATAAGTGCTTGAGACTGACGCAAAAAACAAACGACCAAGCCTAAAATCTCCTGGTTACTGAGAAGACCGATAAAGGTACGTCCGCTTTTATGTCTAGTCCAGTGGTTAATTCGTTCATGCTGACAATATAACGATTAATACAGGAAAAGTATTTTATACAGTATATTTTTTAAGAAGTTTATTTGTTATTCCGCGTCATAGTATATCTGTGTATTAAATTTCATCCAAATCTGTTCATATGTTCAGCGTAAAAGGGTAACAAACATACACACACACGCACATACTTTCAGATTTATAATGGTAGTCCAATGCGAAACTTTCGTAAATGTTTACAAGTTTTGTTGAAAGGTAAAGGCTTGTTCTATTTGTTTTTTTGCTCTCTTACGGTCAAACTGAACCTCTTGTACGTCCGTATATACAGCAATAAAGAGTCGCGTGAGTGTTAATCGTATAACTTTTGACCTATATCACATTCTAACTCACGTCACGAGCCTGTAGCTTGTTGTATTAACTAAGGTAAACTTTTATTCCAGCTCGGTTGAAAAAGAGTATACAAATAAAGCAATTACACAACCGTTTGAATTAGCTTTGTGACGTTTCAAAGACACCATGACCTGATTAACAGGGTATGTACGTTTCAATTACTCGTAAATTTACGTTATTTCATGGAAGTTTTAGAAATGAACTATTTTTTAACTAAAGGGATTTTTATTATATATAATAGAACTTTAATGTGTTGGTACTTTATACTACTTAATGCTACTTGCATTAGCTTAATGGTTGTAATTAGACCATAATCTTTATTGAAAATTTAAGGAAAATATATGTATATGAGTAGAATTTTCCTAACATTTTTTTTTGAAGTGAAACTTCTTTAGAATCGATGTGATTTGAAACTCGATGAAACAGAAATGAAACGGAATTGCGACACTAAACAGAGACAAACAGAGTAAGCCGGCAAGAGAATGAGATAGAATACATTGTCATGTTGCTATGGTAACCATTGTTATTGCCTGACTAATATATAATATTTTGTTTCACTTCTACCAAGTGTCAATTACACACACACACACTTTTTTATTAATAACATCAAAGCTTGTCAATAGCTACTAAACAAAACGGTAAACATTACCGGTTGACAACCAGATTGGAAAAAGGTACTTTTAACTGTTTTAGCTTTGAATATTTAAATACTATACTTAAAGAAAATTAAGTTAATTAAAATTAAATAATTTTAAAATCGACGTATCTTAGGTTTTTTTCACAACGACCAGCTTTTTGAGATGACCATCTCAAATCAGAATTAGAACATATAAAACGTGATCCACCATTCCCTAAGTCTCATCTCATAATTAATAGAAATGCAACACGACCAAAGAGAAATTAAGCGCAAGACAAGCATGGCATTAGAGGGTCATCCCACCTTCCCAACTTTTAGTTTCTATAAATATCTTTGGCATAATCTTAATACTTGAACCCTCGATCCTGCAACGCCCCATTGCACTGGGGCGACGGGTTCCGCTGTGGGTTTTAGTGAGTAGGCGTCTCACAGTACCCTGCCCGTTGACGGCCGGCAGGGTACTGTGACCCCATGATGGATTTAACCAACGAAAAAAAAACTTGAACTCTATACTATAATCTGCAGCCATAAGTCACTAAGTCTTAAGTCAAAAATAAAATTGTAATCTTTTAATCAAGCTTGTTTTTATTCAATCTAAAATATCCTAATAAAAAAAGGTATAATGGTTCAAGTACAAGCGTATTCGGAATCTGTATCGCTTGTTTTTACTCTCATTTCGCTTACTCGCTACGTCAGGTCCATTTAACAAAATCAATCTGACAAAATTGGCGATTTAAAGGACGCCTTTACAATGAAAACAAATGGACTCCGATAGTCAATACACGTTATGGATGAAACAATCTATGTGGATGTAATATATACATACTTCTATATACAACTTGTACCTTTTCGTACGCATCTGTGTAATGGAATTGAGCAAACGGACGAAATTATAATATATTGAGAATTAATTATAGAAGTCTTGAATATTGTAAATCAAATATTTTTAGATTTTTGTTTCATTATGCAAAAACCTTAAAAATATATGGCTATACATATGATATATTGTAAGGGTCATGCTTGTTTTATATTTGCTATGTGTATGTACTTACAAGTCTCCGACTGCATCAACTTGTTCATCTCTTCAATTAGCTTTTAACGCAGTCGCATTTTTAGTTTTGCTCAGTTAAACATTTGGAATTTTATTTAACAATTACAACAACTTACCCTAAATTACTTTTATACATACAAGTTTTTTTTAAAACCACCACCATTTTATTTTTAAAATAACTTTATGACATGATCAACAGGAATCTAACGAAGTATAATTTATCAAAATCCGTTTAGCCGTTTAGTAATTACGAGGGAGCATATTATCGTACATACCTACAAACATGCAGGTGAAATAAAAAACCCTTCTTTAGCTTTGCCACAGTTGGGTAAAAATTATGGCTTTTAGGATTCATATTTTTTCTATTAATGTGAAATTTTACTTATACTATAAGGCTGCTAAGCCCGAGTATCCTAACTACAAAAACCATGATTTACAATATGGAGGAAAATAAAAATGTGTAATTTTCTAATTCGTTTTTGATTATATACTTTAATAAAGGTATAGTGTTTATTACGTCTTATGAATTATAAAATTATGCATTCATTTATTATATATTTTAAATCATACTATCTACTGGATTTACGTTGTTTTACAGATAGGCCACTATGGCATCAAAAAGTATCAAATTAATAAATGAAAACACAAACTTAGGTAAGAAGTACTTCGTCTCTACCTATAAATTTGCCGTTTAATATACAGAATATTAAAGTCATTTTTTATAAATATTTTTTTTATTTCTATCAATCAAAATATGCACCAATGCTATCGATGCATCTCTGCCAGCGTAGTGGTAATTCTTCAATGCCTTTCTTGAAGAAGCCAGGTGCACGGGAGCCAACAAACTTTTCAAGGGCATTTTGTACTGTCTCTTGGTAAATTGAATTGTATATATTACTAGCACTACCCGCGGCTCCGCCCGCGTTCAAATGACCAAAAACCAAATTCTTAGGTTTTACATATTAGTATACTCTTACATTGCAGTTTATGTATTTTTCTCAGAAATGAGATATTTTCCCGCGGTAAAATGTATCCTATATATTGACCCGGATAACCAGTTTTCATCATACCAAATTTCATCAAAATCGTTCCAGTGGTTTTTCCGTGATGCGGTAACAGACTGACGGACAGACAGACAGACAAAAATTCTAAAAACTATAGATTCGGCCTCTGTATCGATAATAATGTTTATTTCAATAACATTTTCAAAAAAATATTTAATGCACAGATTCGGCTTCTTTACAATTTTATTATATGTATAAATAGATATATGTAATATTCTTATAGGCTTATATTGCAAAAAGGAAAAAAGTTTACAATAAAACAGATTTAGACTGGCCCAAGATGTCGAGAAAGAAGCATCCATAAGAATCATAAATTTCGCTACTCTGCGATATCCTTAGGGAAATGCGTTAACCGCATATTACGGTTTTTCTAAAGAGCGGACTCCAAAAAGGGTCTTTGTGGTTCATAGACGATCTTTGCGAATCTTTTGTATCAATAAAAAAGAAATGTTATAGTACCCATAAGTTTGTACGATCGTGATCTTATTTATCTCTTTTTGGTGCTTGTAATGATTGATCAACGTGAAGATGATTTTATTGACATATAAGTTTTTTTTTGTTATCGACTTTGGGCTTTCAATAAATGGGGCAACGGTTCATATTATAAATTATTTTAATTTATATAGGTACTTCTTGTAGCAAAAACTAATAGTGGAATTTGTAAAGATTTTTTAATGTCTAAAAATATCTTTAAATCACTAGAAAATCATATAGAAGCTTGCTTTTATTTGAAATGTGTCCAAAAATCTTCTTAAGATACATTATATTATATGAGTATACTAGCAGAAACCGCGGCATCGCTCGTGCTAAAACTACATATAAAATTTCTAAAAAGGTAGGTTTCATACAAACTTTCATCCCCTATTTTACTCTCTTAGGGGTTGAATTTTGGAAAATGCCGAAATACGTCACTTATTATTTTTGCCGTATTCAATTCATACGAAATTTTATGCAAATATGTCCAAGGAATAAAAAGTTTCATACAAACTATTATCCCCTATTTTACTCCCTTGGGGTTGAATTTTGAAAAATCCTTCCTTAGTGGATGTCTTAGTCAAATGAGGAATACGTGTGCGAAATTTCAATTTTCTAGCCTTAAGGGTTTGGTTTGTGCGTTGATACATCAGTTGCTTTTTATATACAGGGTCATTTTTAATTTACTGAAAACCTTTTGGGAATACACTATATTTACATTATAACATCAACATCTGTAATAAGAAAAAATAACATTTCTTAAATATATTTTTTTCAAAAAAAAAAATTTTTTTTTGCACCTTCTAAACTTTAAAGTTCTAGCATCTGGTCAAGTATAAATGAGTAAGCGAGGCTTCCTACACCCCTCCACCCCTCCCCTTCCACCGGTCACGCGCTTTCTTTTGCTAATGCTGGACTATTACCGTTGAGAAGGTGCAATAAAAATACTTTTATTTTTGTTAAATTAAAGATATATTATTTTTTTTTCTTACAGATGTTGTTATGTTGTAAATAGTGTATTCCCAAAAGGTTTTCAGTAAATTAAAAATGACCCTATATATAGATAAACTACTATATGGTATTCTTCAGTTTTTATTATATTACCTTTAATGCGAGGAGGTCAGGTTGCCACGTCGGCCAAATGCGGTTGACGAACTTCACATTACTTTTCATCATCATTATTAAAGACAAGTGGTAATCACATTAAAAATGATTGTACATGAGAATATTAGAGGTGCGTGACCCGGGATTTGAATCCGCTTCACTTGGTTTCCTAAGCGAGCGCGTTACCACAGGGCTACCACTGCTCGCAATTTTATTATAATCAAAAAAATAATTATTTTAACAATAATTAAATAATTAATTAGTAATAACTAATAATGAATACAACATTTGAGAACAAACGTAGGTTGGATAATTTATTACAAATAAACACGATATACATTGGTAATATACAGAGTTTATAATCCACTAGCATTGCTCGCGGCTCTGCCCGCGTTCAGATAACCAAAAACCAAATTCTTAGGTTTTACATATTAGTATACTCTTACATTGCAGTTTATGTACTTTTCTCAGAAATGAGATATTTTCCCGCGGTAAAATGTATTCTATATGTTGATCCGGATAACCAGTTATCACCATACCAAATTTCATCAAAATCCCTCCAGTGGTTTTTCTGTGATGGGGTAACAGACAAACACACAAAAATTCGAAATTCGGCCTCTGTATCGATAATAATGTTTATTTCAATAAAATTTCCCAAAAAATAGTTAATGTACAGATACGACTTAGTTACAATTTTATTAAATGTATAGATGTATAGATAATATGTTGTGACTGTTTAAGTACAAGTAAAATAATATTTTTTTAATATATTTTAGTAATGCTTAAGGTATATGCCATATATGTACTATATATAAGAAAAGAAAGCTCTAGGTTATTTAGGCTTATATACAGGTAATCCTAACTGGTATTGCAGTTTAGTACAATAATATTTAAGATAGAAGTCTTAGAAAAGAGAACATTTCATTCGATTTATTTTTCAAGTTACACTAATAGTTCTGAAATGAAGATACAAATCTGAAAAATAAGAGGGATTACTGTTAGCTTCCGGTGAAAATGCCATCAAAATGTGTTTTCAAATTTATATTTTACCAAATTTCTAAGAGTACTAGCGACTCACCCTCTCTTCCCTCGGGTTCGTCCCTAGCTTGCTTCCCCATACAAATTTTCATCGCCATTTTCACCCCCTTAAGGGATAATTTACGGAATAATAAGTATCCTATGTCCTTTCCAGGGTCTCAAAGTATCTTCTTACCAAATTTTATCTAAATCGGTTCAGTAGATCTACAGATTATCCCCTACAACGTCACGTACTCACAAACTCACAATTCACAAAATTTACCTATTTATAATATTAGTATAGAAAAGATTATTTGAAACATCCTGAAAAATTAAAAAAATGAATTTTAAATGACGTATCAAGTCCCAGCAGCTAGAAAGCTTCAGCTAGAAATATGGAAAATATTTTGAATAAGAAGGTACGGAGCTCTTGGGACTGGATGTGAACTATATATAAATATTATTAAAGTCTAATACCATACATTGTTGCTTCTCCCATCTGCTTATAATATCTTGTTATAGCATCTTGGCGAGATTTTTTAGCCCTGCAGTAAATTTCTTACGAAGAACAAAAGGTCCCCATGAGACAGAGTAAAGAAGTTTGTTGGTAATTCTTTAATAATTTAAAATTTGTTTTGGAAAATTAAGCTGCATTTTTGACCGACTATTTGAAAAAAGGTAAAGGCATTCGAGTCTTGTGTTGTTTTTGTAAATATATAGGCATCTAGATAAATATTACTCTGTAGGCAAACTCTATATATCCGATCTAGATTCTAGACAAACATTACTGTGTAAGTATTGTACAAAAACGAATCAAAATTTATTTAGTACTAGCACTGCCCGCGGCTCTGCCTGCATTCAGATGACGAAAAACCAAGTACTTAGGTTTTACATATTAGTATACTCTTACATTGCAGTATTTGTATTTTTTCTCAGAAATGAGATATTTTCCCGATGTAAAAAGTATCCTTTATGTTGACCCGGATAGTCAGCTATCACCATATCTTTCATCGAAATCCCTCCAGTAGTTTTGAGTTATTGTATATCAATTTTAATTATTGTATGGTGTATTTGTATCCGAATTAATAGTATAAGATTTCTTTCTGTTAATTTAATCCTAATTAGATATTATAATAAAGTAATTAACTATCAATGTAATTAGATTTGTGGATGTGTTTTTATTAGTGGGTTTAAGTTTCACTACCATCTTTTCGTTCCACAAGATTTCATATTAAAGTACGGTCATGTTTCAAACCCCAAAAATATTTTAAATAACTCTTCGTGCAAAATTATTCATAGAACGTGTATAGAATGAGTTTATCACCAATCGATGGAAAATGTGTTAGTCTTGACGCGCAGTGGTGAGAAAAAGGCAAGCGGACTATAGATACTGTTCTTTATCGATCAAAAGGTTTTTTCAAAACGAAATTATAAATCATATTTTATCTGATATTGAAATGGCCTGGAGGCAATCATACCATTCTCAAGATAAATAATGTTATGTTAATATTTTCTAGAAAACCATTTATTGTGTAATATCCTTTGACACACCGACATTCTTTAGCAATTCTTTGAAATACAAGCTTGTGAACATTACATTACGGAGTATGAAACGATTTTGCCATGGTTTTATTTAATACTATAGTGACGTTTCTAGGACAGTTTCACTTTTTTTAGGCGGAAACCTAATTATTTTTCTAGAATAAAAATTGTCTAAGTTACTCCTTATAACATTAGTCTAGCCGTTTCGGAGATTAGCCGGAAGAAACATACAGACAGACAGATAAAATTTTTCAAAATTGAGTTTTTCTTAAAAGTACCGTATATAATTTCATTTACATTTACTAAAAAGTAAATATTTTGATACTACAAATAGACACTTCAATTTTAATGATCTGTATAGATTTTAATTCCAGACGTTTCGAGTGCTTTACAGTAAGTACATGGTCACGGGAGATACGGGCGGATATGTTGGAGTTCTAAATAATATAATAGCCTTTGTCCATAAAAAGAATAACTGATGGATGTAATCAAGGTATAGTTACTAAAAGTTTGTTTTTGCTGCTTCTATTAATGTTATAAGTATTACGCTTCGTGGGAAAATCGTTAACTAAAGATGATAGGTAGTGATCTAGATAAGTATTTTAGACGATATCAACAAACAAAAATATACTAGAAAACGCGACGTTTGCAATTTTTCTTAAAAATTTGACGACACGTTTGGCTCAGTTTGTAGTGACCCTACATGCTGTGCCAGCGGTCGCGAGTTCGAGTCCCGCTGGGGGGCATACATTTATGTGATGAGCACGAATGTTTGTACTCCAGTCATGGTTGATTATATTTATATGTATGTATTTAAAGTTATATATGTGTAGTGTATTAACTATCTAGTATCCATAACACAAGCCTCATAGCTTATCATGGAACAAGATAGTACAGTGTGTTAATGTCCCAAAAAAAAATTTTATCTCTCAATTGCAATTCGTACTGTAAAGCGTGTACAGCGTGGTGGACTATGGCCTGATTACCCTCGTATTGAAGGTAGGCCCGTGCCCAGCAGTGGGACGGTAAATAGGGTTGAATACACTGTAAAGAATTCGAAACGTCGGGAACCACAAAACAAAATAAATCCTTGAAAAACTTCGAAAAGATAGTTTTATTTAAAAATATGCAATTGGCTTAAAGAAATGAATTATACAGTCATTTACATTTTAGAAAAATATTTATGTTATAGAAAAGGTCTTATGTACTTTTTAGTTTTATATAAGCGATTGTAGAATTACATCTTGTCTAAGACCTTTGAATATAATGAGCGGAATTGCTATATACCTTAAGTAACTTTAATTAGCGACGCCCTGTCATGTTGTTCTAAACGTCATATCATTGACAAACGGTCGAGACACCACTTTGGTGATGTCGATATTGCTACAAGCTAGGCATTGATTTATGGGTATTGGTATAAACTACCAATTACTAAAATTTTGAGATTAAACTGCTATATATCCATACTAATATTATAAATGTGATAGTAACACATTCTGTTGTACATTTTCACGCTCAATCCGCTATACAGACTAAGATAAAATTTGGTGAGGCCATAGGCTGCATTGGACATTGGCTACCTTTTTAATCCCTTGCCCCAGTTACCAAGCGAGCGAAGCTTCTCAAAAAAAAAAGAAAGCGAAAAATTTGTTAGAAATAATTTTATGTAGTGTTACTTCTGCATACCTATTATGAATGCATACTCATTATAATCTATTTTTATACAGATTTTTGGTCTCTGGGCTTGACGTACTTATGACCTAGGCCCTAACCTAAAGTTAATTCGTAATAAATCTTACAAAAATATAATTAATACAAAATATTTATTTACTAAGTAAATGTTAAAGATGTTTTAGCTAATTTGTCAAAAACACCTGGTCTTTTATTTTAAAATAGTCGCTCATTTGTCACTGCGAAATGCTATCTACTGATGGACTGAGTCCCTGCAGTGTTCCTCGCATATTTCAATAATGGAGGTGACAAAAGATACCATTCTTCACGTCTCGGAAGATATAAGAGCTTTCTGCTTTTCAATAGCAATAGATAAAATTACATCAAGTGTTTCCTCTCACTGCAGACTTTTTAACAGCCGATAGTTTATTTGGCTTTATTATTTATGCAAGATGCAGATTATAGTTATCTTTAAAGGGTGTATTAAGTATATTTATACTGTTTAACTATAGCCGTTAAAAATTGTAGTCTGGCTCTTAGATTGAAGGATAAATAATGGAAATGTTTTATACTTAGTAGCATGATTTTGGCTTTTTATGTTAATACTAGCTACTGACCCTCGCTTCGCTCGAGTTCGTCCCTAGTGAAAAACAAAAACAAATCTATCCATATGAAATAACCTATGTGCTATTCCAGACTAATCTATCTCGATGTTGTGGGTAGTTTCATCCAGATCCATTCAGCCGTTCTGGTGAGTAACAAACATCCATCCAAACTTTCGCATTTATAATATTTATATATTTATAATATTTATATATTTACCTTATTTAATTTGTTTTTCTTTATTATAATAAAATCCGTATCCGATATTTTCATTTATTATTATTGATTTACATAATCCCTCAAGGACCGCGGACACGCCGGCGTTACAGTTAACAATAGATTTCTTAGAAATTTAATTAATATCTTAGAAATTTACCTGGAGGTGTTAACAACACTAAACTTATATACTTTACATAGGTATAGTAAATATTATATTAAATTTTAAAACATCGTTCTTTGGCTTCATGTTTAGTTCTATAACTTTCTGTCTATATTATTCTTTAGTACGAGTTAAAAAACATTTCAACAAAAAGTATTTACCCAAAGAAATAAAATTAAAGTACAACAAAATAATTTAGGTCCACGGCCAGGAGATATCTTTGGGGAAATGTGGTAACCGCGTAACTCCTTTGTCGAGCAATAAGTGTGGAAAAGGTCTTTTGTATCCTAAAATGTCCTCCATGAATCCACCTCGAGAGAAAACGGTCGTTGTTGAAATACTTTGCACAAGGGGTCTAATTTGTACAAACACTTACACTTTTCTCACTAATGTGACTTTTTATTTTATAGTTGCTTGGCGTACAGTTAACTAAATATTTAAAATGCGTTTATAAAATTTGTAAGTGCCTATTGTAATGTATGATCGCTTCACACCCGCTGGGCTAATATGAAGATTGCCTAAAAATTTCATCACAATTGCTCCAGTCGCTTTGGAGTCCATCGAGACACACATCGATTTATATATATATATATATATATATATATATATATATATATATATATATATAAGACGGAGGAGGATTTAGTTACCTTTTTCTGTTATGAAACCTTATTATTGTTTAAAGTCACTATGTTCTTTAATTTACTTTTTGTGCCTTTGAATTTAGAGCAGAGATTTAGTCTCGAGCGGGGTCGAGACGCCATCACGACATTCTTTGGAGATACGTGGCTTAGTAACGTTGTTTATCATATCATGGTGAATCAGTTATGTTTGATATTGTAGTTGGAAGTCGATGATCGGTGACTGTGAACCCGCTAGCTCTAAATCATTAGAATTACCGTTTCAAGTTTATAACATTGTGACTTCCCTGATTAAATTGTGTATTGAGCACTGAATACTTTATTATTTGAGCCCTGATAACGCCCAGAAGATGAGTAACCACCTAAGATGATGTTCATAGTATATGGATAACACGACATATATATATATATATATATATATATATATATATATATATATATACACATACATACACTACTAGCAACCAAACCTTACTGGCTTGGGAGCGTCTCTAGGAGATTTTTATTTTTTACTAACAGTTTTTACTAACAGTATTTTGTTTTTTTTTATTATTAATAGTAGCTGTTTTAGCGAAAAGGATCAATAAAGATACACACTAGACACAAAGTTTTGCATTTATAATATTAGAACGAACGATTCTTTGCAATTATTACAAATTGCGAAAATGTTTATAGGTTTGACTTTTAAACGCATCAACTTAACAAAAGTCTAAGTAAGTAAAAAGATAGTTTAGTCTAGTTTTGAATGTCTATAATTCAAAGAAACCTTCAATCCTTGCTAATTTATATTATATGTCTGTGATAGAAAAGAACATTTATTTATATTTAAGAATAGAGTAGGTTTTGAACAAATAAATTACGGATTATTCGTAGCACTGCACACAAGATCGCGACATAAAGATCATGCCTAACGACCTAAGCAAAGCAAGGATAGGTCACTAGTCGAATTTAAAGCTGATTATATCTATTAATGTTGATAAACAACATTAAAATGTAATAAAAATCTAAAAAAAAAATACTAATATCAAAGAAATCTAATTTAAATAGAGTAAAATTTTAAGATATATTACGTAGCTAACGTAATTTTCCTGGAAGTTTTTGACATCAGTCAAAGGAAAGGATAGATGCTTACCGACTCGCGTTTAAAAATTCATTACGCTATCTTAATTAGGGAGATAAAGTACTAAGATTTTATTTGAAATGGTTCGCAAAATTGGACGTCTGCTGGATGTCCTTTACTGGGTTTTCAATTTTAATTTGCGCTCATTCCGAGCGGAGTTCATAAATGAATGGTGATAATTAATTGAATAAAGTTGATGAAGCGATATGCCGGCGTTTTATGTTCTGACAGAGATTATTTTCACCTGTTTTAATGACAGCCATTCATTGTTTTTGACCGATTATAAAAAGGTTAAGGAACTTACTTTAGTTGTTTGTAGTTTGTGTTGCGATATTTTCAATTAAAAAAACATTTTCATTATTCTTTATTAATTTTATTATTTGGCTTTTATTATAAGTTAGTTTAAATTATAAGTTAGTTATAAGTAGACTTTGTACACGTGTCGCGTGGCGATGAGGATTAGCGCACAATGTGTAAAGAATTTAGAAGCGGATGTGATATAAATTGGAAACTTTTAGTTAATGGTTAACATAAAAAATCATTTTTAAAAGTCCAATCCAAAGATACGCTACAAGTTTTTGTACATTCAATTTTTCCTCTCTCAGTAATAGTATGGAGTACATGGAACTAATAATCTTCGAGTAAAATGGCTGTCAACGATGACCGAAGAGTAGACGGACGTGACAAAATTATAAGATTCATTTTTGCCTCTTGGCTACGTAACCTTGGAACGAGGCTTGGAACCTTATAAAGTAGATACCTATTAGATATATCTCTATATATCATTATATATTAGATATATCTCTATATATCTTATAATATTGTCGGCTGGCACCGACTTCGAACATATCTGATTAGGAATCTTTTCTAAATGAAACTTTAGTGCCTGTAAGTCCGTTTTTTTTAAAAAGTGTTTATTTTCCATTCTTAGTCTAGACGTAATAAGCAGGTAATTTGTAAGAAGAAAGTTTTTTAACGCAAGTTTCTGTGGATAACTAGGCTCTCTATTTCACCAAAGTCAGCAAATAGCACTAGGTATTAGTTTCATTGAACTGAAAGGAATCTATACTAATACTAGCGACCCACCCTCGCTTCGCTCGAGTCCGTTCCTAGCTTGCTTCCTAATACAAACTTTCAACCCCATTTTCATCCCTTAAGCGATGATTTTCGGGGTAAAAAGTATCCTATGTCCTTCCCAGGGTCTCAAACCATCTTCTTACCAAATTTCATCTAAATCTGTTTAGTAGATCCAGAGATTACCCCCTACATCACAAGCTCACAAACTACCTCTTTATAATCTATTATAATATTATAAAGAGGTATCTCTGGATCTCCCGAGCAAAGCGAGCGTGAGTCGCTAGTCTGAAATAAAAACGCGTCTTAGCGAATCACCATCTAACAAGCAGCATTTATGATTTAATAATATATCTATAGCACGCCTACGAATTATGTTTTTGATACTTACAGTAATTATATGTATATGTAATAGGTATTTATATATAAGATATAATATAAGAAATTTTAACTTAGTACCTCCGCTTCATTTTTTTTCTCACACTCGAAGGAGAGAAGGCGCTGAAAGATATGTGTTAAAAGTATCATCCTTTGGTAAAATAGTGTCTGATTTTTATTTGTATCTTTATATTAAGAAACAAATAAATAAATTATTAAATACATAAAATATACAAATAGTACAAATAAATAAGTAGTTAGCAGTCACCCTGCATTTCCAAATTTAATTTATACCTTATCTCTAAACTTTCAATGCGTGCAAGCAATCGTTTGAAAGTACAAAGCGATACGAGTCTGTAACAGAATGGGTTTGTTTCAAACAGTAAAGTTAGTGATTTGTAGAATTCAATGGACTTGTGAATATTAATATAAATGCGAAAGTTTAAAAATGAGTTCGCTCATTACGTGTTTAAGCTATATTCATAATATACAGATTATATCTTAGACTAGCGACTTGCCCTCGCTAGTCTCGCGTTCGTCCCTAATTACGTTTTAACGGCTGGTATAGATTTCTCAGAGGTGAGATATTTTCCTGCAATAAAAAGTATTATATATATTGACCCGGATAACCAGGTATCACCGTACCGAATTTCATCAAAAATCCATTCAGTGGTTTTCTCGTAATGCACTTACAGACAAACAGACAGAAAAAAATACGAAAAATAGAATCGGCTTCTGTAACGATAATAATAACTATTTCAATAAGATTTTCCAAAAAATATTTAATGTACAGATTCCGCTTAGTTACAATTTTATTAAACATATGTATAGATTATAATGTATGAACTATAACAATAGCTGTTTTTAAATTAAGTTTATTTCTAATTCTTTTAAAAATCTATAAAAACAAAAGAAGTTATTTTAATATTTATTTTGTTACAGTTAAAGCTATAAATAACAAACACAATATGCTCTCATATAACAATAGAATGACGTTAATGATTGAGAGAAGTCGATCTTGGATGATGCATGACCCTGTAATGTGTTTTTGATTAGAATGCCTTATATTGCGGATGGAATTAATTATGATATATTCTGTATTAATTAATCGATCTTTCATAAATACGAGGGTGTTAGCGTCTTTTACTCAGTAAGGTAAGCAACAGGTCTAAAATAAGGGTAAATGGAGTGGAAAGTGATGAAAATCTACAAACAAAAAGTCTATATCACTAAGGCCCTTCTGCCACGAAGCTACTGACAAGCGACTCGAGGTTCGTATCGGTAACCTACGGATATCTCATAAGTTGTCGCCATACAATTTCTCTATGTTCCACACACGACGCGACATGTTGACTACGCGTCTGATACCAGTCGCACGCTACTCGAGTCGTATACACATGTAACATGAGTTCGACATAAAGTTTGAACTGGAAGTTGAAAAATATCCTTATTAGTACAACTATAAATTACCTGAATATGTTAAAAAGAATGTAGTGAATAAATTGTGGTTAGAAATTGGGCAAAAAATTCAATTTTACATACATTCAATTATTATTTTTTCATAATACGGGTGCATTCAAAATCTTCTTTTACGCCTATTCCTATAATAATAGATATATAAAAGAAGGTCCTTATCGCTAGAGTCACTTGACATGTACTCTAAAGAATTAACGAATGTAGTCGAATTTTGGTAGCATCATTTGCGAAAATATGCACGAGTAGGCGACCAGTAGTCGCGTTTCAGTCGCGTGGCTTATAAATATCTCCATGGGATAAAGGTCTAAGGGTTAGTATGCACTTACGTTTTATTTCAGTAATAATAATAACAATAAAAAATCCTTTCTATTATACACCCATAACTTACATCATTTCAAGAAGTAACTGGGTATCGAAAAATACTTAACGTACAAGAAATGGCCTTATCGCTAAAACAGCGACCTCTTTTAAAGCCTCCGTAAGGTGTAGAAATTGTCAATCATCTTACAGAGGGAAATAACAGAGTAAATATAATACTAAAAGCGTAAATTATATATTATTTAATTCAGGAATTTGTCCAAAACTTAAAATTTATGTTTTAGACTGTTATTTTTATCTTACGCGATATCAATAGTACCTATGCAATTAAATAAATAAATTAAAAAAATATGTTGGGACATTAACACACCGCACCATCTAGTTCCATGGTTAAAGCTACGAGGCTTGTGTTATGGGTACCAGATAGTTGGTACACTACACGTATATAACTTTAAATAAATATTATAATACATATTATAAATATAAATAGAAACACCCATGATTAGAGTACAAACATTCGTGTATTAATTCATTGTGCATTATCACAGAAATTAATGCACCCAGCAGGACTCGAACCCGCAACCGCTGGCACAGAAAGTAGGGTCACCACGAACTCAGCCAAACGCCGTCGTGAATTATCAAATGACGAGTTTCAGAACAAACAAAAGCGAAACGTAACTGTAAATGTATATCAAATACGTTTAATAATTATTTTAAACCACTTTTGACTAGCGAATATGTTAAAGTGAGAGTAGTCTTACAAACACTAGACAGTAGCAAATAGCCCCCATGTAGAGAACATCTAAATGGCCGGGGTCCGGTGATTGATGATACACGAAACTTGGATGAGGTATAAGTTCTTAAGTTTTTCAGTTCAGAAATTGTTTACAATAACAACACCTGATTGTAGTGTAAAGATAGACGCGGTATTAAAACACGTTATTTGTCATCGAGAATTTTTCATCTTTTATACTATTTTTCTTTTCCTTGTATTATTTTTTTTGTATTCGATGTTAATTTTGTGTACACAATTATCTTATATTTATATTTATTTAATAATATATAAAATTGAATAGTTTGTTTGTTTGTTTGAACGCTGGAACAAACTGTTTGATTTGAAAAATATTTTTCCATTTTAAAGCTTACTAGCAATTTATTCTCGCTGATACTATAGCAACTCAATAGTTCGTTTTTTCCGGCTTCAATTAAAGTTATTATTTAGATGTCTGATCGTAAACACATTTTTATGGGAATAAAACTAATAGGCAGTGATAGCTCAGTGGTAACACGCTAGCTTAGGAAATCGAGTGAAGCGGGTTCAAATCCCCGGTCATGTGCTTCTGATATTTTCGTATGCGAATCATTTTCAACATGACTACTTGTCTTACGATGAAGGTAAACATTGTGGGGAAACCTTCATGTCTGAGATAACCTAGCAAGGTTTCGAAAGACATGTGAAGCCCGCGAACGCACTTGACCAGCGTGGTGGACTATGGCGTGATCCCACTTGTATTGAAGAGACATACAAAACCTAGATACTTGACCTCTTTATTATATTATTGACAAAGAACTAGTCTGACGCCACAACCAATTACCAATTGTGAAGTTGGTGGCAACGCTGCTATAAAAACCTACTTATCATATAAGTTAATATTAAAAACATTGTTAAAAAAAGCTTTTATATCATATTAATTGTATAATGTAATAAATGGGTTTGATTTAATTTAAAGTTTATTTTTTTATTTTTAGGTATTTATTCGTATTTTTGTCGGCAAACCCTTTCATTTGATATCCATAACATGGGGTGCATAAAAAGCATAGTCCGCCATCTTTTGAAGTCCGCCATTGTGGATTTAAAATGACGTCACTTAGCTAACCATGCATCGTCATCTAAAGAAAACGTGTACGCAAAATTTCAGCTCAATCGGTTGAGGATAACTGCTTTAAAATTCAGTTGCAAGATTTGACCGGAACAAACATACAGACAAACATTGCAAGTTAAATAAAAGCTCGTAATATGATATATACCTAGATCTTGTGAAAAAACCGTTCACAAAACGGTCGTCGAATAAAAAGTTATGCGAAGCGAAGGAATAAATTATTTCTTAGATTTCTTAAAAGTAATTGGTGATTCAATAAATTATATTACTAAGCGTTTAATAAATTATTATTATTATAGACCAATCAGATTCCGTTTATTTGAGAAAAAAAATATTGAAAACCTGAAGTTTCATGATTTTAAAATGTTAGAAGGTATATAAGAAATAGAAATTCGTAAAATGCCTCACATGCCCAACTACCCCCGAGAAATGGGGGGACGTAAAGCGTTGAAAAATAGTTTTTTACAATTTCCGGCTACAGTAACGTTCTATCGAAAAATGTTTTCTACAAAAGTGGTGGGTCTTGTATTTTATCATTATGTAATTTTAAATTTTTGCAGTTTAACGTTTTTCATCTTCATATTTTCCTAAAAATTGTACTCATTTAAAGAGCCAAGTGCAAATACTTCACTTAAGATCGTCTTTTAGATAAAATTCAATGTTACGAGCGCGAAACAATCGCGATATCCCAGACTCCGGGACCGTCCTTAGATCTAGCGGTAGATATTACGTAAGTAGTTGTATTATACTGAGGGGTTTCGCCATTATTTTGAAAATAATGCTGTCAAAATCGAGTTTTACGCGTGGTTTCGGGAGAGGAGTTTGTGGTTTTTTTACAGGCTTTTAAAAACTCTACTTGTAATGTACTCAACTCTTGTATTAACCTACTATTGTATTTTATCCTACTATTGTATAGATTTAAAAAAAAACAATTATTTGATATCAGGACAACAATTGTACATATATTTTGATATCATGGAGCTGTTCTGGATCTTAGACTTTGAAATCATTGGAAACATTTTTACCATTTATTATAATAAAATAAATATGTTGGAACATTAACACACAACACCGTTTAGTTTTATGGTAACCTACGAGGCTAGTATTATGGACAGTTTTTGCACTACACATATATAACTTTAAATACATACATATTATAAATTTAAACATCCATGACTGGAATACCAACATTCGTTCTCATCATACAAATGAATGCCCCCAGCGGGACTCGAGCCCGCGACCGGCACAGCAAGTAGGGTCACTACAAACTAAGCCAAACGTGTCGATGTCGTCATATATTTTGTTACTATTATATTTTGTAATCTATTCCTTCTTACACCAGCAATAAGAACCATTCCACTTAAGGCATGCATGGAGATGAAAAAAATATAATGAAATGAAAAAAATATCCACGTTGTTATATTGTTGAGTGAAAAAAATAATAAACAAGAACGTAATTTTGCATTTGTAATATCAAACAACTAAGAACGGTAAATTTTTAAGAGTGCATAATGATAGATTTGATGTATTATATTTTTTTATGTTGTTACTCCTTCACATTGAAAATGGCTGGACTGATTTGGATGAAATTTAGTACACAGATAGGCTATGAACTGGAATAACTCATTTGCGGTTCGGTTTCGATACTGATAACAAAAACACAATTTCTAAAAAAAATTCTGTCTGTCTGTTAGGCATCTAGCACCCAGGCCGAAACGAGTATAAGTTGCTAGTTTGAAATAAATCTGAATTTAATTTATTTTAGTAACAAAGAAAAGTTTTGCAATTTCATTTTTTTATTTTCTATGGAACTCGACAAAAAAACGGCATACTTATTGTCCGTCAAAGGCGTTTTTGTCAGACAGTAGAGTATAGTTTAAATGATTAAAATTTTCAAAGTTATAAAGTAGAATATGAATTGGGATAGTAAAGATTTTTCATTTTTGAATGTAAAACAAGATTTAGCTATTTAATTAGCATTATTCAGAAGAAGTAGGTTAAATTCATTATTAGCTATTTTTCCACCCTTAGGGGTGGTATTTTTTTTTTAAATTTAAATGGGACTAATCTGGAAGTATACCCTTTTAAACAAAACAAAAATTGTCCAAATCGGTTTATAAATGACGAAGTTCTGAGGTAACAAACATTAAAAAAAATACAGTCCAATTGAGAACCTCCTTCTTTTTGAAGTCGGTTGAAAATAACAACACTTTACTAAATGCATATGACATTATATATGGCAGTTATAAGAAAAACAAAATTTGTAAAATTTTTGTCTATCTGTTTGTTCCGGCTAATCTCTGAAACGGCTGGACTGATTTTGACGGGACTTTCACTGACAGACAGCTGATGTTACAAGGGGTAACTTCGGCTAATTTTATTTTAGAAAAAGGATTTAAGTTCACCTCAAAAAAAACATACCTAGGGACGCACCCGAGCGAATGAATGGCTTAAGTTACCACACTCTGATAGTGTTCAGATTTAAATTAACTTTAACATGCTTTATACCTACAAATTTATCTTATAATTTCTAAATTATAAGTCTTTTAGCTTTATTATTGTTTGTATGACGGAAGAAGGTAAATATAACTTTGTGACAAACACAATGTTTTTCACTTACTTTTATGAGTTCCTGATATATTTTCGGCACTATTACAAGCGCCATGTTTACGGATAAACTTGCAGCATACACGTTATCCTTCTATCTATCTATCCTATTATATATGTCGGAGACGGTCATCAATACGGTCGCTAAACGAAGCGCGGCACGACGCCTGAGTGATGGCAGCACCTTCGGTATTATCGCCAACACTCGGCGAGCTTCGTGCTACGACGGAGCCTAGCTAAGGGAGGGGTGCTAAGAGGGCTGGACACTTGCCTTCGAGCCGAGCCAAGCTTAGGACCGCTCCACTAGGAACTGTCTTGCGTTCCGTATTGTCTATACGTGGTAATAGTGAAGTGGTATATGGTTGTGTAGTGAAGTGCTGTTTAACTATGTACAAAGTGATTATTGTTAATTTGAAATACAACTGTGATTGCATCGACTTTCATTTGAACCAACACTTCCCATATAACGCCCACTGTATAATTCATGATAAAATAATGGAAAATAATAGAGAAAATTAATGCTGCTTCGATATCAGAAGCGGGATCAGTGTTGGTTCAATTGCAAAAAGAACTAACTCTGAGTGAACAATGGCGTGCTATGTTTGAACAACAAAATGTCAGTATGTGATCTCTTATCGAGGCCATGCAAATGCCTCGGATGAAGAAGAACGTCAGGTTACACGAGTTTGACCCTGACAATATGGATACGGACGCAAGATCTTGATTTGCGACTGTAGATTTGTGTTTTTCCGAATACCCTCCATACGGCGGCTAGCTTATTTTAACAGTCAGTAAGGAATTAAAAGGATAAGGGTCCACGTGGCTATCACAATTTGTATACCAGAGAATAACATAGGAAGAGTTCAAGGTGATTTTCAAGGCGAGATTTATTTCCACCGAGACATTGGCTGGTACGCTAATTAATGTTAACAGTGACAAACCAAATGAAAAAAGAAACTCGTTACGTACGCAAATCGCCTGATGACGTCACTGACTAATCGTTGGAAAGACGCTAGCAAGAATCAGGTAGCAATTGCGACTGTCCTTGCTCACTTATGTCAGTTTAATTCGAAATTACAACGATTGGCCTTTACTACGAAAATTGCTTCGCGAGATCGACTGCAGCAGGGATTGCACGCATTCTCACATTTGAAACGCAAAAAAAGTGAGTTTTAAGCGGTCAGAGTGTAGAAGCAAGGTAAATGACAGTGTGGTACGACCTTCAATGACAGCAACGGCATCGCAGCCTGCAGTGAAGTCTCTGGTGTGCTACAAATGTGGCAAGCCTGGTCACATCGCGCTCCGGTGCATAAGTAGTGCCAGTCAAGGGGACGGCAGCAATATGGGTGCAACACGAACAGAACAACGCGTGGATGTATGTGTTGTACAACCATCTTCGAATGCTCAATGGCATAGAGGTAATCTGTATTGCTTTTATTATGATCATGGTGCTGAATATTCGTTAGTAAGATAACATTAAGCAGTCAAATTGTGTGGTTAACGATTTTGTCCTTGCAATTTCTAGTATTGATCAAAACAGAATATTCCGCACAGAGTAAAATTTGTTTCGTAACGATTAACGGTCATTCTCTTGAAATCTTTTGAAATATTATGTTTTGCCTAATTATTAGTTCCAAACTGGTATCATGATAGAATATGAGATATTGAAAGGTTTTCTATTAACATGACGGCTATAAATTCTTTACACAAAAATTCTAGTAGGTCATGTACCAATAGAGGTTGATGTAAATAATGATCATCATGCCAAGCAAATGTTTTGATGAAGTCGATGGAAACCGATGTAAGCATTCTGACGGCCGTAGTAGTGTCGACCGTACTAGTAACTATTACGTAGTCATAGCCTGGTAAAAGTCGGTCTTTTGAGGAAGCTCAAACTAAATAGACCGTGGGTGTGTGATGTGCGTTTAGTTCTGGCGGAGGTCGGGGTCTGTTATGACCATAGTGTGTAGTCACCGAGAGGGTGATACGGTGATCCTGTAGTGGATGTGTCGACCGTACCAGTAACTATTACGTAGTCATAGCCTAGTAAAAGTCGGTCTTTTGAGGAAGCTCAAACTAAATAGACCGTGGGTGCGTGATGTGCGTTTAGTTCTGGCGGAGGTCGGGGTCTGTTATGACCATAGTGTGTAGTCATCGAGAGGATGATACATACGGTGATCCCGTAGTGGATGCACCTGGATTGTGGAGCAATTGTGATTGCTGGTTGGCTTGTAAAGCCGTGGCCTAAGAGTGGTTTACAGAGGTGCTAGTAAATTTGAAAATTAGTTTGATTGCTGAAGTGTTGAATGATGTTGGTACATGGCTCTGGATGACTAATGTTATTAGTTAGATTAGAGATGGTTACAGTGACTTGGAGTTTAAAAAAAAAACAAAGGTGTTAGCGTTAAAGCTTTTCGTTAGAATAAAGATGATTCAGATTCAAAGTTAAGTTTTATCTGGTCAGGATTGACCGAGTCGAGCAAGTATTTTCGTTGATTATTTGGTTGCAGGCTAACACACGGCTAACACACGAGGGCGTGTGCATGCAGGATGGCCGTGTCGGAGACGGTCATTAATACGGTCGCTAAACGAAGCGCGGCACGACGCCTGAGTGATGGCAGCACCTTCGGTATTATCGCCAACACTCGGCGAGCTTCGTGCTACGACGGAGCCTAGCTAAGGGAGGGGTGCTAAGAGGGCTGGACACTTGCCTTCGAGCCGAGCCAAGCTTAGGACCGCTCCACTAGGAACTGTCTTGCGTTCCGTATTGTCTATACGTGGTAATAGTGAAGTGGTATATGGTTGTGTAGTGAAGTGCTGTTTAACTATGTACAAAGTGATTATTGTTAATTTGAAATACAACTGTGATTGCATCGACTTTCATTTGAACCAACACTTCCCATATAACGCCCACTGTATAATTCATGATAAAATAATGGAAAATAATAGAGAAAATTAATGTTGCTTCGATATATACATCTCTTGCTATTTAAATGTCAACCAATCACTTTTGTCCATATTTGTTGTACAAGTTGTAGCAAGTAGTTTAAAAACTTGATTAAAATTAATTGTGGATGTAATATTTTTTATATATGGATACTAGTCTCCATATATTTTTTGAATTATAATTATGGCTTAAATTACTTTTGCATGTCTACTAGACAGCGTGTATGAAGAGTTCCAATCTTTAATAAATGGACCATATAAATCAGGTTTGATATCATTATAAATTAAAAATTAAAAAAAAACCCCTACGCAAATTGTCATTTAAC
The DNA here is from genome assembly GCA_947093115.1 of Brenthis daphne. Taxonomy (NCBI): domain Eukaryota; kingdom Metazoa; phylum Arthropoda; class Insecta; order Lepidoptera; family Nymphalidae; genus Brenthis; species Brenthis daphne. Next base: position 17,959,359 of record OX352477.1, on the reverse strand, counting down.
GATTACACTGGCACGCGTGAAGCACTTAATCGAGTAATCATACGAAAAAATGCCTTATATCAATTTGGAAAAGAGCTGATACTTTTACAGTGCTGGACCGATATTAGCCAAACATAGCTAAGAACCACCGCAAGGAAATTGGCTTTCAAATGAAAAAAACCGAATCGAAATCGGTTCATCCGTTTGAGAGCTACGATGCCACAGATAGGCGCACACACATACAGACAGACATCGACGTTAAACTTATAACACCATCATCAATAATATTGCAAGCTCTTAAAGCATCAACCGTCTGCATCTAATGCGTATAAATCCTTGATTTATCGCAGCCCTACCAGAAAAAACTCAAGATTGTAAATCATAATAATGTCCTATCAAATCGGTTAAGGCGGCGAGCCTCATGGCTAACAGCTGGTTTTGTAGTGCGAAAATATGTGAGACTAGTGGACTTTATTTCTTCAACTCGTATTCCAGTGAGATAGTAACTTGACACTCGCGGTGAGAAATAAGGCACAAGACCGACAGCTTAACGTGCTCTTCAAGGCATGGAGGTGTACATCTCCACCAACTTCGTAACTCCAGGTTGAGTAATACGTAACAGAAAAAAATTTCCAGCTCCAGACTACTATTGAGTAATTTGTAACAAAAAAAAACTCAGTTTTGTCCGACTCGATATTCGAACGCAGGACTTTACGATCAACAGCCGTATATGCTACTAGACTACGAGGTAATTTAATAGTTAGGTTTCGTCATATAAATTCGGTGGCTAATTGGGTTAATCGAAGATGTAATATATTTTGCAGATCTCATATTTAATCGATTTATAAGGGTTTTCAGTGATAGAACTAGTTGATACAAAGTTACACTAACGAAGAATATCCACCTAGAATAGTGATTTTGTGCTTTCATATAAATTTCGATAGTATTTTTAATAGATTTCTAAGCATATACCAAAGTTATGAAAGGACAATTAATTATTAATATAAAAACCAAAAAGAGCTGAGCTTTTAAAGTGTAAGGTTCCAATTAAAAAAAAATATAAAAGCTGCTTTTATTTACCAAATACACTGAATTAATAATTATGTTAAACTAGCGGCTCACCCTCGCTTCGCTCGGGTTCACCTCTAGAAAGGCACGAACACATCTATCCCACGGGAACCGTTCATTTTTCCGGGATAAAAATAAATAACCTGTTGTTTGACCTGCAATATAAGGTATCATCATGCCAAATTTTACTAAATTAGGTGCATAAGTTGTTGTGTACTAAGCTGTATAAGTTACTATAGTTTTTTAAATATCCCACGGAAACTCTTTAATTTTCTGGAATGAAAAGTATTTTAGATGTTGACCGGAGATATAAGGTACTACCATGCAAAATTTCATTTAAATCATTTCAATAGTTTCGGAGATTAGCCCGTACAAACAGACAGAGAAACAAAAAAATTGAAAAAAAAACTGGATTTTTTCTATTTCTCTTCTTTCGGGATGTAAGAAGAGAACTGACTCGGTTTTTAGCATTTTTTTTTCTAACCTCTACAGTTTTTTTACGTATAGAATAAATAACGTATAATAAAACAGTAATATATAATAATGAAAATAGTTATTGCGAGTGTACCTGAGGAAATAGACATATACTATGTAGAACTTTTCTATAGACCTTTTTAAGACTTACAATTTTCTTGTACAATGTTTTGATCTATCTCTTAAGGTTGAGCCAACGTAAGCCATATAAATTTCTAAGGACAATGCGACAGAACCAGTTATTGTATTTTCCCATAGGAATGAATAATTTACCTGTCGTAAAAAGTATTCTAAATGTTGACCCGAGCACTAAGTTTTATCACTATACAAAATTAAGTTAAAATCGGTTGATTACTTTTTGCGTGAAACGCGCACATCGATTTGACTAAGTTTTATTATAGGTATAGATAAGAATAAATATTTCGAGTGTAACTTAGAAGATAGACATATACTATTCAGAACTTTTCTGTAGGACTTTTCAAGACCTACAATTTTTTAGTATATTGTTTTGACTTATGTCTTAAGGCTTAGCCAGAGGAAGGTTTCTAGGGAGGACTCGATAAAACCAGTTTTTGCATTTTCCCGTGGGAAAGAAAGATTTTCTTTAAGTAAAAGGTATCTAGGCAGTGGTATCCCAGTGGTAACGCGCTCGCTTGGGAAACCGAGTGAAGCAAGTTCAAATCCCGGGTCTCGCACCTATGATATTTTCATGTGCGAATCATTTCTAACACAGTTACCACTTGTCTTAACGGTAAAGGAAAACCTGCATGTCTGACAGAACCTAGCAAGTTTTCGAAAGACATGTGAAGTCCACCAACCCGCACTTGGCCAGCGTGGTGGACTATGGCCTGATCTACCTCGTACTGAAGGGAGGCTCGCGCATGTGTTAAGAAGGGCTGAATACAACATACATACATACATACATACATACATACATACATACAAAAGGTACCCTAAATGTTGACTCGAGTAATAAGTTATCACTTCACCATATTTCGTTGAAATTGGTACATTACTTTTCGCGTGAAACGCACACACAAAAACAGACAAACAGGCAAACAGATAAACAGGCATTTTTTTTAATAACTATTGTTTTGGGGTCTATGTTGTGTACGTAATACGTTACAAATAAACAAAAACATCTATCCCACGGGAAAAGTACATTATTCCGAGAAACACAGTTACCTATTTGTTATTCTGATGTATGAACTATATTATTGTAAAGTTTCATCAAAATCCAATCAGTGGTTTTTGTGTACTAAGCTGTATAAGTTACTATAGTTTTTTGACTATCCCACGGAAACTCTTTAATTTTCTGGGATCAAAAGTAGCTGATTTGTTTTGTCATGTATGAACTATATTATTGTAAAGTTTTATTAAAATCCAATCAGTAGTTTTTGTGTACAAAGCTGTATAAGTTGTTATAGTTTTTTAACTATCCCACGGGAACTCTTTAATTTTCCGGGATGAAAAGTATCTAAGATGTTGCCCGGAGATATAAGGTACCACCATGCAAAATTTCATTTAAATAGGTCCAATAGATCCGGAGATTAGCCCGTACAAAGAGAAAAACAGATAAACAGCTCGCTCGGGTTCGTCCATACCTACGAATATGTTGTATTATCTCTTTAACTATTTGTCCAAATTATATGCAGTAAAAGGGAAAAGTCTTTTATTTTAAACATTTTAGACGATAAATTTACTTATTTTGATTAGAATTCATAATTGTTGATAATATGACCAATAAACATGACCTACCGATTTAAATGATTTTTTTATTATAAAAAACTACTTTTTGTGACTTAAATATAAAAGTTAGACATATGCTGTCGCTGACTTTTTTGTAGGCATTATTAAGCTCTACAACTTTTCTCTAGAACATAATCATATATCTCTCATCGTTAAGGCAGCGTTCGTAAGAAACGTTTTCGTTCGACCGTTTTTTCTCCGACTTACTTTGCAAATCCGACTACCACGAAAAAGCCTTTTTGTTTTTCGAGTTAATATGTAGCCTATGACACTCAGAAAGAACGTGGCTTTCTATTGGTAAAAAAATTTTGAAAATCGGTTCAGTAGATCCAGAGATTACCCCCTACAACGTCACAAACTCACAAACTCACAAGATCACAAACTTTACCTCTTTATAATATTAGTATAGATTAAATAGTAAAGCTGAAGTAATATTGTTACGAAAATAATGTATCTATCAGCAACCGAGCCTGTAATTTCGATTTCGGGAACAAAATATAATATATTATCTGTTAATGAATTAGCAATAAACACTGTTTAATTATCTACTCACATAATATGAATAATACGCGTATCTTAGTCATTTCATCTATACTAATATACAACTACGAGTATATAAAGAGGTAAAGTTTGTGTGATTGTGAGTTTGTGACGTTGTAGGGGGTAATCTCTGGATCTACTAAACCGAGTTAGATGAAATTTGGTAAATAGATAGTGTGCGACCCTAGGAAGGATATTTAATACTTTTTATCCCGGAAATCATCCCTTAAAGGGGTGAAAATAGGGATGAAAGTTTATATGGGGAATCAAGCTATAGACGGACCCGAGCGAAGCGAGAGTGAGTCGCTAGTCTATATATAAATAGGCAAAGGCAAAACAGTTCAGTACCTTTTTCTCCTTTGTTTGTCAACCGATTTTCTTTTCTTTTATTTAATAGCTTTTGATGACTTTAATCATCCGATCAGCAGTACAAAAAATATACTGCGCCGACTCCAAGTAATTTGGGAAATGGGCAGGAGGATGATGATGAGATTTGGTGTTATCAATAAAAAATGATTATGGTCGAATATCGAACACTGAGCGAAAACTTGTTATCATAAATACTTGTTATTTCGCTAGATCCATTAATTATAAATGGTGTGTACACGTTTATATAATAATAGCGCATCGATCAAAAAAGTGCTAGATACACAATCCCATTCAAAAGTTCTCTTAAAACTGTCACCAGTTGTATTTAGGTAATTATTCTAGTTGAAATAAATATACAACAATGTAAATTGAGCCTTGAATGCAAAGTTGCTTTCATAAAAAAAGAATTAAAAGCGCGCTCAAATGTTCAAATCAGCGCTCATTTGGTGAGGACATTTTTTATCGCTGATTGTGTATCTAGTACTTTTTGATCGATGTAATAGCGGCTCACCATCTCTTCGCTCGTGTTCGCCTCTAGAAAAACAAAAACAAATCTATCCCACAGGAACCGTACATTTTTCCGGGATAAATAGTAGCTTATGTGCTATTTCAGACTATATATCTATCTCTGTGCCAAATTTCATTCAGATCCGTTCAGCCATCTGGCGTGATTGATCAAACATCCATGCAAACATATAAACTTTCACATTAATTATAATATTAATAGACAATCGGTTTTCCGCGGTTCTAAATCTTAAAAAATAATGTTTTGCAAACCACATATTTAATAAGATATTTACAAAATTTAAGTCTGAGATAAAACATTTATAAAAAATATAAGGGAGCTGAGTGGACCGGGGAGACTTCACTCTCTACTACCACTCTTAACTTCACTTCATGAAAAATTAGGTTGAATCAATGTCGCCTTAAAATCATTTTTTGTCACATTTTCGTTTGGGTCAACAGAGACAAAAGGAAAAAAGGTATTTGTACAGAATAAAAACCCAGCTGTTAAGTGAAATGAAAAGAAATTTTTTAAGTGAGATAGCATAATGAAATAGGCAGTATTTGTCTCTTAATACCATTGCATTTAGTTGGTAGATCTATACATGGTTTACTGTAGGTGGATAAAATATGTCACGCTTCAAATGCACTTTTACCTCTTGCTTTATATAATAGTTGTATAAAGATTAACTAATAGGTAGATACTACATGCCACTATCAGTTTATTATAGAACACTAGCGACTCACCTTCGCTTCGCTCGGGTTCGTTCCTAGGTACGTTTTAATTTTTTTGAGCGGAACCCTAATTCTTTTTGTAAAATAAAAGTAGCCTACGTTACTCCCTATGACATCAGCTTCTTTCTAGTGAAAGTCCCGTCAAAATCAATCCAGCCGTTTCAGAGATTATCCGGAACAGACAGACAGACAGACAGACAAAAATTGTGTTTTTCTTATAAGTACCGTATATAATTTCATATGCATTTAGTAAAACGCTATTATTTTGACATTACAAACAGACACTTCAATTTTATTTATCTGTATAGATACGTAGAAACTTGAAATAAAAAGTAAATCTGTGATACTCACATAAATTCTTAATATATTAGGAAAAAAATCTGTAGATTAAAGTAATATATTTTTTAAATCGACTTTACCTGAGACTGAATGTTACTCATCATTATTACCTGTAAAAAGCATCATTAATCATTAAATATGTTTTCATATTAGGTTTTAATAATGATTAAAAAATATTAAATACTTAAGTTAACAAATGGAAATCAAATTAAAAAAATCTATAAATCTTCTTTACAATTCGGGCTTTACAGAAATCCGTATGTGGTTATTGTGGACATAATAATTATGTTTCTATTTAAAATTCCAAATCGTAAATATTGTCTAACAAACACGTATGGGCATAATACGAATCCATTAGTCTCGAATTTCTGCCTTTTCTCCGTAATACCCCAAAAGGGGTGAAGTTTCCGGCTTTCGGTATCCCATTTAAAATATTACCTTTTGCTTCGCGTAAAAAGGAAATAGAAATACAAGTGGGTGATAAAATTAAATGCGGGGGTGAGTTGAGAATGAGGTTTGTATGTGTTGTTCCAGCAAATATATGGGAGCTTCTCTTTTTATTTAAGAGGTATCAAAAAATATTTATTAATTGGTTTTGTATTTTGTAATACTAATATTATAAAGTTTGTTTATTAGAACTCACTAATCTCAGGAACTACTAATCTGATTTGAAAAAATCTCTTTGCATTAGACAGCCCATTTATTAAGGAAGGCTATTTGCTATATATCATCATACTACTACCCAACGGAGCGGAGCAGTAATATAATGTCTATCTATTCCACATTAACCGTTAAAACGTACCTAGGAACAAACCTGAGCGAAGCTAGGGTGAGCCGCTAGTATATTTATATAAGTCTTTGATATATTACATTATATGCTTGATTGTCCACGTATACGTCATTAGTCCTTACATAAATCTCCTTAAAATCTCTCGATTAAACCAGTTACACAAATAAGATGAGGTGAATAATCATAATTATCTATATTATTTTAAAATTGCCTGAATCCTAAATCACACTTAATACAATTCTATACAAAGAAACGATGATTTTATTTAATAAAACGTTTAAACTCAGACCGACTCAAAGACTAAATCGTTAGGTCTAGAGTTTTTCAATTTTGCTTAAGAGTTATTCCATAACGAAGTTAAGCACTAAGGAAGGATTTTTGAAAATATCTCTCAAAAGGGTTAAATTTAGAATGAAAGTTTGTATGAAAATTCATCATTTACAAATAAGGAAATTGATATTTAATATCAGGTAAATGTTATGGTATACCATTCCCCATTCCCCAGATTGGACAAGAACCCACGACCAATTCGCGCGGCATAAAAGTCATACAATACAATCACTGCGTCACGATTGTCTTTTCTATTAAACAGATCTGAAAATAGAAATTCCAATTCAACAATACGCTTGAAATGCAGGTCGGTGTCTATACAGTATGTACTCGTATGGGAACAGCGCAAGCGTTTCTCGTTTCGGAAGCTCTACCGGCATGCTATTGTGGTCCTCGCTAAAATACGACACATATTGTTCAACGCTTTATGCTTCGTGTAAAAAGTTCGGGTCACGTCCCCGCACCTACAATTGTTTGGATGCTGGGACCAAAATGTACTGTTATTTTAACTTTTAGTACTCATATTTTTGGAGCAAATTGATAATATATATGAATTTATGTATGTTCTCTTGTGGAGAGACTTCGGGCTCGGTACTTTGCTTTTCAGTAGTATCAAAAACAGAAATATTTATCCATATAAATATAAGAACCAGTGGTCGAAACCATAATCTCAATTGAAAATACGAGGAAAACATATATGAATACAATTTACCTATCAATGTAGATAAAAAATATCTAATTTAAAATTCAACCAATATTTTTTTTATCGATCACACTATTTAAGCTCGTCAATAGGCATATCGTTTGACAAACAGAGGAAAAAAGGTACTAAACTATTAAGTCTGTGCCTGATTTATGTATAAATCTATTTCGATTTATGTGTATATTTTTGATAAAATATGAAATTTATAATTTAAATTTAACATCATCATTGTCTTTAAGGATGCTTCCATCGCTTTCGTTCTGTTGTTAAATTATTATAATATATGAATATACTTGCGACTTACCCTCGATATATACAAACTTTCATCCCCATTTTCACCCTCTTAAAAGATGATTTCCGGGATAAAAAGTATCCTATACCCTCGCCAGGGTCTCAACTATCTTCTTATCAAATTTCATCTAAATCGATTCAGTAGATCCAGAGATTACCCCCTACAACGTCATAAGCTCACAAACTCACAAACTTTACCTCTTTATAATATTAGTAAAGATATCTTTAAAAAATAATTAAATAATATACATTTACAATACAATAATTTTGTACTCATCCTAAGTAAGTACCAAGTAGAATTAATTTCACACGACATTTTGTGGCGGCATCTAACGAAGTTATTTTATTTATCTGATATAATCAGTCTTGAATACTTCGCGCTCTATCTTTTGTGAACTAAACATTTTATGAGTGCTGTAATATCTTGCTAATATTATAAACGCGAAAGTTTGTGAGAATAGATGGTTAAATGGATGGATGTTTGTTACTCTTTCACACATAAACCAATGAACAGATTTTGATGGAACTTTACAGTAATATAGCTTACTATACTTAGCTAGTAACACATAGGCTATAATCTTTAAATATATAGTTATACTAGCATTGCCCGCGGTTCTGCCCGTGTTCAGATGACCAAAAACTAAATTTTTAGGTTTTACATATTGGTATACTCTTACATTGCAGTTTTTGTATTTTTTCTCAAAAATGAGATATTTTCCCGCGGTAAAAAGTATCCTATATGTTGACCCGGATAACCAGCTACCACCATACCAAATTGCATTAAAATCCCTCCGGTGGTCTTTCTGTGATGCGGTAACAAACAGACAGACAAAAATTCTAAATATAGATTCGGCCTCTGTATCGATAATAATGTTTATTTCAAAAAGATTTTCCAAAAAATATTTAATGTACAGATTCGACTTAGTTACAATTTTATTATAATATGTATAGATATAATTGAACTACGCGTGCGGAGCTACGGGAAAATGTTATTTAAACTTAAACGCCTATAGTGCTTTGCGTACAATGTTTACATATGTACATAATATATACTCGTATATAAAAACAAAATTTTATTTAAAAAATACTTTTCTATACCAATTATTTATTTATTTTCTATACCAACTTCTCTATAATATATAGAAGTTAAGTAAATGTAGTTTTTTTTTAAAAGAGAATAAATCAAAATTGGACTGCGAAAATCTAACGGTAACTAATCTAAACATTGATTGATAGGATCGCTTGTTAGTGTTTGAGATTTATTTCACTAAAACTTTCTTTGTGAACTGGAAAGCTAGCTTTTCATTAACTTTCTCTTTTTATTTAGCTTTATCATCTCAACATTATAAATAAAACATTTGCTTTGAACAAAGACTTTCGTTATGACTTATAAAAGGAATCTTTGTAAGTTTTTATAGATAAGTAAGTAAATGAAGTATTTTATTTATTAACCGACTTATATTTCAAAAAGGAGGAGGTTCTCAATTCGTCGGAATCTTTTTTTTATGTATGTTCACCGATTATTCGAAGACGCCTGAACCGATTAAGATTTTTTTTGTTTCAAAGGGTATACTTCCCAGGTGGTCCCATATAAATTTTATCGAAATCGGTCGAGCGGTTTTTAAAAAAATCAACAAATTTTTTTTAAAATAAATTGTTTAATCGAATATATTATTAAAAAACTTTCCACTTACAAAGGCACCAACTTCGAAAATATCTGATTAGGTATCTATTCTAAATGAAAACCTCCGTTTAGTTATTTTTTACATTGTAGTGCCTGGAAGTCGGTTTTTATTTTTTGTTAAAAAGTTTTTATTTTGATATATATTTAATGTAAATGTTTGTAGATTTAAATGATTATTTCTATTTTTTTGATGTAACGAACCTATAGGTACTTAAATTTTACGCAGATATGTTATAAGTATTTTCTTCCGAGGAAAGAAGGAAGATGTTAAAAGTATAGTAAACAATAAAGAAATTGTCAAAATATATTTGCTAACCATTTTATTCTATATTGTTTGATCAGATTGGATTCTTAGTTGGAAATAAACTAAAAAGATATTTTTATTATACAACGTATATTTTCATAGAACCGCAAATGCCCACAAATTGACCTAATTTCGTTTCTATTCTCCACCTTTTCCCATTGCCAAGCAATCTCAACTCGAAATATATCGCCAAATGTTGCACCTTGAATGAACTCAACAAACTCCTTCATCTAGCTTTACATCCTTTTATATATTTATAAGGCAGAGGAAACGCAAACTTGTATCGTGTAATTAAATTCATTGCGAACAAAAATGTTAATTACTTGAGTTATTTGTTCACTTCTGCTGTTGCTTTGTACACTTCCTTCGTATTTCGAAGAAGAGAATTTAATTTTTGTTTAATTTAAGTACTTTTAGAGTTAAGTTTCTTTTATAATACTTTCTTAGATTTACGCGAGTATTTGGTATTTTAAATAAAACTATCTTTTCGGATTTTTTCGCGGATTCATTTTGATTTTTGGTTCCACTTTAAAAAAATACTAAATAAAACCGCGAAAAAATCCGAAAATATAGTTTTATTTAAAATGTCAAATATCCGTAGTGTATATATATCTAGGTTTACATGACTTTACATAGATACAAGAGTAAATTTACTCACCCTGATTCCCCGTGCAAACTTTCATCCCCATTTTCACCCCCTTAAGGAAGGATTTCCGGGATAAAAATTATCCTATCTCCTTCCCAGGGTCAAACTATGTTCTTACCAATTTTCATCTAAATTGGTTCAGTAGATCCAGAGTTTACCCCTACAACGTCACAAACTCCCAAACTCACAAACCCACAAACTCACAAACTTTACCTCTTTATAATATTAATATAGATGTATGGTTATGAAACTCTACAATATAATTAAACAACGATTGTTATTTTTATAGGATTAGATTTTTTTATAGAATCATCGTTTCAATTTAATTTTCAACAGGCTTTAGCTTTCAATGGATATTTTATGGGTACTGTGATATTGGGATTGTTTTGAATCAATTTAAAGTTATTGAACAATTCGATTTGTTCCGAATTTAAATGTGTACGTACATACTTGGAATAATTAATATCGTGGATAATATATCTGAACTACGTTATTATTTTGTTATATATCTGTTAGGTATCTAAAAAAATACTTGTACATTTTCACGATTCCTAGGCTTTCCACTTTATTATTTCTAGGTTTTCATAAAAACAGACAGCTTCCAGGACGTAGAGGCAGGTATCCAAATTATCTTTATTTACAAGAAATAAACAAGTAAAAGTACATTATTATATAATTAATATATATGTATAATAATTAATAAGTTATGTTAGTGTGAAATTTTTGTAAGAATGCTGCAATTTTCCGCCGAATTTCAAACGAGCTAGCCTCTTTAATCGATAGAGCCGGTAAGACGAGAAGGTTTTTTAAGAAGTTTCCAACCAACCAATTCGCCTCCATAACCCAAGGATTTCTAGTGGAAAGGGTATAAAGGAAATATTTTAATTGTGTACTTGCGAAACTTAAGCAGTTCAGCCTTTTCTGCTATGGCTCAATCATGCATTTTTTAACCGATTTAAAAAAAAAAGAGAAGTTCTCAATTCGGTTATATTTATTTATTCTAGTAGCGACTCACCCTCGCTTCGCTGGTGTATGTTCCTAGGTGACTCTTTAAATTGACATAACTTTGTTATTTTTGTACCGATTGAAATAAAACAAACACTAAATTTTAAACGAAGCTTACCGCAATACATTATTGAAACCGCATCCAAATCGGTTAAGCTATTTTAGAGATTTGCACGCACAAACGCACAGACAAACCGACGAACAGACAAAATTTCTAAAAATCATTGGTTTGGGTTCTATCGCTTTAATAAACACCCCCAAAAATAGTTTTTCTCAAATATCTACCATGTACAGACAGCGATTGGTTACACTTTTATTATATGTAGATATGAAATGTAGTACTTCACTTGCTATGACGGTGGCTTTTGTAAACGTATTAGCTTGAGTCATCTTATAGCCTGAAAAGGCAAGTCCAATCTAACATATATCAACTATATTATGCATATAGTACGTAAAGCTGTATTCCCATTGCGATCGTAAATTCGATGCTAAATTAGATGTAGCAGTATAATATGAGCTACTGCAAATTAACAAACGTATTATCTCCTATCGGATTCTACGCTCACCGTAATCTTCAACAATAAGCTTTGGATCAGAATCATATTCAAGACTAGCATTGTCCGCGGCTCCGCCCCCGTTGAGATGGCCAAAAACCAAATTCTTAGGTTTTACATATTAGTATACTGTTATAATGCAGTTTTTGTATTTTTTCTCAGAAATAACATATTTTCCCGTGGTAAAAAGTATCCTATATGTTGACCCGGATAACCAGCTATCATCCTACCAAATTTCATCAAAATCTGTCAAGTGGTTTTGTCGTGATGCGGTAAAAGACAGACAGACACAAAAATTCTAAAAACTATAGATTCGAACTCTGTATCTATAATAATGTCTATTTCAATTAGATTTTCCAAAAAATATTTAATGTACAGATTCGACTTAGTTACAATTTTATTATATGTATAGATGGAGTAGCTCGTATGGTAAATATTTTGATGTGTTAGTTCATTTGTACGCGTCTTAAAATATTTTCCTTCTATCTTAGTATTAGTTGCTTGCTGGTTTCACCTAAATAGTGCATACCATACTAATTTTTCCTGTTTAATACTATTATAGCTACGAGTACGCACGCTCTATTGGCTTAGTTTTGCTCTTTCGCTCGCAGTTTATTTATTTGTAATTACTACACTCTTAAGGGTCGAAGCGTAAAGTTAGATAGCCTATATAACCTTTCTAAATAAAATGTAAGGTGCGAAAAGGCTGTAAAATTCGAAATGTGTTTTTTAATTCTGACTGGTTTCACCACTTTTAAACATACAAAAACAAACCACACACACGCACACAAGCACGTAGGCACACATAGGCACACACACAAACAATCTAATCAGCTTTATGCCTAACTACAGACTTCCTTCCTTAATAAACGGGCTATCTAATGTAAAACAAAAGAAACAAACAAATAAACAAACCAACAAACTCTGCCTTTTTATAATATTAGTGTAAATAATGTTATGTGTGTATGTAAATATTGCCTTATTTTTCAGATTGTATCTATATTTATATGGATATAAAATTAGTTTTTATTAAAAAAACTAATGAAACATATAAAAAAATCTAAGTAGGTACACGTTAAAACATAATATGTATAATATCGCTAAAGTAATTTTCAACGCTATGTTTAATAAACACTTTAAAAAACCGACTTCCAGGCACTAAAATGTAAAAAATAACTAAGTAAACGGGTGTTCATTTAGAATAGACACCTAATCAGATATTTTCGAAGTCGGTACCAGCGATGCAAAGCAAATGTAATATATTTCGATACGTAAAGTACATATTTACCTATTAGATATTCATATCTTAAAATATTGTCAGCACAATAAGCAGGTAATTTGTAAGAAGAAAGTTTTTTAATAAGATATTCGTTTTAAGCATTTGTTTAAATAATATATTTATTGTTGATTTTTTTAAAAACCGCTCGACCGTTTTCGATAAAATTTATATGGAACCACCTTAGAAGTAGGTATACCCTTTGAAACAAAAAAAAAATCAAATCGGTTCAGGCGTCTTCAAGTAATCGGCAAACATACATAAAAAATAAAGATTCCGACGCATTGAAAACCTCCTCCTTTTTGGAAATCGGTTAATTAAGGCAATTAAATGAAATGTTGAAAAACTCCTCTCCTTTCCCACGACGTTGATGGATCGAGGCACTCTAGTTAAAGTCTATTACAGATTGATTCGTTGCTTAAAGCGTTACTTGTTAACTCAATATATTTATTTTTACAGCTTCTCAGAACATGAAACGAAATTGTATCCATCTGTCTTTTAGTGTTCTGTTCCTTAATTTGTTTTTTACCCGACTGCGGCGAAGCTCAAAGGAGGGTTAAGTGATTTTAATGATTCATACTTCGTTAGATTTGTATTAATAACGCGAGTCTCATAGGCTGTATTAAGGATATTATTAAAAATCAATATGGCAGTTCTCAGGCGCCAATTAGTGTCTATAAAATTGTGTTCTCTTGTAAGCCTATGGAGTGAAGCATCAAAATGACGGTTTTTAAGTAACAATCACAAAAATAAGATAAAAAATTGTTAAATAAAATTTCAAACGTCTAACTGGCTAGAACTAAAAAGCTGTAAATAATAACAAAACGGTTACCATGGCAACAAACAGTTATCAGCTAACTCCATCATATCGCTTTCAGCTAACTTCATCACGTTGCTTTTTGGCTGTCGGTGTGCGCGCGCGTCGTAAAAATTTTACTCTCATATATTTTTCCAAACTTTCCAAAAGAAGTAAAACTTCATAAGTCAATTTTATGGTATATCAATATAATGGGTATAATTTGTTATATTTTAAAGTTATTTATTAAAACCCGACAGTATATTGGGTTGTGTTCGTTGCAGTTTAACGTTGGTTCATGAAATATACAGAACGAACTAGTAATAAATAAATAATTATACAACAAATATTTTTTTATCCGAGCTGAGCTTGAACTCACGACCTTAACAAATACAGATTCTAACTACAACGTCAGATGGTCATAAATCTTTACAAGTATGTAGTTCATGTAGCTTAAAGGCAGCCGTAGATACATTTAATACTCAATACCCAAATGTGAAAGGAAAAGGAGTAGAAAGTTCTCCTTTATATCTCAGTACAATTGAATTGTGTCGTCTGAATTTATAGCTCAGAATTTTGGTGACCACCAAACTGATTTCATTACAGACGTTGTTATCTAATTCGATTTTCCATTGTCTCAAATTTGGGACCGCCAATTTATATTAATGGAATCAACGTTTTTCTTTATATTATTTTCTCTCTTCCTTCGTGCGAATATTTAATTTGCAAATATTAAAAAAAAATACTTACCTACAGTCTTTCTGCGAAAATGCTAATAAAAACGTGGAGAATGAAAGAAAAAGTGTAGCTCTGATTATATTTTATTTTTAGACTCAAATATGGCTGTTTTTACCTATACATATACTCGTATCTTGCTGCCTTTATTTTGTCAGGTTATCGTGTGCCAAATAATTTTGCAAACATGTGTTTAAGCCTAGAATCAGTTACAGCCTAGTTACAGCTTGTATGAAGCTCAAGCAAATAACGAGATAATTACTTGGCTTCATATACACGGTAGTTATTTCTTTGCTGAAACGCAAAAATTTTCTTCTGACAATCAATAGAATTACATTGCCACCATATTTACTAATTACATATTACTAGCTACTCACCCTCGATTCACTCGGGTTCATCCCTAGTGAAAAACAAAAACAAATCTATCCCACCGGAATTGTACATTTTCCGGAATAAGAAGTAATCTGTATGCTATTCCGAATATAATTTATCTTTAGTGCCAAATTTCATCCAGATCTGTTCAGCCATTCTGGCGTGATTGAGTAACAAACATTCATCCAAACTTTCGAATTTATAACATTAATGGGATTATGCCATGAAAGTAGCTCTATCTGTCTGCTTGTTATCTTTTCGCGGTTGAATCGCTGAACCAATTTTGATGAAATTCAGCGAGATTGTAGATTACGTCATGAGGACGGATAGCGTTCTGTTTATTAATAATATAAAGTTAAAAATATAAGCTGCGCTGAAAAGCTTTTTCTCTTTAAGTTTAAATAGAAAAGTTAAAATAATAATGACAATTATATTTAAATAATTTTTATCCTAATAATATTTCTATCATCTTTTTTACATTTTAGGCGTATTTAGTATAAGATATTCTTTGGAATTATGCAAATAACCCAACAAAATACGGAATATTATGAGCTTTGCTTAACAGGAGCCGAAATTCCTATGGAAAAGAATTTGTGTAATAGGATGGCGATCCCGAAATATCTAGCTTAAAAGAAAATAGCTCGCTTAGACGAATATTTGGATTCTCAAGGTTTTATTCAGTAGTTGACATGGTTTGTAATGTGTAGAGTTTTTGTGGTAAGTATATATTTATATTTTTTATTATACTTTCTTAGATTTATATATTTGCGAATATTTGATATTCTAAATAAAACCGTCCTTTCGTATGTTTTCACGAAATTATTTAGATTTTTTTTTTATGGAACGCTTTACAGCAATCAGTTACTTATAAATAAAACTTGTGTTGACTATATAAATATTGAATAAACAATATACAGTTTTAAATAAATAAGGCGTAGATAAGATTTTGCTTCATTTTGCTTCACTCTATGACTAAGTTTTGAGGGTCTGCTTATGTAAATTGCGAGTGCTAGAATCAAATGCTAAGGCTTTTTAGACGCAAAAATAATCTCAGCATAAGCTACTATGGCTTACATTTTAAAACATGACCCGCTTAAGTGGGTATATCAGATTCGGTCAAAGTTATTGTTATTAAAATGAAAGCCTCCAGCACATTTTGCAAGCTTCTCTCTTCTATCTTGGAGGGCATTACTATAAAAAAAATAACGGTTAATATTATTAGATTCTTTAAAAAGTTTAGTTCCAGTTATTTTTTATGGTGAAATAATTTTTATCGTGGTTTTTATCAACCCCATGGACGGTTATGATAATTACGTTTATTTGATAGCTAAAACCAAAGTTAGGCATAAGCTTTATCTATACATATAATAAAAGTGTAACTGATATAACGAAATAGAACCCAAAACAATGATTTTTCGAGGTTTTGTGTGTTTGTCTGTGCGTTTGTGCGCGCTTAACTCAGAAACGGCTTAACCGATTTGGTTGCGGTTTTCACTAATATATTGAAGTAAACTTCACGTAATATGTGGTATTTGTTTTATTTCAATCGGTACATAAATAAAAAAGTTATGTCAATTTAAAAAAAATCACCTAGGGACGAACCCCAGCGAACCGAGGGTGAGTCGCTAGTTTATTAATAAATACATAAATTATACAGTATTTTGCATAACGGCTCTTGTCAAAATTGATTATGCGCTATAAAATGTCATTATTATGAAAATTTCAGCCTTATTTAACATCTTCATGCAACGTAGATTTTAGCTGTAAAGTATTCTAAAAAAACGTATTTAATAAAACGTTTTTTTTTAATTTTATACGTGTAAAGAAATCAAGGTATTATATAAGCAAAGTTAAACTTTCTCATCTTGCCAAAAGATTTTCCTACGAAATGCTAAATAAGTTGGTCCATTTGTCTCAATTTCAAGTAATTGTCAGAGATAGTCTGAAATGCAAAATTGTAAAATTTGATACGGATACGGATGTTGTCCGTTCACTTTGTTGCGGAAGAAGCAACTAATTAAGCGGAACCCACGACCCTTATTTTCCATTCTGACCCTTTTAATGTTTAAATTATTAAGAGGTTTTGAGGTTTATGGAACTTAAAGTCAAGCTATTGATATAAATGTCGCAATATTTTTACTAACTAATGCAGTGTATTATATAAAATGTTTATTATCTTATGTTTGTTATATTTAAACTAGAGACTCACTCTGCTCGGGTTCATCCCTAGTTAGGTTTTAACGTTCAATATAGATTTCTCAGAGATGAGATATTTCCCCGCAGTAAAAAGTATCTTATATACGTTGACCCGGATAACCAGATATTATCATACCAAATTTCATCAAAATCTGTCCAGAGGTTTTCTCGTGATGCGTACCCAGATAGACAAACAGACTCATACATTCTAAAAACTTTAGATTCGGTGTCTGTATCGATAATAATAATGACTATTTCAATAACATTTTCCAAAAAATATTAAATGTACAGATTCGACTCACTTTCACTATAATTAAACACAATTTTAAATGCCTTGAAATATATTTTCATGAATATAAAAATGTTTGGGCAGAATGTAGCTAAAATAATAACGCAGTTTTTAAAATCTGTTACTTTTTACACAATCTCACATACATATATCCCATAAGAATAATATCCTATATAGATTATATGTATTCTATTGTGTAATAATCTTAAAATATGTATAGTGTGTATATGTATGAGACGTGCCTACATGTGAAACGGCTATCATGAGGGCGGAAGTCGGTGCCAGCGGACAATATTTTAAGATATGAATATCTAATAGGTAAATATGTATTTAATGTATCAAAATATATTAGATTTCCAATGCGTCGGCTGGCACCGACTTTGAAAATATCTGATTAGGTATCTATTCTAAATGAAAACCCCCGTTAAGCTATTTTTTACATTTTAGTGCCTGGAAGTCGGTTTTATTTTATTTTTTAAAGTTTTAATCTAAATTATTTTTTTTAATGAATAACGTCTCTAGTGAATCTCACTGAGACTAGTTATCTGCGCAGGAGATAATATATTACACAAGTGTACACGCAGATAAAAGTGCACTCTCTATACTCTTTCAAATTCTGATGAAACGACGAATCGACACGACCTATGTGAGAACAGGCGCACGGCATGGGGCTTTCTTAACAGAAAGACTCAATAACTAAACATGGTCCACCCGTAACTCGAATCAAGGACCTTCGGCTGTACATGCTAGCTACTACACCACCGAGGCAGTTTATAAATAGGTTATACTTTAAGGGTGATCCCATAAAAATAAAAAAATCTGGGTACCTATGTGTATGAATATGTACTAAAATCATAAAATATTTTACTTTTTATATAGAAAAATAATAAATAACATTTCTAATGTTTGATTTGTCAATCTTTCCTGAAAAATTGGGATCATATAATATATTAGATTTGAGTCCAAAATAGACTATCCTGATTCAAATAGATCAATATTGTCGGTGTCTGACGTAATAAAGCAAAAATAATCGAGTTATTTACGTCGCTACAATGATGTGTCGTAAATTCAATAAAAACCTTGTTTCCTAGATGATATGATTTGACATAGTCGTATATTATTATGTTATTGACAACAAATCAAAATAGTATGTTTGTTATTCACCTACTATAACGTCCTTACACATGAAATTGGCGTTTTTTCGAACTGGCCACTTAGATCTCAAATACCTAGCGTGTGGTTAGGAATTTGAAATTCAAATTTATTTCTAATTGGGTATTTGTGTTTCGAATTTAGTGATTAATTTGTTTTCGCGCCATTTATGTTTTCTTTGACATCGTTCTGTTCACAATATGAAAAAAATAAAATATCGCATTATTTACGGATACGAGTTCCACCGTGGCACCTGCGCTGAAGAAACAGCTCGAAGGATTAATTATGTGTATGGGGGGAAGCTACTGTAAAAGAAATCACGGTACGTTTTTGTACCTTTATTTAAATACTAGTAGAACCCGCGGATTCGCTCGCAGTAAAACTATAAAAAACAAACTCTAAAAAGGTTGGTTTCATACAAACTTTCATCCCCTATTTTACCCCTTTATGGGATGAATTTCGAAAAAAGCTAAAACAGGATTTTATTTCATTGTATTGAAGCATATGAGCATTAATACCAAATTTCAAGTAATTCTGATCATAAATAACTTTTCGCGTTGTATTATAATAACATGTTTTCCCGTGGTAATGAGATAATCTCCCGCGGTAAAAAGTATGTCACTCTCCAGCCCTCCAACTATTTCCACACAAAAAATTACGTCAATCCGTCACTCCAAACAAACAAACACACACTTTCACATTTATAATATAAGTATGGCTATGGATTTATATACAAATATATATTGTAATATTAGCGACTTATCCTCACTTCACTTGGGTGTCTAACAGGAGCTTATATACTACTCTAGGTTATAGGTCATCTAAATCAGTCCAGCCATATGAGTGTAAAGGTAACAAACACAGATACATTTTTTTTAATTTATAATAGGACTTACGTAGGTCTCTAAGTCCATTAAAATTTTAAAAAGCAAATTCTTTTGTTTTAATTTATTCCAAGAGTATTTACTATCATAAAATATGACGATAAGTTTGACTCAGTTTGTAGTGACCCTACTTGCTGCGCCAGCGGTCGCAGGTTCGAGTCCCGCTGTGGGCATTCATTTGTGTGATAAGCACGAATGTTTGCACTCCAGTCATGGGTGTTTTTATTTTTAATATTTATGTATTTAAAGTTATATATGTATGTGTAGTGTATCAACTATCTGGTATCCATAACACAAGCCTTGTAGCTTACCATAGAAGTAGATGGTGCTACGTATTAATATCCCAACAACATATTACATATATTTAAAACTTTTTCTCATTTCTCGTTATTTTTTTTTAAATAATATGTACATGTAGATAAACAAACGTAGTCTCGTAATTGAGACACGCGTAGTTTGCTGAACTTATTGCGTGTAAAATAAAATAAACAGTCCAGAGCCAGATTGATGCTTTTGTTTATATGATTCTTTTTTCATGTAAAGCTTTATGCTATCATTTTTATGAAGTAGACTGAAAGAAAGGAAATTTATTCTAATTCTCCATTATCCATATCCATTATTTAGAAACTACTGCGTAATATTATTTTACTTATATAATTTAGCATTTAAGCTTTAATAAAGAGCTTTTAACTACTCGTATATATAAAGCGTTAGTAGATCTATTTGTATATTGTCGTCGATCTCAAGGATCCATATTGACAAGTGTTAATACGACAGGTTTAATATTTCTGTCATTTTCGATAAATACTACACATTGTAAGGTAAGTGGTAGCCCAGTGGCCACGTGCTTAGTTGAGAAACCGAGTGAAGCGGGTTCAAATCCCGGTTCTCGCACCTCTGATATTTTCATGTGCGAATCATTTTCAACATGATTACCATTTGCCTTACGGTAAAGGATAGCATCGTGAGGAAACCTGCATGTCTGAGAGAACTTATTAAGTTCTCGAAAGACATGTGTAGTCCACAAACCCGCACTTGGCCAGCGTGGGGGACTATGGCCTGATTCCCCTCGTATTGAAGGAAGGCCCGTGGCCAGCAGCGGGATGTTAAAAAAGGGCTGAATACAACATATTATATCCAACAATACAATACAATTTTCATTAATAATACTATTTTTATTCTTTGAAAAGCACAGACCCATTATAACCCGTAACAGGATCCTAGTTAGGTATATATTGTCGAGCGACCACTTCATTTTATTTAACCATTTTATTATTGTGATAATCTTTGGTATACAATATTTATTATAGGTCCAGAGAATTCTAGTGAAATGTAAACAATGTATTTGTATGGCAATATTATTTCTTTGAAAGAGTAATGAAAATAACTATTGAATTTTTCTCTCAAAGAAAATTATATTAGTTTATTTCAGATACATTTTATTCATGTTTGACCCTATTAGAAAAATAACACAATGTAGTAAAATATTTTATTTATATTATTATTAGCAGAATCCGTGGCTTCGCTCGCGCTAAAACTACAAAAAACTCTAAAAAGTGGGTTTCATAAAAACTTTCATCCCATATTTTACCCTCTTATCGGATGAATTTCGAAAAATGCTAAAACACGTCTTTATTTAATTTGATTGAAGAGTAGTAATACCGAGTTTCAAGCAAAAAAGTAAAAAGCGGTAAAAAGTAAAAACCGCGGTAAAATGTAGCCCATGTCATTCTCCAACCCTCTAACTATATCCACACAAAAAATTACGCCAATCCGTCTCTCCGTTTCGACGAAACAGAAAGAAAGACAAACAAACAAACACACTTTCACAATTATAATATTAGTATGGATAAACGATGATTATAATAGCTATTTATCTTTACTAAATGCATACTTGATCGATGTTTACTATAAACAGAGAAAAACATAAAACTTTCTGTCAACAATATTGTACAACTACGAATAAATAACATTAATGGTTTTTTGTACATATGTTTGTACTCTATATGTTCCTAAATAATTTACTCGATCGTGATAAAACTTTGATGAGATATTCTGCGTACTCTCGTGAAGGTTCATGGCCAAAAAAAAATTTTCTTTTGTTCTCTATGTATTTCTGAATTATTTATCCCTATTGGACGCACGAGTCAAATGAAGCGGAACTGCTAGTTTGATGAATAAAAATCTTTCATTTGTATTTTGTCTATACACTCGTACTATGTATAGTTGGTTCTAGTTGTATTATATTTTGGACTATAAATCTTTGAAGAACGAAGTTTAGTTCTGAAGATTTTGAAATTATACCCCAAAAGCGGTTAAGTCAGGAATGAACTTTGAATGGAAATTAGTCGTTTTTAAAGTATATTAAATATGGAAAATGCTTAAGTTGTCCTTATATGTACATATATTGCCGATGGGATTTGCTTATTCAGAAATCATTGATTGTAATATAATATCTCCAAAGATGGTTGTGGTAATAATGGTCCTAATTCAAAAGTAAAATATTATATATTTCACCACATTCTAACGAAGGTTAATAATATAGATTTTTTTTTAAATAAGATTAGATAGACATACAAAGTGTATTTATTCGTAAAAATTGGTCTAGCAAAAATCGTAAATCACAGACCCAATGCATGAAACTTCGAGTAACTTGTCAATTCAAGTGTTTTTACGTAATACAATCTTGAAAAGCGTCTGCGTTTAACAGTGTCGAAGTAGATTATCTCTGGTTGATTTAACAAAATGAGACCTCAAATACAGATGTATCTAAAATCTAGTTCAGAATTATTTTAATTAAATAAGTAACTTACTCAAATGTTTTTTATTACAGGTTAACGACTCGCCCTTGCTTTACTCGAGTTACTGTCTAAAAACTTCAGTACCTATATGTATAAAGTAACAAAAAGTAAGCATGTGTCTATACATAAATGTTCATGAAGAAAACCACCATGATCAACGACTATTCCTTCGTAATAGAAGAAAGCTTAAATATAATTTTCATAAGCATATGCATGCGCATGTGTGTGTGGGTGTGCGTGCGTGTGTAAGAATGGTTGTGTATGCGTGTGTGTGCGTGTGTGTGTGTGTGTGTGTATGTATGTGCTCGTTTGCGTTTGTTACGGTAACACATGGGCTGATGTTGAAAACATTAAAGTCATTCACTAAGTTTGCAATATTTGTGAGAAACTTAATTATACTATAATAAGAAGCTATTACAGTGAGGAGGCTTAAAAATGGCTAAATTCCACTTACCAGTAAATTATCATAACTGATGACAGATTGAAATGTAATTATTACCTGCGAACAAAATATAATAATATAAATAATATAATTGTGTGAAAATGCTTAAAGAAAGAACGACCTACACATGAAAAAAGGAAACGCGCCACGCTTAGATTATTTAAAATATATCCTTGAGGACCAAAGATTAAAAATAAATTATTTTTTATCATTAGCAGTGAGGATATCTTAAGTACATAGATAGTTACTTAATATAAACTTCTTACTAGGATGTAGGTCCTCAATCCAGTGGCATAACAATTGACCGTTCATTGGCTCAATTTATTTATTCTTTCCCAATTTATTAAATAATAATTACACTACGGGACTTAAACGCGTGAGTTCGTTAGTGGCTAATGGTTATATATCTTACTAGCGACTCGCCCGAGCTTCTATATAATAATATAATTTTCAAATAAAATATATAATATAATTTTCAATATAATTTTTATTTGGTTTATCTCGATATATTTGACGTTTCAATTACCAAAAAATAAAATGAATTTATCAAAGATATAAAATTAAAAGAAAATCTGCGAAGTTATAGGCACAAAGTAGTCATAAATAACTTTCGAGCCGTGAAACTGACATCTCTATTAGAATAAAAAGAAAACAGAAATTTCGGCGATCCATTAGCTCCAAATGTGGTCACATCTTCAGTACGAAATATATTCATTTCTTAGCTTAAAATTGCTTATGCAGAAGAAAAACGTGCTTTGAGTTTTGCTATCGTGAAAATAACCATGTAAGCTTATAATAATTTATAAGTTTAATTATTTATAAGCCTCGGTACTACTTCAGATCAAAGTCTACTTGTATATTTAATTTTATCCTAATCTTTGTAGTCGTTTCAGCATGTAGAAAAAACACACACAGGCACACGTGTGCTTGCACACACTCACACACAGACATGCACACATAAACACATAAGATATGGAATATTTTCTTAAAATGTAATAATTGGATGGTCCCACACATACCTTTAATTATGGTGTTACCTAAAAAATACATTTATCCGAACTCAGTTTTAAAGTCGGTTAAAGTATGATATGTTAAGTTGATTCCCCATACAAACTTTCATCCCAATGTTCACCCCCTTAAGGGATAATTTCGGGGTAAAAAGTATCCTATGTCTTTCCCACGGTCTTAAAATATCTTCTTACCAAACTTTATCTAAATCGGTTCAGTAGAGCCAGAGATTACCCCCTACAACCTCACAAACTCACAAACTTTACCTCTTTATAATATTAGTATAGATTTAAAATAATACGCAAATACTATAACTGTTTATATAAGTGTAGACGCTTTTGTTCTTACTTATGTTATTTTTGTGTTAAATAGACACTTTTGATATTATAATACATATATTATTATTGTGTTAAATAAAAAAACTTGTTATTATGTAATATTGTACCTTTTAACTTTATAGTGCAACTGTGTTTCAAAGTCTTCTAACAATATCTTATATGACAAGTGTCTACTCTACAAAGGAAATAACACACAAAGGAATAATAATCTATAGAAAGGAAAATGTGGATGTAGGATGTAAGCTCTACAGTTACATATTCTATTCTAAAAAATCAATCACAAATATAAAATAGCACTATTACTTAGTGAAATAGATTTTTTATCAAGTGGATATCTTGGACTTATGGATCAATTCCTTTAGTCCAGACTAGCGGCTCACCCTAGCTTCGCTCGAGTTCGTCCTTTTGTATATACATATATAATATTTCTTCGGCTTCGCCCGCGTTCAAACTTCCAATACAAACATCAGTTTTACAATAATGTACGAAAGTCTTCCCGATTTGTTGACATTTATGATTACTGCTCCGTTACCTTGGGTTGAAGCATAATGATGGTTAGGCTATAACCTTCCTCAATAAACAGGCTATCCAATGCAAAAAGATTTTTTCAAATCGGATTAGTAGTTCCTGAGATTAGCGCGTTCCAACAAACAAACAAACAAACAAACAAACAAACAAACAACCAAAGGAAGAAACGAACTTTGCCACTTTATCATATTAGTATAGATAAGGTTCCTTTCGCGTGCGTCTTTGGATATAACTTAGTTGTAGACAGAATAGCCGAAGTAAACGAATGTACGACATTTAACAGGGATATTATTTGATTAATTTTTGACCTCATCTCACATGAGGAATTTATAAAAAAATTATTTATCCAATTGAGATACAATAAAATAATTTAAATTCGAATTAAATGGCAATTATTTGCAATATCGTGGAAGATGTCAAAGTGTCAAGAAGCTCATTTTTATAACAGCGAAGGAATAAATTTGGTCAAAAAGAACAATTTAAAAACTTATTATCGGTAATACTCTCTCATCTGTGCGGGTCGAGTCCTGATTCTTCGCAATTCCTCATGAACGTTTAAGGGCACGACATTAAGTGAATATGAAATGGGCGCTACATGTTAAAAGTCCGGAGTGATCCGGAGATACCTTACAAGTTTGTCAAGACTTTCAAAGATTAATCGTCTGCTTGTGACGAAAATCATCTATACATATAATAAAATTGTAACTAAGCCGAATCTGTACATTAAATATTTTTTGGAAAATCTTATTGAAATTGACATTATTATCGATACAGAGGCAGAGTCTATAGTTTTTAGAATTTTTGTCTGTCTGTCTGTTTGTCTGTTACCGCATCACAGAAAACCCACTGGAGGGATTTTGATGAAATTTGGTATGATGATAGCTGGTTATCCGGGTCAACATATAGGATAATTTTTACCGCGGGGAAATACCTCATTTCTGAGAAAAAATACAAAAACTGCACTGTAAGAGTATGCATGCTAATATGTAAAACCTAAGAATTTGGTTTTTAGTCATCTGAACCCGGGCGGAGCCGCGGGCAATGCTAGTCTATTATAGAAGTACATTTTACATAACATTATAATATTGTGTACGCATTTAGATAATGAAATAAATTTGTGTGTATGATCAGTACTAATATTATTAGGAAAAAAGATTTTGTTCGTTTGTACCAAATAAGCTCCGAAACTACCACACCGATATAGATGAAATTTAGTAAGAGAATAGTTTTAGACCCTGGGAAGGACACAGGATAGTTTTTATCCCGGAAATCATCTCTTAAGGGGGCGAAAACGGGGATGAAAGCTTATATGGAGGATATAGGGATGAACCTGAGTGAAACGAGGGTTAGTCGCTAGTATATTATATAACAGATAATAATAGTATGAAATCGATTCATTATGAACTACACACCACATCACTATGAATTTAATTATAACCCGAGCACAGTATAATTATCTCATTTTATTACATCATATCATCATCATAGTCTATCTGTGCACAAAATTTCATTGAAATACGTCCAGCCATTTCAACTTTCGAGTTTATAATAGTAGCCTGATTAATTTAGCGAAATAATTGACCCACGACATTAACACACATCACCGTCTAGCTCCATTGTAAGCTACGAGGCTTGTGTTATAGACCAGATAGTTGATACACTACACATATACAACTTTAAATACATACATATATTAAATATACCTCAGGACTGGAGTACAAACATTTCCGCTCATCACACAAATGAATGCCCCAACGGGACTCGACTCGGACTCAAACCCGCGACCGCTGGCACAGCAAGTGGGGGCACTACAAACTGAGCCAAACGTGTCGTCAGACATGACGAATTTAAATGATTTCTGTTTTATCCATTTGGCTACGGTTCTCTGAAAAAACTACTTCTTTAGATTGAAAATTTAAAATGGCATTATACAGTGAAAACGATCCAATAGCTTAAGCAAAATTAACTCTTAATTTACTTAGTTTGTGGATTTAGTAAGCTAATGCATTCAATGCGTCACAGATCTGTCAAAGTGAATGACAATTGCCTTGAGCAAGACTCACTGATAGAGCTTGAGTGTTCTGTGGCGATAATAGAGTTACTCGAACGAGATTGTACCATTGAATCGTCAATCGTCTCAATAACAGTGGATAATAAACATATAGGGATGTCTTCTGAAGACATTTAGGCCCGACCCACACTAGTGCTGATTGTGGTTCGTTCTCGGTCTGGTAAAGTTATTTGTAAAAGAAACTTTGCGAGAGTGCGATTCAACTGGATATTGGCTTATCTTCTAAGATATTCATCTAATTAAAGTGGTGTAATCTCATATCAGTTTTGATCTAAAATAAGTGCTTAGGTTATCTAAAATACTCTAATATTTGTTAAAATAAGAATTACCCTAAAAATTGTTATTATAAGTTCACCTTAAAAGATAGACATCTGTGTGCTATCGCGGACTTTTTTGTAGTAATTTTTATGTTTTATTAGAACAATTTATTAGAACATTTCGTGGTTCTGCCTGCAATGGTTGGCCAGTAAAGCTCCCAAACAGCATGTTTTTTTTTCACAATCTTTAACAATCATCGTCATATCTCAGGCAATTTACACAAAATCTTGATGAATTATACCTAAACCTTCCTAATGAATCAGTTCCACATCCATTGATAAAAAACGTACGAAAATTCGTTTTTGAGTTTATCGCGTTCAGACTGATAGACAGACAGACAGACGCGGTGGGGGACTTTGTTTTATAATATGTATAGATAGATATCTAATATTCACGTAAATCTAAAATAGTATTTTTCTATTAAACATTATTGTACACATAACCTTTATTTGTTCAATAAAATAATATATGGTTTAAGAATTTATATCTCAAAAAAAAATACAATTCACTTAAGTATTTGAGAAAACAAGATACATCTTAATAGTAATATAAGCATACAGGCAGTACACAATAATGTAGAACTAAATATACATGATAAATCATATTTATATTCACACCTGGTTCACAAATCATACTGTAAAATAGCCATATTCTAACATAATGTGGTAAACTTAGGGCATAAATAAAACTATCGCCCAGATGCACTCGTATATCTTCTATTACAAGTCTTTACAATAGAAATTCTGAACGTATTTCACCGCGACACTAAGATACACTAACTCAGTCAAACAACCGTCGAAGGAAAAGCCACATGCATTATTCTTTTACGAAGAGTTTGATATATTCCTACTATAACTGTATGTTGTATTATACTTGTTTTATAAGATTTGATAACATATATCTAATAGACAAATTCTAGTGCCCCAAAGGCCAAAACCCTGGGTAGTAATTTAGGTAATAGGTATTTCTTTAATACTTTTTTAGATTTAAGCGAATATTTAGTTTTTAAATAAAACTAACTTTTCGGATTATTTCGCGGATTTATTTTGATTTTTGGTTCCCGATGTTTTGAATGCTTTACAGTCATCATAGTCACGGGAGAGACAAAGGTTTTAGACGTATCTAATGTGTTATATACTTGTTACAGACAAGAAATTTGAATTTTTTAAATATTTTTTTTTAATTGTGGGTAGGCACTGTAATAAAAGAGTAAAACAGTAGAAACAAAACAATAATTTCTACATAAAATAAAATAGATTGAATGTTTAAAAAACAGTATTTTAAGTAATTCTAGATAGCTTTTAAAGTTTTGAAAAGAGCTTTATATTTCGCCATTATAATTTTATGTTCAGTGATTTTATTTGGTAGAACTGCAAATTTTTAAAATGGATAAAAATATATTTCAAATTTCTGAAACCTGTAAATTCAAACTTCGTTCATTAGAACGTTTTTAAAAACGTACCTATTAAATGATTCCAGTTTTTTCGCCTTATAAACAAATTGAATAGCATTGCGATAAATTTTTCAAAACCATTCGTCAAGTATTCCGAAAGTTAAAATAAAATCTATATACCTTGTAAATAACCTATGCTTGAAACTAACATGGAGGCGGTGGAAGCGCAGTGGTAGTGCTCTCGATTGGGAAAATAAGTGAATCAAGTTCAAACCTGTCTAGTATCTTTAATATTCTCATGTGCGAATGATTTCCAACATGATTACTACTGGCTTTACAATGAAGGAAGACATCGTAAGAACACCACTAAACTAGTTTTTGAAAGACATGTAAAGTCCGTCAAGCCTCTACTAAAAAGGGGTGAATACGACCTACGTTTGACTTAAAATCAAATGCAAAGAAAAATTTTATGAAGTTTCATCTTATTTCCACACTTCGTGATTTGGAAAAGGCTTATACATATAGACCAGGGTCGATAATTTTTAAAACCAAAAAAAATAATAGTAGGATGAAACCCATCAGAAAAGGAGGGGAATATTATAAAAATGAAAGGAGAAATAATTTACGGGCGATCTGAGGTCGGGAAGGGGATGGGGGTGAGTTTTTAAGGGTAAAAAACGGTATTAAGTAGAATAAATCAATAGTAAAATTATTTTTTAAGCAAGCTTATATTTAAATGCTCTAAAAAGAACAAAATAAACCCAACAATTTATTACATTACACAATTGTTATAATATAAAAGCATGTCGCAAAGTATTTTAAATATAATATTCTTGTTTATATATTCCTTACTTTTCAAAAAAACAAAGGCCTTTTTGAAATAGATTTTTATGAATATTTACGTTATAGAAGAAACGATTTTTTTAAAATGCAATTGATTACATAACATTACGAAGGTTTTTTTTCTTAATTTTTCCTAATAATCCTGGATGGATCGCTTATACGTAAAATGTTATGAAAACAAAATTTACACGAGTTACTCAATTTATCAATATGAATTTCAAATGTCCCATAACAGTGTCATAGAGACCGCTTTCTACGCTTCGGGCTCGGTAGTTATAATCAGTTGATTAACAAGTTTGATAATTAATAAATCATGCAAATTTAGTGTATGAATGTTATTATGTGTGTTACATTAGACAGCGCAATTATTCGAATATAGACCGATAACAAAGTGTTCATTTATCGAATCGCGTCGCTGTTTTAGGAAATTTTTGCGTTTTTAATCTTATATATAATATTTCTATGTCACAATGTTTGTTACCGTACTCCCCGAAACGGCTTTACCGATATTTACCAAATTTTATATGCATATTCAGTAGGTCTGAGAATCGGCTACTATCTATTTTCCATACCCCTAAGTGATAAGAATAAGGGTGGTCCTCCCAGACCCCACCACAGGGACGAACCCGAGCGGAGCGAGGGTGAGTCGCTAGTATTATTATAAATTAAAAATTAAAAAAACCCTACGCAAAAAATACTTGTAGTTTAAGGAATAACCCTTAAAAAGTAAAAAACTTAATCGAGTAATCATACGCCACAATGCCTTACATCATTTTGGAAAAGAGCTGATACTCTTACACTGCTGGATCGATATTAACCAAACAAAGCTAAGAACCACCGCAAGGAAACTGGCTTTCAAATGAAAAAAACCGTATCGATATCAGTCCATCCGTTTGAGAGCTACGATGCTACAGACAGACACACACAGACAGACAGACAGACATCGACGTCAAACTTATAACACCCCTCTTTTTGCGTCGGGGGTTAAAAAGAGAGAAATCACGGCTTGATATCGGGAATAAACGTAACTCTGTGACCTTTATGCGAAAAAGAGCTTTGTTGATTAAAAGACTCAAACGAGATATTGTTACATATATGTATTATTGTACCTATTTCTTTTAAGTTTATAACATTCGTTATGTTTTAATTAGCTATATTATATTAACACAGCTTCACTGAGCGGTTTCTTATATTCTGGTGTTATAATGTAAAGTCATAGTTCAAATTTCAAAATGA
This sequence comes from Brenthis daphne, assembly GCA_947093115.1. Taxonomy (NCBI): domain Eukaryota; kingdom Metazoa; phylum Arthropoda; class Insecta; order Lepidoptera; family Nymphalidae; genus Brenthis; species Brenthis daphne. The sequence continues at coordinate 17,928,617 of OX352477.1, read as the reverse complement.
ACATTTATTTTTAAGCATACAACGACTTATCTGCTGATTTGTTATTCCATGTTGGCTTAAAGAGATCTATTCTAGAGATACTCGTTACCTGTCCCATTTATATACGGCGTGTCATTTATATGTTCTGTAATAATATTTTTGATATTTTTTAATTCAATAAAGTATATACATATATATTATATTTAAGGACATAGGTATTTTCAATCGTAATAAAACACTAACTTAAGTCTTTAGAACCTTCTTAAGCAATATTCTGAACACTTCCTTATTGACATTGCAATTAAAAGTTATTAGAGCTTGAGAAAATAAGTAGTAGAATTACATTGGACTAGAAATTGGCCTTTTGTAATATTTTGTATCTCTTGATGCTCTTTCTGGCTTCTCGCCAAAAGAAAACGTTTCAAACACTACATATAACATGGGTGGTATTATCTAAATAGTATATTTCTTAGTTTTAATATAAGTAAAGGCTTTATAATTGAGCTTTGACTGTTTATCTATATGTAGAATAAGTCCTTCTAGCTTTTTAAACGTTTAAAAACGTAATGGGGACTTGGCTTATTTTTTAATGTTCTGCGGCTAAACCAAAAATTTTAACTGTTTAATTATCACGGTTCATGAGGTACAGCCTGGTTGACAGACGGACAGACAAACAGACGGACGGACAGCATAGTAATAGGGTCCCGTTTTTCCCTTTGGGTACGGAACCCTAAAAACTCTTTATTTTTGCCATGTCTTTCATTTCATTTTAGTCATTTTATTAGACGGAAATGAAATTGGGTAGGTGGCTAAAGTTAAACGTACGACAATAGTAAATTTAAGTTAGACAAAAAAATAAATAGGTATGGAGGTATCTTTCAATCTATCTTTATGAGAGTAATATGTCTTCTATATATAGATCTATATAGATCTTTTTAAGTTTTTATAATATAGGATGAGAACATTTAGAAAAATTTTAAAGCAATACTTTAAAATTATGTTCACCAAAACAATTTTGTGAACAGTCATTTGCCTATATCGCTATCTATGTATATATGCAAATTGCACCGCTTACAAAACTATAACCATTTCTATTCAATTCGATATTTAATAACAAAATACGATTCTATTTTAGATCACAAATTGCAATGTAATAAAATGTAGTACAAATATGCAGCGCTTTTCGACAATCTAGTTTGTAGTTTCCAAAAATATTGTTACCATTCATCGAGCTTTATTTTGAACTATCGATTGGTACCTCTAACTACATAGTTCAGTTTATCTAAGTTTTTTTAGCCCGCATTTGTATTTATCTTTTTACTGTAACATGATAAAATAGGTTTTTTTTGACATTAACACACAGCACCATCTAGTTCCATGGTAAGCGTCGAGGCTTGTGTTATGGAACCAGATTGTTGATACACTACACATATATAACTTTAAATACATACATATTATAAATATAAACACGCATGACTGGAGTACAAACATTCGTGCTCATGACACAAATGAATGCACACAGCGATACTCGAACCCACGACCGCTGGTACAGCAAGTAACTAAGCCAAACGTGTCGTCACATATATGTATATTAAGTATACACTCAATAGAATAAAGTGCAAATAAACACTCTACTAGAGTCTGTAGAATGTACTTTTCCATATTGTTTGTTTCCCTGTGTTTTTAAGCTAAGCCGATTTAAAATGGGAATTCTAAACCCGGTTGGTGTCTGAAAAATAAATAGCGTGACGTTGGAGATAGATAGGCTTAGCATTCAGAAAATTAAACTAGAACAGGTTATCTTTTGTAATTGTCATATTAAACTCTTTCCAAAGTGGTACTATTTATTTCATTTTTTATATCACGTAGGGTAGTTAGTTAGACCACAACAACCATGGGGTTACTTCAACAGTACACTCTGCTATCAGACAAGTACCAGGAGCGTAATATTATTTAATAAGGCACAGGAAAAAGCTTTTGTTTTAGTATTTTTTAAATACTTGAAAAAATATATGAAAGCAGTAAGTTTTTTCATATTTTGCTTCTCCTTGAACTTTGAAAATATTAGTACGCTATATATTCTGGCGTATCTAATACTCTCACGCATGCCCTAGACCCGAGTCTGCCAAATTGATGTAATTTATTATAAGTATTGTTATTTGTAGATTTTCTAAAAAAAATATTTATATTTTATATGAATTGGTTTTCCTATAGGTCTGTAGTTATTTCTAATAAAAAAAATGTTTTCGTGCTGGATACGATGTATAAATCATGATTACTCGAATGCTAGAACTTACTTGAACTTTAATGATACAAATCACATCGACCTATTCCTGTGTTACAGAAGAAGCGTTATTACCAATTCAGCCGTTTTAAGGCCCCACTGCTAGGCACGAACCTTCCTCGAATTGAAGAATGTGGCCAGGTCCTGAATCTGGCCAAGTGTGGGTTGGCTTTCATATGTTTATCGAAAACTAGTTATCTCAGACATGCTAATTATTTTACAATGAGTTCCTTTAATGTACATCGAATAGTGATCATGTTGAAAATGATCACATAATATCAAAGGTACGAGAGCCCTAGTTAGAATACACTTCATCAAGTTTTCCAAATGAGTGCATTACCTAGTACCTATCCTACCTTAGATAGTAGCTATGTCTACCTAGTAGTTTTATAATTAAAGTTAAAATAAGTATTTATTTATACAAGTAAGAAAGACTAAGCTTCTCTCTACATCTTTTCCCATCATATATACATATGTATCATGTAAGTAAGTATATATATATATATATTCCGCCTCCGAGTATAATATAAAAGTACTATTCTACTTCAAGTAATCATAGCAATTGGCCTGAGTGAGATAAGACACATGGAGAAACGACAGTTTACCGCAATAAAAATTAAGTACATCCGGCTTGTATCTGTGCCAAAGAGCAACATACCAACAATAAATTCATATTTTTAATATTATTTTGGATACTGCCTTAGTGGTCTAGTGGCTAGCGTGTACGTCTGCACATTTAGAGGTCCTCGGTTCGAGTCCCGGGTCGGGACAAGTTTAATTAGTGAGTTTTTCTGTTAAGATATTCTCAGTATCAGCCCGGAATTGAAAAGTTGGCGGTATTTCACTCCCGTGCCTCGGAGAGGACGTAAAGCCGTGGGTCCTGCGCCTTAACTCCCACCGGTCGTGTAGTAGTATCGTCCCATCGGACTTTGAGGGTGCAATTGTGACTGCGCGTACACTTGTGCACTTTAATATCTACTGCGCATCTGGCTTATCTCAGTGAGATTAGCCGCCGTCTTTGCTTTTTCACACTTTTTATACAAAACCATTAGTGATTTCCTAATAAAATTCTTACATGCTGAAGCAGCTACAGTTTCACTGATTTGGATGTAATTTGGTACACAGATAAGATTATGACATTTTTTTAACGTTTGTAAATGTATTTACACATATCACCTAGACACATATAGGTAATAAAAATTGCCAAAAGGTGGCGCTGATCGTTTGCCAAAAGATTAATACATACATACTAACATATTATGTTTGTGAAGAAAAGTAGACGTTTCTTAGAAAGATGCAAAAAGCCACCCGAGCAAAACAAGGGTAAAACACTAGTTATGATATATTTTTTTAGAAAAAATTACAATCATTCTTTTACTGACAGATCGCATTATCTATCTTACGTGGATTCTTATTATTTTTTGCGGTCTGTCTTCTTGTCACTGAGGAAATAAAGCCATTAGGATAAAATATTTTTCTTTTCATTTTTATTAAGCACCAGCTTTTTCCCGCAGCTTCACTCGCGTGTAACGACGTGTTTCGTACCCGTTAGAGAAAGGTTCGTTAAAATTAGTTAAACTCTTCAGTGTTCTATCTCACGAAAAGCATATTTCTTTCCTATCATATAAAAAGTTTGTGACGCTTCTCTGAACTCTATATAAAAGTCCATTTATTGTAAATTTTCTTTATAGGTCACTAGCAGCTCACCCTCGCTTCACTCGGGTTCGCCTCTAGGCATGTTTTAACGGTTAGTATGGAATAGATAGACTATATATTATTTATTCTGAGCTTAAAGCACATAAACATATTATAAACATCAGTTTTGCAATAATGTATGGACGTCTGCCCGATTTTTTGAAAATGATTACTGCTCCAGACCCTTGGGTAGTAGTATGATGATATACCTATAACCTACAGCCTACCTCAACAAACAGACTACTGAATGCAAAAATATTTTTTTAAATCGGATTAGTAGGTCCTGAGATTAGCGCGTTCAAATAAACAAACAAACAAACTCTGCCTCTCTATAATATTAGTTTTGATTAAAAAATCTACAACAATATGTAATAGAATAAATTGTGTTTCTCATATTAAGCTATTTTTGAGTAATAAATTTGATAAACCGAGACTGTCGAACGGACAAACAAACACACAAAAGTTATCCTATATGGGTTCCGTTATGCCCATACAATACATACGTATTTTATGTGCAGTTTTTCACAATGGTTGCCTTAGGTTAAGATATTTCAGTAAATGCATTGTTTACAAAAAAATTACGTTAAATAGAGATAGAATTAAAAACATATTAAACAACCTTTGGTATTTAGAAACAGTATTTTATATCCATGAATATACGATTTCGATTTGAATCATGGTGCGTAGCTGTACTCGTACCTCAGCAATCTGTGTTTCCTCCCCAGAGGGCAAATTCACTTTTGTCTACTTATTCCGTCAACAATTTTCTCTACGTTTGTTTATTCTTATCTTTATTCTTTACTAGCGACTCACTCTCGCTTCGCTCGGGTTTGTCCCTAGCTTGCTTGCCCATACAAACTTTTATCCTCATTCTCACCACCTTAAAGGATGGTTTCCGGGATAAAAACTATTTCACTCACTCACTCACTTTACATATCATGAGATTTAAAAAAATCTTATTTCAGTAAAATCTTTTTTTCTTTGAAATTTTTCTTATATACAAAGTTTGTCCTGACAAAAAAACACAAAAGAAAAAGAATAATCCACTTTGGTGCAGTTAATCGGAAGCTATGTGCGTTCATACATTTCGATGATTCATTTTTATTTATATAGATTTCGATCTTATTCATTTAATGATATAAGTTGTGTCCTATGAAGCTATATGGCTTAACATAGTTCTTTTCCTCTAATCTCTTTAAAAATCAGGCAACTTTAACTGTAGGATGTTTAACCGACTTCCAAAGAAGAGGAGGGTTTTCGTTTTTCTTTTTTTTTTGTATTTTTTTAATTTTTAGTGCCTTGAAATAACTTAGTATTATTTTTAAAGTTTTTTTCAGCATTTGTCGGCATTAAAATCTGTCCAGTGGTTTTGTGTGATGCGGTCATAGACAGACAAAAATTCTAAAAACTATATATTCGGCCTCTATATCGATAATAATGACTATTCCAAAAAATATTTAATGTTTGTGTTTGGCGTTTAGTTCCAAATATTGACGTCTTCAAATAAACTAACTTTCCAACTATATTTTCTATATTATATAGGTACATAATATATATTTAGCGTAGATAACTAATAAATAGCAGATATTATATCTTTTTACACTAACATTAAGATTACTTGACCTTCTACTTATTTCAGTTCTTAAATTACACTTTTTGTTGCAGCTAAATGGGACTAGAATGAAATTTAAGGCCTATTCGCGAGTACATAAAATTTTATAACTACACTTGTCGACACTTTGGAAAAACGAGGATTTTATTTTGAACGCAAATGGCCTTTTCTTTAGTAATCACGCAATACTATAAAAATAAAATGCTTAAAGAAATCTTTTATTATTGTTCGAGAAAAACCTATTTGATGACTAGGCGTGAAATAAGTCGAGTTTATTGTTAAAAAGATCAAAATATTCATAAATGATCTATTTAGTAATAGGCCCTTGGGTGTTTAGACAAGATGTCATTCTAAAATGGTTGAATAAGAGAAAATTCGTTATGTTATGGAATTATAATATTTACATATGTTATTCTCATATATTTTTAGGTAACAATCTCTAACGATTGTAGAAAACGTCTAATCTAAGGTCTTTGATTTGATTGCTAATATAGTAGATAACTCGATATGTAATTTTTGTATGCACCTATTAATACGAGTGGGTTTTTTACCGTAAAACCTCTTAATATAACCCTAAATTTGTTATACGAGTGCGTACAACTGTGAGAAAAAGCGTAGTTAAATTTGAAAATATTGTCTATACTACTTGTTAGTGTACCTTTTTTGTTACTCCTCCACTTGGTGAGACAATAAGTGATATAGTCGCTTATGTCATTGCCTAACTTTTTATTACACTTTCAGATATTTACGCGAATAAATGTCATTTATTTCTTTTATATTTTTTTAAAGTAAACCGACTTCAAAAAAAAGGAAAAATGGTAAAAAATAATATCGGATTGGTACTTTTCATTTACTATAAATTACATTTAAAAGTCTATAACAAGTACATATATAATGCCTTTGAGACGTCTAAAACTTTAGTCTGTCCCGTGACAGTGATTGCAGTAAAGCATCCGAAACGTCGGGAATCAAAAAACAAAATAAATCCGCGAAACAATCCGAAAATTTAGTTTTATTTAAAATGTCAAATATTCGCGTAAATCTAAGAAAGTAGTAGAAATTTTCTAATAACATCTCATACATACATACATACCAATACATATGTACATATATATGTCTTCTGACTGCGTTATTTGACTACATAATAATTGACCAATGAATATTATCTTTAATTTCAAAATATATGTAACACTTATTATTGCAGGAAATCAACGACCTATTTTTAGTTATTTCTTACAATTGTTTAAACTAGATTCCATTAAATGGATCTATTTGTTTAGGAATATTATAAACTTTGATTAGTTCATCGACGTATGCGAACGAGACTATTGTTTTAGTTTAGAACAACGGTTTCGTGATACACAAAAGCAGTATGTGGGATCAAGTGTTATTGAAAGCTATTAATTCTAAGTATAGTTCAATTACTTTATGGAATAATCCTACAGTGTAAACTAAATTTACAAGCTTCACTTGAAAAGAAAGGAGTTTTTCTCTTCGAAAGCTAAATTTTACTCTTTATTTTAGATTTGTTTACTATCTCTGGGTATTTTGAGCTTTTGATTTCAAGTGTAAATAAAAAAATTAATCAAGTTTAATAAAAACTGTTTTATTGCTTACTTACAGACATTTAAAATAACTGCTTTAAAATAACTAAAACATTTAAAATAACAGCAATTCAAATAATTGTTTTTTTTTAAATATAAAAATATGGCGGCAATATTAAAAAAATATTAATAGCAACCCAAATTGGATAACATGTAATTTACTAATTATTTAAATTATTAAAATTGAAATTATCAAATACTTCGGTGCCATATTTGTTTTTTATATAAAGGTATATTTTGTGGAAATGCAGTCTGTAATAACTATAAAATACATTTTCAGAAACCGAACCTAACCTTAGCCTCTCCTAAGAACATCTATACTTATAAATGAGATGTGAAAGTTTGTGAGTATGGATGTTTGTTACTCTTTCACGCCAGAACGGCTGGTCGAATCTGGATGAAATTTAGCATAGAGATAGATTATAATCTGGAATAACACATAGGCTTTTTATCCCGGAAAAATGTACGGTTCCCGTGGGATAGCTTTGTTTTTGTTTTCCTATAATATATATTTACTACAATATATTTACTATAATACATTTTTCAACCTCTTTCGGTGAACCCAATAACGTGATACCATAAACTTAGGTAACGAAGTATAAAAACTCCTCAATAGCTTATAATTAAGGAGTTTATTATTCAAAAAAATACGATATTTTAAATTACTTTTTAAAATATATATTTTGCAGAAGTACGATATATTCTGAGATCTAAACGACAACGTAAAATGCTTTTAGACTTATATTCAATGGAGTGCAACGCCACTAAAGTGAAAAACGGTTTATTTGACTGTTAAATTTAAGATTTATTTCATGACATAGCGAAAATTAAATTTGGTGTCGGTGAATTATTATAAAATCAATGTATAATAGAATTTATATTACTGATACCGACTTTTAAAAGAGAAGAGATATTTTTGATGTGAAACATCTATTTGCGCGCTTTGGCAGTAAAACCGACTCGGATAACGTGAGGGCAAACGGCATGACGGTGTCGTGCCCTCATGCCCTTTCTATGCCAAAGCTCTCGACTCCCTTGTGTGTGCGCGAGCGCATATTATAGATTAAAAATACATACTTTCTATTCTATTTATGAATTTATTCTGTAATTATTATTATCATTAAGATAGTAAGAAAATAAATTGATTTTATTAACAAAACTCTATTTTTTCTTTATTTTACTACATATTTCGTCATATTTTTTTTAATATTTATGAATTCTAATATTAACATGGATATTTCACATCGGCCGGGAGTCCCGTGACGGCCAAATTTTTATGTATGTTATATCTCTATCGATTTATATTTCGATCTAATAACGGAGATCTTTTCATATTATAGATCACGTGAACGAAGCTGCGGGCAAAATCTTTCATAAGCAGTGAATGCCAAAGTCATAGGAACGCTAATATTAAATAAAGAATTTGAATTCAATGGAATAAAGAACAGCGTTGAACCGCTACAAATTGTTACAATAGTGGTTTTCAACCTCGCGAAGTATGGACAGAGTTACTAAATTCTCTTACATATGTGGAGTAAATATAGACTATCCTTCAATAATATCAAAAATACTATCAGTTCTTAGATTTTTTTAAATCGAAATGGAAATAGTTTTTCTTAGTCTATTGTTTTGATAAATAATATTTGTATTAATTGACCGAACGAACGAAGTGAGCGAAGGGTCCTGGGTTTAAGTCTAGCAAAATTTGCTTTCCCCTGTCAGTTTGTTGGTACTCCTCTACACTTGATATACAGGTTTTACGACTTTATAGATTTTTTTGGGATTTTTGATTGGATGGGTACTTCCTCCAAAAAAGGGGCTACTGGTCATTTCCGCCTTATGAGATCCGAAGTCGATATTTTTTTTATTTGAAAGGTTATTTAAGTTGGTCTGATAAAAATTTGGTGAAGATCTGATGAGGATCTTCGGCGTGATAAACAGAATAGCTCAAAATGCAGTTTGTGCTCGAGGTCTACTGTTTGTAGAACTACTAGTATAGTCTAAAGACTAATGTTACGAGTAAATTGATTTATTTATAATACAGATAAAGAATGGGATTAGAGATGGCGGATCATTGAGCTTATAATATCTTCATTTAAGATAATAACAATCTATATTATGTTATAAAATATGTTTATTTTGCTACTATAAATGTTTCTTTTACTTTATAAAAAACTCTACTTTATTTGATTTCTCTATAATTTTAGATCAAAGCAGTATAAGTTTATCTATCACAAAATAAGATAAGTAATTAAATAACGACGATAATTTTCCAGTGAGAAGTAAATATAGGCGACAAGTTATAAGTATTTAATCCAACAGAAAAGAACATTCTAATTAGAATATATGTATATACAGAGCAAAATGACAGTGAATTAGAATGAAAATCGGTAACATTTCTATTATTATTCTTATACCGTTTACAAATAGGAGTATCTAAGTAAGATCATGTCGTCCCCTGTCACTGCCAGAGGTCACAAGAAATGTATGGAAAAAGTCTCTACATAATCTATACATATAATAAAATTGTAACTAAGCCGAATCTGTACATTAAATTATTTTTTGGTAAATCTTATTAAAATAAACATTATAATCGATCGATACAGAGGCCGAATCTATAATTTTTAGAGTTTTTGTCTGTCTGTTAACGCATCACACAAAAACCACTGGAGGGATTTTGATGAAATTTGGTATATTGATAGCTTGTTATCCGGGTCCGGCTCCGCTCGCGTTCTGATGATCAAAATCCAAATTCTTAGGTTTTGTTCTTTATACTCATATATTGCAGTTTTTGTATTTTTTCTCAGAAATGAGATATTTTCCCACGGTAAAAAGTATCCTATGTGTTGACCCGGACAACCAGCTATAACCATACCAAATTTCCCTCCTGTGGTTTTTCCGTGATGCGGTAACAGACAGACAGACAGACAAAAATTCTAAAAACTATAGATTCGCCTTCTATATCGATAACAATGTCTACTTTAATAAGATTTTCCAAAAAATATTTAATGTACAGATTCGGCTTAGTTAGAACTTTATTATATTATGTATAATAGATAATACAAAAAATCACTTTATTCCTATTCTCATTTGAACTACAAACGCAAATAATTTCAAAGTATATACATTAAACGTATTACGACGAGTATTTCTATTGCAGTAAAATTTATATTAAACTAAAAATATATGAACAATAGCATATTGTAACGGTATGACGTACGCAAATAAAGTCCACATACATTTTTACTTATTCATATACCTTTACGCACACGAGTACTGTATTTTTTACGTTGTTTACTCGACTTTTTATTTTTTCCGCTTATAATAAAAGTGAAAATGTAGGACATTGTCATAATAACGACTGTAATGGAGCACGTGTAGGGTTACCACAACTATTATTTTATTCGTTATAAAACCTAAAGAGGGCATGTGCTTGTTGAAAAAAATTCTCAAAGTACTTTTTATTATTTAAAAATTATATAAATATGTCGTTTCGATAATTATTGTTATGGTATAGTGGTGTTTACTGTGGCATCTCTTATTCTGAAGAGGTTGTGGGATCCTCACACAAGTTTAAAGTTGTATGGATTATACACAATGTGAAAATATTTTTCATCAAAATATCTTATTCAGCATTAAATTATTGAAATTTTTTACTGGGTATCATGAGTCTAACACCAGCTCAGCAAAAAAACCCTTAAAAGAACTAAGCTAACTCTGCGGGCCTAAAATTATTTTTTATCTTTTTTATTAAAAAAAATCTCCAACATTGAAGTGGTCTGGTGTGTTATCTTCTACAAAATCATTACATAAATAAGTGATTTTGATTCTTGACCTTGACATTTAGATTCTTTAATAATTTCTTTGAATATAGCAATACTATATTATATGGATAGCAATACGGGCATACATATATGTGCCAATGGTAGTGCAAACTGTAATATCTCCATAAAACACATCCAGGTTCATAGATAGTCCACGGAGAAATCTCCATAGGGCATTAGCTTATTGAATAGCTCATCTTAAGTGCTGATTGAGGTAAGTTCGAGCTTTAGTCTCTAGTAGTCTAGCCAGCTCGTATTTCGAATTTGCAGTTTAAATAAAGCACAAACGGTAATATTTTATAGTTGACTTAAATATTAATAACTAGCGAACCCGAGAGAAGCGAGGATGAGTCGCTAGTATTAATTATAGAAAGGATATATATCCCTTGACAAATTTTGTTTAAAATTTTACTAGTCATTGAATAATTAGCTTATTACGTATGCTGAATATTCATAGATGGTGCTGTCGGAGTTGTTTATTGCGGTTCAAAAAGGTCATAAACAGCAAAATCCGTTTTGTTTTTGATGATAAATGTATTTCATATATTTTTAAAAAGAGTTTTACCTACTTGATAGCCTTCGAGTAAGCGCTGTCTATCATCAATCATAAATTTTCAACAAGGCATTTTACACATAATTAGGATTTTACACATAATGTACGAGTACATATGTAGGCATCTGTATGTATGTTTGTATCTAGGTCAATTAGCACTTAGGCAAAGTCAGGGCGAGAGGCTATTCAAAAACAAAAAAAACCAGTAAAATACAAATTAAGCCGAGTTTCCTTTAAAACTATGTAGGAAACATTGCGGTACATAAAAATAAAATCAAAAACTACCGTAAAGCTTACGTAAGCGGTGAGTGAGCTCGTAAACTTGAACGCGGGCGTCCGACGGTCAATTTCGGCTAGAGCACTTGATATACCCGTTTTTTTTTTAACTTTTACCGAGTTGTTATCATAACCGACGTATCCTTATAACGTAATTTCTATCTAGACATTTAGAAAGGTAGAACTTTTTTAGTTTTAATAAAACTTACTTGGATTAATTAAATCAAAATTTACTTTTTCAATTAGAGTTATAAGTAAATGTTTATCAATGTTAAAATGTCTATTGAATATAAATATTTACATATATTTTGACAATTACTCAACTTCAAAAAGGAAATGACACATGTAGAAAAAAAATGTTTGCTTCTAACTTCTTTTAAAAATATTTGTATTTAAATTTTCTTTTCTTTTCTTTTTGTTGGGACATTAACACACAACACCATCTGGTACCATAGTAAGCTACGAGACTTGTGTTATGGATACCAGATAGTTGTTACACTATGCATATATAACTTTAAAGTACAAGTTAAAGTGGAGTACAAACATTCGTGCTCATCACACAAATGAATCTCCCAGCGCCAGCGGGAATCGAACGCGCGACCGCTGGCACACTAAGTAGGGTCACAAACTCAGCCAAACGTGCCGTCAAATTATCGATTATTATCGAACATAATTATATAGTTAATATTAAGATCTTACCAAAATCCCTTTTAAGCACCGCAAAGTTTTTTTTGTTAGACTTTATCAGACACCGACGACCGAGAGTCTCCAGAATGGAAAAGATGGCTTTAGCATGTCTTAGTACAACTCAACAGTTAACAATATGTGGTCACCCGCTAACTTGCTCCGCTAAAGGCAAAATGTACGTAAGTACTACGAGTACTCATCTAATATTAATTTTTATAATATAAATGCAAATTAGCGAATTCGCGTGATAGTTTGTTGGTAGGAGGATGCCTTTTTTTTGTTGGCGCTGGGGAAACCCATCATGGGGACCCTACCGGCCGTCAATGGGTAGGGTACTGTGAGACTCCTACTCACTAAAACCCACAGCGGAACCCGTCGCCGCAGTGCAATGGGGCGTTGCAGGATCGCTTGCGCATTCACTACAACACCCCTGCGTTCAAAGGTAGGAGCATGCCTGCCTGAACTGCCTAATTATAATTCCTTTACATATACTAATTGAAAAAGTATCTTATGATTTCATTTGCTTCTTTTCTTCTATATATATATATATATATATATAATAAAATTCTGAATCAAATCTGAATTTTTTTTTTGGAAAATCTTATTGAAATAGCCATTATTATCTATGCATAGGCTGAATCTATAGTTTTTAAAAATTTCGTCGGTCTGTCTGTTTGTCTGTCCGTTCCTCCGTTCGTCTGTCTGTCTGGGCATCACGAGAAAACCACTAGGCAGATTTTGATAAAATTTCAACATATAGGATACTTTTTACTGCAGGAAAATGTCGTTGAGAAATGTATACTAAACATTAAAACGTATCTAGAAACGAACTCGAGTGGAGCTAGAGGAAATCGCTAGTTACTTTCTTTAAATCTAATATGCATTACTAATACATTTTCCTAAAGAAATTTTGTATATAAAAGTAAAAAATACTTATGTAAATGTATGTGTGTAATTTTGAGAACTTAGCGCACCTAAACAGACGTATTTATTTTTCAACTGACAAAAAAAACATATTTATTGTATACTATAAATAATTTATCTAGATCATCTCTTTAATTTAGTCATTAAAATAATTATATCTAGAATATTTTTATACCCAATACATCAAATAGATCCCGTGAGTATAATGTAATAGTTAATCGAGACTATATAAGATGTATGAAGAGGAATTTTTCAAAGGAGGAGAGTTCGTTTTCTACGATTTTTGCAGACCTTATATAAAATGCCTCGTAGCAGTAATGTATTCTAATATTATAAAGAGGTAAAGTTTGTGAGTTTGTGACGTTGTAGGGTAATCTCGGGATCTACGAAACCGATTTAGATGAAATTTGGTAAGAAGATACATAGTTTGAAACCCTGGAAAGGACAAAGAATACTTTTTATTCCGGAAATCATTCCTTAAGGGACTGAACATGAGGATGAAAATTTGTACGGGGGATCAACCTAGGGACGAACCCGAGCGAAACAAGGGTGAGTCGCTAGTGCTAGATAAACAGTGTATCATAGATAAGAAGTTTAAACAGATTCAATACTTTCCAACTCTATCAAACGTAGAGTATAACATGTTTGTATAATTAATATAGTTTAAAGTAAATCTTCGGTTAGAACTAGTCTTATGTAACATATAAGATGTTATGAAGAGACTAAGTTGTGCTTCCGGTTTAATTTTAATTCAAACACTGTAACTGACGTGTTTCTACTTATTAATTTACTTGCAAGACCTGCCTTTGATATATAAACTCTACCTCTCCCTCCTATTTTTAAGTGTTTCGTTTTGAACAATTCTTCAGAGATGCCGAGAGAATGAAAATTGTGGGTTTATTTGTTATGTTTTAACGTTTAGTGTAGATTTCTCGGAGATAAGATATGTTCCCGTAGCAAAATGTATCCTATATGTTGATCCGGATAAGTAGCTAACATTATACAAAATTTTATCAAAATCTGCCCAGTGGTTTTCTTTTGATGAGGTGACAGACAGACACATAGACAGACAAAACTTCTAAAAACTATAGATTCGGTCTCTGTATTAATAATAATGACTATAATGACTATTTCAATACGATTTTCCAAAAAAAAATTTAAGATTCGACTCAGAATTTTATTATATGTAGGTATTATATGTAGGTAGGTAGATAGATTGTATATTTATATAGTGTACTAGCATTGCCCGCGGCTCCACCCGCGTTCAGATGACCAAAAATCAAATACTTAGGTTTAAATTATTAGTATACTCTTACATTGCAGTTTTTGTATTTTTTCTCAGAAATAAGACATTTTTCCGGGATAAAAAGTATTCTATATGTTGACCAGGATAACTAGCTATTACCATACCAAGTTGCATCACAATCCCTCCAATAGTTTTTCCGTGATGCGCTAACAGAGAGATAGATAGACAGACAGACAGACAAAAAACCTAAAAACTATAGATTCGGCCTTTGTATCGATAATAATGTCTATTTTAATAAAATTTTCCTAAATATATTTAATGTACACATTCAGATTAGTTACAATTTTATTATATGTTTAGATTTCTTTTATTTACTTTCATTAATCTTGTGTATGAATATTGAGTTTGGTAAATATATTTTGTATTCAACCCTTTTTAACGCCCCACTGCTGGACATGTGCAGGAGGCACTCAATGCGAGACGGAACAGCTTATAGTCCACCACCTTAACCAAGAGCAGGTTGGCGGACTTCACATGTCTTTACATGTCTTAGAACATATCTGCTAAAAGTAAATACTGCTTGCTGATTTCCTCATAAAAAAATATGTCTTTCGAGAACTAGCTAGGTTCTCTCAGACATCCGGACTTCCTAAAAATGTTTTCCTTCACCGTAATACAAGTGATAATCATTTTGAGTCATGGTGCGAGACCCGGGATTTGAACCCGCTCCACTTGGTTTTCCGAGTAAGTGCGTTACCACTGGGTTACTACTGCTTGGACAAAGTAATGAAATATATTTTATTACTTCTGAACTGCAATTTGAGTGGCCAAGTTTAATTAGTATCATTTTGTAACATCGTATAAGTCGAGAATATTAACTTTATATAAAAACTCCGATCTCCGTCTTCCAACTTAAATTAAAGTTTATCGACTTTAAAAATAAAAGTATCGTTTGTTACAAATGTTTACTATTCGCTAATGCCGTTGAAATCTTCCGAATTTCCAATAGTACTTTATTTAAATGGTATTCGCAATAGACGTATAAGTTTATGTAAAGATGTTCTGAGAGAGTTTATTCTCTTTGACTAAAAATTAAAAAACTATAGAATTCGAAACTTAGATTGAGATCAGGTAACTGATATTTCTAGTGTTTTTTATGTTAAAATATTTCCTTATTTTTGTCTAATATATATAAAAACCAGCAACTTGCCTCATTTGGATTCGACCCTAGGTTTTTTTTGTATTTATAAAATATTAATAAAATATTATTATATAAAGGTGGCGTCACCCTTCGACGAATTTTGTTACTAATAGTAGTTTATCTGTTATTAAAAATCAAAGGTTATCTATGTATCATCATAATCCTCAGCTACAATACTACAAGCCTTTAGCCACACACATGCACGAACACACGCTCACACACTTGCACGCACGCACACACAATTTTTGTATTTATATCATACTGATATATGACCCACACTACTGTGTGATTTGGATTTTTTTTCAAATGTTTGCAGTAGTAGTATATAAACGTTTGATAAAAGACGATGCGTGTTTATAAAAGCCATATGGTGGTTTTATTGCAAGCGTGCTTCTGCATTTTATGGCCAGTATAAATGCTTACTCGGTTCTTGCATTAGAGTTATAGTAAATAAGATCTGATTAAATAAATGTTAAATGGAATTTTATTTACAACCAACATTTTTATTTTATTTGTAACTACCCGCAGATGCAGTCCTGTCTCAATTTTAATAATTTTTGATTTGAAGTCATACATAAAATGTATAGACAAAGTACACAAGTACAAGTACACTTTCACTCATTTTTCCCAACATTCCGGCTAATTTTTTCTAATTTTCTCCCTGTAAAAATCTACTACAACCCATTATGAATATTAAAAAATCCAAATCGGTCCAGCAGCTGTTCTCAAGTGATGCGCTTATCAATAAACAATATTTAATTTGCTGATCTGCAATTCGAAAGTTAAAAGAACTTATCAACAAATAAGCCCCTTACCAACCATCTCCTATGCTTTTCAATGATCTGCTATATTAAAATACTTTAAAATTTTCTTTATTGTAGAATTCAAATTGCATTTATTTTTTACAGTAATGGAATTACATATAAAATGTATGTACATATATAGTTGATATAAGCATTTACAAGTCAAATATTATCCCACCGACTCCCTCACAAAGAGGGTTTCGGTTTCAAGTACATATTATTGTTTATCGATTTGAATGGGTATGGTAAAAGTCTATGTAAGTATATGAATAAATAGTCTTAACCTGTGAAAATATATAGATTTTTTTTCTACGCTGTCCAGTTTTTACGTTTTGATTTTTTTAAAGTATTCTTTCAATTTTTGATTTCAAGAAATCTTTCATATTTATTTATAGATGTAATCTAATAATTTCAAATGAGCATTTCTTATGTATATGTAAATATATGTTTTTTTAATGCATTTTAAATAAAACTATCTTGTCGGATTTTTTCGCGGATTTATTTTGATTTTTGGTTCCCGACGTTTCGAATACTTTACAGCAATCATAGTCAGGAAAGAGACTGGGTCTGTCCAGTGACAATGATTGATGATTGATGAGTCAAAACACATCCGCGAAATATCCGAAAATATATTTTTATTTAAAATGTCAAATATTCGTGTAAATCTAAGAAAGTAATATTACATGTATCTCAGAAACGGCTCTAACGGTTTGGATTAAATTTTTGTATTTAGATAAGGTTTTCCTTTTTATGTTTATCTATATATATATGTAGATGTCTTTTCTAAAAAAACGCGATTTTTATATCTATTCCAAAAAAACGTAGAGCAAAGCTCAATCGTCCAGGTACCTACTTAAATATTAATCCGTCCACGACCGCGGACACGCCGGCGTTACAGTTAACAATAGATTTCTTAGAAATTTTATTAATTTCAAAGGAAATTACCTGGAGGTGTTAAATGTAAAGTATCACTTATTATATTACAAGTTCTAGAAAAACTAAAACAAATCTATCCCACGGGAACCGTACTTTTTTCCGGGATAAAAAGTAGCCTATGTGTTATTCCAAACTATAATAATTTATCTCTATCCAGATCCGTTCTGACGTGAAAGAGTTACAAACATACCATCCATACATTCATGCTCACAAACTTTTACATTTATAATATCAGTATAGATAGTGTAATAAATCACGCTACAGTATTATAAATGTTTTAAATAAGTATGTTTGTTACTTCTTTAGACTAAAAAAATAATTGATATTCGTAATGAAAAAATCAAAGCAAATTGACGAAAATTAATTTTAAATAAATATCATAAGTAAAGTTAAATTTTGAATAAATTATTAGATAGTTAATATTTCTGTTGAACATTTTAGGTTTTGGCAAATATCTACTTTTAATATAACAACATTTAAGATACGTGCTCTAGTTTTAACGTTTCACCCGTATCAGCCATATTGAATCTAGGACTTAAAAATAAAACAACTTTGTTTACTGTTTGCTAATACTGTCGGAAACTCCCATTGGATTTTATTTTAAACGTTATTTACGTTTTACCAAGCAGTGTGTTGGTAAGCTACTCGTATATTAATTCTAAGTCTTCTTACTTCTGTATTACGATATCGTTATAGGTTATCTAAAATAGTGAACACTATACGTAGTAAATTTATATATAAAATGTATGAAAATTTAAGATTCTGAAGATAAAATTAAAAAATATACCAATTACACTATAGACGACACGTTTGGCTTAGTTTGTAGTGACCCGGCTTTTTTTACCAACGGTCGTGGGTTCGAGTCACGCTGGGGGCATTCATTTGTGTGATGAGCACGAATGTTTGTACTCCAGTCATGGGTGTTTATATTTATAATATGTCTGTATTTAAAATTATATATGAGTAGTGTATCAACTACATGGTATCCATAACACAAGCCTCGTAGCTTACCATGGAACAAGATGGTGTTGTGTTAATGTACCTGTAGTTGTGAGGGAATATTTATGTTGGTTATGGCATTCTGAGTTAGTCATGGTAAATTAGATGAGAAATTATTGTTAGTCATTAAATATATATATATATATATATATATATATTATTTTTAACAATCAAAATTTGCATTGATCAGGCACTCGCTGGCAAATCCCAAGCAATGTAGGTTTTAACAAAGGGTTATGCAGTTTTCAGATTTTCACGCGTGATTCGTTCTTAATATGATTTTCAACTTGCTGTGGATTAAAACATCGTAAGGGAAACTACATATTTGAAACAGCTTAACTAGCTTCGAAAGCACACAAATGAAATTCTCCAACCCGAGTTTAGCCGGTGTGATGGACTATGTCTGGCCTCACATTGAAATAAAGCTCGTGTGCAGAACTACTATTATTATTTTAGACTTCGACTCGACTCACCTTCGCTCTGTTTAGGTAAGTTCTGAGGTAGTTATTGTCACTTAACATAAAAACACCGATTTTTCTTTATATATTATCTTACTAATATTATAAATGTGGAAGTTTAAATGCTTGGATGTTTGTTACTCAATCACACCAGAACGGCTGTATGGATCTGGATGAAATTTGGCACAGAGATTATAGACTGGAATAGCACATAGGCTATTTTTAATCTCGGCAAAATGTACGGTTACCGTGGAATAGATTTGTTTGTTGTTTTTTTAGAGACAAACCCAACCGAAGCGGGGGTGAGCCGCTAGTACAATATAATGCATATTTTCATCTTTAGAGTTTAGACTTTTGAATTAGGACCAACTCTTTTTACTGACACTATCTTATGTTTTATTTCTGGTTGTAGTCTATTTGTTCAATATATTTCATCCCAACCTGCCCAGCATTTTCAACATGAATACACACAGACAAACTTTCACATTTACTATAGTGATACACTAGACTAAGCATTGATTAATTTACCTGTAATGGTTTCGAAGATATACATACTTTAGTGATACGTAGCACATTTCATAAATAGCATTCTGTCTGTGATACATCATTCTGTTACACCACTCTGCAGGCTCTACGCGTTTCGTAGCAAACGCAACGCAAACGTGATATGATGCGAGGCACGTACTGGCGTAGCAATGGCTAGCAGTCGATCCACACCGAGCTTATCAAAGTTTATAATGTGTCTACTATATTTGTACATGTGTATGGGGATTCTAGCAAGTAAATTTTTAAGGTGCTAGATAGGTTATACGAAGTTATATTTAAGCTTTTATTTAGGTAACCTAGATAAACAATTTATTTTCATAATATTATAAAGTATTTATGTTTGTTTCCTTTTCACGTTTAAAGCACAAAACATTTTTTGATGAAAAGCGGGGCATGTATTGCTTCAAGGAAACGGATATAGATAGAGAAAAATCAATTAAGTTGCCAAATATTTGATAGTGGTATTGGTACATCCAGAGATTAGCACTTTCAAGTAAACGAAAACTCTTCTCTCTCTTCAGCGTTATATGTATATACTAGAAACTCACCCTCGCTTCGCTCAGTTCGTCCATAGATTGATTCCCCATACAAACTTTCATCCCCATTGTCACCCCCTTAAGGGATGATCTTCGGAATAAAAACCGACTTCAAACAAAAGCACTAAAAAGTAAAAAATAACTGATTGGTAGTTTTCATTTACTATACATACCTAATCAAATATTTTCGAAGTCGGTGTGCTTTGCTTTGTATGGGCTGGCACCGATTTCGAAAATATTTGATTAGGTATGTATTTAATAGGTAGGCTTTAATTACTTAGCCAAAGCACACCGACTTCGAAAATATTTGATTAGGTATGTATAGTAAATGAAAACTACCAATCAGTTATTTTTTACTTTTTAGTGCTTTTGTTTGAAGTCGGTTTTTATTTTTTTGTTAAAAAGTTTTTATTTTTCCCTTTTTAGTGTAGACAGTAGTAGCAAAGTAAGGATTCTAACGTGTTAGGCTTGTCAAATCAAACAAAATAAGCCCAAACTCAAAGTATCTACTATTAGCCGTTGAAGAGTTCCACCTATCCACCTTCTGGCCTTGCCATCAGATCAGGTCAACAACACCGAACCACTGTACTATCAACGAAAATAGAAATACTTGCAAAGTTTCAAGTCAATATGACAATTAGAAGTAGGTTAAATTCATTATTAGTTGTTTTTCCACCCTCCTAGGTGGTATTTTTTTTTGAAATTTAAATGGGACCAATCTGGAAGTCTACCCTTTCAAACAAAATAGAAATTGTCCAAATCGGTTAATAAATGACGGAGTTCTAAGGTAACAAACATAAAAAAAAAAACATACAGTCGAATTGAGAACCTCCTCCTTTTTGAAGTCGGTTGATAAAAAATATCCTATGTCCTTTCCAGCGTCTCAAACTATGTTCTTACCAAATTTCATCTAAATCGGTCCAGTAGTTTTCGAGTTTATTCGTGACAAACATACAAAAATACAATTCTTTACTCTTTATAATATTAGTATAGATGTAGAAGTATATAAAAACATCGTACGTCTATAATTATAATAAAATGGATTTCATCTTGTGCATTGCCAGATCATTTGACAAATTCCTATGAAACTTTTATAAAGGTGTCTGACATAGTAATAATGTAGGATAGGTGGTACACGTATTGTATGAAGTAATTTGAGATTTATTAGCACTACATTCGTTTTTCGTTCGTCCTATTGCTGAGTTTTTATGTTCACGCCTGTAAAGTTTGCTGACATAGTGCTATACACAGATCATTTATGTTTATTGGTCTAAATACAACACGTTCAACCGTAGTTTATGCTTTTTATATATCTATACTAGTTACTGCCCGCGGACCCTCTCGCGTGGTAAGCGGGGCCCGCCATGATGCAATCTATTTCCTTGCTAGATAGAATAATACAATTCTGTGAAGTTTATTAAGCAGTTCAAGCATAAAATGATAACAGACAGAGTTACTAACTTTTTTAATATTAGTATGGATCTATTATATGTTTATTAACATCTGGGCAAAACTAGGGCGGATTGCTAGTGAATGATAATATACCCAATAATATATATATATATATATATATATATATATATATGTGTGTGTGTGTGTGTGTGATTTCAATGAAGGTATAAGTCTACTATGCTCATATACATTATACACATTTTATATATAGCAAATATAAAAAACTTTGTATAGAAATGTTACCCGAACTCTAGAAAACAAGAAAAGTTTAAATTGCCATTATTAGCGCGTTTTATAGGCTTTGAGTATGTAGTTATTTCTTGGATCAATTGGAGGAATAATCGCAGCGTATTTTAGTGCAGGCAGTTAAGATAACACTTATGTTCCAAAGCGTGCAGGCTAGGTTATAAAAATAAATAAATACATACATATGTTGGGACATTAACACACAGTAAGTACTATCTAGTTCCATGGTAAGCTACGAGACTTGTGTTATGGATACCAGATAGTTGATACACTACACATATATAACTTTAAATACATACATATTATTATAAATATAAACATCCATGACTGAGTACAAGCATTCGTGTGATGACACAAATGAATGCCCCCAGCGGGACTAGAACCCGCGACCGCTGGCGCAGCAAGTAGGGTCACTACAAACTGAGCCAAGCATGTCGTCATGCCTGCGCAGTTTTACCTGTACAGCAAAAGTTCATAGGTACGTCCAAGCTATAATCTACAGAAAACTGTATAGTTAATTGCCGCATATGATCTATTTTTCCTGTACAGTTTTACCATGCCGACAAAATTCAAAGTCAAAAGAAAAAAACAAAGGATTAGACCAAGCAATGTTAATAGGTGTATATATTGATTAATATTTAATAGATAACATTTTGAACTCAAACTTAAAATTTAATTCTATTAGTTTTTAATATCAATTTTATTCTTATTATATATATATTAATTTTATTTTTATATATATATATTATTTTTTATTTACTTGAATTGTGACGTTTGAGAATATGTATCATTTTTGCTATAGGCTTATATTTATTATTTTTGGATTAACTACACAGAATTTTGTTTAACAAAAAGTATGAAAAATCCAGTGAATTGAAGTCTCGCATTTAATATTTGTTATATCCACAAGAAAAAAAAAGCGTGAAAATTGAAATAAGCAATACCCATAAAAAATAACATTAAAAATATTCAAATACTCATTATTCAACCAATTAACATAATCCCAGCGTTCTTTCAGCTCGGCCACAGCCCTCAGCAAACGTGATGAGAATAGCAAATTGCTTCCCATAACTCGATATTTGAATTTTCAAACTTCAATAGTATAGGCTATAAACTTTTGGAGAAATATGTTGATTTAGTATTTATAAAGCAACTTAGGTTTTGGTAATTTACCTGTAAAAATATAATAGGATTAGTTTTCTTTTAAAATTGTAATAGTTTTTGTTTTAAGATAAAAAATATTAAAGATGGATAAATATACATACTGATATATTATTTAATGATATAATGTGAACTTCCCTGAGGCAGTGAAATAGTAGACCACCGATTGATCAAGCGGCTATCATGGACGGCTGTAGATTCGAAAGTACTGGGTTCGAGTCCCAGGTTGGTATCCCTTAGAACCTATCATCATCTTCCTGCCCATTTCCCAATCACTTGGGGTCGGCGCAGTACATCTTCCGTACTGCTGATAGGATTTGGAAAAACTTTTACGATCGGCCGCCTGCCTACATCAACCCTTTTTGGGAATGCTATTGTTTATCGCGAAAAGGACCCAAGCTGTGATGACCAGCACATCTCATTTAGATTTAGGTATTAAAATTATCTAATGCCAGTAATTTTTTCGCCACTTTGTTGCAACAATTACTTGAGGTTAGGCGTGGCTTAATATTGGAGAGTTCTTTTACGTCTTGTAATATGATTTTTAAACTGTTTTTATACTATTATTCAAAGTTTTAATGTAATTTCTGATATATTTTGAAATAAATTATGAGCACACAATTCCCCCCAATAGGACCCATACTGCTAATATTCAATTTCTCTTTCCATGCACAATAGTTACAGTGTGCGCCGCCCTACTAAAAAAAAATGGCGAAAACTTCCATATAAAACTATTTAAACCTCTATTTAGGTGTTAGTTTTTAGTCTAAATATAAAATCTAATATTAAATTGTACTTAAAATCTTGTAGAATATATCTAATGTGAATTAGTACTTTGAAAATATCCAGGGCGAATAGCAGTTAAATATAAATAATTTCGTAGGAAGCTAGTGATTTGGCTCGCTGCCACTGTGATGCGTGCTTTTCTTTTTATACTTATTTGTCTTCTTATATCCGTTCCTTCTTTAGAAATGTAACATAATATTTTATATACTATACTAGCGACTCACCCTCGCTTCGCTCGGGTTCATCTGTGGGTATGTTCTAACGTTTAGTATGGAATAGATAATTATATATTATATTTATATGCATATGTACAAAATAAACAGTTTTGAATTTTTCGATTTCCCAGCAGTTTTTTAGGTTATTCCTATTTTATTTATACTTAAAACTACTCCTGATACATGCCCAATAAAACGAGAAAGTATTATTCAAATCGGTCCAGCCGTTTTTGAGTTTTAGCGAGACTAACGAACAGGAATTGATGTTTGTATTAGATGTATTGCCAAAAATAGTACCTACAAAATAATTATGTAGGCACTATTTTAGGCAATTTTAAGAAACGTCTATTAAAAGCTGCAGGTAAACATGAAATATTATGTATGTGCTATCAGCACAATACCCTTTAGTGACCGTTAGTGTATTTGGTTTTGTGATGAACGCTCTTTATTAAAATCATGTCTAAATATAACGCGTCTATGAAAATCAAAGAAGCTGAAAGGCTGAATTTGGTTTAATCTATACATATAATAAAATTATAACGAAGCCGAATCTGTACATAAAATATTTTTTTGAAAATCTTATTATAATAGACATTATTATCGATACAGAGGCCGAATGTATAGTTTTTAGAATTTTTGTCTGTCTGTCTGTGACCGCGTCACGAGAAAACCACTGGAGGGATTTTAATAAAATTTGGCCTGGTGATAACTGGTTGTCCGGGTCAACATATAGGATACTTTTAAAAAAAACTGCAATGTAAGAGTATACTAATATGTAACGCGGGCGGAGCCGCGGGCAATGCTAGTATTAACAATATTTATTATAAAAATCAAGTGTATAATGAAGTTAGTATTTGATTTGAACAAAAATTGACTTATAAAACAAATGGCACCATCCATGGGAGAAGATTAAGTGCGATTTTAAGCTTTTTATAAAAATACATATTTAATGCATATTTTACATAACTAGCTTGCTCGAAGTCATAAAACAATCTCTCGAAGGCTACCGGATGTTTTTACGGAAATACCCTTTTTCTGAGGCATCGCTCAACTGTTTCAGTAATTACTGTTCTTTCCTGTCGGAACTAAAAGATTTGTTCAGATTTAACAGATTGAGGTACGCTCTTGGAAGATTTTTTTTGTAAAAAAAATCTAGTTGTTTCTTGTTTACACCTAGGTAGGTTTAATAATCTTAGAAACATAACTTATCAAGCGCTTGTTATAAAAAAGGATATCATGATAAAGTATATGTACAAAGTTATAAATGAAACTATCTTTCCGATTTTGTTGTGGTTATATCTTGAATTTAAATTCCCGATGTTTTGAATGCTTTACAACAAACATGGTTACGGTAAAAACTGAGGTTTTTAAAGTACCTAAATTCATTATATACCTAGTTATTACAGACGGTATTTACCTGAATTTGAAATTAGACTTACCTGATTGGAAAGAAAAGAGAATTGGCACCAAAGTACCTAACAATACTCATTAATTTTAATATTATAATAATTAAATATTATTTAATTTGGGTTACTTATAATTTTTGGGAACAATATCGGAAACAAGAATTTAAAATAAAATCGCAGCTGAATTCAATAAATAGTTTCATTTGAAAATGTAAAATTTTCGCGTAAATCAAAAATTATAATACAGATATATATATATATATATATATATATATATATATATATATATATGATGATGTTCTCCCGACCGATTCCGGCCACGGCGGCCAATCTCATTGAGACTAGCCAACTGCGCAGGAGATATTATAGTGCACAAGTGTACGCGCAGACACAAGTGCACTCTCTATTCCTGTCACTCTCATATTCCGGTGGGACGACTGCTCGACACGACCAGTGAGAGTTAAGGCGCAGGACCGACGGCTTTACGTGCTCTCCGAGGCACGGGGGTGAAACACCGCCAACTTCCCAACTCCGGGCTGTTACTGAGGCTTACTTATACAGAAAGACTCAATAACTAAACTTGGCCCGACCCGGGACTCGAACCCAGGACCTCCGGGTGTGCAGCCGTACATGCTAGCCACTACACCACGGAGGCAGTTAGATATATATATATATATATATATATATATATATATATATATACATATACATTTTAAGGACGTATCCACACCACGTTTCATAAACGTGCCTACGACGCAAATCATAAACGCGCGTCGTCTGCGCTGATAAACTTAAACTTAAAAGTATTTACTGTAGATTAATCGCATACATACCGATATAAAACGCGCGACATGTGCGTCAACAGTGCGTTCATGCACGTCGACATAATAGATAATGCGTTAAATAGTCGTCATGTGCATAATAGCCTTATGAATTTCAAAACTTTCAGAGTGAAATGTTAAAATAATCTAAAGTACTCGTAACATTTACATAAGTTAAAGTTTATTAATTCTTCCAAAACTTGTGTTTTATAGTGATCAAAGGTTATTTTATGTTAATTTATTTTTTTACCTTACTTGTGTAGATAAACAAGAATATAAAAATAGGTAAATCTCGCGACAAGCTTTTATCTATACTAATATTATAAAAAGGTGAAGTTTGTGAGTTTGTGACGTTGTAGGGGTTAATCTCTGGATCTACTGAACCGATTTAGATGAAATTTGGTAAGAAGATAGTTTGAGACTGTGGAAAGGACATAGGATACTTTTTATCCCGGAAATCATCCCTTAACTGGAAATGGGGATGAAAATTTGTATGGGGAATCAAACTAGGGAGTAGGGACGAGCCCGAGCGAAGCGAGGGTGAGTCGCTTGTATCATATTATATGTATCATATAAATGGTGTAATGTAATAAATTGTTGGGTTTGATTAAATTTAAAGTTTATTTTCTTCTTTTTAGAGCTTTTAAATAAAAGCTTGTTTTTTTTTAAATATTTTTTTACTATTAATTTATTAGTTGGTTGGACAAGAATAAATATGCTATTTCAAAATAACTCGGGCTTCTACTATGTTTAGAATATACAATAGAAGCCGAGCAGATCGTTATTTAACTCGACCAGCAACATTGTATACTAGTAACTCGCCCTGGCTTGGTTTAGGTTAAATTGGGTTAAATATGACAATCATACATACACCTATACACCTACATTTGTGGTCGGATGTATTGCACTTAGAGTAATGAATCTTAAAATATTGTACAGCTCGTATATCACCACGATAAGGGTAGATAGGTAGGTACCATGTAGGAAATCTTTGTAAATAAATTTATATTGATAAATTCATCTATTTTGATGTTTTTTTTATATTTTTTTAATCATGGATTTTATCAAAGAGTCATTTTTGTTCCACGTTATTTTTATATATGTATGTAAACGACGATTACTCATCATATTAATTATCTTATGTTGAGTTAAGGTTCAACATATACTCGTAGACTCCAATCAAACGATCGTTGTCAAAACTTTTGGTTAAACGTAATTACCTTACACGTGTAAATAAAGAATGGAATTAAAAATGGCTGATATTTGCGTATGTAGGTACGATTAATTCGACAATAATTTATTTTAAATATATTTTTTAATTATTTATTATTGAAAACTGCTAACTTTGGATGTTATTTGGAAATATTTTTGATAATTTTTACACTTAAATTATTGAAGATTTGACATATTTTAAAAAAAAAAAACAGTCTAAATTTTGGCAAGCGCAATTTATAATCCCATTATTTCTATGCACATATTTCAATTATAATTAAAATTATAAAAATGTTTAAATTTAAAAAATATTGTAATGTAATTAGTGCAATTTTCATTTTGTTAATTGTGGGTAGGCTGTCTGTAACAACTATACATTCAAGACATGTAACACCTCAGTCTCTCCCGTGACCATGGATGCTGTAAAGCATTCGAAACGTCGGGAAACAAAAATCCAAATAAATCCGCGACAAAATCCGAAAAGATAGTTTTATTTAAAATGTCAAATATTCGCGTAAATCTAAGAAAGTATCACATATTATAAATTAATAAATATAACTTGGATAATAATTTTATTAAATAAAAACATACGTATTTAAATTTAACACAATTTAGAAACACTTCTCAACTACAACCAAAGTAAAAATAAAATATTTTTAAGAGCACTATGTTGTTAGTTGTTAGCAATGAATATAAAACTTATAAACTTCGTATTGTAGAAAACTGCTACGAATTTGTTTTGAATAATGATCTCGATTGGCTCAATTTTTTAATATCACGCATACATACAAGAAGAGATTTCGTCTTAAACTATTGAATCTCGGAAATCAGATAATTTTTTATTCTCATATTTTATGTAAAATGTTAAAACTTTTTATAATATAAACTTTTTTTCACTTCACTCAATCACGACATCCTGACAGCAGGCACACATCCAAGGGTTTGCCTCCTTGGTGCAGTTTGCTGTTAGAGAAGTAGGTACCAGGAGCAACCCGCATAGCACACCGCCCACCAAAGTGGGTCTCTCTGTCTGTGCTGTTTTACGCCCGGCTGGATTGCCGGACGCTAGTGAGCCCCCTCCACCACGACAAGCCTAATAACCTTCCTCAAGAAATAATACATTTTTTTCAAATCTAACTAGCATTTCCAGAGATAGCCACACAAACAAACAAACAACAAACTCTTTGTATTATTAATAATATAAAGCTGATAATTATTAAAACGTATTATAAAAACGTTTAGATTTTTCTTTTCAGTTGTAAAGATTTAATTTTGTAGGAGATAGAAAGTACATTTTCGTAAAATACATTTGTCAATGACAAAAGACATTTACATTCACGGATAACACCAAAGCATTAAGCCTTGAAGCACAAAGTATACATATTACTTTGTCAAAAACCTTTTTATTGAAATCATATCTTTAAATATTTTTTATTATTTATTATCTTTTATTATTTATTATATTCGTGACCAAAATTTATATCGTGTAAAAAATATACCTATCTATACATACTCGTATAATAAAATTGTAACTAAGTCGAATCTGTACATTAAATATTTTTTTTCAAAATCTCATTGAAATAAACATTATTATCGATACAGAGGCCAAATCTATAGTTTTTAGAATTTTTGTCTGTCTATCTGTTACCGCATCACAGAAAAACCACTAGAGGGATTTTGATGAAATTTGGTATGGTGGTAGCCGGTTATCCGGGTCAACATATAGAATACTTTTTACCGCGGGAAAATATCTAATATCTGAGAAAAGATACAAAAACTGGTTAGAATAAAACCAAGATGATAGTATATATATATATATATTTTAGCAAGGTAACTTACTACATAAGGCAAAAACTATTAAAAATAGCTTATCTTGAAAAAAAATAACAATAGCGCTATTTTATTTGGTTTTTGGTCATCTGAACGCGGGCGGAGCCGCGGGCAATGCTAGTATTAAATATAATTGAAAAACGTCGTAATGTTTCTACCGTAAAATATAGGTTTTATACACTTATAGTGTTAAATGAAACTTGTTTGTTTATTATTTACATTAACTTTTAAATAGCTTGCACTTTATGCACCTTTCTGCTCTTTCATTTTTATTCCTTACTATATATTAACGGTTTTAAATTGGAGGAGGGTGGCGTGTGCCCGTGAACTCAATGGAAGATGTTAGAGGAGGCCTATGCCAAAAGGCACACCGAACTGCGAGACATCCTGTTGTAAATAAAACATATTCTTTAAAGTCACACAAACGTACAGCTCGGATTAAAGGGCTTATTATTATTATAGGCATTATTATTAAATATTATCGGTAGCATGCAAAAGATCGCTTATATTGATAGGGCCACCTTTGCACATCTTCTTGTTTATATCTGTCTATACCATTTTATTATGTATTTTTATTTTATACAATATTAAGTATGAAAAAGTGTTAAAAATAATATTAAAAAAAATACAAGAAAAGATCAAAAAGCTCTTTAATATTAGCTTTAAACAGAAAATATAGTAAAATTTACCTGAAGCCATTTGATCCTTGTGATGTTTTCCTCTGTGACGCTCAAAGCTTTGCGCTCTCCGAGTTTGTAAGATTCATCGTAGTACATATACTCAGTGAAGGTTAAGCCACTAGTGGTGTACTGCTGCGTGAAATATATCGATATAGTCCCATTGACGATATCATGTTCTATTATCCATCGACATTTAATAGGGACGGGAAACGGGTTGGGGAAGTTTGGTGTTTGTATTATACCAACGGGGCCTTTTAAACGGCCGCCACAGGTTTGGGGGCCTTGATGCTCTGCTGTGGCTAGGCTGGAGACGATGTCGACTGTGATAGTGAACAGTGTGATGGTGAATAGCTGTTGTATTGATAGCCTGTAACAAAGGAAATTATCCATTTTATTATAAAATACACATATATATACTGATATTATAAAGAGGTAAAGTTTGTGAATTGTAAGTTTGTGACGTTGTAGGGGGTAATCTCTGGATCTACAGAATCGATTTAGATGATATTTGGTAAAAAGATAGTTTGAGACCCTGGAAAGGACATAGGATACTTTTTATCCCGGAAATCATCCCTTAAGGTGAAAATGGGGATGAAATATAATTTCATGTTGTTACTCTAAACTCTAAAGGTATCAAGTAGGCATGGAACATTTCACGAGTAGCAAGTGAAAAATCACATGAAATGCGTTATCATACGTCACACCTGCTACTTAAATTCACAGTGACTGCTACAAATCACCATAAACTTTATAGTCGATTTTTGCCTCTTCGGCTTGTGCAAATCGGCAGATTATTGAATTGGACACTTTTCAGGATGTGACTAGCCTACCACACCTTAATCTGACGGTTTCAAGTATTTCTACCTTATCAAAACATTTTTAAAATATTTTAATCGGCTTCCCTAGACGCGCCCCTTTATATAGAAGACTTATATTGTGGTGAAAGTACTCAATAGAGTGCAAGGTAACCTCTTTTATGTTAATCTGCCGCGCTCGAGTAACTACAGAAAATCCCCTCTTGGGCTCCCCTACTAATACTTCATTTTAATAGCAAATAATATAAAGTGTGACACCAGACCGTCGAAATAAAAAATCATTGCCTGTGAAGAGTGAAATCACGTGAAAAATATACGTAATTTTATCATATGATAATGATTTAAAAGTAGCAATCATTTCCATGCTTAGTATCAAGACTCCAAAATTACTTTTGAAATTCTCTTCAGACCTATTTAAAGGTCCCTTGTGGGACCTATTAATTAAATAGAATTATGATATTCAGTTCACATATAGCAAAGATATTGCGTAACATCTAGGTAGATATCATATAATCTCATATAAATAGTATTTTTTGTAGGTTTTTTTTTTCTTTGGATTAAAAAGTCATGCCACACGGACGAACAAAACATTTTTAACTATTGTTAGTGGTATGGTTTCACAGAAATGCTATTTCAAACACTTTATATTTTTATGTAAATATAAATTGTGCCGAGATAGATAGTCAAAATAATTTATTTTGGCAAATATTTGATGAAATTTTATAACATTTTTAGCTAAAAAATATAAACGTGGTAGTTAAAATTTAGCAAAACGTGTCGAACTAGGTCTGGGCATTCTAATTTGCTAACGACATTTGCGTCCTTTGGGATGAAATGGCTCTGGAAGTGCAAAACGCATTTGATAAAATGCATTTTCGAAATTACAATAACTTTTAGTCTTTTCGAAATACTGAATGTATTTCGAAAACTTCTTCTACTTTCTAGGATAACATAACATATATACTTATTTACTACTAGCATTGCCCGCGGCTCCGCCCGCGTTCAAATGACCAAAAACCAAATTCTTAGGTTTTACATATTAGTATACTCTTAGATTGCAGCTTTTGTATTTTTTCTCAGGAATGAGACATTTTCCCGCGGTAAAAAGTATCCTATATGTTGACCCGGATAACCAGCTATCGTCATACCAAGTTTCATCAAAATCCCTTCAGTGGTTTTTCCGTGATGCGGTAACAGACAGACAGACAAAAATTCTGAAAACTATAGATCCGCCTCTGTATCGATTATAATGTCTGTTTCAACCAAATTTTCGAAAAAATATTTAATGTACAGATTCGGCTTACTTACAATTTTATTATATGTATAGATAATATGTATGTTTCTTTTTAATTAAGATTATGATAATTTATAAAAAATTTGTTCTACACCTTAACAGTGTCAGTCTTGTGGCGGTACACAATGTTTTTTTTTATTTTTCTTACCAGCGACTGGGATTTGTATGTATGGAGCTTACGTCAAGTTTCTATCTTTAGAAGTAAAATTTAAGATACATAGGTTATTGGGAGCCGACGATAAAGTATCCAGATGCTTGTCTCTCTGTAGTTACAATAGAAATATTACAAGCAATTAGGTTGGTGAATATGAAAGGATTTTTATTTAAGCTTAAAAAATATTAATTGTAGACTGTTATAAATTTTTGTTACCTTTAAATTTATTTACTAATCAATTACCCACATCATCAATGGAGGAACGATGAATTGTTTTGAGGTGCTGTTAGGAAGTCCAAGAAAAGCTTTTGTATAGTAAATTAAACTTCCTTATAAGCAGTGACGTCAGTCTTTAATGTTGGCTATTGGTATGTATTGTAGTCCTGTAAGGAATCGATGCTTGACTTCAAAGTCAACAAATAAACCGGAAGAGGATCATGGACTAAAGTATTTCTTACATAAATTACGTCTAGTTAGTGTTTAAATCATAAGGTACTTTATTCAACTCGTTCATTTTTTATGAATCCACACAAATGTTCCTAAAGTTTTCACGAAAAGAAACTTAGCTGTACCTACTAGTATATCATAAAAAATTAAGTAATTATGCCCATCTTCTTCTTAGTTGTTACAGTCTTGAAAGACTGGTCGTGGTTATCATATAGGTCTTGTAACCCGCTTGACTAATCGCTTCCGCTCCTCTCTAGTGTTTGCCTTTCTCGCACATTCATGCAGTGAGACGTCTACTGCCGCTCTGACTTGGTCTTTCCACCTCATGGCCGATCTACTACGCGCTCTAGTTCCCTCTATCCTTCCGAGCACCACTAAGCGTTCATTGAGTCTAAACACGTGACCGAAATAGTTTAGGATTCGAGCCTGAACCGTAGAGGAAAGACGCTGTTTGATGCTTAGTTCTGTGAGAATTGAGATGGTAATCCTGAATACCGTTCAGGGTATTCTCAGCATTCTTCTCCAGCACCACATCTTGGGCGCGTAATTTTAAAGATTTTTTTTTAAAAACTATTCATATTCTGACTTAAAAAGGAGTCTTGTCTGGCGTTAAGAGGAGTTTTTTCTACCAGACTGTCAGTTAGGCACTTTTCGCATCTGCGACAAAACAGTAATATAAAATACTTTTAGATATGAGTATAATTCGTAAATATTTTATATGGCGTAGCTAGAGTTATTATTAGGTTTCATATTTTATTTGGGATGAAATATGCTTTTATAAATATTAATATCAAAGCAATTTTTCAATGTAATTGAATTTTTTTCTAAATAATTTAAATGCTATTACAGAATATTTTATTAAATTATAGAATATTTTGTTGTAGGCAGCAGATATTTGAAGGCAGGTTAGATATGAGTCGGAATACCTTTTAGAGTTTACATTTAAAAAAATGACATTGAACAACAGTAATCAAAATGACTCAAATGCGCTCGAACTCAAACCTTTTACTACAAACCATTGAAAATTTGTTGTGAGAGCTATTGAAGAGAACCTTATGGTTCCATCATAAAATATATATCATATATCAAACCAAGTTAGTACATTCATTAAGTTTTCGCATACAGTTTCTAATTAATAATAATAACTAGCGGCTCAGCCTCGCTTCGCTCAGTTTCGCCTCTTAAATAAACAAAAACAAATCTATCCCACCGGAACTGTACATTTTTCCGGGATAAAAAGTAACCTATATGTTATTCTCGACTATAATCTATTTCTGTGCCTTCCATCCAGATCCGTTCGGCCGTTCTGGCGTAATTAAGTAACAACCATCCAAACATACAAATATCTAAACATTCACATTTATAATATTAGTATACATAGATTATATCTAGGTAGGCTTTGCGTAGCTTTTGCAAGCAACTCGCACTTTACAAGTGAAGCTAACAAAGCCGTGTTAATAAAAAACAGAAAACTATAAGGGTGTAAAAGTATTTGTCACTGCGATCTCTTGCTTATTAGACACGTATATTACCAGTAAGCCTCACACAAATATCAGGCTAAATTTAATCTTAATTTCCTATGACTTCTTCTTAGTCCATTCATCGCTTTCCTTTATAATTGGGATAAGTTGTGATGGTATAGAAAGGTGTTATATATCCGTATTACTAGGCCAAGTCAACATTTGATTGTCACTCGTTATAACTCGAGCCTTCGCTCGCGTTAGAATTGTATTGTATTCAGCCCTTTTTAACATCTTCTTTAATGTCAAGAGGGTCCGGGTTGGTGAAATGCACATTGTATTTCGATTTACTAAGTTCTCTCAGACTGGTTGAGACAGGTTTCGTCAGATGTGATATTTATATTGTACTTACAATATGAAAATATTTATTCGTATATGAAAATGTCAATGGTGCGTGACGCGGGATTTGAACTCGCATCATTTACTTGGTCAATGGTTTCCCAAGCGAAGCGCTTTTCCAATAGGCCACAGTTGGAAAAAATTGTGTTAATCGGAGATAAGCTTTCTCCATTCCGCAATTCAATCAAATCCTTTGAGCCGTTGCAACTTAAAGAATTAATAAACACACAAGCTCATGGGCACATTGAATTATTCATAACCTTTTACATTTATAATCTTATGTAATTCATTCATTCATTCGTTCTACACAGTTATGTATTTAACGTTCAGTATAGATTTCTCAGAGATGAAATATTTTATCTACAGTAAAAAGTATCCTATATGTTGACCCGGATAACCAGCTATCATCATACCAAATTTTATCAAAATCTGTTTAATGGTTCGCTCGTGATGTGACAGACAGACAGACATACAGACAAAAAATCTAAAAACTATAAATTCGGCCTCTGTATCGATAATAATGATTATTTAAATAAGATTTACCAAAAAATATTTAATGTTAGATTCGATTGATTTAGAATTTTACATAATTAAATTATAGTAATGAACCCAAGCGGAGCGAAGATAAGTCGCTAGTAGATTAATATACGTTAAAATCAACTTGTCTAAATAATAATTCTAGAACGAGACAACGGGCAGTTAAAAATGACATGATTATACGAGTAATTATATGATTTCCTATACAACACTTTAGGCAATAATTATTATTTCTGCTAAATTACATATATTTTAAATAAAACTATTTGTGCTAAAAACAGTCGAAAAATAAACTAATATAAAATCGTAATAAAACTGTTAAAAAGGCCGATAAAATAATTTTATAATGCCAAATATTCGTGTAAATATAAGAGACTTTTAGAGTAATAAAAAGTAAATATATTCATTATTATTAGCTTGATATTAAATGTATTGAATGTGAAAATGAACGAATGAATTCGTACATACATAATATACGAAAAAGTCTCCTTCCTTAGATAGATTGTTGAAGAAACACAGTCATTCATTCAACGTCCTTTTATTACATTCTATTGTCCGCATTCATATATTGTCAGTTATCACCGTCTGCTATCATATCTTATTATCAGGCTTATCCTGCATATAAACTATATTTAAAATACTATTTATGTAGAGTACCAATATAATAGCTTCCATTATTTGTTACATTAAATCTAATCGTGTTCAAAAATCGACCATAACTAATTGAGTTTAAACATTAACGTATAAAGTTTAAAAAGGTAGGTTGAAAGGATATCTAACATCACTCTGCAACTTTTAGAAATGGAGTAGTCATACGTGAATCACGCGAGAAGAGCCATGTACAAAAGCAAGTTAATAAATTTTAGCTTTCTGCAGTCCTTTTCCATATAAATTTTAACAATGCGAAAGCTCATAATATACGTAAGTGCAACTTGTTTAAAATGTGATATACCTATGCTTAAGAAGGGATACAAAGTTTTCTCCTCACGTATTAATATAGATCTATTGTTAGAACACTTAGCTTGAGTAAAATGTCGCCTCTACTATAAATATGATGGCTGTAGGTCCTTGTTCGGTCGCTAAATTTAACCCGTTACCAAACAAATATAATAAAATAGTAACTTTAAAACGCTCTTAAGAAGAAATGTATTCAGCGGGTTAAGCGAGTAAAAGTAACAAACAGACAAACAGTACGAATTTCATATTTATATACATATAATAAAATTAGTATGGATAACTTTTATTGCTAAAGAATAAATAAAAAATACTTTCAACGTTAAATTGCCATTTCTGAATCGACAAAATAACTGAATTTCCAGTTTTTTTCATATTGATCTAAAAATATCCGCTTTGTGAAGGTGCTACTAGCGCTACGCAGTTGCATGGAGGATTTAATTTTTCATTTCCGAATAAAAACGCTTAAAAAGAATCGCATCAAATGTTTCATTTTAACGCGCATTCCAATTAATTGAAGTTTTATGCACTATAGAAATCGCGTGAAAAGCTCCAGCTTGCGGATAGAAAAACGATCATATTCATTTCCGTATAATTTAAACAACCACCTTCTGGCGTAATCATTAGGGTATATCTATCTATATCGAATATTATAGTTTTGACATATAAAACACGGATAAAACAAAAAACTGGATATAATACTTTCTTATATTTACGCGAATATTTGACATTTTAAACAAAACTTACGGATATTTACGAAGATTTGACAGTTATACTCTGTGACGGATTTAGCCTTAGCGCCGCCCCTGGGTATAATAAAAAAATCCGCCCAATTATCGAAATTTTGTATAAAATGGTCGATAAAGAAATTAATTTATAAATGATATCAATTTTTCGAAAAATGTACCTACTAGTTAATCTTTTTTTTTTATTTGTCATATTTCGTAAAATAAAAAAAACATTTTCGATAACGCGAAGAAATTTTTTTACTCGACCTCTGAATTTTGCCGCCCCTAAAAATTTGCCGCCCTGGGCACTAGCCCCGAGTGCCCCTAGTGTAAATCCGGCGCTGGTTATACTGTCTGTAACAACTATAAAATTACCTTTGAAATATTCTGATCCACAACCTTGGTCTCTCCCGTGACCATGATTGCTGTAAAGTATTCGAAGCGTCGGGAACCAAAAATCCAAATAAATCCACAAACAAATCCAAAGTAAGTATCCAATAGTTTTATTAAAAAAAAACAAGACAAAAGAATATATTGACCATTTAACTATTTGACGCAGCTTAGAGATTGCAGCCGGACATGCCCCAATCGGATACTACACTATCCGTATTCCGTATCCATACTAATATTATAAATGTGAAAGTTTGTAAGTATGGATGTATGGATGTTTGTTACTCTTTCACGCCAGAACGACTGAACGGATCTGGATGAAATTTACCACAGAGATAGAATATAGTCTGGAAAAAGTTATAAAGATGCTAGTTATAAAGACGATAGTTGCGTGTTGTTACTGTTTGATTCTGAAAAGTCTAGACATATTTAGATAAAATTCAATACACACATTAGTGTCAATTTTATCGATACTGAATGAATATATCTACTTGTCTAGTAAATGCGACCTTCATAAGAAGTAATACTTTATTAGATGTGCTTTTTGTTTCCAGGTCGTAGATAATGAGATCGCTTAAATAGTCACTAACAAATACAGCCTCTTCCATGTAAACGAAACTTGATTACGAAACACGTGTCCGAAATTCATGTGGTAACCAAATTACGGGGTGATCAGTGCGAAAAGCGCTTAACGAAATGCTGAGTTAGAATTAATGAAAAGAAGATGGAAATCGTTGCTTTGTTTGTTGAATTATTTTGGTAGAATATTATAGTGGGGCTTTATAATTTTGTAATAGGTATTTATTTCTATTTTCGCGTTTGTCTACATGAGCTATTTTATTTCTAATGTTTCAACAAAATAAAAAATCTATTCAGTGCGCCATTAATAAATATAAACTAATATATCAAACTAATTTTAGACTATACTATTTAAAAATTTAGTTGAATGTGGAAGAAAATGTTATTTGTAATATACCTATACATAAGTATGTAGTACAAGAAAAATATTACATACTCGTGCAAACAGTTATCTATTGATAAGCTCAAAATTAGATTATTATTTATTGAAATAAATTTAATATATATTATTAATATAACTTCTTAAATTGATGTAAATATTTGACAATTTAAATAAAACTATCTTTTTTGGATTTTTTCGCGGATTTATGTTGATTTTTGGTTCTCGACGTTTCGATTACATTACAGCAATCGTGGTAACGGGAGAGACTAAGGATTTAGACGTCTGTAAGGTCATATACATAGTTGTCACAGACAGTACTGACTCACAAAATTATACAATGATCTAAAAAAAAAATACTAAAACGTTTTAAATCTTTTTTTTATAATGAAAATGTAATGTTTTAATTAAACTATATAAATAAGAAATATTAATGGTTTAAATCACAATTAAGTTAGCAGCTTAATTATAAAATATTTCTAATTTGGTTTCAATTAATAAATAAGGATCTGTGAAAAAAACCGAAAAGAGTTTTAGACAATTTTTTCTATACTAGTAGTACGCAAACCTAATTTTTAATTTCATCACGAAGTATTCTTATTCTAACACAATCCTCTTACTTCTAAACATAAAATATTGCATTTAGTTGTTTTTAATAAATACTTAATTTTATAGCATTGTGGTGTGACATTGTAAGTGTAACATAAACGGGTACGAGGGGAAGATTGAGTATTCACAAGATACGCGTATCTCCTCAGTAACTTGGTATCTCTTCATTTGTCAATGTGTCACAACGTTATTACTTGTTTATTTATCTACTGTTGACTACTGGGTGTGTTGGCGCTTCTAACAAAGATTAATATTATGTAAAATGAAATAAATTATGATCTCGTATAGTAGAGATGCTGTGACAGTGCTTAATTTTAGGTGATTTTTCTTATTGATGCTTCGTATATCCAAGTGAAAGTTTATGAGAATGGATGGATGTTTGTTGCTATATAGAAGATATAATAATATAGAATATAATATATTGATATAAGAATATAGAGTAGGTAATACCTACGTGTGGTTTTTCTTACTATTGATAGGAATTTGACATTATTTGTATGGAGCATATGTCAAGTTTTTATTTCTAGTAAGAAAAACTTTATAATAAATTAGATTATTAGAAACTGACGTTAATCACTTAAACAAGATCTGTAGCTCTTTAACAGATTTTTTGTATAATCTATTATTTAAAAAAACTTTTTTTTTGAACTACATATAATATTTTTGTTTTAAATTCGCCCTAAGAGTGGAATAACTGTCTACTATTTATTGATTTAGAAATCGTAAAATTATAACTATGTAAATTTTAGCAATTTACAGCTCTTTGCACTTTCCTATATTTTATAAAGTTAGGACGCTGACTAAGTTCGTGCACATGATATAATACATTCTTGTAAGCTTATTTCAAGGCGACAGCTGGCCATAAGAAGTACATAAGACGTCTCGGTCGAAACGTTTTCCTAAAAGATGTGAGTTTGGTATTTTCAAAGTACGAAAATTTTTAGAAAACCTTAAAATTAAGTTATTGTTATTTTGTTTTCTTTTCTTTCTTTAATTATGATCACTTTGTTGTTCATCTGTCTGTTTGTTAAGGCCTTTTTTCTCAGGAATACGTGATAACTTCACGCTAAGTGTAATTATTATACAAAGTAAATGTACGGTCCTATAGAACTATAAAAACATCAAGATTCTAAGTTAATGCGATCAAAAATTGACCATGTTTGCTGAAAATTTTAACACTCATAAGTAAATCAAAATCTAAACTAAAACTAAGCCTAAAGAGGACGTTCCGTTGTACCTAAAATCATGGAATTTGGCAAGAAGCTTAGTTTTACAGCACAGTAAAGGATAAAATCCAATATTCGTTCATTTTTAATACATGAAATATATTCGGTTACACACTTTTGGTTGCAAAACTAACTTTGTTTTTTTATAGAATTCAATAAAATGAATATTTTAAATGGGTTAATATTCGTAACTTATAGCGAGTACATAAATGTTTTACGCTACGGAACTCACGGTGCGTGAATCAGACTCGCATTTAACCTATTGTTTTTCTTTGCTAGAGGAAGAGAGACATATAACACTCGTAAAACCCAAATTTAGTACGTGACTAATCTTTCAGGTCCCTTTTCTCTGCTAGTATCGGAAATACCGTGAACACTATTTATTAGCTATGGTCCCCATCACTGCAAGACTAGATCAGGACAAGCATTTGATAGGTCAACATTAAATGCCAGAATCGAATTCGCAACGTATGGCATAGTAACTAGCGCTAATCAGACACAATTGTCTTAAAAAACTTCGCCAGAATATCATTTAACATGGTATATCTGCGTTATTTTTCACATAATTATAGTAAAGAATATAAAGAAATATATGTATGTATATTTATTAAAATAAACTCCTTAACATTCTCCAATTTCTTACAACAGCTCTTTTCAAAGAAAAATGATATTTTAAAACAAGTATGTAAAGATTTTATATTATAAGTAAGCATTATCTACACAAAATTTACGTATAAATAAACCCAACAGTGTCCATAAATAATTTTTGTCCCAGAAAAATCTACGGGTAGCAATATAAGGAACATAGAATTGGCTATATGCAATGAATAGTAATCGTTTGCAGTTACATAAATGGTACAATTTATACTGTAAAAATGTTTTTTTTGTTTGTTTGTTTGAACGTTATCTCTCGAACTACCCGACCGGTTTAAAATCTTTCTTTTTTTTGTTAGGACATTAACACACACCACCATCTAGTTCCATGGTAAGCTACGAGGCTTGTGTTATGGATACCAGATAGTTAATACATTATACATATATAACTTTTAAATACATACATATTATAAATATAAACACCCATGACTGGAGTACAAAAATTCGTGCTCAGCACACAAACGAATGCCCCCTGGGGAACTCGAACCCGCGACCGCTGGCGCAGCATTGTAGGGTCACTACAAACTGCGCCAAACGCGTCGTCAGTCTTTTACCATTTAAACTTTTTTTATCATAAAAAGATATTAGATTCCTTAAATTAAACAACCCAATCTGTATATAAATAGGCAAAGACAAAAGGTACTTAACGTATTTTTCCCTCCTCAGTATGTCAAACGATTTTCTTTTTGTTTTCTTACGTTTAGAAAAAAATATGAGGGTAAAATTTTCGTCTGTCTGTTACCGCATCACGGAAAACCACTGGACGGATTTTGATGAAATTTGGTATGATGGTAGCTGATTATCCGGTTCAACATATAGGATACTTTTTACTGCGGGAAAATATCTCATCTCTGAGAAATCTAAACTAAACCTTAAAACGTAAGTAGAGACGAACCCGAGCGGAGCAAGGGTGAGTCGCTAGTACTAAGATAAACATACATTGATTTGTTTTCTAAAAGACTTTTAGTTTTTATTCTTAAATTTTCCGAACATTTGACATTTTAAATAAAACTATCTTTTCGGATTTTTTTCCGGAATAATTTTGATCTTTGAAATAAATCCACGAAATTTCGAAGAGATGGTTTTATTTAAAAATTTAATAATTAATTATCCTACTATATACGCGGGGCTTATTAAATCTCAGTATTTAATACGTGTAGCTATAGTCACAGACTGTTTGTAAATTAATTTAAAAACACACTTTACTCACGTTGTACACAGAATAATACAGCTACATTTTAAGTAAATAGTATTGCTACTACAGAATAAAAAAATTGATAAATGATTGAAAAGCAAAATTGCTACATTGCTAAGAAATTCAAGATGTTATTTTCAATTAGTATCTACTTTAAGCCATAAACAGAAAGAACGCAGAAGAATATTGCAAGTTGCTGAGTGGAAGTGTAGAACGCACTACTTGCATTTTTGACCGGTTTCAACAAAGGAGGACGTACTAACTTCGGTACACTTTGCTAATAACTGTAAACTGATTTTTCTGATGATTTTTAATGAATAGGTTATACTTTAAAGATGCTCCCTTATCGTCTTAAAAAGTCTACGTTTTGAAACAAAAATCAGTCCTAAGAGTGCAATAATTACTTTTAAGCCTAAGGATGTAATGAAGATCTTTTGTTAATAGTGAAAAAAATATTAGTTTTCGTCAATCACCAACAACTGTGTTCTCTTCTCTTCTCTTCCGTTCCGTTCCGTTCTATTCCGTTTTGGTTTGTTTTCTTTTAAAATGTAAATAGCTGTATTAATTTATATTTAAATACTAGCAGTGTTTATGTTACAAGAGAAAAGCTCATTTGTAAAAGGAGAAACAGGACAGTGTGCTCAATCTTTAGATTTCTTTTATACTATTACTTTCCATCGTGCGTAATAAACCTCGCTATACGCGGCAGTATAAATACATAAATAAGGTTATTGTATTACATTTTTATCTATCTAATTTAGAAAGTTATGGCTTTGGTAAGTTATGTTGGTTTATATCTATATATTTACTGATTAGTTGTTTTAGTTGAGATCAAAATTGGATGATTCTTACACCGGAGAGTTGCTGAATGCTTACCCTAAAATTGTCTCGAAACTCAAACTCAAACTGATTTGAAAAATTGCTGTTACTGTTACTTTAATATTAAAAAGATGTGAACTTTTTCAAATAATCAAAATCGAGTAAATCGAGTCGATAAACAGTATTATAGATTAAAAATTTACAACACAAACATTAGCAACAAAATAGTACTTTAAAATCGATACATTTTTTCATACAGAGATTTTTTGATAATAATTAATAAAAAAATGTTTATTTTCTATATATAATCAGCAATAAATAAAGGAAATATATGATTCGATTTGCACCAATTTTCCACTGTTACCATGATGGAGGTATTATGGCCAATATTTCAAACTGTAATAAGCATTGACTCGCCGATGACAAGATCGACTTTAAAACCATCCTAATATACTGTTCTGGGAGTTGATCATTAATTGTTCTAAATATAATAGCAATGGAAACCAGAGAGATGAATTTCTGTTATATTATTATTTATTAGGTCTGCCTATTTTATTAACAAAATTTTAATATAAGTTTTCTAAGAAGGGAGCAAAATATGTAAAAGCTATTTAACTTGTATTTATTGAACTTTGCAAAATTGCTAAAGTTCAAGTCAAGAAAGATACTAAAAATAACTAATGCTAAACATGGCTTTGTTTTCACAAATCCGCAATATTTTTGAGAGGACTATTTAAGGACACCATTATATCCATGGGGTAGACGAAAAAAAAAAAACGTCCCCAATTCTTTTTCAAGATTTTATTTTACAACTTTGTCGGCATGACTAATATGTATATCCTTGTCAACTTACAGATTTCTATTATTAAGAGTCTCTGAGCTAAGCTACGGACAGAGGGACGGACAGACGTGACGAAACTACATTAAATGTTCTTTAGAAAATTTTATTGAAAGAAACATTATTATCGATACAGAGGCCGAATCTATAGTTTTTAGAATTTTTGTCTGTCTGTCTGTTACCGCATCACAGAAAAACCACTGGAGAGATTTTGATGAAATTTGGTATGGTGATAGCTGGTTATTCGGGTCAACATATAGAATACTTTTTACCGCGGGAAAATGTCTCATTTCTGAGAAAAAGTACAAAAACTGCAACGTAAGAGTATACTAAT
Source organism: Brenthis daphne (assembly GCA_947093115.1). Lineage (NCBI taxonomy): Eukaryota > Metazoa > Arthropoda > Insecta > Lepidoptera > Nymphalidae > Brenthis > Brenthis daphne. The sequence goes on along the minus strand of OX352477.1, from coordinate 17,884,834 downwards.
ATGTAAAACCTAAGAATTTGGTTTTTGGTGATCTGAACGCGGGCGGAGCCGCGGGCAATGCTAGTTAAGCTATATAAACGCTTCAAATCTTAATTAATGAAATAATTACCGTTTACAACTATTGGTTAGAATTTCTAATTTTTAACTCAAACGTCATCATCAGATCAATTACCATTTGAATTGGGCAATCAGAAAGATACAAAAGAAATAGAAGAAGAAAAAAAATGTTAATAATATTTTATTTATATGAAATAAAGCGTTCGAAAATATAGCCTCTTAATATTGAGAGGTCAGTTGAAGAGATCATAAACAAGGAAATCTTGTCCACTATGTTATATAAACGACAAAATTGTAGTAATTCGTATAACCTATAAGAGAATAATTGTTTGTCTTTTTTCAGAACATAATTTTTTGCCCTTTGGCGACACGTTTGGCTCAGTTTGTAGTGACCCTACATGCTGTGCCAGCGGTCACGGGTTCGAGTCCCAATGGGGGCATTCATTTGTGTGATGAGCACGAATGTTTGTACTCCAGCCATGGTTGTTTATATTTATAATATGTATGTATTTTAAGTTATATATGTGTAGTGTATCAACTATCTAGTGTCCATACAGGCCTCATAACTTACCATGGAACTAGATGTTGCTGTGTCTTAATGTCCCTACATATTTTGCCATAATATGAAGATTTTTCTGATAATTATCAGAGATAAATAATCATGATGCTTTTGATAATAATAATCATAAAAATATCTAATATTAATTTTAATAAGTTATCAAGTTATATGAAATTCTAAATAAACTTCGCAATAAAGTGTTTTAATTTTATTTGATTTCTATTAAAGTTTTTGTATGATAAAATACTGTAAAAATACAAGTGAAAATACAATTAGTTTTATGTGCTTCAAGAATTTTAAAACTTGTATCAACTTCTTATGTCAAAAAAAATGTAATGGTATTTGAAGTTTTGAAAGATTTTTCCAATTTTATATGACACAACATCTGTCGAGTACAGAGATCCTGAATTTGAGAAGAATTGAATTCTAGAGTCAGGATTCTAAAATATTCTCACTTTCTACGTTTGAATGAAAGTTTTCTGCCTTTAACAATCTTTAGCAATAAAATACGATAAAAGGTAACAACGCGCGCTTAATAAAACACTTAAACAAATATACCCATAATAAGAGATAATCTGAGGTACAAAGGAAAGTAATTTTTATAAGCTTTTTGTAAAGCAGGCTTAGTTTTTTTCGTTTCTACCAAAAATAGTGAAGTTTCTATTTCTATTTTGTCCTTCGATAGTTTTTTTTTTATTATGCTTAAGTAGGGCTTGTTCTGATACATTTTGAAAAGTTGCCTATTTCGATAACCAACCCAGTAAAAGTCACGAAAGAATTATTTTCCAGTGCCACAAGGACTGTGGTACTTTAGAAATTATTTCTTTACATCGCATCTGCAAGCCCTGTGGTGTGGCAGACGTCCATGGGCGGCAGTGATCACTCTCCACCAGTGAGCCTCCTGCCCGTTTGCCCCCTTGGTCCCTTAAAAAAACATGAACGCCTGTTCAATTCAATTTTTTGGTTAAGGCTTCAAAACGTGTCAGTTGAGCACAGATTAATTCGCCAATGCCACGTAAAATGGATGAGCCTTGCATTTTCTTAATTTATGTGTGAAACCATCATGTCTAACTTTGACAAATGTTTTTACATACTGTGGCACAAACGTTGTTACCTTTTAAAATTTTCTTTTTTTTTTATAAATTATTAATTTTACGGGCAACTACTTTTGTACATAAATAAATATGTTGGGACATTAACACACAACACCATCTAGTTCCATGGTAAGCTACGAGGCTTGTGTTATGGATACCAGATAGTTGATACACTGCACATATATAGCTTTAAATACATACATATTATAAATATAAACAACCATGACTGGAGTACAAACATTCGTGCTCATCACACAAATTAATGCCCCCGACGGGACTGGAACCTACGACCGCTGGCACAGCGTTTAGGATCACTACAAACTGAGCTTAAGTATATAATTAGTTTTTAGTAAAGTTATGGCTTTCATGTCTTTCTTATTTTTAGAATAAATAGGTATTAAAACGAAATCAAAACGAAAAATAAATAAATTGGTTTTTAGATATTATCGTGTTAGCAATGTTTCATAAAATATTATTCATTTCAGTTATAATTTATTTAACTAATTTAGTTTAATTTACTTTTATTCTACATTGTAAGTTATTTTCAAAGTACTTATTTCATTTAAATAGTCTTTAATTTTGTAATCTCCGTACACTTATATTTTAGCAATTCAGCTATAAATATATTATACTAGCGACTCACCCTCGCTTCGCTCAAGTTCGTCCCTACCTACGTTTTAACATTTAGTATCGATTTCTTAGAGATGAGATATTTTTCCGCAGTAAAATGTATCCTATATGTTGACCCGGATAACCAAATATCATCATAGCAAATTTCATCAAAATCCCTCCAGTGGTTTTTCCGTTATGCGGTAACAGACAGACAGACAGACAGACAAAAATTCTAAAAACTATAGATTCGGCCTCTGTATCGATAATAATGTCTATTAGAATGAGATTTTCCAAAAAATATTTATCGTACAGATTCAGCTTAGACAATGTATAGATTCACTTTTCAACTATAAAGATGAACCGGTATAATAAAATAATAATATCATGTTATATACACACAACAAAAACGCACTTAAATTGCAAAGTCGGTTAATAAGTGACGAACAAACATATAGAGACACTTTCATGTATGTATACAAAATTTAACTATTTCCTTATATAAGGCACACGGTATAATATTCCGTTGCCCAATGAGAGTGATCTAATTCTAGAAACAGACATGTCTAAATTAAGCGCCAAGAGGATACTTGGCACTTTCTCATGCACATTTTGTAGTTGCAAGCAAGTTCTACACACCGGCTACTTAGTACTCTATTGGGATAATAATATACTAAGTAAATATGACCCAATCTGCATATAATACTACTGTAAATTTTAATTATTTTACCACCTGAAAATAAATTGTTTTAGCAGACGAGAAGTTTAGGTGTGAATTTTACATTGCAATTACCTCTGACATATGTACATATATTGTAATATATATATATATAGATATATATATTACACTAAATACATATATATTATGTATACATAATATATATGTATGTAGTTAAAAGTTTTAATTTTTAATAAAGAATTTTTAATTGTAACGAGACAAATTTTTTGTCTTATTAATTAATAAGCCACAATAATTTTCCTGAAATTAAAACTTGAAACATCTAATTTTAATTCCAGAAACAGACTTAATTCTAGATCAATATTTCGCCCTATTTGAGAGAAAATTTAGATACTATTTTGGCGCAACACGGAATGGAACCCAGGGCTCCACACCGTTTAAATTTCTATGGTTTTGGAAATGTGTATCTACAGATTTATCATTATAACAAGTGTAGTAAATAGAAAACTCAGGAAACAATTATTTATGGTACTATGCAGAGTATGATGTAGGTTGCTGTTAAATGGTACAAATATGCACATAAAAACTTTTTAACAAAAAAATAAAAACCGACTTCAAACAAAAGCACTAAAAAGTAAAAAATAACTGATTGGTAGTTTTCATTTACTATACATACCTAATCAAATATTTTCGAAGTCGGTGTGCTTTGCTTTCTATGGGCTGGCACCGATTTCGAAAATATTTGATTAGGTATGTATTTAATAGGTAGGCTTTAATTACTTAGCCAAAGCACACCGACTTCGAAAATATTTGATTAGGTATGTATAGTAAATGAAAACTACCAATCAGTTATTTTTTACTTTTTAGTGCTTTTGTTTGAAGTCGGTTTTCATTTTTTTATTAAAAAGTTTTTATTTTTCCCTTTTTAGTGTAGACAGTAGTAGAAAAGTAAGGATTCTAACGTGTTAGGCTTGTCAAATCAAACAAAATAAGCCCAAACTCAAAGTATCTACTATTAGCCGTTGAAGAGTTCCACCTATCCACCTTCTGGCCTTGCCATCAGATCAGGTCAACAACACCGAACCACTGTACTATCAACGGAAATAGAAATACTTGCAAAGTTTCAAGTCAATATGACAATTAGAAGTAGGTTAAATTCATCATTAGTTGTTTTTCCACCCTTAGGGGTGGTTTTTTTTTTTGAAATTTAAGTGGGACTAATCTGGAAGTATACCATTTCAAACAAAAAAAAATTGTCCAAATTGGTTAATAAATGACGGAGTTCTGAGGTAACAAACATAAAAAAAAAACATATAGTCGAATTGAGATCCTCCTCCTTTTGAAGTCGGTTGAAAATGGCAAAAGCAAAGTATTGCATATAGTAAGTAGATTTTACATGAAGTAGGAGTCAAGTGGACGTTACGTGACTGGCCAAATCACCAATTCATTATAAAGTTAGACAGACTCCTAAACCCTACACTGACTTGTCAAGCTTTTTGGCACACAGAACACCGCACTGTGGTGTAACAAATTAATGGTTACCACATTCTTGCTCGGTAAATTGCCTACGAATTAAAACCAAACCAGACAATCCTTGCGAATCTTGGCACTTGCTTCTTTACCATTTTTGGCTGGAAAAGCAAATTTTGTGTAATTTGTTTCTGACATCCGCAACAGTATTTATGGTTTTACGCAAAATTTTAAACTACAAGTGCAAAATAACACTGTGCAATATTTATTTTAAACTAAGATTATTATAAAAGTTATATATATTTCCTATTTCAAATTTTAGCTCAACTTTGTGGCCTTAATAAAATATAATAAGTTTCTAAATTAGCTTTTGAATATTCAATTAGTATAAAATAATATTTTCTTCATTAAATTATTAATAATAATATTTTAATTATTAATAAAAATATATTATTTAGTAAAAATAATACTAATTTTTTAATGAATAAAATAGTATTTAAAACCATCTATACTTGGAGGTAGAATGTTGTTTCATGTCTTAGTGTTTTAGTAAATAAAATTGATATATTATGAGAAAATAATTTTCCCATTCCTGTTTGTACCAACAGTTTATGTTACTTACATCCCAAAGAAAGCATGTCGTAGGTAAATTAGCACGGAGCCTAATTTCCCGTACTACGAGTACTCACGATTTTACAGTGACGTTGGCAGGGTAGTAATTAAAGCGAAAAACGAGAATGTACGTACCTAAAATAACTACATGTCACAATTTACATACGTAAATCAAATTATATTAACAAGAAAGGAAGGAAACTTTCTAAGGAAATAATTTATGTAAGACTAGTTTTTGTCCACAGCTCCACGTTAAGCGAAAATAAAAGATATTCTATCTCTTTGCCAAGTTTCATTGAAATCTGGTCAGCGGTTTACGTATAAAAAGATAACTAATATATAATATAGTTACTTTAATAAATTTTATAATGTTAAAACATATTATGTATATCGTTAATATGAATCTGCCTCCGACTCGACGTGTACGCATGCTTTTTTCGGTCAACAATTATTAATCATGACGATATACCTACTGTGTATGGAGAGTTCTTGTAAATCTAACTAATATCCAGTAAAGCGGGTTCAATTCCCGAGTATGTACCTCTAAGATCTGATACAAATATCATTGTTAACATTCCTTCCTTCCTCATGATGAAAAACATCATGAGGAATCATGCATGCAATTTGTCCTGTGTAAGTAGTCGGTGAAATTCACTCGGAATTTCGTTTTTTGCTTGTACATCTGCATTTTGCTGCGTAGTGGACTATAGCATAATGCTCTTTGCACTGAGGTGAAGCCCGGCAAGAGCACGTTAAAAGAGCTGAACGCCAAAAAGGACGCGCAGACAAAGAAAAATCTGATCATTGTTATCATCTATTAATTTAAACCCCGTCAAAGTGCCCACCAAAAATTAGGAAAATTTATTTAAACAGTTGTATGGCTTTTTCATTCAACGTATATTATTTAACTTTAACGGCAATTTTGCGTACAAATGGGTTCATCTGGATGACTTTGAGCTCTTTGATCAGTAGCTCTGTTGTCGAGATTCAGGGTTTGTTTTTAAAGTTCACAAAAAAACATATATTTAGACAGGATAACGTACATACTTAACTAACAAAAGAAATGTACATCGGAGATAAAGTCGGCGTGTAGCGCGTAGCGACTTTTATAAAAGTGGTTTAAATTTAAGTTCTTGAATAAAATTATTTTTTCGGATTTTTTCACGGTTTCATTTTGATTTTTGATTCCTGACGTTTCGAATGCCTTACAGCACACGAAATAAAAGAATTGAATTGAATTGAGATAAGGTTTTAGACGTCTTAAAGGTATTAATCAGTCTGTAAAATTGTGGGTAGGTAGTCTGTAACAAGAAGTCAGATATTCGCGTAAACCTAAGAAAGCATTATTCAAATCATTTATTTAAAAGATTTAAAAGCCTGGAACCGTAATACACAGAAAACACAACTCTGGTTGCTAAAACACAATCACGTACCTGTTAAAATAGTCAATCCATTTGAAAGATCCATCCAATGTCGTTAGTTAATTAGAAACTTGGAACGTTATTTCATCGTGCGCTTGCAGTTTTCCTACTGCATTTTGGTACGTTGTAAAGTTAAAAGAGGACTGAATATATTAAACGCCCTTAGATTATCATACAATTGAAAATTGTTGGAGGAGAGAAAATGAAAAGCTTATAATCTATTTACGAATAAAGATTTCGCTTGGGAATTCATTTGTATTACAATAGAATATGTTTACATAGCTTACCCAAAAACCTATATTAAAAAGTTTTTGGCGAAAAAATAATCTATATGTACAAGTAAGTGTATGGAGAAAATGTAGGCCAGAATAAAATCCAAATCTAAACAACATACGGTAATACTAAGTCGTTTGTTCCAACCTGGTTAACATAAATCGTGATATTAGGTTCCACCATGCAATAAACAGTCTTGATACTAGCGTGCAGAAAATAGTGGATCGAGTATCAAAAAAAACTATTATCAGTCTTTCAAAATTATAAAAATGAAAGAGCTTCTTCCTCGCAGCAATTGGAGTCACGTTTCACCGATATTTTCTATAAGTCAGGCTCTATGCAACTAAAAGGAGATAAGAGGGTTGCAATAAAGAATAATTCATGTTTGCACTCGAGTCGGAATTCGGCGCCAAAGTAGTAATAACCAAAGGAAAAGTCGATAAATGGAATTGGTAACATGTTAAATTTACTGTTAAAGCGATAATGGTAGAACTAATTTTGGAAAGCGTCTATTTGATGACAGGATGGCCGCTCGCCAGAGTTCAATGAACAGTGAATGTTATCTGATTTTACAAAACAAATGGGCATTATTGTTTTAAATTGTGTTAAGACAATTTGATCACGCTTAACGTTAAGAGCTTTGGATTTAAGGGAAATAATGATTTCTAAAAATATATTTATTTTGTTTAACTTACCTTGTCCTTTAAAATAGGGTTGAGTTATAATAAAATAACAGTAATAAAAAAATATAATTTATACATATAATAGACACTTAACCTCGTTTTGCTCGGGTTCGTTTAGAATTTATAATATCTGTTATGTATGGTTAGCACTACCTTTTACCAAATTTTATTACTAACATATGTAAATCTATGCGTTACTCGAGCCTATATGTGTACTAAGTTTTATTCAAATCGATCAAGCCGTTACAGCGTAAAAGATTAACAAACACACACATTCATACAAACTATCGTATTTATAATAGAAGCATCATCTTAGTAAATCCGTTTTAATATTATAAATGTGAAAGTTTATGAGTATGGATGTTTGTTACTCTTTCACGCCAGAACGGCTGATCTGCATGAAATTTGGCACCGAGATAGATTGTAGTCTGTAATAACACATCGGCTTTTTATCCCGGAAAAATGTACGGTTCCCGTGGGATAGGTTTGTTTTTGTAATACATAATTAAGGGAAGTACCTCCTATAAGTTATGTAGTTATATGAATAACGTCAATTTTTCAATAGAGGAACCCATATCTAAAGGGTTTTCTATCATATATTGTTAAATATTCCTCTAAATCATTTCTAATATATCCATATAGTATATATAGTTAGGCCAGTTAAATACTCGTTTTTGTTGCTCGTTTGTTTTGGGCGTTGAAATGGTTTAAATGATGTCACATGGTTCATATTAAGGTTCGGTAAAAGCCAGATATGTTAGAAATACAGACAGGCGCTACAATTATTGAAAATATAAATAATATACTTTAATAAAATATTTAAAAGCCAACGTGTACCATGTTACATAAACCTAGTTCCATGTTTTTAAATTATATCGTTAAAGCGATTGTTTGCTCAAAGACGTCTAGGATGGAATCTCGCATATATAATATATTAAAATTGCAATACGGTTTTACACAAACATTTATTTTAAAGTATCATATGAAGATTTTATATGGCAAGTAGAATATGAGCCAAGAAAAGATCTGAGAAGAGGATAAAAATATTATTGAATTTGAAAGCTAAGGCTTCGCTCCTGACTTTTTATACGACTTGCGAGCGATCATTGAATTTATTGTTTAGTAAAAAAACTTAAAAAAAAACCGACTTCCAGACACTAAAACGTAAAAAATAACTAAACGGGGGTTTTCATTTAGAATAGATACCTAATCAGATATTTTCGAAGTCGGTGCCAGCCGACGCATAGGAAATCTAATATATTTTGATACGTAAAATTAGATACTCATATCTGAAAATATTGTAGGCTAGCACCGACTTCGAAAATATCTGATTAAGTATCTATCCTAAATGAAAACCCCCGTTTAGTTATTTTTTTACATTTTAGTGCCTGGAAGTCGGTTTTTTTTTTAATTTTTATTTTTATATTTTTAGTGTAGACGTAATAAGCAGCTAATTTGTAGGAAGAAAGTTTTTAATAACATATTCGATGAAACAATTTGAATAAAAAAATATTTATTGTCGATTTTTTTAAAAACCGCTCTACCGATTTCGGTAAAATTTATATGGGACCACTTGGGAAGAACCCTTTGAAACAAAATTGGTTCAGGCGTCTTCGAGTAATCGGAGAACATACAAAAACATAAAAAAAAAAATATTCCGACGAATTGAGAACCTCCTCGTTTTTGGAAGTTGGTTGACAAAAGCAATAAATTTAATTTACTCCATGAATTTTTTGAACTTTTTACCTACTATTAATCTCTCGCTCTGAGCTAAGAAGACGTTAAAAGGAAATAAGCAGATTTCAATGCCAGTCACATAAATATTGTTTTTAAATTTGCTATTTTTAAATATAAATCAAATTATAAAGACGGTACGGCGATACAGTTGCTTCGTTTTCCCATATTTTCTCTAACAATGCATGTAGCTGGAAAAGATCTGAGAAATGAAATATATAAGCATTAAAGCTTGCTATAAATAAAGTCGTAGCAGAACGTTTTATGTCTTTTACCTAAGTTACTTAAAATTTTAATTTTATAAAACAAAATGTTACAAAGCAATTTCTGTAAAAATCACTTTAATACTGAAGCTAATTATTTTATTTTTTACCAAATTATTGCGTATAGATGCGATTATAGTAATTAGTATTAGAGTGATTAAAATTTTTTCTCTATAGTGGTCACGATAAGGTCAAAAAACGCAAGATCTATCCTTTCATTTTTTATTTTGACTCCAAAATAGGATAAAGGTTTGTTCGGAAGATATTAAATTTTACAGATAGTAATATGGAATATGATGTTCAAGATCCTGTTTATATTGCCATTGGGAATTCGCCCACTGCTGTAATATAACAAGACTTTCTGAAAGGATCTATGAAAGTACTTTAGATCTAATGCGCGAGCCAGAATTATCACTCCAAACATCGTAATTTTCCTTTCAAGATCATATCACAATTACAAGAAGGAATTTATATAGAAAGGACAATTTATACCTTTATTTACAACGTGAATAAATAAATAAAAAATTCTACAAAAAAATTCCTTTTAAGTAAAAATATTTACCCAAATTTCTTTGATTTTCGTTTTTGTTTATCATCAAAATTCAACGATTGTTATACTTGTCAATTTACAAAGAATCCTGTTATTTATGTCTGTTCAGTCAAACCCACTGTAAAATATTTACATTACTTTATAATAAAAATGCTGCTATAAATTCAAAATACTTTCAATATTATCATTATAAATGCAAAAGTTTGTTGTTTGTTACTTTTTCACGCTAAAACGGACGAATTTGGATGAATAACTAGCGGCTCACCCTTTCTTCGCTCAGGTTCGCCTCTAGGAAAATGAAAACTAATACAAACCTATACCACGGAAACCGTACATTTTTCCGGGATAAAAATGCTTGTGTTATTCCATACTATAATCTATCTCTGTGTCAAATTTCATTCAGATCCGTTCAGCCGTTCTGGCGTGAAAGTGTAACAAACATCCATACTTACAAACTTTTACATTTATAATATTAAATATGGACTACTCAAAAGTTTTTAAGTACTTCCCTTCTATTTGATTTACAAGCCTAGATTCCATTCCTTGAGCCTTTCCACTTGACGTACTGTAAGTCGGCTCAAGGGGACATATAATTAATTTTAATTTACGGCAGTAAATTAAAACAAAACATATAGCGACGAAAATTGAATAAATAATATGAAATGTAGCCCCCATAGGCATTACCAGTGCAAATATTAATTTCACAGTTAACTCGATGAAGATAATAATGAAGTCAAATTCACGGGACGAGTTTCGGTAAAACGGCATGCTATATAAGGAGCTAGCTTCTGTTCTTATATAGGTACAGTTTTAATAAATGTTAAATTAAAAATTAAAAAAATCTCCAACCTAATAACATATTCATAATAATTGATTGAGGTCATTTCCATGAGCCTAAATACGGTATCTTTGCAGTCATGAACGAATTAACCACTGGACCAGACACATAAGCGGACGTACCTTTATCGGTCTCCTCAGTAACCAGGAGATTTTAGGCTTGGTCGTTTGTTTTTTGCGTCAGTCTCAAGCACTTATTTGTCAACAAAACATCTCCCAAAAATGACTAAATATTCTGTTAAATGATGTAAAAAGTATAACGGCGGAAGCAGCAGTATTTCTTTTCACTTTTAAATACATTATTTTTTACATTTATTGTTATTTATCACACAATTTAATTAAATGTAAAATAAAATGTCATATTATCCAACTATGTTAAATATAGTCGATATTTCTATGTATTGTTGACATCTGACAACCATCATAAAATGGGTGGATTATACCATTCAGAACAAATGACAAAACTGTCGAGTGAGTCCATTTGACATCGACTAGTGCTTGACAATGTCGAAAAATATATCGATATTTGATGAAATAACTAAACAAATTGTGTTAATTGTACAGTACAATAACAGAAAATACTTTTACCACAGTATCCTACAATCTGATGACAATAAATTTATAAAAATATTTTCTAAATCAAATAAAAATATAAATGCAAAAATTTTAATTAGTATGTGTACTTAATTTTATATTTTATTTTATTCCACATTTATATACTTTGGAATATTATTCCATTGTAATAATAATAAAGATCATTTTATTTCAACACATAAATTACACAAAATCAAACAATAATGTTTTAGCACTAAACTTCTGGGTTGGCGATTTGTAATAAAACACTTTACCACTTGCACTAATTATTTTACTTTCACGATCCAACACTCACTTTAATTTGCAATTACTTTTTCTTTTTCCTAATTTCACAAATGTTTATTAAGAACTGAGCAATATTAGGACAGTGTCACATTTTTATAACTACCCGAGACAATCAATTGCCAATTAAAATAGTTCAATAACAGAATCAACAAAATCACTTTATTTAATTAAATTAGCTTCATATTTTTTAATCTTTACAAAATAATATTTATTATATATTAATGGAATATATATGGATATTCATTTGTTCATTAACATTATTATAGGCCAACAGAATGTTGCCATCAATGCCATCGTATTTATATAAATCAAATTAAAAAATAATTATTATTTGACACATTATTATTGCCTCTTTAATTCATTTATTTTAATTTATTAAAATTAAAAGAAGAAGAATAAATTAAACGATGTAAAATATGATGACTATGCTAACCAATGTCTAAAATGTCATTCATTGGTTCATCGATATATGTATTTTATCGATTACGTTCAAGCACTAGAAATATTGTATTGTGTATCAGTGTTTATAATAATGTAATAAAATCTTTGTGTGCGTTATGCGTCACTTGGTTGAACTAGTTTTCATACATTTGTATTTTATATCAGGTCCAGTCTCTAATTCGTTTATTTTTGCAGTATTTCACCATAAAGTGGAGTATGTTGCAGTTTTCAGTTGATAAGATTATCAGTGCACTATCATTAAAATAACGGAATTAGAAGATTCGAATCTATTAGATCTGTGGAAGTTGTTCATAATATCCTTTTAACGTCTAGAAAAGAGCTGACAGCATTTAAACGGTTGAACGGGCTTTCTTGATTTACAGCTGATAACATTTTCTTTCGAGTCACCTTTCAATCAGAACAAAACACAAGTGTGAAAATTCTTGAAAAACTTCCCTCTTTTTGCGTCGGGGTTTAAAAATGGGAATATATTCTACTACTAACAATTTATTTCGTTTGCTCGGGTGCATCCCTAGGTGCCTGATCGCTCTTGTATTTATAATGTTATATACAGGCAGCACCATCTTTCACAAGCCTTTATCCAAATCCGTCTAGCTCTTAGCGATTAATGAATATTTTAACGAATAAATTAATTAACTCGTTCTCAAGTCTCTTTTATTTACACCTAGCATCATAATATAACATTCCCCGGGAATCAAACCCTTTGCGTTTAAAGTCCCATACATTATAATCTTCCGACTGGGAATTTTGTTGATATGTCCAGCAGTGGAAGAGTTTCGGCTGAGATGATACGATACAATAAAAAACCACAAGTTAATTTCAACTTTGAACACCTCATTTCACTAACCCTTAATTACACTATCATAAAAAGAAATAATACAATAGACTCGAGTTAATGTGACGGTCTCAAAGAAACTCGTTAAAAATGAAAATCAGAATGTAATGATGTTAAGGTTAACTGAGCTCGTGGCTACACTATAAAAGACGTCTCAAACGTTCACGAATGTTGTTTTATTTGCTCATTATTGTACAATGCTTAAAGAATTCATTTAACATTTGCTTCTGAGCGAGTGAAATACGTTTCGTACTATTCTTGTATATATCTATATAATATATGTATATATTTCTATAATATCTGTATATATTTTTAGATAAGGGTTTGCTTTGAAAGTTTATCAACGAAGCTCAGTCGGACCGATACTTTAAATCTAAACTTATAGCTAAGCTTCATTGTAATCGGTAGTAACGATTGTCAGATGAAGTTTAATCTGGCCTCTTTGTATGTTTTTTATTAAACTTAAAGGTTATAGAGAAACATGCAGGTGAAGCCACATGCAACAACTTTATTTTTAAAAGGTTAAATATATATGTAAAGGTAAAGGGAAAAACTTTTCACGATGCTCTTTATTATTTACATTATCTATAATATTAATATTAGGTATTTTAAATAAAACTAATTTTTTCGGATTTTTTTCGCGTATTTATTTTGATTTTTGGTTCCCGACGTTTCGAATGCTTTACAGCGATGATGGTCACGGGAGAGACTACGATTTTAGAAGTCTCAAAGGCATTATATACTCGTAGCTGTTACAGACACTGTCCACTACCATGATTGCATTCGAACGTCGGAAATAAAAATCAAAATAAATACGCAAAAAAATTCAGAAAAGATAGTTTAATTTAAAACGTCTAATAATCACGTAAATCTAAGGAAGTACTATAAGGTATTGTAAATGTAGGAACTTTAATTTTATACGAACATTATTTATCACAGCTCATTTAAATATACTCATATTAAATGTACTCTATTAGTGTCTCTTACAGAAAAACATCATTAGATCAATTCCCCAGTCAATGAAATCAATCTAATACAAACAGATCGACAAACAAACAGTTATTTGTATTTTGATATCATATAATTAATTAGCCTAGCCATTTTGAAATAATACTCGTAGTTAGTTGCTGTAATTCCTTAATAAATAAAATTTAAATTGTATTTTTAAAAATATATTAAGCCTAGAATGAACATGTAAAACGTAACCTAATTATCGTTAAAAAGACACCGCGTCTCACGAACACTGCAGACGTAATATGGCCTACGTATGACAAGGTCTTTGACAAAGGATATTACTGCCTTAAGGACATAATTAGCGTTCGTCGAAGGAATTAGGGCGCTAAGAAACGTCGTTGGCATATCATTAGGTGGGTTTCCATTTAAAGTTTACTATTTTCATACAATATTATGTTTGTCCGTTTGTTACATTACATACATTTGTTCAATAAAGTTTGGCAAGAACATAGGTAGAATAATGGGGACGGATATTTTCGCTTTATACCCACATTGCGAGTGGATCAACGGACAGAAACTATGCTTAGGTAGACAAACTTATGTTACATTTTATAAGCATGATGATGTCAAGTATTAGTTATTTCAGATATTTTTCAGCGAATGTATCTCACCGTCGAGAGGCCATCGAATGTTCTCTAACTATCTTGACCGAGTTACATTTTAATACAAATTTTTAACTTATTGGTGAGCATCATACCATAACTTAAGTTTCTGTTATACGATATTTTTAATCAATATTTCATTTTTACATTTTTTTCTTATCTTTAAAATTAGAAGTAACTATTTGTATGTACCATCGATCCTATATTTTGGAGTTAGCCTCAAGTCATCAAAGCTGCAAAATTATACATCTAATTTCCATTGATGATACGTTTGGCTTAGTTTGTAGTGACTCTACTTGCCGTGCCAGCGGTCACGGATTCGAGTCTCGCTGGGGGCATTTATTTAGGTGATGAGCACGAGTGTTTGTACTCCAGTCATGAGTGTTTATATTTATACTTATATTTATAAGAGGTATATATTTAAAGTTATATATGTGTAGTGTATCAACTATCTGGTATCCATAATACAAGCCTCGTAGCTTACCATGGAACTACATGGTGTTGTGTGTTAATGTCCCAACATATTTATTTATTATTTGTTTAATAAACAGATAAGATGAATAAATCAAAAAGTCGATGATATGGAAAAAAGACAATATACCTTCCAACGTTTAATTTACTCCTACCGTCATTTAACGCAGTGGAATTACAACTAACACTAAAACAAACCTATTTATACTATTCAGATAGCAATGTAAATAATTAGTCGATCTATTTGATCTATTGATTCTTAAATTACTTGGAGTTCTAGACTTCAGGCGATAGCTGAAATTCTTGGAATCCTGAGTCATAATAGGCAATAACTATTGTAAGTATAATATATCTACGCCAGTTGCATTTAAGGTTCTCCTATAAAATAATTAGGTTGTAAATTTTTTTTTTATATAAATAAATGATAAAATCTATACCTACTAATATAATATGAAGATAAAAAGTTCATTTGCTTGAATGTCATAATTTTTGGATCTCTAGTTATTTTTTTTAATTAATAGCCTTCTTAAGGTTATCTTACATCAGCCTTACCTATTACCTACGAGATTGGGAGTAATTCTACAAAATTAAACGACGTGGTCGGAGGTAAGGAGGTAACTAGGAGAATAATAGCTATAATAATTGTAGTAAAGTTTTTTAAGTATAAAATGAATAGAATCAAATAGAAAATTCATTCAATTCAGCGTTTTCATTCAGAAATATTTAGACGGACGGACGATTATACAATGCAGGATATATATATATATATATATATATATATATATATATATATATATACACACAGCTCGGAAACGGCTCTAACGATTTCTATCAAAATTTTGTATTTAGATAAGGTTTTCCTTTTAAAATTTATCTATATAGGTGTCTTCTCTAATAAAAACTTTTTAACAAAAAAATAAAAACCGACTTCAAAGAAAAGCACTAAAAAGTAAAAAATAACTGATTGGTAGTTTTCATTTACTATACATACCTAAATAAATATTTTCGAAGTCGGTGTGCTTTGGCTAAGTAATTAAAGCCTACCTATTAAATACATACCTAATCAAATATTTTCGAAATCGGTGCCAGCCCATACAAAGCAAAGCACACCGACTTCGAAAATATTTCATTAGGTATGTATAGTAAATGAAAACTACCAATCAGTTATTTTTTACTTTTTAGTGCTTTTCTTTGAAGTCGGTTTTTATTTTTTTGTTAAAAAGTTTTTATTTTTTCCTTTTTAGTGTAGACAGTAGTAGCAAAGTAAGAATTCTAAAGTGTTAGGCTTGTCAAATCAAACAAAATAAGCCCAAACTCAAAGTATCTACTATTAGCCGTTGAAGAGTTCCACCTATCCACCTTCTGGCCTTGCCATCAGATCAAGTCAACAACACCGAACCACTGTACTATCAACGGAAATAGAAATACTTGCAAAGTTTCAAGTCAATATGACAATTAGAAGTAGGTTAAATTCATCATTAGTTGTTTTTCCACCATTAGGGGTGCTATTTTTTTTTGAAATTTAAATGGGACCAATCTGGAAGTATACCCTTTCAAACAAAACAAATTTTTTCCAAATCGGTTAATAAATGACGGAGTTCTGAGGTAACAAACATAACAAAAAAAAAACATACAGTCGAATTGAGAACCTCCTCCTTTTTGAAGTCGGTTGAAAAAACTCGTTCGCTCAGGTACTAGTCTATAAAATATTAAAAGAACTTTTAAATTTGACAACTACTTTTAAAGACCGTACTCCTTAATAACTTTATATAGGCAAGCAATCTTACAATATAACATTAATACAGTTAAAATATGGATAAGGAACCTAGAACATTATTAAAGCATACATTTGTCATTAAAATTTTTAATTCAATATTCTGAAGTGTCACTCGCACATTTGCTGATCAATATTAGAAAGACGAATTGAGTAAGAAGATAATGATTTTGTATAAATAAATGCAATTTTAAATAATTCATACAATTCGGTCATGTTAAAAATCTAACAGGATAACTAAAAGTCCGCGTAAAATGAAACATCTATATTTCGAGGCAGAGATACCGTCGTAAATACGTTTAACTGTCATCATGGGACTTCCGTATGATAAACAAACCAATAGTAATAATATCGGTGATAAAGTGACGAAACGGGATAATTGCATCGTTCAGCGCTGGGTATCTGTGGTGAGTAAAAGCCATAAAGTTTTAGGAAAGCGAGATTGAGTGTTAAAATTTTATAGCTCGATATAAGAGCTACATACTTTTCCATACAATGTGTTATTGCTAGAATATATCAGTAAGGTTTTATTAAGTAAACATACGTATTGAAATGATTATAGCAATAATTGTATGTATTGTATACTAGCGACTCACCCTCGCTCTTCCCTCGATTGATTCCCCATACAAACTTTCATCCCCATTTTCACCCATTTAAGGGATGATTTCCGGGATAAAAAGTATTTTATGTCCTTCCCAGGGTCTCAAACTATCTTCTAATCATCTAAATCGATTCAGTAGATCCAGAGATTACCCCCTACAACGTCACAAACTCACAATTCACAAACTTTATCTCTTTATTATATTAGTATAGATTTAATTTTGCTTAATATATTAAATAGTATAGACTTTTTAGTTTTAATGGCATTCTTGAATAGCTATTTAAGCCGCTCTGAAATTAGGCATGTGAAACCTTCGTGATGCGGATGATAATGCAAACATTCACTACTGTTTTGAATGCTATATTGACTTAAACGTTGCCATTTGCAGATACATCAGCATTTAAAAACAAATTCTATGATAACGTAATAAATTTTGACTGATTTCCGTCACACCTAGGGTTGCCAACTTTTTGTATAAGAAATAAAGCATATTAGGGCTGGAGAGCTGAAATAAACAGAATTTTAGAAAAATGAACAGTATTTAATTTTTTTTAAGTTTTCAAAACATATTTTTGAGCTTCTTGCACAATTTTATAATTTGTGGTCATTTTTTAAATATTCTTGTGAAATCCTCTATATATTAAAGCTCCATTTTAGGCCAGTTATCATATCCACTGTTCCTTAGATATTTTTTATGAACAACTTGGAATTGTATTAATTATGAATATAAATTGTCAATATAATAATATTGAGTCTGTGCTAATTAAGACTTCTAATTAAAAATGATCAAAGGTCACCTCAGTACCAATGGCTGATCAATGACAGGCTCCAGATCCAGCAATGATAAAAACAGTATTTTAGATATTTTTTTTCATTGAACAGTAAAAAGTATTTTAGAGCTAAATAAAGTATAATACTGTTTTTATTAGTATGGTTGGTAACCCTAGTCACAGCGGCCAGTTGAGAAAGAAGGTACTAAAATTAGACATCTTCGCAGAAGATATGACATTGCACAATTGTGTGCAATATCATATTTCAATATCACCGAAAACATTTACACCACCGAAAAGACCTATATTTTTACGTGTTTTTTAAACCAGGGTACTGGTAACAGCCAACCACTACTTCCCAAATGCGAAGACTTCCCTGTTACTGGGAACTTTTTGACTTATAATGCGAATTAGTATACGTGACCCGACTCAGAACTCGAACCTAAAGCTTTCAGATTTGCAAGATCTGATTTTATGTATTCTATCTAACTGCAACGTAGTACTTGAAGATACTCATTTTATTTTATAATAAAGATAAAAACATTTTATTAGTATGTACGGAATAATCTTTGCGAAGATTAAAGCGATATTAAAAATTCTTTCACTAATAAGATACTCGTTCCTGAGAAATTTAGCTATTTTTATTGTAAAATATAAAAACTAACATAAAATTATTACGAGAAAAATAGCGGGTGAAAACTAGTATATTTTACTTAAAATGGTTCCTAAGCAACTATATATTTAAATGAATAGACTGATTGCTCAGGTAAATTACAGACGAGATTTGATCCCGTTTTCCCTCACAGGAATACCTCTTCAATGGATCACTTTGCTCTCCCAAAGGAATTACGCGTGGAATTATGTTTGGAATATTCAAGCTTAGCTAAGATAGCATATTCGATTTGAAAGTTGAAGGTGCGGTACGAGAATCAATTCTTGTATACAATTTGTAACATTTAAGTGTACTAGTATTCGCCAAGTTGTCGGAATTAAACCATAATCACTAACAAAAATTTGTGGAAATGAAAATTTTCTTTCTCCTCTTTTACATTCGTTCATTTTATATCTAAGAATATATGTATATTTTTATATGTTCCTTAAATAACAAAAAATCATCACTTCGTCGGTTACGCAACTTTCTCCCCATTCCTACTAAAATTGCGCTAGCACAATCTCTCCTACTACCTATCCTTGATTATGCTGACTCTTGTTATCTTGATCTAAGAGAGGAGCAATTAAATAAGCTTGAGCGGCTTCAAAATTTATGTATACGGTTCATATTTGGGTTGCGAAAATATGACCACATTTCTGAATTTCGCAGAAAGCTCAAGTGGCTCCCTATTCGCCTTCGCAGGAATACGCATGTCCTTCATCTTCTTTACCGTGTTCTGTTTGATCCATCTTCTCCTCCCTATTTAAAAGATAAATTTAAATTTCTGGGTCTTTCTCATTCGAGAAACTTGCGCTCCTGTCAAAATTTAATTTTAAAAATACCTCCTCATTCCACTTCATTTAGTGATAAATCATTCTGTGTAACAGCCTCACGACTTTGGAATTCTCTCCCTTTGAGCGTAAGAGGCGCCAAAACGTATAATACTTTTAAAAACCGTTTAAAACTGCATTTTCACTCTTTTTAAACCATATTCTTTTTACCATCTTTGTTTGTCTTTTTTTTAATGCCATTTTACTTATAAGTTCTATTATTATCTATTTAATATGATATAATATTATTTATATATTTATGTACCCATTATATATTTAATATTATTATTATTATAAGTATTTTGTCTTGTATTAATCTTATCATATTTATGTAAATACAATATTATTATTATGTACATATGTATGTATTTTTGATATGTAAGTTTATTCATAGTATTAAAAAATGAATTATTGTTATTATTGTATTATTATTATTATTATGGTTTTATTATTATTATTATTACTATTATATAGTTCACACCCCTTCCCTCTTACAGTTTGTCAATTCCAACACCTTAAGGTTGCCTGGAAGAGATCGCTGTTTTAGCGATAAGGCCGCCTCTTGTACATAACTCTTTTTATATATTTCTTGTAATTTTTTTCTTTTTTCTCTTGTGGGTGTACAATAAAGAGCATTTATTATTATTAATCCAATATTATTATAATTACACTGCTTTGTCTTTACTTAGCTATAGAAAAAAACTGTTTCCAAAAAAATAATAATAATACAATAGCTACAAAGCAAAAAACAACTCAAATCGATTGACATGAGAAAAACGTATTGAATTGTTTTATCTTGAACTATTTATATATGTATACGATTACGACTTATGTGCCTCACTTTCATTGTACTGTTTGTGGTACAGTCAATTATGAGGTACTCGTAGCTTTATTAAAGCCATAAACAGACGTTTTTTTGTATAGATTATAATCAGGCTTACCAATTCTTGCATAATTCTACAATCATAATCCCTCCACGACCGCGGAAACGCCGGCGTGTCAGTTAACAATAGATTTCTTAGAATTTTAATTAATTCTTAGAAATTTACCTGGAGGTGTTAATAAACATTGTAGCATGTGGATTTGACCCAATTATACAAACTCATATGGACATATATTTAGTCTTTCCAAGTGAATTTCGGTCAATGTCGGTCTTTCAATCAGCGGCCAATGTCACTAAAACTAGCCAGCCATAGTCTATAGTGCGCATTGTGTGTACACGGACACAAGTAAAATCTCTATTCCTTTCAGTATCATAGTCCAGTGGGAAGGCAATTCGATACCTACAAAATTTTGAGAGAATTATTAGTAAAATATTCCCACCTTTGGGCTGCTATTGAGAATTTCCCTTTAAAAATAGCGAAAATAATCCAATTGCTATTTCTGGCCTGACTCGGGATACTAACCTAAGGTTAACTGTTATTCATTCAATTAATAGGTTAATATTAATTGTTGGCTCTTAAACTATAATAATCTATCAAGTACAAGGTAAATTACATAGTAAATTTGATCCTTAGACATTCCACAAGGGAGACGAATAGCAATAGAGCAGTACTCTTGACTTGTGAGCGAGCTCAGATTATTTTGTTATGAGAATTTTCTTGAAGGTTATTTGCATACACAATGGATCTCATATTTTATGCAAGAAAAATTATTATCTTTTTAGTACATAATATCAATTTTATACATATATTTATATGGAAATGCGGCTAAATTTGATTTAACTTCTAATCCTTGTAATCGACAAGTATAAGGCTGTCTTTTACTCGTTATTTAACATCTGAAAAATATATATTCTATTAACTTTTACTAAGTGCCAAAACCATTTTTGGAAATGGTTAGAATTATTCCCACGTCTCTCTTTAAAATACTACACGTTTATTCACCATTGCAGGTGCCATTGGCGAAGTAGAAGATTCTGGCACGTTTTGAAGCTATTAACAAACAAATTGAATTAAGATCGCGAGCGGTTTGTGTCTAACGTTGTAGGGGTGGCCCGTTGAGTCATTTGTATAATATAATCCACGAACATAATAGTTATTATCGGTTAACGGCTGCTTCACCTGCGTAGCAAATATTTATTACGGATAAAGGGTTCCTACAGGTTAGACTTTAGAGGATAGAAAAGAAAACAGTGATTCTCAATGGGAGAATTCGAGAAGTAATAACGCCATTTTTATTTTTGGTATAGGTATGTGTGAGCACCCATAGTTGACAGCTAGTCCACGTCCGTTTTTCTTTTTTGAATCAAAAATTTATGGAAAACATGTTATGTTTATAATATAATAAATAAAAAGTAAAACATTTTTGGCAAATATCGCAATTAAATTATAACAAAACAATAATTAAATATGCCTTATATTATGCATATTACAATCATGTATGTATAGAATATCCTAAACGGAAAGAATATAATATTATATCATTTTTCAGACAACAAAAACGGTTACCATGGCAACAAATTAGTCATAATAATTTTTATTTCATTTATGCACACTCCTTCCACAGTAATAAATATTTATTTTCATAGTAATATTTATCATAAAATTATTAATAATAAATATATATCATATATATTTTTATACATAATAATTATTATAAAAAATTAAATACATATAACATTTTTTTTTAAATAATGAATATTTTTGACACTCACTTCCGCTACACTAGTTTTCCAATGTATTGATTTTGACTAATGATTAATGACGTTCCCCTCAGTCACGTCTAAAGAAGTTTTACTTCAAAAAATTATTGAAAACACTAAATCTCGCCAATAGTATACTACTAATTAAAAATTTAAAAAAAGAAGATCGGCTGACAAACAGTGGAGGTAAAGGTAATGAACTGTTGTCTTTGCCTATTTACATATGGACTAGCGATTCACCCCTGCTTCGCTCGGGTTCGTCCCTAGCTTGCTTCCCAATACAAACTTTCATCCCCATTTTCACCCCCTTAAGGGATGGTTTCTGAGATAAAAGTAGCATATGTCCTTCCCATGGTCGCAAATTATCTTCTTACTAAATTTCATCTAAATCGGTTCAGTAGATCCAGAGATTACCCCCTACAACGTCAAAAACTCACAAACTTTACCTCTTTATAATATTAGTATAGATTACTATTTATTTCTTTAATTTATATATGAAGTTTTTTTTGTAAAATTTAATACCTAGTCTATACTTTGCTTTTATTTCATTAACTTATAGCCATACCGAGCGGGCATAAGTTTACTTAACCTATTTAAATAGAAATTTGAATGTTCTCGAAGCATTAATTCACCAAGAGATAATTTTATTGTATATTTAACAAAAATACTTTTGAATTTGTAATGCAAAGGAATATCATTTGAAAATTTTGTATTAAAATAAAATAAAACCCGTTTTAGACATACGTATAATACCTAATAGATTCCGTCTGGAAACTTGTGGAAAAGTATACTTTGGGTAAGAAACTCTGTAGTGAAATAGCTTAATTAATACGAATGTACGTATATCATATATATATATATATATATATATATATATATATATATATATATATATATATATATATATATATATGAGACGGAGGAGGATTTAGTTACCTTTTTCTGTTATGAAACCTTATTATTGTTTAAAGTCACTATGTTCTTTAATTTACTTTTTATTGCTTTTAAATTGATTTTGAATTTAGAGCAGAGATTTAGTCTCGAGCGGGGTCGAGACGCCATCACGACATTCTTAGCAGATACGCGGCTTAGTAACGTTGGTTGATCATTGTGGATCATAAAGAGTTATGTTTGATATTGTAGTTGGAAGTCGATGATCGGCGACTGTGAACCCGCTAGCTCTAAATCATTAGATAATTCTCTCACAATGTTATAAACTTGAAACGGTAATCCGTTTCAATTTTATAACATAGTGACTTCCCTGATTAAATTGTGTATTGAGCACTGAATACTTTATTATTTGAGCCCTGATAACGCCCACAAGATGAGTAACCACCAAAGATAGAAAGTAGAAAGAAAAGTAGTAGAAAGTCGCGAACAACTTGTGTCTTAAATCGAGAGTATTCTTTCCAGAGTCTCCGATTGGGGTCGGGACAATTTAGTCCAATTTAATTCCTCCAAGACACAAGTTTGTGCGTTCACCGCTAAGAAAACCCCATTTACTGTGGCCCCTCAATTCCAGGACACACCCCTAACCATCTCCAACAGTATTGGTATTCTTGGTGTCGACATATCCAGCGACGTCCAGTTCCGAAGTCACCTGGAAGACAAGGTCAAGCTGGCATCCAAAAAGCTAGGTGTGCTTAATAGAGCGAAGCGGTACTTCACGCCGGGACAAAGACTGCTTTTATATAAATCGCAAGTCCGTCCCCATATGGAGTACTGCTCACATCTCTGGGCGGGAGCACCGGCATACCAGCTTGGGCCTTTTGATTCGGTTCAGAGGAGAGCTGTGAGAATTGTCGACGATCCAATACTCACAAGCGATATAGAGCCCCTAAGTCTAAGAAGAGATTTTGCGTCCCTATGTGTGCTCTATCGTTTGTACAATGGGTTGTGTTCCGAAGAATTGTTCGAAATGATGCCCACAGCCACTTTCTATCACCGCACCGCTCGCCATCGACAGCGAGTTCATGCTCACACATTGCAGCCCAAATGGTCCCGTACAGTTCGATTTCAGAGGAACTTTCTCCCACGGACCATCTCGCTGTGGAATGAACTCCCTGCCGAGGTTTTCCAGAGGGCTACAGTATGGGGTCCTTAAAAAGGGGAGTAAATAGGTTTTTAAAGGGTCGGCAACGCGCATGCCCCAGGTGTTGCAGGCGTCCATAGGCTGCGGTAACCGCTTACCATCAGGCGGGCCGCATGCCTGATTGCCACCGACGTGGTATAAAAAAAAAAAAAGATGATGTTCGTAGTATATGGATAATATGACATATGTATATATACATATAAAAGGCAATAAAATAAAAATTGTAATGTTTATAATTTACTCTTTTTAAATATTGAGTGGAATTAAAAACTTGCTTTTCATACATAATAAACATTAGCCTTTAGAAATGGCATATTTAAATGCCCAATTAATTCTGGATATTAGACAAACTTATATGATTCGTAGTACTCTTTTTTTTATTGTACGATAGGCTTGCGCTTGACTACAATCAGCGCTGGGAAGCACTGATAAGGTCTAGGTTGGAGCGCGCTTGCCTAGAAAATGCGTATTCACTCTTGCCTTGAAGGTATTTAGATTATAGGTGGCAGGAAACACGGATGCTGGAAGGGTGTTTCACTCGTAAAATATAATATCGTCTGTGCTCATATCAAAAAATACAAACAAATTTCAAATACGTTTCAAATGCAGGTAAGGGAGTCACAAAATACAAATAATCTTATAATATTAAATGAGCAAATCTTGTTTATAAGATTTCGCATATGTTTTATTTCGTATATTTTGTATTTAGATCAAGTTTTGCTTTTTAGATTTATCTAATTACCTACTCGTAGACTATCTTTTCTAAAAAAACCTAATTGTTATAGGTACGTTTCATAAAAACACGATTTTACAAAAAAAAATAGAAGAGCATAGCAGCGTAGTACTAATAATAATACAGACATGTTAAAAAAAATTATAAATTTAATAATAACTAGCATTGCCCGCGGCTCCGCCCGCGTTCAGATGACCAAAACCCATATTCTTAGGTTTTACAGATTAGTATACTCTTACATTGCAGTTTTTGCATTTTTTCTCACAAATGAGATATTTTTCCGCGGTAAAAAGTATGCTATATGTTGATCCCGATAACTTTGACTAAGTAATTAAAGCCTACCTATTAAATACATACCTAATCAAATATTTTCGAAATCGGTGCCAGCCCATACAAAGCAAAGCACACCGACTTCGAAAATATTTGATTAGGTATGTATAGTAAATGAAAACTACCAATCAGTTATTTTTTACTTTTTAGTGCTTTTGTTTGAAGTCGGTTTTTATTTTTTTGTTAAAAAGTTTTTTATATGTATAGTTATTTACTTTAATGACAAAATCAAGCAGCTTTTAGAGTCATTAGACATATTTCTCTGTCGACACAATTTAATTTATGCATAGTTGAGTGTCGTTAGATGTTCTTATTGAAGTCTAGTCATCCTTTTACTTGACATATTTCATTATCGTCCTATAATTACTGTTTAACAAGATTCTAATATAATATTCAAATTCGAGAGACTTCAAAAAGCTTAGATTTTTTATTTTTTATATTTTTTGTAATAATTAATTTATAATTTTAATACGTACCGCGCTTAAATGCCAGATTTAAGAAGGTTATTAAAATATTTTAAAAAAACGTGTGTGTGTACTTGTGTACACACGTAAGAAGTTATACTTCTTGGGCGTAACGGAACAAAAATAGCTAATAAATAAATATCATAATAAATAAAATACAAAAATAGCTAATAAATAAATATAATAAAAAATAGATATCATCCAGTATGTCACAACTCTCTGTTTGTAAAAGGAGTGCAGCTAGCTTCATCATGTCAATTTCAGCTAACTTCATCATGTCGCTTTTTGGCTGTCGGTGAGCGCGCGCATCGTAAAAATTTTACTCTCATAATATTTTCCAAACGTGCCAAAAGAAGTATAACTTCAAAAATATTACTATTTCTCAATTAAATACTGGTTTAGGATTTGCAGTGAACATTCTATTGTTGGAGTAAGTCTATTACATATAATAAAATTGTAACTAAGCCAATCTGTACATTAAAATGTTTTTGAAAAATCTTATCGAAATAAACATTATATACAGAGGCCGAATCTATAGTTTTTGGAATTTTTGTCTGTCTGTCTGTTACCGCATCACAGAAAAACCACTGGAGGGATTTTGATGAAATTTGGTATGGTGATAGCTGGTTATCCGGGTCAACATATAGGATACTTTTCACCGCGGGAAAATATCTCATTTCTGAGAAAAAATACTAAAACTGCTATGTAAGAGTATACTAATATGTAAAACCTAAGAATTTGGTTTTTGGTCATCTGAACGCGGGCGGAGTCGCGGGCAATGCTAGTTTTATAAGTATATACAACAAGAACATCCAAAAAAATCAATGAAAATCAAAATTTTAAATTGTCGTCCAAACCCATACTAGTGGTTCTCAAAGTTGCAACTGCAGTGCAAATAAACGTGCAACGACTTTGTTAACTTAGCCTACTAACCATTTATATTATGGCTCATGCATACAGCTTTAGTTAATGGCATAGTCGAATATAAAAGGTGTTTCGAAATTCGGTCAGTTCAAAGTAATCTGGCTCGGAACCGGAAAGTGCCTATAGGATGTTCTCTTTGCCAATGTTGAGTAATCAAGCCGTCTCTGACCACCGATTGGTTTTGTGGTGTTCCCACTGATTAAGCCTTTCAAATGCTTTAAAACCAAGGATTGACGTTATCCAAATTAATATCTTTTTTTTTATGCGAGAAAATGAAATAAAAAAACGCTACTTAGGTTCATTCTTAAGTATTTGTACAATTTTTTATCGTACTAAAACTTTATAAACGTATATACCGTTTTATCCATACTAATAAACGTGACTAACTAGCTCTGTCTGTTACCTTTTCACGCCGCTGAAAAGATTTCACTACAATTTGGGCATATACTATAGATTACATTCTGGGGATACACATAAGGACTTTTGATCCCCGCTACAGTTACCAAGAGAGCAAAGCCGCGTGCAAAAACTAGTGTTAAATAAATGGAAATGCTAAAAAAATCAAATCGTTAAGATTTAACATTTTATTGTACTAAATTATTATTATTAGATATGTACGTTGTATATTCGTGGTTGTCTGTTTAAAACTTACATTTTGATACACCACTTAATAAATTTGGAAGAAAAAATTTTTTGAAGCGCCTGGAATGCGCTGTTTTTTTTAAATATCTATGACACTCGCGTTATCGAATAGATAAGATTGTATTTTACAATCGTTTACGAATAAAAATCCAGTCTAAACTCCCAGGTTAGAAGTACCTGGAAGCGACTATACGTTATGGCCTGATAAAGATAAATGAATTAAAAAAAAATTCTGAGAGCAAAAAATCTGAATCTGGAAAAATAAATAATTAAAAGTAAAATTAATAATAAAATTTTATTTTAAGCTAGTAAACGTAACCAAACAAAGGTCGGTATTTATGACACCAACAAGGACGGAAAAATATTTTCGCGGCGGCAATAATACTAACACTCGACTTAGGAGGATTACGTCTTGTCAGTATAAATGATTTAATTAAAAAACTCAAATTTCTTTTATAATTATGGGCTTTGAGTGTTTTGGAAACGCGATAAGCCCTTACCGTAAAATGTGATTTTTGATAATGTTATACGTTAAATTGTTACATTTTTTTGGCTGTAATAATAGTATTACTTGAAAAGGGCAGAATTATGTGATTCTTGAAAATCGACTTCTAATTATCTTTAACATTTGTTAATTGTGGGGAAGCCAAGTGATATAACGTAACCTTTTGAGTTTAGACTCTTTGATTGGTTTTAACGAGTTTCATGCGTGACAGTTGGCCAAAAAAGTGTGTTTGTTTTAAAACTTTAATTTATTATTCATTTAAAAATATTTTACTAATTATGTATGGGTAAGCCTATTAGTACACAATATATTCGTATTAAATATAAATAAATCCACATAAGTACATACAAGTCAATCATTTGAGTTATGGCAAGTCGTAAAAACCGTTTATAGCATGCTACTATATATGTAATATTATAGACGGCCGTAATATTTCTGTGCAATGTTGCATGAAATGTGAGTAATATGATTATGAAATAAAAAATATAGATTCTGCTCCACCGACAAAATAGCGTCTTCCTGCTTCGATAAATTTTTCTTTCATGTGTTTTTTGCCATGACTGTAGAGTACAGTAGATTTATGTAACACACACGACACGTTTGGCTTAGTTTTTAGTGTGCTTGCGTACTTGCTGTGCCAGCAGTCACGAGTTCGAGTCCTGCTGGGGGCATTCATTTGTGTGATAAGCACGAAAGTTTGTACTCCAGTGATGGGTGTTTATATTTATAATATGTATGTATTTAAAGTTATATATGTGTAGTGTATCAACTATCTAGTATCCATAACACTAGCCTCACAAACTTACCATGGAACTAGATGGTGCTGTGGGTTATAGTATATTTATTTATTTGTTATTTATGTAATTTATTTTATTTTGTTTAAATGAGTTATTTAAATAGTGTTGTAACTTGTGCTATTTTTTATCTTATATTTTAGACAATAATGTTCTTCTAACCAATTTCGGTTTCGACGGCCTATCTCAGTAGTCTAGTTGATTAGACTCGGGACATATCATAGGGCAGCAGAAGTATGTGCGCAGACACAAGTGCACTCTTTATTCCTTTTAATTCTCACATTCAGTATGACGACAATTCAATATTCGCGCTGAGAAATCAGACGCAAGACCAACGACTTACCGTGCTCTCTGTGGCATAGAGATGAAACATCGCCCAACTTCCCAACTCTGGGATATTACTGAGAGTATCTTGACGAAATACCAAATAACTATACTTTGCCTGACTCGGAATTCAACCCCGTTCTGGGTTTGGCCCCAAATAGTAGCCATACACATGAGCCACTAAACCAACAAGACCGTGTTGCATAACGTTAAACTATATTTCTAGTTTATATTTTTAAACTAGAAATATAGTTAGTTACAAAAATGCATCGGGCGTAGTCAAATGAAGTATAAAACTGAAGAAAAAAATATACCTAATTTTCTATTTTTTGTTATAAATTACATCTTAAAGATTCCCCAATCGCCCAAAGGTTTTTAAATGGCTTAAGCGCTTTTTAATTTTACCTTAATTTATTAGGTTTTGCGGAAACGTAAACAAGATATTTAATAAAAGATAAAACAAAGAAATTAATTAAATATATATATATATATATATATATATATATATATATATATATATATATATATAATTTATAAACAAATAATATTTTTTTTCTCTTTTAGGTACTTATTTATTCTAGAAGTTTCGTTAAATTATTCTAAATGGATAATTATTTAGTTACATTACAAAATTTCAAGTAGGCAGTGGTAGCCCAGTGGTGCTCGCTTGGGACACCGAGTGACTGATATTTTCATGTGACGAATCTTTTCTAACATGATTACCACTTGCCTTACGGTGAAGGGAAACATTGTCAGGAAACCTAACAAGTTATCGAAAGCCATGCTCAGTCCGCCAACCCGCACTTGGCCAGCGTGGTTGACTATGGCCTGATCCCCCGTGTATTGAAGGGTGGCCCATGCCCAGCAGTGGGCTGTGGGACGTTAAATAGGGCTGAATACATACAAAATTTCAACTACTACTACTTCTTATTACGTAGTGTTTTAATTTTCACTTTTAATTAAAAATAATATTTATTGCATAAATGCTGTTTGTAAAAAATTTCTACACCTTGTAATAATTATTATTTCAAATGTAATATTTTGGTATGTTTATCACAATGAAGTCACACAGAGTAAGTAGGTAGTGTAATATTAACAAAATGAAGTCACAGAGAGATGTATTTAGAAAATTAATTTTAAATTAACCTAACACCGGTAGTACTAAGACTAAGCAAATATCTAACTTCCCAAGAGACTTACGAGACTTGCCGTGTTCTGCTTCATTTAACACATTTAAGAGCTTTACCAATTTCCTGTTCAGATAACGCCTACTAATTTCTTTTATTAAGGACTTATGGTTCAGTAGTTTTATATCGGTTTACTGTATCGAAAGTTTTACATTTGATTTCGTTTTGAGAATCCAAATGAATATAAAAAATGTTAAAGTTTATTGTCAGTCTGTCTATTACTTTTTCTTAGCAAGGATATAGATACACTAGGTACCGTTATCCTCCACCACACACGAACACGAACGGAGATAGGGCAGCAACTAGTAAATTATAAAGAACATTCAGTATTTAGTCGAGTTTTAGTCGAACGTTACGCAAAATAAAGGTTTCATATGACCTCTTTCTTAGTTATCTTAAAAAGAAATAAAGTATTGTTAATATTTATCTATTTTAATAAAAATAAATAATATAATATGCCCGGCAGCCGGTGATGATAAATACATATATATATATATATATATATATATATATATATATATATATATATATATATATATATATTCAGTTAAGTCTGTATTACTTAGAGAAGCTAAGCTAAAAAGTGGAAATACTTTAAAAATCAGTGAAATAGTTTCAGAGCTTATCTATATTAATATTATGAAGAGTTAAAGTTTGTAAGTTTAGGAGTTTGTTTGTAGGAAGTAATCTCTGGAACTACTGGACCGATTTAGATGAAATTTGCTTTATAGATAGTTTTTATCCCGGAATTCATCTCTTGAGGGGTTAAAAAGGGGGATGGAAGTTCGTATGAGGAATCAATAATTTTTCGAAGAAGAGTTATAAAACTGAATCATACCTATGTTGTATATAATATATATGTATGTACTATTATATATAGTCTATCTATTTCATACTAACCGTCAAAAAGTACCTAGGGACGAACCCGAGTGAAGCGAGGGTGAATCGCTAGTCTTCTATAAACAAACAAAATAGCCATCACTTGATTGTTATCAAGTGTGAGTATTTATTGAAATTAAAAAAAGATTTCAAAAGACTTAGTCAAAATTGGAAATTGTTGATTTAATTAACTACAGTAATAATTCTCAACTTTGAAAGAGGATTACTTGTTGTCATAACAAACAATTTAATTAATAAAACGCGCCTTACCTTTATAATTTTATCCTAAACATTTTCTACAGAATTTGGCAGAAGGCGTCACTTATTGCCCGTTGCCATTTTGTATTCAAGTATATTATATTTTATTTTATTTGCAAACACAAAATATGAACTACATTTTATGTATACGGAGAGAGAGAGTTTCGAATGTATAAAATAGATAAACATAAAGGAAGACTCTGAAGTAAAATAAGTTAATTTATGCATGACATGACATGTACTTCTAAGTACCTTTATTGTAAATATATTCATTAATAAAAAAGAAAACCTATATAAGCAGAAAAAATTAATTATGCATGCTTATATAGAAAATATATTTCTATTTTTTGATGAATTTGTTAAAATTTTCTGTCAAAAAATGATCAGTAGTAGAACAACTACCCAGTAGTTGGCGGAGTTACACACGTTGCCTCAGACAGCCGTCAGTGGTGCGCCGACGTGCAGTGATCGGTCATATCGAATTCTCGTCCCAACGAATTTTGAGAGTAAAGAAACAGATAATACACTTGTGACTATGCACATACGCACCTCACTATACCTAATATACGCATCTGCACCATTATCTAGTCACGATTATATCTGTTCGAATTATAAAAAAAATCGTACATTTTTGGGGGATAAAAAGAAGCTTAGGTGCTATTCCAGACCTATATCTGTGCCAAATTTCATCCAGATCCGTTTAGCCGTTCTATCGTGATTGACTAACAAACCACCAAACATTTATCGAAACCTTCACATTTCTAATATTAGTAAGATAAATAGGTATATGTCTTCGAGAACCTAGCAAGTTTTCAAAAAAACATGAGTCCTCCCCACCTCGACAAAGTTAACACACATAGGTACCTAACACTAACCTATGTGTATAGTTTAAATAAAAGACCATCTGTGTACTGAATTCGTCCAGCCGTTTCAGCATTAAGAAGATACAAACATACACACACAAATAATAACTTTCGCAATTATAATAGTAGACCCATTTATATTTTGCCTAACACGCTTTAACTAAAACTCCAACTTTCGAAGTAACGAAACCACTTTGCCGCTCAAGTTTCTTCTCAATGTTATAATCTTTTAAGCTGAGTCGCCAGACAGCATGAATCAATCATGGCGAGAAGAAAACGAGTTGCTGTTGTCATAAAGTTGGTTTATAACTTCCCGCAATATCATAATCCTATCCACGGTATTTACCAAGAAGAAAAGTTTTTATTAGAATGCTAGTAAATTATAGATGACGTAAATTTACTAATAATAATATAATAAATTGATACTACGTTTCTTTAAAAACCTCTTTACTTTGATGCTCCACTCGATAGGCATTTTAATTTTTATAATTTTGATATAACTACCCAGTGTCACTCTCACAATGAAGACGAACCTAACGAAACCTCTTAAGCTAAAACCCATCAAGAAGTTTATGCTACAGAGCGTGCCAAAGAAACATACATACATACATACATACACTTAAAAAACCCTTCCTATCCTTCTAGCGCAGTCGGGTAATAAATGACAGTTTATTAGAACTTGTGTTCACGTAGTAGTCGAAATTCGACCAAAATCATTATAAAAGAAATGAGGTAAACATAATATATGAACAGATTTTACTTACCTGTTTAAAAAAGTAATTGTTTTTTGTCTGTCTATCTGGGAACGTATCACGAGAAATCCACTGGACAGATTTTGATGAAATTCGGTACGAATATAGATTATCCGGGTCAACATTTAGAATATTTTTTACTGTGGGAAAATACCTCATCTCTGAGGAATATATAGTAACCGTTAAAATGTATCCAAAGGCGAACCCGATCGGAGCGAGGGTGAGTCGCTAGTAATTAATAATTACCTAAAAAATAAAATATATTAAGTTAATTTTTGTCATAATATATACAATGTTGTCATGCAATACATTTCTTCCATTCCAGCAAAAGATTTGATGAGAAGTGAAGAAGATGCGTATTTATCAAATTCTCATAGCTACCAAAACAATAAGTTTGTGCCAAATGTTAACGTAAGTTGTGCCAATTTTCATACGGTATATATCAAAAGTTGCTGTGGTCTGTCTGAAGCTTATTCTTATTTTCGACCTTAACATATCTTTGTTAAACTTTCAAAAGAAATAGACCTGGAAAGAAACTTATATCTTTTTGTTTTTATTGAAGATTAGTGACTCACACTCGCTTCGTCCGGGTTCGTCTCTAGGTTGCTTCCCCATGCCAACTTTCATTCCTATTTTCACCCTCTTAAAGGATTATTTCCGGGATAAAAACTATCCTATATCTTACCCAGGATCTCAAACTATCTTCTTACCAAATTTCATCTAAATCAGTTCAGTAGTTTCGGAGCCTATTCAGTACCAACAAACAAACAAATAAATCTTTCCTCTTTATAATATTCATATAGATTACCTCTAGCCCGTGGTTTTGCTCGTATGATATGTATTTTAACGATAGCCTATATTATTTAAAAATTGATGTAGTTTTCTAATCTATACTAATATTATAAAGAGGCAGAGTTTGTTTGTTTGTTTGATTGATTGAACGCGCTAATCTCAGGAACTAATAATCCGATTTGAAAAATTCTTTTTGCATTAGATAGCCCTTTTATTGAGGATAACTTTAGGCTATATAACATCATGCTACTACCCAATTGAGCGGAGCAGTAATCATAAATGTCAACAAATTGGGCAGACTTCCACACATTATTGTAAAACTAAATAATTTGTAGAAACGGTATAGAATTTCCAAAGAGTATCCTTAGTAACAATTATTTTGATAACTAGCTTGCACTAACATATCATATTTTAAAATATTTACATACGCGTGTTTATAAAATTAATGTCTGCACTCTTGTTAAGCCCTTGTACAGTTTTAGGCTCTAGCTATATGTAAATCAACACTGAACATGAATTTTAAAGACATTTAAATAACCATCTCATATATACGACTGTACGTGACGCTATTTCTCCTACTCTTCATAATCCTGGACATGAATAATGAAGCGCATAGTCATATATGTTTAAAATAATGCACACAGTTTTAGGCTTTATATTAAAATGTATAAGGGGGAAAATTGGATAAATAAAACGTGAATATGTGACAAGTAATAAAGCAATGGTTCTCAAATGTGCCAGGAAGCTCGTTGCGTCACATCCGCAAACTGCTGCGTCACACTCGTTCAGCCAAAATTATATTCTGAATACAAATAATTTGCTGACAGACTGACAGTCTTTGTTAGAATGTCAGGAGGAATGTTGTTATTTAAATTTTACTACACAAAAATGCACAATTTGTATGAAAATAGCCGCGTGCGTGTCAGATAGAACCTTTTTTTTATATACAGTTCGCTTATAACCTTTGCCACTCCTCATTCATTTTACAAAGGTTTTATTGCGTATAAAAATTATATGACTAACGGGGTTAAAGTTATAGACTGGGATAACACATAGGTTACTTTTGTCTCGCTGAGAGAATATCTGCATTAATATTATAAATGTGAAAGTTTGTGAGTATGGATGTTTGTTAGTCTTTCACGCCAGAACGGCTGAACGGATCTGGGTCTGGATGAAATTTCGCACAGAGATAGATTATAATCTGGTATAATAGGATACTTTTTATTCCAGAAAATTGTGCGGTTCCCGTGGGATAGGTTTGTTTTTGTTTTCCTAGAGGCAAATCCGAGCGAAGCGAGGGTGAGCCGCTAGTAAAGAATATGTTGAATATATTATAAAGTACTTATGTATATAGTAAGTAATAATTAGGTTTCCTATATTTTATGTTAACATCAAACTACATTATGCACAGTATTTTTTTAATATTTAAATCAATATAAGTATTTAACTATGTTAAAAATTTCATGAAACGTATGGAACAGAAATATAAAATAAAACTACGATAATATCCGGAAAGATAGTTCCATTTAAAAATTCATGAAATTCATATTACCCATTTATTAATACTATATATTTATTTTACTCATCTATACATATAATAAAATTCTAACTAAGTCGAATCTGTACATTAAATATTTTTTGGAAAATCTTAATGAAATAGACATTATTATCGATACAGAAGCCGAATCTATAGTTATTAGAATTTTTGTCTGTCTGTCAGTCTGTCTGTTACCGCATCACAGAAAAACCACTAAAGGGATTTTGATGAAATTTGGTATGGTGATAGCTGGTTATCCTGGTCAACATATAGGGTACTTTTTACCACGGGAAAATATCCCATTTCTAAGAAAAAATACAAAAACTGCATTGTAAGAGTATACTAATATTTAAAACCTAAGAATTTGCATTTTGGTCATCTGAACGCGGGCGGAACCGCGGGCTATGCTAGTGTATTATATATTGCTGCACACATAATATTTTGTTCGATCAAAGTAGAACGCTTGCTTAATATAAACATTTACTAAGACGAAGATCTGGATCTATGACTTTTATGAAATAGCAAATCCTAAACATAAATTATTCACCACAATTCAGTAGAGGATTTATAAAATATAGAGAATATCATTAAAAGATAAATATCAAAGTCAAGTGGAGTATCTGACCCAGTCTCGAATGCCAATTGCCAACGTTTGTGGCACGTATCACTTCACTCGGCGTGCTCGTAACATCGATTCTCGATTTCCTTAGAAGAATCAAATAAAAATGTATCGCTAGTGAAAGCATTCACTTTGTTCAGATTACCTGCACGTAATGGATTTTTAATACGCTTGAGCTCTTATAGTTTATGATGTTCGATTTTTTTCATACAAAACTTTTATATTTCAATGACGTATTTAAGGGACATAACGAGTAACTGATAAATTTGATGTTTTTCTAATACTTTCTTAGATTCACACCAATATCTGACATTTTAAATCGATATCATTATTATTTTTAATCTATCTTTTCGGATTTTTTCGCGTGACTGTTTCTCCTGGTTGCTAATGATGTAAAGCATTCGAAATGTCGAGAACAAAAATCAAAATGAATGCGCGCAAAAAATAAAAAAAGTTTTATTGAAACTTTTTACTTTGATAATATATAAACAAAATTAATTAAATTGTATCCGCTAAGCGGCAATAGCTGCATGTAGTCGTGAAAGGAAGCGCTTGCTATGAAAACATACTGCGTAAGTTAATTTTTTAACTTTTGGAATATCCGGGTCAACATAAAGGATACTTTTATTACCGAAAAACATCTCATCTCTGAGAAATCTATACTAACCATTGAAGCATTCCTAGGTATAAAACAGCTCAGAAGGGTTTTCCAGGAAGACAGATATTTGGCAATTAACAATTATATTTCTCGCTTTTTCTGTATACTCATTTTACATTTATATTTTATATACCTAACTCATATAATGCGAATCACCGACTGTCCACTTGACACATGAAACATCTATATTCAAAATCTACGAACTGGCACATAAAATAACTAAATGTTACAGTCGGCCATCCGTTACAATAACGAGTCCCTTCGTTTTAGGCCACACTAAGTCAAAAAAGTTTCACAATTCATTACAATTCACTCATCTTACATTAAAAAAAGTTTGTTGATTCCTGCTACTCTCTATTTCTATCTCTAATCTGTTTGTTCTTAACAATAATCAAATATGCTGTTAGATTTTTATCGGTAAATGTATCTTCAGTAGAGGCGTGCACCCAGTGGAACAATCCTCATCTTCACTCTGTGAATCTAGTCACTAGGTTCGATTTACTATTTCTCTTAAGGCGAGAGAATCTTAGACTGCCCACCCCCTTCAGCTCGGCAGCTAATTTATTTATGTGTCGGTCCAATCTGGCTTGATAATTATTGCTGTTTAACTCGACATTTTCCTTCACTATTTGCAGATTGAAATCTAGGTAAACATATTTATTACTTATATTTGGTGGAACATTGATCATGGTTCTCATTGTTTTGCTCTGAAACCTTTCGAGTATTTCAATATTACTATGGCTGGCTTTACTCCAGAGCTGAATGCCACAACTCCATATAGGCTTTCCGCTTTAGTATAGCTTTATAGGTATTAGATAGCCATTTTACTGTCATTTGCCAACGATGACTTACGACTGATGAGCCCATATATGCTGCGGAATTTGTGTCTAGCTGTTTCCTTTTAGTCCATATGTGTTTGCGCCAAGTGAGTCTACGGTCGAGATGTATACCTAAGTATTTGGCGTCATCAGATTGTGGGATCTCTCTTTCACAGAAGGGTAGGTTTTCCTTCTAAATGTGTAAGTTGCTTGAATCGGTTTATTTGTATTGGCTTTAATGCGCCACTGCTGGAACCATGCTTCGATGAGAGTCAGGTGTGATTGGAGTCTTACAGATCGGGTCTCAGGAATCGGGATTCTCATGGGTCGAAAGAAGTGAGGTATCATCTGCGTATGTCGCTGTAATGGTATTGGCGTAGAGGGTAGATCTGATGTAAATATTAAATAAAGAACTGGTCCCAGTATGTTACCATGACCTAAGGTATTTCTCTATTTCATTTTCTAGATTTTGATTGTTGCTGGGGAGTGGTTCGAAGGCTGTATGTAGGTGATTAGCGTCGATCTTAGTTTTTTTTTCACAGTCTGAGCGGACACAAGAACCCGTTTGTGTTCTCAATGGTGTACTTTGTTGTTTTGGACGCTTTAGGATTCTGGTAGGCTTCCACAACGAATAGTTCGGGTCACTAGTATGTGTCAGTCTTGCGAGATATGATTGTAGGTTCTCATTTTCCACATCTTTAGTTAGCGTCTTTAGTTCTTGTGAGGCTTTATTGAAGGCTGTCTTATCTCGAAGATAGTGGGTGGTGTGCCATACTCCCCGGAGTCTACGTCTTTTGTTGATACAATTCTTAATGAACGCGGGGTATACATGTTCTTTTGTAGTTCCCGCTTTATGATGGGATGTAGATCTGTTCGGCACGTCATGAATCAATCGGTTTAATCCTTCTATGGCCTGATGAAAAAAAAGGTCATTGTGAGTCACGGGTAGGCTTTAAATATACTAGAGGAATTACTCCTATTCTTTCACTAACTTTGCTTTAAATCTCAGGGCATAATCGCTATAGCTATCCTGTCACTACAACTTGACAAGAGGATAGTTACTTCTATTCTTTCACTACCATCTTGCTCCAAGTCTTATGACCTGATATCGCTATAGTTATTATATCACTAACTTCAACTAGAGGATAGTTACTTCTATTCTTTCACTACCAACTAGTCGAGCAACCAGTCATACATAACACTCATGCTCGGCGCACATCCGCTCGAGCTCTTTGTTATGCAGACAGGTTCACTACCTATTTGTCTTATAGTTATCACTAACTTCAACTAGAGGATAGTTACTTCTATTCTTTCACTACCAACTAGTTGAGCAACCAGTCATACATAACACTCATGCTCGGCACACATCTGCTCGAGCTCTTAGTTATGCAGACAGGTTCACTACCTATTTGTCTCTACAATATTAATAAAAATACTCCTCCTCTCCATCAAAAGTCATACTCATCAAATAAATAAATAAACAGAACTTCCCGTGTTTAAAGTTTGGCCAATGGTGATCACTACAGCTCTGCCTCCTACTTCGCAAATAGTGAACACTATCTTGTCGGCTCTCGTGTCCGATCGGGCTTCGGCTGCAATGCTCGCCCTCACAAGCTCTTAGCTTCTTCTATCTGGTTACGTAAAACATACAGGGGACGATTTCTTATCTCCGTCGCCTCATTTCGTCAAATTCACCTCCATCCATCTAGAACTTGTACACACAAATATCATTAGTTTATTATATTTTAAAACTTTGTTATATATCAATTGAAGTGCTTAACAAATAAAAAATAATAATTAGTAGTATTTCATAGATTTGTTCAAAAATAAATCTATGTTCTTACACTTTTTTTTTATTTTTATTTTTCATAGGGGTTGATTGTAAAGACCATGCCACCCTTATAGGAAATACATTTTTTTTTATCTATTCTACCTTTTTAATACTAATTGCACAATTTTATACGGCATCTTTGCTTGACCCAATTGGGGTGTTACAAACACCAACATCCATTTTATTTAGCTTACATGTTTCAAAGAAACATATTCTGCCTGCCTCATTCTGAACACATTTCATTAAATTATGATTAGTATCTTCCACAATCCCACACTCAGCGCAATCTGTCGAATTTGACTTACCCATTAAAACCGCAAAATAGTTCAATGGAAGGTGACCCGAACGAAGCCTAAAACTAGTTTCAGTATCATATCTACTCATATCGGCCTAGCTGACTCATGAGAAGCGTCATATATATATATATATATATATATATATATATATATATATATATATATATATAGGTAGGTTGAATAGTTTTATACCCAATACTTTTATGTAACAGTTTTTCACTAAGATATTCTTTCCACGTTTTCTAATCATTGTATTTTTATTAAAAACAAAACATCTGACCAATATGGTAAGTATGTAGTATACACGGAATACGGTCTGTTATGGCTTCTCTTGCAAATTTATCTACTATTTCATTATTTTCTAGGCCGACATGTGAGGGTACCCACTGTAGTACAATTTGTTTATTTTTACAATGGAGATTACTTAATAACTTAATAATTTCATAAGCTATAGGCATTCCTCTATAGGCTAGAGTACACCGATTCAAATGTAAAGAGCACTTTAAAAATTTGCCAGTAATACTTCTCGTAATCCCAGAAATCAATATAGGACAGAGCTTCAGCAGTAGCAAAGAGTTCAATATGCATAATCAAAAATTTAGAATTTAGAGTTAACTTATAATTTTCTTAGATTGCGGGTCCCAAAAAGCTGCTGTAGCCCCACAATTATCCGTTGAACCATCATTATAGATTTTGTAAAAATCAAAATATTTTCCACTAATGAACTTTATGCAGACCTCATGCAATGTGTGGAGATTATAAAACTGTTTGTACCTATTCATAATATCAACATCTGTTCTTATACTTTTCGATAAATCTATTTTATTAGCCCAGAGTTCAATGAAAACATTTCCATCCGTTCACTAGAAAAAATATTGGTTGATTTATAAGCTTCACGAATTTTAGGTAATAGAGGTTTTATTTCATGTGTTCTCTATAAGTATCTGTAATATTTGTGTGAAAACTATCTAATAAACTATATTATTGTTTTAAAGGAACTGATTTTTAACCAAAATTTGCCTGCAAGGTACCTATTCTACGAATGTGGAGTGGAGGGTGATAAAGCTCACATTCCACGTTTTGATGTATCCACCGATTATTCTCAAACATTGGTTCTAAACTATATCCAACTTTTTAAAATGAGTTTTGCAACTATTAAGTTAAAAGATTTTTTTTATTCTCAAAAGGGCAAAGTCACTTACATGAGAACAACGTAATTACATAAAGTAAAAATTATGCAAATAGTCGCCACATAAGTAGGTACTAAGTTAACAAGATATAGTTACAGATGTATGTATATTAAATGTTATTAAATTGGTTATTTTCCAAAATATATTGTGAGAGCTGAGATTTAAATCCGTTAATTGAGCTTACATTTTTTTAAAGTAGATAGATAGTAATTTGTTATAGAGTTGTGATCCTTCAAATGTAATATCCTTCTTTGTATTATAATTTGTTGTAGTTGTTGGGAGAACTGGTATAGTCAATTTTACTACGAATTAATGAAATATATAGACGTCGCATGTGCACTGGATGAATGCCCCAACTAGAACTGCCAAGATCTTTAAAACTTTTAAACATCTAGATAAATTAACCTTTAATTCATCTATATGCTTTTTCTATTTTAGTGACTTATCCAGCCAAACACCTAAATATTTAATACTATCAACTTTTTCCAAAGCAATGTTATTAATTTTTAAATTAATTATTTATTTTCTATAGTCAGACATGAAAACACAAATCTTTGTTTTTGATGGCGATACAGTCAACCTTATATCGGATAAATGACTATTCAATTCATCTAGCGATCTCTGCATACGTATGGTCCCTAAGCTAAAGTTATCACAAGTTATTTATATCACAAAATCATCAGCATATTGGGATATTAATACATTTTTTTAATCTTTTTGCATAAATTCATAGTTGCTATATTGAACACTAAAGGTGATAAAGGATCGCCTTGGGCTAAGTTCTCCTAGAGACATAATACGAGTTATCGATTAAAATATTAAGATTTCTTTCCTTGAAAAAAATATGTACGTAGGTGCAAATATTAGATCCGACTCCCATTTCCTCCACGTTATGTAAAAGACCTCTAAGATTGTTATTATATGCATTATCGATGTCTATAAAGCGTACTATAGTGTACGTCTTCCTTAAAAGAAAACTTTCTCTATTGTCAATACTAAATCACTGAGATTATCAAGTGTAGATCGGAATTTTCTAAACCCATTTATCCGCTTTTTAAAAAAATTCAAACTTTTCTATAAACCATTGTATTCGCTTCAATAGAATGTTATGAAAAGCTTTACAAACGGACAACATCATTGAAATAGGTCTTAGGGATGAACTAGAACCAACCCGACCAGGTTTCGGAATAGGAACAACTTTAATGTCTCCCTACTGTTTTGGTATAAATTCAAGATTCAGAAATTTATCGTATAGTAAAAGTAACACGTTTTGGCATTATTTGGAAGGAACCTAAGAATGGAATATAAAATATTGTCACATCCAGGAGTAGTATCTTTTGAGCTAAATGACTTTTCAACTTCTGTTATTATACAATATTCAATCTAAGTTAATATGTATTTTGTCGCCTTAATTCTATCTCAACACATCATTTCTACTTTCAAATAAAATTTTCCGTAGACATTTTTAATATACTTTGGATTAATCCATATACATCTAACTAATAATCACACTATTTTGTATTTTTTTTCATATTATTCAACTTAATACACAATTACCTCACAAATTGAAACATATTTTAGGATTTTGAATCCTTTCACTGAAAAAAAATCATATAAATTACAAAATAACGTAACCTTCAAATTGTCAGATGATCCGTGGGCGTTGCAAAAACAGTATATTTTTGCAGTGATCCCACTTCTGAGCTAAAACAGCTCAGAAGGGTTTTCCAGGAAGACAGATATTTGGCAATTAACAATTATATTTCTCGCTTTTTCTGTATACTCATATTACATTTATATTTTATATTCCTAACTCATATAATGCGAATCACCGACTGTCCACTTGACACATGAAACATCTATATTCAAAATCTACGAACTGGCACATAAAATAACTAAATGTTACAGGTACGTACCCGAGCGAAGCGAGGGTGACCTGCTAGTATCTTATTTAAATATATGTAATATTTAACAGTTCAACATATAGTTTATCCGTGCCGAATATCTTGTGACCGCTGAAGCTATTCGAATATAAATAAAATTCACATATTAGCAGAATTCTGTTCAACATAAAATAGGAATAAATTATATCACAAATAACAAATAAATTTTATGACAATATATCTAATTTAAGTAATGTCAGTGAAATCCATCGAGTTACCTATTCTACGCGGCATTACCAAATTACATATTATAGTACTCGTATTAGCACTTCCAAAATATAAACTTAAACAACTTGACGAATGACGACACGTTTGGCTCAGTTTGTAGTACCCTACTTACTGTGCCAGCGGTCGCGGGTTCAAGTCCCGCTGGGGGCATTCATTTGTACGATGAGCACGAATGTCTGTACTCCAGTCATAGGTGTTTATATTTATAATATGTATTTATTTAAAGTTATATATTTTGTGTAGTGTAATAACTATCTGGTATCCATAACACAAGCCTTGTAGCTTACTATGAAACTAGATGGTGTTGTGTGTTAATGTCCCAACATATTTAAACTTAAATAAAAAAATATTAATGACCAAAGAACAAGAGTAAGAAGTAGTATTTAATAAACAGTGTAGAAGTTACAAACTCCTCTCTCATATGAAATTTGTATTACAAGAAAGCATCGAGTCGAACATTAATCGACATCCTTTATCGAAGTGGTCCTTTAATTATTCAAGCACGTAACGAGGAAACAGAATGACGCCAAATACAATTATTGGAAGCCATTTGCAATTCTAAGTTAACCGACTGTTATTAATTTAGTTTTCATAAAGTATATTAAAGGATAGTCGTAAGTAAAGTTAGTTAAAGTTAACGGTTGCGACAATATAACCGTTTTGCTCAGGCGCGACATTTTTGTTTATCTTATATATATATATAAAAATTAATCCCTATTTCCCTTGGTCACGCCATCACGCGTGAACGGCTGGACCGATTTAACTATTTTTTTTTTGTTGTGTTTGTTATTGTCAGAAGGTTCTTATGAAAGAACAAGTTTAAAAAATTGCGCGGAAAATTATAAAATTTAAGAATACTTATTTAGGAATACTTAACAATCAAATAATATACAAATAAAAATGAATGTTGGTAAACGCATAAGTCAAGAATGGCTGAACTAATTCGGGGAATTTTTTTTTATGTTTTAATAAAGAGAAAAAATGGAAAATTTTTAAATTAACGAAAAAAAATATATGGCTAACGCTAGATAATAACTATTTATATCTATTTAAATCGTACCTAGTGACGAACCCGAGCGAAGCCAGGGTGAGCCGCTAGTAATATTAAATACAGATCGTGGCACTTAAAAATACTAAAACAAGTAGCCAATATGTTCTTACTTCTTATAGTACGTCTATCTATAGTCTATTTGCGTACTTACTTCATCCAAATTGCTCCAGCCGTTTTAGCGTGAAAGCAATCTATACGTAAAATAAAACTGTAGAGGTCGAATGTCTGTACATAGAAAAAAAATTCTAAAAACCGAGTCAGGGGGATGTAAGAAGAGAAATAGAACAAATCCAGATTTTTTTCAAATTTTTTGTTTCTGTTTATCTGTTTAACTGTCTGTTTGTACGGGCTAATCCCCGAATCTATTGGACCGATTTAGATGTTTTGTCTGGTGGTACTTTATATCCCCGGGCAACATGTTAGATACTTTTCACCCCCGTGGGATAGTTAAAAAACTATAATAACTTATACAGCTTAGTACACAAAACTACTGATTGGATTTTAATGAAACTTTACAATAATATAGTTCATACATGACAATAATAAATTTGGTTACTTTTCATCCGGGAAAATTAAAGAGTTCTCGCGGGACAGTCAAAAAACTATAGTTCTTATACCGCTTAGTACACAAAAACTACTG
Organism: Brenthis daphne; assembly: GCA_947093115.1. Classification (NCBI taxonomy): domain Eukaryota; kingdom Metazoa; phylum Arthropoda; class Insecta; order Lepidoptera; family Nymphalidae; genus Brenthis; species Brenthis daphne. The sequence goes on along the minus strand of OX352477.1, from coordinate 17,840,109 downwards.
ATAGGATTTTGATGAAACTTTACATACAAATATTAAAATATTAAATTAAAAAATAATATTCGACTCAGTTAGAATTTTTTTATTTGTATAAATGAGTATTTTAGATACAATTGAGCCTCGTTTAGTCGGAAATTAAATCCCATAAGTATACAAACATAATCTCATCAAAATCGGTCCAGCCATTAAAAAAACAGTCAAGTAATTTAAAAAAACATAACCAACACACAAAAAGTCCCCAAACAAGTTATTTTGAAAAAGAAAAATGTAAAGGTAAAACTAAGTGAATAAAATATAACGAAACCATTTCTCTTCCGTCTTCTGCAAGGATTTAGAAAAAATACTGTGCACCTATTATTATGGATGTGATATTTTATTATTTTGTTATTACGGTACTCGAGGTAATCGCTTGTAAATAGTTCATCTAATAACGTTATTTCCTATTCGAATAAAAATATTTGAGTTCTCAAGGGAAAAACAGCATTCTTTTTAACCGCGGCTTCCAACAAGGAGGAGGTTCTCAATTCGTCGAAATCTTTTTTTATGTATGTTCACCGATTACTCGAAGACGCCTGAGCCGATTTGGTTTATTTTTGTTTCAAAGGGTATAATTCCCAGGTGGTCCCATATAAATTTTATCGAAATCGGTCGATTATTAATATTAAATAAATTGTTTAATCGAAATGTTATTAAAAAACTTTCTTCTTACAAATTACCTGCTTATTACGTCTACACTAAAAAATGGAAACATAAAAATTAAATAAAAACCGACTTCCAGGCACTAAAATGTAAAAAATAACTAAACGGGCGTTTCTATTTAGAATAGATACCTAATCAGATATTTTCGGAGTCTTTGCCAGCCGACAAAATTTTAAGATTTGAATATCTAATAGGTAAATATTTATTTTACGTATCGAAATAAATTAGATTTGCTTTGCATTTACAAACGTGCCAAAAGAAGTATAGCTTCAAAAAAACTTTTTAACAAAAAAGTTAAAACCGACTTCAAACAAAAGCACTAAAAAGTAAAAAATAACTGATTGGTAGTTTTCCTTTACTATACATACCTAATCAAATATTTTTGAAGTCGGTGTGCTTTGCTTTGTATCGGCTTTGCTTTGTATCGGCTATACTAATATTATACATCTATACTAATATTATAAATGTGAAAGTTTGTGAGTATGGATGTATGGATGTATGTTATTACTCTTTTACGCAAAAACTACCGAATGGATTTTGATGAAACTTACAATAATATAGCTCATAGATCAGAATAACACATAGACTACTTTTTATCCCGGAAAAATGAACAGTTCCCGTGGGATAGATTTGTTTTTCTAGAGGCGAACCTGAGCGAAGCGAGGGTGTGAGCCGCTAATATAACATATATTACAAAAACACACTTAAATTCATGAGTAAACTTCCAAAAATTAGTTAAATGAGACAAAATTGACAAAATTGTACAAACTACTTAATTTAATTCTTTGTTATTTGGTTTTTAGGCGTGCCAGTTGTACAAACTGGATACTGAGAATTTTTAAACTACATGTAAACTCTTACTTGTTAATTTTATTAAATGTATAAGAGTAGATACTGAACTTAGTACAGAAAGATAAAATAAAATAAATATGTCAGGACATAAACACACAACACCATCTAGCTCCATGGTAAGCTACGAGGCTTGTGTTATGGATACCAGATAGTTGATACATTATACATATATAACTTTAAATACATACATATTATAAATAAAAACACCTATGACTGGAGTACAAACAATCGTGTTCATCACACAAATGAATGCCCACAGCGGGACTGAAACCGCGACCGCTGGTACTGCAAGTAGGATCACTACAAACTGAGCCAAACGTGTCGTCGAATGTTATTAGAGTTGACATTAAAACATAATTTTGTTTTCATAAACTCTCACATATAAATCAACTTTATAAAGTCTCTCGGAATATTTACTCGAAAACCGTTAAATAAATACAGTAAGCTACGTCCTTATAATTATATACGCTAGTAATTTTCTTTTATTATTGTTCATCTGAAAGTTGTACATATTTTCTATGAGAAAGTTCATTGTAACGTATGAAAGGAGCTTTTGGAAGATTTTCTTGCGATTCAGAAAGATCTTGAATTAAGTTAATACTAATACCGAAGTAAAGGATGGAATAAAAAAGTTTTTTATACCATTGCTATGTACATTTAAGGCGTAAGGAAGGCAAAGTTTTTATTATACCTACAAAGTTTCTGGTAAATAAGAAATACATTATATTATTTGGTAAATCTTCTAAACAATTTGCTTTATTTTTGTTGTATAACTTATAAGCTGTCTGCTTCGGTTTCGATCGACAGTATTAATTTCCACATAAGTTTAACCATCATTCTAGGGATTGAAAGTTAAAAATTCTTATCTTAGAGGTTACCCATTATACGAGTAGCAACAAGCGTGAAAATTTTCACCTGCAAGGATTTAACGGTTTGGTATTTGTATGACAAATACCGCGTTGTTGAGCCCACTCAAATTGGAATTTGACATTTAAAAAATTTATAACGGCAATTTTCCTTCGGAATTCTTTGGAGGGGGTCACTGGAAGTCTAAATTTAGATTCTCGGGGTACCAGACCCGAAGCGTCATCCACCATCTTGAATTTAAGGGTTGATTTTTGTTTATTGAATAACTCGTTAATTTTCAATTTTACTCTAAAAATAGTTATTACAAAATTTGTTTAAAATCAAATTTCCTACAATTTTGGTCTTTATCAATTTTTTTCGTAGAATCGATATTTTTCGATTTATACGTGAGAAAATCTTATCATTATATTATCACGTTCATTATTGATGTTTTCGTATTATTAGATTTTTAGTTAGTTTTTCGGTTGATTATATGTAGATATATAAATATCTCGTGTCACGGTGTTTGTTATCGCACTCCTCCGAAACGGCTCGATCGATTTTAATGTTTTTTTCGGTATTTGGTAGGTATAAGAATAGGTTGTATAGTATTTTTAACCCTCCTACCCCCACCACATATTTCAATCGCGATTTAAATATTTTTGTATGAACAATATTATATAAACACATAGCGATAAACCTAAGCGAAGCGAGGGTATGTCGCTGTATAGTATAACTACTAGTATAGTATTATATGATCTGTGGTATAACATAAAGCCAAACATTTTTTTTTTGTAGATTGAACATTAGGGCGCAGGTTCTGCTAGTATTACACTATAATTGTAAACTGCATTAAATTGTTACTTTTGAAAAATAGTATAAAAGTATATTTGCTTGTTAGCATATATTTTTTTCAGTTCGAAATGAAAGAATTCAAAATTAACAGATTAAATTATTTAGATTCTTAAAATTATATAATTATATTTAAGATCAAATTAAGCTTTTTAAAAAAGCTCACCGAGACAAAGTTTACGCAAACTCAATTCAAGTTGCGTCAAAAAACCAAAACTTAATAACCAAGGCTAAGAAAATGCTAAAAGTATTAAGCTTAGGTACGTTCCAAATATTTTAATACATTAAACATTTATAGATTTAAAATTAATCAATAATATTAGGTATATGGTATTTTCTCTTTGAAGTTTTTCCGGCAATTTTAATAAGAAAAAGTATAAAAATAATTTTACATCGAATATTATAATCAATTCTAAAAAGTAATAAAAGACAAGATTGGCTTGTAATTCTGGAATATTTAATTAATATAATTTTTATAGATAGCATTAATCTGTAATATTTGACGACACGTTTGGCTGTTTGTAGTGACCCTACTTGCTGCGCCAGCGGTCGCGGGTTTGAGTACCGCTGGGGGGTACTCGTTTGTGTGATGAACACGAATGTTTGTACTCCAGTCATGGGTGTTTATATTAATTTTACAATATGTATTTAAAGCTATATATACGTAGTGTATCAACTATCTGGTGTCCATAACACAAGCCTCGTAGCTTACCATGGAACTATATAGTGTCATATTTTTTTTTAATTTAAAATCTTTCTTACAGACAACTACTTTAAAGATACAATTAGAAATGAAGATAAATCAATCGTTTGTATAAGACCAAAAAAAACGAAGAAAAAGGAATAAGTTCTTATGTAGGTAATAATTATTCGAATGTCCTTTACACTTTGTTAGACGCTATTTTTTAATTCAAATGGTCATAATGAACTAAATAAATGGATGGAATATTATGAAGTTGAAGAAGAAATGTTCTACAATATGGATTGCCTAACGTCATTATTTCCTTTAACTTCTCATTTCTTTTCGTATGCAATGCGTTTTTTTTTAAATTCCTTAAATTTTTATATACCAATACATGTTGTAATGTAAATCATCTTGTAAATATCAACTCTTCAAGCAATAACTTTTGGTTTGTATCTGCGAAAAAACAGAGAAATAAGTCATTCTTTGTACCTATACATGGTATCTGTTTTCTACTTTATATTATGTATTTTATACATAAATATATAAAAACTATGGCTACGCATTATAATACAAACTACAAATCACACTACAAACAAACTAATAACTTATACTTCAAATTATTACACTACAAACAAACTACAAGAAAACACCACAGATATTCCAATTATATCGACAACACTTGGGAACACTATTGTAGCTCGGTATTGCGATAATTTTAAAATAGAAAGTAATTTTCTTGTGAATATGTATTTTAATTAAAATTTAATAAAATACGAAGGCAGTGGTATCCGGGTGGTAACGCGCTCGCTTGGGAAACCGAGTGAAGCGGGTTCAAATCCCGAAGCGCAAAAATATTAAAGAGTTATACAAAAAAGTGCACAAAATTTCCTATTTAAGCTTCAAACAACATTAAAAGCTTAATTAAAAAAAATCTAAATGATTTAGGAATTCGCAAATGACTGGTCAGTTTGCATAAAATAATTTTATGTACAAATATATTACCATTTTCGACGAAATGAAACAGGTTTAAAAAGCCGAGCTCGCGGTTTCCGTGTTGTTGAATGAATTAAACTGTTCTGTGAACATTTAACGCTTCAGGTAATGCAAATAAACATAAAATCCGTTCATACATATCCGATATGAAGCTCTTGTTTCTAGCAGTTTTGGGTATGTATTTGTAAAGTTTTAGATACGTATATTAAATATTATGGTTAAGAAAAACATTGTGAGGAAACCTGCATGTCTGAGAGAACTAGCAAGTTTTCGAAAGATATGTGTAGTCGCCTAACCCGCTCTTGGCCAGCGTTGTGGACTATGGCCTGATTTCCCTTGTAATAAGGGGAGGCCCGTTAAAACTAACGTCCCACTTTTAGGCAGGTTTTTTTGGATTGAATACATGACTACAAAGAAATTATATTGTCTATACTCTATACTAATATAATAAAGAGGTAAAGTTTGTGAGTTTGTGTATCTCTGGATATACTGAACCGATCTAATACTTAATTATTTTTGGTAAGAAGATAGTTTAAGACCCTGGGAAGGACATAAGATAATTTTTATCCCGGAAATCATCCCTTGAGGGAGTGAAAATGGGGATGAAAGTGTGTACGGGAAATGAAGCTAGGGAAGGACCCGAGCGAAGCGAGGTTGAGTCGCTAGTAATCAATATTGTGGTAATGCTGTAGGATGATGTACTTGCGTGCTTAAGATATTAAGTACCTAAGTTAATTCAGAACAATATCCCTTCAATAGAATTTATATATTTTAAATTGAACTCCATATGTATTTTTAATATCATGATCTTATTACTTTTAAATCTTCTAACTAAATAAACTATTTTTTTTAACATGATGAAATTTGAAATCGATTTGATGTTTGTAAAATACTATTTTTATGACGAATGCCGTACTTATGTATGGCAATCAATAAATTAAATATTTTGTGAGTAAATATATAAATACCGGTATATGTTTTTGTTATATTTATTTTCGCAGATTTTTAAAAGAACTCCACTCAATTTAGCCTTTTATTAATTTACCCTTTAGCTTTTTATTATTTAAGTTCGTATGTAAGCTGCCCGTTTCAAATTTTGTAAACCATTTTTCAATCACTTAATGCTGCTTAACTGCTTATGTTATTTTGACAATATTGTAGTAGTGGTAGTGGAAGCTGGGATGTAGTAACTGGAACTCCCTGGTATGGCATAATATGGTAAGATAGTCGAATTTTAGCGATCGGCAACCCTGCCAGGCGTGAAGCCAAGAGACCAACTGGGAGGTGGCTCACGTGTATCATGCGGGTGCTCCTGGTACTTCTTTGATAGCGAAGTGGACCAAGAAAGCAACCATGAGTTGTGTGGTCTGCAGGCCGACGTACGGCCAACGTGATTGAGTGCGTAAGCGATTCTGCGATTATAATAAAGCAAATAATGCATTTCCCAATTTTAAAAAAAAACACGAAAAATTTGGCTAGAGTGTTTTGTTATTTTGAGTACTTTCCATTACACATCATCATGTGATCTTGTAATCACAAGCAATTTCTATGCAAAAAGGTCGCAATGATTTTTATTATCTTAAACTGTAAAACAGTCTATTTCCATACACCTCAAGGTTGAAGAACTTGGATGAAATGGCTATTCAAGCGAATGGCTGCCTTTTGTATATTTTTCTATTCTCTGTGGTTTGTTAATTTTCTCTGAAACTTTTTATTGTACAACAAAGAATATTTATTATTATGATAAATCTTGAACCTGATTGAGAATAAAATATTCGAAAGTTTTAGTATTCTACAGCTCTCTATATTTTTTATTACCGCATCGAGTAGGTCCTCAAAGGAAAGTTTTTTTTTTTTTAATATTTATTAAAAGGATTTTTACGCATTTCATTAAAATCATATACTTCATAATATGGGGCCTTGGTATGTAAAAATATAAAATTTAAAGAGGCAAATGGAGCTGCTCGCTTGTACACATTCAATGACAACTGAATATAAAAAATAAGTGGCTATACGCCTCATTATGGGTAGCCATGTGTGAATATCAGATATTTTCGCTGTATTTCATTTAATATTTGTTTATGTATAGCAAAAGATCAGGATACAAAAATATACAGTTTCGCTTAAAATGTATAGCATATCCAGAAAGTAGATTATAGTCTAGGAGACAGAAGTCCGTTTGTGTGTGTGTTTAGTGTGTATGTACATTTATGTGCATTTAATTGTGATTATCATTTGTAAGTTTTTATGTCTCGCTCATTTTATACCTATCAGATCATATTATCAACCGACTTAAAAAAAGGATGTTATCAATTCAACACATATGTATGTAGGTAATATTATTGGAACTGCAATATATCCACATATGATAATGACGCTATTAGGGACTTGATTTGCCTAGATTTTTCTTCTGTAGATCACTTTTAGATTTCTGTACATTCACGGGTCGTGCCAAAAATATTCATTTTTTACCATTTGAGTAATTCTTAGGCAGACCGGAGGTAACAAGCTATAAATTTCCTAAACACCCTCTTCGTGTCAGATTAACAAAAGCCTGTAAGGGATTATGACTTTGTTATTGAATACAATAATTATTGTGCTTTATATCACTAAAATATCTCCCGCCCAGGTGGCTAGTCTCAATGAGAGTTAAGAGGCTGTGGTATACCAGATCAAACCTTATAATAGTAATAAATTAAAGTGTTACTGGTACAGACAGATAAATAAATTTGAAAAGGATTTAATTTGAGGTTCTTACGTTGGTTATAATCAGTGTAAATAAACGTGACTGTACATTTATTTTTAAAAAAACTCTTTATTTTCCATTACGTGACATATATTTTGCTGTGGTAGAATATAAACGGATTATGTCGGCCACAAATTATACGTTTAAATTATTCATTTTGAACTTCATATATGTAGGTATATATTTTTATAGGCAATTCATAAAACATGAAGCTCTTAAATGATACAAGTGGTTTACAAGCTATGGGGAATAAGTATATCTTATATCTTTAATTATATCTTGTATATATGTAAATATATATATATATATAGATATATATATATATATATATGTATATATATATATATATATATATATATATATATATATATATATAATCTGAATCTTGGAAACGGCTCCAACGATTTTCATGAAATTTACAACACGGCGAAAAATCGATCTAGATATTAGTCTTATATCTTTATATCTGAGAAAACGCCTGTTTTCGAGTTTTCATGTGGTTTTCTTTCGCATTATTAGATACAATATATGGTCGGTAATTTCGCACATTCTGGCATAAACATCGTGGTTAAGCGGCCAAGGTGCAAGATCGACAATCACAGGTTCTAATCTCGGTCGGATACGAAGTTTTTACTTTGGTTTTTTTTTAATATTTATTCAAGCTTTTTGTTTTTTTTAAGAAAATTGTACGTTAGGCCAAAAACTCCGAGCAAAGCTCGGTAGCCCAGGTACTATATATATATATATATATATATATATATATATATATATATATATATATATATATATATATATATACATATATGTATATATATATGTATGTATGTGTATAATATGTACATACGTTTATGTTATTCAATAGTTAAAACTGAATATATTACTTAAAATAAGTGTTCTTTTAAGTATATAAAAATTATTTATTATTTTTTTGAGATCAGAAGTAATCTAACGTAGAGCATTACGTGCTTACTCCATTATAATAAAAACAGGTTTACATATATAAGCCTTTACTTACGTTATATTTACTAAAAAAAATATAATTTATTATGATTATTTTAAATAACAATTCGCATTGTACAGTTGTGTTACAGATTTACAATTCTTATTGCATTCAAGTCTCTCCGAAGGTCCCCAATCATTTCCTTGTCTTATATTTACATTTATTTAGCCCTTATTAACATCCCTCTACTGGGCACATGCCTCAATTCAATACGGAGGGATCAGGCCATGGTCAACAATAGTGGGGAAGTGCGGGTTGGCGGAATTCACATCTCTTTCGAAAACTTTCGAGGTCCTTTACAACTTGTTAAATATTTGCACTAATTATATGAACTAGACAGGCTCTGACTTAAATCGTTAATGCACGTAATTCAAAAATATTTCTGAAAAAATATTAATATATATAGTAAAATTTCTTATACCATGTATTATTACAAAATTCACTAATTAAGCTTACGTCATTACTCCGTTGTTGTGACTAATAAGAACGAAGTTATAAACGAACTTTGTTTTTTTATTTATTTATATGTACAAATACCTTTTTTATTTGGGAAATGCATTTTCGCATGCCACCTGCATACATACAGATAATTATGTTTATGTGTATTATCTTATGGGACTCACCGGTTAGAAAAGCCAAAACTACCCACAAAAACCTAACGGGACCTCTATCGTCGTAATGGGGCATCGCAGGATCACTTATGCACTCAACTACGACACCCCAACGGCTGGCCTGCCGAAGCAGACCACAAAAACCAAGGAGTTTTCTTTCTGCGGCTTTGCCTGCGTTCAAATTTCTATTCGCTACCAAACTTCACAGGATTACCCGCTGACCTTATCTGAAAATTGACTGAAAATTTAATCTAGATCGCTCCAGCCGTTTTGGAGTCCATAGGAAACAAACGTACACACATCGATTTTTATATACATATATAGTTATACTATATAGATTAACTAGCGACTCACGCGTCCCTAGGTCCCTAGGTATGCGGATTTTGCTCACAATTTCATGGGATTTAAATTTTTTACGCGGAACGCTAATTTTATTTCCAAAATAAAAGTTGCCTTAATTACTCCTTATAACGTCAGCTGTCTGACAGTGCAGGTCTCGTTAAAATTGGTCCAGCAGTTTCAGAGATTAGACAGACAGACATATAATATATAAGTACATATAACAGTATAAGTACCGTATATAATTTCATATGCATTTAGTAGAAAGCTTTTATTTTGATATTAAAAACAGACACTTAAATTTTATTTATCTGTATATATTTTAGGTACAGCTTATATGTATATAAAGTCCCTTCCAATCTTTTCACAAATTACTTGAATAATATACTGTAAATATTTTCTTGTAAACACGAATATTTACAATATTCTAGATTTATCATATTGTTACTTCTCCGCTATTACCATCCATAAACATAAAGGCGCTGTCACACACGTAAGCCATATGAAACAAATGATTCGCAAAGTGCAACGCGAGAATTTCTTACCGCTATAGCAATAAGTTTTATAAATTTAAATTACGCGGAAGCCCTTCTTCATGGCGAGACAGATATTTCTTTTTATTTTCCTTATATTGTAAATGTAATGAAACATTTTTTTCTTTTATATCCTGCCATTATGAAATATGACAGGCAAATAGCTTTCTTTCTTAACAAAATTAGTTATTTATGCGACGGATGGTTTTGTATAGTATAACGCATATTTTACAAGATGACTGAATTATCTGATGTGGTTCTACCAGATGTTTATTAAATTTAAGTTATAATCTTGTTTAAAATTGATCTATTTATTTAAGAATATATGTAGGTATTTCATAAAAAAAAAATTAAAAAAAATATGAATATTTCTTTTTGATCCCGATGGTGTTTTCAAAGATTTATTCAATAAATTGAACAAATAAAATGTAGTTACGAGTCTGTCGATGCATAACTCCACGCTATCACGCTATCCCACCCCTGTAATTGCTCCTCTGACCGAATGCACATCCCCAATCGATACATTAACACCAAACAAAATTATTCCTGAATCCTGTTTGTTTTATGCTAACCTAGCCTTACGTGGATGTCACTCTTGTAAATATTTAGATACGGTATGAAATTCATCCCATTAATATTATAAACGTGAAAGTTTGGATGTTTGTTAATCACGCCAGAACGGCTGAACGGTTCTGAATGAAATTTGGCACAGAGATAGATTATAGTCTGGAATAGCACAGGTCACTTTTATCCCGGAACAATGTACCGCTCCCGTGTGATAGATTTGTTCTTGTTTTTGACTAGGGACGAACCCGAGCGAAGCGAGGGTGAGTCGCTAGTATTTTTATAATCTTTCTAAGACTTTAGAAACTATTGAAATTGTAGAACGAAGAGCTTATAGAACAGAAAAAAATGTATTGAAATGATATACCAAATGCTTCTTATCAAGTTTTTATTTTCTATCTAATTATGACATAGATAACGTTGTATAGAGACATAATATAAGAAAAACCAGTACTAACCTCTAAAACTCAACGGAACTTAATTAGTCTTAATGGGGTGTCACAAGATCGCTTAAATCAACTCAACCACGATGTCCCGATGGCAGGCTTGTCAGACACACATAACAACCACGGAGTTGCTCCCACTGTCTACTGTTATTATAGAAGTACCAGGAGAAACTCACATACTAAGGTGGGTTGCCTCCCATTTTGTCTCTTGGTGAAGCCAAGGCTGGATTGTCAAATTTTTTTCTAGCTATTGATGAGCTTAAATAAAACTAAAAACCATTTGGAATCAGCAAGTTTTTTTTAAATAAAGATTTAAAAGTTTTATTCATTTATGTTTTACTAATTTTTTTAATTATGATTATAGTCGAAGTTGACTGTTAGGCGTACACTAGTGTTATGAATGAATAAATGAAAATCTTGACACTATATTATTAGACATTTTTTTTACATTCGTTTAAGTTAGCAACGACTGGTGAAGTTAGTAACGACCGATGTATGCAGGTGAATGAATTAATAAAATTACTTAATACTATTATAAACAATATTTTGGTTATATTCACAAAACCATTGCAGCTTCAACCATTGTACTGGAGTTGAGCTCAGAGTAACAAAAAGATTTGTTCGTTAAAAACAAAACGTAACGAAAACAAATGTAAAAAACAATTTTTAATCTAAGCTTCCGGTAGTGGACACAATCGAATTCGTGACACTTTTCACCCTGCTACGGTTTTACAACAGAAGGATATTTATGCCTATGGAATAAATACATAGCCCTTATTTTAACGTCCATCCTTTTTTTCTGAGCCCGGGACTCCTCTCAATTTGAGCAGGATCTGCTATATTGCAATACGCTAGTCAAGCGCGGGTCAGTAGACTTCACATGTTTTGAAAGCATGGAAGGTTCTCTGAGACAAGCAGGTTTTCTTATATTATATATAATGTTTTTCTTCATGGTGATTTGGATGTGATTGGGTAATTCATGTTGAAAAAAGATTCCTACATGAGATTATCAGATACAATCCGGGATTTGAACCCGCATCACTTGCTTTTCTAAACAAGCTCGTAACAACTAGGTTACAACTGGCTATATGTTTGTCATTACAATCGATACCGAAACCTCTGAGTAGTTGTTCTGACATTAACGTAATTAGCGAGTCTGTTATCTCAGATGTAAGATATTGACTGCTGAATGGGCTTCCCCCAGAGCTTTCCAGACAAATATAATGACTTTTACGAGGCCCAAGCTTCATCTTCTGCCCTACAATAAAACTATAGTTAATGTGTCACAAAAGGTGAGATTATAACATTATCCAGATGTCGATCAAATCGAATATTTTTTCGTAGTTCATAAATGATAACTAGAGACGTCTTATACTTACATGTGTATTTATAGATATTCTGTATAAATTGTCTAAGTGTACTAAGTAAAAGTAGTCCGACCTTTTGTGTATACTGCGAGTATTAAAATTTTATATCTTTTATTACTTTACTTTAAAGGTCAATAGGTTTCCGTTTAACCTTATATTGTAAAGCTCATTCGCTAAACATTTACCTTTTATAAATATAGACGTAGGAGGGATTCTACTGATCTGGAACGTATTATCTAAAGTATTAAAAAAAAATAACTTTTTATAAGAATTGTGGTTGATGTGTAACCAACTAACATATTCTCTGTTGAGTTGGACATATCTAATACTTTCTTAGATTTATGCGAATATTTGACATTTTAAATAAAACTATCTTTTTGGATAATTTCGCGGATTTATTTTGATTTTTCGTTTCCGACGCTTTGAATGCTTTACAGCAATCATGGTCACGGGAGAGATTAAGGTTTTAGGCGTCTCAAAAGCGTTATATATACATTATACATAATTGTTACAGACCATTTTACAAAAATGATTCAAAGAATTCAAAAATGGCACCGGAGTACCTTACTATATTTTTTGATTTTAATTCTACACATATTTTTTTTTAAAAGTATTATAATTAAATACAGTAATATTATTTAAATTTTGTTTTATAAATATTTCAATTTAAAAAAAAAACTTTATTGATTAATAATATTATTTAGTGTTGCTATTATTACTATTATATGTATAACCACATAAAATTAAAAATATGAATTATTCATTTAAGCGATATTCTTATTTTATATGTAATTTAAAAAGTTAAAATATTTAGTAACACTATTGCTACCTTTTTAGACAAAAAATATTAATTTGAATTATTGTTATTGCGATTCACACAGTATAAACTTTCGTGGCAGTTTTGAATTCTTGAAATCATTTTTGTAAAATTATGGAGAGCCACTGTCTGTAACAAGTATATAACACCCTTAGATTATTTATCTATACTAATATTATAAAGATGTAAAGTTTGTGAATTGTGAGTTTGTGACATTGAAGGGCGTAATCTCTGGATCTACTGAACCGATTTAAATGAAATTTTATAAAAATAAATAGTTCAAGTTAAAGTAAAATAGTTCAAGATCCTGGGAAGGACATAGGATACTTTTTATCTCGGAAATCATCCCTTAAGGGGGTGAAAATGGGGATGAAAGTTTATATGGGGAATCAAACTAAGGACGAACCCGAGCGAAGCGAGGGTGAGTCGCTAGTATGTAATAATCTAAGATAACGCCTTTGGACATACATTCTTATTAAAACATCTTACATGTCCTTGTAGTAATTGAAAAGTATATACAAAATTATACCTCACTTGTGGTTTTAGATGAGTCATGATATCTTTGAAATAATTTCCTCTTGCGGCCAGAGGTCAGAACTTACGACAAAGTTCTTGATAGATTGAATGCGGGTTAAAGTTGCAGATCCTTTGGGAAAAGGTACTTTGTTAGTAACATTATACACGGATAATCTTGTCTTACCTATGTTTGGGATATTTATGTGGTCGTTTTAGCAAACTTTATCCTTATTTGATGCGTCTCTATATATTTATGGTATGACTAGCTTTGCCCGCGGCTCCGCCCGCGTTCAGATGACCAAAAACCAAATTCATAGGCTTTACATATTAGTATACTCTTACAATGCAGCTTTTGTATTTTTTCTTAAAAATGAGATATTTTCCCGCAGTAAAAAGTATTCTATAGGTTGACCTGGATAACCAGCTATCACCATACCAAATTTCATCAAAATCCCTAAAGTGGTTTTTCTGTGATGCAGTAACAGACAGACAGACAGATAAACAGACAAAAATTCTAAAAACTATAGATTCAGCCTCTGTATCTGATAATAATGTTTATTTCAATAAGATTTTCCAAAAAATATTTAATGTACAGATTCGGCTTAATTGCAATTTTATTATATGTATAGATGACAGTGGCCTATTCTTGTTAAAGCTCTTTTGTATCTAGAATTAGAAAGAATTGATTGAAGCATGTTTATGATTTCTAAGTAACTGCCTGTATTTAAATGTACCTATTACCTACTGGCAATATGATTGTTTGCATTTTATCTTAGAGTTTTGCAACTTTGTAATCTTTTTGCAAGTTATGATGACACCTTTGGCTCAATTTGTAGTGATTTTACTTGCTGTGCCAGCGGTCGCGGGTTCGAATCTCGCTGGGGGCTTTTATTTGTGTGATGAGCATGTTTGTACTTCAGTCATGGGTGTTTATATTTATAATATGTATGTATTTAAAGTTATATATGTGTAGTGTATCAACTATCTGGTATCCATAACACAAGCCTCGTACTTACCACGGAACTAGATGGTGCTGTGTGTTAATGTCCCAACATATTTATTTATATTTACTTCAATGTATTTTTTTAATATATTGTTTAAACTTATATTACCGTTTGCAACGAGTTAGTAATCATTTTTACAGATAATGTCTTCGTTTTTACATTAGAATCCGAGAAAAAGTTTGAAAAGTTCTGATCGTTTGTGGTTTATTATTCTAGTAGTCTTTGTAAGTCTGCTCTTTTTTCGTCAGTTCTCAAGACTAGCGCATTTTCTTTAAGAATTGTTTGTAGATTCTTTAAAAATAATTATGTCTTTTCGAGAAGCTGACACCTTTATGTTTTATACAATAAGTATACAGGGTAAGTCCCGAAGAGACACCTATAAGGGAGACGGGTGACTACTAAAAAAAACATTTTTTAATCTAGAATATATTGCACAATAGTTCCAAATTTAATCTGAATGGCATAAATAAACATTGAATTAAAATAAACTATGCGTTTTTTATGTAGTATCTTACATATATAATTAATATTGACCTTTTTTTTAACTATAGGCAACTCTCCCTGACTTACCATGTATTTTAACTATAGAGTAACTTTTACTATAGAACTAACCTTAAAGTACATTTTGCCAATTTTATGATAAAAGCTCATTTTGCTTTATTCAAATAATTAAGTTTCTATGATCAGATTTTTAATATGAAATCAGAAGATAAGTTTGAAAGTAACAGAGTTTTCAATTCGTTTAGTTAGAAATAAAAAATTCGTCTTTGGGTCAAACCACTTTACTCAAGACTCTTTCTGGTGCAAATAATATCAGTAAATCGAATCTGCCAAAAGCAATTCATTTAATTTTCTGTCTAATACTATTGAATTTGAGCGAATTATTATTAAGTTTCGTGTTTGCAGTCGTCTGCAGTTCGCATACAGATATCAATTTAATTAACTAAGTTAGTTATAGGAGTGTAGCTAATGTAAGATAGAGATCAGTAGTAACGACTGTCTTGACGTATATATTCTACATTTAGGTAAACAGGTTCGATTACCACACGTGGTAAATGATTAATGTGTGCGTTTGTTTACTTCAAAACCATATGGGTACCTATGTCTCTTTATACACTAAATGGGAATAAGCAATTTTTAATCTAAAAGCTTACTAGAAATGTTTAATAAAAAACGGAACAAGTGTGAGTTAGATTAATTATTCCTCCTTATTTTAAGTACGAATAGCAACAGCCAATAAAATAAAAAAATTCGCTGCTTACACAAAACCTGTATATATGTATATGTATAAAGCAAGAGACATGTGTCTTAATAAACTTAAATATAGTTTATACAAGCGTATGTATCAAATTATGGTAATGTACATAGTATCGACATACGAGTATATGTATATATATGTAACAAGTATCATTATTATTACTCTTTGAATTTTATATCACTTCAACCTTGGAAAAACCGTCGATCGTGAAGTAAATGGAAAACGTGCTTTATATTAGTAGACCTAGAAACTTCGTTTTTCTTGAATCCTATGATATTAGATTACGTGTATACTGCAAATATGGGAGCCTATCTGATTTCTTATTTATAATGAAATTATAAGTTGATGTTGAAAATGTTCAATATTTATACAGATAAATAAAATTGAAGTGCCTGTTTGTAACGTCGAAATAAAAGCTTTTTACTAAATGCATATTATGAAACTATATATGATACTAATAGGAAAAATAAAATTTTGAACATTTTTGTCTGTCTATATATGTTTTTCAGTTTGTTACGGCTAATCTCCGAAACGGCTGGACTGATTTTGACGGGACTTTCACGCGACAGAGGCGCATAGAGACGCACCCGAGCGAATAGAGACTAAGTCGCTAGTTTTATATAATTACATAATAATAACATTAAATTATTCATACAAGACATACAATACATATATAGGATTTGGATAAAATTTTGTATAAAGTTAGTAGTTATCGTTACTCTTTGCAACCAAGGACGTAACTGAGAAAAACAAGCGTAAGTTCCTAGTGATGATTGAAGTATTTTTATTTTTTCTACAAGCTCAAACCTACATGCCTGGGTAGGTACAGTCTGTGCTTTCTATGGTAATAATTTCTCTACTCTACTTTTTTTTCTCTCTTTCTCTCTCTCTATTCTCTCTATACACAATACTCAAACCCAGGACGTCTCAGTCTGCAAATGTGTAAGCCAGCAAATGGACCAGCCAATTTTTAGGGCAGTTTCTTTATGGGTTTATGAGCATATAAGAATTCCTACAGCCTAAATATACCTCTGAGCTTAGTGTATTTTACGACCTGTAGTAACCCTGTTAGTGGGGGCCGTATAGTTTATTATTTATTTATAGCTTAAACGCCCATGAGGGAACCAACTGTGACACGCTATAATTATCAAATCACTTAACCAGTGACTTGAATGAGTGTGCAAAGTTTCTGTATATATGATATATATATATATATATATATATATATATATATGATACTAGTGGTGTCCGGTATTCTAAAATTGTATCGGAATATTATTGTTAGCATAGCCGTTATTTTATTGTTATGGCTATGGTTTATTTATTTTTTTAATTTTTATAGAGAGATTTTTTCACAAAGTGAATATGTCACCCTCATCATAATATGGCAATGATTCCGTACATACGATTAATATGTTGGGACATTACATTATCACCATCTAGTTCCATGGTAAGCTACGAGGCTTGTGTTATAGATACTAGATAGTTGATACACTACACATATATAACTTTAAATACATACATATTATAAATATAAACACCTATGACTGGAGTACAAACAATCGTGTTCATCACACAAATTAATGCCCCCAGCGGGACTGAACCCGCGACCGCTAGCAATGCAAGTAGGATCACTACAAACTGAGCCAAACGTGTCGTCAATTATTATGAATTCGACTTATATTTCAAACACATATGTAATTGATAGCAACACTCCTTTTTTTATAACAGAGTATGAATGATACGATGAAAGGGATGAGGTGAACAACAGTCTGTAAAGAGGGGCTTAATTTTCGTAATTTGAAACTTATTATTATAATAAAATTGTAACTAAGCCGAATCTGTACATTATATATTTTTTGGAAAATCTTATTGAAATAAACATTATTATCGATACATAGGCCGAATCTATAGTTTTTAGAATTTTTGTCTGTCTGTCTGTCTGTCTGTCTGTCTGTCTGTCTGTCTGTGTCTGTTACCGCATCACAGAAAAACCACTGGAGGGATTTTGATAAAATTTAATATGGTGATAGGTGGGTATCCGGGTCAACATATAGAATACTTTTACCGCGGGAAAATATCTCATTTTTGAGAAAAAATATAAAAACTGCAATGTAAGAGTATACTAACATGTCAAACCTAAGAATTTGGTTTTTGGTCATGTGAACGCGGGTGGAGCCGCGGGCAATGCTAGTATAGTATATTAATAAAGATTATGAAAGTGAAAGACTAGCTCATTTTATTATCATTTAATAATGTTTATATTTTGTTACACTAAATTTGACCTTTTCAATCTATTCTTGTATTGTTATTTTAGGAGCTCAAAGAAAGAAATCAATTTTGATAGAGTCTAGAAAATAAGGACAATGTATAATATACATGAGATACAGTTTTCTTACGCCATATTAAGTTAAGGGATGCCTATATATTTTAGGCTATTTTTGTGTTTGTCTATACAATTGTGTCGAATCTGTAAATTAATATTTTTTTGGAAAATCTCATTGAAATAGTCATTATTCTCGATACAGAGACCGAATCTATTTACAGTTTTTAGAATTTCTGCCTGTCTGTCTGTCTGTCTGTCTGTCTGGAAACGCATCACGAAAAAACCACTGGATAGATTTTGATGAAACTTGTTATGATGATAACTTTTTATTGGGAGAAAATATCTTTACAAAATCTATATTAAACGTTAAAACATACCTAGGGACGAACCCGAGCGGAGCGAAGTTGAGTCGCTAGTACTAAATATTTATTTTATTTGATTTAAATAATAATTCTCAATTTGATTTAAGCACTTTCTAACATGGTGCAGGTATCATAGTATTAAACTACAGAGATATCCAATGGGAATATTTTACTGTATACCGGTATTTATGTGTTTATGGTGGCCCCGTATATCATTCTTAGGCATGCATTCTGGAGGGGATGGCATATACACATCTAAAATACGATAACCTTAATCGACTTGTTTGGTTCTCCTTCACACTGAAAGGGATGGTCTGATTTGGATGAAATTTAGTACACATATAAATTGTGTCCTGGAGTCACACAGGGACGCACCCTAATGAAGAGATTGTTAAGTTACTAATTATAATACATATTTTCTACACTTTGTGTGATACATTTGATAAAATAGTCGCATTTCTATAAAAAAATGTTAACAGAGTAAACTAGCGCTATCCAAAATGTTTTGTGAGTAAAATTTTCCAAGCCAGTGTTACTCAAAGCTAAAGGCCAAAACACAGGCCGTAATGACAAAACAAACAAACTGACGTCGCTTAGACCGACAATTTTGTATTTCAAAAAACCTAAAAAAAACCTTTGAGTCATAGAAGGCCATTTTGTAAAGAATGTATGTCACCTAATTCGTTTGAAACAACTTTTTTCTGGAAATATAAAGGTCTAGTAATTGTTCATAATAATTTTATTAAAATAAAAAAATAGGTTTTATAAAAATAAATCAAATATATGCTGTATACATTTTTATGAGATACAATTTTTTAATTGAAATATTCTGCTATATTTTTTCCTACAATATTCTCGTCATGAGAGCAACAAGTTAAAATAAGAACAAAGGTTACGTTACCTACATCGTTAGATAATTAAAATTACTGAAACCGTATACCATGAAATTAATAAAAATTGCCGTAAAATGTTTCACATATTTATATAACACTAGTATATAAGTTTACTACCTCGGTGGTTTAGTGGCTAGCAAGTACGGCTGCAGATGCTGAGGTCCTGGATTTGAGTTCCGGGTCAGCCCAAGTTTGATTACTGAAATTTTCTGTTAAGATATTCTCACTAGAAGCTCGGAGTTGAGAAGTTGGCGGTGTTACACTCTCGTGCCTCGGAGAGTGTTTAAATTCGTTGGTCCTGCACCTTAATTCTCACAGGTCGTGTCGAAGTATCGTCCCATCGAACTTTGAGAGTAAAAAGAATAGAGAGTGCACTTGTGTCTGCGCGTACACTTGTGCACTATAATATCTCCTGCGCATCTGGCTAGTCTCTGTGAGATTGGCCGCCGTGGCCGAAATCGGTCAGCAGGACATTATACACTGGCGTGCAAAAAATCGGGCCACCCTTAATTTTAAGCATAATTTTTTGTTGACAATTGTTTGGTGAAAAAAAATACCGCAAAGGTAATTAAGGAGATTATACGCCTTTGTTTCCTTCAAAAAAGTCATAAAATTCCTGGAAATGCACGTGTGCGCTTAATTATGGTCAACACACGCACACGCCAGTGTATATGTCTAATATATTATAATAAATACTTATTTAATTAATACTATTTACGTGATATACTCGCTCACACGTTCACTCACTCGTTATTTATTTAATGTTTGACTTCAAAAAGGAAGGAAGGAAGGAATGAATGTACATACATACTACGATACGTGATATCTTTATTGTAATAGCTGTGTAGTTGTATAAAGGAAAACCCCAGCCACGGGTCGAATGAATGCCTTTAAAGATAATTTAAAGTCCTTGTATTTTTTTAGTTAAAGAGTTTTTTTAAATAAAAATCTATAGGAAATTAAATGTTTTATTGAGGGTATGTGTTCTAATTTTTTACATTTTACTAAAATTACAAATCGAATTAAGTATAATGATTATGTAAAAATGTTTCTTCCCTCGTGTTAATGTCAGTACCACTTTCAGTACTGATGCCTAGGTGGCATTAGTAGCACTCGTATTGTCCTTCTTAGTGTCAGAATTTTCATATGTAAGCTTGGTAGGTACTATTCAACCAAAACAGTATGGTAGGTTTAAAAACAAACAGAAAACTTTAATATGAACTCTTAAGTATTAAGTATATAATTACGGAAAATATCTTAACAATTTTGAATTCTGTTCTTTTAGAAAAAACATGCTCCAGAATAAAAGCATGTTTTTTTTCATTATTTTTTTTTTGTTTTTTTTTTAAAAAACTTAAAAAATTTAGAAGCTGCTTAGCTATCACTATATTTTGTGCTACTATATATACATGTAAAGCTAAATAATGTGTTTGTTTGTTGGACGTGCTAATCTTTCAAGGATCCGATTTTTGAAAAACCAACAGATTATTAGAAATAATTTTATCTAGTTAAGTTTACGCACAAAAATTTCAAATATTAATGTATAGTAACAGGTTAATGTGGAATATATTATCATATTAGCCAATTTAAGCCTACTATGTATAATTGTTTCGCTTCTAAGAGTCGGCATAGTGTTAGACAACCTATATATTTTACTAAAAAAAAAAAAAGGTGGTGTAGTGGCTAGCATGTACGGCTGCACACCCGGAGGTCCTGGGTTCGAGTCCCGGGTCGGGCCAAGTTTAGTTATTGAGTCTCCCTGTATAGTAAGTCTCAGTAACAGCCCGGAGTTGGGAAGTTGGCGGTGTTTCACCCCCGTGCCTCGGAGAGCACGTAAAGCCGTCGGTCCTGCGCCTTAACTCTCACCGGTCGTGTCGAGCAGTCGTCCCACCGGAGTATGAGAGTGATAGGAATAGAGAGTGCACTTGTGTCTGCGCGTACACTTGAGCACTATAATATCTCCTGCGCAGTTGGCTAATCTCATTGAGATTGGCCGCCGTGGCCGGAATCGGCTAGGAGAACATCATCATCATATTTTACTAGTATAGTATTATATGATCTCTGATATTTTAATTCTATTCTATAATATAAAAATATTTTTCAATAACTCCATATCCATATTAATATTATAAAGTAACAATTTCTATTACCCTTTCCACTTATACCGCTGAACAGATTTCGAAAAAAAATTTGGGACGGACATAGGCTACATTTGATCCCTGACCAACTTACCATGCAAGCTACGAGTAAGCCGCGGACAAAAAGTACAGTAGGTACATACAAACTCCAAAAATATTTTATTAAATCTGATTTAGATCTAGAGAAGATAACCGCGTCCAAGTAAATAAAAACCAATGTAAACAACATTAAGTTTTATATTACTTACATATAAATAAGGATTAAGCGTAGATTTAGAAGTCTAGATTTTTATTACTATATTTTAAAAATTGGTATATTATCAACAATAATTTCGCCGAATGTCGTTTATCATCACAATTGATTGAGGTAGTGATTGATGTCGATTGATTGTTCAAGTGCTGACCTTTCCGGTGATCTACAAAAGCTTTGTTGAGCTCATATTTTGCTTTGAAAATATCTTTGGTAAATAAAATAACAATTGAAACTTCTTGATTCTGAAATGATAGATGAATATCATTTCCACAAAAAATGTATACTTCGATTGTTCACTGATTGATATCCTTCTACATTTGTATTAAATTGTATTGTCCAGTGGTAACGCACTTGCTTGGGATATCTAGAGAAGCATGCTCAAGCACCTCTTTTTTTTTAACGTTGGGAAATGCATTTACGCACGAGGTGTGGAACTCACCGGCAGAGCCAGTACTACCCACTAAAACCCAACAAAGCCTTCCCCCGTCTTAATGGGGCGTCGCAGGATCGCTTACGCATTCAACTACGACGCCCCGACGGCAGGTCTGCCAAAGCAGACCACAACAACCACGGGGCCGCTCCAAGGTCCACTCTGCTATCAGAGAAGTACCAGGAGCAACCCGCATGGTACACCGCCCTCCGAAGAGGGCCGCCTCCAACCGCCCACCGAAGAGGGCCACCTCCCTGTGCGTTTCTTGGCTTCGCGCCCCGTTGGGTTGCCGGGCACTACTGAGCCCCCCCACCACGACAAGGTGAAGGCACGTTGGGGGGGATGCTCAAGCACCTCTGAAAAGTTTATTTAAGAATCCTTTTCAATATTATTTGTTGTTGAAAGGAAAATATCGTGATAAAACCTGAGTTGAGAAAAAACAGCAGACGTTAGTCGTGAAAATAGTTATCAAGAAAATTTTAGCACCTTTCGTAGTCTTAGCAGATAAGTTAAGTCGAAATATTTGTTATATTTGTTTTTAATTTAATAAACAAATTAGCTATTAAATATTAAAGACAACATAACCATTAAAAAATCTGTCTTGACATTTTTATCAAAATCTGTATAAACATCAATGTGGGCAAAGGTGGACTTATTTCTAAGAAAGATCTTTTCATGCCAGCCTTTTTAGTTCTCAATAGTATTATAAAAGCTAAAGTAATATATATATATACATACATACATATATATATTATATATATATATTATATATATATATATATATATATGTATGTATATATATATATGTATGTATGTATATATATATATATATATATATATATATATATAATATTCACTACTGTTCACGCCGTGGTCGAAATGCAACTATAATAAACATTATTGAGCCTTTGAGAAAAACATATATGAATAGAATTTACCTATCTATATAAAAAAACAGTCTGCATTAAATTTTGTTTTATTGATTACACTAAAGCTTGTCAATTAGTTATACAACAAAAATCAGTTGACAAATAGAGGAGAAAAAGTTACTGAACCGTCTGTCTTTGCCTATTTATATATAGACTAGCGGACCCGACAGACGTTGTCCTGTCTGCACGTCTTTAATTTGAAAATTTCAAACTTTATTTTAATAATTTTTTTGATGAAAATTATTATTCAAATTGTGAATCTAAACCATTCCCAGATCCCCTTGAACACACACAAAAAATTTCATCAAAATCGGTCCAGTCGTTTGAGAGAAGTTCAGTGACATACACACTCACAGAAGAATTATATATATAAAGATTAAAAATGTAATTAATGTAAATTATACTTAAATAGGTAACTAGCAGACCCGGCCACGCGTTGCTGTGGCGCACATATGAAAATCCTTAATTTTGCAATAAAAAATGTAATATAAATAATGTAATAATCGGAATTAAAACTATCCTATCTTTTAAGTTGGAACCAAATCAAACATTAAAAAAAATACGTTTAGATCGAATAAGTAGTTTAGGAGTTAATCGCGGACTAACATCGTGACACCGGAATTTTATATATTACTAGCATTGCCCGCGGCTCCGCCCGCGTTCAGATGACCAAAAATCAAAATCTTAGGTTTTACATATTAGTATACTCTTACATTGCAGTTTTTGTATTTTTTCTCAAAAATGAGATATTTTCCTGCGGTAAAAAGTAACCTATATGTTGACCCGGATAACCAGCTATCACCATACCAAATTTCATCAAAATTGTGTGATGCGGTAACAGACAGACAGACAAAACTTCTAAAAACTATAGATCCGGCCTCTGTATCGATAATAATGTTTATTTTAATAAGATTTTCCAAAAAATATCTAATGTACAGATTCTGCTTAGCTACAATTTTATTATATGTAGGAGACATAAATGAAAGAAATAAGTACTTTTACTTAATTTCTATACAAAACGAACCATTAATAACAATATTAGGTACATATTGCTGTAACTCTTCTCATTTTTAATAGAAAAGCTGCTCGAGATCATTTATCAATGTTGAACGATATAGTTTTTGATATCGGTTGATTGTTCTACTGAGCTTACAAATGGCCTTATAATATTTATAAAAGCTTTTCTGAGTAATATTTTTTTCATAGCTTATTTATTACTAAGAATATTACGTTACAAAGGAAAAAATGATCACTTAAATTGTTTCGAAGTTAAATTGCTCTAAAATATATGAAGCTTTTGTAGTCTTATGTAGTTCGTTAAGCGCAAGTCAAACGAGATTTCCTAAATTAGGAATTTGAAGATCAAATATATCTCTGGTGAATGAATTCTATATAGAATTTAATTTTTAATATATTTTTAGTGTCCCACTGCTGGGACTATCATTCATCACTAGATAATCTAAATAGGCCATATATCGCTTTTGTGGCAAAGCTTCAAGTTCAAAAGTCATTAAAATGTTCTGAATAATTACATCATAAATCATGGGAAGATTAAATAAGTGCCTGCTGTCGACAGATGTGTCATATTGCGAAGCCGGGCTCTCCAAATTATGTGCATTTGACTGATTATGGAGAAATGCAAAAGATATTGTTGGTGAAATTTGTATATTATATTTTGTGCCCATTATAAAGCTAATGAATGAATGTTTGTATTTATCAAAGAACTACATGTTATCTAATTATAGTATTTCGATAAATACAAAGAAAGGATAGTATAAAATGTTTTCTAATGGAAACAGTATATACAGTGTTTATTAAATCAAGTATTGGTTTGATTTAAGATTGCCAATAAACGTTTTATTGGGTGATCGTAGTAAAACTTGAAGTGGGAGACAGCGTGTTATAATACGATAACGCAGATTTTGAGGGAAGCTTTGTCATCAGTTTTAATATCATATTGGAAATTTAAAATGTCAGTTTGTTTTATTATTCTATTTTTAACGCCCCAATAGCTTTTATTCTGAAAACTTCTGTTTTTTGTGTTCGGTACACAGAAATTCGGGCGAAATATTATTACTATGATATGTTTTTGGCTTTTGGCTACGGAACTCTAATAAGACTCAACAACTAAATCACTACGAAGAAAAAATCTTTCACTCCATTTCTCATAAGAATTTTACTTAATGAAAGAAATTATTTTTCATATTTTATAGATATTCTAAGAACAAATCATCTGTAACAAACTTTCTTTAGAATGATTAAAATTATCTCCGAAACTTAAATTAAACAAGTATGTGAACTCTGACGTAACACCCATATCTCAACTTTACGCACGTAATGATCTCTCAACCGCGTTATCTTCTTTGCCTTCATTATACTGTAGGCAATTTAATTATGATTCCTCATAGCCGCAAGCTTCACAATTTACTTATTTTGATATTCATGTTGTTTGTTATATTTAACTTATCTGTGACTTCTATTCTGTCTGTACTGGGGATCGTTTTTACTAGGAAAAGCAAAATCTTCTGATACCAATGCAACTTTCAATCACTATACAACGGCGACCAGATATGGTCATTTAATACTTAAATAAGTAAAAAACTTTTTAACAAAAAAATAAAAACCGACTTCAAACAAAAGCACTAAAAAGTAAAAAATAACTGATTGGTAGTTTTCATTTACTATACATACCTAATCAAATATTTTCGAAGTCGGTGTGCTTTGCTTTGTATCGGCTGGCACCGATTTCGAAAATATTTGATTAGGTATGTATTTAATAGGTAGGCTTTAATTACTTAGCCAAAGCACACCGACTTCGAAAATATTTGATTAGGTATGTATAGTAAATGAAAACTACCAATCAGTTATTTTTTACTTTTTTTAGTGCTTTTGTTTGAAGTCGGTTTTTATTTTTTTGTTAAAAAGTTTTTATTTTTCCCTTTTTAGTGTAGACAGTAGTAGCAAAGTAAGGATTCTAACGTGTTAGGCTTGTCAAATCAAACAAAATAAGCCCAAACTCAAAGTATCTACTATTAGCCGTTGAAGAGTTCCACCTATCCACCTTCTGGCCTTGCCATCAGATCAGGTCAACAACACCGAACCACTGTACTATCAACGGAAATAGAAATACTTGCAAAGTTTCAAGTCAATATGACAATTAGAAGTAGGTTAAATTCATCATTAGTTGTTTTTCCACCCTTAGGGGTGGTATTTTTTTTTTGAAATTTAAATGGGACCAATCTGGAAGTATACCCTTTCCAACAAAACAAAAATTGTCCAAATCGGTTAATAAATGACGGAGTTCTGAGGTAACAAACATAAAAAAAAAAAAAAAAAAAAAACAACATACAGGCGAATTGAGAACCTCCTCCTTTTTGAAG
Organism: Brenthis daphne; assembly: GCA_947093115.1. NCBI lineage: Eukaryota > Metazoa > Arthropoda > Insecta > Lepidoptera > Nymphalidae > Brenthis > Brenthis daphne. The sequence goes on along the minus strand of OX352477.1, from coordinate 17,813,273 downwards.
TCGGTTGATAAACAAAATAAGATAGCTATAAATTGTTTTTTTTTATGTAAATATATTAAGAATCTACTTCATTAAGAATAAAAATCATTACTTTCTTTATGCTGATGGTATATATAAAATTAAGCCATTGTCTTTTTAGATATAAGGGTCCTAAAGAAACTTGAAGCGTTCTAAAGTACTAGCAGAACCCGCGGCTTCGCTCGCGTTAAAACTACAAAAAAAACTCTAAAATGGTAAGTTTCATACAAACTTACATCCGCTATTTTACTCCTTTATGGGATGAATTTCGAAAAATGCTAAAATTAATTAATTGTATTGAAGTGCATTAATACCAAGTTTCAAGTAATTCTGATCAAAAATATTTTTTGGATTGTATTATAACATGTTTTCCTGTGGAAAATAGATATTCTCCCGCGGTAAAAAGTAGCCTATGTCACTCTCGAGTCCTCCAACTATCTATAGATAGTTGGTTGACGGGTTGGCGTGATTTCTTGTTTATAAACAAGAAATCACGCCAACCCGTCAGCCGTTTCGACGTGAAAGAAAGACAAACAAACAAACAAACAAACAAACAAACAAACACACTTTCACATTTATAATGTTAGTATTTATTAGATCGTACGTCTCAGATATCCATTACACATACAGTATCATACTAATATTTTATATTATAATTGCGAATGTTTATATACGAGTATGTAAGTGTTTGTATGTTTGTTACTGCTTAACTCTAAAACTACTGGACAAATTTTGATGAAATTAGTGCACAAATAGATTAAGACCTGGAGGAATACATAAGCTACTACTAGTAAGCAATAAATTTGGCTACGAGGTGGCGCTACATGTATATAATATTATAAAGACGAAATGCACCTTGGGATGCAACCCAGCGAAGTGACGGTGTGTCGCTAGTAGTTTATAGCTTATAATATTTAGTTAATAAATATTGTAATTTAATTAAGGAATATATTTTGTATTCATGTTTAGTTAAAATAAATAAATCAGTATTCTGAATAAAAACGCGTAAAGTGGTTTCGAGAAGTACTCATAATTCACACTATATTTTAAAACAACGTTTAAAACCGTCAAACCCACGGATAATGGAAATGACAGCGGAAACAGCAAACGTTGCGTATTCAATGAAACAGTATTAAACGTGCCAACTGTTCATTAGTCCTTTGAAATATTTTTTGCTAAAGTGCGAAATACAAGCTTTGCATAAAAATTTAGCATAATTTAGCAAGTGTTTTAATATTTCAAAGCTAGGCACACCCTTGTTTTGCTTTGGCGAAACTGACTATTATTCCTATAAAGGCGGTTTATTTACAATAAAAAAAAATACAAATATATTTAATTATATATTGAAAATATTATATTGGCAAGAATGCTAGCCACATTCCCTCGCTGAATGGCAATGCCAATCTTTTGGGCGAAAAACGAGCCAGCCCTCCTGTTAACAGTATAGGGGATAAGACGAGGTGTTGTCTTTTAAAAAGTATTTAGCAGTTTGTCTCAATCGGCCAAGGGTTTCTACAGCAAATGGTATAAATGCATAACTTTGACTAAGAGATTGATAGTAGATATTCCCATTGCTATATATACATACATACATAATATGTAACAGCCTAAACCTTACTATAAAAATGTTTTATGACACACGTCTGAGCCTACGACCCTGAAACAGCAATAAAACACCATGCCTCTGTGCCAGTTATTTCAAAGTACAGCCACATAAATTTTAATTAAGGAATTGTAGTGTGAAGTATCTATCCCCAAAATCCGTACTTAATGTTGAAACTTGCCCGTAGTGTCTCCGCAGTCCAAATTGACTTTATATTTAAGTTTCTGTTCCATGTAATTAATAACTGTGCTATTCAAAACTAAGACGTAATTTTACTTACAAAACAATTATACTTTGTACTTTCCTGCCAACATTCAAGATAAATTACAAACATAGGTATAATATGATGTTAAATTTTAAATTTGTTTTGTTTATTGTTTGCTTTTTGTGGTTAGACGGAGAAGATCTTACTACTATAATAAATGTGAAAGTCTGTGAGTATGGATGTTTGTTACTCTTTTACGCCAGAACGGCTGAACGGATCTGGTTGAAGTAAGTTGATCACAGAAGTAGATTATAGTTTGGAATAACACATAGGCTACTTTTTACCCCGGAGAAATATACGATTCTCGAGGGATAGATTTGTTTTTGTTTTGTTGTTATTATAAAATTATATTATTATAAAAAATCTCTCAATGTACTTAAAGAATCCTTAGGATATATCTTATTTAAGTTTTCTAAAAAAACTTGAAGTTGCTTGAGGATTCAATAAGATTAAGTATAAAATGTAAAATAAGATTAAGGGGTAAAATCATGTTTTATAGTCCATTAAAATAATAAGTACTTACCCTATTCCGAAAATCGAATCAAGATACCTATCAAAAATTGCGTAAAAATTCTTTATAACAGTATTTCAAATTAATATTAAATCATACGATCAAACAATTCATCTTATCACTTCTACTGATAACAAAAGGACCATCCCATTTTACCCAATGAGTGGAATCTCTGTTAAAATATATTAATATTTAAAGGTTCATTGTTATTATTCGATATTATTTAAAGAAATAAATATTTTATGTTTTTATAATACAATTACTTGTATACTTAATATAATGACACAATCTATACAGTGCCAGACTTTGTTTGTTTGATCGCGTTAATCTCAGGAACTTTGTTTATTGAGGAAGGCTATAGGCTATATACATATAATATATAGTCTATCTATACCATACTAACCGTTAAAACGTACCTAGGAACGAACCCGAGCCAAGCGAGGGTGAGTCGCTAGTTTTAAATAAATATTAGAATAGTAAATACAATAGTAACTTATATGAATATGTGATATGAAAAAGAACAGATTCAAAGAAAAACTGAGTGAGATATCAAAGTCGTAATGATAGCGTTCTTTGGGGCTATTAAAATTTTCTAAAATGTTTTCCGCTTGCGAGCTTTTATCACTTACTAGGTGAGCATAAATCAGGCGTGCCTGCGTATTAAATGAAGAATTATGGTGTCGCCGAAAATTAGACTATCCTACGTGAAGCAACTTTGCTGCTCGTTTATCATCGTTTTTTGATACTCTTTCAAATTCTTTTATACTTACGTTATGTTTTATACGTTTTTTGATCTACCTCTTATCTTTTTTTATCTATTAGGTACTCTCCCTTCCTCAATAATGCATGTTTTTCTGTAACGCTTATAATATAATAATGGCCCATGGAAAATCCCATATATGTACATATGTATGTATGTATACATTTATTGGGATAAAATTAAAAATCTTAGTAAAACTGGACAGGGGGTATTATAGCGTAAAAGTAGTAGTAGCAATATATAATATAAGAAGATAGATATAAATTAAAACCCATTTCAATTTTCCATATTATCTAACGCAGGAGATATTACAGCACACAAGCGTGCGTGCAAAGAAGTATAATATATATTTCTTTTCACAACAATGGATAACAATTCGACACGACTGATGAGTGATATCAGGTTATTATTGAGAATTCCTTAACAGAATTACTCATTAACTAAACTTGACCCGACTCGGGATCGTACCCATTATCTTCGGAGTAGCATCAGCATATGCTGGCCAATAGACCACCAAGGCAGAGTCAGAATCAAAATTATAACTATAAAACAAGCCAAAATGATAAATTATCAAGGAGAATGCAGCAAATTGCCAGTTCTTAAGTGAATTAAATAACAACGTGCAACGAACGTTATCATACTGAATAAGGACGCTTTAGCGTTTCAAAGCAGCGTTGTGTCGTCACTGACGGTTTTTTGATGTAAAGTGTTTACTTTGGGTTTATCTTTCTACAATAGAATACAGTATATTTTCAATCTTTCTCAACATTTTTGCTTTATAATGTAACTAAAATTAGTTCTTAAATAGTTGGCAAGAATTTTCTAAATAGAAAGAAAATCTGAGTGATATATGGAGTGTGATTTTCAAATCATATTCGTTTCGGTTTATAAATTGCACTTTTCCTCTAATATGGTATTTTCATAGCCTCCTTTTTTTGGTTTGTTTTTTATCAAATTACTGGTTATATCGTTTTGGCAAGACCTTTACACATATATGGAATTAATAAAGAGTTTCAAGAATACAAATGGGTGATACGATAGCTTTTTAATAAGTTACAAAATATTCTACAAGCTCACAAAAATCTAGGTCACTGATGGTCGACTAAATGCTTATTTGTCCAAATGACCAATTTACCGAAAGAAATTAAACACAAATTTATTGACTTTTAAATATCGATTCTATCGGTATAAAATATACATATATTTTATTTTTAAAACGCCGAAAAGATGTATTATATATATATAACAAAATAAATATCAAGTTTGCCTAAATATTATTTCAAAAAAATCGCTATCGAAAAGAGTATTTTCAGGGGATTTTAAACTCATTCGAAATGCTTCAAGCGTGAATCGTTCAGAACTAAGGAATTAAATAGACGTTATGAAAAGCTTGCGCTTAATAATATGGAAAAGTAACGAGAAATTTTATTTAATAATGTGGAAAGTAATAATTGTGATTAAACAAATATATATTATAATACCAACTGTTATTAAAGTATTTAAATTATACCAACATGTACAAAATAATTGACATACATTAAAAATTCTTCATTTATATAAACAACTAGCGGAATCCGCGGCTTCGCTCGCGCTAAAACTACAAAAAATATCTAAAAAGGTAGTTTCATACAAACTTTCTTCCCCTATTTTACCCCCATAAAGTATGAATTTTGAAAAATGCTAACACACGTATTTATTTAATTTTATTGAAGATCATTAAGTAATACCAAGTTTCAAGTGATTTTGATCATAAATATTTTTTAGCATTGTATTATAACGTGTTTTCCTGTGGGAATTAGATAATCTCCCGCGGTAAAAAGTAGCTTATGTCACTCTCCAGCCCTCGAACTCTCTACACACAAAAAATCACGCCAATCCGTCTCTCCGTTACGACGTGAAAGAAGGACAAACAAACAAACTAACACATTTTCACATTTATAATATTAGTATGGAAGTATGGATGGATATACCCCAAAAATATGGTTTGAATATATTATCTGTCAAAGAAAGATAATGTGATCTTAAACTGTTTGTATGTATGAACATACATATAAGTGTGTGTACATTGTACATATGTATGTATTTAATTTTTATATTATTTACTTTGATGATACTTACTGTTGGTTCCTCAATGTATTAATGATCTGACCGTTTTGAGTCAGTACAGCAATTATATAATGATTAAGCTTACCTGAAACAAAGTGAAGAATTTTCATATTATAATAACGTTTTATACAATATTATTAAAACATGGTAACATTTTAATAACAATTTTACAAAACTTTTTCCAATCTTTTTTTATGGGATATAAAGTTTACCAATAAAAAAGTAAAAAAAAAAACTTTAAATGTGTATCCTATATAAAAGATAATAAAATTTTTCCAAATATGTATGTATAAAAAAATAAATAAATACGAAACATGACACAAGATAACAATCTTTATTGTTTATGTTATATTTATTCTGGCGTAACATTTATTAATTATGTCGATATTACCCTTATTTAATTTTTTTAGTTTTATTAGCCTTCTCAAAAAAGATCTAATCAAACAATTTTTTTGTGTATTAATATAAGCAAATAAGTATATTTAATTATTATGGCTTCTTTGACCATATAAAGCATAGGTCACATAATAATAACAATAAAGTTTCATTAAAATATGTGTAGCTGTTACGAATAAAGATTATTATTTATTTCCATTGAAATGAACTTCAATTACAAATTATTCGGTTAGATCCAACTAAATTTTCATTTAAATATATGCCCAATTGATGAGAGTGCCTGATTAATTATTTTGTAATTTACTTTCTGTTTATACATAAATATTGTAGCGTCTAAAAGTTTATTTAGCTTAAAACTAGATATAATATGTCACAGAATATTTAATATAAGTCCTTATTAGATCTTGTTATAGGCGAGATATATAATAGATGAAAGTTTTCTCAATAACCGTCTCATAAGACTGAATCCTTATAAGAGTTCATAATAAAGGGATCTAATTAAGAAAAATTATTATATACATCTAAGTATTATAAGTCTTTACTATATTTGAAGCGTATTAATGAAATGTTTGTCTGACCTTGCCTACTGTGGCGAAATATCATGACTTTCACATACAATACAATTAATGTCATTTGTCTATACTAATAAATCGATTTTTTGTTCGGTTATACTGCGATAACTACTGAACCGATCGGAATAATACTCATACCATAAGATGCGGCGTGTTTCGGAGAAGGTTTTAGTTTATGATGTGTTGGTGATTAATGTACTATGCGGGCGGAGCCGCAGGAAAACGCTAGTATATTCATAAATAGGCAGAGATAAAACTGTACAGGACCTTTTCTCTTCTGTTTGTCAACAAATTTTCTTTTTTTAAGTTACACTTCTTTTGGGACACATCGACAGCCAAAAAGCGACGTGATGAAGCTGATAACTGTTTGTAGCCATGGTAACCTTTGTTATTGTCTAACAAAAGATATATCTGTACTATATTATAAAAAGGTAAAGTTTGTGATTTTGTAAGTTTGTGAGTGGTTGACGTTGTAGAGGGTAGTCTCTAAATCTACTGAACTGATTTAGATGAGATTTGGTAAGAACATAGTTTGAAACCCTGGGAAGGACATAACATACTTTTTATCCCGAAAATCATCCTTTAAAGGGGTGAAAATGTGGATGAAAGATTGTATGGGGAATCAAATAATGTCAAATTATGAAATCTTATATTTTACTTAAATGATATTCTATAAATATATGATTGTAATATACCTAATACGCCTTATTTAATTATTTTTATTAATTCATTATTCCTTTTACAAACAGAGAGTTGTGACATACGGGATGAAATCTTTAGCTATTTTTGTTCTGTTACGTCAAAGAAGTATAACTTCTTACGTGCGTACATAAGTACACACACGTTTTTTTGTTTAGTAGTAGTGATGACCTTTAGGATTATCGATAAAATCTATTTTTATGTTTGAATTTCGACTGAAACTGTGCGAACACTAGTATGAATATAAAAAAATTCTGTACGTTGGTAAGCATAGAATCGAACGGCTGGACCGAATTGGCAATTTTTTAACGTTCGTAATAGTACGAATAAGGATTTTTGGGAAAAACTTGCAAAAATTGCTATGAAACATAAATAATAAACTACACAAATAAAGCCGCGTATTAATGCAAACATTTATCATTGACAACAAAAATAAATGGCAGTTATACCATAAGTCTTTAGGGTCCTAAGGGGTGTAAAACAAAACAATATATAAAGAGGCCAAAGCTCTACAAATAAATGACAAAAAATAGAATTAGCAACCCTATAATTTGATTTGAAAGTTTTATCTTCAAATTTTTATTGATATTGATAATGCAAGATTTCCAACAATATCTCAAAGAAAGTGAGCTTTAGCATAAAAGCGAAATTCTTTACCGATTATTTCTACCGTCATAATTAAGAAGGTCCTAACTAACAATTTGGTCAAAAATGACTTAAATGCAGATTCGGAATCAGCAAAAAAAATGCTACTTCATACTTGATAGTCTTACTCATAAGGATACCATAAGCATTTTCATCATAACTACGTCAAAACCAGTAGTAATTATGATGTAGTAGTAAGACAAAACTTCAAATATCTCGAAATCAACTTTGACGAAGTTGCGGCCTTCTTTTTCATGACGGCAGATTTGCTCCATTGTGGTGGACAAAGAATAAAAAGAGCTAAATCAATTTGCCATCCCATAAACTAATGTGCTGGCTCAACTATTTGATACGTATGTGACAATTCAATACTAAACAATATAAAATAAAATCGTTTGTATGTATGTATAATGTACATAATATGTATGTAATATCATTGGAACTGCAAAATATTCACATAAATGATAATCTATTAGGGCTTCCAAACAAATATAGAAAATTTTATAGGTGTAGGTATGTATGTTTATATGTATGTATGTCCACACATTTCTCCAAAACTAATAATCGGATCGTGATCATTTTTTTTATTTGCTTAGGTACATTTATTTCAACTTAGGAAATTGTGAAAAATTCATCAAAATTGGTTCAGTAGTTTTTATGATATGGACTAATTAACAATACTATTAATGTATACTTGTAAATAAAACTACTTTTTCGGATTATTTCGCGGATTTATTTTAATTTATGGTTCCCGGACAAGTATAACAACTCTGTAACAATATTATATAACTCCTTTGAGACGTCTAAAACCTTAGTTTCTCCCATGACCATGATTGCTGTAAAGATTTCGCAATGTCGGGAACCAATATTCAAAATAAATCCGCGAAATAATCCGAAAAAAATAATTTTATTTAAAACATTGAATATTCGCGTAAATCTAAAAAAGTATTATTCTCTAGTACACTCTTGAAATTTCTCTCTACTGTGTTACGAAACTTCATTTCTGTTTCTAATTTGCTTATTATAAAACTTGTATAAAATATTTTCAAGTCAAATAAGCAAGTCTTGTTAAAGGTTAAGAATTATTTAAGTTCGTTAAAATACTAATTTCATTATTAAATAAGCTTTTGTTGCTTTAAAATACTGACGGTCTTATATAAAATTCTGGATCTTAATTCTAGTCTGGAGAGAACAATCTTTGTGTAAAAATGAAGTGAAAATTATTCTACTATTTTAAAAATTCTATAACAAACATAATTTTTTTTCATAGAAAAAGCTCGAAAATTTTCAGTAATGTTAAGTAATACTATCTTCGATTTACGCGAATATTATGCATATTCAACAATACTAGTTTTTCAGATTTTTTCGTTGTTTTCTTTTGAGATGTCAAAAACCTTAATCTATTTGCCTTAAGCCGAGCTTTTGAGCACCTTTTTACATATTTTATAAGTAACAGAGTAACAAAGATAACAAACATACATACAAGCTTTCTAATTTATAACAAAAATATGTTTTAGTGTGATTATATCATTTCATGAGTTCAGCCTTTCAGACCGAAATTAGGCTGAAAATATCTTTCTTATCTTTCCTTCCACTAATTACAGCGACCGTTATAAGGTACCTCATTTATCCAAACAAAGATTAGGTGAGCAACATTCTGAGATATAATAACAAAAGACAATACCCTTTCTAGTAAAAAAAATATATTTTAGATTAAAAATAATAATTGAAATTTAAACTTAGTATAGTTTTTACAATACAAATAAAATTGAAGTGTACTCATGTTACTAAAACTACCCAAAAACACATTTACTATTTTTTTTTCTAATGGCTGAACCGATTTCGAAGAGAACTTCGTTAAAAAGCAGGTTACTTTTTAGATATTAGTCTTCATTATTTTTTTATCATGTGACAATTATGGATTAAATTTAGGTTTGTCCAGACCGGGCATGCCACAGAAGACATTAAGTGGAAGTCGATTTTATCCAAATTTTAATTAGTAGTATCGATTGCATCTTTGTAAGTATGTCAAAGCGAGATCACAGTATAATAATTTGATCGTTGTTGTGGTCTCATAATAATAGTGATGATTTGAAATAATTGGAGGAAATTATGTAAAAAAAATGTTTTAATTTTTTTAGTAAATGTAATTCTTCTTCTTCGTCTTTCGTAAATAGCAATTTAGGCTTTATGCTGGGCACGGGCCTCCCTTCAGTACGAGAGAGATCGGGCCATAGTCCACCACGCTGACAAAGTGTGAGTTGGCAGACTTCCCAAGTCTTTCAAAAACTTGCTAGGTCTCAGACATGCAGGTTTCCTTAGGATATGATTCGAGGAAATGATTCGCACATGAAAATATCAGAGGTCGGGTCTCGTGCCCGGCATTCAAACCTGCTTCACTCGATTTCCCAAGCGAGCGTTTTACCACTGGGCTACCACTGCTTTTTTATAGTATTTCCACAATAATATGAAAACAATTTAAATGTAAGTTATAAAATGAAGTTAAATAATCTTAAAACTACACACATGCATCGATAATATACATATATATTTGGTCTTTTAACAGTCTTCTTGAGCGCTCAATAATAATTCTAGTAAACCAACCATTGTTGCTGTGACAAAACTTTCAATATTCGAAACCTGTAATTTGGTAGTATTGTATTATAGTATTATAATACGATATTAGTGATCAAATATATCACAATTTGATCACTTATAATATAATTATTTATCCTATTGATAGGGACCCAGTACAAATACGCCTGTCTACGAGCCCAGAATATATAAGTAGAATATTTGTTAGCCAACCGTGGGGAAAATTAGAGCTATTGTTTTATTCGTTACTAGCTCTTCCCGCGGCTCCGCTCGCGTAGTCTCTTTATGTATAACTGTTGCGATCCTAAAAGTTGTAGCGTGATGTAAGATAGCCTGTAACTTTCCCTACTAATTGGGCTGTCAAATGCAAAAAAAATCAAATCCGGCTAGTGGTTCTAGAGATTAACGCGCTAATACAAAAAAATAACCAATCTTTATTGCCTATACATATAATAAAATTCTAAGTGAGTCGAATCTATACATTAAATGTTTTTTTTGGAAAATCTTATTGGATACTAGCGGCTCACCCTCGCTTCGCTCGGGTTCGCCTCTAGGAAAACACTAATAGAAATCTATTAGTTCCCACGGGAACCGTTCATTTTTCCCGGATGAAAAGTAACTAACGTAAAGTTGTTTGACCGGCAATATAAGGTACCAGAATGTTAAATTTTACTAAATTAGGTGCATAAGTTGTATAAGTTATAATAGTTTTTTAACTATCCCACGGGAAACATTTAATTTTCCGGGATAAAAAATATCTAATAAGTTGTCCGGGGATATAAGGTACCACCATGCAAAATTTCATTTAAATCGGTCCAATAGATTCGGAGATTAGCCCGTACAAACAGACAAACAGACAAACAAAAAAATTGAAAAAAATCTGGATTTATTCTATTTGTCTTCTTACATCCCCTTACTCGCGATGGCTTATTATTAGCGTATTTCATGTATAACTTTGGTGTTTTTATACCGATTTCTATGATTCTTTTTTATGGAATAGTTTATAATGTTAACTTTTTTAATTAGGGATGACTGAGAGTGTTATAAACGTAAGAGTAGACAAATATAAATCAGAAAGCTTCGAACTGCTAAGCTATCGGGAGTTACACGTGTTATTGTGAGTCAACCATAAAAGATAGACATATGCTGTCGTGGGATATTTTTTATATAATTTTGAGGAGAACATTTCCGTCATACATGATTTCTGTGTAGCTTTAACCATTAAGGTTGCACACGCGACGGAAGCTTAAAAAATGGAGTAACTTCTCCCGTTTTCCCAACATTTCCCTTCACTGCTCTGCTCCTATCGATTGTAGCGCGATGAAAAGTATACCTTAACCAGCTCAGGAGTATGAAAAATAATTGTACCAAGTTTCGTTAAAATCCGTTGAGTAGTTTTTGTTTCCATAACGGTTATACAGACAGACAAAAATTTTACTGATTGCATTTTTGGCATCAGTATCGATCCCTAATCACCCCCTGATAGTTATTTTGGAAATATATTTCATGTACAGAATTGACCTCTCTACAGATTTATTATAAGTATAGATAAATTTTGGAGCAACAAAGAAATACTAAAATCAAACCTTAATGTAAAACTAAAGAAAAAAATTTTAGACTCATGTATCTTACCCTGTCTCTCTTATGCATCACAAACCTGGATATTTAACAACTATACTAAAAACAAAGTTCAAACCTGTCAAAGATCTATGGAAAGAAGTATCTTAAATCTTAAAAGAAAAGACAAGAAAAGAAGTGTATATTTAAGAAAAACCACAAATGTAATAGACGCCTTAAAGCACTGTAAAAAACTTAAATGGCAATGGGCTGGACATGTTGCACGTATGACTGATGACAGATGGACTAAAAAGGTAACCATATGGGCTGGCCCTAGCGGCAAAAGAAGAAGAGGAAGACCTATGGAGAGATGGATAGACGAGGTACTAAAAACAGCAGGGACAGACTGGTTAGACGCAGCAAAAGAAAGAACCACCTGGAGACAAATGGAGGAGGCCTTTACTCGAAGAGAGGTCCTTAATTTAAAATAAATAAAAATATACCTAGTTTTAAATACTTTATAATATATAGCAATGATAACAAAAAAAAATGATGAAAATGTGTAAACTTATATAATTATAATTTGATTTAACTTATATAATTATAATCTGTTAAGTGTAACTTATTTATATTATAAGTTAATTAATTTCTTAATTATTATTTTTTCATAGTTTAAAGTAATTATAATGTTGCATAAAAATAATAACTAATCAAACTAAATAATTGTTAAACAATGTTTTTTTTATATTTTATAATAATGCATATAAAAATAATGATAATGATTAATATATAAAACTAAATTTAATATAGATTATGTAATAAATTTGCTAGATATAATTTCTTTAGATTATAACTTAATGTATCTCATTATAATTATGTAGTTATTCATTGAATTATTATGTAACATATAAATATTCAACTATCTAATCAAATCAAAACCTAATAATGTTAAACCAATTGTCAATTTTAATTAAGGAAATAAAAAGGCTTATTATTATTATAGATAAATTATTTAATAATATAATATCATTTTTATCGATACAGAGGTAGAATCAGTAGTTTTTAAATTTTTGTTGTGTCTGTCTGTCTGGGAACGCATCACGAGAAAACCACAGGACAGATTTTGATGAAATTTGGATAATAGCTGGTTATCCGAGTCAACATATAGGATACTTTTTACTGCGGGAAAATATCTCATCTCTAAGAAATCTATACTAAACGTTAAAACCTTTCATCTCTAGAAAAACAAAAACAAATCTATCCCACGGGAACCGTAAATATAACCGAGATAAAAAGCTGCCTATGTGCTATTCCATCTGTGCCAAATTCCATCCAGATTTCGTTTTTCAGGGATAAAAAGTAACCTGTTGATTGACCAGCTATATAAGGTAGCAGCATGCCAAATTTTATTAAATGAAGCGCATAAGTTTTTGTGTACTAAGCTGTATAAGTGACTATAGTTTTTTAACTATGCCACGGGAACTCTTTAATTTTCTGGAAAGAAAAGTATCTAAAATGTTGACCGGGGATATAAGGTACCACCATGCACAATTTCATTTAAATCGGTCCAACACTTTCGGAGATTAACCCGTACAAACAGACAAATAGACAGAGAACAAGAGAGAGAGAGAGAAACAGGAAAAAATTAGGAAAAAAACTCTTCTTACATCCCCCTGACTCGGTTTTAAGCATTTTTTTTTCTATGTATAGACATTCGACATCTATAGTTTTATTATATGTATGTATTGAATGTAAATTATATTTATTGTATGTAATTTATTAAAAATATTAAATATCCATGCTGCATAAGACTTTATTTCTTGATTTAAAAGTAGAAGCTATATTTGGCAATACAAGTATATCTTAATCTTAACCTGTCCAGAACAATTTTATTGAAATAATATTATTGAATATCGTAAAGTACTGCCCTAGCATAGCTTTCCTTCTTAAAGGAAAAAGTTCGAGAATATAAATAAAAATATAATAAAATATTCATAAATCACTATGGTGACAGCACATGGCTTAAATAAAAACTCTTTTTGTTGAATGACAGTTACAAATGTAGGGCGAAAGATCTTCACTTCGCGTCGATTTATTCTGAATAAAACTATCAATAAAATTATTTAATAACGACAAACTGTGTTGAATTTCCAATATGCGCTTTTTGATGTTTCAAATGTATTATTTTGGTAACATTGAAATGCAATATGAAGCTTGAATCCCACTTTAGCAGTGGGGGGGGGCTCAGTAGTGCCCGGTAATACAGCCGGTCGCGAACCCAAGAAACGCACAGGGAGGTGGCCCACTTCGGTGGGCGGTGGGAGGCGGCCCTCTTCGGAGGGCGGTGTACCATGCGGGTTGCTCCTGGTACTTCTCTGATAGCAGAGTGGACCTTGGAGCAACCCCGTGGTTGTTGTGGTCTGCTTCGGCAGACCTGCGGTCGGGGTGTCGTAGTTGAATGCGTAAGCTATCCTGCGATGCCCCATTAAGACGGGGGAAGGTTTTGTTGGGTTTTAGTGGGTAGTACTGGCTTCGCCGGTGAGTCCCACACTTCGTGCGTAAATGCATTTCCCAACGTTAAAAAAAAACAAAAAAGGACTTTAACAAGTACTCAATTCGCATGGGCTTTTTTCGTGTGTATGTTGTGCAATATTTATTGTTTTAATTTCATTTTCTATTGTAATATGAGTGTTACTTTTTAATTTACTTTAGTGTTATTTTTCGTTATTTTTAAATAAATATTGATTTAGGGCTCCTTTTAAACCTAATTTTACATTGTGTAAACTGCCTCGGTGGTCAAGTGGCCAACATGTACGATCGCAGATCCGGAGCTCCTGGATTCGAGTCCCGGATCGGGGCAAGTTCAGTATTGAGTATTTCTGTCAAGAACATATTTTTATTTTACTTTATCTAACTTTTTATTCTCAGGGTCGATTACAAAAAATTCAACCTCCCATTTCACCCTTTTAGGGATGGAATTTCAAAAAATCCTTTCTTAGAGCATACCTACGTAAAAAACACTCACTCACTATTGAAAACACTACTTAGGATGTTGGTTGATATATCAGTTAGTCAGGACTTGACTTTTATTAAATTGAATTTTATATCTATACATATGATAAAATTGTAACTGAGCCGAATCTGTACATCAGATATTTTTTGGAAAAACTTATTGAAATAGACATTATTATCGATACAGAGGCTGAACCTATAGTTATTAGAATTTTTGTCTGTCTGTCTGTCTGTTACCGCATCACGGAAAAACCACTGGAGGGATTTTGATGAAATTTGGTACGATAGTAGCTGGTTATCCAGGTCAACATATACTATATAGGATTCTTTTTAATGTGGGAAAAAATCTCATCTCTGATAAATCTATACTAAACGTTAAAACGTAAGTAGGGACGAATCCGAGCGGAGCGAGGGTGAGTCACTAGTATGTATATAGATATTCTATCTTAACAATTATTTTTAAGTGTAATTCAACATTTAGACTTACTAATTTTTAGCTATATTAATGTATACACTATTTACACAACAACTTTACAAAGATAAAAATTATATTTTTAACTGAAACGAAAAATTATATCCATTGCTAAATTCTCTAAAGCTTTAAGCTGCATATTCATTCTCAATCGCGCAAAACTTTGCAAAGGTCAGTGTAAATAATAAATGAGATACAACAAAAGCAGCATCGTTATACCGAAATACCTTAAAAGGTCTAGGCTAAATCACTTCTCGCCCGTATCAAAGTGATTTACCTTTCTGTTTGATTATGAATGCCTCGCCACGCACCACTGCCTTCGGCTTTTGAACCTTCTTTTCTCGTAAACAAGTGAGAAAGCCGATTATGTAATAAAAATACAATTTTGTTATAATATCATTTATGTATATACATTTCATATAAGTAATCTAATATATGAAGATAAAGTGGTTTTTTATATATTTGATCGGGATTATTTCTGGAAGTAGTTTTACTAATAAGAGGTTTTTTGCACTTTTTAGCCTATTTATTCAAGTTAATATATTTTTTTATATTTTATTTATAATTATAATTGTTATTTTTTTTTTAATTTAAGTTTATAGTTTAATCCATATAATCACTTAAAACCTTATATAATAATATTATAATTATCATGCTGTATTTACCTGTAATTAAAAGTGCAATTAACATGTTAAGTGTAGTGCCAAGATTTTATGTGTTAACCATTGTAACTTTTGTTGGTAAGTCAATAAATAAATATATAAATAATACATTATCAACTTTAGGACTGTGAAGGTGTTTGGGGGTGTGCGTGTGTGTGTGTGTGTGATGCATGCGTGTGTTTTTGTGTGTGTGTGTAAGTTTGTTGCTTCTTCACGCTGAAAAGGTTGGATGTATTTAGATGAAGTTTCGTCCACAGATTATAATCTGGAATAACATTTAGGCTACTCTGAGGGACAAAGGGACACACCCGAGCGAAGCAAGAGTAAGTTGCTAGCTATACATAAATATATACCTTCGAAAGTTTTTCGGTCACGATATAAGCAATTTTTTTTATTATTATAACAATTTTACAGACTTAAGGATGAATTTTGTTAATTTAATAAAGATGACATACGATCTCATAAACTAAAAATGAAGGTTCAAAGCTAAAGGGAAATGTTTATTTCGTAAACAGCTACACCGCAAGCAATTTGCCCATATTTGAACAAAGTGGCCCTTACATAAGTTGAGGCCTAATTTGAATAATTTCTAATAGGAGAGCATTTGGGATGGGCCCACATTGACATAGGCCACGTATAAATCCCACTATGTAACCTTATATATGTAAATAATTCTCTAAGTTAAGTCTTAAAAAGTCCATGTTCATTTAAAATTTGCATTTGTCTAAGTTCCGATTTAAATTTAAAGTTTTAATATATAACTAACGCTATGCAAATTTGAATTAAAACGTATAATTTTTGTGTTTAGCGATCAAAGTTCTCGGCTCTATATCGGAGTTTACAAATTATAATTTCGCTTGAAACAAATTGTTCTATATAGAAATATTTTTTGGACTGTAAATGTGTTGATGTTCGGTTCATTGTTCCATCAAACAGGGAAACCTAGTGAATTTTTTATCATCTTTTGTGTACCTGCAATTCAATATCGACATTTCGCTTTGTTCTGTACGGTTAGAAAAGCAAAGCCGTAATTTGTTTTCAACAGTATATAATTTGTATTTTATTTACACAATAAATCGGAACATTTCGGGTGCGTCTTGACCGATTTCAAAAAAATGGAGTTACTGAAGTCGGTTGAATATTTTTTTTGTGAATGTCACACGCATACACTCGGTAATACACAAGTTAAAACAAATGCTACCCACTACGAAGAAAAACCATTATTTTATTTATATAAGTTTTCCTTTCCTTAATGATTAATTAATAAAATTAAAGGTCGACTTTCGACTACACGCCCAACATATTTTTTCTAATAAATAGACTAACATTTGCCCACGTATCCACTCGCATAGTTTAGAGTTATCCACTTCAAACAATATTTGTATGCCAGTTCAAGCCTCATTAAAAAAAATTTGCATTCAATTATACATCATATTCAATAAATAAGTTAAAGTAATGCAAATTTATTCCTCTTCTCTACGTTAAAATGTAAATATCCAAAAAGTCCTTTACGGTACATCATAAAAACTATCATGGGACCAAACTTTATGATCCAAGTTAGTTGTTTATTTGTTTTCATATATATATATATATATATATATATATATATATTGCTGTCATATATTATATACTGTTATACTGCCTTTGTCAATACTAACAGTTATTTATAATTTCCTGAGCTAATCAGATAAAATGCGGAACATTAGTTTTAGCTAATAATTAATTAATTAATTCTCGATTAAAAGTAGAAGTCATTCACACGTAGTAACACTATTTTCCATTTCAATTAACACGTAATACATTTAACATCGTTAGTGGTTTTATATACCGGCTCGCATTTTGGTTTTAAATGCTTAAAACGGCGATTAATTTTAAATACTTTAGAGTAATGTACAGTGGTAGACCAGTGGTAACGTGTTTGCTTGGAAAACCGAAAAGCAGGTTCAAAACACAGTTCTCTCATATTTGATGCACGTCTAAGAGAACCTAACAAATTTTCAAAAGCACTTGCCAGCGTGGTGGAATAAGGTCAGATTTTCCTTATATTGAAAGGATTGGGAATTGCCCTGCCCAGCAGTGGGACGTTGAAATAGGGCTAAACAATAAAGAATTATATCTAAATCAATAAATTATATTTATTTCACATACGAAATGTAATAGCTGTCTGTCTGTCTTTCCAACACTCTCTCGTTACTAAGACTTACTTAACAAAATGACTTGTTAACTAAACTTCGCCTAACCTGCGACTCGAATCCAGGATCTTCGGATCTGAAGCAGTAAATATTAGCCACTAGACCGCCAAAGCAGTTCATATTATAAATACAAAAAGCACCTGGGATCGCGCCCAAGCGTAGCGAGGGTAAGTCGTTACTATAAAATATTTGTCAGACTTACATACATACATATGTATATGTCCATTCATAGATCAGTGTCAAAGCAATTCGCTTTATCATACTGGCATTATACACATATGACATAGCTTTTAATATATTCATTAATTTAAAAGCTACAATATACTCTATCGTCGGTCACTCTTTGTTTAACTTCCGGCAAGCATAATTGTCGCAGAGTTGTGAGTCATAAACGGCGGGATCGAAAATGGGATTACGAAAGTAATGACTCAATAGCCCATATGGAATGGAAAGCTTTTATATGTAGATCAGGATTTTGAAACACAATTTTTCAAAACTAATTTCAGGGGAATTGCGTATCGTAAAATCTGAGGAGAAATATGAATTTATGGAGCAATCGCAGCATTTTTAGTATTTGTCCTGTGTGTTGTCATCATCAGGTACTAGATAACTTTTGAGAACGAAAGTAGGTAAAATATACAGAAATTGAGATTAACTGGACGTCCAGCAATGTATTCATAAATTGTAAACATGAGTTCATAATAATAATGATAATTAACTGTTCGATGTAGCTTAGATAAAATCGCTAAGTACTTAGAAGCTTATGTAATTTATCTATTGATTGAAATGAAATATAATAATGCTTGGAAATTATATACCAAGCAACGACAAGCAAACAATAAGTTCTATGTAATGAAGTTACTAGTCTATATAAATAAAAATTAATGTTCATATGTTTGTCCTCTATGCCTTCCTAAACCATTGCACTGATTATGATAAAACTCTGGTTGGTTATACTATATAAGCTTGCGAAGGTTCCTGGCGCAAAAAAAAGATTTATTTTCGGACATTTGTCTCTAATGCGTTCCTTAGCCATTTAATTCGGGAGACACCCAAGCAAAGCGACGGTGAGTCGCTAGTTTACCAATATTTTGCGATTTATAAACAAAATATCAAAATATTCACCAAAAGCCATCCATTCCTCTCAATAGAATACACTCAAAGATACTGACGGACATCACACGCGTGAGTTGTTTATGCATTTTGATACTTAGAACAAAATATTTGATAGAAATGAATCAATCATGTTTCCAAAGCTAGGTATAAACATTATTTGTGTACGTATAACTTGACACGTGGTAACTCATATATGCAATAAAATCCCATTTTTAGTATTCTTTAGTAAATCTACTTATACAATCTTCAGTTTTTTAAGTTTTAAGCCTAAAAATAAAATTGAAATGTAATTTCAAAACACTACCCGTTTTTGAACCTCTCAATTTAATGTACATGATAATTCCTAAAGCCTCAAAAGCAATTGTTATACGCGAGTGAAACCACTGGCGGAAACTAACATAAATAATAAAACAGCAGTCATAAGGACTGCCGACAGAAGTAAAAACTTAAAACGATAAACAAACAGTTGTTATTTTTGAATATTCAAAATTAATTGTTCGATCTTAAATTAAAATTTGTAAATTAAAACTGTTTATATTTATCTAGTTTTGACATCTATCGGCACTCTGAGTGTTAGTTAACACGTCACGTGACCATGTCGATGACGACTTACACGAATTTACTCCCCATCCAAACTTGCCTATAGAAGTTTTCACTTCAATAATATGATGGCGAACATTTTGAATGTTATTTATACTGTGAATTAATTAATTTTAATAGACTACTTTTAATAGATTTAGTAAAACCGTATGTGTCAAAGGAACAGAACTCAATATATGTGTGAAAACAAATATTTATATTACCGTACAGTTATTTAAATTATTTACTTAGCTAGCATATGATAATAAATAAATAAATAAATATGTCAGGAACGTTTAAAGAATGGCAATTATAACATTTTTAGCACTTATACTGTTCTATGATTCCAAACAAATTTGAAAGCTACTGTATCCTGTTCCATATGTAGGAAATTAAATTGGTTTTTCAATTTGACTTTTTTACTGACAACTGCTATATGTTTCTGTACGGCACAATTAAAATCACCTAAATATTTCGTAGCTATCACGTTTTATAAAGTTAATATTTTACAAAGAATGTATATGTTTTTGTATGTTTTATTTTGTTTTAAATAGTACTAATACATAGGTGTGCGTTTGTATGTGTTAGGCTCAAAGACTGAAAACACTCATTGTGTGAAAAAAATGTCCATAACGTCGAGGTTAACTCAAAAACAGCACTAAATTCATCATAGTGCGTTCTGATAGGAAATAAATGCCGTAACACGTTTGAATACTAGTATCTAATGGAAATATTGAAATTTCACAATAGTACTAGGAAAACCCCGGGTTGCGCGCGCTAAAACTACAAAAAAAACCTCTAAAAAGGTAGTTTCATATAAACTTTCATCCCCTATTTTACCCCCTTACAGGATGAATTTTGAAAAATGCTAAGACACGTATTTATTTAATTTTATTGAAGAGCATATATACGAAGTGTTAAGTAATTCTGATAATATCCTATGTCACACTCCAGCCCTTCAACTATCTGCCCAAAAAAAAAACTTTTTAACAAAAAAATAAAAACCGACTTCAAACAAAAGCACTAAAAAGTAAAAAATAACTGATTGGTAGTTTTCATTTACTATACATACCTAATCAAATATTTTCGAAGTCGGTGTGCTTTGCTTTGTATGGGCTGGCACCGATTTCAAAAATATTTGATTAGGTATGTATTTAATAGGAAGGCTTTAATTACTTAGCCAAAGCACACCGACTTCGAAAATATTTGATTAGGTATGTATAGTAAATGAAAACTACCAATCAGTTATTTTTTACTTTTTAGTGCTTTTGTTTGAAGTCGGTTTTTATTTTTTTGTTAAAAACTTTTTATTTTTCCCTTTTTAGTGTAGACAGTAGTAGCAAAGTAAGGATTCTAACGTGTTAGGCTTGTCAAATCAAACAAAATAAGCCCAAACTCAAAGTATCTACTATTAGCCGTTGAAGAGTTCCACCTATCCACCTTCTGGCCTTGCCATCAGATCAGGTCAACAACACCGAATCACTGTACTATCAACGGAAATAGAAATACTTGCAAAGTTTCAAGTCAATATGACAATTAGAAGTAGGTTAAATTCATCATTAGTTGTTTTTCCATCCTTAGGGGTGGTATTTTTTTTTGAAATTTAAATGGGACCAATCTGGAAGTATACCCTTTCAAACAAAACAAAAATTGTCCAAATCGGTTAATAAATGACGGAGTTCTGAGGTAACAAACATAAAAAAAAAACACAGTCGAATTGAGAACCTCCTCCTTTTTGAAGTCGGTTGAAAAATCACGTCAATCCGTTACTCCGTGTCGACGTGAAAGAAGGACAAATAAACAAACAAACAAACACACTTTCACATTTATAATATTAGTTAGGTTTCTCAAAAAACTACATTTTTAACTGACCATAACTATAACTTAATATAATTTAGTTATTTTATCAACCGACTTCATTTCGCTAGTCTCGTAAAATAAATTTATAAATTAAACTAGCGACTCACCCTCGCTTCGCTTGGGTTCACCTCTAGAGAAAAAAACAAATCTATACCACAGGAACCATATCTTTTTCCGGTATAAAAATAGCCTAAGTGCTATTCCAGAATATAATCTTTGTCCCAAATTTCATACAGATCCGTTCTGTCGTTCTGGCGTGATTGAGTAACAAATATACAGACATCCATCTAAATTTTCGCATTTGTAATATTAAGTTAGATAAGTGTGCAGAAAATATATGTAATTCAAGTTATATAGTTTTTATGTTACATTTTATCTCCGAAAAAGTAAGTTGCGTAAACGTCAATAACGAAATTTATTGTAAGGAAAATTGTTATTACACGCTATTGAAATACGTTAATGAGAAAAACTCTAAGCAAAAATATAGAAGCCACAAAAATAGGTTTATTTAACAACTTGTTCTTGTTCACGGCTTCGCTCGCATAGAAGCTACTTCAATGACAATTATGTTCAGCCCTTTTTAAAGTCCCACTGCTGGGCACGGGCCTCTCTTCAGTAAGAGGGGAATCAGGTCATAGTCCACCACGCTGGCCAAGTGCGGGTTGGCGGACTTCACATGTCTTTTGAAAACTTGCTAGGTTCTGTCAGACATGCAGGTTTCCTCACTATGTTTTTCTTCACCGTTAAGACAAGTTTTTATAATGTTGGAAATGATTCGCACATGAAAATATCAGAGGTGCGAGACCCGGGATTTGAACCCGCTTCACTCGGTTTCCCAAGCGAGCGCGTTACCACTGGGATACCACTTCCTAGATACCTTTTACTTCAAGAAAATCTTTCTTTCCCACGGGAAAATACAATAACTGGTTTTATCGAGTCCTCCCTAGAACCTTCCGCTGGCTAAGCCTTAAGACATACATACATTGAAACAATATACTAAAAAATTGTAGGTCTTGAAAAGTCCTACTGAAAAGTTCTGAATTGTATATTTCTATCTCCTAAGTTACACTCGCAATATTTATTCTTTTTTATACGTATAATAAAACTAACTTAGTCAAATCGATGTACGCGTATCACGCAAAAAATACTCAACCGATTTTAACTAAATTTTGTATAGTGATAAAACTTAGTACTCGGGTCAACATTTAGGATACCTTTTACGACAGGCAAATTATTTATTCCCACGGAAAAACACAATAACTGGTTCTATCGAATCGTCCTTAGAAATTTATATGGTTAACGTTGGCTCAACCTTAAGAGATAGATCAAAACAGTCTATCTCTTAAGGTACACTCGTTATAACTATTTTCATTATTATATATTACTGTTTTATTATACGTTATTTATTCTATCTATACATATATTAAAACTGAAGAAGTTAGAAAAAAATGCTTAAAACCGAGTTAGTTCTCTTCTTACATCCCGAAAGAAGAGAAATATAACAAATCCAGTTTTTTTTATCATTTTTTTGTTTCTCTGTCTGTTTGTCTGTTTGTGCGGGCTAATCTCCGAAATTATTGAACTGATTTAAATAAAATTTTGCATGATAGTACCTTATATCCTCGGTCAACATCTAAGATACTTTTCATTCCAGAAAATTAAAGAGTTTCCGTGAGATAGTTAAAAAACTATAGTAATTTATACAGCTTAGTACACAACAACTTATCCTCCTAATTTAGTGAAATTTGGCATGCTGATACCTTATATTGCCGGTTAAACAACAGGTTACTTTTCATCCCGAAAATTCATAATTCCGGAAACATGAACGGTTCCCGTGGGATAGATCTGTTTGTGCTTTTCTAGAGGTGAACCCGAGCGAAGCGACGGTGAGCCGCTAGTATAAAATAAATTTGCACTTGAAAATAATATAGCTATCTTTTTATTGTTAAAAGTATTAAAAAAACCCTACTAATATTACAAACGCGATGGGGATGTTAGGATTTATATTTAATACGTTTTTACGCAGTATCTCCTGAACGGATTTTGATGAAACTTTACAGTTGTATAGCTTATACATCAGAGTAACATATAGACTAAAATTTGTAAATAGATAACAAAAAATAAATGAACTACGCGAGCAAAAACGCGAAAAAACGATAGTAAAGAATAAATAGAAAATTTTCAAGATAAATCCTAAGCTGTAAGCTCTTTGATAACATTCCATTAACACATTTTGTATTCATTGAAAGTTTTATAGTTTCTTAGTTATCTGAAAGATTTTAACTAGAAGGGAACTTGGAAGTCGCTTTTTATAAAGAATTCCGAAGTATTTTCATCTATACATATAATAAAATTGTAACTGAGTAGAATCTGTACATTAAATATTTTTTGGAAAATCTTATTGAAATAAACATTATTATCGATACTGGGGCCGAATCTATAGTTTTTAGAATTTTTGTCTGTTTGTCTATATGTCTATCTGTCTGTTACCGCATCACAGAAAAACTACTGGAGGGATTTTGATGATTGAATTTTATATGGTGATAGCTGGTTATCCGGGTCAACATATAGGATACTTTTTACCGCGGCAAAATGTCTCATTTCTGAGTAAAAATACAAAAACTACAATGTAAGAGTTTACTAATATGTAAAACCTAAGAATTAGGTTTTCAACCGACTTCAAAAAGGAGGAGGTTCTCAATTCGACTGTATGTTTTTTTTTATGTTTGTTACCTCAGAACTACGTCATTTATTAACCGATTTGGACAATTTTTGTTTTGTTTGAAAGGGTACACTTCCAGATTAGTCCCATTTAAATTTCAAAAAAAAAAAAAAAAAATACCACCCCTAAGGGTGGAAAAACAACTAATGATGAATTTAAACTACTTCCAATTGTCATATTGACTTGAAACTTTGCAAGTATTTCTATTTCCGTTGATAGTACAGTGGTTCGGTGTTGTTGACCTGATCTGATGGCAAGGCCAGAAGGTGGATAGGTGGAACTCTTCAACGGCTAATAGTAGATACTTTGAGTTTGGGCTTATTTTGTTTGATTTGACAAGCCTAACACGTTAGAATCCTTACTATGCTACTACTGTCTACACTGAAAAGGGAAAAATAAAAAGTTTTTAACAAAAAAATAAAAACCGACTTCAAACAAAAGCACTAAAAAGTAAAAAATAACTGATTAGTAGTTTTCATTTACTATACATACCTAATCAAATATTTTCGAAGTCGGTGTGCTTTGGCTAAGTAATTAAAGCCTACCTATTAAATACATACCTAATCAAATATTTTCGAAATCGGTGCCAGCCCATACAAAGCAAAGCACACCGACTTCGAAAATATTTGATTAGGTATGTATAGTAAATGAAAACTACCAGTCAGTTATTAGTCATCTGAACGCGGGCGGAACCGCGGGCAATGCTAGTTTATTATATATATATATATATATATATATATATATATATATATATATATATATATATATAAATAGTGATCGACGCATTGTCCAAAGGAGCCCAACCGAGGCTCTTAAAATTAGTAGTAGTACTAACAATTATTCATGAATACAAATTGTATGTACACATACATTTTATGGTTGCAATTGTCTTTTTTTAAATGGTTATCAACGCTTTGAAAATATACAGTCTTTACTTTGAAACAGACATTAAGACAAATATTTAATCTATTTTACTAGCGGCTTACACTCGCTTCGCTCGGGTTCGCCAACAAACAAAAACAAATTTATCCCACGGGAACCGTACATTTTTCTGGGATACAAAGTAACTTACTTGTTATTCTGACATATGAACTATATTATTGTAAAGTTTTATTAAAATCCAATCAGTAGTGTTTGTGAACTAAGCTGTATAACTTACCATCGTTTTTTAACTATCCCACGGGAACTCTTTAATTTTTCAGGATGAAGTACTAATATGTTGACCGGGGATATAAGGTACCATCATGTAAAATTTTATTTAAATCGGTCCAGCAACTTAGGAGATTAGCCTGTACAAACAGACAGAGAAACAAAAAAATTGAAAAA
Organism: Brenthis daphne; assembly: GCA_947093115.1. Taxonomy (NCBI): domain Eukaryota; kingdom Metazoa; phylum Arthropoda; class Insecta; order Lepidoptera; family Nymphalidae; genus Brenthis; species Brenthis daphne. The sequence goes on along the minus strand of OX352477.1, from coordinate 17,787,605 downwards.
AAATCTCTATTTGTTCTATTTCTCTTCTTACAGCCCCCTGGCTCGATTTTTAGCATTCTTTTCTATATACATACATTAGACCTCTACAGTTTTATTATAGTATAGTATCGTTAATAAGTATGAATTTTAATTTATTTTGTATGTTGGTATTATTGCAGTTTGTAAAACTGCGGCTCTCAAACTTTTAGAGTTCGGAAAGACTTAAAAGCGCTTTGTTGCAGCTGAGGACATAACATTTAATTACTCTTAATAAAAGTGCATGCTTACAGAATTAGTGAAACTCTAAATGTTTACTTTAAAAAAAAACGTGCTACTAATAATATTTGTCAAAATATACTCTACCTGTAAAAATGACATCAAAAAACGCATTGAGCGAAGCAAGGGTAAGTCCCTAGTAATTTAATATCAATATATATTATGGATACTATAAAAACACTTAAAAAGACTGGTAATTAGGTCATACTTTGAGTTAAGAAAAGAGTTTATTAATCAAACTGTTTTTTTAAACATTGTATGGTGAATGGCGAAATGAAGGGAATTTGATTCATGAACGAATATAACATATAATATAACGCGACTTTAGATAGCCAGGTACTTATGATCGTGCATAAGGAATAAGTATACCATTTCGTCTATACCTGCTTAATAAAAAATCTATGAAATTCAGAAAACTATACAACCTTTTTTTTGTTAGCGTTTTTTTTTTAAAAACGATTTTAATTTGTATAGCCTGAGGATCAAACAAAATTTTATTCTACAATTTTTAAGATTATAAAAATTGTAATGAAAGAACTAAATTAATCGTTATATCACAGAATTATAGTAATATGTTTTATTTTAAACATTATATAGATTTCTATTTCTAACGATTGTAAAATGACGTCTTATTGAAGCCCCTTTATTAGAGGTTGAGTGTAATCTATTAAATTGTGTAATTTTCCAAGCAGAAAACGTAATAGTTACTTGATGTATGGCAAACTTAATTTTTTAATTAAAATAATTTGTAGTAATTTAGTTAAATAACAAAAATAACACAATAAACTTAAAGAAATAAGCAAAGGGCGACACCATTACAAGTTAATGGTTCCAGGTGACCCTCTTTTACGAAAAATTAAAGTATAAGAGAGCAAAAATACCCTAAATGTACAAATATTATATACTATAGTGCCTTGCCACGTCCTTGCCTGTGTATTTTTTTTTATTTCAAACTATTTTTAAATAAATTCTTTTAATTTAATTCCTTTAAAGAATAAATTCATAAATAGAAATGCCAAATAAACTACTTCTACGTATGAGACGTAAGACGACTTTTGCACAAAAACATTTACAGCCTTAGGAGCTGTTTTTTAAAAAAGCCTTGTTCTGTGAACTTATTTTATATGGGTTAAAGATAATCTTAGATGAAAATCCATCAAATTTGGTATATCCGTTTTTAGATAAAGCCCAAGCCATCATGCAGTTAGACAGATTTATTTTAGTTATTATAGTATTATTAGTAATACTCCCTTCATCGCTTAGGTTCTTTCCTAGATAAAAAGGATACATATGTAAATAAATATGAAAGCCAACTGTCTCCGTACAATGAATCACATCAATACGCCTTTCCGTTTCTCTCCTGTCTGTCCGTTCCGAAAGAAGAACAAACAAACGAACACATTTTCAAATTTATAATATTGACGTGGATTATTATAGATTACACAACATATTGGCTATAATATTTTCCTAAGCATAACATACCACAGCTAATACAAAGTAACGAAGATCTTAGTTAGCGAAGTGATAGCCCCGGGCGTGATGCCTTCATATATCTTAAGTGTTTATTAACTATTTAGAGTAGTTAGAAACTGTCTAGTTCGAAATTACTTAAGAATCTTTACTCTCTATTAGGTATAACATTTAGTTGGGACGACACGTTTGGCTCAGTTTGTAGCGACCCTACTTGCTGTGCCAGTGGTCGCGGATTCGAGTGCCAGTGGTCGCGGATTCGAGTCCCGCTGGGGCATTCATTTGTGTAATGAACACGAATGTTTGTACTCTAGTCATGGGTGCTTATATTTATAATATTTACGTATTTAAAGTTATATATGTATAGTGTATCAACATTCTGGTATCCATAACACAAGCCTCGATGCTTACAATGGAACTAGATGGTGCTGTGTGTTAATGTCCCAACATATTTATTTATTTATTTATTTAGTGTTAGACTTGCTACATTGTACAAGTCTGACTCACATTGCCTACAGCTTCCAAGGACATAATATAATCCATTACAGTATGTGATGATTTTTTGTGACTGTTTACGGATGCTAGTCTCGTTGGAGACAAACGAAAGTGGTAGTACATTTATATTGATGTGTATTACTTTGTCTACATAATGACTTGGGTATTATACAAAACAATGACTAAAGTTGGTGTTTTTAAGTTGTGGACGTTATATTGTTTGCTTTTTACGTAATTCTGTAATATCCCAACATATTTATTTATCTATACTATTATTATAAAGAGGTAAAGTTTGTGAATTGTGAGTTTGTGATGTTGTAGGGGGTAATCTCTGAATCTACTAAACCGATTTAGATGAAATTTGGTAAGAAGATAGTTTGAGACTCGTGAAAGGACATAGGATACTTTTTTCCCGAAAATCATCCCTTAAGAGAGTGAAAATGTTCATGAAAGTTTTTATGGAGAATCAACCACAATGAGGATTAATGTTTAAATTAAAATTGTCATTTCAAGAGTTAAATTAAATCAAGGCAGTAAAGAGTACCTTATTGATCTATCTATAGTTATTAGTTATATTAAAAATGGTTATGAAGCAAGAAAACTGTAAGACTCAAGTCAAGAGCCCTTTTCGTGGTGTATCTGTTATAGGATAGGTAGGTATTATACTTTCATCGCGTTGGTTTAAAAATGAGGAAAAAAGTGTACTATGGGTAAAGCATGCTTCTAAATAAAACTATGTTTCGGATTTATTCGCGGATTTATTTTAGTTTATATTATTGCGGATTTTTGGTTCCCAACGTTTCGAATACTTTACAGCAATCAACGTAAAAATAAATCGGCGAAAAATTGCGAGAAGATTTAGAAGCTTAATGTCAAATAATCGCGTAAATCTAAAAAAGTATTATTAGAATGCTATTATTAAAACTTATTAGACATATTAAAAAAAACATTTTAGTCTAAAGCTTAAAGAAAAATAGTTGCCTGTTGTACCTAATACATATCTACGAATTAAACCACAGATTATAAAAGAACATTTCCAATCACCCTTTTACTGAGTTATGGAATCTGCGTTGACACTTCATTATTCAAGAGAATGCAATAATATGCAAATCGATGTTCTGCCCTCGAGTTGATCCTCTCAACAATTTTATGAGACGTGCCGCTCATTTTTTGTTGAGGTTTTTTATTTTTATCTACAACTACTGAGATCATTTCGATAATAATTCGATTTAGAGAAGATGTAAGAAGTATGGTTTGAGCTGAATGAACGTTACGTGAAATGTGGATCCGCGATGTTAAAAATGGCTAACAAAAGTTATAAATAACAAATGAATAAATGTTATAAATATGTTGGGATATTAACACACAGCACCATCTAATTCCATTGTAAGCTGCGAGGCTTATGTTATGGATACCAGATAGTTGATAACACTATACATCTTTAAATACATACATACATAAATTATAAATATAAACATCCATGACTGGAGTACAAACATTCGTGCTCAGCACACAAATAAATGCCCCCAGCGGGATTCGAACCCGCGATTGCTGGCACAGCAAGTAGGGTCACTACAAACTGAGCCAAACGTGTCGTCGAATTTGAAAAGTTCTATTTAAAAGTGCATTTAAGCTATTTGTAACGCCTGTTACATTCAATAGCAAAAGTAGTACTGGCCATAGATGATATTTCCAACATGGTTAAACACCTTGACTAAACCACCTCAGACTAAGGAGTAATACCTATATTATAAATATAAACACCTTTGACTGGAGTACAAATATTCGTGCTAATCACACAAATGAATGCCCCAACGGGACTCGAACCTGCGACCGCTAGCACAGCAAATAGAGTCACTAAAAGCTGAGACCAACATGCAATTGTGATTATTACGTATATAAATTAATGGCTACGACCATAGTCTGGTCGCAGTCAAATAATTTGTAAAGCACATATGTACAATGCACATAATATAGTACTGAAAATTAAATTGTCGTATTAAAAAGTCATTCTTAGAATTATATAAAATAAACCGAATTTCACGTCTCGTCGTGTTTCCAAATAAGGGAGTTTATATAACCAAGTTTATGTACGTGTATAGGTTGTATATATGTTATAAACTTTTGCCATTACCATCTCACTAAGGCTTTCTTCTTGTTCGAGTTGATACATACTTTTTTATTATATCCATACTAATATTATAAATATGAAAGTGTGTTTATGTCTGTTTGTCCTTCTTTCACGTCGAAACAGAGTGACGGATTGGCATGATTATTTGTGTGGAGATAGTTTGGCTGGAGGGTGATATAGGCTACTTTTTACTTTGGGAAATTATCTCATTTTGCACTCGAAACACGTTATAATACAACCAAAATATGTATACATATATAATATATAGTCTCTCTATTCCATACTAACCGTTAAAACGCGAAGCGAGAATGAGTCGCTAGTAGGCTATGTTACACAAATATACACATATATAATAAAAAATATATTTTTACTTCGAAAATTACAGGCCTTGAATCAGAATAGAAGGGAAACCTACTATTATTGCTTATTTGTGAATAATTTTGTATGATTCTATTGTACAAAATACTATTTTAGCACAAATACGATTTTACTGGATCACGTTATACTCGTAGATATTGACAACAATTCGAAACGAATATGTAATTTTATTGTCTCTAAATTGGCCATATTTTTTACGCCGACTAGAAGTGTTGCCTAGACTTAAGTTATATAAAATTTGGTTTTGATTAGACTACGTGAAAATGTAACATACCAAACAATTATTTGTAGGTATAACACGTATAAGCTTAAGCAAATCAAACTTAAGTTAAAAACAACAAAAGCTTGAAAGTAAACTTTTAGCTTACAATATTTTTTTCTTAATTAAAAGTTACTCTCGTGTCTACACGAGCTAATATGTCTATAGTCTATACCATAACAAAACTATAAAGCTTCATCGAAGATCATTTAAGAGTCAGCTGAAAGCTATAAACGCAGCGGATTATTACAGAACTGACGCCACGGCGTTATTGGAAACATATAAAGAAGTATAAAGCAATATAAAACGATCTCGTCTTAACAGTTTATTGTTAACGATGACAATATGATGAAACAATGTTGCCCTAGGTTAGATACAAACTCCCCCCCAACGTGCGTTCACCTTGTCGTGGTGGGGGGGCTCAGTAGTGCCCGGCAACCCAACCGGGCGCGAAGCCAAGAAACGCACAGGGAGGTGGCCCACTTCGGTGGGAGGTGGCCCTCTTCGTAGGGCAGTGTACCATGCGGGTTGCTCCTGGTACTTCTCTGATAGCAGAGTGGACTGTGGAGCAACCCCGTGGTTGTTGTGGTCTGCTTCGGCAGACCTGCCGTCGGGGCGTCGTAGCTGAATGCGTAAGCGATCCTGCGACGCCCCATTAAGACGGGGGAAGGCTTTGTTGGGTTTTAGTGGGTAGTACTGGCTTTGCCGGTGAGTCCCACACCTCGTGCGTAAATGCATTTCCCAACGATAAAAAAAAAAAAGGTTAGATACATACTCCCTTAAAAGAATCATTCTTACAAAATTTCTTTTAGGGGTAAGAATTTTGCTTGATTTATAAAAATACCTTACGTGGGGATCGTATCTGCACGATATAGTGTGATAAACCAATAAGGTGTAACAATCTCAGCTGATTTTCTACTTAATAAAACTAGAATAGCATAATGAAAACTGCTGGGTCTAGAACCACGAAATTTTGTAAAAAGATGAGCGCTAAATAGGATTTTTGAAATTTCATCCCTTAAAGCAGTAAGTAGGGGATGATGATATATAAGAAATTATCATTAATGCTTCAACAATATATTTCTTAAAATAGCTAAGAATAATTAATTATAATCGTATAAAGTATGTTGATAAAATTACAAGTAATTTAGTAATTTTAATCTCAGCTCAAACCATTTGCAATAAAATCTTAATATATATAATTCTTCCGTACGTATGTTTGTCACCTAACTCCTCTTAAAGGGCTGGACCGATTAGGATGAAATTTTGTATGTATATTTCAATGGGTCCCTGGATGGTTTGAAAACACAATGGTGGTGCTGTTGTCTTCTAAATGGCAAGGACCATTTTAATAATATTTTTTGTGTATGATCGAGTTTGAATAGGTTTGAATTCACAAATGGACCCGGTAGGTGGCGCTGCAGTCGGTGTGTCATGAAATTATTATTAGTTATAAAATAAAGCCAAACAGTTTGTTCTTTTTAGTAGTTTGAACGCGGGCGAAGCCGTGGGTTTTGCAAGTGTTGAATATATTTCAACAGTTCATCTACGGAAAAAGAACACTGTCACTATATTTTTTCGTTACATTTGAAGGACTTTTAAAACTTTTACGATCATAAAGAATAAGTATTAACTAATAAATATATTAAATGCGCCAGTTTATTGTAAAACTGTCGCCTCTGTCAGGAACAGGGTTATAAAAGCGATATAAAATGATAATTCCCGTGGACTTTTATTTTAAAATTTCCGCTTGGTATTTCTTACTTCTTTATACAATTTTTATGAATGATTCACAGTTTTGTTTTTCAAAAAAAAAGTTAATTAATTTTCTACTTGTAGGTACTAAGATTACTTCTAAAAAAATATCTACAATATAACATACAAAATTTCGTATCTATAACAGAAGTTAAATTCAAATATAAACACTCTTTATATTGCAAAATCGACCACACAATCTTCACACATCACAATCAAAATACCATCCAATAAATTAGACAGAAATTAAGCTTAACAACAATTACATATAAATCATTGTCCTTTTTAGGGGTCCGTACCCGAAGAATGCCAACGGAATCCTGTTACTAAGCCTCCGTTGTCCGTCCGTCTGTCAGAGGGCTGTATCTCATAAACCGTAATAGGTAGAGAGTTGAATTTTTCACAGTGTGCAGGTATATCTATTGCCGCCATAAGAACAAATAATAAAAAACGGAGAATGGCAAAAGATGGCGAATTCCAAAAAGGCTGCCATCTAAATTAAAAAAAAACGATTACGGTACGGAACCCTTCGTGTGCGAATCCGACTCGCACGTAACCAATTTTTTAGAAGTTGATCAAATATGTTCACCCACAAAATATAAATATCGTATTAATTGTAAGTTTATTTAGCCAATAAAATAACGTGCCAATATCCGAGCCGAACACGACAGCGCTCTCATTAAAGCCTGCCAATATATTATAATGTAAAACATTGAAGTTTATTACAATCCCTTGGAAATTGACGCTTATTATACAATAGAAATATATAGTTAAAATATAAATACACTAGCTCTCACTCACTTCGCTGCGGGTTCGTCCCTAGAGAAAAACAAATCTATCCCACGGAAACTGTCCATTTTTCCAGGATGATATAAAGCCTATAACCTTCCTCAACAAACGGGCTATCTAATGCAATAAGAATTTTTCAAATCGGATTAGAAGTTCCTGAGATTAGCGCGTTCAACCAAACAAACTCTTCAGCTTTATAATATTAGTATAGATAAGATACATAAAAAATCGGTCAAGTGTGAGTTAGATTTACAGACTAAAAATACCTGATAATATGCTTGTGTTACGTATTTATTAAACAAAATAGGATCTTATTATTCATAAGTCAAAGTAACAATTTGTTCTTTTTGATTTTACTTTACAGTTATAAATGTATTACAACTGCTTCTATATTCTTCTTTTGATTTTTCGGGCACAGAACCAAAAAAACATTAATTTAATAAATAATTAAAGTATTATATTTTCTGTTTCTCTGATCTTTTACAAAAAAAATTACAAGAATTTAAGATACTTAAAGATGTTAAGATCAAAAGTTTCAGAACTTACATCAAGAGCCCTTGACAAAAGTGATGACAGTAGAAGGCGAACCAAATTTTGCTAAAGACATACATAACAAGATTTTTATGTATATAATTGATAATGGTGTTCTTCGTTGTAGGTACAATGTTTATTAAGGATTTACTCCCTTTTTTACATATAAAAATTTAATTTAGTTTATTGATTCTATTTTACCGACAAATTTCTTTCGTGTCTTCTCCATTCTACGTGACATTGGCGAAGTAATCTGTGCTCAACTGACACGCTTTGAAGCCATTAACAAGAGAATTGAATCATACCTATTACCTATCTAACATTTTTTGAAGTGAATTCTATATATTATGTATAATTTTTACATAGCAAGCTTCCAGCATAGAGTGGCACAGCCTCAAAACTGCGACAGGTTTTAAGGTGACTAAGAGACTAATATTATAAATCTGTAGAAATAAAATTTTTATTGTTTGACCACCGTAATATCTACGTATTCTCATTTTTTGCTTGTTTTCAGTAAAATTGACATTGTTTGTAATCGAAAAACTTTTAATCTACTGAACTGATTTTTATATCTTTCACATATAAAAAAGTACATTATCTTAGAGTGCTATGGGCAATAAATTATATTTTAAATGTGTGTTTTAATTGAGTTCTCGCAGTTTTTGTCTAGCAAGTATGAAAAAATACAAAGTTCTTTACGTGCGTTGCCTAAGCGGTTTTTAAAAAATTAAAATGTATATTTAAACATATGTTATATATGTACTTTGATAGTTCTGCATAAATTTACGCAAATATCGCGGATATACGCGGGACTCGAACCCGCGACCGCTGGCACAGCAAGAAGGAACACTACAAACTGAGCCACATGCGTCGTCGTAATATAAATATTGCTCTTTAAAATATTTAATTTCTTTACATAGGTGATAATAAATAATGAAAAAAGCGAAGCATTAACCAGCGGAGCCGCAAAAAAACGCTAGTTGTAAACAGCGAAAGTATGTTATTGACATTGTGATTGATGTGACATTTCTATAAAGAAACTGAGAGTGATTTTATCATTAAATACATATGGTTTCTCATGAGTATTGGTATGTGCTTAATGGGTCTAATAGGAGATACCAGAATAAAACAATACATGTCATTCGTTAAAAACAAAGCAAGATAAATTCTGAAAAATTCCCACACGTTCTTTAAAAAATATATAATTCAAGTTTCTCTTTGAAATAGAACTAGAAGCATAGCGCCTGAAACAAATGGCAAGTGTTCAGAAAATATCGTAAAAATTTAACGACGAAAAATCACTCAGACTTGGCGACGCTAAACTAACATAGACAAGTGAACTTAGAGTAAACATAGCTACTGTTCTATAGAAACTATTTTAAATATATACAGTTATAAAAGATTTTGATGTAAACCTAGTTTTCGCTCGCGCCCTCGCTCGCGTATTACCACGATATAAATTAACCAGTGTGTATAAGTTATGAGACAGTGGTAGCCCAGTGGTAACGCGCATACTTGGGAAACCGAGTGAAGCGGGTTCAAATCCCGGGTCTCACACCTCTGATATTTTCTTGTGCAAATTATTTCAACAATCGTGAGGAAACCTGCATGTCTGAGATAACTTAGTAAGTTTTCGAAAGACACGTGAAGTCCGCCAACGCGCACTTGGCCAGCGTGGTGGATTATGGCCTGATCCCCCTCATATTGGAGGGAGGCCCGTGCCCAGCAGTGGGACGTTAAAAAGAGCTGAACACTCAACACTCAAAATAACTATAAATAAATAAAAATATAAATGTTATTAAATTCTCATTGCAAACTCAATCTTTCAGAGATGATTGAGTACAAACTGGCAGATGAAATTTTGTTAAATATTTGTTTAAGTTTTGATATTGTGTAAATATTAATAGGGCCTCCATATTTGTATTTCATAGTTGAATTCATCGTCAGACGCTTCTGTAATAATTATAGTTTATATGTATACTTTTCATCCAAATCCGTCAAACCGTTTTGGCATTAACGAGTGACAAACAAACACACAAATTTTGAAAATTATAATAATAGTCTGATAATATATTTTGCGTTTTGTGAAGATTATTCTTATTTGTTTTAAATAAATAATATCAACAATGTTCTCTATACAAAATATATCCTATTTTTTTTAATATTAATGATATGATGAGGTGATAGAACTTGGCGTAGCTTACATTAAATTTTAAAATATAATTAATTATTAATCCAAGTTTTCGTATTGCTTGCTTTAAGCTTGTTAATTTGAAACGTAACATGACGCAATTAAAAAACACGAAAATTAAAATACCTTGTGTTATATAAAATTTATATGACGAAATATATATATATATATATATATATATATATATATATATATATAATAATAATACCTTTATTGACGTAAATACAAAGGGGTTACAAGACATTTATTTTTAAACTAAATAATTAGCACAATCTTTGTTTAGGTATACTAACGTCTGAACTAGGCCGAGCCTGTATCTCAGACGCTAGCCTCTTCCTATTACACAATTTGTTTATAGCTACTAAATTGAATGTAACATAATACTAAAAATATATATGTTATACAATGTAAACAATTTCGAGATACATCAGCGTAGGTACTTGTTTAATTTACTAAAAACATCTACCGTCATTGTGTCATTTTTAGTTATTATTGAAGTTAGACCACTAAAGCTATGAGTTTAAGCATTAAGAAAAATATGTATATTTTTTAATTATTTTACGTAAGAATTTTTTTAAAACTTTTTCTATAGATTTTCTTTTTTTTTAGTATATATATATATATATATATATACATATATATATATATATATTTATTTATTTTAGGATGAGGTTTAGCTTTTTAGTTTTATCTATATAAGTGACTTTTCTGAACTTCACAAGAAAAACCCGTCGAGCAAAGTTCGGTAGCCCAGTTCTTGTTTTTTATGTGTAATAGATTCGTAAATCAATCAATACAGTCAATCAGTACAGTCAAGTTGAGTCTCTTCATTTTGAAGTCGGTCTAAAATATGCTAGGAAATATAAAACTGTGGATTTTATTAGGGTTCCGCTTTTACATCGAATGTACGGAGTCCTTCAAACATAACGATAAAAACTTGAAAAAAAAAACGACTTCCAGGCACTAAAATGCAAAAATTAACTAAACTGAGGTTTTCATTTAGAATAGATACCTAATCAGATATTTTCGAAGTCGATGCCAGCCGATGTAAAGCCAATGTAATATATTTCGATACGTAAAATAAATATCTACCTATTAGATATTCATATCTTAAAATATTATAGGCTAGATTTAATTATTTATTTAATGATTTGATAAATATTGTAGAGAGATTGTCCAAATCGGTTCAGACGTCTTCGAGTAACCGGTGAACATACATAAAAAAAAAAGATTCCGACAAATTGAGAACCTCCTCCTTTTTGGATATCTGTTAAAAATATAGGCAAAGTTATTGAAGTCTCATTAAAACATACAATGGATACAATATCTACTAAAACATACATCGTATAGGGAAGAAACTAAATAAGTTTCAAGAATTACACAATTACAAACTTCCCATTCAGATAGGGATATAGGGTACAGAGATTCTTGCCCAAGAACTTCTTAGCTATAAACATTAAGGGTATAACAATAAAACTTGACCGCTGGACAGTAGTACGGTTAATTGCATCGGTCGTGATGCTCTGTGATGACCTGAAATTCTCAGAATGTTTATTATTCAGTTATTTACAACACACCCTTGCTCCATTTTACCATCTCATTAGGGAATTTTGGTTAACAAAATCAACATTACAAAGTCATTATTGACTTGAAAACCGGTGTTTAAAGAAAATGTTAGTATGTATCTCTTTAATTTATCTTTCTTTGTTCGTAAGATGAGGCAGTGATAGCCCAGTGGTAGCGCGCTCGCTTGGAAAACCGAGTAAAGCGGATTCAAATCCCGGGTCTGGCACCTCTGATATTTTCATGTCCGAATGATTTCCAACATTAATGACTAAGAAAAAAATTTTTCTTTTATACATTTATTTATTTGTATTTTAAACCTCATAAAAATGCTTATACATTTTGTTATTTCCTGAAAAAATTTACAAACAAAACCTATATGGTTACCTATATAAATTAATTTACCATCTTTATGCGTCAACAATAAGCATCTTAGTTAAATAGAGGTCGGTCGCTAATGTATAGAGTTAGAGTGTAACGTAACATCCCTAGCAAAACAAACATATACATATGTTGTAGATCCATTCCTCCATTCCCAATTTTCATATGAATTAAGAAAAATACAATTGCCATCAGAGTAAAGTGAGCTTTTATATGGCCTATACAATTATGACCTGTGGATTTTTTTTTATAGGTACAGTTTAAATTAAATAATAGATTAAATAATTTGATAACAGTTTAAATTAAATAATAATAATAATAATAATATGAGTAATATACGATATGTACCTAAGGGCATAGTGAATTCACAGGTAAAACAACGAGGTAGAAAAAATACTGAAACTTTGTACATCTCTCAATTTAAAATTTTTAACAACTACTAACAAATAATATTTCAATACGAAAAAAGTAATAATAAAGTTACTATTTTCATATTTTCAGACTTTTCAATGAATGAAAATGAACATATTCATTAAAAAATAGCTTTAGTTGTGGCCAGTTAGTTAATAATTTTGTAAAAAATGTATTATTTATACTTCTTATATTCAAAAATTTTCCTGAAATTCTATATAATAAAATGTGTAGAGGAAATTTTATACCCCTTTGTAAGCATATTGCGCGTACGGAGTAATACGAGATTTGTCATATTTAAGGTCTGTTATATGTAAGATTCGGTGGAACTAATAATACATAATATTATATATACAATCATGAGCATGAATATATATATTTTGACGACACGTTTTGCTCAGTTTGTGGTGACTACTTCCTGTTTCAGCGGTCGCGGGTTTGAGTCCCGCGGGGGCATTCATTTGTGTGATGAGAACGAATGTGTGTACTCTAGTCATGGGTGTTCATATTTATAATATGTATTATGTATGTATTTAAAGTTATATATGTGTTGGGTACAACATATTTATTTTATTTATATGACCATTAGCGACTCACTCTCACTCCACTCGGGTTCGTCCCTAGATACGTTTTAACGATTAGTATAGATTTCTCAGAGATGAGATGTTTTTCCGTATTAAAAAGTATCCTATATGTCGACCCGGATAACTAGCTAACATCATACCAAATTTCATCAAAATCTTTTCGGCCTCTGTATCGATAATAATGTCTATTTTAATAAGATTTTCCAAATAATAGTTAATGTACAGATACAACTCACTTAGAATTTGATTATACGTATAGATAATATATAGATGGAAAGTTTGACAATACTCTCTGATTTCATGATTCATTTATTAATAACTTTTGTCACCATATTTTTGGATCGCATGTCTAGTTGTGTCATTCCTTCGAAGTCACATATTTTTGCTGTCATTATGAGAATAGATTAATAAATGAATCATTTAAACCACAGATTATATTACTAAACTAGATTTAAACAGATATTGTTGGCGAACTTTCCATGATCATAATATATTTATGCCCGTGACTGTAGTTATAGCTACGTGTTTTTATTAGACTTTTGTCTTATTGCCTTAGACTTTTGTGTCTATTCCCTGGCTTAAACAAGGTGCAAGAACTATCAAGTAAAGCCATCCACATTGTGTTTTTTTATCATTTAACTTTGAATATAAAATTGGAAAATGCTGAACGCTTGTTAGAAATATTGAAAATCACTCGAGTTGAGTTCATTGATATAGAAATACTATTATTTGTGTTTAAACAAAAAATCTTGAACATATATTAAGATGTTGCAATTTTTAAAGATTCTTTCATTTTTCAGATTTTTTCTCAAGCTCACCCAAAAGCACCCAATGAATCTAAAAATAATTATACACCGACAACAACAGCTAAGTACAATCATAGCCTATAAATTTTACAAATTTTATTATATTATATTAATAATTAAATGATATATTGAGCTCTACATAATAAATAGTTAATTTAATATGGCGGCGAGTCATCAATGTAATATGGCGGCGAGTCACAGGAACAGTAGCTCCTTTTTAAAAAATACCAAAAAAATAGCTTAAGTGAATATTATTAGATATAAACAAGTGTAACAGTGAAATTGGACTCTAAGAGCTAAGTGGAATTGTTATCTAGTGAATTTATAAACTCTACACAAAATAAAATGTGATAAACAATTTACTGCAGTGTGTCATAAAAGCTAATATTATCTGATTTGTGTAAAAGCTACAAATATTAAAATTAGTGCTCTAAACATAAAGTAGGTACTCTTAAGGCAATCCTTAAAAGTTAAAACGAACATAAATCCTACCAAATTAAGGCATATAATAAGCAAGAAAAAGGTTTAATATAAATATTTCATATAAACATCAAGAAAGAAAAAAGCAACCACCCGCAATTTAAATTATCAGAAATCTGTAAACAGTGGAAACACCAATTTCAACTCTAACTACAAACTGTGCTTTGGTCTAATAGCATTGTGAGTGGATTAGCAAGCGACGTCCGAGCGAACGTGAGTTCAAATCTCACAGATTCGAATATTATTTTCTTACATTATTTGCAATTATTTTCGATTTGAATTCTAACAACGACAAAAATGAATTTCTTTGAAAATATAACATTTAGAAAAGCACGAAGTCAATCCTTGACAGAACTGTCTTCCGCAAATAGTAGTACAATGAGCTTGAAACTAGATGGCAGCACCAATAGTATACCGAATATTTCTACGGATAACAATATTATTGTAATTGAAGACCTCAAGCAAAAAATTGAACTTCTCAGCACGCAACTTAATTTAGCACATGAACGTATTAATTATTTATCTAACGAAAATAAAGAGATTAAGGAAACTTTGAACGAAATGTTAAATTATTACGAAGGCCATAAGAAAAAAACAGAAAAAATATATACTGAGGAGTATCCGTCTAATAGCCATAAGAATATTATAACAACACACGAAAACTCTGAATATAATTCTAAAAACGAACCTCATAACATAGAGAATACACAAAATGTAATCATACCAAGTACCATATATCATGATAAATTATCAAAATGTAGAATTAGAGAAAGTAATAATAAAGAAAAGATTCAGAATAAATTGTGTATCATTAGCGCAAATAAAACGAGTAAGATCTTATCAATAGCAGAAGAAAGATTCAAGAATACTCAGATATGTCACTGGCTATACCCTAACTGTGGAATACGTCACCTAATAAAAAATATACACAAGAAGCTACACGAATACACTATGGACGATCACTGTGTTATACTAATAGGAGAAGAAGATTTCCGGAAAACAGAAAATTATTTTGAAATTATTACGGAAATAAGAAATACTTTAAAACTTATTCAAAATACTAATATTATTATTTGTTTACCAACTTACAAATACAGCAATCTCAGCCCAGTGTTCAATTGGAGAATAGAGACTTTTAATAATCTTTTATATCTAGATATTACTACTTACAACTATGCTTACCTACTTGACTGTAATTTAAATTTAAAATGTGACTATTCTATGTTTTCTAAATACACCGGTAGAGTAAATAATGGCGGTATGAAAAACATCTTTGATAATATTTTCTTATTAGTAAATAATAATTGTAAATCGAGTGCTGCTAAGTCTCGTAGTATTACTTATTGCGACAAAAGTACACATACAGAAGAGATGTCTAATATAAACAATTTAAATATAACTAAGACTCCAGACCATCTTTTTCGTGTATAGGGAAATTCATATTTTACATCAGAATATTAATGGACTTATTAGTAAAACTGACCTTATTATAGAAATGTTAGACTCTCTTGATAAGTGTAGTTTGTCAATTGATATCTTATGTATTACAGAGCATAATATGGTAAAACATGACTTAAATATTCTTAATATCAATAATTTTATAATGGGAGCTTACTATACAAGAAATAATAGGAATGGAGGCTCTTGTATACTTGTACGTAAGCATCATAAGTTTAAAACTATACCTTTTACTCAGTTTTGTTGTACTAACATATTAGAAGGTTGTGCTATAGAACTCTTAGAACATAAAACTATAGTAATATGTATTTACAGACCCCCTAGAATATCAAAAGACAATTTTAATATATTTCTCATTGCCGTGAATTCTTTACTACAAGAATTTTGTTACAGTACAAAGAAAGTTGTCCTTTGTGGTGATTTTAATATCAATATGCTTAATGATACTAAGAAGAAAAGAGCTTTCTTAGATATTCTGGTGTCATTTAATTTAAAACTTGCTATTAATGAGCCTACAAGACTAACTAGTGGGTCTTGTATTGATAATATCATACATAATATCAAAGGATGTAAGAGCAAAGTATTTGATTATGCACTATCTGACCATACTGCACAATTGTTAATATGTCCAGTAAAGGTTAGCTACTACCTAAATTATTGGTATGAGGACGTCCGAGACTATTGTAATGAGAACTTGGAAAAGTTCAAAGATTGTCTTAGTTCTCTTAGCTTCAGCGAGGTATATAGCTCTAATTGTCCTAATCAAGCTTTTGATCATTTTTACGACATATTTGGGCTTTTCTATTCTCTTTGCTTTCCAATAATAAGAATCAAAAATTATTTGCACAATCGACCTAAATGGATCTCAAAAGGTATAAAAAGATGTACTAAAAATAAACGAATTTTACTATGGCAATATAGAAACAAACGGACTGAACATAATAAAATTAAATTTAAAACTTACTCTAACCGCTTGAATAAAATAATAAAATTAACCAAAAAGTCTCAAAATATGTACTACATTGCCTCTGCTAAAAATAAATCGAAAGCCACATGGAACGTGGTAAATAGTAATTTTTTAACAAATAAAACTAAACAAGAGATAGATCACATAAAAGTTGGGGATAAGATTATTAACGATCCTACGGAAATAGCAAATCATTTTAATGACTTCTTTATTAGCCAGACTGCCAATATCATCTATAGTTCTAATAAATTGGATACAAAATCAATTAATAATTCCAGTTCTAAATCTTTATTTCTAAATCCTGTAACTCCTTTTGATATAGATAAAACGATCAATTTACTTAAAAACACGCATAGTACGGGGTATGACGAAATATCTACAAAAGTCTTGAAACATGTATCTTCTATTGTCTCTCCCGTTTTGTGCTACGTTATTAATCTTTGCATATCTGAGGGTGTCTTCCCAGATCAGTTAAAAACAGTTATAGTAAAACCACTCTTTAAAAAACTTAATAGAGAATCCATGTGCAATTACAGACCTATAGCTCTTGTCCCTATTTTAAGCAAAGTTTTTGAGAAAATTATTTATAATTCATTGAATGATTTCTTCGAAAAGAAGAAATTATTTACAAATGATCAATTTGGTTTTCGCAAGAACAAGAGTATAAATATGGCTGTCTACAGCTTTCTTAATTATATCATGCCTAATTTAAATAATAAACTTCCTGTCTGTGCCTTATTTATGGATTTAACTAAGGCTTTCGATTTTGTTGATCATAATATCTTGCTCAACAAACTTTTAGCCTATGGTGTTAGAGGCAACGTCTTGGATCTGATAAAGTCTTACCTTTCTAATAGAAAACAAATAACACAAATTTCAAAAGTATGTAGCAGATATAAAAAAAAAATTGTTTATTCTTCTGACTCGAAAAAAATTCTCCAAGGTGTTCCCCAAGGCAGCATCTTGGGTCCTCTATTGTTTATTATTTATATAAACGACTTACCGAAACATGTTGCTGATCATAAAATGATCTTATTTGCTGATGATAGTACTATAATTTTTGCTAACAATAACACAGTCGACCTAAAGAATGATATTAATAAAACCCTTGGAATTATTATGGATTGGTTGCATTGTAATAAGCTCATGATTAATCTGGATAAAACTAATTTAATGTTTTTTAGACATAGGAAAAATATGCTGAATGCTTTGGATATAAATTTTGATGGTAAACAAATCAAACAAGTCGATGTAACAAAATTTTTAGGGCTCAATATTAATAGTAATTTGAATTGGAAAAAGCATATTGAGGAAATAAGCATAAAATTAGGACAATTTTCTTATGCGCTCCATATGTTGGCCAAAATAGTAAATGTTTCGACTTTATTAACTGTATATCATGCTTATGCCGCTTCATTGTTAAGATACTGCATTATTTTTTGGGGTAATTCGGCAGATAGTGATGTAGCTTTTAAAGCACAAAAAAAATGTATCCGAGCAATATTTAAATTAAAAATGATTGAAAGTTGTAAGCCATATTTTAAAAATTATAATATTATGACATTCCCAAGTATGTACATCTATGAGACTATTAATTATATTAAGAATAATTTATATTTATTTGAAAATTGTAGTAGTGTAAGACATAGGGCTATGCTTCGCCACCCGCGTTGTAAGACCAATATTTTCTCGAAGAGTGTATTTTGTACTGGACCACTTTTATATAATCATTTGCCTAAAGATATTTTAGAAATTAATGAAATTAATGTATTTAAACATAAATTGAAGAAATTTCTATTAGAAAAGACGTATTATTCAGTTAAAGACTATATGTTGGATAAGTTGTAATATATAATTTTAAACAGGTATATAGGTATTGTAATTAACTAGCTAAAAAAGAATGATATAACATACATTACACAGGAAGTTAAACATAATACTGAATAATATGTTATTATGTAATATATGTTAACGTTTGTAATTTTAGGTATATTTTAATTATTGAAATATTGCATGCTGTAAGGCTGAATTTGGCTGAACATTAAATATGTTATTATCAAAATCTAAATGTATGTACTAACCCAAGTTCGCAATAAAGTGTTTGATTTGATTTGATTTGATTAAGATTTTTGACCGACTTCAAAGGCAACAGTAACTCTATTCGGGTGTTCTTTTGCTCATTATTACAATATTGTGAAAATAGCAGACGGATTTTATTAAGCCCCTTTTTATTACAGGCTTAATACGTAGATTAATTTTTAACATTAATATATAAAAATAAACAAATTTATTTGAGCTCGTCATACCTTTAAACCTGATTTAAAGCGAAGATTAAAATTGTTATCAGGCAAATGCCAAACAACTGGAAGTTAATAACAAAAAAAATAAATTTAATTATAATTGCAAGAATTTGTGAGCGCATGTTTGTTATTAATTTCTTATAGATTTGAGTGAAACTAACAGATAATTTTATAGATATATCAAACAAGCAAGCGGAGCTGTGTACAAAAACTAGTTAGACAATATATAAAAACGTGGCTAATAAATATTCAACGAAAGAGAAAATATTGGCAGTTATTTTTCGCATTAAGCCGGTACATTTCGTTCAATAGAGTCTATGCAGATACATCCCACCGGACGCGGCTTCGGAGCCATTCTGACCCGGAAACCGTACTGCCTTTATTATTATTCCTCCAAACGATTGCTTAGGAATAAAATATTAAAATTTTCACAAAGAATGTATAATTTTACACTTAGTTGCTCAATGAAAATTTGAGTTTTACGATCACCAATTATTATTATTTACCCAACAGATTCGTATTAGATATATATATATATATATATATATATACATATATATATATATATATATATATATATATATATATATATCTATCACACATTCCTACACTGTTATAGTTTTAATATTCAATATACAAAATTCATAGTAAATATTATAAAATTCAGCCCTTTGTTTTGGGGCTTTCAGGTGAAATATATTTTTTACAAATGTTAACAAATATTCTCCTTTTATTGAAGTGCCACTCTATTGAAATGGATAAATGAAATACAATCGTAGTATAGTGATGATTTTTTCAATATGCACTCTAAAACTGAATTTTAATCATTTTTATTGCAGATTTTTTATTTTAAAACGTATTTTACCTACCACACCAATATACATACATGGTTTATTCCAAAAAAGTTAATTTAAATTGGTTTATAACATACTTAAAACTGTTTTATTATATATTATACTATATATTTTGCTAAAGTAACTTGCTTTTTTACATAGTCGAAGAGCGCCTATAGCCAGTCTATGTATTCAATGCCTAATACCTATACATATAATAAAATTCTGAGTTGAATTTGTACATTAAATATTTTTTTGAAAATCTTACTGAAATAGTCATTATTATCGATACAGAGGCCGAATCTATAGTATTTAGAATTTTTGTCTGTCTGTCTGTCTGTGGACGCATGATGAGAAAACCAATGGACAGATTTTCATGAAATTTCGTATGATGATAGCTGGTTATCCGGGTCAACATATATGATACTATTTACTGCGGGAAAATATCCCATTTCTGAGATATATAAAGTAAACGTTAAAACGTAACTAGGGGCGAACCTGAGCGGAGCGAGGGTGAGTCACTAGTATAAATATACAGAACAACAAACAACAAGAACAAAGTCAAGGAAGAAAGGGAGGAGGGGGGAGGGGGGGGGGTAACAAAGTCGGTTTAGCTACACCATTTATAACTCAAGAACGGCTGAACCGTTTTTTGTGATCTTTGATTTGTCTCTGCCCGAGTCGCAAAAAATCATTGAAACATCGGAAAAAATCGCGAAAAAATATATTAAAATATACTTTTTTTAAATTTATAATTTATATTATTAACGCTGGCTATTATCTGTTTATATCTATTTAAACTTGGTCATTCGACGCACTCGAGCGAAGCGAGGGTACGTCTCTATTACAAATCAATACAAATCAAAGTTGGTATTACAAATCAATGCATAATGAAGTTCCATAGTCTATACTCGGTCCTGTTTACAATATTTATGGTTAGATATGGGGAATGAAACGGGTAAGATGGATGAATCACTAACATAATTTATTTCATCTACTCAGTGTTTCAGGAAATCAAATCTGAAGGTCCGAAACGAATTAACAAGTAAAATGGTGTAAAGATATATTTTTTTTTAAGTTATACTTCTTTTGGCACGTTTGGAAAAAAATATATGAGTAACATTTTTACGACACGCGCACACCGACAGCCAAAAAGCGACATGATGAACTTAGCAGCATTTCTTTTACAGACTTTTTTGTTCTATTACGCCAAAGAAGTATAACTTCTTAAGTGCGTACATAAGTACACACACACACACACACACGTATTGTTCTTTATATTTAATCTAGGTATACATATAATAAAATTGTATATAAGCTGAATCTGTACATTAAATATTTTTTAGAAAATCTTATTCAAATAGACTTTATTATCGACACAGAGGCCAAATCTATAGTTTTTAGAATTTTTGTCTGTCTGTCTGTTACCGCATCACAGAAAAACCACTGGAGGGATTTTGTTGAAATTTGGTATGATGATAGCTGGTTATCCGGGTCAACATATAGGATACTTTTTACTGCAGGAAAATGTCTCATTTTTGAGAAAAAATACAAAAAGTGCAATGTAAGAGTATACTAATACGTATGTAAAACCTAAGAATTTGGTTTTTGGTCATTTGAACGCGGGCGGAGCCGCGGGCAATTCTAGTTAAATATAATATTTATATTTACTTACTTAAAAACATTATTTTTGAGTAAATTACATGAAGGAAGAAAGAAAATAAGTAAATTAAGTTATATAAATATAATAATCAACCGACTTAAAAAAGGAGGAGGTTCTCAATTCGACTGTATTTTTTTACTTTATTTTTCACTTATTCTCGCGTGAGAACTAACAATACTCGTATATAAAATCATAATAGCATAAAAGATAATGTAACTCTATTCATAGAAATGATAGATATTTGAAGGTTGGTAGGTATTTAATTATAGCCGAATATGACTAAACTTCTGCCTTAAACTTGAGCCTAATGGAAGTTCTTAGTGTACCCGAACACCGCGCTTTTATTACGGTTATTAAATCAAAATTTAGTATCCGGTATATACACATTTATACTGCCTCAGTGGTCTAGTAGCTAACATGTACGGCTGCAGATCTGGAGGTCCTGGGTTCGAGTCATGGGATGGTTTAGTTATTGAGTCTTTTACTTAAGATTGTCTTAGTAATAGGCCAATCGGGAAGGTAATATAATAAATAACACAAAATTGTATTTTAAAATAAATGTGTAAAGTTAATGTAGATATGTAACGACACGTTTCGCTCAGTTTGTAGTGACCTATTACTTGTTGTGCCAGCGGTCGCGGGTTCGAGTCCCGCTGGGGTCATTCATTTGAGTGATGAACACGAATATTTGTACTCCAGTTATGGGTGTTTATATTTATGATATGTATATATTTAAAGTTATATATGTGTAGTGTATCAACTATCTGGTATCCATAACACAAGCCTCGTACTTACCATGGAACTAGATGGTGCTGTGTGTTAATGTACCAACATATTTATTTATTAATGTATTAATTGAGTCATATATTAATTTACATTATTATTTTGTTATCCCTAGTAATACACTAATATGAATATTTGTAAAGTCGATCAAATATAAATATTTGCTGACATTAAACGTTAATAAGATTTTATAACCGAAGACATCATACAACCGTTCAAGAACTTCAGGAGAGTCCAAAAAGATAATTTCTAGAGTAAAACTATTCTTGGCAACTGACAGGCCAAGCCTGACGCCACAAAGTTCACTAAAAGGAACTTAAAATAAAAATATTTTCAAATTGTAAAACGACTTACGATTTATAAGAACCCTTGGCTATAATTATTAATTTAATGTCTTGAATGTTTAAAAAACGTCAAATTGTACTGTTTGACGTTTAAATTGGCTCATTCCTTGTTAAAGTCATTTAGCCCAGTCCGTTTAGCATTAAACCCCAAAAAAAATCTAGGCCAAAATTGTATTTCACCAGCCTTTAGAGTCACTGGGAGTGTAAATTTAAAATCACGATCAAATTCGAGCGATGTGTTAGCCGACATCTTGATTTTAAGGGGGAATAGTTTTTCCTCAATATCTCAGCCATTTTCAACTTTTCGAGAAAAATCATAAAAACTAAAGTTATTCATTATAAAATTCTCTACATTTTGTTTATTGCTAATTTTTTCGTGAAATCGATATTTTTCGAGTAAATGAGGTAAAACGGGAATCAAATGAAATTATTGAATTATCTTTTTATTATTATTTATTATTATTGATTTTTTATTATTATTGACTTTAGGACATAAATAAAGTTCTGTGAAATTAAAAATCCACCAATTTAGATAGAACCAATATTTTAGGTCACATGATAACGTTAGGCTCTTTCTTTCAAAAAACCCTACTGGGCTATTTAACAAAAAATTGAATTAACATTAAAAAAATAGTCTTGTGTGTGAGATGACTTATCCATAAAACTTTAACAAACATTTTTTTGTAAAACATCATAAAGTTATAAATACTTGAAAATAATACATAATATTTTAAATTACATTTTAATTAGAAATGTAGAAGAATGGATGTGGAATGAAAGCTTTTTTATAACAGGTTGCCCCATAATTCTACCAAATAGAGTGAGCTCAGCTTTAATAAGGAACTTTATTTGAAGGCTAACTTTAAATAGAAACCCTACAAAGCTTTTTAACAAGATCTTATTGTAATAAACTAAAATGAACAGAGTTGAAGCAGTACTTATTATTGAATTAAAAATCGCTAAGTATGCTCATAGCGTTATTTGTTTATTTACTCCAAAATATGTTCTGGCATTTGTTACTGTTATGAAATTAAACTCTTTTCGTATATGTATGCATATAACACGGCTATTTTTTAAGTTTAATAAAAAATAAAAAAAACTGACTTCCAGGAACTAAAATGTAAAAAATAACTAAACTGAAGTTTTCATTTCGAATAGATACCTAATCAGATATTTTCGAAGTCGGTGTCAGCCGATGCAAAAAAAGCCGAAAGCAAATCTAATATATTTCGATACGTATTTTTATTATTATTCTAAATGAAAACCTCCGTTTAGTTATTTTTTACATTTTTAGTGCCTGGAAGTCGGATTTTATTTATTTTTTAAGTTTTTAGTTTTCCATTTTTAGTGTAAACTTAATATGCAGGTAATTTGTGAGAAGAAAGTTTTTTAATAACATATTCGATTAAACAATTTATTTAAAAAATATATTTATTGTTGATTTTTTTAAAAACCGCTCGACCGATTTCGATAAAATTTATATGGGACCACCTGGGAAGTATACCCTTTGAAACAAAACAAAATTCCAAATCGGTCCAAGCGTCTTCAAGTAATCAGTGAACATACATAAAAAAAGTTTCCGACGAATTGAGAACCTCCTCCATTTTGAAAGTGGGTTAAAAAGTTTTTGATCAATCGTAATTTACTCGTATGATACCGTAACGAATCAAATGAACAGAAACTCGAATGTTTTACTTTGAAGCTTTTGAAGAGTCTCATGTTAAATTATTGTAATCCAGATCCGAATCCAGATTACACGTAGATTTCAAATCGATACCATATTAGAAGGAAGTTAAAATCGATTTTCAATATTTCATCAAATAGCGACGAACGAAGTCACGAGAAGGTTGTTAGAAACTATAACTGCATATTAGATTTTAGGACAAATAAGTTGCTACCCGAAAATTCAGTCATTGTTTTTGAAATAAAACCCTCTGTATTTTTAAATTATGCAAACTAATTTGATAAGACTCAAATTCCGTAAAGTAATGGACAAGAGAAAAATAGAAGAAAGAGGCAATTTTTATTCCGGAAAAGTCATCGTCATTTTTTATCTTTAATTTCCTTAAATAATAAAGATTCTCTATATTCATCGTAGTCTAAGGAATAATATTTTTTTTTCCTAAAAAAATAGTATTAAGTAAATAACAATTTTAAGAAATATTAAACCACTAAGTAAGTACACATTTGGTGGAATAGATTAAAATTTCACGAATAAAGTATGTCTATAACTCTATCAAAATTATTTCAAATTTATTTTTTTTGATCGCATCTAGTTGAAATATTTCTGCAGATACATTTGTATAGAACAAAAAACGTGTGTGTGTACTTATGTACGCACGTAAGAAGTTATACTTCTTTGGAGTAACAGAACAAAAATAGCTAAAGATTTCATCCCGTATTAGACCAGGGCCGAAGCCTTCAAAAATGGTAAAAAATGAAAAAAAATTACAGTAGGATGAAACCCATTAGAAAAGCAGGGGAATATGATCAAAATGAAAGGAAAAATAAATTACGGTCGATCCGAGTTCGGGAAGTGGGAGGGGGTGAGTTTTTAAGGGTGAAAAATTGTTTATCTTGATTTCCGGCGAAACTACCAGTTCTATGGAAAAAAGTTAAATGGCAAAGTTGTAGGTCATAAAAAGATCTACAACTTTTGTATTTACAATTTTTTCACATAACCTCAAAATTTAGGTGAAAAATTCAAAAAACCAAGTTTTTGGTTTTTTATTTATATCTTTTTTTAAAAAATTTTTTTTTCTACGAAATTTGGTGAAAACTTACCTTATTATGTCCCAAATATACTGTAATTTATTTGATTAAAAATATTTATTTTTTCGCCTCATTTTAACTTAATATCAAAAAAGCACTATAATTTTCAATCGAAAATTCTGACGTCAAAATTTCAGCTTTTTTCAAAAAGTTTGGAGGCTTTTTGTTCGTTGAAATATCTACTTTCTGATGGTGTAAAAAAATATATACATTACTATAGGAAATATTATTAGAAAATGCAAAAAATTGAAAAAACCTCAAATTCGAAAATTTTTTTTTAATTACTATGTACAATTTTGAGGTATTTATTAAAATTTACACTTTAATTATTCAAAAAACGTAAGATTTCATGTTTTATTGATAAACGAAAAAATTGCAAATTAAAATATACTTCTATAATTAACAAACAAATAAGTTAATAAAGTTAATATTTAATAAGACATCTACAATATTTTGAAAAAGTTGTAGAATCTTCTTTAAATAATATTTGTAGATGCCTATTTATTGCTGTTTAAAGATAATTTATATACCTGAGTGTCCTTCGGTAAATTTTAGCCCATTGTAAGTTATTTCATTGAGAAGTGGGGACGGACCTAGGAGGGTCTGGGCCTTACTACATACCTGCTATTTCGTAGCAGCTGTAAAAACCGTTAGCCAGTATTCGAGATACAGAGTAGTGTACAACATCGTTTTTAAAAATACACGTGCAGGCTGAGTTACTCTAAGTGGTTTGTGAGAAATTTACTTTATTCAAAGAATCGTTTGGAATCTACATAGCAAGGTCAATTAAGGTTTCAAAAATATCAATTGGCAAAAATTAAATCATCCTTCATTTTGGCAAACCTCCCACCCACAGAAGGAGCAGCAGAACAACATTGTTACAGAGCATATTATCAGCTTCAAACTTGGTTGGGTAACGAATTGACAGCAACAGATTGGGGCTGGAAGCAACATCAGCGTGGCATTATGGCCAAATTTACAGAAAGGATTTAATTCCGGAAGTATTGCTCAAAACTATTTGCTGCAGCTGTGAAACTGGATGTAACAGTTTAAAATGTGGCTGCCGAAAACATGGTTTAAAATGCACAAATTTATGCACTAATTGTCATGGTTCTGAAAATTGCTCCAATATGGAAGAAAAAATCTACGAGGAAGTAAATGATTCAGATAAAATTGTGGATGAAGAACCAATGCAGACTGGAAATAACATTGGAGACGAAGATGACGGTCTTGAAGATTTCGACGATCAACTAGAGTTGGAAAGATTTGTCGAATCTGACGATGAAGAAATGCCTCCAAAGAGACAAAAACTAATGAATAACTGATTAGAATTTCAGATAAGGTATTTATAAATAACAAGATTAAAGTTTTTTTAAAAAAATTTAACGAATAACGTAATCAGAATTAAGTTTCTAAATTCAATAGTACGATTTACATGTATATTTATTTTGTATGAGATTTTCTATGACATGAATGTAATTCGAGTAAAATAAATAAACTTTTTAACTAAAAAAAATTGCAGCAATCACATTTTTTTGATGAAATTGTACATAGTAATTAAAAAAAAATTTTCGAATTTGAGGTTTTTTCAATTTTTTGCATTTTCTAATAATATTTCCTATAGTAATGTATATATTTTTTTACACCATCAGAAAGTAGATATTTCAACGAACAAAAAGCCTCCAAACTTTTTGAAAAAAGCTGAAATTTTGACGTCAGAATTTTCGATTGAAAATTAGGGTGCTTTTTTGATATTAAGTTAAAATGAGGCGAAAAAATAAATATTTTTAATCAAATAAATTACAGTATATTTGGGACATAATAAGGTAAGTTTTCACCAAATTTCGTAGAAAAAAAAATTTTTTTAAAAAAGATATAAATAAAAAACCAAAAACTTGGTTTTTTGAATTTTTCACCTAAATTTTGAGGTTATGTGAAAAAATTGTAAATACAAAAGTTGTAGATCTTTTTATGACCTACAACTTTGCCATTTAACTTTATTCCATAGGACTTGTAGTTTTGCCGGAAATCAAGATAAACAATTTTTCACCCTTAAAAACTCACCCCCTCCCACTTCCCGAACTCGGATCGACCGTAATTTATTTTTCCTTTCATTTTGATCATGTTCCCCTGCTTTTCTAATGGGTTTCATCCTACTGTAATTTTTTTTGGTTTCAAAAATTATCGACCCTGGTCTATATGTCATAACTCTCTGTTTGTAAAAGGAATGCAGCTAACTTCATCATGACGCTTTTTGGCTGTCGGTGTGTGCACATTCTCATTCAATTATACTAGATGGAGATTGGAAGAGAATTAAGTTTGTATTTGAACTTTCTAAGCTACTAATTACAATAATTGTAATAGAAAGAAATGTTAAAGATATTTCAGATCACGAAAAAGAATCTTTTGTTAGACTCGATTCATGTATTATTCTGAGTAACAATGAAAAATGCTTGAGAGGTGTTACCCTCATGAGAATAAGATTGTATATATTTAAAGGAGAAAAGCCTTTACGGCAAGCGTTATTTTACCAAATAACTAAAAACGTGCACGGTATGTTTTCAAGTTAGGTATTACGAAAATGTTACCTTAGTAATGTATATAAAATTTGTTTTTCCATAACAAAGTAGAAACTGAACATGTAATAAAAGTATCTGTAAAGGATTTATACTGACTTAATATGATCGGAAAACGCTTTGAGTATTGTTAGTATGTACGCCCACAAAATTGTCAGATATAAAGGTGTTTTCGGTTTACCTACTAAACAAAAATAAATAATTTAGACATTACGTAACACGGCGAATTCAGTCAGAAAAAGCGATTGCAAGTAATACTGAAAGTTCCGATCCACTACAAAACAATAAAGACTACTTACAATTTTTTTCTCGGTTTACCATAATTTATTTTGTTTTCTGTAACAAAACTTAGTCTAACTACATATATGTCAAACTTAAAAAAAGTCTAAAATTGGCTAAAGATTATTTTTATAATATTTTATAATACATATTGTGTATATTTTTTGTAGATTTTTTACATAAATATCTAGTTACTGTGTATATACATATGATATCGTCTAATCAAAAATAAAATCCAAACATCTCTTTAAATATGGAAAAACAAGCGATGCATTCAGAAAAAAGAATAAGTTTCTTTGTTTTTTCTTGTTACTTGAGAGAGAAAAAATATAAAAATTAATAAAGAGAAAAAGGTACTAAGCTATTTTGTCTTTGCAATATATATATATATATATATATATATATATATTTTAGCCAAGATAATAATTAATAAGAAAAATATTAAAAATATTCAAGGTATGACAATTAATATATGAAAACTAGACTAAGCATACTTTTTATTACTTCAAGGCAATCATTAAAAATGATCGATCAAAACAACAACGTGTGAAGCAGTAACTATTTCGCTTTAAAGGTGAAATTTTTAAAGACATTTATATTATGAAAAAAATCGAGCAAATGTGACGTTGACTCGCACACCATTTTTTTTGGTTCCGTAGTTTGAAACATTAAATGATGTTATATTTTAACCAAAGTAATTTTTATGTTGAAAGTAAAATAAATTCTTCATCTACAATATTCATTTCATTGGTGGCATAAATAAGTTCGCATTTCATAGTACCTACTAATAAGAGCAACAAAGTTAATTTTGTGGTCGGTTTTTGCCTCTTGGCTACGGAACCCTAAAAAGAATAATAAAAATCGATTTATATATAATTAGCAAAGATAATGAGAAGCACGCCCACTACCATACAGACAAAATGAGTATCATTTGTCAAAAAGTGCAAGGCTATATCTCAATGCATTATTAAGTTTTTGAGTTGTAGAAAAAATAACACCACATTTAACACTAATAGGTAAACATGCATCGCGAAGAATGTTACTGAGATGTTATCGAAAATCCCTAAAGTGACGTTTAACTAAAAGAACGACCCGTTTAGAACTATTTTATTGGATTTCTGGTGTAAGCGCCAAATATATATCAAAATAAATGGGGTTGTCGGCAGTAACTTACTTGTTTATATTAAATGTGACGCCATATAGTCAACACTTGGGATATAAAGTTTTTCGAATACTAAATTTTGTTTGTCTAACAAAATGAATACAATGAACAGCTAATGAAATTATGAAGAAACTAGCAACTCATCCTCTCTTAGCTCGGGTTCGCCTCTAGGAGAATAAAAACAAACCTATCCCACGGGAACCGTAAATTTATTTGTTTTTTTCAGACTATAATCTATCTCTGTGCCAAATTTCATCCAGATCCGTTCTAGCTTGAAAGAGTAACAAACATCCATACTCACAAACTTTCACATTTATAATATATATAATATTAGTATAGATTAATATTATAAATGTGGAAGTTTTACGGATAATACGATTATAATAAAAATGTGTCAAAATACAATATTTTTTGAATGTCAGCGTCTCTATATGAGTTTTTACGTGAAAACGATGATTGTTTAAATGATGATGATGCAGATGACCATTTAACATCACGCTCATTATTTGAGTACAATTTTAAAAGTATTTAATCTATCCTTGATCAGTCAGAAAACTTTAGGGAGGTCTATCTGACAATTTTTTGAAAAATGACGTGGACAAAAATTCTCCCTATTTTGTGACGCCCTATCGAAAAGAAGCAGTGAGTCTTTCACAATCGTATCAAACAATCGGTAATAATCCCACCGTTATTTAAACAGATTAAAAACCACCTGACCTACCCCCCCAACGTGCGTTCACCTTGTCGTGGTGGGGGTCTCAGTAGTGCCCGGCAATGCAGCCGGGCGCGAAGCCAAGAAAGGCATAGGGAGGTGGCTCGCTTCGGTGGGCGGAGGGAGGTGGCCCTCTTCGGAGGGCGGTGTACCATGCGGGTTGCTCCTGGTACTTCTCTGATAGCAGAGTGGACCTTGGAGCAACCCCGTGGTTGTTGTGGTCTGCTTCGGCAGACCAGCCGTCGGGGCGTCGTAGTTGAATGCGTAAGCGATCCTGCGACGCCCCATTAAGACGGAGGAAGGTTTTGTTGGGTTTTAGTGGGTAGTACTGGCTTTGCCGGTGAGTCCCACACCTCGTGCGTAAATGCATTTCCCAACGTTAAAAAAAAAAGCACCTCATCACCCGATCTGCAGCCAAATATGCCAATCAGTAGACTAACGAAGCTAACTTAAAGACGTATTATGCCAAATTACCCTTTCCTGTTATACTCGTAGTTCTAACATAACAAATTTTGGCATGTTAGGGTAAGCATAATAATTACTTTTAAAGTTTATGAACGATCCAAATTGATTCGACAAATTGTATGAACACAAATATGCTCAAGGTATTTCGTATCTATTTCCATTATTATCAAAGTTACGATAATACTAAAGTATACACTGAATGTTAATTGAGAAAATTGTTTTAAATTTCCCCAATAGAAATTAAATAGAGTTTTCAAAATTATACTTTCTTAGTCTTTAATGTGCATGTTAGGTGTATGTGTTACGCAATATTTTCGCCTATTTGACATGACCATGATTCTTTTTTTTAAACAATATCTCAGGGATGGTCCTACATTTACACCCTAAGGGTGGAAAAATTTCAAAATGAATATGAATCTGTACCATAACCAGCTACCATTTTAGTTTAAAGGTAAATATTATTTCCTGCACACATTTAATATATCCAAACATCTATTCAGCTTACCGTTGAAAAACATTCTCAAGTAATCGAGTAAAATTTTATGTCTTTCGACTTAGATACGATCGTTAAATCTTCCATTCCTATATCTGATTAGCAAAGTTACGGGAACTAAAACCGTATAATATATCGTATTGACGTAACTAACCGAACTTCTGAAATAGTCAATCTATCTCTGTAGATTAAACCTTGGTAACTAAATTGTGTATACTTCAGCTGACTTCTACAAATTAAAATATTGATGACGCTTTGCTCAGTTTGTAGTGCCACTTGCCGTGCCGTGCCCACGGTCGCGGGTTCGAGTCCCGATGGGGGCATTTGTTTGTGTGATGAGCACGAATGTTTGTACTCCAGTCGTGGGTGTTTATATTTATAATATGTATGTTTTTAGAGTTATATATTATGTGTAATCTATCAACTATCTGGTATCCGTAACACAAGCCTCGTAGCCTACCATGGAGCTAGATAGTGCTGTGTGTTCATGTCCCAATATTTATTTTATATGTCGGAGCCCGACCGTCAAAATCGCTTTTCGAAATACGTCGCCATTTTGTGATTGAGAAATCTAACATCCGCCATGTCATTGAACATTACGAACAATCGATGTGGCAAAGTGTTCTGACTTCGCTATTCTAAAAAGGACATTCGATTATTTGGTATTCAATAATAACACATGATTTGAATCATCCAAGATATTTTTAAATTCATTGTATAATTTACAAATTTTTAATGTTAATTAATGTAAATGATTAATTTTATTCATCATTGAAGAAAATAAAAAAAACCGATATGTTTTTTATATTAATATAAAATGATGTTCGAATTAGATATATGACAACAATTATTTACTTTATCTTTAGAAAATAATCCCAGCATCCGCAAAGATTGTTACACTATAGATACGACTTATATAATTTTATTCTTTTTATTTTTT
Organism: Brenthis daphne; assembly: GCA_947093115.1. Classification (NCBI taxonomy): domain Eukaryota; kingdom Metazoa; phylum Arthropoda; class Insecta; order Lepidoptera; family Nymphalidae; genus Brenthis; species Brenthis daphne. The sequence continues at coordinate 17,755,379 of OX352477.1, read as the reverse complement.
CCGATGATTTAATAATTATTCTGCTTTTCATTCATTCATATGGAGATAAATCCAATCAATCAAGATCATAAAAATCGGTCCAGCCGTTCTTGAGCTATAAATAGTGTAACTAACCTAATTTGATGTATATATAATAGATGTGTTCAAAACATGTGGAGTTTATAATATATAAGTTTTAAAATAATTATTTACCGTTATGTTAGTACTACTACTTTTTAGTTGTTAGTATTTTTTTTAAACTTGCAAAATCTAATTAACTACACTAAAAATGTTGAAGTGACTAATGCCGGCGGTCTCGGGGTGAAATAAAATTAGCGGTTGACTATAAAGTAAATGGTTTTCTTTTTACAAGAGCAACAATTATTCAGCTCGGTCTTTCTCGTACTTTCTTTGTTGTCACGAAATTACTGCGTCGCCACACGATAATTTAGAACAGTTGTGTTCTTCACTTTTTTCTGTAATATTATTATATATATATATATATATATATATATATATATATATATATATATATATATTCTTAAATGAAAATATAGATATGCGTGTGTACATTGCACATATATTCATAATTTTTGACTTTGTGTAGATCTTTTCCACTCCATTTCTAGTTCAAAACTAGATGTTGCTGCAGTATCAACGCAGGCGAAGCTTCAGACAAAGGCTAGTATAACATAAAACTTTAACTTGGTTAATTTTGTATGTTGAATATGCTTTACAATTTTATATTTCACTTCTTATTATAAAATTTCATCTATATTTGTTTCGTTTCTGTGGCATAATAGAGACCATATCAAGAGTTTTTGAAATTTATAAAACAGAGAATATTTTTAAACACGATTGTTCTAAGTGGAACAAAAATTTCAAACTATGAGATTCTGGATTCAATTTGGCTAGAACTCTTAATAGCAGTATTAAACCTTGTCACAAGCCTGTTGCTATCAAATATCCATATACTTATAGATTTTGAGTACCTGAACAGGCATTAGGTAGTTCAAAACTTAAAATAAACTAAAACTACAAAATTAAAAAAAATCTCTTAACCCTTTAAATAAGCAATAACATAACATATAAACATACCTCTCGTAATTTATGTACCATCAGTTGATGAATGAAAATTTACCTAAGGAAACATTTTATATTGAAAAAAAAATCTACTAAGAATATTAAAAACTAAAGGACATAATAATATTATGTATAACATTCAAGCAAAATTTGTATATTCTAATAAGATTTTATTCTAAAGATTGTAAATAATTGATTTTTTACATCACATGTATCTAATATAGTCCACTAAATATGAAATATTACGTACAGAATTTATAGGTACATCGCCAGCAAGACAACGTTTTTATGTCAAACTATTAACTTACCCTCGCTTCGCTCTAGAGCGTGCCTTTTGTGTTTACAATATACAGTGTGTTAAAAAAACCCTGTCCGACCCGTGAAGGTATTATTAGGTATCGCGATTCGATTCTATTTATGTAAAAAAAATCAGATTCCAAGTAAAAAAAAATTACCCCGTTTAAAAATTTAAAATATTTTATAAATTGTGAAAGTTACATAGCAATACTGGTGACGTCATAAGGTCATGAACGCAGTTGACCTCAAAGTTCAAACTACGCTTATCAATTTGTATTTTGTAAGTAGGTAGTCTGTTATTCGATGAGGACGCCAATGCGATGGCTGTGATGGAGATGTTGTTCCATGTGACGGCCTCCACGAGTGATACAGGCTTGACACCGTCGCAAAAGGTTATCACGGATTATTGGTGTGAGGATTTAGCGTCGACCACACATATTCATTCCGGCTGTTAAAGACACCTGTTCTATGAAAAGAACATTCATTAGTGAAAATAACCCTTTTTAAAAATTCAGCGTCCTCTTCAATTTTCCTTAAAATCCATGCACAATATTCCACTCTAGGTTCATAATCACTGGGTAGTAAGCTTGGATACGACGGTAGTGGAAAGGATGCCGGCCATCTTCTTTTAACATTTCCCACACCTGAACGTGGTTAGTGCCCAATTGTCGTGCGACAGAACGAGTACTTCGGGTGAGGTCCTCATTAAATAACACAAGCACCTGCTCTTCAATATCCATGTCGATACGCGGTGTCCTTGTATCAGCGTGATGCGTTTCGTAGCCGTGAACACTGCCCGTGGTGTACTGTATAAGATTGTGAAGACGTTGAACCGCACGCTCTGACGGCACTGTGGTACCCCGCGGAACTGCGAAACGCACTTCATAGTCTCTATGAGCCTCTGCATAATTGCAGTCACTCCTCCCCAAACACATTATCATATTACAATACTCTTCATTCGTATACGACATAGTTAAAACTCAATTTCTCCAACACGTGCACTCGGATGCAATGTTTCGCGAAACTGACATAATTTTAAGTGAAATAAATAATAAAGCAAACAAATAGTGATCGTAAGTATGTAATTCAAGGTCGGGATAGCCTCTACACGTGCCGAGCAGTACCTTTGACAACGGGCGGCGCATCGTCTGTCGGCACACATCAAAGATGCCGCCGCCACATGATTAACATAATACCGCCGAAATTAGTGTTGTACATTTATAAAATTTCCTAGAATTGTGGGGAAATTAGCAAAATAAATGGACTTTTTAAATTTCATTAATATGTTTACTATCATGAATATTTTATATTTCTTATTTTATTTGGTCAAGTGATTGGGATACCTATACACTGGTTTCCGATCGGACAGGGTTTTTTTAACACACTGTATAGGCAGAGCCATATTTTGGTTTATTTTATTACCAACACGCCTATGTGTTACTGCAGGTCTTTCAGTGTACTACATACCATCCAAGTCTGTTTAGCAGTTTCAACTTGAATGAGACAAACATACACGGCGCGTTTGGCTTAGTTTGTATGACTCTACTTGCTGTGCGAGCGGTCGCGGGTTAGTCTCGCTGGCACAGCGAGATTCATTTATATGATGAGCACGAAAGTTTGTATTCCAGTCATGAGTGTTTATATGTATAATATATATGTACCTATTTAAAGTTATATAGGTATGTGTAGTGTATCAACTATCTGGTATCCATAACACAGGCCTCGTAACTTATCATGGAACTAGATGGTGCTGTGTGATAACCTTTCTAAGCACGCGCACAACGGACCAGAAGGGAGTCTAAGTGCGGAAAACGAGTCCTCTTTACATTACATTTACAGCACGCGGAGCCACAGGTAGTTAACAATTAATTTCTTAGAATTTAACCGCGAGGTGTTAATGTACCAACATATTATTATTTAATAAACACAGATGCAACCTTTTGTAATTATAGTAGTAGTGGAATATGAGGTGACTATATGTTAAAATTTAAAACCCGTTTAATTTAAATAGCTTATCTAAACATATCTGTACATTAAATATTTTTTTGAAAATCTTATTGAAATAGACATTATTATCGATACAGAGGCCGAATCTATAGTTTTTAGAATTTTTGTCTATCTGTCTGTCTGTTACCGCATCACGGAAAAACCACTAGAGGGATTTTGATGAAATTTGGTATAGTGATAGCTGGTTATCCGGGTCAATATATAGGATACTTTTTACCGCGGGAAAATATCTCATATCTGAGAGTATCCTACGAGTAATAAGTAAAACCTAAGAATTTGGTTTTTGGTCATCTGAACGCGGGCGGAGCCACAGGCAATGCTAGTCAGATACAAACATAGACATTAACAAAACATTACCCTTTTAAACTAAGTTAATTGGGTAAACCATATTTTTTTGTCTGGAAAGTTTGTTTGTGGGTTGTAGTGAAGGGATTAGCCGCTGTCCAAATCCGTCCGGGACGTCAGGATCCCGCCTGCGGCAAGTAACAATTTGTCTGCTCAGTGACCCAACAGAACTCAAAGTAGCGTACTGTTGATAGAAAGCACTTAAAGCTTTTACTTTTCAGTTTACTGATAAAATTTTAATAATAGTGTAAATTGATTAGTTTAATTAGCATTTATTACATAGCAGGCTTACATCATCCAAGTTAGATTTGTTATTATGACAATCATCTACACATATAATAAAAGTGCAATTGATTGCTGACTCTAAATGGTAGATATTTGAGAAAAACTATTATTGGGGGACTGTATAAACGCAGTTTAGAACCCAAAACGATGATTTTTAGAATTTTTGTCTGTTTGTCAAAAAATCTCAAAACAGCTTAACCGATTTAGGTGCAATTTTAACTTATGTATTATATGGTATATATGGTAAGCTTCACTTAATATTTAGTATTTGTTTCATTTCAATCGGTACAGATATAAAAAAAGTTCTGTTAATTCAAATAATCGCCTAGAGATGAACCCGAGCGAAGTGAGTGTGAATCGCTAGTTGAGAAGTTATTTTTTTTTATGTTGGGACATTAACACACAGCGCCATCTAGTACCATGGTAAGCTACGAGGCCTGTGTTATGGATACCAGATAGTTGATACACTACATATATATAACTTTAAATACATACATATAATAAATATTTGTAGAAGTATGTTTGTCAATTGAACGAAGAGAAATAGATATTATGTTAAGATGAAAAGAAATTGTTTTATTTTATTTTGGTTAATGCATATTGTAAAAAATGTGTTCATTTTATATTTTATTCAGCGTAACTTCTTCATTGGAATAACAATTTTTTAATTAGTTTAGATGTTCAAGAACTTAAGTTTATAATTCTTAAGTGTAACTATGAAATAACTTGCTCACTTTTGATACTTCATTTCGATTTTTTCGATTATAACAAGATTTACTACGTGTGCAATTTATAGATTTAATGCAAAAAGTTACTAAACGTCTTTCTATTTTCTAGTTTCATTATTTAAACTAATTGGCCTAAGAGAAATCCTATCTAAAATTCAATTTGTATGTGGTCTTTGAGTTTATATAAAAATCTTCTAGAAAAAAGGACCTTCAGTAATTCCTGAATTTCCCAATTATTTGAGCAACTTTGAATTTTTCTCCCTAAAACCTTATTCAGATCAACTTTTAAAAAATGCCAAATCAGTCCAGTCGATCTCAAGAAATGCGCTTATCAACGAATCGCATTTCATCTTTATTTAATAAGATTCTTATGCTTACCGTACTGTAATTTCACACAGTAATATATTACAAAATGAAATTAAACATATTATTGACATGACCTGCGTAAGTATTAGCAGGTCTAAATGAGTTTTGCAACTGTTTAATATTTGTCTCATAACATATTCAAAGCCATTTTCAAGCTTTAGTTAGACGCTTCTAATATACGGTCCGCTAAACTAAGCAAACTTTGGTGAGACGTGGATAAAAGCGGATGTATTCTATTAAAGTTTCTTTGTTTTTCGTCACACGCTTGCCACAAGGTTCGAACATCCTATCTATATCGTAAAGTTATAAATTATACAGCAAATTAGTTTAGGATTTAGCCAAATAAAAATAGTATGTTAAACAAAAGATCATTATTATTATTTATCACTTTGTTAGCTCAGATTACGAAAGATATTGACGGAGTGTCATAGAAGGAACGTGAAATAAAACAAAACTGTCAGTGTGATCCCACTTTTCGAACTTCTGTGTACGGAATTATGTGTGAGTAGTGTTACCAGGTGATATAATCTCCCGAAATTATAGGTATTATATATATATATATATATATATATATATATATATATATATATATATATATATATGTATTATACATCCTGTGTCCTTCCCAGGGTCTCAAACTATCTTCTTACCAAACTTCATTTAAATCGGTCCAGTAGTTTCGGAGCTTGTTCGTACAAACAAAAATCTTTCCTCTTTATAATATTAGTATTGATAATATATAAATACAAAAAGCACCTCTCGAAGCACCCGAGCGAAGCAATGGTAAGTCACTAATAAAACATAATATTAACAAAATATACCAGGTATTAAAATATTGTGTCCTACGAGTAGTTATATTCGCAGTAAACACTTCACCATATTTTCTTTTTATGAAGACGTAAAGTACAGCGGGGTGCGAGTAAGCGTGCCTTTGAAAAATGTCCTCGTAATATATCAAGGTAATTTAGAGCCATCCTACTAAACTATCAGCTGCTATTGAATTGTACACTTGCTTTTATTTCCGCTGAAACCTTGGAAATATTAATATCGTGCCTTAACACATTTATTTAACTAGCGACTTTGTTTACAATTTCATGGATTTTAATTCTTTTGCGCGGAACCCTAATCATTTTTCCAAAATAAACCTAAGTTACTTCTTTAGACATCAGCTATCTGCTAGTAAAAGCGAGATGCCGGAGATTAGCCAGGACACACAGATAGACTGGCAGGGCAAAGATAGATTAAATTGAAAGAGAGTTCGCGCGTTAGTTAACTTTTTGTTCCCATGGTAACCATTGTTATTGTCTGACAAAAGATATTTAATATTACATTCTTTCCTTCTTTTCTTTCCTTTGCGGCTACTTTTAGATAGGCAGAGCTAAGTTTTAGCTTTAATTTGATATATAAATGATGAATATACGCCATGAATGTACAAATGTAACAAAATATGACCTGCTTACACCTGGCTGCGAAGAGCTTGTTATTCTATTTTAATGTTTTAAGCAATAATTAAAAAACAAAATTTAAAAATCAGCATATAAAAGTTAATGACCAAAGTATATTCGATTCCTGTTTGTATTGAAACTATTTCCATACAGATATTTTACCTACACCGGTTAAAAAAGTTATTGCTATAAACCGGACAAGTTAGTGCCAAAAACTTCCCATTTTTACAATTATTTCTTGACTATATTGATCGCCATGCGTCATTATGTGTCGCATGGTGGTACAAAATGTCTGGGCGATGTCAACTACTATTATAAATACAAAAGTTTGTATGTACATATGTATGTTGGTTACTTTACACTGCAACGGCTGGACTGATTTGAATGAAATTTCATACGTAGATAGGCTATGACCTGGAAGTATATTGGCTTATGTTAGAAGTTAAAATTTCCAATAGGTGGCGCTACTTGTATATGACATTGTTAATACAAAAGACATTAGGGACGCACCCAAGCAAAGCCAGGATAAGTCTGTAGTGCCCAATAAAATGATCACTGCATATGTAATATAAAAATGGATATAAGCAAGAAATATCCAATTATTATTATTGCTTTCCCGCTCCACTGGTCTATAGGCTCATATAGGAAAATTCTTTTGTTATCTACTGATCTGTGAGATATTAATATTTAATTGTATATCTTCTCTTTAAAAACTAATATATGTACGACGTAAATAGTTTATATATAAAATTACATTTTCAAAATTATAATAGCTATAGTGCTACATAAATATATAATGTTATAATAAAAAATATAAGCAAGTAAACTCGTGACTTGTATCATAAAAACGGCTATAACTGCCAGGCCGCCATAAATTATGACTAAAGCAGAAATAGGCGAAACTGAAATGAAAAAATTTTAACGTCAAAAATTAATATAAGCCCTTACATTTAAAAAGATTTCCTGGAGTAAAACTAAGCGTAAAAACTTTGTATAGTAAGAAATGTATAGCGATTTACTTGAAAAAATAAGATTTTTCTGAAACCCATAGTTCGACAATTAAAAAAAGCAGTCATGAGGACTGCCGACAGAAGTGAAAACTTAAAACTATAAACAAACAGTTGCTATTTTTGGATATTCAAATTAATTGTTTGAAACAGTTTTGTTTCGTATTTCCATCAAGTGTTAACTAAATTTTCATTTAATTAGGCCCTAACTTAACAGCCTTCGTAATTAATGGTAATTTTTCAATTAGTTTGAACTAATTTAAATGACTAATTATAAAACTATTTAAACTTTTTTTTAATCTTTAAGCTTTTTACTATCTCCTAAAAAAGGAGGTTATCGTTTTCTATTCCGTCTCCTTGTAAAATTATAATTGTTATTTCTGTCTATTACTTACAAAAGTATTTTTAAATAGTTTATCTGTTTTAATTATTTTTATATTAAATTATTCTATTATCTTTCATATGGACAAAGTAGGTAATTTAATTCATCTTCACCAATACACTTTTATTTTTTAACGTGCCCTAAAAATTTATTGCAAACATTTCACGCTTTAAATCATTAATTTTATCAAAATAGGTAAAGCATATCAAACGCCAGTAAAGAATAAAATACAAGTAAGGATTACACTAATCGTTCGAAAATCGGATAATCAATACATTTATCAAAGTAAACCCTTTGCAATCACAGAACAAAGACAATGTGAGAAGTCCTTTAGAGAAGATCAAACGAATTCCAACTGTAAATCACTGTCTTAATCGACTGATCATGATATCTTTAGTAAAATATATCACTTTCAACGTACGACTATACATACGATTATATACCTATGTAATATATCTTGGCAAGCAAAATTTATATTTTCCTAGAACCCAGTGAGGCTTTTGGGGAATTAAATTTGTGCTGTAGTGTTTAGAATCTGATCATTATAATATTTCATATAGAGCTACGAGTATTTATGGCCGGAATAAATACCATTGCTAAATCCATACTTTAGTATTATAAATGTGAAAGTGTGTTTGTTTGTTGTCTTTCTTTCACGTCGAAACGGGTTGACGGATTGGCATTATTTTTTCTAGGGAAATAGTTGGAGGGCTGGAGAGTGACATAGGCAACTTTTTACCGCGGGAGATTATCTCATTCCTACGGGAAAACACGTTAAAATACAAACCAAAAAACTATTTACGATCAGATTAACTTGAAACTTGGTAATAATTTTAATACTCTGCAATAAAATTAAACAAATACGTGTTTTAGCTTTATTTAAAATTCATCCTATAAGGGGATAAAATAGGGGATGAAATTTTGTATGAAAATTTCCTTTTTAGAGTTTTTTTTGTAGTTTTAGCGTGAGCGAAGCCGCGGGTTCTTCTAGTTTAGTATAAATTATTCAATTAAATTCAAAGACAAACTTGTACTACTTTATATGGTACATGTTTTCTTATAAATCATTCATGAAATCATGTTTAGTGATTGCGAACTAAATGGTAATGTAATAATGGCGGCAGTGTTCATAGTAATATAAACATAAGATTTCTCAAGCGAATAATCGAACTACTTACGTACTAGTGTAAAAGAACACTATCCACTGAATAAACGTCTAACAATACTTATTTCCTTACAATAAATTTACAAATAATTATAGAAATGTACTACTTATGAAATTAATTCAATAGCCAAAAAAAATCAAATATTATCAGAATTAACAATTAAAAACTTATACAAATATGATACCTTAAAAAGTAAAATGTAATAAAATTGTAAATAAGCCAAATCTGTAGATTGAATATTTTTTGGAATATTATTGAAATATACGTTATTATTGATACAGAGCCTGTCTGTCTGTGACCGCATCACGGAAAAACTGGAGGGATTTTGATAAAATTCGTTATGGTAACTGGTTATCCGGGTCAACATATAGGATACTTTTTACTCCGGGAAAATATCCCATCTCTGAGTCTATACTTAGCATTAAAACGTAAGTAGGGACGAACCCGAGCGGAGGGAGGGTGAGTCTTAGTCATTAATAAAACCGCTTATATATGACATTTCATCTGCGTTTACAACTTATCTATAATATGCTAATAATAAAATAACTAAAATAGTTAGAAATAGAAGTAATCCTAGATACTAGTCCAATAAATAGGCGATCTTTTGTTCCAGATATTTAATTGGCATTCATTTATCTCTTACGATAAACCAGTCATTTATATCTATCGCAAACTGTTAAGGAGGGATTAGCTTTTGATTACAACTTTTCGGATTCGAATATCCTATTCAAACAGATACTGAAAACAAAACATTTAATACAATATTTTGTACCTTACAACTTATAGAAGTATTTAAAAGTAGCGACTCACCCTCGCTTTGCTCGGGTTCGTCCCTAACTTCTTTCCCTATAGTATAGGGAAACAAGTTAGGGTGAAAATGGGGATGAAAGTTTGTATAGGGCATATACAAACTTTCATCCCCATTTTCACCTCCTTAAGGGATGATTTCCGGAATAAAAAGTATCCTATATCCTTCCCATGGTCTCAAACTATCTTCCTACCAAATGTCATCTAAATCGGTTCAGTAGATCCAGAAATCACCCCTTACAACGTCACAAACTCACAAACTTTACCTCTTTATAATATTAGTATAGATGATAATACGTTTGTTAGTTTGGCCTCTTTAAGTACTTTTTTTTATTGTCGGGAAATGCATTTACGCATACCACCCTATTCCCCCAGGTGGTGATGTGGGGCTCACTGGCTAGAAGAGGACGTGTTGTTAAAGTATATTAAGCATGCAAAGTCGGTCTTTTTGCTCAAAACAATTTACCAGACAACATTTGGCGAGAGGATTTAATCAGATGGAAACAGGACGGTGCTATCAAAACATAAATATATACATTCGTATTTTACTCTACTACTACATAATACTTTCTCAGATTTACGCGAATATTTGACACTTTAAATAAAACTATCTTTTCGGATTATTTCGCGGATTTATTATGATTTTTGGTTCCCGACGTTTCGAATGCTTTACAGCAATCCTGGTCACGGGAGAGACTGAATTTAAAATGTACTACTACACTTTATTTTTTAAAATACATATAGAGATGTATATTTCTGAGTAAAATACAAATGAATCCGTATTTCCTAATATAGAAGATAAATAATTACCACCCAATCCAATCAATTGTTCGAAATACAATTTCTTTTAGGCACAGTTCTTATTCATCCTCAATTCTAGACATATTTTCACAAGCAAATAAATAGATAGAACTGAAAGAAGAGAAACGAATTAGGCAAAGTAATATAAAGGCAATGAATTTTATCAGTTTTCCTTAAGAAAATAGGAGCTACGTATTAGTTGGCAGTTTATTTGATCTGATTAACGAAGTGGAATGAATTAGGACGTACCTGTGCGTGAAAAGCCAATACTAAAAGTGGCTAGCATTTATTTTATCCAATTGTCCACGGCTATTTATATCACTCTATAGTACAGAAAGAATGGGCTTGGTGTGAAAACTAATGTGCTTTTAAAGTCCGGATTTATTTCTATTTCCATTATCTATCTCCCTTAGATTAGTTAATTTTTTGCAATTGATAAAACTAATAGAAAACTGCAAAATACATGAATTCGTTATAATGCACGTTTTTACAGTATAGTTACGTTTTGTACTTTTCACATAGAATCGTTTACACGGCTTCTGTATTGCACGAAAACCTACCGCTATATACCTTTAACTACTCACCGGACTACAAGAATGAATTTTAATACCTTTAAATTACTCAGAATGATTGTATAAAGAAAAGTGCGGCTTTAAGTTTTACACAAAAATAAATCGCCGTTGTTTTCAAATTTATTTTCATGTTTATATTCACGTTTATATTCGACTTTCATGTTTATCATCCTTTTCATGTTTATATTCGACTGAAAGACAATTTTTTTAATTAATTGACAATAAATATTGTAGAATGATATTTTGTCTAAGCACCATAATGATAATAGTGTCTTGTGTGTATTTCTGACCGATTTCGACCATGGCGATCAAACTCATCGAGACCATCCAGATGCGCAGGAGATATTATAGTGCACAAGCAGTGATGGGCGTTGAATGAACGGACTAGTTCAATCAACCGGTCGACGATGCGTCGCAACATAAACTAGTAAAGATAGGATAGACTAGCGTCTACAACTACATTGAAGTCGGAAGCGGAATGTGAACCATAGTCCACGAATTGAACTAGTTGATCGACTAGTCGATGAAATAACATGAACGGTCTAGTTTCGTTCATGCCAAATACGTCGACGACCCATCGCTATGCACAAGTGAACACGAAGACACATCATACAAGTGCTCTATACCTATCCCTCACATACTTTGGTGGGATGTAGTATACTTGAACGTAATTTTAGTATTTACTATGTATTGTGTTGTATTTATGTAAAATTTTAATATTACTACAACAATAAAGTGTAACACGAAATATTATGTATAATTATTACACAAAATTGTTCCATCAACCATCCATTTTTGCGTTCTCTGAAAATAATGAAATTTGTATAAAATGTTCCTTTTATCTGCGATAGCAACTTTTTACACGTAATAAAGGAAAATAGTTGTTTGATGTTTGGTTACGTACAATTTCAACGTTATATTTTAAATTTAACTTGCAGTTATTCGTAATCACGCATAAACTTTTATTTATATTAAACTAGTGGGACACCTCGCTTCGCTCGGGTTCACCTCTGCAAAACGAGAACAAATCTTTCCCACGGGAAGCGTACTTTTTTCCGGGATTAAAATAGTCTATGTGTCATAATTCTGATGTATTATTTTAAACGTTTATTAAAATTTAGTATTTTTTGCGTGAAAGAGTAACAAACATCCATACATCTATACATCCAGAGATCCCCAACAAACTTTCGCATTTACAATATTAGTAGGATATAAAAAAAAAATTAAAAAGATTATCATTTTTATATATAGAAATGAATCCCTATTTCCCTTGGTCACGCCATCACGCGTGAACGGCTGGACCGATTTAACTATTTTTTTTGTTTGTTTATTATTGTTAGGAGAAGGTTCTTATGAAAGAAAAAAATGAAAAATTTACGAAATAAAAAATTAAAATGTATATGGCTAACGCTGGGTAATAACTATTTATATATATTTAAAACGTACCTAGCGACAAACCCGAGCGAAGCGAGCGTGTGCCGCTAATATGCAATAAATGATAATATAAAATATAAAATCGGTATTCTAACTGTAAATTATCTGAGTATAACATTTTAAGCTTGTTAAAAATAAAAAGATATACACCTGGATATTGGGTTTACCCGATTCTCTTTTACAGGATTTGCTTAAAAAGAACTAAAAGGCTAGAATGATTGGAGTCCAGCCAGAATTAAATGCCAACGGCAAAGTGGACTAAGATTCGTCTTTATAATCACAACAATGTAAAGGATAAAAAGTAACAAATGCAAACAAACTCAGGAAAAGCTTTAACGTATCAAAGCTCTTGATTAGACCTTTTACTTATCTATAAATTCTAGTTAGCTTGAGTTTTAAATACTTGTATATAAAGTGCTATTTATTGTACATTCAAGCTGTTGTTGTAATTTATATTACAGTCTCTCGGGCCTCTTCAAACATATACTGTATCTATCTATATATATATAAAAGGCAAAAGTGATTGACTGATATATCAACGCACAGGCCAAACCCCTAAGGCTAGAAAATAAAATTCAAAGGCATCCACTAAGGAAGGATTTTTCAAAATTCAATCCCCAAGAGGGTGAAATAGGGGATAAAAGTGTGTTACTTTATATTCCTTGGATATATTTGCATGAAATTTCGTATGAGTAGGGCAAAAATAATGAGTTACGTATTACAGCGTTTTCTAAAATTCCACCCCTAAGAAGATAAAATAGGGGATGAAAGTTTTAAATAAATAATTAATATTTAAAAAAAACTTAAAACCCTGAATATTTTGAGTTACGATCGCTAAAATTAAAGTCTTCCATATCTCTTTAATAGATAATATGAAACACGAAGTTATTTTTGCAAATAAAAAAGTATGGACCTATTGCTAAAAAGTTTTTTTTTCGTAGTTTGATTGCGGCCGAAGCGGCGGGTTCTGCTAGTATTATATATTTTTATAATAACGTTTTTATGAAATGAAAGATTATTGTAATTACATATTCATAGAATAATTCGCTGTAACGCAATATTTATATACAGTAAAAAAAAATCTACGAAATATTTTCTTTTCCTACCATCTATTAAACTCAAACATGTGAATAATTACTGACTTTGATATACTCGTAGGTTGAAATTTCACACTTCATATTAAAAAAAACAATGAAGCCTAAACAAGTAAGGTCTAAAAACCAGGGCTCATTAAGTAAATGAGTAATTTAAAAAATATATTTTTCTCGCTGGAATCAACGCAATCAAAACTCCTTGACTGCAAGTGCTTTTTACACAAACTTGAATTCGCATTTAATTTGAGAGCTAAATAGTTCTCTTCATTCAATATGCCGGCACTGAATTATTAAGTTTATTTTATGTATAACAAAGTTTTAAGCCTCAGCCATATTAGTTTACTACGAAAACACGTTTCATATTTTAATGTATAATTATTATTATTTTTTGTTTTACTTCTTATCTTTTGTAATTCTGTTTTATTTAGACAAATAATACATAGGGACCAAAAGAAGAACAGTTAATATCGTATTACTCCATCTCTACATTTTACCACCCATTTTTTCATTTGTATTAAAATAAAAATAAAAATAAATTTGTTAGAACATTAACACACAGCACCATCCAGGTCCATGGTAAGCTACGAGGCTTGTGTTATGGATACCAGATAGTTGATACACTACACATATATAACTCTAAATACATACATACATATTATAAATATAAACACCAACGAGTGGAGTACAAACATTCATGCTCATCACCCAAATAAATGCCCCCAGGAGGACTCGAACCCGCGACAACTGGCATAGCAAGTACGTTCACTAAAAACTGAGCCAGACGTGTCGTCAATAATATTAAGAAATACATTTGTAATATTATTTGATTATTAAGTAAATATCTCTATAACATAATTATTGTTATTGTGTCATTAATTATATCTAATAAATGAATTATAAGTATATTTTCAAATTGTTCCTCTTGTTTAACTTCATAAAGTAAAGCTTTGTATATTACCGTTCAAATTTTCCCTTAATTTAGCGGATGATTGTTGTTTCTCTCTCCAGAATAACAATTCCTTACTTCGATGCTGATATAAATGAAACTTATCAAGTTTAATATCTTAAGTTATCTACTTGAAAGTCTTTTTAGGGTGTACATGTTTAGTTGTTGTAGCGTCAAACGTTGCCCTTCAGTCAGGATAAACAACTTATTATACCCATACATAATCTTGGCTATTGATTATCCGGACATTCTAATTTTAAATTAAAAAAAGAACAAACAAAAACTTAATAGACTAATCTAAAAAATAAATAAATACTAGCATTGCCCGCGGCTCCGCCCGCGTTTTGGTGACCAAAAACCAAATTCTTAGGTTTAACATATTAGTATACTCTTACATTGCAGTTTTTGTTTTTTTTCTCAGAAATGAGTTACTTTCCCCCGGTACAAAGTATCCTATATGTTGACCCGAATAACCAGCTATCGTCATACCAAATTTCAGCAAAATCTGTCCAGTGGTTTTCTCGTGATGCGGTAACAGACAGACAGACAGACGGACGGACGGACGGACGGACGGACGGACGGACGGACGGACGGACAGACAGACAGACTGACAGACAGACAGACAGACAAAAATTCTAATAACTATAGATTCGGACTCTGTATCGATAATAATGTCTATTTCAATTAGATTTTCCAAAAAATATTTAATGTACAGATTCGACTTAGTTACAATTTTATTATATGTATAGATAAATATCTCGTGTCACGCTGTTTGTAGTGGCATACCTCCCAAACGGCTCGAACGATTTTAATGAATTTTTTTTGTATGTTAGGTAGGTATGAGAATAGGTCGTAAAGTATTTTTCACCCTCCTACCCCCCATTTCTTAGAGGTGAACCTGAGGAGGTGAGTCGCTAGTAATCTTATAATATTAAATGAGCAATTCTTGTATAGTAAGTGTACATAATTAAATGTATCTCATGTAGGTATCTCGGGAACGGCTCTAACGATTTGGATCAAATTATTTTTATAGAAATGGTTTCGCTTTTTAAGTCTTTGCTGAAAAATAGCAAATTTTAAAAAAATAATACATTTTCATAATTTTACTAATTATTAGAGCCTTTTTCTTTCTACTCTCATACAGCCAATATCACATTGCGCCATCTCGTATATTTTTGTGGTACTTGCATTATCTCCAATGGATGATAACCTACTGAACGACATACAATAAAACATGACTTTAACAGTCAGTTCGAACACATTATGATCATTGGGTATTTAACAATATATTTTAATCCGACCTTTAATATGGGAGATAATCAAAAATCTAATTAAAAACATAATTTGTGAAAAAAAATGCCTTTTAGTTCCAGTTAGGACAAAAATGTCTTGGCTGGTTTTAAACCTTTAGAAACGAAGAAGATGCAGTATGTTGATGATGTTCTCCTAGCCGATTCCGGCCACGGCGGCCAATCTCAATGAGATTAGCCAACAGCGCAGGAGATATTATAGTGCTCAAGTGTACGCGCAGACACAAGTGCACTCTCTATTCCTATCACTCTCATACTCCGGTGGGACGACCACTCGACACGACCGGTGAGAGTTAAGGCGCAGGACCGACGGCTTTACGTGCTCTCCGAGGCACGGGGGTGAAACACCGCCAACTTCCCAACTCCGGGCTGTTACTGAGACTTACTATACAGGAAGACTCAATAACTAAACTTGGCCCAACCCGGGACTCGAACCCAGGACCTCCGGGTGTGCAGCCGTACATGCTAGCCACTACACCACCGAGGCAGTTAAAAAGTATGTTATAATAAGTAAGAATGAATAAGCTCGTGGGTGGACTAGCCCGTTTATTGAGGAAGGCTATAGGCTATATATCATATGATATATAGTCTGTCTATTTCACACTACCTGAAAATAATTTGGATGTGGTCAATAAAAATAAACTCGTTCATGCAATAATAATAGAAAGAATAAACCTACTCGTAAGCAACAATGTAAACATTTTGCATTCTAGAATTTTCCTTTTTTTATATAATCTTTCGATATACTTAACCTAACCGAAATTATGCGAGTTTAGTTAGTTAGTTCTTTGCTTTAATGGCAGTTTAGAAAAATATATTGAAATGACAAGACAAGACAGTATGATATTTTTGTTTATCTGTGACATAATTTAAATGTCATCTTAAATAACTCGAACAATTTTGTATATTTTCATTTATTTAATAATGTATAGCCAAAGGACTTTCACAGAAGTCCCGTGTGTATACCGAGACGTATCTTAAGGGCATTCAAAATTCTCTTTGTTTATAACAACAAACGATAACAAGATTTCAGTCTTTCAAATATTTGCGCTACGTATTTATCGTGTCAAAGTCATTGAAAAAGTAAAGACCTAAATTTAGGTAATTTTTTTTTAGGTAAATGTTAACTTAATAAATATGTATATTATTGAGTTAGAAATATTAATTTACAATTTAATTAGTCTAGCTAACACACAGAATACCTAGTTAATTTAAAACATATTATTATTACTTCTTATTAATACTGACGACCATGCCGAGGTGAGGAGTTGAAAATTATACTTATTAAATACTAGGGTGAACACCCAGCTTCGCTCGGTTTCGTCCCTAGGTAATTCTTTAAAGTGACATAACTTTTTTATTTATGAACCGATTGAAATAAAACAAATACTAAATGTTAAGTGAAACTTACCACAAACGTTTTAGAAAACCGTACCCTAGTACATCAAGCAGTTCCTGAGATTAGTGCGCACAAACGCACAGACAAACAGATAAAAATTCTAAAAATCACTGTTTTGGGTTCTATTGCGTTATTAAAGACCCCAATAATAGTTTTTCTCAAATATTTTTCGTGTACAGCCAGCGGTCACTTTTATTATATTAACTAGCGACTCACCCTCGCTTTGCTCAGTTTCGTCCCTAGGTTGATTCCCCATACAAACTTTCATCCTCATTTTCGCCCCCTTATGGGATGATTTCCGGGATAAAAAGTATCCTTCGTCCTTCGCAGGGTCTCAAACTATCTTCTTACCAAATTTCATCTAAATCGGTTAGTAGATCCAGAGATTACCCTCTACAATGTCACAAACTCACAATCTCACAAACTTAACCTCTTTATAATATTGGTATAGATTATGGAATCTCATGGAAAATTTAATTTTTTCTTGTGCAAGCCATACAAAGAACTATAGCACAATCGTACTGTATAAATCTTAAGATTGTGTTAGCTATAAAGAAATATAAATAAGACTAAAGTTTTATGACCATCTAAAATTAAACTCTAATTCTCAATGAAGATTAAATAAAAATAACATTTAATTTAAACTCAAAGTGTGAAAGAGATGTGAAAGCGAACCTCCTTGTTAATTGAATTATCTCTGTGCATCCCAAAACGATGGAAACAAATTCTTATGAAAAATAAACATTTCTCGAACTACTATTATAAATCTGATAGTTCGTATATGTGTGCATGTTTGTTACTCCTTCACGAAGAACCGGTAGGACAGATATAGATGAAATTTAGTACATAAATAATCTTAGGAACACACCCGAGTAAAGCGAGGGTACGTTCTAAATAATTAATAATAAATATGTTAGGACATTAACACACAGCACTATCTACTTCCATAGTAAACTACGAGGCTTGTGTAATGAATACACATATAATATTTTAAATACATACATATTATAAATATAAACATCCATAACTGGAGTATATACATTCGTGTTCATCACACAAATGAAAGCCCCCAGCGGGACTCAAACCCGGGACCGCTGACACAGTGAGTAGGGTCACTACAAACTGAGCCAAACGTGTCGTAATTTCAAACGATTTTGAGTTACCCCCAAAATCCATAATAGGTACTTAATCTTATTTCAATTATAAATTACCCTTTACTTCTGGGCAACTTCAGCAATTAAGTGGTATACCGCATTGCGATCAATCGCGTACGATAATTATTCCTAATTAACATCAATTACATTCTAATGATACAAATAAATCTGCTAATTTCAGCAATTTATATACAGTTCACTTCATTAATAGCAAATTAAATAAAAGTGCTGTCTGTCTCTTTTTGCGTCTACAAATGAACTTCCAGATGTAGTCTGAAAAAAATATCTTTTCAAACTTCAGTTATTTTAAATTTTAGTATTCATTTAGAATTATTAAGTTACTTAATATTGATTAGTAACAGAGTAAAATAAATGATTGCGTAAAAATACATTTTTAATTTTGCTCTGTCGAAAGTTTAAGCTTCCATATTGCAAATTCGATATGAGGATAATGAAATTCCACTTATAAAGTGAACACCGTCAAAAGTGTTAAAACAACAATTTCTATATCTATACATATATAAAATTGTAACTAAGCTGAACATTAGAATTTTTTTGGAAAATCTTATTGAAATAAACATTATTATCGATACAGAGACCGAATCTATAGTTTTTAGAATTTTTGTCTGTCTGTTCGTCTGTCTGTCTGTATCTCATTTCTGAGAAAAAATACAAAAATTGTAATGTAAGACTATACTAATAAATAAAACCTCAGAATTTGGTTTTTGGTCATCTGAACGCGGGCGGAGCCGCGGGCAATGCTAGTATATTTATATGGCGGCATACAAAAGCAACGGTCACATGATCTGATGAATAGGATACATGATGAGTAGAAGATTTTTTTAATTATATTAATAACTAAACTGCAAAACAAAAAGAAATTCATATTAAGATTTTTCAATTATATGTATACTTGATAGTTGAGTCCTAAGTTGCTGACTGAATTATCGCTATATAAATCGTGATATGCCTCTGTAGTCTAGGGGCTAGCAAGTAGAATGGCTGCAAATCCAAATTCAAATTTAAATTCAAAATATTTTATTCAGCATTAAATTATGACAATTTTTTACTAAACGTCACGAGTCTACTACCAGTTCGGACTTATTTTGACTACTAGAATAAGCCTATAATCCCTAGTAAAATATAAGTAAAACTACTTAAATTGTAAAATTTTTCAGTTTTACAATTGTATTTTTAGTTTAAATAGCGGGAATTATTACAACATCAGACAAACAAGATGTAATAAATCTAAAACACAATTTTATTTCAATCAATTAAAACGCTTTTGAGTGCTTCCACCAAGCAGAGGCTTTGTTCAGAGGTAAATCTGCAGATAAATAGTTTTTTCTATACATTAAAATAATTAATATCCAATAGAAATAATAAAAAGCCAGCATACGATTATGTTGAGTAACTGACATAACCGAAAGACAAAGGAGAGAAGAAAAAGGTGTCAGGCACTCGCACACAACGAATAAAACATAAAATCGTATTTGTCGTTAATATTTTGTGAGGTAATATATAATAAAAGGGTATAAAATGTCTTGTATGAAGAGCGTTAATCTATACATATAATAAAATTGTAACTAAGCCGAATCTGTACATTAAATATTTTTTGGAAAATATTATTGCAATAGTCATTATTATCGATACAGAGGCTGAATCTATAGTTTTATAGTTTTTACAATTTTTGTTTGTCTGTCTGTCTGTCTGTCTGTCTGTCTGTCTGTCTGTCTGTCTGTCTGTCTGTCTGTCTGTCTGTCTGTCTGTCCGTCCGTCCGTCCGTCCGTCCGTCCGTCCGTCCGTCTGTCTGTCTGTCTGTTACCGCATCACAGAAAAACCACTGGAGGGATTTTGATGAAATTTGGTATGATGATACCTGGTTATCCGGTTTAACATATAGGATACTTTTTACCGCGGGAAAATGTCTCATTTCTAAGAAAAAATAGAAAAACTGTAATGTAAGAGTATACTAATATGTAAAACCTAAGAATTTGGTTTTTGGTCACTGAACGCAAGCGGAGTCGCGGGCAATGCTAGTAGATGTTATTAAAAATGTCAGAACTCTCACATACGTAAAGCTACTCGTATAACGTTCCGTGTTGTTAATTACCGTTACGCGACGTATTTGTATATTCAATTTGTTTACAATTAATCAACTTCAATACAATATTTAACTCATTATTATAAATAATAAATTAATTGGCTTTAAATAATCAATTTAATTCCGTATACACTAAATACATAACTGTTAATTTATTGTCAAATGTCAATTTATACTTGTTATTCTATTGTTTTATTAGTTTGAAATCTTTACATATACTCGTAATAAAATTGTAACTAGGCCGAATCTGTAATTTTTTTTTGGAAAATCTTATCGAAATAGACTTATTATCGATACAGAGGCCGAATCTATAGTTTTTAGAATTTTTGTCTGTCTGTCTATCTGTCTGTCTGTCTGTCTGTCTGTTACCGCATCACGGAAAAACCACTGGAGGGATTTTGATGAAATTTGGTATGATGATAGCTGGTTATCCTTTTTTTTAACGTTGGGAAATGCATTTACGCACGAGGTGTGGGACTCACCGGCATAAAACCAGTACTACCCACTAAAGCCTTCCCCCATCTTAATAGGGCCTCGCAGGATCGCTTACGCATTTAATATCTCATCTGTGAGAAATCTATACTAAACATTAAAATGTAAGTAGGGACGAACGCGAGTGGAGTGAGGGTGAGTCGTTAGCATATTATATAGCTACTAATGTTTTAGCCAATTTTAAGGTACCTGGACCTTACCTGGGTTTGAGCATCACCTCTATACGAGGGTCATCATGCCACACCGCCCACAGTTCAACACGCTGGCCTAAGGGAAATATTTTCTAAGCCTAGATAAAATAACAGAGTGCACACTTAAACAAATCCTACAGTAAAGCAGTGGATCCTTACTCATCAAGCGGCGATTACAATAGACCAGGGAAAATTGCACTTTGCAGCCGCATCAAATATATTAAAAAAATATTTTTATATGAGATCTAAACAAAGAAAAAATAATCGAAAAGTGCCTTTTCCTTTTTTTGAAGTCAATCAATAAGGTTTAAAGCCGTACCTTAACTGTAAAGCCGTAGTTTTCTAGTATTTTACTAAGTTTTAATAAGTATCCGTTATCAAGCAACGGCTACAGCTATGGTGCTTGGATTTTAATGAAGTTTCTTAAAGAAAATCTTTAGTAACATTACTTCTGTATTATTTTATTCAACGTTGGTTAAATTTTTACTCAGCTATATAAAAAATTTAAAACAATATACCAAATCCACAAATTTATTGGAGAGCTCATAATTGATTCCATTATAGAAAAAAAAATTACTCTGTTTTAAAATTCTCGATGAGTAAGCATTTACTCGTATTTATGATCATATAAATTGGGTGTACGTTCAAATAAAAGTATTAGATTTATTAAAATTGATTTCTTTAAATATGCATACTAAATTAAATCGGAAAAGTGTTTATTATTTACTTTGCTTTTACGCAATTCCACGACTACTACAGATTGACATACGACTGCGAACTGGCACTAGGTGTAATTATGAGGGTAAGTACGAGGAATAGATTGAAGCCATGGTGGTTCAGTAATGCTTTCAGATTAATATAGAATTAAAGAAACCTACATTGTTATGCAATGAGATACATACAATTAAAATTGCCATTAAAATTGCCCATGCGGCACTTCTGTGGCTGTATGGTATTCAATTCCCTCACAAGTGACCAAATTTAAATATTTGGTGTGTCAAATTTTCCTGTTTTTATTAAAAAAAGGATTAAAGAGAAATTAAAATAAAGAACAAGTCATTGTATCACAATGTATATTACCGTAAGGTATTATTTATTACCTTACGCTATTACCTATACGTGTAATCATATATCTCACCTACAAAAATTTTACCCATATTTAAGTAAACTTCTTAAGAAATCACGTTACAACGAAAATCTGAACAACTTTGTGTGCAATAGAATATAATCTGAGTGATATATCAAAAGTTAAATCTCTTTGTATTATTTTGCATCTTTACCAAGTTGAGTGAACTTTATTTTATACTAGCGACTCGCCTTTGCTTCGCTTCGGGTTTGTTCCTCGTGAAAAATAAACCTATCCTACGGGAACGGCATTTCTTCGGGATAAAAGTAACCTATGTGCGATTCCAGACTATAATCTATCTCTGCCAAATTTAATCAAAATCCGTTCAGCCGTTTTGGCGTGATTGAGTAACAAACATCCATCCAAACTTTCGCATTTATAATATTAATGGGATTATACATATATTTTAATCTTCGTAAACTTTACTTAGCTTATCTACTAGAGAAACTCTAGGTGTATATCGCATCGTGCACGGATTTTCTATGAAGAGTGAGTGAATTGTATGGTATGGTAGAATTGGAACTTACGCCGAATCTCTCGCGATAACCACCACGCATCCCTGAAATCGTCCAACTTTAGGGAGTATATATTTGAACAAATTCGCTGTTCACAACTACCATAGATTGACTCTTGCGCCTCAATTTGTTATCAAAAAACATTTGAAACGACCACATCAATCTTAATGAAAGTAGTGCTTCATCTACTTCTTTTATTACTATAGGCTAGATGTACGAAAATCTATCGTAAATGTTAACAGATAGGCACCGAGGTATACTTCAAAATTCTCAACTCCTGGCTGCTGCTACTGAAAATTACTTGACAGAAAACCCGATTACTGTTGCCTGACACGGGACTTGAATTTCAGGATCTGCAGCGTGATTTGCTAACCACTAAACCAATGATATGTATCAGACAGACATATAAAGAAAGTTATATAAAGCTTATAAAAACTCATTAGCAGGAATCAAATTGGTAACTACCATCAGAATATCTATGTTATAGCTTAACAAATCTACTTATTTGAACACTTACCAATTTTTCTCAGTTATGTGATTTGATAGTTTTTTTTTATTTAAATGTATATAAAGTATAATATACGATGTTGCTTTTGTTCCAGCATATCTGGGTCTAGCCATTGTTCTTATATTTGGAGTTACATTTTTAATCAACAACAGACCTACATCATCTTTTAAAGTAGAAGTATAAGAATAACTATGTGTAATCTATGCTCGTATTTATAAAATTGTAGCAAGATTTGTATGCCGATATTTTTTAAATGTTAAGATATTTTTTTTAATTGTTAGGTGTTCTGCATTTCACGTATTCTGTGAATATTTTTGCGGCCCGTGACGGTTCAAAAATCAATCAAATACTTATAAATTAAGTCAAACAGACATACGGATAAAGATAGAAACTTTTTACTATAATTCTTACTAGACTCTTTGGTAAGGAGCAGTAAGTATGACTGAAGCTATATATTATGCTTTTATATCCTGCACTAGCGGCTCACCCTTGCTTCGCTCGGGTTCGTCCCTCGGTACGTTTTAACGGTTATTATGGAATAGATAGACTATATATTATATTACTACTCCACTCTCTTGGGAAGTAGCATGATGACATATGTATAGCCTATAACCTTCCTCAATAAATAGGTTATCTAATGTTAAAAGAATTTTTCAAATTAGATTAGTAGTCCCTGAAATTAGCGCGTTCAAACAAACAGACAAACAAACAAACAAACAAACAAACAAACAAACAAACAAACAAACAAATTTATAATATTAGTATAGATAAACAGTTGTCGAAGTTGCATAAAGACGCAATAAATAATTCACCAAATGATATTACAAAAGAACACTTTCAAACTCGAGTCTATGTCAACATTGAAAATAATGAAGTGAATTACAGTTTGACAAATTTGCTCGAAAAGTATCCTTTCCGTTATTAATGACGTTGTCCCATTCTTAATAAAAGGGAATTGTAAATGACTGCTTTGTGGGTTTCGTATGAAAAAATGAGTCCTCACGGGGCGATTTGTGTCCGTCGCCGCAAGATGTACTAAAGTCCGCTAAATAATATTTTAAAGGCTCAATTATACTAAAAGGTTTATTATTAGACGTAATTTGATATAATTAAAATGATTTAGTTTTGTATGAAACCTTACTATAAATTTTTGAAGTGAAACTTCTTTAGGCGCTCCATGAAAGGGAAAAAAGGATTGGCGTTATGTTTTTTGTAACGGAAACGGAAGTGAATAAATAGTCAAATAAAAATGATTTAAACTGTTATACGAATATTTAAAAGAATATTTTAAATAAAAATAGATTAAAAAATGCTTCGTTCATTTATTTTTAAATGAGCGATGGAATCATATCAAATGAATTTTAATACTATGTAAATAATTAAGTATATTGTTTTCCTTTTTAAAAATATTTTTTAAGCATCTTTCCTGTCCTAATCATTTAAAACATAAATTGAATTTCATAAAAAGTACGACAACATACAGAAGCTTTACTTCCTGCGCATGTACACATTGATACACGCACATTTTTTTATTTTAGTTTTTTCTTTATATTGTGACAAATAGTTAATTAATATGAATATATTTTTGGCTTATAATATATACTAAAATATTTTTAGTTAATATATATAATATATCTAATATGGAACCCTGAGGGAGAGTGTACGTACACTGTATATTACCTATACATAAGCTGCGTCTAAGAAAAAATATAATACCTGAAGAAATAAACAAGCAGAAGATGTTTATATAAATATTAATAAATAAGTAGGCTATCTATCTACATAAATATATTATTAATAAATTATTAAAAAAAACATTTCAGCAAAGTCGGGGTGAATCGCTGTTTTATTAATATGTTATGTACCTGCCTACTATGTTATGTAGGAGCATGAACGGATCCTTTTACAACCTAGTTGAAAAATTAAATGGATAAGTAACAAAATATTAGGAAAGTATCGTCAAAAGTATCGTTGAAATTATATCTTTTTTAACATAAAACAAATAAAAATGTTACTGCTTTCACGTACTTGCCCCTAGAGAGAAAAGGACTTATTAAAAAGGGGTTTTCATTTTTTTTATAATTAAATTTTGGACATTACACCACATTTATTTTTGTCTTTTCTAATTTATATTTATCTATTTCCGGTTCTAATTTTAAATAGAATTGAAATTGGAAAAAAAAACAAATAATTTATGACATAATAAACGGCATAGTGTACACTAGCGACTCACCCTCGCCCCGCTCGGGTTCGTCCCTAGTTACATTGAGATTTGAATAAGATGAGATATTTTATCGCAGTAAAAAGTAGCCTATACGTTGACCCGTATAACCAGCTATCATCATACTAAACATTAAAATCTGTCAGACGGACAAAAAATCAGAAAACCATAGATTCGGACTCTGCATTGATAATAAAGACTATTTCAATAAGATTTTCCAAAAAATATTTAATGTACAGATTGGACTCAAAATTTTATTATATGTATATTGTATACATAGATATATAGATTACAATATCATAATAAACAAGGAAGGCCTTCATACCGACTCAGAGTTCGTTACACTATAGTGATTTCAATGAAAAGGAAAAGCCCTATCTATCAAGCGAATAAAATTCTAACGCTTGAATTATTTGCGATTATTCTTAAACTTTCGCTTGAACTACATATTTTATACACCATCAAAGGAAATAAGCTGTTTTGTATAATCACACAAAATTTAAGGACGGTTGGACGAATTTCATTTTATATTACATTTTACATAACTAAATTTTGTGCTCAAGTATCTAAAGAAAAAATATTTTAAAAATGCTTGCATGTTTATATGAACACTAGCGACTCTAGTAGAGTAGACTAAGTTCCCCATACAAACTTTCATCCCCATTTTCACCCCCTTAAGGAATGATTTCCGGGATAAATAATATCCTATGTCCTTTCCGGGGTCTCAAACTATCTTTTTTCTAAATTTCATCAAAATCGGTTCAGTAGACCCAGAGATTACCCCCTACAACTTCACAAACACATAAACTACCTCTATATAATATTAGTGTAGACTAGTTATTTTATCAATAGATGACATTGTTCTAGAACGGTGTAACGAATCATAGTTTGCAACCAAACATAAACTTTACTATACGAGCGAAACTGAACAGGTAATTGTAGCTAGTTTCTAAATAGAAAATGTATCGTCTTTGACAGAAACCTATTTTTTGCTTATAAAATTCAAGCCACTTCGTATTAATAAACTTTTCCGTTCATGAAAATACTTTTATTCATAAAACTCTTTAGTCGTCTCTATTTCACAAAAGCTTCCCGACTTGATATTTGTATATATTTCTATTGACTAGTTTGAATGAATGTCACCACTATTCACTGCTAATCCTATGCTTATAAAAAATAAGGAAATCGATATTTAAAAATATGCGGCTAAAATGAAGATTATAACATGAATACTGAATAGGTATTTCATCAAAATCAAACGTGTAGTATTTAAGGTAAAATTAAAATTGGCCAGGACGTTCTTTAGAAACAGCATAATGTATGTATGTATGTACATATGTACAAGATGACCGAAAATACCACCTTTTGGTCCCAGTTCTAGGTAACCTGGAAACAAATATAGAATGGACATTATCTTCGATACAGAGGCCGAATCAATAGTTTTTAGATTTTTTGTTTGTCTGTCTGTCTGACTGTCTGTTACCGCATCACGGAAAACCCACTGGAGGGATTTTGATGAAATTTGGTATGGTGATAGCTGGTTAGTTATCCGGGTCAACATATAGGATACTTTTTACCGCCGGAAAATATCTCATTTCTGAGAAAAAATACGTCGTGAATAAATATAAGCAAAAAATATCTAAGCTTGAATGGTTTGAAAATAAAATTCTAAAGAACATTATTTACATCAAAGATGAAAAAGTTTGATAGATTTCAGAAAAATCTTCAAACTGCCTTTTATTATAACTATCTATGTTTTTTTTAAACGATCGTCTTGACGTAGTACGACTAAGCTGTGGGTCACGGAACCGATTATTTACCAAGAGAATGATTTTAATTGAAAAAAAATAATAATACCAATTATAGAATTAAATAAACTATGAAAATGTTAGGAAATATAAACAATGTCTTCTACAAGTATGTTTAGAAAAAAAATTAAAAGCAATATCATCCAAGACTCAAATTAAAACATTATCTTAAAAGTAACATTAACCTATAGTTCCAATAAATTATACTAAATTATTGGACAAAATAATAAACTAACTATTGATTATTTGACCGTTTTACCGGGGGTAGCACTCTGTCAAGCCTGAGGAGTCCGGCTGGATGGGTACCACCCCCTTATCTATTTCTCTCGCCAAGCAACAATGGTTACATTGTTGTGTTCCAGTTTGAAGGTTAAGGTAGCCAGCGCAATTACAGGCAAGAGGCATATCATCTTAGTCCTCACAGTGACAACGCACCTGCGGTTCTGTATTTTTGTAACATATGACCTAAGTGCATGAACCGTAGGTATTATATGCGACAGGCACCGCTTTCTATCAGGTGGGCTATCCTGCTCGTTTGTCACTGAATATCATAAAAACTGTTAGAACTACGAATAAATAACTTATTATTTATACGTTATATTAGAGTAGCAAAGTCACAACAAGTATATATAAAACATGGACATACATATATATGTACTCCGACTGCATAAATACTATGTTACTTAGTCAACTTATTCTCACTTTTTAGATCGCTTTTTAGCAGTCGGGTTTTTTATCAATGACATTCAAATACGTAAAATAGTAGGGTAGCCCAAGAGGGGATTTTCTGTAGTTACTCGAGCGCGGCAGATTAACATAAAAGAGGTTACCTTGCACTCTATTGAGTACTTTCACCACAATATAAGTCTTCTATATAAAGGGGCGCGTCTAGGGAAGCCGATTAAAATATTTAAAAAATGTTTTGATAAGGTAGAAATACTTGAAACCGTCAGATTAAGGTGTGGTAGGCTAGTCACATCCTGAAAAGTGTCCAATTCAATAATCTGCCGATTTGCACAAGCCTAAGAGGCAAAAATCATCATAAACTTTATAGTCGATTTTTGCCTCTTCGGCTTGTGCAAATCGGCAGATTATTGAATTGGACACTTTTCAGGATGTGACTAGCCTACCACACCTTAATCTGACGGTTTTAAGTATTTCTACCTTATCAAAACATTTTTTAAATATTTTAATCGGCTTCCCTAGACGCGCCCCTTGATATAGAAGACTTATATTATGGTGAAAGTACTCAATAGAGTGCAAGGTAACCTCTTTTATGTTAATCTGCCGCGCTCGAGTAACTACAGAAAATCCCCTCTTGGGCTCCCCTACTAAAAGAATTACATACTTGTTAATAAAGACAAATTATTTGAAGAATTCTTTCATTCTAAATAATATAGAAATAATTAGTTATTGTTTTCAAATACTATAATGAGAACGACCTCAGATGGCTTCTAAAAATATCATTACATTGTTTAAATATCTAATTTGAATATATAAAAACTTTGTATTTACGTTTCGTACTTCTAAAACATCATTTATTTGATTTTTTTTATTTTGTTTTGAATATAAAAATGTAACATTGAACAGAGTAAGTAATCTATATGCAAAATACGTAACATGGCATTGAGTTTGACACTAGCTGTATACTGCAAATGCGTGCCTTTATTCAAAATGAACCTTTTATGAAGAAAGCCACCTGAACTTACGAAATTCATTTTATTTAAAATATTCTATAGACTATTCATATACAGAATCAAGAATAGTATGCAAAAGGTATTCTACAGTAAAGAACTAGACTGTAAAAAGTCGTTTTAGTTACAATGACAGTGTAACTAAATTGTCTTAATCTTACTAATATTATAAATGTGAATGTTTAGATGTTTGTTACTCTATCACGCCTGAACGGCTGAACCGGTTTGGATGAAATTTAGCACAGAGATAGATTATAGTCTGGAATATACCTATTTTTATCCCGAAAAAATGTACGGTTCCCGTGGGATAGATTTGTTTTTGTTTTCCTAGAAGCAAACCCAAGCGCAGCGAGGGTAAGCCGCTAGTTTGATATAAAGTAATTAAACATTTATTTTCATATTTAACGAATAGTTACAATGCGCGTGTTCAATGCTGAAAGTAAAATTATTTAAAATCTCATGTTTTATTTTAAATCTATTAGATATACTAAATTCCTCACATTTCTAATAAAACTTTTAAATAAATCAATTTATAATGCACAAAAGGACAGTTACCATATAATTCAAACTACTGTCCAAATGGAAATTGAAAAAATCAATCTATACATATAATATAATATTGTAACTAGCCGAATCTGTACATTTAAATATTTTTTGAAAATCCTTATTTAAATAAACATAATTATCGATACAGAGGCCGAATGTATAGTTTTTAGAATTTTTGTCTGTCTGTACGTCTCTTACCGCATCACAGAAAAACCACTGGAGGGACTTTGATGAAATTTGGTGTGGTGCTAGCTGGTTATCTGGGTCAACAAACCTATAGGATACTTTTTACCGCGGGAAAATATCTCATTTCTGAGAAAAAACACAAAATCTGCAATGTAAGAGTATACTAATATGTAAAACCTAAGAATTTGGTTTTTGATCATCTGAACGCGGGCGGGGCCGCGGGCAATGCTAGTACGCAGTAAGAATAAAATCATATTTTACGTAAGAAATGTAAGAAATCTAATTTTTACCTCTTCACCGAAAAATGTACGTGCCTGCGTCCGGCGTTAAAAAGCCCACTTGACACAAGGGCTGTCAAAAATGTGAGATGCAAATTCTCGGAACGTTCAGGGAAAAAATGTTTATACCTTTAATAATTCACAATTTACTCTAAGTAAAAAATTAAATGTTTATTGCTATTATGTCATTATAACTTTTATCGACAATATCAATCCTTAATATCCTTTCGAAACACATAGGTATGTAATATGTATTAGAATTTTTAATATTAACGTAATAACGTGATGTTGGTTTGATGGTGATTTTATATTAGAAGCCATTTCTTACCCTACATGAATTCCTTTGAGATATTATTTATTAATCTTATTCGTGCCTTACTAAATATTTACCATTTCATTTTTTTGCTATAAGTATGGATCGTTATTTTTATAAATATTAACACCCCGACAAATAAGTACCTATTTTTGTATTCAGGATACAACACATTTAAAGAGTAAAATATTGGGCACCACTGTCACAACATGACTAAGAATTATCACATGCCCTTATATCCTTGTTTTTAGGACAAATAGGGTCGTTGTAAAAATATATGTACTTATAACAAACAAGTTATTTGGCTTTAGGCTCAAACGTTTGAGGCTGTTACATTTACGTGTATATTGACTTGGCTTTTGTTTGCAGGAAAATTGAACTTTATTTGTGGATATTTTTTACGCATAGATAAAAGTATAATATGTATGTGACAAATAAACTGCTTGACTCTGAAAAGAAATATGTAATCTATACTAACATTATAAAGAGGTAAATATTGTGAGTTTGCGACCTTGCAGGGGTAATCTCTAGATCTACTGAATCGATTTACGAGTAGATGAAATTTGGTACGAAGATAGTCCTGGAAATGACATACGAACCCGAGTGAAGCGAAGGTGAGTCGCTAGTAAATATAATAAATATGTGGGTACATTAACGCACAGTACCATCTAGTTCTATGGTAAGCTACGAGGCTTGGGATACCAGATAGTTGACACACTACATATATATAACTTTAAATAAATACATATTATAAATATAAACACCCATGACTGATACTCCAAATATTTGTGCTCGTCACACAAATGAATGCCCCCAGCGGGACTCGCACCCGCGACCACTGGCACAGCAAGTAAAGTCACTAAAAACTGAGCCAAACGTGTCGTCGAAAATGTTTGTCATTCTTTAGTATTATGGTTAAAATAAAAAAATCGAAAAACTGGAAATTTAGAAGTTTAAAGAAAGATTTACTCTATTTCCCTTGCATTGAAAACCTAAACAGAAATAAATAATGCCATCTCACTTCCCTTTCCATTTATCATTTTCAAATAACACGCGAAAAGCATATTATACGAGTATAAGCCTATAAAAACTATTACTATACTTTTTACAAGATATATTTTATATTTTATTTTGAAACTAGCGAGTCACCCTCGCTTCGCTCGGGTTCGTCCCTGGGTACGTGTTAATTTTTTTGAGCGGAACCCTAATTCTTTTTCTAAAATAAAAGTAGCCTATGTTACTCCCTATAACATCAGCTATCTTCTAGTGAAAGTCCCGTCAAAATCAGTCCAGCCGTTTCAGAGATTATCCGGAACAAAGAGACAGACAGACAAAAATTAAAAAAAATGTTTTTTCTTATAAGTACCGTATATAATTTCATATGCATTTTGTAAAACGCTGTTATTTTGATACTACAAACAGACACTTTAATTTTATTTATCTGTATAGATGTATTCGCAATTTTATTTTGCAATTAGTCTCTGTAATCTTAGTATGCGATACAACTTTTTGTCGTAGCGACTTTTTATTGTCAAGTCCAAATGGTATGAAGATATATGAATGTAAGCGCACCCTAGACACATTAGGAGACAGTAACAAAACGTGGCCGCAATAAAATCTTCAGCCCGAACCTTTAGTATTCCTTACAACTAAAGTTAACTAAAACGTAAACTAAAAAAAATCCTACTAATTATGAATGCGAATTTTTGTGAGAATATAGATGTATGGATGTTTGTTACTCTTTCACGCCAAAACTACCAAACGGATTCTTATTAACTTTTTTATGATATAGCTCATCCATCAGAAAAACACATAGGCTACTTTTTATCCCGGAAAAATGTACGGTTCCCTTGGGATAGATTTGTTTTTGTTTTTCTAGAGGCGAACCCGAGCGTAGCCGGGTGTGAGCCGCTAGTCACAATATATATAAAAATAACATATGACATATATAAATTTCTGAAAGCGTACTTAGTAAAAAATGAACATTTATTTTATTTATCATCTCATCACAATCAATTTGCTATGTTTTCTTTACCAGGATGCTAGTCGTCTGCACCAAAATAAAATCAGTTTAATTGAGGTAAAATTCAAAAAGATGGCAAATCAGCAAAATCAACTTCACAATTTTCATAGACTAGATTAGTTTTTTGTAAGTTACCCGAATTTTTTGCCAACTGTGAACTTAGGAAATTTTTCCCGGAAATAGAATAATTACTTTTAAAATGAGTTTAATGTTGATGTAACTTTGACATGGATGAAACTTTTATGAAATATTATGGAACATTAGATACAATAGAATGGTGGTAATAATAGTAAATTGTACTTCATACATTTAGTGATAGAGTGATTTAAAAAAGAAATGTGACGCGTGGCTAAGTTTTAAACATCAGACTTATTCTGTATTTAATCCCGAGTTGGGTGATGTTTTTGTTATAATTTCGAAAATTAAGCAGCTAAGCCTAATATCATAGAACCACAAGACAAAATTTCACACTTTGTTATCCAAGATAGGGCTCACAATGATGATATAACTATTTATTTCAAGGCCGGCTCTTAAGGCGGAAATTCGTCTCCTGTTACGTAAGCACGATCCCTAGTTACGATAGCGTACCTTCATTTTGTTTCAAACTAAATTAGATTTCTAGACTTTGTAACTAGCTTTTTTGATGATTTACAAGAATATTAAAAATAATAAAGCTTTAAATTTCATTTTAATAGAAGTTGTGTTTGAGAAAAAAAATCCTCAAAATTAGTCAACACATACATACAACTGGTCTCCAAAGCCCTGCTATTTCTGCCATTATAATTTCGCCAATAATGAACAGTTAATTAATATTTAACTATAACTTCTAGTTATGGTAGCTTCTTAGATGACAGAGGAGATGATGATATGAATGTACTGGATTAGATGAGGCTACTAAAAAGATGGCTTAACTTGTCGATACTGAACACGCGCACACTGCACACCTTTGGAAGATTTGCGCAGATGCGGTGGGGCAACATGGGGTTATCAGAAGTCGAAATTCAAGAAAGAGAGAAGTCAAAGAGGTAAAGATTTTAATAATGCTCAAATCTTTATAATAGTAGACAAAACTAATGATAAAATAAAACAAACGATAACTGAAGATTTACCAAGTACAAGTAACAAGCAAGAAAGACGCATCCCTTCTGCTAACGATACAAAAACAATATGTATGCAAGTGTCAAAACCGTTTACCCCCAGTAAAGCGACATTCAGCGAGGCCGAAAGGATTTTAAGATTAATCTAGCCTCTTTGGACACATCTGAGTCTTGTACAGTAAATTAGTCATGCTCTTGCTGTCAATAGTGGAACAAATGATTTCTTAAATAGAAAAGAAAATTCCAGACGCAGTTCATTCAAAGTTACAAATGATAAAGCCATAGTATATTTTGTATTTTTTAATAAGAATGTATGTAAAAAAATGTAAAAAAGTATGTATGTATGTATGTTTAACACACTACAGATATGTTGTCCGTGCATAAAGTTTATTTTGTATTAGTTAAGTTTTACTTAAGAGTAGAACGTGAACGTACTATTGAAATCTGACCAAGAAATTGATGGTTTGGCATGCTCAAATAATAAAAATAAATCAAGTTTTATCTTCTTTACATATTTAATCCCAAACCTATGTTACTACGAC
Organism: Brenthis daphne; assembly: GCA_947093115.1. Taxonomy (NCBI): domain Eukaryota; kingdom Metazoa; phylum Arthropoda; class Insecta; order Lepidoptera; family Nymphalidae; genus Brenthis; species Brenthis daphne. Next base: position 17,721,128 of record OX352477.1, on the reverse strand, counting down.
TTTACACGGCGAAATTGTGGAAAACGTAGGTGTTAATAAGAGATTGGCAAATTCAATTGTTTTACTCTAGAAACACAGCACTGTATAACGTTTTCGGTATTTTTATCTCCTTAGGATGAAGAATTTAAATAATTCTTATAATAAAATCAATTTTCTTCTTTAAATTGACTAAAACCAGTGACTCGACCCACTTAGCTATAATTCGCGCTATCCCCCGGGAAGCAGTTGGTATCTCAGAATCAAAAACTAACCTAAGCTAGTTTTCCACTAACAAACTATCTCTATGTAAAAAGACACATCGAATTGTTCAAGAAGGATAAATAAGCAAATCTGCATGTTTGTTAGTCACTTCATCATACGTTCTGTCAAAAGACACGTGAGGCGCAGTTTACATACCTAATTCAATACATGATCGATGCAAGACAACTAGTACAAATTAGAATACCTAAGCAAATACTAACTACGAACCAAACTTCCCTCAAAGTTGGAATTCTAAACATGTCACGCATATAAATGACCAATTTCAATATGGTCTTGCCAGCTCATAAATCCGTGAGTAGATTTCGACTTAGAAAGTTATTTCGACGCATACGTACGTATAGCCAATTTTGTACCAGAGTTTTATAACTCAATAAATTTTATTTAACTTTGTTTAATATGTAACATATAAGTTAGCTTCTTTTATAGATTATTTCTCTGGCTTCGCTCGTGGTTATTCTATTTAATTCACAGCCTAATATAGATAAAAAAGTAATTTTATTATTTGGCTCCAATCCAAAACATCACTAAAACACGAATTTACACAATACCTACTCGTAGCTTTGACCCAGTAACATTTTTGTTATTTATATTTTTATAATTATGAAATAATTTAACTATATTATTATTTGCATATACATATATTCACATAAGTATAATGAGTTGTTATGGGTTGTGTTATAACGTGTTTTCTAGTAAATATGAGATAATCTCCTACGATAAAAAATCTGTCACTCTCCAGCCCTCCAACAATCTCCACACAATAAAAACACGCCAATCCGTCATTCTGTTTCGAGGTGAAAGAAGGACAAGCAAACAAAGTCAAACTGTATATCCTTGAAAGAGGAAGTGTCAAAAGCATTCAAGTAGTTTATATTAATTTTATATTAATATAAAAAGTAAGGAAAAAATATCTACTGTGTACATCTTCTACTACTGTGTAATCTACTGTGTATATCTAAGCCCTCTTTATTTCTTCTTCCTTTCTTCTTAAAAATATATTATTAATTAATCTTTTTTTTTTTGAAATAATATACTTTTCAACAAAATAACTGACTAGCATGTAGAGGAATACGCTAAACATTGAACATAGTATGCGAAGTCAAAGTCAAAAGCTATTATAAATTCGTCTTGGAGGAGCGACTTCTTAAACTGTTCATAAGTAACTAAGGCTCCTTGTTGAATCTTAAAGTTTTATAAGTTAGAAAGATAGAAGACAGTACAAGATTCAATCTGAAGACTTAAGTGGAAATGCAATTAAAATAGATAAGTTTACAAATCAAAACATAAGATACACTAGTATATTATAATACTATTGATGAATTGAAAATAGAACTTGCTTCACTTGCTTAAATTACGTTTCGAAGTAAAATAAATAATAATAAAAAAATCCTATATATTTTCTTAGGTCATAAATAAAATTACAGATAGTATGTAAAGAATATATTGCTTAATCGCTCGGTAAAAGGAGGACACACCCAGTAACAGAATTTTCTGTTTCTCATATGAAGTAATGTATTCATTATTCTTAAAATAGGTTCTTTTTATATTGGTTCTAAGAAATTTTTAGTTCAACAAAAATAGGTGAAAATAAATAGAACAAAGTGTGAAATCGTTACGTGCTCTCTATTCACTAAAGATTTATCTCCATCTCCATTCAAACAATGGAGATTTTTTTACCATAGGGACTGTATTTTGCTACATTTATATTACATGTCTCATTTATTTCTATTAACTGTCTCGCTGGCTAGCATATACGGCTGCAAGCCGGTTCGGGGTTCGATTCTAGGGTCGGGCCAAGTTTTTAGTGTTTCTGTAAAGAAAGTCAGTAACAGCCCGGATGTGGAAAGTTGGCAGTGATACGCTCCCGTGCTTGATGGGAGAGCATGTGTCCCTCACTGGTCGTGTCTTATTGTGGTACAACCGGACTTTGTTCTGCACACACTTTTTATCACAAGATTTACTTTTCAACCGACTTCAAAAAGGAGGAGGTTCTCAATTCGACTGTATGTTTTTTTTTATGTTTGTTACCTCAGAACTCCGTCATTTATTAACCGATTTGGACAATTTTTGTTATGTTTGAAAGGGTATACTTCCAGATTGGTCCCATTTAAATTTCAAAAAAAAATACCACCCCTAAGGGTGGAAAAACAACTAATGATGAATTTAACCTACTTCTAATTGTCATATTGACTTGAAACTTTGCAAGTATTTCTATTTCCGTTGATAGTACAGTGGTTCGATGTAGTTGACCTGATCTGATGGCAAGGCCAGAAGGTGGATAGGTGGAACTCTTCAACGGCTAATAGTAGATACTTTGAGTTTGGGCTTATTTTGTTTGATTTGACAAGCCTAACACGTTAGAATCCTTACTTTGCTACTACTGTCTACACTAAAAAGGGAAAAATAAAAACTTTTTAACAAAAAAATAAAAACCGACTTCCAACAAAAGCACTAAAAAGTAAAAAATAACTGATTGGTAGTTTTCATTTACTATACATACCTAATCAAATATTTTTGAAGTCGGTGTGCTTTGGCTAAGTAATTAAAGCCTACCTATTAAATACATACCTAATCAAATATTTTCGAAATCGGTGCCAGCCCATACAAAGCAAAGCACACCGACTTCGAAAATATTTGATTAGGTATGTATAGTAAATGAAAACTACCAATTAGTTATTTTTTACTTTTTAGTGCTTTTGTTGGAAGTCGGTTTTTATTTTTTTGTTAAAAAGTTTTTATGTGGACTACCTACTGACAGCCATTATTTTGTCTTAATGAAACGGGCTACTTTTAATTCCGGTGAACCAAGAGGGCCTTTTCTATAGTAATTATGTCTCAAAGAGTAGATGATATCTCAATTTTTCGCCAATAGAGTTATAGAAAAGAACCCCGAAACAGAAAACGTGTAGATGATGAAAAAAACATTAACGTGACGTATACATACATACATACATATATGATCTTAACTTACTGTAGCTATATATCATACTCAAGTGATTGTTTTTATTACAGCATAAAACAAGCAATTCAACAGACTCGTGACATGGCTGACTACGAGTAATTGAAGTTTGTATGGTTCACATAATTAATTTTAACAAAGTAGCGCATATTCAGTTCTGTTCTCGCTGATTCAAATTGTATGATATCGTTCATTTCATTCATTTAACTTACTTTGTTTTTTCTGTTTTGTTTACTCTACGGTTTTGGCTTAAAATAATCCAATAAATAAATTAAATTAAGGAGCTCTTTTTAAGCTATTATTTCTTATTATATTTCACCTCTCAATTTGTTTTTCATATGATTGTTTTTATATTAAATAAAGTTTTGTAGAACTAAATTATTATTTAATACATTGTATTTTTTTATTTAGACATAAATATTAAATACTACGAAGCTTTTATGAAAACATGTAAATATAAAACAAACTTTGCCGTCCATATCTAAAATTCTTATTAAATATTCAAAATTCTTCAAAGGAAGATAATGTGTCCTTTTAATTAAAATATCCGAAGGCGAGCACAAACTTGTAAAGAATGTGCCGAAAATAAGGCTGTATGAGGCTAACATCATAAAGTTCGCAATGAATTTTATTAAAGAACTTTTGTCAGAGAAAGTCCCAAGAACTTCTTACAGCTCGAAACTAACACATATTACTGCTTGCTTGTGTTTTCGCCATAATATAAACATTATATCTAATATAATAACTTTATATGGTGTAGAATAAAATATATTGGTCAAGTGCAAACCGTACTCCACTTTTATCTATCCATACTAATATTATAAATGCGAAAGTAACTTTATGTTTATCTGTCTGTCAGTTACCTGTTTACACTTAATCAGCTGAATCGTTTAGATAAAATTTGGTATGAAGACAGTCTGAGACCCTGGTTTGGAAGGACATAGGATAGGTTTCATCCCGGAAATCATGCCACAAAATTTCATCCCCTATTTCATCCCCTAATAGAATGAATTTCGAAAAATGCTACAAAACGTGTTTATTTAATTTTATTGAAGAGCAATAATACTGAGTTTCAAGTAATTCCGATCATAAATATTTTTTGGATTGTATTATAACGTGTTTTCCCGTGGGAATTAGATAATTTCCCGATGTCAAAAGTAGCATATGTCACTCTCAAGCCCTCCAACTGTCTATACACAAAAAATAACGCCAATCCGTCACTCCGTTTCGACGTGAAAGAAAGACAAACAAACAAACACACTTTCATATTTATAATATTAGTATGGATTGTACTTACATCATATTTTAGGATTTGAAATAAATAACTTGGCTGTTTTTGTCGACTTGTCGGTATAAAAGTCCGAAATTGCTAACCTAATTTTACCGGGACTTTTACTGACAGATACATTCAGATTAGAGTAATAGAGTTATACAGGTTACTTTTTATATTAGGACTGAAAAAGTGTCCTCGCGGAACAGAGAATGGAAAAAGCTAACAGGACTTCAATGAAACCTTCACTGACGTAGAGGATTCGAATGTTAGTAATAAAGGCATTCAGATTATTTCGAGATATATTATTTGCGGGACAGACTCTCCTGTGACCATGATGGCTGTAAAGCATTCGAAACGTCGGGAACCAAAACCCAAAATAAATCCGCGAAATAATCCGAAAAGTTAATTTTATTTAACATATCAAATATTCGCGTAATTATAAGAAAGTATTATTAAAACTAGTAATAGATTACTTAATTCATATGAAAATTGAACCCACAATCTTCGGCAATGCAAGGACAGTCGTCAAAATAAACGCAGTTTAAAGCCACTGCATAAGTTTATGGTAGTAAATTTTTCATTTTCCATTATTGCTTTTCATTCCATTTGCTTGGAAATATAAATTCTTCGCAGGAAGACTTTTGCTTTACAGATCCTATTTCCTGATGTTAATGTGAAAATATTACGAATTTTAAATATACACGGGACCAAAACTTGCTGTTTTCTATAAATATTAATGACCAGTAAACAAAGACTGAAGAAAGAAGAAACAAAGACAAACAAAGAAGTTGTATTTCTTAATATTTAGAAAAACAAATGAACTACAAAGGTTAATTTTAGAGTTTATAAACACATAATATTTAAGGAAAAATATGCTCTAAATTTATTTTGGCACTCGGTTTCCATCACGTCGGTTTTACTCTTATTTTCGGTACTTACATATTTAAACGGATTTGGTTACAACATTTTATAACTCATTCAATATAATTTGCAAGCAAGCGGCATTATACAATGTCTTTGACGCGTCTATAAATTTCATTTGATAACTACTAAAACTGCTTTGTATCTTAAATTATCAGATTCTAAATTATCATTTATTACCATGTAAATTGTTATACAAATATAATAATGAGCTGAATAAAGCGATGATTACAATATTCCATATTACTCGATATATTTTTGGGCAATTAATTGCTCTTTAAACAGCTGTTGTAGTATTCGGAAAAGTTTTATAATAGTCTTTACACAGCCGTTATAGTAGGGGAGCCCAAGAGGGGATTTTCTGTAGTTACTCGAGCGCGGCAGATTAACATAAAAGAGGTTACCTTGCACTCTATTTAGTACTTTCACCATAATATAAGTCTTCTATATAAAGGGGCGCGTCTAGGGAAGCCGATTAAAATATTTAAAAAATGTTTTGATAAGGTAGAAATACTTGAAACCGTCAGATTAAGGTGTGGTAGGCTAGTCACATCCTGAAAAGTGTCCAATTCAATAATCTGCCGATTTGCACAAGCCGAAGAGGCAAAAATCGACTATAAAGTTTATGATGATTTTTGCCTCTTAGTCTTGTGCAAATCGGCAGATTATTAAATTGGACACTTTTCAGGATGTGACTAGCCTACCACACCTTAATCTGACGGTTTCAAGTATTTTTACCTTATCAAAACATTTTTTAAATATTTTAATCGGCTTCCCTAGACGCGCCCCTTTATATAGAAGACTTATATTGTGGTGAAAGTACTCAATAGAGTGCAAGGTAACCTCTTTTATGTTAATCTGCCGCGCTCGAGTAACTACAGAAAATCCCCTCTTCGGCTCCCCTACTATTAGTGACAGGTTCGAATTCCGTGCTGTAAGTACATTTTTTGGATATTTTCATATTGGGAATATACAGTTTTTACTGATAGGTACCTTAGGAAGTTAGTATTAATAGCACATCTCATAAATTGTAAGAAGAAAACTATTTACTCATAAAACAACTTACTTGAAGTTAATAGTGGATTTATTTTGTTTGTAGTAAAATATGTTTTACATAACAAAAATCATAATAAACCTACAAGTTTAATAATGAATGAATATGTAACAATTTATGTAATACTCGTAGTCTTGAATAAGATAGCATTCACCAGCAGAATCACACACGAGCGAGCGAAAAACTAGCTTGCTCAGCTATCACTGATGGAAACGATAAAGGAAAGTGAACGAAGAGTGGTGTTTTTTTTTAAATCTTTAAGTCCCTATAATGTCTAATAAGATTTTGTCTGTGGTTAAGGTTGCATAGAAATATAGGGCGTGAAGCGAAAAGATGCACTCGAAGGCGGCGTTGGACCCTGAGGAGCCTGGGAGTTGAACCATACGGGTTGATCCTGGTCCTTCTCTGATAGTAGAGTAGGTCGTGAGCGTAGCTGTTGGCTGGACTACCTCGGTAGGCTCGCGTGATTGAATGCGATACAGTGAGTCTCCACATAACCACATATTTGTATGTAGGTGAAACGCGTAAATATATTTTCTAACGTTAGAAAGATCATAATCTGAAAACTAAATTTCATCCAAAACCGTCCAGCCGTTTCAGAATGAAGGAGTTAATAAGTATAAACACAAAATGTGCAACTTACAAGAATGTGGGCAAACACGTCTTTTTACTCAGTCAGTACTTTCTATTCAATTGCTTTTAAAATCAGATGGGGCGGCAATATGCCATGAGTGTAAGAGATTAAGGCGGAAGACCGACGGTTGTAGGTGCTCTTCGAGGCAAATTGATGTCAGACCGCCAATCTCACGGCCCAACTCCGAACTGCTATTAAGTCTTACTTTTTTACAGAAAACAAGATAATTAATTTCGTCTGATCCTATAGTCATACCCACAGACTCAGGATCTACAGCCTAGCATGCTAGCCACTATAAAAATAAATACATGAAAGTATCACTAAAAGAAAGAAAGGCCGAAGACATTAAAGATAGTTAAAAACAAAATATATAATCTACTAGCATTGCTCGCGGCTCCGCCCGCGTTCAGATGACCAAAAACCAGATTCTTAGGTTTTACATATTAGTATACTCTCGCAATGCAGTTTTTGTATTGTTGCTCACAAATGAGATACTTTCTCGCGGTAAAAAGTATCCTATATGTTGACCCGGATAACCAGCTATCATCATACCAAATTTCATCAAAATCTATCCAGTGGTTTTCTCGTGATGCGGTAACAGACAAACAGACAGACAGACAAAAATTCTAAAAACTGTAGATTCGGATTCTATACCGGTAATAATGTCTATTTCAATTAGATATTTTTCCAAAAAATATTTAATGTACAGATTCGACTTAGTTTCAATTTTATTACCTATATGTATGTAAGCCGAATATTTTTTGGAACATCTTATTGAAATAAACATTATTATCGATACAGAGGCTGAGTCTAGTTTTTAGAATTTTTGCCTGTCGGTTACTGCATCACAGAAAAATTACTGGAGGGATTTTGATAAAATTTGGATGGTGATAGCTGGTTATCCTGGTCAACATATAGGATACTTTTTACCACGGGAAAATATCTCATTTCTGAGAAAAAATACAAAAACTGCAATGAAAAAACAGAGTATACTTATATGTAAGGACCTAAGAATTTGGTTTTTGGTCATCTGAACGTGGGCGGAACCGCGGGCAATGCTAGTTCCCTTATAATCTTATAGATTTTCATGTTAAAACCTCAGAAAGTCTTTGCTCTGTAAAAAAGCTTTTCCCAAGTGAAATGTTTCACTCAGGTAAACTGTTATATACTGTTAGCAAAAAGTACAACTATAAGTTATAGTTGTTTTTATAAACTCGGCTCAACTCAAGAACTCTCATACACAGCTTTTATAAGCTCATGAAAATAAAACGTACATAATGTCTTGGAGTATTGAATTACTCAAAAATGTTTTCTTTGGTTTCTCTTCATGTGATTCACATAAAAATATAGCCAGAATTTTTCGAAAAAGCTCTAAACTAAAAGCTTGACATAGACACATAAGTTTGTAAATGGAAATGAAAGTTTTAAAATTAATAATTAAATTTATTATGACTAGTAAAAATTTAACTGCTAAAGTTGTCGTTGGTCTGTCATCGCAACAGAACATAAAAAGGGGTTTATATCATTTTTCAATAAACATAGTATATGGGTCAAAGTGACATGAACTTTCTATCTTTTCATATTAAATGTTATCTAAAGGCACATCATTCTACCGCAAAATGTTTTTGACGACGAGTCACTCTTACGGATTTTTGCTTTAAGCGAGTGTTGCAAATAGTGCAATTAAATAGGTTTAGGATAGATAATTTTATGAATACTTTATGTAGACTGTATTTGAACCCATGCCCTAGTTCATGATTATCAACTAAATTACTTAACGATTTCAATGCAATTCAATAAAGACATCTGAATAGAAGTTTCATATTAAGAAGCCACCATTAAAAACGACGGAGATAAAATAATTTTAACCTAGGAATTAGCGGGTGGTAATTAAATTTCACGAGCGTCGCGATGCTTCCACAGAAATCTTCTTCACATAGCCCAGCCCATATTAAGTTAAGTTCAAAATTTCTCGGCGGAAAGAAAATGCTTCTTTAATTAAAATACTCACAAGGCATGTGTCGGAAATGAGGTCAGCTCAAAGTTTGGGTAGTTAAAGTTTACAAGTAACAAATAAAGTAAAAATTGGTCAAGTGCGAGTCAAATTTGCATTATGAGATTAAACAATTAGGGTTCATTATTTTTGAAGACATAGATAGGTACTTTTTTTGGACTTATGGAAAAAATATGAGAGTATAATTTTTACGATGTGCGCGCACACAGACAGCCAAAAAGCGACATGATGAAGTGACATACGGGATGAAATCTTTAGCTATTTTTGTTATGTTACTCCAAAGAAGTAACACCTCTTACGTGCGTACAAAAGTACACACACACACACGTTTTTTTTCTGTTAAACCATATTTTCAGAAAAAAATCATATTTTTATATATATTTTTATAAGGAAGATCGGGTAATTATCCGACTGTCCCAAAAGGAAGGTAATATTGTATCTTTACATTTTGATTATGAAGTAATTATAAAAAATATTTCTTTTGAATACTTTCAGATTTTTTCTATAGAGTATTTGCTTTGACTAAGATTGCTTCAAAGCAATTTAAAACGTCGAGGGTGCGAAAAGATAATTTTATTTCAAATACCACATATTCACGTAATTCAGAAAGTTCAGTACATCTAAGTTAATATTTTTAATTAATGTATGACAATGTCAATTTTTTGGTTTATTATCTCGTTGATGATCCATATGAAATCAAAATTAGAATTTATTTACTTTGTTTACTTAACGTTATTTACATATATACTAGCCAAGAATTATCGAACAAATACATGTCTTATCGTTTTTTTTTTTCTTATCCTAAATTATATTATTGTACTTAATGTGTTGAGATATGAAGAAACCTTAATTATACACATATACTACAGTCTATAACGTGTGCTCGGAATTTTTTTTTATAGCAAAAGATTAATTTACACGTTAACACGAAGTTAAAATGTACTAGGAAGTATTAAATTATGAGCTTTTTCTTTAACTTTCAATGAAATTACTTTAATAGTAAGCGTTCTTTAAAGACTTTAAAAATTTATATTGTTTAGTTTTGCAACGATATAATCAAAACACATTAGCATTGTTCTGTCAGTAAGCAATGTTGGGAATCAAATGTAATTTTATAGAGAAAGTATTTTACAATCAATGATGCATGTCAATTTTTCATTTCCAGTTATTGCTTTTCATTCTTATCGCCCTAGAGAATTCGTTCGAGAGTTCCTTTCCACTGACGAGTTGTGCTTTAGAATAGTTAATGGATTTTATATATTACTGCGACTCTGTCCGCGTTTTTATTTCTACTACGTTTGTAAACTTAGCTATTTTATAATAAATAGTAAATTCACTCATTTCCATTCATTCATTTAATTCAAAATCAGAAGGAGAAAACATTAATACTATACATTTGCTTCTTATTACATCTAAAACGTGTCCGAAACGCAATAAATTTTTTTATAGAACTTTGAATCTATTAAAATGTTGTTATGATACAAGCGACTTATACCCGCTTCGCTGCATATTTTATAAATATAATTTAAAATATACCTACTTGATACAAGTCTCATAACTGCCTAGTACAACCACAATACAAAGTAAAGCTAAAACCGCTGGGGGCATAAAATTTTACACCAGAACTCCTTGTATAATAAGTTTAGATGAATTTTCAAACGAAATTACGTAAGTTATTCATTATAAGTAATAATTTAAGTAATAAAACATTAATAACAGTTTTGAATTATCTTAATAGTACAATATATTTTTTGTATTTTCAATTCCATTGTTACACATAATATCTATATACATACCTATAATAAAATTGTAACTGAGCCGAATCTGTACATTAAATATTTTTTGGAAAATCTTATTGAAATAGACATTATTATTGATACAGAGGTCGAAACTATAGTTTTTAGAATTTTTGTCTGTCTGTCTGTTACCGCATCACGGAAAAATCACTGAAGGGATTTTGATGATATTTGGTATGATGATAGCTAGTTATCCCGGTCAACATATAGGATACTTTTTACCGCGAGAAAATGTATCATTTCTGAGAAAAAATACAAAATCTGCAATGTAAGAGTATACTAATATGTAAAACCTTACAATTTGGTTTTTGATAATCTGAACGCGGGCGGAGCCGCGGGCAATGCTAGTATTAATTATAAAATTCTACTACACTGTATACATATATTTGCAACGAGGGTTTCTTACGAACTATGTTTACAAGATCACTTCTATGGCAGGTATGTACGTAAGTGTGTTCACAAACAGCCTTGTTCATCTTTGTAGAGTTTCCTCTAACAAAAACACGAACAACTCCACTTATTTGCAAACTGACACTGTGTTGATGTTTGAAATTATCTACCGTTTTGTTCAAAATATCACTTCTTGGTATAAAGTCTGCGCATTCGATGATGGAAATCTCATGTCACTATTATTTTTATATATAACATTAAATTTGAACTACTTAAGTATAAGCGAAAATACGTGAAATATAAAAACCTCTTGAATTTATTTAAGAGTATCTTATTTATATGAAATTATAATACTCAAAGCTTCTTATCTTAGTAAAGGTAAGTAATTTATAATATAAAAAAGCATTCTTTTTCAGTACACACATATTGTTGTTAAAGTGGCCTTGGTAGTGTCAAGTAGAGCTACGCTAATAAAGCTACATCAGGTCTAATTAATAAACAAAAGACGGCTGTGTAATTATGTAATCTATACAAATAAATAAAATTGAAATGTCTAAATGTCAAAATAACAGCTTTTTAATAAATGGAATTATATATAATTAACGGTACTTCCAAAAAAAACACATTTATTTTAATTTGTCTGTCTGAATGTCTGTCTGTTTGTTCCGGTTCATCTCCGAAACAGCTGGAGCGATTTTGACGGGGCTTTCACTGGCAGATAGCTGATGTTATGAAGAGTAACTTAGGCTACTTTTATTTTAGAAAAATAATTAGGGGTCTGCTCAAAAAAAAAACGTATCTAGAGACGCACCAGAGCGAAGTGAGAGTAAGTCGCTAATCTATCTATCTATCTATACTTATTATAAAAATAAGTCCCCCGGCCGCGTCTTTCTGTCCTCCTGTCTGTCCTCCTGTCTGTCTGAACGCGATAAACTCGAAAACTACTGAACGGATTTTTATACGGTTTTCAACAATAGAAAGAGTAATTCTTGAGGAAGGTTTAGGTATATAATTTATTATGCTTTTATGTAAATTAGCTGAAATACGGCGACAAATGTTGAAGAGGTCGCAAAAAATCTCGCCAAATGGGAACTTTCCACGCGAACGCCGCGTAAACTAGCAAAGATACAGTTAAGTAATGTACTAGAGAATTCAAAATCTATAAAAATGCTACAAAAAAGTCCGCGATAGCATATCTCTATCTCTTACGGTTGACTTACAATAACCACTTTTATGTTAACATTTTTAATTAAAAACATTACGTTATTTTCAAAGTTATTTTCTTTAGTTCGGTATTAATCCTTATCCAAATGAATATTTTAGTTAGCTTAGTCATTTAATGCAGATTAAAATTGCTCTTTACACTAAATCAATCAGATGAATAGTTTTTGAGATATCGTTGTTAGAAGTAATTAGTAGCGAAACATTTTTAATGCTTGGCGAGCATTGAGATGCCTACGGCGAGTCCATCCCCTCTGCCCCGCATCGCTCGACCGCCTGCTCAAGCTATATAAACCGGGCGATGTAGCGCGCGATCCTAGGATACTTTTTACCGCGGGAAAATATCTTATTTCTGAGGAAAAATACAAAAACTGCAATGTAAGAGTATACTAATATGTAACACCTAAGAATTTAGTTTTTGGTCATCTGAACGCGGGCGGAGCCGCGGGCAATGCTAGTCTTTAATAAAAGTTTAAAATGAATTCTGTGACGTTTTGAGCTTTGGTAACAATATTTAGGACATGTTCATTAGTTTACTTTTTTATAATGCTTTCTATTTACATTTAGACATCATAAAGGGGAGTATATGATTTGAAAAATATTAATATTAGATATAAAGACTAGGTTAGGTTCGTATATTATATAGGGAAATACGACCTCCTGAGTAAAAGTGTTCTGTGAATACGACGGTTTTGGATTTGAATAACTATGTACGCACCAAATCCCTACTTTTTTACCCATAACATTAGGAAAATGAGCCCTCACATTTCACAGATAAGAAATATATATTATGTAGAAATGGTAAGTTTGGTTTTTTCGCCGCACAACGGAACCCCCATAATATTTAATTTTTATCTTCGTCACTTGTGTTAAAATCAATTTAAATGGACTTAAAAAATCGGTCTAGCCAACTGTGAAAAATCAGTAAACATGAAAAAAAAATTACAAGCACACGGACATAAAACTTCTTTTTTGGAAGTCAGTTAAAAATAAGAGGTACCTACTCAATTAGACTGTATGATATTTTTGTATATGTTACTTGAATTGTGTCATGATTCTTTTTTTATGAAATACATAGATATATATTATATACCAAAGGTAGTGCAATATAAATATCAAAAAAATATTTCACACAAGTGCAGAGTGAGTTTAAATGAAGGGAGCCTGAAGTGAATTTAAAAGACTTTTTTTAGTATAAAAGTTTAAATTTTTATACGGCACAGAGCATTAGATTTAAAATATTGCTAAGTTTTAATTGCTAGTAAAGCACCTAAATATATTACGCGCTCTTCAGGCACAAGTAGTTGTTATTGATTAGACAAAAATACAACTGAGCCACGCCTCAGGTAATAACTAGCTATAAATATTGACTAATTTATAATAAGTATTTACAATCTAAAATTATTATTTCACGTTGAAACCCTCATAAAGTGTACCCCAACTCAACATCGCTTGTGAGGTTTTCATTTTTATGCTCTATTTAACATTTATACATTTTAATAGAAACAAATTATTACATTATATTACTAGCACTGCCCGCGGCTCCGCCCGCGTTCAGATGACCAAAACCAAATTCTTAGGTTTTACATATTAGTATACTCTTACATTGCAGTTTTTGCATTTTTTCTCAGAAATGAGATATTTTCCCGCGGTAAAAAGTATCCTATACGTTGACCCGGATAACCAGCTATTATCATACCAAATTTCATCAAAATCCCTCCAGTGGTTTTTCTGTGATGTGGTAACAGACAGACAGATAGACAAAAATTCTAAAAACTATAGATTCTGTCTCTGTATCGATAATAATGGCTATTTTAATAAGATTTTCCAAAAATATTTAATGTACAGATTCAGCTCAGTTACAATTGTATTATATGTATAGATTATTACTACGTAAAAATAAATACAAACATCTCTTTATTGCCAATATGTGAACGTCTACACTCATTAGTCACGTAGAATGAGGGACCACAAATTATACGCAAATATTATTACTTACAATGTATTTGACGAAATATGTTTATGTGAATTGGCATGGTTATTCCTCATTTTAATTCTTTTATTAAGAACTAGCAACTTCGTCCCTAGTTACGTTTATCTATACTAATATTATAAAGAGGTAAAGTTTGTGAATTGTGAGTTTGTGGAGTTGTAGGGGGTAATCTCTGGATCTACTGAATCGATTTAGATGAAATTTGTTAAGAAGATAGTTTTAGACCCTGGGAAGACTGGAAGACTTAGGATACATTTTATCCTGGAAATCATCCCTTAAATGGGTGAAAATGCGGATGAAAATTTGTATAGGGAATCAACCTAAGGACGAAGGAGGGTGAGTCACTAGTACTAGTAACCTAATTCTTAGGTTTTACATATTAGTTTACTCTTACAATGTAGTTTTTGTGTTTTTGTATTTTTTCTCAGAAATGAAATATTTTCCCGCAGTAAAAATGTATCCTATATGTTGACCCGGATACCCAGCTATCATCATACCGAATTTCATCAAAATCTGCCCAGTGGTTTTTTCGTGATGCGTTCCCAGACAAGCAGACAGATAGACGGACGGACAAAAATTCTAAAAACTATAGATTCGGCCTCTGTATCGATAACAATGGCTATTTCGATAAGATTTTCCAAAAAATATTTAATGTACAGATTTGACTCGGTTAGAATTTTATTATACCTTTGTATAAAATATATAAAATAAAAGTTAAAAGTAACAATAGTGTATATGTAATTGTGGACTTGTTATAAAATACGTATTAAAACAATTAAGCGGTGTTCTCACGTAAGAGAATTGTTTTTTTTTTCATTTCATTCTTTTTTTTTCATTTACGACAAGAAAGGTCTTATTAAGTTTCCTTTGCTAAGCATAGATTTTTTTTTAATTCAAAAGGAAGTCGCGAGTTGGGCTTTTATTAAATAATAGTAAATATAAAAATATTATACCTACGTTTCTATTACTTTGAATAATAATAAACACGTTAGTTAACACGCCAGTGGGATATGTTGTTTGCCAAAGCCGTCTAAAAGATCGCACAAATTATTATAATTTGATTTACGGCGTTCACAAATATTCCGACAATGAGATATTTGACATTTAAATTGTGACTTTCTTATCGAATTTTCATATTTTTATAATATGTATTATATATTTTTTTGCACTACATGTGTATTTGTGTATAAACATGTATGATGTTTAACACAGCGCGGCATTTATGTAAGCTCCCAACGGATTATTTTATTATCTACTAGCAGAACTCGCGGCTTCGCTCGCGCTAAAACTACAAAAATAACTCTAAAATGGTAAGTTTCATACAACCTTACATCCGCTATTTTACCCCCTTATGGGATGAATTTCGAAAAATGCTAAAACACTTATTTGATTAATTGTACTGAAGAACATTTATACCAAGTTCCAAGTAATTCTAATCATAAATATTTTATTGGTTTGTATTTTTTCGTGGTAAAGAGATAATCTCCCGCGGTAAAAAGTAACCTATGTCACTCTCCAGCCTTCCAACTATCCACACAAAAAATCACGCCAATCCGCCAAGCCATTTTGACGTGGAAGACAAACAAACAAACAAACAAACAAACAAACAAACAAACAAACAAACAAACAAACAAACAAACAAACAAACAATCACACTTTCACATTTATAATATTAGTATGGATACATAGATATATAATGTGTATGCGTAAAACGATATGTTCCTGTCTAGTCCACAAGAAACCAAATATAAAATCAAAACATGTAATAAACATATACATATTATGTATATCTTGCATATCCATACCCGAACAGTGTATTCACGTGTAATTTGAAATTTCAATCTTAATTTACGATTCTATTAAATTTTCTTGTTTACTTCGCCAGTGACACGTAAAATTAAGACGACAAGATTGTTAAACCTGGTCTTAGCATAGTCTTTAAAGTAGGTACTTTACGAGAATATTATTTTATTCACTACAGCTACTTTTAGAATGATGAATTACAAGCGTGAACGCATCTTAGCAGCTTGTTAACATCAATGTCTCTAGGTATTCAAAAAATAATATTTTGTACTAAAAAATACGCTCAATTAACTTGTCATTTGTCAACAAAAATATTTTTGTATATTTATTCAAACCACCATCGTGGCCAAGTGGGGTAATCTGAGCTTTATTTAAAAATAATGTTCATAAAATTCCTTAAAATAAATGATAAATTCCTATTTGTTATAGGGAAAACTTTATCAAATTCAAAGAAAAATCTTCTAAGAAATTCTTATAGTGACACTTCTATGGAGACGATTTCAGCTGGTTCTGTGTCACTGCTACAATGGCGTAGTTTTAAAAATAAAACACATTGCTAACAATACAACGGGTGTCGTGGTCACATTTAATAGGGCATGAAGTGCAAAACAAAAAAAGGAAAAGAAAAACAAATGCTGTCAAATAAAACAACCAAACCAATACTAAAAAATATTTCCGGTCGAAATAAATCTTCTTCACTTTTCAATTATTATAAGCTGGCAATACCATAATATGTTACTAGTAAAAATACAGCTTGTTGACATGACTTTCTAGCTTTTTTTTCTATTCTCTTGATAACTAACTACCTATGTAATCTAATCTTCGAAATCTATTTTACCTCAGGAAATAATAATACAATAACAATTAAATACCATCGAGCTTATGTGTGAGCATGTATTTGATATGGGTAGTGCAACATAACGATTATTAAATGCTATATATTCGAGTTTTAACTCGAGTTGATCTCTTCATTTACTCTGTTAAGTTCACATTACAATTTGTCAGAGTATTTTAAAAAACAATAATTATATTACTAGAACAAGAATTTACAAGATCGATTCAATATTTCTCAAGACCATCCAATACATACAAAAAACAAACCAACCAACACATTCTTTCTCTTGCATACAATATATTCATAACTAGCATTGCCCGTGGCTCCGCCCGCGTGCAGATGACCAAAAACCAAACAATAGCGCTATTGTTATTTTTTTTTCAAGATAAGCTATTTTTAATAGTTTTTGCCTTATTTACTAAGTTACCTTGCTAAAATATATATAGTATCATCGTGTTTTTATCCTAACCAGTTTTTGTATTTTTTCTCAGAAATGAGATATTTGCCCGTGGTAAAAAGTATCCTATATGTTGACCCGGATAACCAGTTATGACCATACCAAATTTCATCAAAATCCCTTCAGTAGTTTTTCTGTGATGAGGTAACAGACAGACAGACAAACAGACAGACAAAAATTCCAAAATAGAATTTTATTATATGTATATACGTAGTACATACAGTAGTATATCTAAGTATAGGTATGATATGATATCTCTATATTAACATTTTGATGATATACCGTGTTGTTGCATAGTTTAACAAGAATATGAGTATTTCATTGCATAATATTGCTGTTTGACTAGCTCAATGGAGAAGTTTCGTGATGTTGTTAGTATAATATTTAACGGATTGGAATTATAATATAGATGAAAAATAATAAATCCGTAAGATTTTTTTGAAATCTATCAATAAATGACTGAGAAATTATTTAAGTTTGCGGTCCCTCACTCGAGTGTAACGTCATTTTTAACCGACTTCCAAAAAAGAGGAGGTTATTAATTCGTCGGAATCTTTTTTTTATGTATATTCACCAATTACTCGAAGACGCCTGAACCGATTTGGAATTTTTTTTGTTCCAAATGGTACACTTCCCAGGTGGTCCGGTGGTCAGGTGGTGGATATAAATTTTATCGAAATCGGTCAAGCGGTTTTTTTGAAATCAACAAATAAATTATTTTTTTAAATAAATTGCTTAATCGAACATGTTATTAAAAAACTTTCTTCTAACAAATTACCTGCTTATTATTACGTCTACACTAAAAATGGACAAATAAAAACTTAAAAAAACCGACATCCGGTCTAAAAATAAAAACTGGCACCGACTTCGAAAATGTCTGATTAGGTATCTATTCTAAATGAAAACGCCCGTTTAGTTATTTTTTACATTTTAGTGCCTGGAAGTCAGTTTTTATTTATTTTTTTAAGTTTTTATCATATAAAAATATTACATGATGCCATTAGTTTATATAAGATATGTTCCTCGTCAAAAAAAGATATGTATGGTACTATAGTTTTATCGCGGAGTGTATTTGGATAAACTTAGATACCAAGACTTCCACAAAAATTACATAATTATATGTTAAAAATTTTGTAAATAACAGTTAAATTGAAGTCGTAGTTCGACTTTTAAACAGTTTGACTTGCATTTCATTTATACTTTCTTACAATATCTATCGCATCAATCCATTGTCCATTAGCCGCCTGTACTATGATATTAAAACCCGGTACTAACAAATTGAACACCAACTTAATTCATGACTACAACCCGACTGAAATCAATCCACACGTCATATATGTATGTATTAAACTGAGTTATTTAACAGTGGGCTCTAATTAATTTCTTTTTATTCCTTATGCTGAATTTCATATACATTGTTTGTACGCTCATAGTCGAGTGGTAGAAAGTTAACATATGAATAAGTACCAAAAAGAGGCACCAGAAGAGGACTTAAGCTCTCGATTATATACTTTCTGTCTACACAACAAGTTAGTTGATATAATTTAAGATGTATTCTTAGTACAAAAGGAAATAAAAACAGCAATTCTTCCATCCAAGATAAGATAAAGTTCCAAAATAAGGAAACTTCATATCTTAATAGCACCATATATTCTTTTGCCGAAATTATTTTCTGCTTGAAGTTATCGGTGAGAAGTTTTAATGGGAAATGACATATTATAACGACTTAAATTCTTGTTGGAATGTTTATATCTATACATATAATAAAATTTTAAATGAATCGAATCTGAACATTAAATATTTTTGGAAGATTTAAATAGTGATTATTATCGATATAGAGGCTGAAAACCTCTGAACAGATTTTGATAAAATTTGGTATGATGATAGCTGGTAATATCCAGGTCAACATATAGGACACATTTTACTGCGGGAAAATATCTCATTTCTGAGAAATCTATACTAACCGTTAAAGCAATATATGAAAGTTGACTAAAATCTTGTTAATATAAAGCATTTAAATAGTTTTCTAGTCGCTAGAATCTATCGCTAATATAAAACTAAACAATATATAAAAACACAGTTAATTTGAGAATCGCTAAGCTAACAAAGTCGCCAACAAAATAAGAAAACATCCCATATTTCAAAAAACATTCAACTTATTTTCATATTTTTTTGTTGAATGTATTTTGTTCACGTTATTTATCTCATATATATACATACATAAGATTGACTCCATATTTTAATAGTATTTGATACGACTTTTTTGGCATAAAACTCGTTAAACATGTTATGAATATAAACTACATGCCTTAAATAAAAAGTCGCTTTCAAACAACCCCCCTAATTTTTAGGACCTATCTGAAAATTGTATATGTGTATTAAAGTTTTGTTTTTATTTTATACTTTAACTAGCATCTTACCCTCGCTTCGCTCGGATGCGGACTTAGGCACGTTTTAAATAGATAAAAATAGGTATTAGGAGATAAACATATGTTATTTTAGACTTTTCTGTAGATCTTGTAATGTGGGAACTAAATGAGACAACTGTTTGGCTCCAAGGTTCATTTATTACTCTTTTAATAATAACAGGCCGTACAATATATAGGTATCGGGGAGGCTTACACACATACACACTACAAACTTTTCAAAACCTACAATTTTCTAGTACATTGTTTTGATGTATTTTTCTTAAGGTTTAGCCAGCATTAGCAATGTAAATTTCTAAGGATTTTACTTTTGTACTATTTACTTAAAATCGGTTCAGTACTTTTTGCGCGAAATGCAAGATATACAGAAAAACAGACAAAATTTTCAATAACGATTGTTTTACTTCTTTGTACAAATTTCACTTTGTTATTATTTTATTATATGTAAATATTTCATTAAGGCAGTTGTAGCCCAATGGTAACGCGCTTGCTTGGGAAACCGAGTATTCTGATATTTTCATGTGCGAATCATTTCCAACATGATCACCACTTGTCTTAACGGTGAAGGAAAACATCGTGAGGAAACCTGCATGTCTGCGAGAACCTAGCAAGTTTTCAAAAGACCTGTGAAGTCCGCCAACCCACACTTGGCCATCGTGGTGGACTACGCCTGATTCCCCTCTACTGAAGGGAGGCCCGTGCCCAGCAGTGGGACGTTAAAAAGGGCTGATTACATATCTATTTCATTCTTTATAATTGGACTACAGTATATCTAGCGGTTTACATGTTACACCTACGATACTTTCTTATATAGTAACAATAGTATCTTCGTAAAATATCTGTGAGATACGAACAGACGGGCATGATGAGTTTTAAGATTATTGTTTTATATTCAGCTATGGAACTCTAAATATCACAAAACTTTTAAATGGAAGTGTTTTTTCGCATTTTTCGCAGGTCTCTCCCGTGACCATGATTACTATAAAGTATAAAACATTCGAAGCATCAGGAACCGGACACCATAGTAAATCCGCGAATATAAACGAAAAAATAACTAGCATCCATCATCAGCATCTAAACAAATCATTTCTATATATCTTAGTTTTCTATTAGTGATGTAGACTATGGATAGGGATATAGACTAGTGGATTGTCTTAACGATATTGACTGTGAATTATTGTCCATCGCCCAAAATAATTATAATTATTTAAAGCCTCTTGTCACTTCACTAAAAAAGCTAATATTTCACGAGAGAGTTAAGGAGTATGAGGGGAGGTTAATTCTACCATCCAAGCATGAAAGATTCCTTGTACTACAAATTAAAAACAAGTATGAATAAATGATTAGCGACTTATCCTTGCTTCGCAAGACACCTTTGTTTTTATAATATTACTAGCAGAACCCGCGGCTTCGCTCGCGCTAAAATTACAAAAAAAAACCTCTAAATAGGTAGTTTCATAGAAACTTGCATCCCCTATTTTACCCCCTTATAGGATGAATTTAAAAAAATGCTAAGACGCGTATTTATTTAATTTTATTGAAGAGTATATATACCAAGTTTCAGGTAATTCTGATAATAAATATTTTTTGGATTGTATTGTAACATATTTTCCCGTATGAATTAAGTAACCTCCCGCGATAAAAAGTAGTCTATGTTACTCTCCAGCCCTCCAACTATCTCCACACAAAAAATCACGCGAATCCGTTACTCCGTTTCGACGTGAAAGAAGGACAGACAAACAAACAAACAAACAAACAAACAAACAAACAAACAAACAAACAAACACACTTTCACATTTATAATATTAGTATGGATATAGAGTAATGGATGCTATGAGTATATGAGTAGCCTCCTATTACTCCTGGTCATACTCTATCTGTGCACTCAAATCCATCAAGCCGCTTCAGCGTGCAAAACAAACTTATACCTATGTATGTATGTTTTCAGCACTTTCAGGCACGGGCCTCCTCTCAATACGAGGGAGATAAGGCCATAGTCCACCACACTAGCTAGCTAAATGCGGGTTGATGGACTTCACATGTCTTTCGAAAACTTGCTAGATTCTCTCAGACATGCAGGTTTTCTCACGATGTTTTCCTCCATCGCAGGACAATTGGTAGCTAATCATGTTGGAAATGATTCGCACATGAAAATATCACAGGTGCGAAACCCGGGATTTGAACCTTTCTCACTCTGTCCCACGCGAACCCGCTACCACTGGACTACCACTGCCTAAACAAACAAATATAGACACAAAAACTTTCACATTTAAAATAGTAGTTTGATTTGTAAAAGCTATATTTTCTAACAGTGACTGCCAAACGACGTAAACAGTAATTAAGCTTATTAATATAATATACAACGACAAACAAAAATCAAAATCACAAGTGTAATATAAATTATACATTAAATATAACATTGATTGGATCATTTAATACCAATACCAAAAATACCAATATTTTAATCGTATCAATTTGAATGAATGAATGTAATTATTATTTCAATAGAGATTTTTCTATATAAAAACGAAAATAATGCTGAACAAAACTCTCAGAACCCTGGGTGTAGCAGCCAGGATATGGTGAATTTTAAAACGGGCTATTATGATTGTATACTTAAATAAAATTTCTGCAGCTGCAGCAGCAGCAAATGCAGCTGGAGCTGAGGAGATCTCTTATGTGGAACGAACCCTGGACACAACAGCCAACTTATAGAAATTGTCATGGGTTCTAAAAACGTGCATTATACATGTTCACGCTCATCAAAAAAAAAGATTGCAAAGAGAATAAATGAATGAGTCTTAATACTGTCTTAGATTTACGCGAATATTTGACATTTTAAATAAAACTATCTTTTCGGATTTTGCCGCGGATTTATTTGCATTTTTGTTTCCCGACGTTTCGAATGCTTTACAGCATCCATGGTCACGGGAGAGACTGAGGTGTTACATGTCTTGAATGTATAGTTGTTACAGACAGCCTACCTACAATTAACAAAATGAAAATTGCACCAATTACATTACAATATTTTTTAACTTTAAACATTTTTATAATTTTAATTATAATTGAATATGAAAAATTATTTATTTAATTTTTGCTATTATTTTTATAATTATTACAATTTTAAAATATTAATTAGTAATCTATATTTAGTGTTGCCATTATTATATTTATAACCATAAAGAAAAATATAAAATATAGTATTAATTATTTAAGTCATATAATTGTTCTATGTGTAATTTAACTTTAAGGATATAAGCTCTTTTTAGCGCAACCGCATTTTGATCCGGGTAGCTTACTTACGTACAAAATCCACTCTCCGCTTACCGTTATAGTTTGTTTCGCTCAACACTAATACAGAAAAACACTGTACAGAAATTTAAATATACCCTGTAATCTTGCAGTACAATGCACACATTTTGTTCTGCTATGTCGGTCTCATTCTTGACTATACAAAAATTATTTATTATTTCGTAATCAAACTGAATTTTCCTTTCAACGAATATTGTTATACAAGAACTTTTATAAATTTACTTACAGAATACAGATACTTCTTCATGAACAATATAAATTATTCAGATTTTTTTTTGGTGGGCGGCGATTTTAGTTGAAAAAAATATATTAAGTGTACGCAAATTTAGTAAAATAAATTATGTTAAATAGGCACTCGTTTTGAATTCGTTTGTAGACGTTTTCTACAACAACATAACCTATAAAATACTCTTTTATTTGAACATGGTGAAAAATATATTATTATTCTTATTCATTAAAGACTTATTCACACAAACCCATTTTCACCGATTTTATTAAAATGAAGTACTCTACAGTTTTGGTGTATTTTACGCGATATCGTCGTACATTGTGAACAAATTTAGATTTTTTTTATGAATAGGTAATAAATACTTCAAGGGTAATCACGTATGTATTGTTCAGAAGAAATTCCACCCTTGAACGTGGAGTAATTATATTTCTTTCTATTTGGTCTAGTGGCTAGCATGTTATGTACTGCAGATCCGTAGCCATTGGGCTCGAGTTCCGAATTGGGCCAAGTTTAGTTATTAAGTCTTTTTGTCTAGAAAGTCTCAGTGACAGCCCCGAGTTGGGAAGTTGGCGATGTTGTACCCCCATGCCTCGGAGAGTGTGTAAAGCCGGTAGTTCTGTGCCTAGTCTCTAACTGGTCGTGTCGATTTATAGTCCCACCGGCATATAGAGTCGTATGAATAAAGAGCGCACGTTGTGTCTGCGCGTACACTTGTGCACTATAATAATTTCTGATGACATCATTGATTATACTTAAAGTGGGTAGTTATGATTTTTTTTTGTGATTAAGTAAAAATATAATTATTCTTACTTAATATTATCTTTCTTGTAAAAAAATTCATTCATTCGTAATTCGTAAAAAATAATTCCTTTGTATAATGTTTATGTATAAATACGTATTACACATTGCAAAAGAGGTAGTCAAAGCTAATCAACATTAAAATAATATATGATGGTGTTCCATAGATTATTGATTTCTATGATAGACTAAGTATTGGTAACCTATCTATATATAATAAAGAGATAAAGTTTGTGAATTGTGAATTTGTGACGTTGTAGGGGGTAATATCTGGATGTACTGAACCGATTTAGATGAAATTTGGTAAGAAGATAGTTTAAGACCCTGGGAAGGACATAGGATATTTATCCTAGAAATCATCATCATCATCAACATAGGATGTTTTTATCCTAGAAATCATCCCTTAAGGGGGTGAATATGGGAATGAATGTTTGTATTGCGAAGCAAGCTAGGGACGAACCCGAGCGAAGCGAGGGTGAGCCGCTAGTAAATTATAAACATGTTATAATATTTTACCATTCATATTGCTATAATGAAAAACAGATAAATATTTAAAATGATAATATTATTTGATCCTCTAAAATGTAATTGATCTATTGTAAATGTACATTTTTTTTAAATAAATAATGTTTTTTTTAATGTTTTATTTTTATATTAATATATTAACTATTGCGTCTATATTAGTTGATCTACGGATGAATTACAAATGAACTGCATTCAAAGTAACACGATAATTAATAATTATATTTAGGCATACTAAATTAATATTTAGTAGGCATTTAAAAATAACATTTGATCCTCTTTTTTAATTATAATTTTTTTTAAATAATTAATGCTTTTTATACCCAGTATAAAATATAATTTATTTGTAAGTTTTAATTTGCCCAGACTTGGTTAACGTAGGTTGAGAAGGCTTCACCCCCCAACGTGCGTTCACCTGTTTTTTGTGTGTTTTTTGTATGTTGTTGTGGTTCCGATTCAGCGAACTTGTCATCTGGGTGTCGTGGATCAGTGCATGGGCGGTCCGGCAACGCTTACTTACTTACCCAGTGGTAACTTCCTCATGGACTGACGCTCTTTGAATTAAATTGACGATTAAAAAGTGCTTATAAAAAGTCTATTAGAATAAAGTTTCATTTCAGTATTGGCTTTTCTAGCCGGCGAGTTCAACATAACCACCTGAAAATGCGTAAATGCATTTCCAACATGTAAAAGGCGTGAGCGAAGCGTTGGTTAGCTCCGCCTCAGCCTTCTTTTTACGTCTTTTTTTTATTTTAAAACCAAAACCCCATGCTCATTTCTCTAAGCTTTGGGGCTCAACAAGTAACTATCAAATATAATTTCTATATTTCAAAAAAAAATTGCGCAGCTCAGAATAGATTTATTTGATTTATTTTAAATCTCTGAGAAAGAGGATCAATCATTAAAAAACATAACCGTTTCGATTTTTTGCTAGCTATTTTTGCAAAACTAAAATTATCATTTAAATACGTGCCATATTTAAATATCACAGATAATATATCATAAAATTTAATACGCATGTACAATGTACATATGAGGCCATCGCCTGCGCGTTTATTAATACTTTCAATAATAATAGCGCTGCGAAACCGATGTGGTACAATTAGATGCAAAATGCGGTGATGCACACATTCACTGCCACGTGCAGTCTTGTTAAAATTCATATACGATCTAAATATTATCTTCGCAGGGATCTGCAGGCGGGAATTAATCTAGTTATCTTTAAAAGAATCGAACTAATATTATAAATGCGACAGTTTGTATGTTTGTGTGTTGTTCACGCTGAAAATGCTGGACGAATTTAGATGAAATTTTTATACACACATAGATTATGACCTCGATAAATAAGCTACTGTTAGGCACATGCGAACGCACCCGAGTGTGATGGCGGTAAGCCGCTATTCAATAAAATATTATTATTAAAAAAACCTATATACTGAGTACATTATTTATTTTAAAATAATCTATATCACATTTCCAAGTAACTTTTTAAGACAAGTGCCACTAGATTTACCTTTTTAAACAGCCTATTCTTCGCCATAAAGTAGCTCTGCAAAAAAATCTCGTCGATACTTATCTCCCGCAATGCATTAAAGATGAACACAGCAAGAATCACAAATACGTCTGTATCATTGTACAAATGCTACGAGTACCATATCGTGTAGAAATCGCATTTCTCACCTCAGGGGCTTAATTAGTGCCTGACTCGATGTTCCCACACGATACTCATCATACTCAACATAAGCTGGTAAAAACATTTACTTTTACGATCGATGAATAAGTAATTACTTATTATTAATTAGTAAACAGAACAAACAAATTTTACGCTACAGCGTTTTAAGCCACTTTTTCACATTTGGCACGAAATAAAGACGGATTTGTGGCTTCACTCATTGAGCAAACAAGGTCAGCGAACTGACATTGACTGTGAATATACTAAAATAACATTTTCTTTTAATATTATACAATATTACGTTCTATTAAAATTGCAGTATCGAGTACGCATTTTGTTCTGTTACAATACGTGGGTTTCGTTCTATTTAATTTTTTTAGCAATACAAAAGTCCGTGTCTAGCAGTGTGGGCTGAATGAGACACTGAAATGTGAAATGATGTGAAATGCACATGCGGGTTGGCAAATTTCATATGTCTTTAGATAACTAGTTATGCTTATGTAAGGTAAATAATCCCTTAGAAATGCAGGATTCCTCGACGAAGATTTCCTTATTCACCATAAGGCGAGTAAATATCGTGTTTTAAATGATTCACACATGAAAACATCAGAGGTGACCCGGGTTTGAACCCGCTATACTTCTTATTATATTTATTCTTATATATATATTCTTTAAACCAACGCGTTACCACTGCCTACAGAATTAAAACTCATTAAGTCAATTAAAATAAACATGTATTATTGTCATGAGTGAGTGACGCCACTAAATAACCGTTTAAAACGGAATAATATTCTATAGAAAGCATTTGATATACCGAGGTTGAAGTAGCCTATGTATTTTCCCTCCTCACAAACTATCTCTGCGATAAATTTACGTCGAATCTATTGTCCAGCGAAGCAACGAAGGAAGACAAACAAAAACACACAATTGCACGTTATAATTTTAATAAATACCAATACTTATTATTACCAATATTTAATATATTGTGATAAGTATAGAGAGATCGCAATTCTCTCTTCACGGATCTAATTAGTACCGGGCATGATATACTAGAAACTAATTATTAAGTTAGAAAAATGTCTATTTATTCAATTAATAAAAAAATAAGTTTTTTTTAGTTAGCAACTTAATAATAACATAAAAACTCATAATAACAAAAACACTCTACGCTATTACATTTGAGACAAGTTTCTTACATTTGGCACGAAGTAAAGTCGGATTTGTATTGTTTGTAGCATTCATTGAGGAACCCAAGGTCAATGAACTCACATTGACTGTATACTTACGAGATAATATTTTCTTCGGATATTGTAGAAGACGTTCTATAAAAATGGTTCAAATTAAAAAAGATTGTACACACTACAATTTTAGTCGTTTTTATTTATTTTGCATGTTAATTTAATTATGGATCCATTTTAATGATTATTTTTAACCCTCGACGCAAAAACGACGGGATGTTATAAGTTTGACGTGTCTGTGTGTGGCATCGTAGCTCCGGAACGGATGAACCGATTTTGAGTTTGTTTTTTTTTGTTTGAAAGGTGAATTAGTCGGGAGCGCTCTTAGATATATTTGATGAAAATGGGACCAAAATGGCCGCCGCTACAAAATTGCGGATTACATCTTTTTTCATAACTTCCTCAATATGGGTATCAAATGAGAGGGAGCTATGATTCATTTCAAATCAAAGATGGCCGCCACCACAAAATTGCGAATTACATGTCGAGTTTTTTTTTGAGTTATTAACTTAATTAAGTTATAAAGATTTTTTCAAAATGAACTTTACACAACAAATAAAAAATAGAATTAGCGGTGCAGTAGGTACCTAGGTACGTATAATATACGAGTATAATATACACACCGACTTCGAAAATATCTGATGAGGTATCTCTTCTAAATGAAAACCTCTGTTTAGTTTTTTTTTCACATTTTAGTGCCTGGAAGTCGGTTCTTATTTTTTGTTAAAAAGTTTTTATTTTTCCATTTTTTGTGTAGACGTAATAAGCAGGTAATTTGTAAGAAGAAATTTTTTAACAACATATTCGATTAAGCAATTTATTAAAAAAAAATTGTAGATTTTTTAAAAAACCGCTCGACCAATGTCGATAAAATTTATATGGGACCCTGGAAAGTATACCCTTTGAAACAAAAAAACCGTCCAAATCGGTTCAGGCGTCTTCGAGTAATCGGTGAACATACATAAAAAAAAATTCCGACGAATTGAGAACCTCCTCCTTTTTGAAATTGGAAGTAGGTTAAAAAAAAGAAAGTATGACTCGAGTTCGAATTTTACAATATTAATAATTATTAAATTGTTTTCACAGCTCGTATCATATAGACCATGGTATGTAGTTGTAATAAACCTATTAGAAAACCTTTCATTTATAAGCTTAAGCACTAAAAAATTTTTTTAAATGCTATCTCAAAGATGATTCCTTATATGAAATATATAAGCCAACAATCATTAATTTTCTTATAAATAGAGAACAGATGGTCAAGACAAAGAGAAGTATTATGCACTGTCATATGCAGTGTTAGATTTAGGTCAAATGGAAGTCTTTTAAAAAACAAGCTTTTATTTATAAACTATTTTAGTAGTGTTAAGGTTTCTTCGTGTCAAAAAATGGTTACTATACTTGAAACAAAATTATATTAGTATTATATACTAGTTTTTCCACGCACTTTGAGGAAAATGCGTGTGATGTTATATTTTCAAGGTGTCTATATAAATTTCTTTATGCAGATACTATGAGTTTTTTTATTCTAGTCGTTTGCTGACATGATATGATGAGAATGTTAAATATTTTATTTTTATTTTATACCCTATCTCTCTCTACACACGACCCTTCCGAAGAAAGACCAAATCTTTAGAATTATCCAAAAACTTAAAATGAAACCTATTTATATTTTTAGGTAGGTATTCAAACTGTAGTTTATACACTATAGTTATAAAAAAATATTAAAAATTTGTTAATTAATTTTCGAGATACAGTAAAACTGTTTTAAATATTTAAACTTCTTAGTTCTGTTAGACAACTATTACGGGTCATAAAGTTCGTTCAGCCGTTCTCAAGTCACGCGATTCTACAGTTAGAGACTTGTTAATTTTTTAAGACATATCCCGAATGTTCTTGAAACACAAACAAAGCTTCTACAGATTTATTCATGAATCCCATAGATTATAATATTCCCTCAACGACCGCGGACACGCCGGCGTTACAGTTAACAATAGATTTTTTAGAAATTTAATTAATTTCTTAGAAATTTACCTGGAAGTGATATGGTGGTAGTGCAGGTAGCACCTTTTACAATCGGCAGTTCTCAATAATCTATCTATCTATGGTTCTTCTTACTGGTGATAGTCCATGAAGCTTATGTCAAATTTCTATCTCTAGTATGGAAAATGACAGATGGATGGCTTATTAGGATTCGCCAATAAGGGAAGTGTCGAAGAGTATCGATATGTAATCTACAGCATAATTAGCCAGCACGTGTCATATCATTATATAAGCTTTCAAAGAAATTCCATAGACACGATGCCAACGCAATAATTAGACGTGCCAATACACGATCGATACGCAAAAGTTGCCAATGAAAACGTTTTCAAATCATCGTAATTAAGTGCCGGGATATTGAAATACACATGCAAACATACTGTCTTTATCATTAAGGATATGATAATCTTGTCAATTGAGCTTAATATGAATTTCAGGGTGTTCTTAATTACCCGACTGATTCAGATCAGGCTTTGCCAGTGTATGTATCTTTGGCACAATCTATAACCTAATTGGCCAATAAAAAACGACATCTCGGCGCTCATCCTCTTAAGTCCTCTTTTTTACCATCGATCAAAAAAGTACTAGATGCACTATCCCATGCAAAAGTTCTCTTAAATCTGTCACCAATTGTTTTAGGTAATTATTCTAATTGAAATAAATATACAACAAAAAAAAGAAATTAAAAGCGCGCTCAAAAATTCCTCATTCGATGAGGAATTTTTTTGCTGATTGTGTATCTATTACTTTTTGATCGATGGAGGGTATTGAAATACTAAAAAATAGGTATTTTTTGACTATATTGTTTACTTACCATTTTGACGAAACCATAAAAAACTAAGCAATAAGTGTCAAGGAATTTGATTTTCTCTTTACATTTAATATATTTATTCTACTCTGGAGGTCTTCTTTACTTATTGTATTCGTGTTACTATTTTCTCGTTTATTTTTCTGTTACAATAAAGAAAATGTATACGAGTATATTAGAGATTCCAACATTGTTATTGAAATAAGAATCTATATTTTATTTTATTAGATTTTTATACTATTTTATATAATATTTTTTCAACTTTACCACATTGTGTTTTTGTAGTCAACTCACCACCTGCAACAAAGAAATTAATATATTTTTTATACATAATATTATTTATGATGTTACATTATAAAACAATGGCAGTGGTAGTCCAGTGGTAACACGCTCGCTTTGGAAACCAAGAGAATCGGGTTCATTCTCGGGTCTCGCTCCTCTGATATTCTCATGTCAATCATTTTTAACACGATTACCATTTGACTTATGGTTAAAAAAATATCGTGAGGAAACCTGCATGTCTGAGAGAACCTAGTTTTTATAAATTTTTTGTTTATCGTTATATCTACATTCATTGTGGTTCAACCTTGGGTGGACCGCTATTATTGACACTATGGGTACATTGTGCCCAACATCGTTTGTTATTTTTTTCAGTCTAAAATTGTATAGGCGATTTAATATTTGCCATTGCGAGAATCAAACCTGCGACTCCTAGTTAGTGGCAGTAGAATAGCCACCGCAGCTACGACAGTTTTCACGAATAAACTTAGAGTTAAAAATTAAGAGATCAAATTATTGCTGTTTAATGTTATGTTTAACTGAAGATTAAAGATGTAAAATTTGATTGTTTTTATATAACAATCAGCTTTGTAACTTTTAAATGGTTTCTGAATATATATTATCTATTGATAACTTTGTTCGGTGTTTGTAAAAATTAAATTCAACAATTCTAATGCATATAGCCAGTACTTGAATAAAAAATAGGTTCAACTATGCAAATGGAATCGACTGTGAAATTGTAAGCTTTAATTTTCATTTCGTATTTAAGAAGTACAACAGAATGGATTGAAAAGTTTCAATGTTCTGTTACTTTAGGAATTGAATATTTACTGTTAAAGTTTAAATCTGCTTATCCATTTTGTTTTTCTGTTCCGTAACTACGTAAGGATTAAGCGCATTTGCGCACCGACAGTCGTATAGAAAAGTTTTCAGAGGAAGCGAAATATTTCTACCTGCTTAAGTATATCCTATTTCATATTGTAAATGTGAGTGTTTGAGCGATTTGGTTAGTACTTTTGAGGGTTTGTTACTCAATGACGTATAAGTTGCCGAATTTGTATAAAATTTGCCACATTGACAGATCACATCAGGGGAATATTATATTATATACTTATTAACTCAGTATTCTTATAGTAACATATTGTGAGTGATAGTTTCATTTTAATTCTGAACTCATCAATAGAAAGCAGATAAAAAGGATGAAAATTATGGTTTATGGTATGGTGAAAATTATGGTTTGGTAAATACACATGGTTGAAACCGTGGCTGTGACAAAGGTAGTGGTGCATGACGTGCAATAAAGAGATAAGCAGAGTAAGGGCGATACACTAGTAATATTTATAAAACTACTTTTCACTCGAGCGACAAGAGCTTGTTAAAATGAAGACGTTTTCCAAAGAAGATTTACATCTATATAGACATAGAGGTTTGTAAATGAGCTAAGCATTTCATAGGGGATTTTTAGTGTATTTATTGTACCTTAATTTGTCTAAACGTGCATCGTTCTATAATGACTGGGCTAAGTCCCATGTTTTTTTTTTTTAATTTCAATAAAGTCTGAATTAAAAACATTACTAGGCTTCATTCCACTTAGTTAAGTAGATCTTTCCTTCGGTTATTAATTGTGGATTAAATATAAATAAATAAATATGTTGGGACCAGATAGTTGATACACTACATACATATAACTTTAAATACATGCATATTATAAATATAAACACCCATGACTGGAGTACAAACATTCGTGCTTATCACAGAAATGAATGCCCCCAGCGGGACTCAAACCCGCGACCGCTGGCACAACAAGTAGGGTCACTTCAAACTGAGCCAAATGTGTCGTCATTAAACAAATATACACACAAATAATAATTATACACACAGGGAATGCTGCAGGCAATACGAATGGTCAAAGAAAGATATAGAAAAGGTATTATAATTTCCATCGTCCTTTTGTATCGGGACGATTTGTAACAAGCCACAAGTCAATTATTTTCAAAATATGTAGTTTTATTTTATTAGATATTTTTGTTTATATATTTTAATTGATAGTTTTTAATTTCATAAGTAATGATATGCTTTTCAATAGTTTATACTGCTTTATAATAGTTGAGACCATGTTAAGTTGTTACTGAGAAAATAAAGACATACACATGCCAAGCTTTACACAGTATACTAATATAGTATATTTTATTGAATGACTACTCTTATTTAATTTGATATATTTAAAAATAAATATTAGTTTTCAATTATCTATACAGATAAATAAAATTGAAGTGTCTGTTTGTTATGTCAAAATACAGTATTTTACTAAATGCATATGAAATTATATACTTACGGTACTTATAAGAAAAACATTTTGTTTTAAATTTTTGTCTGTCTGTCTGTTTGTTCCGGATAATCTCTGCAACGGCTGGACTGATTTTGACAGAACTTTCACTGGAAGATAGGTTATAGGGAGTAACATAGGCTACTTTTATTTTAGAAAAAGATTCAGGGTTCCGCTTAAAAAAATTAAAACGTACCTAGAGACGAAACCCGAGCGAAGCGAGAGTGAGTCGCTAGTACACACATAATTATAAAAGTACTTTATCTTTTGAGTAACGAAGTGATGTGATGTTTCCAAGAAGATTTACTTTTAAGTGTTTGAAAGACAGTTTTCATTTCTTTTTTTTTAAGTTTTTATGTTATTTGTTGCATTTTGAAATCTACTATTAAATTACTAATCATGATTAAACTCAAATAGCTTTTTGCCATAAATAGGGACCAACGATACTTTTCAATAAAAAAAAATATCCATTAGGTACGTACATGTTGCCCTTAAGATAACAATAAAATTGGTTTAAGTTTCTGAAACACATTATAAAATATTACTATGAGTGATGACAATATAGAACCGTGCAGTATTCAATTACTGCGTGATAATGTCGAAGATTTGGACAGTTATGATGACGTCATGAGTAGTACAGATAGAGAGGAAAGAGTATTTTTAAAAGAAAATTAAGGAAATAGAGAAAAAAAGAGACAGTTAGAAAACAGTGAGGAGAGCGAGACAGGGGATGCTGAAGAAGGATGGACCAAGGTTCGAGGAAAAGGGAAAAGAACATGTCTTCGAAGTGAGATTGACGTGAATGTGAGCAATCATAATTTTGAAATATATATCTCCTCTAAAGATAAGTTGCCCAAACAATTCGCCCTAGCAAGAACTTTTCAACAGCTCAATATCACTAGCATCAATCACGTCAAATACATAACACCCTATAAAGTGCGGTTACATTTGGAGAACGAGGAGACTATGAAAAATATTTTGGAATGCGAAGAGTTAATTCGTAAAGATTGGAGAATATATAAAGCTATGGAAGTGTCATATTGTTATGGTGTTATTAGAGATGTTGACCTTGATTTGAGTGAAGAAGAAATTTTGAATAATATATCTTGTCCTTTTTCTATTGAAATCCTATCACTTAAGCGACTTAATAGGTTTAACAGAGATAATGGAGGCTGGCGACCTAGCGAATCAATTCGCCTATGTTTTAAGGGGTCGTCTATCCCAGCTTTTGTCCTTGGGTTTGGCTTAAGGATTTCGGTTGAACCATTTGTTTTTCAAGTTTCTCAGTGCTCGTTGTGTTGGAAATTTGGTCATACTCGTAAAACGTGCTCAGCTAAGAAGGTTGTCTGTCCTAAGTGTGGAAATAACCATAAAAATTGTGAAACTCAAATATTTAAGTGTGTCAATTGCTCGGGAAATCATATAGCCCTTTCTAAAATTTGTCCAACCTTTTTAAAAGAAAAAAAAATTCGGGAAATTATGGCGGATTTTGGCTGTACGTTCAGAAAGGCTTTAAATGTTTACGCATCGACTTTTACACCACAAAAACCTATCGAACGAGAAGTGAGTATTCAACCAACCACATCTTATGAAAATAAGAATCCTTTGGGCTTTAACCAGGGCTCACCTACTTTTGCAGAAAAAGTTAAAACATCGGTGGAAATTCATGACATACAAAAAAAGAGTGAACAAAATAAAAGTTCATCTAATTTCATTGAGCATCGAAGACCACGTATGAAGCGGACACAAAGGGAACAAAAGGAAAACCAAAACACCACAAATCAGTCGGATTACGAATTTATATATGCAGAGGTTGAAAGTCAAAAGGAAGAGAATGTAAGCGAGGATCTGAAATATGAGGTCAAATTAACTTTTAAGGAATTGTTATTGCGAGTAAAAGAAGTGTTATTTCTAAGTAAACTTAGCTTTTCTCATAAAGTATTTAATTCATCTAAATTAATTATTGAGTGGCTCGTTATATTTCTTTTTGAGCAGATAACAAAATGGCCTTTATTAAAGTTTTTAGTAGAATTAGTATGTAAGATAAAATGATGCCTAGAAGTATTAGCAATAGGAACATTATTCAATGGAATGCACAAAGTATTAGACCTAAGTTGAGTTCATTTGTTGAGGTGTTAAATGAGGAAAAGATTCATGTTGCTGTTTTAAGTGAAACTTGGCTTAAACCTGACATTTATTTAAATATACGTGGGTATAATATTTACCGGCTAGATAGGCAAGATGGATTTGGTGGTGTTGCTATTTGTGTACACAAATCTGTGCATTCTTCACTACAACGCGTGCGGATAGACAATAGCGGTATGGAAATTTTATGTGTAAAGTTAAGTAACTTCAGTCCTATAGATTATATTTTATCAGTGTACTGTCCTCCCTCTTTGATTATAAGTAAAAGTGATTGGGATAGGCTTCTATCTATGTATACTAAAAAAACACTAATATTAGGAGACTTCAATGCGCATCATAGTAATTGGTCGAATAAGATAGATTTTAAGGGATCACTTATGTTTGATGCTTTAGACGATAGTAACTTTATAACTTTAAATAATGGTGAGGCTACTAGGATGCGCTTAGTCAATGGGAGGCTTCAACAATCCTCACCTGATATTGCCTTACTTTCTTCAGATATTGCTTTACAATTCAACTGGAGGGTGATAAATGAAACATTGGGTAGTGACCACTTAATGGTGAAGGTTTCTTGTATTTCGAATTTTTTAATTACCCCTATAGTAAAGCGAAACTTTCGCAAAGCCAAGTGGACTTCATATAAAAATGACACAGAGAAATTGTTCACTGATCTCATTTTACCGGTAGATCTTCAAAAAGGTTATGATTTATTTATCTGTAAAATAAACGAGGCTGCTGCCAAAAATATACCACTAGTTAAGTATAATCAGAACCCGGAATCTAAGTTTACCCCTAGATCTTTTTGGACAAAGGAATTATCCCATGAAGTAGCTCAGCGTAGACTTGCCCTTGCAATATTTCGACGGAATCCCAGCCCGAATAATTACATAAAACTTAAAAAACACATAAGTGTTGCGCAGCGAGATATTCGTTATGCTAGGAACAAAGATTTCCAGAATTCATGGTCTTCGGTGGATGAATCAACAACTTCCAATGAAATGTGGCATAAAATGTCCTGGATGAAAGGTTTTAGAAAGTCTAAGCGTCATATAAATGATATAGAAGCTGAAAAACTGCTTAGTTCATTAGCCCCTGATTACGTTTCCCCACCTTGTCCCGATATTCGAAGTACAAATATTACAATTGAATGCCCAATTTCAATTCAGGAGTTAGATAAATGTATTAAATCTAAGGACACATCCCCTGGATGTGACGATATATCATATTCAATGGTCAAAAATTTACATATGTTAGGAAAATTAATTCTTTTGTCTCTATACAATAATTTTTTAACTCACAGCTTTGTACCGAAGCAATGGCGGGACATATGTATAGTACCAATTCCAAAGGCAGGACAAAATCAGGGTGACGAAAGATCCTTTCGGCCGATTGCTTTAATCTCATGTCTTTGTAAAATATTTCATTATATTTTATACAAAAGACTTGAGTGGTACATGGAAAAAACAATTATTTTTCAGAAAATGTTTTTGGGTTCAGGAAAAATCGATCATGTTTGGACAGCTTGAGCAACCTCACATCAAGAATTCAAGTAGGATTTTCGAATGGATTATCAACAATGGCTCTTTTCTTAGATATTAAAAACGCATATAACAATATTGACAACAGTTCATTAATTGGTATTTTAGACCACTTCAAACTTGGATCAAAAATTTGCAGATACTTGTTTAACTTTCTGAATAAACGTGTTTTAAATATTAAAATAGAAGGACGTTTGATAAGTAGATCAACAGGATGTGGGCTAGCTCAAGGTGATCCCTTATCCCCGCTTTTATTTAATGTAGCAACAATAAATAATTGCAAATATATTGAAAAAAATGTTACATTTCACAATACGCTGACGATTTTGTTGTATATGTTCACTGTTCATCAGCTCAGGAAGGTCAAATTAAAATACAATACGCCTTAGATTGTATCAATAAAATGCTGACAACGCTAGGTTTAGATATTTCTCCAGAGAAAAGCAAGGTTTGTATATTTAAGAGGGGAAATTTCAGAGAAATAATAAATATTTTCTTGAATGGATGCCGGATAGATGTAGCAGACACTGTTAGATATCTAGGATTATGGCTCGATCGAAAGCTTTTGTGGGGTAAACATATATTGGCAATTAAAGAAAAGATATTAAAATTTGTTAAAATTTTCAAATTATTGACTGGTCCAGGCTGGGATGTACATCCTACACATTTAAGACATCTATATCTTTCGCTTATACGTAGCAGACTGGATTATGCAAGCTTCCTCTTTGACAATAGTTGTACAAGTAATTTAGCAAAATTAGATTAAATTCAAAATATATTTTTACGATTAATAGGCAGTTTTGTTAAAAGCACACCTATCCATATAATGGAGTCAGAATTAAATTTGTGTCCCTTGTCTATCCGCAGACGCTTTTTAGCAGGTAAATTTTTATTAAAAGTTATGTCATTTAGTAATAGCCCAATGCTAAGTATCCTTGAGACCTTATCTAACTTTACAAATGTTTTATTCTGGAGACGTAAGAAACAACATGGACCTGAAGCTAGCGGCCGACTAGCAGCCGGCCACCTGACGAATTAAACAAAGGGCCGCAACGGTATCGCGGCGTCAAAAACACATGTTATTAAAAATAAATACGCTACAGATGCAATTAAATATTACTTTTTAATCATTTTAAATACAATAATAGGAATGTATAGTGTTTTATATAATTTAATACCAAATTTTTAAATTCAGTAATGTTTGTGTCCGTTCTTAGCGTAAAAGGTCATTTAAGCCATGAAAAACTAGAAAGCATGCTTGAATCTTGCTGATTTTTTTACTGAAGCTTTCTATAATATGTATTTATTCAAAATTATACAAATTTTGCAGAATTAACCACTAAAAGGGTCGTAAAAAAAATTATTGTTGCTATTGAGAGCGCATAATTGTAAAAACAACATTCAATTCCATAAAAAAGATAGAAAGCAAAGTAGGAGCTAGTTGATTTTTTTATATATTATTGTACTTATATACACTAATAGAAAACCGTTTGAATTAGACAGGATCAAGCCGTAGTTTATTTGTAAAAAAATTTTTAATATTGCTTCCTGGCGCGTACTCATACTAATATTCAAACGTATGAAAATACGAGAAAGCAAACTCAGATCATGTTGATATTTTTACTATATATTCTTTTCATATCAAGCAACTCAAAAATATTTGAATCTCGTAGGATCAAGGCACAGAATAGTTGTAAAAATTTTTTTAATATTCTCATACTCGCCTATACTAGTTTCTATCAAAAATTTAAAGTCTATGAAAACGATAGAAAGCAAACTGGGAGCTCGTTGATTTTTTTATATATTATTGTACTTATATATACTAACAGAAAACCGTTTGAATTAGACAGGATCAAGCCGTAGTTTATTTGTAAAAAAAAATTTAATATTGCCTCCTGGCGCGTACTCATACTAATATTCAAACGTATCAAAATACAAGAAAGCAAACTCGGATCATGT
Source organism: Brenthis daphne (assembly GCA_947093115.1). Taxonomy (NCBI): domain Eukaryota; kingdom Metazoa; phylum Arthropoda; class Insecta; order Lepidoptera; family Nymphalidae; genus Brenthis; species Brenthis daphne. The sequence continues at coordinate 17,682,228 of OX352477.1, read as the reverse complement.
TCATATTTTTACTATATATTCTTATAATATCAAGCAACTCAAAACTATTTGAATCTCGTAGAATCAAAGCATAGAATAATTGTAAATTTTTTTTATTATACTCATACTAGCCCATACTAGTTTCTATGAAAAATTTTAAGTCCATAAAAACGATAGAAAGCATACTAGGAGCTCGTTGATTTTTTTATATATTATCGTACTTATATATACTAAGCGAAAACCGTTTGAATTAGACAGGATCAAGCCTTAGTTTATTTGTAAAAAAAATTTTAATATTGCCTCCTGGCGCGTACTCATACTAACATTCAAACGTATCAAAATACGAGAAAGCAAACTCAGATCACGCTGATATTTTTATTAAATATTCTAATAGTAGACATTTTTATTAAATATTGTAATAAGTCGGTGTGCTTTGGCTAAGTAATTAAAGCCTACCTATTAAATACATACGTAATCAAATATTTTCGAAATCGGTGCCAGCCCATACAAAGCAAAGCACACCGACTTCGAAAATATTTGATTAGGTATGTATAGTAAATGAAAACTACCAATCAGTTATTTTTTACTTTTTAGTGCTTTTGTTTGAAGTCGGTTTTTATTTTTTTGTTAAAAAGTTTTTATTGTTTAGTTTTGTGGACCAGGTATCTTATGGTACCCTATAATCCGTCGTCTATTGTTTAAAATTAACTTTTAATATTGCCGCAAAGTCGATTGTTAAACAGATAATATATTTTTACCACACCCTGTTACCAGATCCCAGTTTGCTTGTATCAGTTTTTGCGAGTTGTTCAATGATCGTAGTCGACTAAGGGTTGCTTTATCCTGTCTAATTCAAACGGTTTTTTGTTAGTATATATAAGTACAATAATATATAAAAAATCAACGAGCTCCCAGTTTGCTTTCTATCGTTTTTATGGACTTTATATTTTTCATAGAAACTAGTATGGGCTAGTATGAGAATATTAAAAAAAAATTTACAACTATTCTATGCCTTGATCCTACGAGATTCAAATATGTTTGAGTTGCTTGATATGAAAAGAATATATAGTAAAAATATCAACATGATCTGAGTTTGCTTTCTTGTATTTTCATACGTTGAATGTTAGTATGAGTACGCGCCAGGAGGCAATATTAAAAATTTTTTTACAAATAAACTAAGGCTTGATCCTGTCTAATTCAAACGGTTTTCGCTTAGTATATATAAGTACGATAATATATAAAAAAATCAACGAGCTCCCAGTTTGCTTTCTATCGTTTTCATAGACTTTAAATTTTTCATAGAAACTAGTATAGGCGAGTATGAGAATATTAAAAAAAAATTTACAACTATTCTATGCCATGATCCTACGAGATTCAAATATTTTTGAGTTGCTTGATATGAAAAGAATATATAGTAAAAATATCAACATGATCTGAGTTTGCTTTCTTGTATTTTCATACGTTTGAATGTTAGTATGAGTACGCGCCAGGAGGCAATATTAAAATTTTTTTTACAAATAAACTAAGGCTTGATCCTGTCTAATTCAAACGGTTTTCGCTTAGTATATATAAGTACGATAATATATAAAAAAATCAACGAGCTCCTAGTATGCTTTCTATCGTTTTTATGGACTTAAAATTTTTCATAGAAACTAGTATGGGCTAGTATGAGTATATTAAAAAAAAAATTACAATTATTCTATGCCTTGATCCTACGAGATTCAAATATTTTTGAGTTGCTTGATATGAAAAGAATATATAGTAAAAATATCAACATGATCTGAGTTTGCTTTCTTGTATTTTCATACGTTTGAATGTTAGTATGAGTACGCGCCAGGAAGCAATATTAAAAATTTTTTTACAAATAAACTACGGCTTGATCCTGTCTATTTCAAACGGTTTTCTGTTAGTATATATAAGTAAAATAATATATAAAAAATCAACGAGCTCCCAGTTTGCTTTCTATCGTTTTCATAGACTTTAAATTTTTGATAGAAACTAGTATAGGCGAGTATGAGAATATTAAAAAAATTTTTACAACTATTCTGTGCCTTGATCCTACGAGATTCAAATATTTTTGAGTTGCTTGATATGAAAAGTATATATAGTAAAAATATCAACATGATCTGAGTTTGCTTTCTTGTATTTTCATACGTTTGAATGTTAGTATGAGTACGCGCCAGGAGGCAATATTAAAATTTTTTTTACAAATAAACTACGGCTTGATCCTGTCTAATTCAAACGGTTTTCTGTTAGTATATATAAGTACGATAATATATAAAAAAATCAACGAGCTCCTAGTTTGCTTTCTATCGTTTTTATGGACTTAAAAATTTTCATAGAAACTAGTATGGGCTAGTATGAGTATAATAAAAAAATTTACAATTATTCTATGCTTTGATTCTACGAGATTCAAATAGTTTTGAGTTGCTTGATATTATAAGAATATATAGTAAAAATATGAACATGATCCGAGTTTGCTTTCTTGTATTTTGATACGTTTGAATATTAGTATGAGTACGCGCCAGGAGGCAATATTAAATTTTTTTTTACAAATAAACTACGGCTTGATCCTGTCTAATTCAAACGGTTTTCTGTTAGTATATATAAGTACAATAATATATAAAAAAATCAACGAGCTCCCAGTTTGCTTTCTATCGTTTTCATAGACTTTAAATTTTTGATAGAAACTAGTATAGGCGAGTATGAGAATATTAAAAAATTTTTTACAACTATTCTGTGCCTTGATCCTACGAGATTCAAATATTTTTGAGTTGCTTGATATGAAAAGAATATATAGTAAAAATATCAACATGATCTGAGTTTGCTTTCTCGTATTTTCATACGTTTGAATATTAGTATGAGTACGCGCCAGGAAGCAATATTAAAAATTTTTTTACAAATAAACTACGGCTTGATCCTGTCTAATTCAAACGGTTTTCTATTAGTGTATATAAGTACAATAATATTTAAAAAAATCAACTAGCTCCTACTTTGCTTTCTATCTTTTTTATGGAATTGAATGTTGTTTTTACAATTATGCGCTCTCAATAGCAACAATAATTTTTTTACGACCCTTTTAGTGGTTAATTCTGCAAAATTTGTATAATTTTGAATAAATACATATTATAGAAAGCTTCAGTAAAAAAATCAGCAAGATTCAAGCATGCTTTCTAGTTTTTCATGGCTTAAATGACCTTTTACGCTAAGAACGGACACAAACATTACTGAATTTAAAAATTTGGTATTAAATTATATAAAACACTATACATTCCTATTATTGTATTTAAAATGATTAAAAAGTAATATTTAATTGCATCTGTAGCGTATTTATTTTTAATAACATGTGTTTTTGACGCCGCGATACCGTTGCGGCCCTTTGTTTAATTCGTCAGGTGGCCGGCTGCTAGTCGGCCGCTAGCTTCAGGTCCATAGAAACAACCACTTTTGGTATCAGTATACAATTTTTTAAAGTGTAATGAAATTTATAAAAGTAGTCTTAATGAAATATTCTCTTTAGAGCCATATGGCTCTCCAATTTAAATATAGATAAGGCAGTGAAACCTAATTTAGATATTGTTAATAAGCCTAAACGTTGTTACGAACGCGATATATTTAAAATGATTTGTATTAAGACATTAAGTGTAGCATATCCAAATTATTATGAAATTTATACCGATGGGTCTAAAGAAGAAGCAGGTTGTGGAGCGGCCTTTTTGGATTTAAAAACAGGGACATGTTGTAAATTTAGTATCAGTGCTCAAATATCTATAATGTTTGTTGAACTTATAGCAATTGCCGAAGCCATTTCGTACATCCAAACTATTGACTATCAAAATTTTGTGGTTTACACTGACTCTAAAAGTGCTCTCTTTTGTCTTTTAAAGTGTACAATGAATTTTAGAGGACATCCTATTGCCTTTACGATTTTACATAATTTAAATGAACTCAACACTTCAAATAAAAATGTAATCTTACAATGGATTCCATCGCATATTGGGCTAACTGGCAATGAAAAAGTTGACCGTCTGGCCAAGGAAGCAATTTCTGAGGGAAGTCATTAATAATATGTACCTTGGTTTACTGACTACATAGGGGATTTACGGAAAAACTGCCTAAATTTGTGGTCAGAATATTTTGATGAGCTTTCTCTTACTAAAGGAATCTGGTACAAAACTATTCAGCCTAAACTTATGGGTTCACTATGGTTTGAATTAGAAAAGATAAGTAGACAAGAGGTTATCATTGCATTTCGCATTCGGTCTGGTCACATCCCTTTAAATAGTTTTGGTTACATGATGGGCAAAGTAAGTTCTCCCAATTGTGCCCTGTGTGGTAAAGTAGAATATGTCTATCATGTACTAGAAGAATGTGATCGAGTTAAAGCTCAAAGATCATTGATATTACCTCAACGTGGAAACAATGTTGGGTACTGTAATAGTATTTTAGCTAATCCTTTGTCTAATAAAGCTAAGATGCTTTATAAATTAGTTAAATTAGTAATTAAACTTAGAAGTAAGTGAATTTGTTATTTATATTATATGTATTTGTAAGCAATGATGAGGGTGACATTTTCGCTTTGTGAAAGAACCCTCTATAAAAATAAAGATTAAAAAAAAAAGTTTCTGAAACACTTAAAAATTAAAAAGGGTCTGAATAAATCTATAACAGTATTATAAGGCGAATGTGTTTGTTAAATTGTTGGTAATTGTTACTTGGTTGGTGTTATCCCAGCACATAAAAGGGTTTCTAAGAAATATTCGAATTTTCCTGATTTTTTTAAGGGTTGGGACTATTCTGTTATATATAAGGGATGAGCGGTATAAGGGTAACTATATATCAGCTTTAAATCTTACCAAACCATTTATAATAACCTAATCTGCTTACCATTGCTCAATAAAATTTACAGAATATTTTATTTGGGGCAGAGGAGATAAAAGTTGATTGTTTACGATTGCCTTATTAAAATTCGCGGCACGAACTCTTTTTATGCCAGATAAACCCTTTCAGGATTTTTCAGTAGAATTCGATAATCTTTGTTCAGTCAATAATTAAAGTATAACTTATTCGAGCTCGTAATATCCATCCTCACGATGCGGCTGTTTTCTGAAAAATATTCATATACCTATTATCATTAAATGGATACATACCAATTGGCAAATATGGTTGCTAATTAAAAAAAAATTACATATTCCGTAGTTAATATTTTAGTGACAAGAATTTTTTTACATGATACTACAAAAATTATGTTTAAATGCTTTAGGGGCATTTTCGTCTTATTTTACTCAAGTTAAATTCGTTTACTTTTACTATTTTAACTTTGCTAGGCTCAGTGAGATTGGTGGCCATGGCCGAAATCCTGACGATGACTTATCTATACCGATATATAAAAGTTAATGGCTAGCCTATAGTTAAAATAACTTGCCTTATATTGTGATGATAAAGCAATTTACCATAAAGGTCGACGCTAGAACCTAAACAAACATTATTGTTTCTCTGGGCTTTACCTATTTACTTTTTGTTATTACCTACAGTACAGTATCGTTACTATACTCGTATCTATAATAATATTATAAAGAGGCAGAGTTTGTTTGTTTGTTTCGTTGAACGCGCTAATCTCAGGAACTACTAATACAATTTGAAAAAACTTAAAAAATAAAATAAAACCGACTTCCAGGCACTAAAATGCAAAAAATAACTAAACGGGGGTTTTCATTTAGAATAGATACCTAATCAGATATTTTCGTAGTCGGTGCCAGCCGACGCATAGGAAATCTAATATATTTTGATACGTTAAATACATATTTACCTATTAGATATTCATATCTTAAAATATTGTCCGCTGGCACCGACTTCGAAAATATCTGATTAGGTATCTATTCCAAATGTAAGCCCCCGTTTAGTTATTTTTTACATTTTAGTGCCTGGAAGTCGGTTTTTTTTAAGTTTTTATTTTTATATTTTTAGTGTAGACGTAATAAGCAGGTAATTTGTAGAAAGAAAGTTTTTAATAACATATTCGATTAAAAAATTTGTTTAAAATATATATATATATATATTTATTGTTGATTTTTTTAAAAACCGCTCGACTGATTTCGATAAAATTTATACGGGACCACCTGGGAAGTATACCCTTTCAAACAAAACAAAAGTTTTCCAAATCGGTTCTGGCGTCTTCGAGTAATCGGTGAACATACATAAAAAAAAAGATTCGGACGAATTGAGAACCTCCTCATTTTTGGAAGTCGGTTAAAATATCTTTGCATTAGGTAGCTGGTTTGTTGAGGAAGGCCTACAGCCTTCCTCAATAAACCAGCTACCTAATGCAAATAGACTATTCTATATAGGTTCCATCCCGGAAAAATGTACGGTTCCCGTGGGGTTGATTTGTTTTTGTCTAAGGACGAATTCGAAGCGAAGCGAGGGTGAGTAGCGACTCAGTAATTTATAAAGGTAACTCATTAGTAATAAAATGTATTTACACAAATTACATCTACACATTAGAAGTTAGAGTTAAATTATATTACTAGAATTAGTAAAATTTAAATTGGTGCTAGTAAGGAGAGCGTTAACTCGAATAAAACAGATATTTGAGCGCATGCCGTTGACACCTCGTAATTAGAGTTGGCAGCACTTTGAAACGGCGATGTGAAACTAAATCACCAATTAAGCCTTGTTAAAAGTATTTAACAAATAACTTCAAAAAAACAATTATTGAATCATGTATGTACATTTAATTTTTATGATTAAATTTATGGGAAGCCACTGATTTATATCACATAGGTAGAGCAAGAGATTCGAGCTGTAACTTGCTCTAGTCAATATAGATAATATAATACATGAAAATGAGTCTGTCTAGCTGATAAGTCTATTGCTTTATAAATATGGCTGTTGGTAAATTTTGCACTTTAAAAAAATCCGCGCTCAATGTTTTAAATTTAAAAAAAATGTAGTTAACAAATCTTCCAATATCAGGGTATTGCTGGGTATTGTGTAACTGAAAATTGGAATTTACTAAATCACTTTTGTGTAAATTTCTTTAAAAACCATTTTAGCTGTATTTGTTCCTTTGTATAAACCATTTCTACTTGAGAACTAAGTCGAGAATCACAATCTCGAGTTAATTTTTTTAGAAAACTAAGCGACAGTAGAAAAACGCCGGAAATTAGAGTTCAGGGCAAAGCCATCTTCTAAGATTGCGCTTAGCACTACACCCTCTGTTCATTTCTTTCCTGGTTAGTACAGCAAAATGTTTTGAACGTTTTAAAAACATTTTACCTTTTTTATTTGTTAGTAGGTAAAATGTTAACTTGACATAGTTTTTTTTATTATATATTTATTTATGTAAATAGCGTATTTAATTGCGTAATTATTATTTTTTTCTTTCATTTTTTACTTTTTGGATTAAATGAAATGGTTACAAACAAAACATTTTGTTTTTTTTTTTCAATTTTAGATAACTATCTCTTGAAATAAGTTCTTCAATCAGTGACCTCAAATTATTACTAAAGTTCTTCTATAATGAAATCTTATTAAAAAACCTCATTCCGTTTGAGGAAAATTATATGCGACGCAAGAGGAACTTATTGAGTTTGAAATTTAAGAGGGTACCTACATTAGGAACGATCAGCCTCAAATTCACCCGCATTATGATAATGCTGGATACATTATTAGGTACAAGCCTTTCTTTAACTTGCAATGTTTGTATGAATGGTTGTTTGTTCGAGTCCAATCTAGCAACTGTATTTTAAAGCAGTATATTCAATCGCATGAGCGGAAATTTTGGATACACGTTTAGTTTTAATGACAATGCAGCTACGTGACGTCATTCTCAATCCAACATGGCGGATTTCCAAAGATGGCGGAATATGTTTTTATGCACCCCTATGATATGGATTTCAAATGAAAGAGTTTGCTGAGAAGAATACAAATTAATACCTAAAAAAATAAAAAAAGAACTTTAATTTAAATGAAACATTTTTTTATTACACAATTTATATATACATATAACAAAACTGTAGAGTTCGAATGTCTGTACATAGAAAAAAAAATGCTAAAAACCGAGTCAGGGGGATGTGAGAAGAGAAATAGAACACAGCCAGATTTTTTTCATTTTTTTGTTTCTCTGTCTGTTGTCTGTTTGTACGGGCTAATCCCCGAAACTATTGGACCGATTTAAATAAAATTTTGCATGGTGGTACCTTATATCCCGGTCAATATTTTAAATACTTTTCATCCCAGAAAATTAAAATTAAAGAGTTCCCGTGGGACAGTTAAAAAATGCGCACGTAACCCATTATGTAGTATGTACCTACATAAAAAAATCGCACAAAAATAGAACTTCCTCGATTTTTAAAGTCGGTTAAAAATTTGTCAACGAATGCAAAATGCAAACTAAACACGATGAATGTCGTTGTTTATGACGCTTAATTGCGTATGATGTACGAGTATGTACATACTCGAATGTTGCTCCTAAATTAATAACACCGTGTTACATTTATATAAATATTTAAATGAATGATCAGTTCAAAATTTTGGTTTTGTAAGCCTTATAAATAAACAGACAGCATATATCTATTTGTATCTATACATATTACCTACTTATACATATCCATACTAGTATTATAAATGTGAAAGTGTGTTTGTTTGTTTCTTTGTCCTTCTTTCATGTGGAAACGGAGTGACGGATTGGCGTGATTTTTTGTTTGGAGATAGTAAGAGGGCTGGAGAGTGACATAGGCTACTTTTTCCCGCGGGAGATTATCTAATTCCCTCGGGAAAGCATGTTATAATACAATCCAAAAAATATTTATGATCAGAATTACTTGAAACTTGGTATTATTACTCTTCAATAAAATTAAATAAATACTTACGTGTTTTAGTATTTTCTGAAATTCATCCTTTAAGGGGGTAAAATAAGGGATGAAAATTTGTATGAAACTGCCCTATTAAAGATTTTTGGTAGTTTTAGCGCGAGCGAAGCCCCGGGTTCTGCTAGTATATTATATGTACATTTATGGATAATAGTAATTATGCATGCAATGCATTTATGGTAATAATTTGAAACCAAGAAAAAACTTTTTAACAAAAAAATTAAAACCGACTTCAAAAAAAAGCACTAAAAAGTAAAAAATAACTGATTGGTAGTTTTCATTTACTATACATACCTAATCAAATATTTTGAAGTCGGTGTGCTTTGCTTTGTATGGGCTGGCACCGATTTCGAAAATATTTGATTAGGTATGTATTTAATAGGTAGGCTTTGAATACTTAGCCAAAGCACACCGACTTCGAAAATATTTGATTAGGTATGTATAGTAAATGAAAACTACCAATCAGTTATTTTTTACTTTTTAGTGCTTTTTTTTGAAGTCGGTTTTAATTTTTTTGTTAAAAAGTTTTTATTTTTCCCCTTTTAGTGTACACAGTAGTAGCGAAGTAAGAATTCTAACGTGTTAGGCTTGTCAAATCAAACAAAATAAGCCCAAACTCAAAGTATCTACTATTAGCCGTTGAAGAGTTCCACCTATCCACCTTCTGGCCTTACAATCAGATCAGGTCAATAATACCGAACCACTGTACTATCAACGGAAATAGAAACAGTTGCAAATTTAAAGTTAATATGACAATTAGAAGTAGGTTAAATTCATCATTAGCTATTTTTCCACCCTTAGGGGTGGTATTTTTTTTTGAAATTTAAATGGGACCAATCTGGAAGTATACCCTTTCAAACAACACAAAAATTGTCCAAATCGGTTAATAAATGACGGAGTTCTGAGGTAACAAACATAAAAAAAAAAAACATACAGTCGAATTGAGAACCTCCTCCTTTTTGAAGTCGGTTGAAAAGGTTTTTTTTAAAGTCGGGAAATGCATTTACTCAGCTAGAAGAGCCGGGACTTTCCACCAGAAAACCCATTGGAACTATCCCAGTACCCTTATGCATAAAATCAAGACACATTGACGGCTGCCTCTCAAGGCAGATACACCACCCAGCAATGTGAGACACGTCCCAGTGTGTAGCTTGGCTTCATGCCCCGCAGGATTTCCGGACGCTAACGTTCCTCCACGATCCAAGATAGATCATAAAATTACCTTGAGAATATTAAGAACAACCAATTTAAATTCCCAAAGCAGGGGTGGGGACAAATAATAACCACATTCTTATCTTACTCAGTTTTTAGTGAAAAGTATGAGAAAATATTATATAATAGTTGTAATAAAGCTCTTATTATGCAGGTAATGTGTGAACAAAGTAACTTCAAGTGACAATTAATTTTTATTTGTCGTTTTGTATGTATGTATTCAGCCCTTTTTAACGTCTCACTGCTGGGCATGGTTCCCACCCTTCAATATGAGGGGGACCAGGCCATAGTCCACCACGCTGGCCAAGTGCAGATTGGCGGACTTCACATGTCTTTTAGAAACTTGCTAAGTTCTCTCAGATATGCAGGTTTCTTCACGATGTTTTCCTTTACCGTTCAGACAAGTGGTAATCATGTTGGAAATGATTCGCACATGAAAATATCAGAGGTGTGAGACTGAGCAACCACTGCCTTTTATGTTATATTAATAGAGAGTTCATCTCATTTGTTTTAAAATTTCTAAAAACTACATAAATGGAAATACAAAGGACATACTATAACGATGGATAGATTTTAACATAGGTGTAGGTAATGACATTGCCCTTTTGTGACGGGAATTTTCGTAAGTTTCATTATTCTATTTTATAGCTATAATTACAGGTTCGATTCCTGCAATAGTTAAAAAGTTGTCATTATTATATTACTGCATTGCCAAAACTATAATTCATTGCGAGTTTGATGTAAAACCTCGATATTGGGATGAAACTTTGTCTAAAGTCGTTATTTACATTAACGACTGTATCAGTCCATAAATGGTGCTTTCGATGAAATTATAATGGCTTTTAAAACGTATCAATCATGTATTTAAAATATTATTTGCGGAAATAATATTGTTAGCTAGCAGTTTTATATGAATGAAATAACATATATTTTAATTTATGGATTTGTATATTGAAAAATATAACAAAGAATAAGTAGGTAAAATAATCTATCTTTATATATATATAATTCTTCTGTGAGTGTGTATGTCACTGAACTTCTCTCAAACGACTGGACCGATTTTGATGAAATTTTTTGTGTGTGTTCAAGGGGATCTGGGAATGGTTTAGATTCACAATTTGAATAATAATTTTCATCAAAATGGTCCAGAATGTTTTAGCTTATTAAAAAAGTTTGAAATTTTCAAATTAAAGACGTGTAGACAGGACAACGTCTGTCGGGTCCGCTAGTACATATAATAAAATTGTAACTAAGCCGAATCTGTACAGTAAATATTTCTTGGAAAATCTTATTGAAAAAAAAAAAACATTATTATCGATACAGAGGCCGAATCTATAGTTTTTAGAATTTTTGTCTGTCTGTCTGTTACCGCATAACAGAAAAACCACTGGAGGGATTTTTATGAAATTTGGTATGGTGATAGCTGGTTGTCCGGGTCAACATATAGGATACTTTTTATTGCGAGAAAATGTCTCATTTCTGAGAAAAAATACAAAAACTGCAATGTAAGAGTATACTAATATGTAAAACCTAAGAATGCTAGTAGAAAAAAAGTTAAATAACATAGTGTTTATAAATATATTCAGCCTTTTTTAAACGTCCCACTGCAGGGCACGGGCCTCACTTCAATAAGAAGGGGATCGGGCCACAGTCCACCACGCTGGCCGAGTGCGGGTTGGCGGTCTACACATGTCTTTTGAAAACTTGCTAAACTAGACTTATAAAGTTATAAAGCAAAACTTATCTAATTATAAAATTTGTTCCAAATCGTTAGAGCCGTGATGGGTTCCCCAACAGACCGACGGACAGATAAAAATTCTACAAGCTATAGTTTTGGCATCGACATCGATATTAATGTCTATTTCAATAAGATTTTTGTAAAAGTATTCAATGTACAGATTCAGCTCAGAATTTTATTATATGTAAGTATAGAGAAGATAGACTTTAAACATCACGGCTAGGCGAAAAGAAGATAGTAACAGCTCACTCTCCTCACTTTCTGTTTTGTTCTCTATTTATTGATATATATACTCTTACAGGTTGATATCTTTTTGTAACTACATCGTGGCATATGGACATTCAAGACTAGAGCCAAGTACGCAGTACTATTTACTATTTAGGCATGTATTCAGCCCTTTTTAACGTCCCACTGCTGGGCACGGGCCTCCCTTCAGTACGAGGGGGATCAGGCCATAGTCCACCACGCTGGCCAAGTGCGGGTTGGCGGACTTCACATGACTTTTGAAAACTTGCTAGGTTTTCTCAGACATGCAGGTTTCCTCACGATGTTTTCCTTCACCGTTAAGACAAGTGGTAATAATGTTGGAAATGATTCGCACATGAAAATATCAGAGGTGCAAGACCCGGGATTTGAACTCGCTTCACTCGGTTTCCCAAGCGTGCGCGTTACCACTGGGCTACCACGGCCTTTAGGCATGCCATGCTTTATTTAGTGTAAACAGATGGTCGTCGTATGTAATATTTATCCATTCATTTTTTTTATTCAGTATAGCAGCAGTGTATCATTACAAGGATTAAAAGATTTGTCATCCTAGCTCTAATTCAGGGGTTATTCATTTCTAATTTGGATATTATTTTTTACATTTTATAAATATACTAATATTAGGAAATAAAATGTGTCAAATACTTTATTTACACAAGAAACCAAAAAGAGGAAAATAAATAAAAATACAGCACAAATATGTAACACAATCAAGAATCGAATCTGCAATCCATTTTACTTACCAACGCTTTACAAAAAACTTTCAAATATCGCTACTTAATAGACTATTATTACTTAGCTTTAGCAATCTTTTAAATTCAAGACGTAATAAAAGTAAGAAGTATTCACTTTACGCGCTTTAAAGCTCTCCAATAGTTAATTAAAATTGTTACTTTAATAACGTTTCATACTAAATTCATATACTTAGATAATATTTAAAAATATAATAAATCGATAATATGCTATGAATATATATTGTATAGGTGAATCTTATCTATTAAAGTATGGAGGGTAGAAGTAAGGAGGACCGTCTTGTATGGGCGATTAGTTGATAGAAACTTTTTAACAAAAAAATAAAAACCGACTTCAAACAAAAGCATTAAAAAGTAAAAAATAACTGATTGGTAGTTTTCATTTACTATACATACCTAATCAAATATTTTTGTGCTTTGGCTAAGTAATGAAAGCCTACCTATTAAATATATACCTAATCAAATATTTCCGAAATCGGTGCCAGCCCATATAAAGCAAATTATTGTTCGAACACTCACCGAAATAGCGCTAGTGTAGGAAGGAAATGAAACTGATATGAATTAACCAGTTATAAACTGAGTGAAGTGTGCTGGGTTGAAAAATTTAATATTTTTTATTCCTTTATTTCCGCATATTTCTCAATGATTTGCCTAAGAGCATGGATATGATCAAGTACTAAATAGTTTCTTCTAAAACCTGCCTGTTCTATTGGCTGTTGCTCATCGAGTTTTCCTTCCATTCGCTTGAGTAAGATCTTTGCAAATATTTTGTACAGGTTGGACATCAAACTTATGGGCCGGTAGTTTCCTATATCGTAGTGATCACCTTTTTTGTACAGAAGGATTATATTAGATTTAGTCCATTGCTGTGCAATCGTTTCTGTGTTGATGATCTCATTGAAGATTTCTTTGAGAATAGGAGATATTGTCTGTTTCGCTTGTTTTAGTACTTCGTTATTTATTCCATCGAGTCCTGGATCTTTATCGTATCTTTGGGTTTCTATTCCCAATTCTATTTCATCCTGCGTGATGCTGGATACGGATGAGATTTCTAACAATTTTATTTCTTTTTCCGCTATGGTACTTTCATATAGTCAATATATAGGATACTTTCTATTGCGGGACAGAAACTTAGGAATTCTAACCATTAAAACGTACTTAGTGACGAACTCGAGCGGACCGAGGTTGAGTCCCTAAATATGATAGTTGAGTTATATAAATCTTAAAAATATTAAAATTTTTAAGATAGCTTACCAAATAGTACTTCTTGTTATTGCTAATCATATGATAAATTTTCTATCTTGTATTTTTTTATATCTCATGATCATCACATACTATAAGAATTTTGCATCTGTGTATATCTAAATGATATAGTTTAGGCGACATCAGGAGCTACACAGACACTCGCCCTCTTGCGACCACACTACCCACAGATTAGGCATTTGAGCATAGCCTAATTAACCAATACTAATGTTCATCTATTGGTCGAATTTCAACCATAAACCTTATTGGAAATTCAAGGGAAACATACATGAATAGAATTTATCTAACTATATAAGAAAAACTTACTGTTTCTAAATTATTTTATTGATAGCGCTAAAGCTCAATAGTTTCTAAGCAAAAATCTATACATATAATAAAATTGTAACTTAGTCGAAACTGTACATTAAATATTTTCTGGAAAACTTTATTGAAATAAACAATATTATCGATACAGAGGCCGAATCTATATTTTTTAGAATTTTTGTCTGTCTGTCTGTCTGTTACCGCATCACAAAAAACCACTGGAGGGATTTTGATGAAATTTGGTATGGTGATAGCTGGTTATCCGGGTGAACATATAGGATACTTTTTACCCTGGGAAAATATCTCATTTCTGAAAAAAAATACAAAAACTGCAATATAAGAGTATACTAATATGTAAAACCTAAGAATTTGGTTTTTGGTCATCTGAACGCGGGCGGGGCCGCAGGCAATGCTAGTACGTAATATATGATAATATATGTATATTATGTGTGTTAAACATTATTTAACGTGATAACAATCCTCTCACGGCAAAGGAAAACATTTTGAGGAAACTTGCGTGTGTGGGAGAATCTAGCAAGTTTTCGAAAGAACATGTAAAATTTGCCAACCCGTACGTTAGTCTATCGTTCTAAGTTACTTAGGAACACCACTAATTAATTAGACGAAATAGACATAGAAGTGTTACTTCCATCAACATTATAGACTTCACAGTGGTGCCACTTGAGCTCAAGCAGCAATGGAGATCAATAAAAACAAAATCCAAAAAAAGGGTAAATTTTCGATAGGATTAAAACGATATCAAACATAAATTGCTTTCAAAACAATTTGTCCGGACGCGTAACCTATGCGTACAGGTCGAATTCAATTTGCAAGCTTCGTCGAATGTGTTGACTCGTGTAAATTTCCATTATGGAAATTTTGAGGAACTACCCCGATGTTGTTGCACTGTTGTATTTCAGTTACTCTTGTATAGGGAACAGATACGAGTAAATGGTTCTCTAAACATCTATTTCCTGACCGGTATATTGGGTAAGTATATTTTAATATTTGGAACTTTTATAATCTCGTCGAAAAAACAACAAATTAGTCTAACAATTTGTTGTACTTTCAGTAAGTTTTTGCACGATGTTACTCGAAGCATTGAGTTACATTAGATGTTACATTAAGAGACATTTGTATGGTCATTACGGGCTTTCGTGCCTTCAGATCAGAGCTTCGTCTTTCGAGAACTATTTTGGTACTCTCAGACATGCAGATTTTCTCGCAATGTTTTCCTTCAACTCATTGTCAGTAGAAATCTTATTCAAAACCTTTCGTGTATAAAAATCTCACTTCCAAGATCCTGGTCCTCGGAGAATATAGCTTAAACCTACACCTGGCTTTGCGTGCAATCGAACTGCCAATAAGCTACTGCTGCTTTCAAAATAACAAATATAAATAAAACTTATTTAAAAGTTAAATTAATAATCCACTATACTAGAACTTTAATAGATTGCAGTTGGCAGAAGTTCAAATTGCGGCATTCTTTATGAAAATATAAATCAACGTGACCACGTACCTGGGTGCGGTTAAATCATTTACTCGTATATTCGAATATGAAAACTATCAGCGAAATCACTCGCTATTGTACTTATAGTACTTCAGTTTGGTTTTTGATAAATCTTTATGAAAAAAATCTAATAAAATTCTCTCACTTTTAGTCTTCACGGTATATTGAGAGAGAAATATGGAGAGACAGTATTCTGCTGAACGAATCTGTCACGGAAACAACATTAGTAATGCAAGAAACATTATAATGCCCAAGCTAAATGCTATTGAGAATTTTGTACAGAAACTTTTGAAACATAGAAATCTAATCCAGGTTCTCTTGATTTTACATGCTTGCCACTAGATCTATGAGGCAGTTATACATTTATAATTTTCCCACTTCAAAGAGGAAAGCGGAGTAGAAAATTTATCACTTTTTGGGACGTAATATATTTCGTTTATAATTAGGTAATTTTCTTAATACAAAATCATTTTGTAAAGTATATAATAATTTTAAAAAAGGCACTTTCAAGGGTGAGGCTTATACGTTAAAAAAAGACATGAAAATTGGGCCACGGTTAACAAATAACATCGTGTAACAAAATAAAATCGAGAACCCCTTTATTTAGAAGTCGGTCAATAAGTATTAAGTAACATTACACATTACAAACGTGTCATAACGCTAACAAAGGATCGTAAAACAAGGCTTCTGGTTTATTTCATATTCTATACACTCGTATCTTATCTACACCATCTAATCTAATATTAGAAAAGAAAAAATAAAGATTTTTATATGTTTGTTTGTAATGTAAAAAACCACTTAATCGATTTAAAAAAAATACCTATAGAAAGCTACATTATCAGATAGTAACTATCAGATAGTAACATGGGCTGTTTTTTATTTTTTTTAAATTAGAAGTTCCCATGAAAATTGACATAATGTAACCCAAGGTTGCAAAATATTGGCTATAAATCATTATTTGGCTCGCGCTGCGAAAACTATTGTAGTCAGCCCTTTTTAACGTCCCACTGCTGGGCACGGGCCTCCCTTCAAAGCTCCTCCCTTCCAAGTGCGGGTTGACGGACTTCACATGTCTTTTGAACGCTTGCTAGGTTCTCTCAGACATGCAGGTTTCCTCACGATGTTTTCCTTCACCGTTAAGACAAGTGGTAATCATGTTGGAAATGATTCGCACACGAAAATTTTAGAGGTGCGAGACCCGGTATTTGATCTCGCTTCACTGAGTTTCCCAAGCGAGCGCGTTATCACTGGGCTACCACTGCCCAAAATAATGTACTATATGTTTATAGAACTCATAATTACCCACAAAAAATTCTGTGAGGCTATATGTCTAACTATTATAATTATTAGTCACAATAGCCGCTAATACCGCTTTTTGTTCAAATCTATACTACGAGAGTATTATAAAGAGATAAAATTTGTGAGTTTATGACGTTGTAGGAGGTAATATCTGGATCAACTGAGCCGATATAGATGAAATTTGGTAAAAAGATAGTTTGAGACCTGGGAGGGACATAGGAAACATTTTATCCCTGAAATCATCCCTTAAAGGGGTGAAAACGGGAATAAAAGTTTGTATGGGGAATTAGTTATAAAATAAAGAGTTTGCTTTTCTATAGTTTGAAAGCGGGCGAAGCCGCGGAAACTGCTAGTACTAAATTATAACACGTAGAATCAAAATATGATGACACTCGTATCATGATATTAGTCATTATCCAACAAAATAGTATCATATCAAGGTTGATTATTACATCCTTTACTATATACAATACAATGCCTCTTAAATCATTCGAATGGGACCTTCATTTAAATTTATTACCTAAAACTTACCTAGATTAAAATATAATTAGGTCTAAATGAGAAAAAACAAAACATAAAATGAACGAAATTTAAATTAATGCTTCATAACTATTTGTTACTAATTTTCGCCTACGCTATTATAAAATATCGAACTATATTATTTCTGAAAACATGCTTTATAAAATAATTTTGGTTAAACCAAATTATGACGGTACAATTTTTAATTAAGCTATCAATTAAGCTAACATAATAGACGATTTAGTTACCTAAATCTGTAAATGATTCGTATCTTCACAATTATGGTGTTCAAGACAAAAAAGCTAATTTAAGCTATTTTTAACAAGTTTTTTTTCTTTATTTTACCGTATATATATATATATATATATATATATATATATATATATATATATATATATATATATATTATAATAATAAATGTGATATACTACATCCTTTAGTATGTCTTTCCTTCAACACGACTAGAAGAGCTAAAGAATGCCATAGTATATATTTTTTTATTTGGGACCTTTCTTTATGTACATCTTATATGATATCTTTTCACTAGTGACTTACTATCGCTTCGCTTTGGGCTCGTCTCTAGACAAAAATAAATCTGTCCCATGGGAACCGTACATTTTTCCGGGATATATAGCCTATGTATTCCTCAATATACGGGCTATCTATTGTAAAAAGAATTTTTCAAATCGGATTAGTAGTTGTTGGGATTAGCGCGTTCAAACAAATAAACAAACTCTATCTCTTTATAATATTAGTAGGTATAAATTAAAAAATAATAGTAAAAATTAGTTTATAATTGGCTTGGATAAAAATAAGATACAGATGAATTAAGTAGCTCTTTTTTCAGTTGGTCAATTATACAACGTGTTTAGCCCTTTTTAATGTCCTATTGCTGAACACGGTCTTCCTTCACATTCAAAATTACGAGGGCGACCAGGTCATGTCCTCCACGCTGACCAAGTGCCAGTTGGCGGACTTGTTACGTTCTCTCAGGCAGGGTTTCATGATGTTTTCCTTCACCGAAAGGCGAGTGGTAATCATGTTGAAAACGATTCGTACATGAAAATATCAGAGGTGCGATTCCCGGGACTTGAATCCGTTTCACTTTTTTTTCCAAGCAAGCGCGTTACTAGGACACCACTCACCACTCTCAATTATAATTAAATGTGATAAAAAAACCCTAAACCTTTAATTCCTAAATGTATTTGTTATCTATTTTCATAGTTGTAGTTCAAAACACGTACCTATATATATATATATATATATATATATATATATATATATATATATATATATATATATATATATATATATATATATATCAAATCACTGTAACATGCTCCGGTAAATCTTAACACATGTTGTATATCGAACATAATTCCGAGTATTAGTTTATCAATTCTACATACGCTACTAATTATGTTAGTTGAGGTCACCGTGTGGCTAAAACCACATAATTATATCAACTAGCAGAACCCGCGGCTTCGCTCGCGCTAAAACTACAAAAAAATATCTAAAAAGTTAATTTCATACAAACTTTCATCCTCTATTTTACCCCCTTATAGGATGAATTTCAAAAAGTGCTAAATTACGTATTTATTTAATTTTATTGAAGAGCATTAGTACTAAGTTTCTAAGTAATTCTGATCGTTAATATTTTTTTGAATTGTATTATAATATGTTTTCCCGTGGGAATGAGATAATCTCCCGCGGTAAAAAGTAGCCTCAGTCACTCTCTAGCCCTTCAACTATCTCCACACACAAATCACGTCAATCAGTCTCTCCGTTTCGACGTGAAAGAAGGACAAACAAACAAACAAACAAACAAACAAACAAACAAACAAACAAACAAACAAACAAACAAACAAACAAATACACCTTCACATTTATAATATTAGAATGGATACATACATGAAGTCAATGGTTATATGATCTTATTATAAAGGGATAAAGCAAGGTACAACTTACAAGGAATAACTTGTAGATATTGCCATCAATAGATACAATGATTTCTTAGAACAGTATAAATATAAACTTTTATTACGCTGTAGACTTGTTCGCAATTAAGAAAAATGTTTAGTTAACAAAATTTGTTTTCTTTATTATTAAGGAAGATAAGGAAAAAGAAAGACAACTTTGTAATGTAGTCCAATCAAAAAAAAACCAACCCTACATCCGCTATTTTGCGAAATCTGTTTTGTCGGATTATAGAATACGTGGAATGTTGTACAACGGACATCAAATAATAATCATAACAAAAGCTACGTTATTAGAACTGTCCAAGACTCTTACTTACCATTTATAAATAAATTTTCGAAAATCTTATATGTATAAAGTAGCGCCACACTCGCTTTGCTTCGGGCTCGTCCCTAGAACAAATCTATCCCACGGGATCTGTACATTTTTCCGGAATAAAAAGTAACCTATGTGTTATTCCAGACTATAGTTCATCACTGTATCAAATTTCATCCAGATTCGTTCGGCCGTTCTGGCGTAAAAGAGTAACAAACATGGATGGATGTTCCATCCTCACAAACTTTCACATCTATTATCTATACTAATATTATAATGAGGCAGAGTTTGTTTGTTTGAACGCGCTAATTTGAGGAACTACTAATCCGATTTGAATAAATATTTTTGAATTAGATGTCCCGTTTGTTGAGGAAGGCTATAGGCTATATATCATCATGCTACACCCAAGGGAACGGATACCATATACCAATACCATAAATGTCAACAAATCGGGCAGACTTCCATATTATATAAATACATATAACATAAAGTCAAAGAGTTTTTTTTGTAGATAGAACTCGGGCGAAGCCGCGAGTTCTGCTAGTTTATAATATTAGTATTGATCGCAACAGTCTAGATTATATGTTGATTCTTTATAGTTTTCAGAACATCAGGTTATAGATACGCCTAAAGAATTAAAGTCTTAAAAACAATCCATTTGAAATACATTTCTAGCACAAGATTGATGCCACTTTCAATCACCGTATTACTACCGCACGTTTCAATAATAAATAAATAGTGCTAAAACTGTTTCATGGATTCGGAAATCGCTTAAATAAACAATATATCCGTATTTACGTTAAAAAAACTTATATCCCATACGTGCGTAACAAACGAACAGCGTATATTCTGATACAAAACGCATACGGCACGAATTTTAATAAGCCTTGTGAACAACAATTTCCGACCTCCTAAATAAAATAGCAGGTAACTCTTCCGATAACGTTTTTGGGATTTAGGTATATATCCATATCAATATTATAAATGTGAATGTAACTCTGTTTGTTACCTTTTCACGACTAAACAGCTGATCCAATTTAGATGTTATTTAGTGAGGAGATAGATAGTTTGAGACTCTGAGAAGGACATAGGATTTTATCCCGTAAATTACCCCTTAAGAGGGGTGAAAATGGGGATGATGGGGTTTGTATGGGGTTTGTATGGGGAAGCAACCTCGGAGCGAACCCGAGCGAAGCGAGGTGAGTCGCTAGTCTATACAGATAAATAAAATTGAAGTGTCTATTTGTAATGTCGAAATAACAGCGTTTTACTAAATGCACGGTACTTATAAGAAAAACACACCTTTTTTTAATTTTTGCCTGTCTGTCTGTTCCGGATAATCTCTGAAACAGCTAGACTGATTTTGACGGGACTTTCACTGGAAGATAGCTGATGTTATAAGGAGTAACATAGGCTACTTTTATTTTAGAAAAAGAATTAGGGTTCCGCCCAAAAAAATTAAATTAAAAAGATGTACTAAATTGAAAAGATGGGTCGGAAATGTTATCATATTATGGTATTTTATTTATTTGATGATGCTTTAATCCTTAGAAATGTTTGTCTTAGGTGCATGAGGATAAATTAGAACTCAGTTAAGCGAGTGTTTGTATAGGTCCTACATGGTTTATTCATCATCATCACATGGTTTATACCTTTAATACGAGTATGTTGATAATGGTCGCTTAGTTATTTGAGAAACAAAAATAAATGTTCCCGTCTTCCATAATCTACAACTTTAGTGTAATAACGCTCTATACAGTGTATATAATTTAATTACATTTTATATACATAATACAACCTCAACGTAGTTTGTTTTTTATACCTGTTTATAACCATAACGAATTGCTGTTTTATATCATAATCATTAATAAAACGTAAACGACCAAAGTTGTATGTTAAAGCATATTTTAACAGATACTGCTTCCTCAGTAAGACTAATAATAATCTATGTTACATGATGATGTTCTCCTCGCCGATTCCGGCCACGGCGGCCAATCTCATTGAGACTAGCCAACTGCGCAGGAGATATTATAGTGCACAAGTGTACGCGCAGACACAAGTGCACTCTCTATTCCTGTCACTCTCATACTCCGTTTGGACGACCATTCGACACGACCAGTGAGAGTTAAGACGCAGGACCGACGGCTTTACGTGCTCTCCGAGGCACAGGGGAGAAACACCGCCAACTTCCCAACTCCGGGCTGTTACTGAGGCTTACTATACAGAAAGACTCAATAACTAAACTTGGCCCGACCTGGGACTCGAACCCAGGACCTCCGAGTGTGCAGCCGTACATGCTAGCCGCTACACCACCGAGGCAGTTACATATGTACTATATAAATAGGCAGATAAAAAACAGTTCAGTATTTAGTATGTACCCTTTTCTCCTTTGTTTTTTAACCGATTTCTTTTCTTTTTTTAGTAGGTATTGACGAGTCTTAGCGTTATCAATGACAAAATTTTGGAAACAATTATTTGTACATAGATAGATGAATTTTATTCTTATATAATTTTTCCTCATATTCTCTATATGGATTATGGTCGAAATTCAAAGACTTTTTTGCATTTCCACATACCACCTATCTACATAAATAGAATAACCAATACTACCCACTAAAACCCAACAAAACCTCTCCCGTTTTACTTGCACCACCTCCCAGCTTTCAGCGTTTCTTGGCTTCACGCTCAGCTTGGTTGCCGGACGTTAATGAGCCTTGGGGGAAGGTGGAGGAGAGGGCGCGGGGGGGGGGGGCGAATTTTAACCACTCGTTGAACACTAGTTCATACAAAATGTTTATTTGAACTCTGAATAACTACACCCATCAACTATTATCATCGCCACATACGGAGTATTTCATAACTGTAAAACTAGAGCAGAGTAATAAGACTATTAGTAAGCCCTCTGTCTGTCATTACATAAATGAAAATTACGCACGACCTTTACTGTGAAGTAATAATAACATACATAATTTTATCATATTAATTAAGTGAACGAGGTGGACTCGCTTGTAGGAAGGATCCGAATTTTAAGTAATGTTCAATTTTTATGTTAATACGAGTATTCAAACTTTATCCAGAATTTATATTTACAATTAGAATATATCTCATATCATAGCTTCCTACGTAGTTATGTCAGTAGATCTATATAATCGTGAACAACGTTTTCCATTCGATAAATATGAAATAATAAACTAAGATCAAAATTGGCTGTAATAGACAAACAGGAGCAGTGGTAACGTACTCACTTTAAACCAAGTGAAACGGATTCAAATCCGATTCTTTTATTTTTTTTAAAGCGATTCTTTGCAATTGATTACCTACCACGTGTTAATGCGTTAAAAACAATATTCTGAGAAAATATACATGTATGTGGGAAATGAAGTAGTTTACGAAAGATATGTGAAATCCGCCAACATGCACTTGGCCAGCGTGATGGACTATGGCTTGATCCACCTCGCACTGCAAACAGGCCCGAGCCGAACAGTGGGGTATTAAAAAGAACTAAAATTTTGCATTTAACGTAGCGGTCAAACAGAGACCGAAAGAGTTTCGATCTTTCATGAAGGAAACCTTTTAACACCTCCAGGTAAATTTCTAAGAAATTTAATAATATTCTAAGAAATCTATTGTTAACTGACACGCCGGCGTGTCCGCGATCGTGGAGGGAATAATAATTTAATTGTCTGTTAGGCCCCTTATTATATAGATAAACTAGCATTGCCCGCGGCTCCGCCCGCGTTCAGATGACTAAAAACCAAATTCTTAGGTTTTATGTATATTAGTATACTCTTACAATGCAGTTTTTGTATATTTTCTCAGAAATGAGATATTTTCCTGCGGTAAAAAGTATCCTATTTCATCAAAATCCCACCAGTGGTTTTTCCGTGATGCGGTAACAGACAGACAGACGGACGGACAGAAAGACAGACAGACAAAAATTCTAAAAACTATAGATTCGGCCTCTGTATCTTTATGTATAATAAAGTCTATTTCAATAAAATTTTCCAAATAATATTCAATGTACAGATTCGGCTTAGTTACACTTTTATTATATGTATAGATAATAAAATCATTAAATCAAAACAGTTAAATAGTTGACCGATTTTACAAATTAACAGTATCGCGCATATTGATTGGCGTATAACGTGGTTATTAACATTGTACGGTTACGACGTGACGCATTTTCCCATATCAGAGTTTAACGATCGTTAGATAAGAATTTACACATGTTACTGATTATTTATTTTTTACACTGTATAATTTTTATAATAAATATATACTTATGCATTTTTCTAGTTTACTTTTTTTTATATATTGTGATATATTTACTCTATTATTTACACCTTCCCTCTTGCAGTTTGCTATCTCCTACACCTAAAGGTTGCCTGGAAGAGATCGCTGTTTTAGCGACTAGGCCGCCTCTTGTACATTTCTATTCTGTGTTTATTTATTTTTCTTTTATTCTTGGTGTACAATAAAGAGTTTATTATTATTATTAATTTTTCTAGTCTTTTTATCAAAATTTAAAATCATAAATGGTAGGGCCATTTTTTTTTCTTTTATTTTCTAAATATATAAACATGGCTATGTAAATTAAAATTAATTCATTTTATAATAACTGTTGACTGTAATACGATATGTCAATGCGTCACATAATTATTCAGCTCAATTTGTTGATGCCAAATAAAGTTGGCGGCGTATTCAACAATAAAATAACCACGTGAACGAAACCGCATATATGTACGTATTAGGTAAAACTAGTACATACTTAAGTGATATATAAATTAAATATTACAAATTCGTTGAAAAATATACTGTTGACATAAAGATAAAGTCTGGTCTGATAACGAGTCTTTAACTAAGGAAGTTAACCAAGAACTTCGCATGTTCAACGTTCCAAACTATCTGGTCAGTGCGATAAGACGGTCCTCTAGTTCCTGAGTGTCGTGATAGACCAAGGCTGTTTACTTTGGAATTTTTATACATTTTCAAGACTATTTTATGACTAACAACTGACAAACACCCACCTGCAGTTACACTCGTGTATTTGTGCTTTAGTGGCATACCCTTTGTTTAGGAGGTGATTTCAGATTTAGGATTTAAATGATTCAGTTTCATTTTATTTAAATAATGACATTGTAATTTATTTTTAATAAATAATTGCTACATCTAGATAGTTCTATTAAAAACCGTCTAACTTTATCGAGTGATGCGTGAGCTTACAAACACAATACATTACAAGAATGGGCGGGCAACTCTCAAGTGTTTTACTTCAATTTTCTGTGTATAGATGATAATACTAGTGACTCACCCTCGCTTCGCTTCGGGTTCATCTCTAGACAAAAAAAAATTATCCCACGCGAACGTACATTTTTCAGACTATAATCTATCTCTGTGGCTAATTTCATCCAGAGCCGTTCAGCCGTTCTGGCGTGAAAGAGTAACAAGCATCCATCCATCCTCACAAACTATCACATTTATATATCTTTATATATATAATTCTTCTGTGAGTGTGTATGTCACTGAACTTCTCTCAAACGTCTGGACCGATTTTGATGAAATTTTTTGTGTTTGTTCAAGGGGATCTGGGAATGGTTTAGATTCACAATTTTGTCCGCTGGACAATGTTTTTTTAATTAATTTTTAATTTATTAGTAGTTGTTGATTTTGGAATGTTTTACATTGGATCCGACAGACGGCGCTACCATCGCAGTGTCAAATTTTAAATAATATTCGAATTTTAATTTTAGTCTGTCCCGACAGTTAGCGCTGCGATCAAATTAGAAAAAAGTTTTGTTATCATTGTAGACAGGACAACGTCTGTCGGGTCCGCTAGTATATATATATAATATTAGTAGGAATATACACTGAAAATAGATAAAAAAGAAGTATTTTATAAAAATATTGGATAAGTGTGAGTTAAAAGTATAAACTTTTATATTTTATGTATAAATTTATATTGTATGTATAAAATTATAAAATCGCAATTTTTTTATATGTGATGTAACAAATTTACTGTTTTCCAATTTATCCCTTTACTTGTGCTAAAAGACATTGCTTCTTGCCAAATTTCATGAATCTAGGTCAACAGGAAGTACCGTTTAGGTTTTGATTCCCTTGCGAGTGTCAAAATATGCGACATAAAACTGCCGTATCTTTTGATTGCATTGACTAATTTAGAGTTTTTCACCTCTTCAAGGGATTTCAGACCTGAGTATTCGATATTAATTGCAGCTTAATACCTCCGCGCGTTCTTAAGAAAAAGGGTCTTGACAGATAGACGGACGGACCGACAGACAGACAGACTAACAGACAGACGGACAACGAAGTGATTCTATAAGAGTTTCTTTTGCCTTTTGAGGTATGGTAATGATAATTAAATTTCATAATGAGCATAGATATATTGTTCAAATTAAGTAACTTTGCTTATAAATAAATTATTTGTGATCGAACTTTGTAGTTTTACACATTATGCCACACTTCAACAACATTCCATGATATGAAAGTATACGAGACGAGAAGCCGCAAGCTAATTAACAATAGAAAAATGAATTGAAACAAAAGTAAGAAATAGAAATAAAATCTTATAAAAAGATTAATTTGTTAAATAACAAAAGAAAAATATACGTGTCGAATTAGAAACCTTCTTTTTTTCGTCGGTAAAATTAAAAAACCAAAATTGATTATTAACCTAATAAAATTAGATATAATACAATGAACTAAAAGTGACAGAAAATCTGGCTAATAAACAATTTTAAACTTTGCCATATTATACCTACTCATGAATACAGATAAAATATAAATAGAGCAAAGCGTTTTGCTTGAATACATTGACCGTACCATTTTAATCCTTAACGCGTTTAATATGCAAATAATTACAAAATATATAGCTGTTGGCCACAAAAATAAAGATAAATAAATTTTATAGTGCAGTAGAAAGAAACTCATTCTTTAATTTATAATTTTAAAATATGAAAACTTTTTATTATAAACAAAAAAATAAAAAGAAGCTGATTTATCATAAAATCTGAATTTATAAAGAGAACTTTTACCTACTCTTTGTGATTCACAGAAAATTTATTTATATCCAAACTACAAATCAATATACTCGTACTATCTTAAGCCAATTATTATTTGTTTCATAAAAATGGCATTATGCAATAAACGTTATCATACTCTTTCATATCACATTTCTTTTTGCCTGCGGCTTCGTCCGCATTGAATACGAGGCAGGGATAAAAGCCTTTGTCCGTGCACATAATACAATCTATATACTTGACAAATTTCACCTAAATCTGCTCAGCGGTTTAAGTGTGAAAAATGAACAAACAGAGAGGAAATTAAGCTATCTTCACATAAATATAATTTTAGTATGGACATTATGAATAGTACGCGTAGTAAGAATGAGAAATCATTTTATAATTCGTATACACTCGCGATGTAACACTACCTACCGGAGTTAACAGGCGGGATCGCGTGATATCAAAGGCTTTAAACGTTCGGCGAAGAATAGAGGCGTAAAACTGCCTACATTTTATTATAACTTCTTATGATACTAACTAAAATTAACTTTAAATTAAGTGATATATATAACTTTGAAGTCAATGGTATAGGAAAAAAAACGGATGTTCTGGGTATGTAAGTGAAAAATTTCTCTGGAAATTATGTCTCACACATGCCTCACTCCAATTTTAGTGGTTTTCCTTTTATTAAGTACATTACCCTTGTTAATTTTCATTACTATGTACATTGTACTTTCTACAACCTTTTCAAGTACTTGGTGCTACAGTAAAATTTATCCTATCATCCTACTAAAATAAAAAATAATAATAATCACTTCATCATCAATCAACAACAATCGATATTAACGTACCTTTATACCATGTCGTTGTCATGACAATGATCAGAATAATATTCTATTTTGCGCCTATTACAGAACAAAAACAATGGACGAAGAGATAAATGAGGGCAAAGGTGGAGTTATCTCTAAAAGAGATCTCTTCCAGCCAACCAATAGAAGTGAGAACAATGTTGTAAAACGGCTCACAGTAGTGCAGATAAAGGTAACAAATGGATTTTAAAAAGTCCGACTTTTTGTGTTTTATATCAGAATGGTAGTATAATTGTTATAATTCACGTACAAATATTTTGGATAGGCTTGTGAGTACTAGGTTTTATATGATAAGTACTCATATCGTTAAAATAACAAAAAAAATGATCTTCATATATTTTGATTCGTAGCCGCTTTTTTAAAATTATACCCTTCTAGCGTGTGCTCACGCCTTTACTCGCGCAAAGTATTTATGTACCAGAATAATTCATCTTTAGGTCTTCGCAGCAAAAACTCGGGGCTTTTATAAAAAATATAGCTTTTAGACCCCCTTAATAAGGCCATGTCGCAAAATCGTCTCCTACTTAACTGCCAAATTTAAGATTCACAGATCAAGTAGTTTCAAGATTTCGTGTTTATTCAGTGACTATACGTAATAGTAAACTTGATGTGAAGTCAGAAATAATTTATCAACTCTGAGATAGATTCAGATAAATGCTGGGCGCAGCTTCCTGGCAGCCAATGCGACCTTTACCGATCTACTCTGTACTGAGTCTATAAAGGGGTCGCCTCTGCATTCTTTATTGACCTAATGATCTATTTCTATTTACTGAGTTTATCGTATAGCAGTTGCGTTCGTTAAAAGTTTTTGTAAGCTTATATTTTCTAAAGCCACTTTGGGTAAAATAAAGTTTTGTAGGAATTTATATTTTGAAAAAAGGATTTATGAGAAAGTTTATTTATCATTAGAAAAGTTTCTTTAGTTTATTATTGTATTGATAATTATAGTTAATTATTAAAGTAATATGTTCTAAAATAATGATGATGATGATGATGATCATCATCATCATTATTTTAGAACATAAAATAATATTCAATATACAGATACGACTCGGTTAAAATTTTATTATATGTATAGATATAATAATTAATTATAGAACACCCAGTCAATGTTGCTTTTGCACATAAGACATACTTCATGGGACAAGGAGCGATATAGGTCTCATGTTAGTCTATTGCAAAAAATTACCTAGAGGGGTAGGTTACTTAATAATAAAATAGTAAATTATAAATTTGAAAACCTACTAAATATTTAATATTATAAACGCAAAAGTTTGTGAGGATGGATAGATGAAAGAGTGTTTGTTACTCTTTCACGCAAAAACTACTAAAAAGATTTTGATGAAACTTTACAGTAATATAGCTTATAAATCAGAGTAACACATACATACATTGAAATACGCATGTGGATAAGAAAAAAAAATAATCACTTAGGAAATTCGTCATTCTTTGAATACTCTTAAAAAAATAAAGTTTCAGGGAATAATAGTTGCAGTTCAGTTGAAAAATATTTATTTTTCGAAAAAAAAAACAATATATTTCCCTACAAAAATGTTTCCTAAATATCTTATATACAGTAGTATTCAAATTGCTAGCCCATTTAAATTCCGAGCTTAATGGTCAATGCATAATTTAGCCGTCAGTCGCCACAAACCTTCAGTCTTAGATATCTACGAGTATAAATTTGCATCACACGTAGCCGCTAGCCGCTAGCCG
Source organism: Brenthis daphne (assembly GCA_947093115.1). Lineage (NCBI taxonomy): Eukaryota > Metazoa > Arthropoda > Insecta > Lepidoptera > Nymphalidae > Brenthis > Brenthis daphne. Next base: position 17,652,617 of record OX352477.1, on the reverse strand, counting down.
CTAGCTTCACAAACTTAGCCAATAGTAGAAATGCTTTGAAACAACAAATGAACGTAGAATGCTTACAGTATTGACCAGAATTATACTAATAATTATTATAATACATGATTTATATGAGCTTTTTTTATACTTACTTCCATTGAGAATAAAACTGTACATAATAAAATGATAATAGCAATGTATGTAACCGACTACATTTCCAGCATTAAGTTTATTTCAACATATTGCTATGTTCCTTCCAGCACTATCTATAGGTACATATAATAAAATCGTAACTAAGCCGAATCTGTGCATTAAATATTTTTTGGAAAATCTTATTGAAATAGACTTTACTCGATACTGAGGCCAAATCTATAGTTTTTAGAATTTTTGTCTGTCTGTCTGTTACCGCATCACGAAAAAACCACTGGAGGGATTTTGGTGAAATTTGGTTTGATGATAGCTGATTAGCCGGGTCAATATAGGATACTTTTTACTGCAGGAAAGTATTTCATCTGTGAGAAATCATTACTAAACGTTAAAACGGAAGAAGGGAGGAATCCGAGCGGAGCGAGGGTGAGTCGCTAGTACCTACTATGTTCTATCGTCAAGTTGTTCGTATCTTTTTAGTTCGACTGTTACGCAGTCGTTTTTTTTTATTGTTTGAGTTTTTATACTTCCCGAGTACAATTTGTAATTCTTAAGCCCTTTATTCAGTAGAATCCTGAATTGAAAACACGATTTGAATTCATTTTGATAAAAATATAACATTTTTTTAATTATTTTTATAAAATTTTGAGAATTTAATATCAACTTCAATTCAACTACATTTTAATAACAACTACTAACTAAACGAGCTAAACAACTCATTTATAAAATTTTATATTCGTAATTTATAAAATTACAAGAAAATTTATCTTTTAATTTAGAAAATTTTAAATCTGTTAGATATATCATTTTCCATGAGATATTACATTCTCACCTGACCTATTTTTCGGTCACAGCGTCCAACCTCATTAGATAACCCATCTGCGCGGGAGATACTCATATATTAGTACACTAATGTGTGCGCAAACACAAGTACATTACCTATATTAATCTGACTAACCTTTTTTTATTAATTTTGAGAAATGAATTTACGCATACTGCAGAGATATAGATCGTTATCTGCAACTCATCGGCTAGAAAAGCCAGTAATACCCAATAAAACCCAACTAAAACTCCCCGTCTTAATGGGAATTCGCAAGATCACTTACGCACTCAACGACGATGCCCTGACTGCAGGTCTGCCAAAGCAAACCACAACAACCATCGTGTTGCTCCAACGGACCAGTCTGTTATCAGAGAAGTACCAGAAGAAACCAGCACGGTACCTAAGTGAGCCACCTCCCGGTTTGTTTCTAGGCTTCGCGCCCGGCTGAACTGCCGGACGCTAATGCGCTAATGAGTCCCCCCACCACGATAAGATGAATGCACATTTGGGGACACTACCTATATACCTTGACTCCCATAGTACGACAGATCGACTTTCGACACAACCCCCCTTTTTACACTGGGAAATGCATTTAAGCAAAATTGACTAGGTTCTACCTATTATAACCCAATGGAACCTTAACCCGACGAAAAAACTTGACGACTTCATAAAATCCAGTTCCTTTTTTGGCCTGACTCTGGTATTGAAATCCTGAGGTCTCCAGTAGTAATCTAACCATTTTTCCATGAATTGTACTTACATATAGGTACTATGCACATTGCATATATATGTACATAATGCCTATACCATTTCTATACATAAACAAACATATTTTTGTTACTTTTAAAACATTTTCAGACTAATAGGCCCATTAAAATATATGATTATTAGAATCTAGTATAATATAGTCTAATAGTTTAGTATTATTAGGTAATAGCCATAAGAGCACTTTCATTGCCGGTTACAAATTAATGTTTACCCTCTAACTGTTTATTGTAAGATAATGAGATAAGTTGCGCCGTTAAAATGATTCATGAGTGTGACAACACGGCAGTGGGAATTCTACTAGTGATTTATACTTTTATATGTCACTAGCGGCTCACCCTCGCTTCGCTCGGGCTCGTCGCTAGGTACGTTTTAAATATATATAAATAGTTATTACCCAGCGTTAGCCATATAAATTTTAATATGGTTGTTAAGTATTCTTAAATAAGTATTCTTAAATTTTATAATTTTCCGCGCAATTTTTTTTCTTTTTTCTTTTATAAGAACCTTCTCCTGACAATAAAAAACACAACAAAAAAATAGTTTACATATTGCCGTTTTTATGATGGAACAACAAAAAAACCATACAAATAGGTACATATTGCTTTTTCTTGTCTATCAGGTACTGAATTACTATATATAATTATCTAGCATAATAGCACATATTCTTTAATTAGATCAAAGTGTTAGTATTAAAATGAAACATACAGCAGCAAGTAAAAACATATATATAGTAAGTACATACTCGTATGTCGGAGACATACGTACAAGAGCATATATGTATCTTATGTACATGTTTTTTACTGCATAATACTATATTCTCTGGTCAACTTGTTCCCGCCTTTTTAGTTAGCTTTTTTCGCAGTTGGTTTGTTTATTTTTATAATTTGATGTATAACGTATTTAATGTATATGTATAGTATATATAGGAAACCTACATATATCTATACATATAATAAAATTATTTTTGATACAGAGGGCAAATCTATGGTTTTAGAATTTTTGTCTGTCTGTCTGTCTGTTACCGCATCACGGAAAAACCACTGGAGGGATTTTGATGAAATTTAGTATGGTGTTATCCGGGTCAACATATAGGATACTTGTTACCGCAGAAAATATCTCATTTCTGAGAAAAAATACAAAAAATAAGAGTTACACTAATATGTAAAACCTAAGTATTTAGTTTTTGGTCATCTGAACGCGGGCGGAGCCGCGGGCAATGCTAGTAATAAATAAAAAATAAGAAACCTTTAAAATAAAAATACCGTCCTTTCTTTATTCTACTCGTATATATACAGTACGAGTGCGCAGTGTAGTATTACGATACTCCAGGCAGTTATCACACTTATTGGGGTTGAATCACTTTATTTATTTGTCTGACCTCGGATTTCGAAGAAACTCGGCAAACAGCCAGATCCAATCATAACTTAGGGAAAAAATGAAAACGTTCTGCGTTTTGCTTCTGTTTTGTTGTTCATACGAGTGTATTGGATAAGAGGTCACAATATAGATATTATTTATGTAGATTTTGTATTGCACCATATGAATTAGAATTTAGATTTGACGCATTAAAATACCAGATATTAAAAAGTGATACATTTTTTATTAATAAATAAAATAAAAAATAAAAAATTCACAATTATAACGTTATGCTCTCTTCTCCTCTTTACTAGACTAAGTCTAAGCAAGCACTGCATTCTATGCCGAAAGATACGAGATAGATAACTCGTACAGAGCAAATGTATATTGACGGTACCTACCACCATCACTAACACCCACTTCACCACCACTCTAAAATCTCGCCGTCCATTTCTCTACTGACAAATTTCTTGTTCCTTAGGGACGACTGATAGTTGAAAAGTTTTTTGTTTGTTTGAACGTTAGCTCTTTGGAACTACCAGTCAAATTTGAAAAATTATATAACTTATTAATTAAGGAAGATTAGGCTGTCTGACATCAACTATCCGGACAAAGCCGCGGAACGCTAATATACAATTTATTATTTTTAAATCTATACTTAAAATAAAATTCTAACTGAGGCGAATCTGTACATGAAATATTTTTTGGAAAATCTTATTGAAATAGACATTATTATCGATACAGAGTCCGAGTCTATAGTTTTTAGAATTTTTGTCTGTCTATCTGTCTGTTACCGCATCACGGAAAAACCACTGGAGGGATTTTGATGAAGTTTGGTATGGTGATAGCTGGTTATCCGGGTACATATAGGATACTTTTTACCGCGGCAAAATATCTCATTTCTAAGAAAAAATACAAAAAGTTCATTGTAAGAGTATACTAATATGTAAAACCTAAGTATTTGGTTTTTGGTCATCTGAACGCGGGCGGAGCCACGGGCAATGCTAGTTTAATTATAAAACTACACAAATTATTTCAAAAATATGAAACGAGCTCTTATGACAGGTTTAAAAATAAGAACAATATTTCTTTTATTGCTTCCAAAGCCAGTAATAATACAGATTGAACGTCAGTAAACATAAAACAAAGTGCGCCGGGTGCTACTAGCAAAACTACTTAGCTACGTAATAAAATTTCTACCAATAGGTTCGCTATTTCATCTCAATTTGTTTCTTAGTCCTTTCAGCTGGCATGCGACAATGGTCCATAACTCATGGCTAACGATATGGTGCCTATCGATTTCCCATGACTTGTTGAACAATTCCTATTAATATTTTTACGATCATGTTGATTTTTGACACGGTAATATTTTAAAAGTATAGTTGTAACTTTAGCTACCTTTATAACCAAATATCCTAGTAACTCTTTTTGGTTGACTTCAAAGAGGAGCAACTACGCTATCTTCGCCATTTGTTAATGAATTTTCATAATTCTTTTTTTACTAAATGGTCAAAAGTGATTCACATTAATTTAAAGAGGACACCCTCAAGGGTGAAATGAATACTTTAAGGTAGTTTTATAGTCGGTATTTTTTTTAAAAACGTAATTATTTTAAATACTCTGTACAAAATTAAATTTGACACTCACCTTACTTATCATAATCATAAAGTTCTAAATGATATTTATATTTTTGTTCCCAACATTTTCAATGTTTTACAGTAAACGTGGTCACTGGAGAAGCTAAGGTATTAGACAACTCAAATGTAATTATATTGTTACAGACGGCATCTACCACAACTTATACAATAATTTGAAAGAAATAGATACAAAAGAAAAATCAGAAAAAAAGTTTCATTTAAAATGTCGAATATTGACGTAGATCTAAGAAAGCTGTATGGTTTTTAATCTCATATTATAAATGTGTGCATTTGGTTGGTTGGTTGGTTTTTCAGTTTGTGTCTTTCTATCATAAAGCATTAGACCGACCTGATTATTACATAGAGGCATATTTGAGACAAGCGTATACTTTTTGAACCAGTATTTTAAGTAGTTTCAGATGAAAAAAGTATATTGTTACTAATACTATTAATTGTGAAGGGTACAAGGAATTTAGTGAGGATCTTAGCAATCCAATAATAATTACCAACAAATTATAACACAGGTCAAATATTTATCCAATTTCTGAAGTAATTTTATGGGATCAAAGATATTTATATAAAAAGGGTTAAGAACAGGAAAATGATGACTGCAATCTTATTGGTACGCTTTGACTCGCACATCGATGAGCATTGCAAAAGCACACAGGCCCTTGCTTAGACTCGCTCCAATGACATAGAAAATAAAAGGATTCCGATAATTTCCAGTGATTTCCGCAAGTAATAAACAGTTTCTTTATATAAACGTTACCGTTAACGCGTGTACTATCGGAATTCTAAAAATCCCTGGGTAATGCATAAATTATATATTCTTGGAATATGTAAAGCTTTTAAATATAACTACATAATACTTTCTTAGATTTACGCGAATATTTGACATTTTAAACAAAACTATCTTTTCGGATTATTTCGCGGATTTATTTTGATTTTTGGTTCATTTACGTTTCATGTTAAACTTCACTTAACTCCAAAATATGCCACCATATGTTTTTGAGCTCCTCCTTTAATTGTGCCAGATGTTCGTCGAGCCGTAACATGTGTCCGTTAAACGTAGTTAGCATCAGTCGTTGTTGGCGGCCGAGCGAATCCAGGGGACATTTAGCACCCTGCCGCGACCATGACTGCCGCTTTGACCAGGAACAACGGGGCGGCGGGAAACTATGGATGATTTCGCTCGTGCGCTAGCCATAGGTGGTAATGTCCATATTAGCCACGCTGGGCAGGCGGGTTGGCAATCGTACGACGTTTTTGCACCCGTCTGCTGTCCGTCACCGGTCCGTGACATTTAGCTACTCTATTTTAAAGAGGTTATACCGCCTTATATGGCTCATCAGAGCCTCGTTCGTTGATCAGCAGGATGCACCACATTCAGGTCATTAGAATTGCTGAGGAGGGATTCGAGCTTCCTTACATTTAAATAATTAATTTGATATACAAAAAAAACTAAAGGTAACTAGAATTATATCTTTGGTTAGTTCAAAGTGGGCTACATTTTAGCAGCCGTAAATATATATACTTTTTATTTTTTTATTATATATATATATCAAAGTTATCACTTATAAAGACCCATTATTGAAAAATGCCAAGACATAACTTAATGAAATTTTAATTGTAAAGATAGTGGAACAATAAATAATTAATAATTTCATACTAATATTTATACCTATAACATAATATAATATGTGGCACTAAGTCAATATATGTACTTACATAGTTATATAGTTTGTATGCTACTTTTTTTCTTGTATTAGAAATTACTAGCCTAAAAAATGTCATGTTTAATTTTATTAGCTGTAAAGACTCAAGACTACATGAACTCATCCCATTATGCGATTCCAAAAACATCAACAGTCACGGTGACTGGTCGTATACGAAATAGTTGAACCAAAGCACATGGTACACAAAACAATAGGCTAAAATTTTCTCTGTATAAGACATAAAAATATCCTACATAGCAATGTTAATAAGAATAAAACAGAACAAAACCTACGTAAAGATCATATATGTAGGATTCGTTTAAATATTGAATAAAATTGTTCAGAAATCTTGACTCGAAGCAAAACGACCCTCGAGGGGCAGCCGTGTACATAATTAAGCTGCCCTAAATGTTTTACCATAATTCTAATGTTAGCTAATAGTGGAAACGGCTAACAAATAGTAGTAAAAGGTACGTGGTGTTTAACAGGCTGGCAGTATAATAACATTTTTAGCTACCTTTAAAAAAGGAGGAAATACTATGTCCGACGCAAATATTTTTTTCCAAAACGGCTTCACCAATCCAGTTATTTAACTGTATTCTAATAAAGTAGATCTCGAGTCGACCCCATGTATTTTTTATAAGAAAATCATGAAAAACAAATTAAATTACAAGTATGTTTAAAACATAATATTGCATATATTTATCCGATAATAACAGTTTACAAATTTCTTACCGTCTAGCTGATCTGACGATGAAGTCAGAAGGTGATCTCTGGATTGTCTGACTTATCTGGAATTGGTTGTGGAACACTTCATTTGCTAATAAGTACTTCGCATTTTCACTTATTTTAACAACATGGACTGATTTTAGTACATTACTGATATAAAAACTTTTTAACAAAAAAATAAAAACCGACTTCAAACAAAAGCACTAAAAAGTAAAAAATAACTGATTGGTAGTTTTCATTTACTATACATACCTAATCAAATATTTTCGAAGTCGGTGTGCTTTGCTTTGTATGGGCTGGCACCGATTTCGAAAATATTTGATTAGGTATGTGTTTAATAGGTAGGCTTTAATTACTTAGCCAAAGCACACCGACTTCGAAAATATTTGATTAGGTATGTATAGTAAATGAAAACTACCAATCAGTTATTTTTTACTTTTTAGTGCTTTTGTTTGAAGTCGGTTTTTATTTTTTTGTTAAAAAGTTTTTATTTTTCCCTTTTTAGTGTAGACAGTAGTAGCAAAGTATGGATTCTAACGTGTTAGGCTTGTCAAATCAAACAAAATAAGTCCAAACTCAAAGTATCTACTATTAGCCGTTGAAGAGTTCCACCTACCCACCTTCTGGCCTTGCCATCAGATCAGGTCAACAACACCGAACCACTGTACTATCAACGGAAATAGAAATACTTGCAAAGTTTCAAGTCAATATGACAATTAGAAGTAGGTTAAATTCATCGTTAGCTATTTTTCCACCCTTAGGGGTGGTATTTTTTTTGAAATTTAAATGGGACCAATCTGGAAGTATACCCTTTCAAACAAAACAAAAATTGTCCAAATCGGTTAATAAATGACGGAGTTCTGAGGTAACAAACATAAAAAAAAACATACAGTCGAATTGAGAACCTCCTCCTGTTTGAAGTCGGTTGAAAAGCGGATTTTATTAGTTCCTTAGTAAGATATAAATATTAATTATTTAATTAAGCGATATTATTGTTTTATATGTAATTTAAAAGAAGTTAAAATATTTATTTACATTGCTATTATTTAAAGTCAATGGTAGCAATAGTGTTGCTTAATATTTTCAACCGACTTCAAAAAGGAGGAGGTTCTCAATTCGACTGTATGTTTTTTTTTTTTTTTTATGTTTGTTACCTCAGAACTCCGTCATTTATTAACCGATTTGGACAATTTTTGTGTCGTTTGAAAGGGTATACTTCCAGATTGGTCCCATTTAAATTTCAAAAAAAAAACCACCCCTAAGGGTGGAAAAACTACTAATGATGAATTTAACCTACTTCTAATTGTCATATTGACTTGAAACTTTGCAAGTATTTCTATTTCCGTTGATAGTACAGTGGTTCGGTGTTGTTGACCTGATCTGATGGCAAGGCCAGAAGGTGGATAGGTGGAACTCTTCAACGGCTAATAGTAGATACTTTGAATTTGGGCTTATTTTGTTTGATTTGACAAGCCTAACACGTTAGAATCCTTACTTTTCTACTACTGTCTACACTAAAAAGGGAAAAATAAAAACTTTTTAACAAAAAAATAAAAACCGACTTCAAACAAAAGCACTAAAAAGTAAAAAATAACTGATTGGTAGTTTTCATTTACTATACATACCTAATCAAATATTTTCGAAGTCGGTGTGCTTTGGCTAAGTAATTAAAGCCTACCTATTAAATACATACCTAATCAAATATTTTCGAAATCGGTGCCAGCCCATACAAAGCAAAGCACACCGACTTCGAAAATATTTGATTAGGTATGTATAGTAAATGAAAACTACCAATCAGTTATTTTTTACTTTTTAGTGCTTTTGTTTGAAGTCGGTTTTTATTTTTTTGTTAAAAAGTTTTTATAACTTTAAATAATAGCGATCTAAATTAATATGTTAACTTCTTTTAAATTATATGTAGATATAAATAAATGAGAATTTAAAAAATACATTATATATAATATTATATCGATAATTGCATTTGAATATCCTCGAATATTGATAATAACTATTATTATAGTTTTTTTAATTATACCTACATTTTATTTTAACTACAACGGTTCAAAATATTTAACCCTAGAAAGGAATTAATCACGTAACCTAGTGTTATGCAGAAAAAATCAGTTATGGAAAAAACGCAATAACTTATATTGAATGAGATGCGTTTTGGATAAACCTTAAAATAAGAGGTTTAACTTCTTCTTCTTCTCCCTGCCCATTTCCCAATCACTTGGGGTTGGCACAGTACATCTTCTGTACTGCTGATAGGATTTGGCAAAAGTTTTACGACCGGCCGCCTGCCTGACGTCAACCCTCCTTGGGTATAAAATAGAGGTTTAACTATAAGAACGTAATTTCTATATTTACATCTTTAGTATGTTATTCTACACGTTTACGAACTAAATACCTAGTTACCTACTTCAAAATGCCTATACAAAAACAAATTATTTACATATATTTTGCTGCTTACAGTTATTTGTACAAAAACAACTTCGTGCCCACGCAACAAATTGGCAATACCTAATTTTCATATAATTTTATCTCTGAACTGAAATTATTTTTAAATTTGCTTGATATGTATTTGATTTCATATTTGGAAAATCTTATTGAATAGTCATTATTATCAATACAGAGGTTGAATCTATAGTTTTTAGAATTTATCTTCTGTCTGTCTGTTTGTCTGGGAACGCATCACGAGAAAACCACTGGACAGATTTTGATTAAATTTGTTATAATGTTAGCCCGCTATCTGGTTCAACATGTAAGATACTTTTCAACCGACTTCAAAAAAGAGGAGGTTCTCAATTGGACTGTGTTTTTTTTTATGTTTGTTACCTCAGAACTCCGTCATTTATAACCGATTTGGACAATTTTTGTTTTGTTTGAAAGGGTATACTTCCAGATTGGTCCCATTTAAATTTAAAAAAAAAATACCACCCCTAAGGGTGGAAAAACAACTAATGATGAAGTCATATTGACTTGAAACTTTGCAAGTATTTCTATTTCCGTTGATAGTACAGTGGTTCCGTGTTGTTGACCTGATCTAATGGCAAGGCCCGAAGGTGGATAGGTGGAACTCTTCAACGGCTAATAGGAGATACTTTGAGTTTGGGCTTATTTTGTTTGATTTGACAAGCCTAACACGTTAGAATCCTTACTTTGCTACTACTGTCTACACTAAAAAGGGAAAAATAAAAACTTTTTAACAAAAAAATAAAACCCGACTTCAAACAAAAGCACTAAAAAGTAAAAAATAACTGATTGGTAGTTTTCATTTACTATACATACCTAATCAAATATTTTCGAAGTCGGTGTGCTTTGGCTAAGTAATTAAAGCCTACCTATTAAATACATACCTAATCAAATATTTTCGAAATCGGTGCCAGCCCATACAAAGCAAAACACACCGACTTCGAAAATATTTGATTAGGTATGTATAGTAAATGAAAACTACCAATCAGTTATTTTTTACTTTTTAGTGCTTTTGTTTGAAGTCGGTTTTTATTTTTTTGTTATTACTGCGGAAAATATCTCATCTCTAAGAAATCTATACTAAATTTTAAAACGTAACCTGGGACGAACCCGAGCGAAGCGAGGGTGAGTCGCTAGTATATATTATATAAAACTCCTCTACGAATAAAATTGCTGTTATAACAGACATGAAGGAAATGTAAGTTTTAGGGGTGGCCCTCACTCAAGTATTTTGAAGTACCGCCATCATGTCGATGGCAGCAATCTGGATGACTAAGAATATTTCTATTTACATTTTATGATTTTTATTAAAATAAATTAAAATTGCGAGCTGAAAATAATTTTACTTTTAACTCAGAGGGTCGACGTGAAAATCACTTTTACATGAATTATTTTACCCTTAGGAGCAGATATTTTTTTTTTATGAAATCACCCTTAAGTTAAAACATATTTATTTAAAAAATAACTTATACCCAAATCGAATTCTATCAGTCAAAAAAAAGGTAATTATTTCGAATTTGTAAATAATATTAACCTTAGCCCTTATAGCGTTTCAATAAAGACAGGCCACGCCTACTCTTGCATCATATTTCTATTATAAATACTACTGATGGTACATATGCCTGTATGTTACTCCTTGACGCAGAAAGTCTTTGGCCGATATGGATGAGTATAAACCTGGAGTAACATATTGGTTACTATTTTCTCATCTCATCTCAAGTACGATAAGTAGATAATAATTGTATTACAATATTGAAAATAAATATTATTTAAAAGAGCAACGGTTGTCTTTCTCGCCGGCTCTTCTCAGCAGAACTGCTGCTGCTGACGATAGAACTGATTGTAGATTCTTCACGGAATTACAAAAATTCAGCGCTCTTTAACGTCCCAGTGCTGGCCACGGTCCTCCCAATACGAGGAGGATCAGGTCATAGTCCACCACACTAGCCAAGTACGGGGTGGCTTTCAAAGATTTACATACTGACATTCAATGTAAATTTTAAAAATTCAAAAAGTGACGATTCCATAGTGCTCTTAATGTCTATTCGAATAATATATATTTTGATATGATTTGATATCTATATAAATAAAAATGAATGACCGAAATGTTTGTACACTCATAACTTCAACTTCTGATCAACTGCACCAAATTAGATACCTAATTCTTTTTTTTTTGTATTTGTTATTATCAGGACAATCTTTGTATAGAAGAAAATTAAAAGAAAAAAAATTTTTTTTTCCTAAAATGAGATTTTCTTTAAATATCATGATATAGAAAGTGATCCCATATGGGGATGAGAATGGGGATGAAAGTTTGTATGGGGAAGCAAGCTAGGGACGAACCCGAACGAAGCGAGGGTGAGTCGCTAGTTAGACATAAAATTTAAGTAAGTGATGTACCCGAGCCAAATTACGGTAAGTCACTAGTCTGTAACATGATGATAGTAATCAATATTATTTTATCTCCTTCACATTTTTTCATTAAGACCAGTGTTCTAATATTACACCAAATGCAATCTTGCAAAGTGATCTTACACGTGGAAATATCTCAGGTCATTAACTTAGTAGGTACAATTGTTGTAGATGCAATGACTAACAAAAATTCATACTCGTTTTATACAAAGTGATCTAGACTCTACTTGAAAACATTTTATTGCAGATTATATCTTGATCTAGAAATCACTTAAAAATATTCTATCTATACTAATATTATAAAGAGGTAAAGTTTGTGAATTTGTGACGTTGTAGGGGTAATCTCTGGATCTACTGAACCGATTTAGATGAAATTTGGTAAAAAGATAGTTTGAGACCCTGGCTACTTTCTATCCCGGAAATCACCCCTTAAGGGGTTGAAAATGGGGATTTAAGTTTGTATGGGGAATCAACCTAGGGACAAACCCGAGCGAAGCGAGGGTGAGTCGCTAGTATATTATATATTTATATATGTATAATGTATATTATAATATATAGGTACCCATTTTGTAGTCGTAATTTTTATATTGTTTGTCTTTAATCTTCGTTATATTTTTACCTTTATTTAAAGGTAATTTCTGTACACACCTACTTTTTAATGATTTTACTCCGAGACGTATAAAACACGTTATTGAATTGACGAAATCTAGTATGGATTACAGCATATTTATCTACGCCATATTATATACTTAGTATTTACATACTCAGTATAAATAAGTATAATATTTTTATTTACTTAAAAATCTAGTATAATTTAAGTCAAAAGTCATTTACGTATATAAACAATATAAAAGGTAAGTATAGTATAATTATGCGAATGCAATTCAATTTTCTTGATAATAGCGTAGTGAGATGTCTATCTGTATAAGTCACAAAAAGGATCTCGAGAAGCCATACCTTTATTTTTATTTACACTTATGTAGCTACATAATATGTAAAAATCGGTCAAGTGCGAGTAGGACTCGCACACGAAAAGTTCCGTATCATAATCGTTCTTTTGTTTAATTTGCATAGCAGCCTTTGTGAAATTCGCAATCTTGGTTTTTTATTATTAATTCTTATAGCGGCTATAGAAATACACACTAAATGAAAATTTCAACTCTCTACCTATTACGGTTCATAAGATACAGCCATCTGACAGACAGACGGACGAACGCACAGTGGAGGCTTAGTAATAGGATTTCGTCGGCACCCTTGAGGTACCTACGGAACCCCAAAAATGAACAAGTATCTCTGAAGTAAGTGAGATTTCAAACCGATACCACATTTTGTTTAAAAGCAAATCCCAAACCAGAATTATTTTTTGCTTGTCTGTCAGTTTGTAACCGCTCAATTGTATACGATGAAAACATTGCAATAACAGCAGACTAAGGTGAGAGTAAAAAAATCTACTTGTAATCCTGGATAAGAAAATGATCTCCATCAGAATGAATGTTTAAAAGAAGGATTAAAAGAGAGTGACGTATTTTTTTTCGTTGCAAAAGCTAGCTAGCTAAAATAATAAATTATTAAATTTACTTTTTAACAAAAAAATGATACAGACTTCAAAATAAAAGTAATTATTCCACTTTTAGGGGTAGTTATTTTTTTATTTTTATAGAAAAAGAATTATTATGAAAATCTGTAGCGGCGAACATAAAGTAACGTACACACATATAAAAATCCTGGCAACCTTTTTTGAAACAAAAACCATTTAAAAAAAAACAATTAATTGTGCCTTTAATAAATAAAATAATTTTCAAACTATCATAAATGTGTAACACGAACACAACAGTGAAGCACAGCGGCCAAGTTATCATATAGATGATACATCATTTCTGGGTAATTTGAGCGGAATCAGCGTAAAGATAATTTATTGAGCTGCCCGCAGTTATTCTTCCGCCGCAAATTAAAACAGTTCTAGCAATTTATAACTTTTTTCAAGTACCCAAGTAGTTTTTTAGTTAGAAATTTATTATTCGTTTGTAAAAAAGATTTAATAACGTAGATTTAAGCAGTGCCTATTATTATTATTTTTTTAACATGCACACACGCATCCACTTATGTAATTTTATTAAACCTATATAGCATGTATGAAGAAAGGATGTGTTGGTATATAATACTTTTTTACACTTCAAAATTAAAAATAATTATCGTGATGACACGCAGACATACACAGACAGACATATAGGCACATTATATCCATTAGATACTTTTTTATCCGACTGCAGCGATACCTATAAGGGCGGCTCTGTGTTTAACCTATATATATTTATGTCGATCCTATTTTCCCTCGTAATTACTAAACGGCTCAACCAATTGGAGACATATGTACATATAGAAAAAATAGCAGCAAGTATGAAAATCTATGCCTGGACTTATTAATAATTATAAATTAAAAAAAAACCTCACACAAATTAATTATCATTTAACGATTACACTGGCACGCGTGATGTACTTAATCGAGTAATCATATGCTAAAGTGCCTTGGATCATTTTAGAAAAGACTACACACAGCACTGCACTTTACACTGCTGGACCGATGTTAACCAAACATAGCTAAGAACCACCGCAAGGAAACTGGCTTTCAAATGAAAAAAAAAAGCATCGAAATCAGTCCATCCGTTTGAGAGCTACGATAACGCAGACAGACAGACACACACACACACACACACACACACACACACACACACACACACACACAGAGAGAGACAGACATCTACGTCAAACTTATAACACTTAAATTAACACAAATCCAGTATTGCTAAATATGTCGAGTTAGTGCATTCCTTTGATAACTTTACTTAGAGGCAGCGGAGTAACGCCAGTTAATATGCCTAAGTGCAACTAGGTCAAAGTACATTCTGTAGAAATCATATGTCTATGTAATAATTAAATGCTTACCCAACTTTTATATATATATAATTAACACGTGTATTACGGATTCATATTAGCGAAAATATTTGTACTGGTCTTTGTTACGCCAGCTCCAAAATAAACGTTATTTTTGTTTTCGAATGTTTGTTTAGCCGATTTATTTTGATTTTTATTTACTTATACCAATAAATATATATATATATATATATATATATATATATATATATATATTAATATAACCCACTTTGTATATGAAAACAAAGTGGCCTCTGTCATTCTCAAGCTCATAATCTTAATACTACGTATGTACATATATACAGATAAATAAAATTTTTAATTTTTTGTCTGTTTGTCTGTTTGTTCCGGCTAATCTCCGAAACGGCTGGACTGATTTTGATGGGACTTTCACTAGCAGATAGCTGATGTTAGAAGGAGTAACTTAAACTACTTTACTTTAAAAAAATAATTAGAGATCCGCAAAAAAAAACGTACGTAAGTCGCTTGTAATAAATCGGTTGCTCCGTTTTGTATTCGATATATGATTTTTGTATTGTAAAGAATGGCAAGCCCTCTAATCAACTAATATACCGACACCTGTAAAAAGCAACATTAGCTCAGTATTGAAATCAGTTATAAAAAATAATGTCTTATCATTTAGAGTCCGAATTTGATATTGTTACAATGTTCTTTTTTGAAAGCATCGTTGGTAAAGGTTTATCTCTTCGTGCTTCTTCCTCTTTTAATCTACTAAAACAGTTAACTCCTTTTAATTGGTTACTTGTTAAATAAAATATTGCAATAACCTATGAACTAGCATGACCTATAAGAAAATGACCTCCAATATATTATACAACGCCAGTAAGATATCCATACTTTAATATTTTAAATGTGAAAGTGTGTTCGTTTGTTAGTTAGTTTATTTGTTTGTTTGTCCTTCTTTCACGTCGAAACGAAGTGCCGGATTGGCATGATTTTTTGTGTGGAGATAGTTGGAGGGCTGGAGAGCGACATAGGCTACTTTTTACCCCGGGAGATCATCTCGTTCCCACGGGAAAACACGTTATAATACAACCAAAAAAATATTTATGACCAGAATTACTTGAAACTTGATAATAATGCTCTTCAATACAATTAAATAATACATTTTTTAGCATTTTTCAATATTCATCCCATAAGGGGGTAAAATGGGTGAAGAAAGTTTGTATGAAACCTACCTTTTTCGTTTTTTTTTTCGTATTTTTAGCTTGAGCGAAGCCGCGGTTCCTGCTAGTAGAATATTTTTAACCGACTTCAAAAAGGAGGAGGTTCTCAATTCAACTGTTTTTTTTATGTTTGTTACCTCAGAACTCCGTCATTTATTAACCGATTTGGACAATTTTTGTGTTGTTTGAAAGTGTATACTTCCAGATTGGTCCCATTTAAATTTCAAAAAGAAAATACCATCCCTAAGGGTGGAAAAATAGCTAATGATGAATTTAACCTACTTCTAATTGTCATATTGACTTGAAACTTTGCAAGTGTTTCTATTTCGTTGATAGTACAGTGGTTCGGTATTGTTGACCTAATCTGATGGTAAGGCCAGAAGGTGGATAGGTGGAACTCTTCAACGGCTAATAGGAGATACTTTGAGTTTGGGCTTATTTTGTTTGATTTGACAAGCCTAACACGTTAGAATCCTTACTTTGCTACTACTGTCTACACTAAAAAGCGAAAAATAAAAACTTTTTAACAAAAAAATAAAAACCGACTTCAAACAAAAGCACTAAAAAGTAAAAAATAACTGATTGGTAGTTTTCATTTACTATACATACCTAATCAAATATTTTCGAAGTCGGTGTACTTTGGCTAAGTAATTAAAGCCTACCTATTAAATACATACCTAATCAAATATTTTCGAAATCGGTGCCAGCCCATATAAAGCAAAGCACACCGACTTCGAAAATATTTGATTAGGTATGTATAGTAAATGAAAACTACCAATCAGTTATTTTTTACTTTTTAGTGCTTTTGTTTGAAGTCGGTTTTTATATTTTATGTATATTATTATGTCTTATGATATAGAATAAATAACTCTACGAAATATAATAAAGCCCAGAAATTCCAAAACACGTATATCGTACGATAATTTCAATTCCTTTGGCTTAAAGCAGCCAGTTAATGTTTAAGTGAACGTCGGAAACCAATTACAATTTCGTACTAGAGCTTCAGTTATGAACCGACAAACTCAATGGATCTATACAGTAATAATATGAAAGGATATATTCACATGTTATAGATATAGATTTAATGAATATAAGCCTGCAATCATGAACGAAGTCTCTAATTCGTTAATGCCCGCAATGTAATATATCTGTTCTATACTCGATATCGGACGAGACGACCACTGATTAGGAAGGTGAAATACTGCCAAATTTGCTCAATAACTAAGATTGGAAGGCCCGGGATCGAATCCAAGGCCTACGTATCTGCAGCGGTATATGCTAGTCACTAGTTAATAACAGAATATGAGTAGGACTAAAGTTGCAAATAACATATTAACACGTGTGGTAATCGAACCCGCCCCTGGCATTGTCAATTACTTCATTTTTGTTATTCAGTTGTAAAGGAAAAGTGAAATGTTATAAACGTAACACATTCTTGGAATATTACACCTAGACCTTGTACATACGCAGGATATGCGCGTACCCGCGACTACCGTAAATTTCTGCCTCACACTTGTGAACGAATTAATTTTAATTAAAGCATACATACAATACTTCCCAGGCTATTTTGCTAATTTCCATGTGAAGCATATGTTATGTTTATTATGCCTGACGGCCCGCGCCCGCTATCCACTTTCGTAATAATTGCGTTATTCAATACAATCTAGAGTGTGTATTATATATATTTTACGCCTCGTATCCTATATGATACGAATTAAAGTAAAATTAACAATAAAAATAACATTTTTATTCAAATATAAACATTTTTTATAATAAAACGTGAACATATAAAGCTTTTTCGCTGAAATAACAAAACCGTAAAGCAAACAAAAGAAAGTAAATTTGTATAATATAGTAAAAATAAAAATTCCTTGTAATAAAATATCATTATTTCTGTGAACGTCTTTTGAAGTGGCTATTAGGTTTATAATAAAAACAAATCGTTTGAAATATCATACACGTGTAAAAGACAGAAAACAACTTTAAAACCCCATTTCAGTAAACTTGAGTGAGTATCGAGAAAACTACACGTGAGTCAAACTAGCGACTTATCCCCACTTTGCTTGGGCGACTTTAACCTAACCTAACATTAGTCATAGCTTATCTGTATACTAAACATTTAAATCTGTCAATATAATAAACATACACACAAATATTTACATTTAAAATGCAGTGCTCTAATATGTAAGTATAAGGATTTCTTCGAATAAATACTATTTTATACCACACATGTGGATAATACGTGTAATCCAGAAGAAATATTAGATAAGCGTTCCCAAGAATCCGGACGACAGAACTATACATATTGCGGTATTTTGTAAAGATATGTACCTAGTCGTCCTGTGTCCACTTAATGCATTAAATATGATACGCGTTTTTGCAAAAAATATTCCATTTGATTGTTTATAAGAAGTTCTTTAGTTGTAATAAATGTACAGATTCGAAGCTTTTCAAGTAAATAGGTAATTTTACGTCATTGTTTTTTAGTTTTGTTTCAATAAATTGAAGGGTCAACAATAATTTACCTACAATGTACACTTAGTAATTTTTTTTTTTTTAATTTAAATATAATGTGAGTGAGAGAGTGACCTTAGGAGATAATACTAATTTCATAATAATTTATTTATTGTACTATATAATATATACTTTTCCGTAGACATTTTTAAAACCTACAATTTGCTAGCACATTATTTTGACGATCTCTTAAGTTTAGCCAATGTTAGTTATCCATCTAAGTGTAGTTATTTTTTTTTGACAAAACCCCGTCACAGGTCAGCCATTTTGTGCAAAATATTTACAAATTATATAAACAATTCTTTCTCGTTTATCCCTCTGTCTATTAGTGAAAACCGTATCACAATCTGTTGCGAGATTTAGAAGAAGTAGGCGGAGAAACAGACAGATGCAGACGGGGACTTTATATAATACTATGTATCGGTATATAGATTTTCCCATGAACTTATGTTATATGAATTTATGTAATATGAATAATTTTCAACCCTGCTATTTTGTGTAATAAATCATTGAAATTTTTATTCGAAAGACAACGGGGCCGAACCAGTTATTACGTTTCCTCGTGGGAATGAGAGATTTTCCTGTAGTAAAAGGTATACTAAAAGTACACAAAGTTAAAATCTGTTCAGTACTTTTTGCGTGAAAAGCACACATATACTCGTATATTTTGTACAGAATATAAGATATGTATATTCTCTAAACATTACGTAGCAGTAATTGTTTTAAAAAAATATTTTATTAACAGAGTTCACTTTGTTACTATTTTATTTATTATTGGAAATTAATTATTCTAACACTATTTGAATTTAAAATGTTTACTAGAACCATGTTGATTTAAACTCAAACTATTATATTAATTTGAATAAAAGTTTTAGCCAAATAAACAAATGTCCAATTTTAGTATAAATATGTTACGGTTAAAATGATGAATCGACAATCATTAATAACCGTTATAATTACCGGTGAATATTATTAATAGTACATAATGTCTAGGCTCAATAGGTCAATGAGAATTGACGTTTTTATAATCAATCGATCTAATATGTATCAAGATATAGTCTGAAATACAATTTTTCACAGAATTTAGCTCAATTTGGCAATGCAATTTGCAATGCAATTGTTTTTTTTATTTCAAAATCATTGGTTTGATAAGGTTATATAGGCCCTTCTCACTCTATGGTCTTGTATCTAGTATGGCTGTAGATTTCAAGGTTTCAAGTCCCGGGTCAGGCCAATTAAGTCAATTTCAATAATAGCCCAGAATTTAAATTGGCATTGTTTCACCGTCGTGCCTCGGAAAGCACAGTCGTCGTCTCACCAGTCGTGTCGAGTTGTAGTCCTATTGAAGTATGAAAGTGACAGCAATAGAGACTGCACTTTTGTCTGTTCACACAATACTTTATTATATCGCATTATAATTGGCAATAGCGTCAGGAACAAACGTATAACACACATACATATACAAACTTTCGAGATTATAAGAGTAGTTCAATTTTCACAAAGCGCGTATGTGTAAATAACTAAGCTATGTTTATTTTAATGTTGTGGGTAATTCATTACCACCTTCTATTTATAAGTCGGATAGTAAGTTGTTTTGAATAAATACAAAAAAATTAGCTTCACCAAAATATTTTGCAAAACAAAGTGTGTTTTTTTATTACTTTTTAAATAAGTAACAATCACTCACACTCACAAATTTTCAAATTTTTATGTGTTATGTAAATAGGTTTTCTAACTTTCAGTTTTAAATTGTATACATTATATCCTATTTCCTTACTTGTAACTCAAATAACTCATATCTATCACTTAGTAAAAAAAGCCATATTCCATATTTATAGCCATATTAAGTCCACTAGGTTTTGATTGAAGCACCAATAATAAAATGAAACAATGAAACAGTGACACAGAAAAATTCTAATATATTGATCTATCTATAATAAATATATATATATATATATATATATATATATATAACCCAATTACAAACTAAAAAAAGTCAATCAACACTTTCGGCGTTAAAATCTTATATAAAATTTCGTGTCTTCAAAATGCATCTGTAATAAGCTTGACCGATTACGATTTTATTTATTTCTTTTCTAATTATCCGACCAGTTTCTTTATTTCTTTGGATTTTTCACATAAAAAACATATAATGCCAAATTTTCAGCCTCCCAGCACCTCTTAAGATTTTTTAAATAATCATAATTTGTTAATTTATTTTAAGAATTACATCTATACTAATATTTTAAAGAGGTAAAGTTTGTGAGTTTGTGTGACGTTGTAGGGGATAATCTCTGGATCTACTGAACCGATTTAGATGAAATTTGGTAAGAAGATAGTTTGAGATCCTGGGAAAGACATAGGATACTTTTAATCAACCCTTAAAGGGGTGAAAATGGGGATGAAAGTTTGTATGGGGAATCAAGCTATGAGTCGCTAGTATATTATAATATGTATACTTTGCTAGCAAGCTCTTTGGAAGTACAACGTTTTCCTACATGACCGCAGATTGACTATATATGATTGTATTGTATAGTAAGTATTGGAATAAATAACTAGCTTAGGGATCCGTATTTTATTGTTTTCCAAATCGTTTTGCCTCATCCTGCGAATGTTTGATGGATGGAAGCTGTTTCCGCTACCGTAATACAATCATAAGTCATCACATAATTATTGTAGATCTTATTTTCTCTATTAATAGTTACAGTAATGCATGAAAACACTTTTTTCTTTTTTCAATTATATAAGTTACAGATTGTATTATATGAAAATAGGCACAATCCATACTAATATTATAAATGTGAAAGTGTGTTTGTTCGTTTGTTTGTTTGTTTGTTTGTCCTTCTTTCACGTCGAAACGGAGAGACGGATTGGCGTGATTTTTTCGAGATTATCTAATTCCCACGGGAAAACACGTTATAATACAATGCTAAAAAATATTTATGATCAGAATCACTTGAAACTTGGTTATGCTCTTCAATAAAATTAAACAAATACGTGTTTTAGCATTTTTCGAAATTCAACCTATAAGGGGGTAAAATAGAGAATTAAAGTTCATAGGAAACCTACCTTTTAAGAGATTTTTTGTAGTTTTAGCGCGAGCGAAGCAGCGGGTTCTGCTAGTATTCATATAAACGTCAAAATTACAACACAAACTGTTGAGTACAGGCCTCCCTTCCATCATTACGCTAGTCAAATACGGGTAGGCGGACTTCAGGCGTGTTTCGAAAATTAGTTAAACTCTCTCAAACATGCAGGTTTTCCTGATTCCTGACAACATTTTCCTATATCGAAAATCGCATGAAAATCATTAAGATGCGAGACCCTGGAATTGAACCCACTGTACATTTTCAAAGCGAGCGGTCTCAAAATGGGCTAACCGCTGCTTTTTAATTTTATTTTATATTTTCCCTAAATTAATTTTCGCCATATCCTCGCTATGACAACACCCCCACGTACAGTTCAAGCTCTTTATGACAGTGTAAATATTTACACTAGCGAAACAGGGTCAGTGGGAGGCTAATTAGAGGCATCTTTAGGCAAACTTAATGAATAGAGCGGGTTTCATTACCAGCCACTGCCTGGAGGCTTTGTCGATATTTGGACTTGAAAGTGTTATTGTTGGTTTTCCCGCATTTTGTTTGTAAGAAATAATTTAAAAAAATAATTGTTTTCGGTTTTTTGCAGTTTCGTCTTTATTTAGCGAGAAGTAACATAGCATTTTTCATTTAATTTTTAATTTAGTAAGAACTTTCGCATCATTCAGAGTTTTATAATAAGATTTTTCTATGGAAAAGGAATATGAATTAATGTTAAAAAATAAAATGTATGTTATCTACATCTACAAGTGCTCTATATTTTAAACTGAAGTTAAAAACGAAAGGCAAAAATACTCCAACACATAAAACGATCTCTTAGTTAAAATAAAGCCAAGCTTAAGTATTTCGGGCTCAATCATAATTTTGTTAATTTTCACTTTTTAAGGGTTTTAAGGGCCCTTTCATGTGTTGGAAGTTTGTTTAAAATTGTATCATAAGAGTTCATATAAGATAACTTCTAGAACAGCATATGGGAATGCTTCCATAAAATTTTAAATAAATATTAAGTTCCTAATCTATACCTACTAATATTATAAAGAGGTAAAGTTTGTGAGTTTGTGACGTTGTAGGGGTAAGCTCTGGATCTACTGAACCGATTTAGATGAAATTTGGTAACAAGATAGTTTGAGACCCTGGGAAGAATAAATATCTAATAAATAAATAATAAATACATATAAATCTAAGAAAGCTTTACGATATAATGAAGTTAGCTGAAAGTGACATGATGAAATTAGCTGCATTCCTTTTACAAACAGAGTTGTGACATACGGGATGAAATTTTCAGCTATTTTAGTTCTGTTACGCCAAAGAAGTATAACTTCTTACGTGCGTACATAAGTAAACACACACGTTTTTTTTTTAATATATTTTTGTATAATACAAAAACTTTTTAACAAAAAAATAAAAACCGACTTCAAACAAAAGCACTAAAAAGTAAAAAATAACTGATTCGTAGTTTTCATTTACTATACATACCTAATTAAATATTTTCGAAGTCGGTGTGCTTTGGCTAAGTAATTAAAGCCTACCTATTAAATACATATATACCTAATCAAATATTTTTGAAATCGGTGTCAGCCCATACAAAGCAAAGCACACCGACTTCGAAAATAGTTCATTAGGTATGTATAGTAAATGAAAACTACCAATCAGTTATTTTTTACTTTTTAGTGCTTTTGTTTGAAGTCGGTTTTTATTTTTTTGTTAAAAAGTTTTTATTTTTCCCTTTTTAGTGTTAACAGTAGTAGCAAAGTAAGAATTCTAACGTGTTAGGCTTGTCAAATCAAACAAAATAAGCCTAAACTCAAAGTATCTACTATTAGCCGTTGAAGAGTTCCACCTATCCACCTTCTGGCCTTGCCATCAGATCAGGTCAACAACACCGAACCACTGTACTATCAACGGAAATAGAAATACTTGCAGAGTTTCAAGTCAATATGACAATTAGAAGTAGGTTAAATTCATGATTAGTTGTTTTACCACCCTTAGGGGTGGTATTTTTTTTAAATTTAAATGGGACCAATCTGGAAGTATACCCTTTCAAACAAAACAAAAATTGTCCAAATCGGTTAATAAATGACGAAGTTCTGAGGTAACAAACATAAAAAAAAATACAGTCGAATTGAGAACCTCCTCCTTTTTGAAGTCGGTTGACAAATATAATAATCATCATGTCTATTAACATATGGGATAATCCGAATAAATAATATTTTGCTTTTTTTATATCAAATATAGGATGTTCTTCAATATTGCTAATGACAAGGGAAACCTCATTCCATTATGAATTACAGTGAAGCTTATGTCGGTTCTAGTTACGCCATGTGTTTAACGCACTATGCTTTTATATTTGTAAAGGATATAATTAGTATAATTACTAGAACAATAGATACAATGTTTCGAAATACTGCTTTGGAAAAAGGGTCTTCTTAAAAAGGTTCTTCCGCTATTATGACTGGAAACTATCCGTACTTATTAATAAACTCGATAATAATTTAATTATTTTAAATATCTTATACATATGTAGGTATGTTGTCCAATAAAAATATAATCATCCATTGACCGACACTGAATATTGTGTCATATATATCTTTTAAGTAAACGTTCACTGGTTCGATACACGCACACGTTAAAGTTATATATTACATCGGTCCATAATAAGCAGTAATAAAAATGTTATACTTTCCTTCCCCCATTCTTATATCTTCGTACGATTTTTTTAATCCTAGACTATTTTGCAGCCAAAATGTCTGTCTTACCTTGGTAAGGTAACAATATAAGAAGTCGTCTGTGATCGTGAAAAAAACGTAGGATCAACTGTTATGGACAAAAAATGAAACTGTATTGAATTTAAAATTAAAAGTGACTGAGGTTTGACATGTACGGTTAGTACATACATAATGTAGATGTGTGTCAATGATTTAACGATGTTATTATTGATAATTTAATTTAAAAAAAATTAATTTTCTAAATTTAATAATTAAATAAAAATTAATTAATTAATATTCGTTTTCGTTAAACTTAAAAGATAAAAATAAGATTACAGTGTTTTATATTAAGTTTTCGTTATAATACATCAGGTATTTACCTTTATAAATATAAATGTTTATGAAGTTATACGAGTGTCTGGTACTCTACCTGTGAAAGTTTTTGAACGTATTTGGATCAAACTTGGCATAAATAGACCACATATTGGCCGATATTACCTTTATCACGGCAATGTGTTCCTGACAGATTATATTGTAACTTTGACGTCCTTAAAACAACAATTTAGTTCTAAACTTACCAATACATGGCATATAGAAGATGAAAGGAAAGACTAAACACACGGACGGAACCGGAAGCAGAAGCAAGTTTATTGCAAAGATAAATTTAGGTCATAACAATTATACTTAAATTTTTCTCCTATCAGTGCAAGTTTAATTCAGGTTTTGTAACATGAATTGCTCTAATTAATCGTATGTGATTACCTCGTTAAAGATACTGTCAGATAAATAAATGAACATTTTGAAACAAGCTTGTATCGTGTAAACAGTAGTATATGTCCCTGTGGTAACAGGTACGCTTGGAAACCCAAGTGAGCCTTCTGAAATTTTCTTGTGCAAATCATTTTAATGATGACTAACGACTCACCCTCGCTCCACTCGGGTTCGTCCCTAGTTACCTTTTTACGTTTAGTACACGTTTCTCAGAGATGAGATATTTTTCTGCAGTAAAAAGTATCCTATATGTTGCTATTATCATACCAAATTTCATCAAAATCTGTCTAGTGGTTTTCACGTGATGCTATCCCAGACAGACAGACAGACAGAAAGACAAACAGACAAAACTTCTAAAAACTATAGATTCGGCCTCCGTATCGATAATAATGATTATTTCAATAAGATTTTCCAAAAAAAATATTTAATGTACACATTCGACTCATTTAGAACTTTATTATATGTATAAATAATCACTAGCCTTATGTTAAAGGAAAACATCGTGAAGAAATCTACATGTCTAGCAGAACTAAAGTAGTTTTCGAAAGAAATGGTAACTCCGTTAACACGCTTTTGGACAAGGTGGTGGACTATAGCCTGATACCCTTCGTTTTTTTGAGGAGAGGCGCGTGCTCAGCATGGGACATTAAAAGTGCTGAATTATTATTATTGTAGCTTGTTACTTAGCTAGCAATGATAATTTAGCAATTGTTCAATTTTTATATTATATTTATTTACGACGCAATATACGAATTTACACAAGAAAATGTACGTATATTGTTTTAATATAAAAATGTTACATAGTCCACTCAAATGTTTTCGGAACTACCACACTATAGGTGCATGAATACCACAAAGAAAAGTATTGCAATAAAAAAGTCATTAATCGCGCATTCACGTTTTATAGAATAACGTGTACAAGTACTGTGCTTCATGTGAAAATGTTATATTTAAAAATGCAATAAAAAATATAATTTTACTAAATATTATTATATATATTTCTCCTTAAGAACACATGCAATAACCGTATTCTTTACTTTTCATGGCCTGCCGAGGAAATTCACAACAACCATAGGGTTGGTCCCACGGTGATGTAAGATAGCCTACTTTCCTCAACAACTGGGCTTTAAAATGCAAAAAGTTTATTTTTAGTCGAACCAGTAGGTCCAGAGTTTAGCACGTTCAAATAAACAAACTTTTCAGCTTTATTTATTAGTGGGTATAAATGTACATAGATACGAGTACTCTTAGTACATATGAAAATCAAAACAACATAGATAAGTATTTAAAGATAAGACGACTAAACGGACAAACAGTATTTTGCGACCTTTATATAATTTAGTTTAAACTCACGACAAATTAATTGTTTCATTATACCTGATTGTACTGTAATGCATTGGCAAGAAGTAAATAACATACTGAAGTATAGATAACAATGTGTAACTTGATAATTTGTTTACCTATTAGCCGGTGTATTGATCGCATAATTTAAATGTTACATAGTTGCTTTGCTCAAGAGGTTTGTATTGGTGCATGCAATCATGAGAGGTGAGTTTGTGCAATATTTAAGCTTAAATCTAAACAAATACCTACTTACTGTTGGACGAATAGCAGGAATGCAATGACTGACTGAATCAAGATGACATTCTACAATCGTTGAAGAGTAGGAATGGTAAAAAAATATTTCTGAATGTCTTTCTTTTATTATATTATTAATAAATTTCGATTTTACATTTTATAACGTAATATATTTAGACCACGCTTAAATATATTCATAGGAATTTACAATTTGAGACAAAAAGTAACGTATTATACTAAAAAACACACGCACTCATCACCTCCTTTTTTGAACTGGTCTATAAGTATTTTCTCTTATGTATGAAGTAGATTTTTCCTGCGGCTTAGAATGGTAAATTAGCATTTAGTGTTCACTAACCAGACGATTGCGACGTCCTCTTTACATATGGTCGCATTATATGGAAATTTCAAGAAAGTTCAAGTTTACAAAACAAATTAGAATCTATGTTTAAACTAAATATTATCCTACTGTTATATTATATGGAGTAGTCTAGAAAGAAGTGAGGTTCTGGTCTTCACTACACTCTCTAGTCAAAAGATCTATAAAACTTCTATTCTAGATCTTGGAAAAAAATAATGCGATCGTCAAACGAAAGTTTCCCGGCTAAGAGACTTTTAGACTAAATCTTCTAGGTTACCCCTCCCTTGATTGCAAAAATATTGCTTGCATTGCTGCTTTCTATCCGAAATATTTATCGGCTACAGAATCCAGCATAGAGCTACTCATATTGTTTGCAGGTGAGCCTATCTTTTAGAAAAAAGGACCAAGTTCGGAAAACCGGCGCCTTGCTCATTTGCTTATCGACATAATGTTTAATTTCGTAGGTTTAATTACCAAAATTGAAATCTCTATTTAAAGTCGTAGTGCGGTACTAAAAATTATTAAATAACATTGAAATACGGTCATTTCGATTTCATTACTATTATTGATGATATTAACATTATCATATAAATATTTCATAATGGGAAAGGCATTATCGCTAAACAAATAAGTTTGATAATTTTGAAACTTGTTCATTCAGGATACTACTAGCTGTAACATAGAAACTAAGTATGCTATAAAATGTATATGTAACTATTAATATAAATTTTATTTATGGTTAGAACATATTATAGAACTAGCTATGCTTTCTATACGACTTCGCTCGCGTTTGTATTTTTATGTAGCTCCTTTTGACTAATAATTTCCGCTGTATCTGGGAATGAAATCAGACTAAAGCATCCTTAGATTTGCTGGAACGATCAAATACAACTTATCCGTTTCATTTTATTTAATTTGGATTATTCTTTTAAACTACACTATATATATATATATATATATATATATATATATATATATATATATAATATTGCCATGTTGCCTCATATTGTTTTATATAAATACCTATATAATGTAATATATATGAGTATATGTATACCTTTATAATATATATAAATTATAATTAATTAAAAATAATTTAAACAATCAGTGGCTACACCTTTTGTTAATGACGGCACAAAAGGTACGGAAATAAAATAAATTACCATGTTTGTAAACAGAGTAAACAAACAATACGTCACAGTAAGTCGTATAAACTGTGAATGTTTACTAACATTGTAGTGTAACGAATGCGCATATATTTATAGAAACGCTGTTTTAACTATGAGCTCTATTAATAAAATCACGTTACTACTGCGTCTAGCGTAAAGATTGCCAATTCGTCACCCACTTCATATACAGGGTTATTGGTAATACGTCACGATCCCTTTAAAGTGTTATAGTACAGGACATAAGCTATCAAACGACCCCTAAAGCGCTTACGCAAAAGTGTATCGTTTTCGAGTTATTATTAGGTATTTTTCTTTTTTTTTATAGGTAAAGGCGATTTGTGACTTTAAAAATTAATTAAAAAAAAACAACGTATTTCATCTTATATTTTTTTATTTCTTGCTGGTGCACATCCTTGTTAATAATATACAAGTTATTCAAAGAATTAAAATTAAAAATCTAAAAGTTATATAGTTCTGGAGCTCTAATTTAAAGATGCTTGAAGATTGTTTTTGTTTTGTTATTGGGTATTATTAACAAGGATGTGCATTAGCAAGAAATAAAAAATAATATATGATGAAATACATTGTTTTTTTTTCATTAATTTTTAGAGTCGCAAACCCCCCTTTACCTATAAAAAAATAAAAAATAATAACTAGAAAACGATACACTTTTGCATAAGCGCTTTAAGGGTCGTTTGATAGCTTATGTCCTGTACTATAACCCTATAAGGGGATTGTGACGTATTACCAATAACTGTATGTAGATATCGTTTAATGTGGCACATTCTTACGTTTTTTTTTTGTTTTCGCTGGGGAAACCCATCATGGGGACCCTGCCGGCCGTCATAACGGGCAAGGTACTGTGAGACTCCTACTCACTAAAACCCACAGCGGAACCCATCGCCACAGTGCATTGGGACGTTGCAGGATCGCTTGCGCACACACTACAAAACATTTTTACGTACTCACTAGCGAGTGAAGTCATTTTACGGCGTTTTCATAGTAGAGGCTTTCGAAGATAATGTAGATAAAGAAGATTTACATATATAATACCGCAAAAACGCAAAATCACATTGTTTTTATTCAATCACTTTATATCATGACATTACAACTACGCATATATCAGATACGAGTATATTGGTAATGTTTTTAACCTTTTTTGGACAACCAACATCGTCCGGTTAAACAGGAAAGCATATTGTGTGTTGTAAAAAAAAGCAGGTGAGGTAAAAAATTAGGCCAGTTTGATGAAATCGCTCAGGTCCTAACGTCCGATGCATTTTTAAGTAGATTTTTAACCGACTTTAATAAAAACTGGACGTGCCTAGTTTCAATTTGTGTACTATATTTTACGTGTGTAACTTGAGCATTATCTTCACCAGTTCATTCTCCAACGTTAAAAAAAACGCACTTGAACGAAGCCAAAATAGGTCAATTAATTACCTACTGTATGAAACCAAATACTTTTAATAAACTATTTAATATTGTTATTTTGTCTTTACATAAAGATAATAATATAGTATTAATACATAGTATGAATGCATTACAAGCAATAATAACAAATAAAACAAGCAATTAAATGACTCATTACACGTTCTTTATAGTGCATACGTTCTACAATGAATAAATACACTGTCATCAGTAGGAATCAGGCCTCTGCATAATAAGATAGAATTAAAGTCAAGGTTACTTGAATATATTTTATTGCTACTTTAGAAAACTATATTAAGATCAATATACTAAGTTATAGTTTTTTTTTATTTGAGTTAGTCTAAGACCCACAGACATGCGTCCGTGCCTTTTCTAAGCATTTTTATATTTTGTTGTTATTATTATTTTATTTTATTTTCTTTGAGATGGATTCGTGCGTGTATAATTTTAGAATCAAAAGATTTTGCGAACAAAAAAAAAAGAAAAGCTGAACAAAAGTATGGAGTCGGGTGGACTTTAAGAGTCCACTCAAATGAGGTTAGCGTAATATAATCAGGTTAATAAAAGAAGAAAGGACTTTAAGAGTCATTGAGTCTAAAATGGCAACCTCTCATAGAGACAGCGAGGCGATAAAGATCCTAGCAAACTTCACCTACCAGGCAAGCACCACACCGCAAGCAGAAGAAAAACTACCAAGCTCAACCCATGACTAAGTAATAGTTTAAGTATGATAATTTGTTTAATCAACGTCATGTTTAGGGAAGGTTTAATTTAAGTCAAGTGGGTGGCAATTATCTACTTTTCATCCATATTCATCAAATAGTCTCCAAGGGACACTGATTTATTTTCTAGATTTTTCTATGCATATATACATGAGTAATTCACAGAGAAGTAATAGTTAATTCTTTCTTCCATAATACCGACACTCATTTATCGCTTCTGATAACTAAGCACTTTACTTTCTGGTATACTTTTACTTGGATAATCCACGTTTAGCAGCTAAGCTGGGAATGACAGCTGTTGAATTAATAGCACTGTATATTGACACACTAGCTATGCTTTTTCCTAGCTATTAGTTAGGAAAAAATAACAGTGATAAAGAATAAAGGTAATCATGCAATTTTAGATCTTCCCAAAATGATCAATTTTTTACTATGTAGTTTTAATTCCATTAGATTGTCTATTAAGACGTTCCGTCAGTGGAAATTGTTTCCATAAATTATGAGATTGTGAAGTTCCCTAAAAATTGATAAAATTTGGCATTTCAGAATATTGAGGCACACGTTAGAAATACGAGGTGAGATGATGCATAGAAATAATGAAAAACATCAACTTCCACAGCAAAAATAATACTAGCGGTGACCATATACAATATCTCGTCCCAAGGTGAGCCTTTAAATTAACATAACTTTTTTATTTATAAACCAATTGAAATAAAATAATTACCTAATACCACAGAATCTTAGCCTTACCACAATACATTAGTGAAAACCGCAAACCCAAATCGGGTAAGCCGTTTCTGAGATTATTGCCAAAAACAAACAGATAAAAATTCTAAAAATCATTGTTTTCGGATCTATTGTCTTAATAAAGACCCTCAATTATAGTTTTTTTCAAACATCTTTTACCATTTACCGACAGCCATTACTAACACTTTTATTATATGTACTCGTACAGTTCATGAACGAATGGTATAGGTTAATTCTACACAACATATATGAAAAAAGTATAAAATATCACACATTTGTAATTAACCGAAAGCAAAGTGAAAGATCTTTTGATCTCTATGCACATAAATGATGCCTTTGTTGTAGAGTAGAATTGGAAAGCATGAAGTTCATAGCAGAGGCGAGGACAAATCCGGTATGTTTTCATTACCTTCAAGCATATGATCCGTAAAGGTTATCGTCAAAATACACGCCACATCAATTCTACTGCGGTACCTCATTTATTATTCAAATGTGTCATTTAAACAAACCAATTACATTATATTACCGCATCTAATTAAAATTGTTTCATTATATAGGTATATAAGTTGTAGCATTAAAAAATAAATAATATGCTGTTTATATTATTTCTTCTTTCTTATTATATCTTTATTAGGGACTCACCCTTGCTCCGCTTGGGTCCGTGGTTATGTTTTAACGTTTAGTATAGATTTCTCAAAGATGAGATATTTTAAAATTTCCCGCAATAAAAAGTTATCCTATATGTTGTAATAACTAGCTATCGTCATACCCAATTTCATCAAAATCTGTCCAGTGATTCTCTCGTGATGCGTACCCAGACAGACAGACAAAATTTTAAAAAACTATAGATTCGACCTCTGTATCTATAATAATGACTAATTCAATAAGATTTTCCGAAAAATATTTAATGTACAGATTCGACTCAGAATTTCATTAGGTATGTGTAGAGATTATTAGGTTAAGTATTCCTTATAGAGAATCTATCATAAAAATTCAAATAAATACGAATATGATATATAAAACTAGCGACTCACTCTCGCTTCGTTCAGGTTCGTTCCTAGGTACGTTTTAATTTTTTTTGAGCGGTAACCTAATTTTTTTTTAAATAAAAGTAGCCTATGTTGCTCCCTATAACATCAGCTATCTTCCAGTGACAGTCCCGTCAAAATCAATCCAGCCATTTCAGAGATTATCCGGAACAAATAGACAGATAGACAAAAATTTTAAAAAATGTATTTTTCTTATAAGTACCGTATATTATTTCATTTGCATTTAGTAAAACGCTGTTATTTTGACATTACAAACAGACAATTCAATTTTATTTATCTGTATAGATAAAAATGACAATGTCAAAGGCAAATCTGTGAACAGATTTCGATCCAATCAGCATCTGTCATTTGCAAAATATGTATCATTTGCGTTCTTACTTCAAATGTATACTTTTTTTCTTACAATGGAATATTAGGAGGAATAAAAGGAAATGCAAGAGACGACAGCATCGTCAAGAGGGATAGACACCTAGTCTGCATCTCTATTAATATAACTAGGCTACTGACTTACACTCACTTCGCTCGGGTGCGTCCCTAGGTAAGTGCACATATCGATGCTACAGCTTAATAGGAAGACCTTTTTAAGAGAAATAATTTTGTAATACGTTGTTTTCATATATCTTTATTAGTTTACGCGGCGCAGGCCAATATAGCTCCCAGAAGGCATGATTTTTTCCAACATCTTCAACAAACATCGTCATATTTCAGCCATTTTACACAAAACCTTAATGAATTATTATACATCTAAACCTTCCTCATCGATCACTCTATTTATTGATGAAAACCGTATTAAAATAGTACGTTCAGACTGACAGACAGACAGACAGCGAGGGACTTTATTTTATAATATGTATAAGTGATACTCTGTAATAACTGTATGACGCTGTAAAGCTAAATACCTGTGTTTATTCAAAACTACTGGAGTGTGTAGAAAATTAATTACCTGTTCGAGGCAAGTACGGAACTAACACTGAATTTTACTAACTAAACGATACTCTCGTTATGCAAATGGTATTTTACAGAATAATAAAATTTATTATAACGACTTCTTCATAAAAGAATTAAAGAAAATCTTTAAATAAAAAAGTCTCAAAGCCTTAGAAAATAAAATGGTCTGGGAATTCACTGAATCTCGACAAAGACCGGTTTCGTTGTACGTCTAGTACGCCCTGTGAATTCTACGTATAGTATTGAATTCTTTGACTTTTCCACCTTTTGTGGCTCACTTGAAAAAACTTCTTATTCGGTTTTTAATGGATTTAACTCTTTTATACATTGACTTAAATTTATTGAGGCCAAGACCCTAAAGCGTAATTTTCATTATAGTTATTCGTCTATCGTTTGAAAAGACGTTATTAATATGCTTTAATAAGTGTTGAAATAATATTATATGTACTTACAAGCTATATTAAAAAAAAACCTATCTCTAATTATGTGAACTGTTAGAGATGGATGGATATTTTAAGTAGCCACTATGAAGAAAAAACGATAAATAGAAGATGTCTGTACGAGTAACTTAATCGTTTATTGCAGAAGCGTGCGGTTGGCGGTAAACATTAATTTGCCAATGTTTTATGCTTGTAAAGCGGAAAAATCGATTTAATAGATAAAAGTAAATACCTCAGATATCTATCTATACTATAATAAAACAGTAAATGTCTGTACATAGCAAAAAAATGCTAAAAACCAAGTCAGGGGGATGTAAGAAGACAAATAGAACAAACCCAGATTTTTTTCAATTTTTTTGTTTCTGTCTGTTTGTCTGTTTGTACGGGCTAATCTCCGAATCTATTGGACCGATTTAAATGAAATTTTGCATGGTGGTACCTTATATCCCCGGACAACATCTTAGATACTTTTTATTCCGGAAAATTAAATAGTTCCCGTGGGATAGTTAAAAAACTGTAGTATCATATACAGCTTAGTACACAACAACTTATGCACTTAATTTAGTAAAATTTAACATTCTGACACCTTATATTGCCGGTCAAACAACAGGTTACTTTTCATCCCGGAAAAATAAACGGTTCCCGTGGGAACTAATCGATCTCTATTGGTGTCTTTCTACAGGTGAACCCGAGCGAAGCGAGGGTGAGCCGCTAGTACATATATAAAATATCATCCAATTCTTAGTCTACCTACTTTAATACAATTTATTAAATTTAATATAAAATAATATATTGAAACTCTCAATTAGATTTGAAAATAACACAAAACTTTTTGGTTTAGATAACCCTTATTGGGTAATGTTAGTATATTATTATCTACATAGAGAAAAAAGAATAT
Organism: Brenthis daphne; assembly: GCA_947093115.1. Lineage (NCBI taxonomy): Eukaryota > Metazoa > Arthropoda > Insecta > Lepidoptera > Nymphalidae > Brenthis > Brenthis daphne. The sequence goes on along the minus strand of OX352477.1, from coordinate 17,618,027 downwards.
AGAAATATAAACAAAAAATGTCACAATAGGGGGGCCTTATCACTATGTCAGCGATCTCTTCCAGGCAATCATTTATTAAGATACATAATTGCCATCTGTCTCTTTAACTGTGACATACCTACGATAGACAGATTTCAATAAGACTTACGTACGGTACGTTTTGGCGCTTAGCAAGAAATAGATAGACTATATTAATGTATATACATATGTACACCAGCATGGTGGACTATGGCCTGATTACTCGTACTGAAGAATGGCCACAGCAGTGGGACATTAATAAGGGCTGAGTACAAACATACATATGTACAATGTACATAGGTATAATAAGTTTCATATCCCATACTTGAGAAATGATTGATTCCCCATACAAACTTCCACTCCATGCCCTTAAGGGATAAAAACTATCCTATGTCCTTTCCAGGGTCTCCAACTATCACCATACTAAATTTCATCTTAATCGGTTTAGTGGATTAAGCGTGAAAAGATAACGGATAGACAGACGGAGTTAATTATGTTAGTATGGATTATTCAGGTCAAAGAGGTTCAGATAATTAAACTTATAAGAAGACAATACCTAAATCTCGTAAGAAAAAGATTTTTTTATCTAACCTCAAATGCTTCTATCTAAATAATACAAAAAAATAAACATCGGTTGCGTCCTTAATCTTTAACAAATCACTGTTTTATATGTTATCAATTGATCATCGAAATGATATTCAGATAATTGGGGTCTAGGTTAGTGGTTGAAGGCTAAATTAAATGGCAAAGTCAAAAGCTGGAAACAATAGCTGGTTTTAAATAAAAAAGAATACATAATAAATCTACAGTACAACAGGGACACGTTGATGACTGATCTGCTCGGATGAAAAAAATAGAAGTGAAAAAAGAACATGGGAATTGCCGCTAAACCATTTGGCTGTATTCGCACTATGAAAGGCGGAAAATATTTGACGCCAAAAGCCATTTCGGCAATGCATGCTCCAAAATCATTTACTCGAGCATTTACTAGAGTTCATATGTTAGAACCAGTTAAACATATATACATGACAACTAGGTATACCAAAACCCATTTCCACTGTATACAAAATATGTAAATAAGAAACCATGATCAATATGATTGTATATCAAATCATTATTGTATTATTAAAAATAATATTATTAGCTAACTAGCTTCTCCCTGGCTTCGCTTGAGTTCGTCCCTAGATACGTTTTAATGGTTAGTATGGAATAGATAGAGTAATCCATACATATAATAAAATTGTAACTAAGCCGAATCTGTACATTAAATATTTTTTGGAAAATCTTATTGAAATAAACATTATTATCGATACAGAGGCCGAATCTATAGTTTTAGAATTTTTGTCTGTCTGTTACCGCATCACGAGAAAACCACAAGACAGATTCTGATGAAATTTGGTATGATGATAGCTGGTTATCCGGGTCAACATATGGGATACTTTTTACTGCGGGAAAATATCTAATTTCTGAGAAAAAATACAAAAACTGCAATGTAAGAGTATACTAATAGGTAAAACCTAAGAATTTGGCTTTTGGTCATCTGAACGCGGGCGGAGCCGCGGGCAATGCTAGTAAGTATATATTATATTACTGCTCCACTTCCCTGGGTAGTAGCATCATGATATACAGCCTTCTTCAATAAACGGGCTATATAAAGCGAAAAGATTTTTTCAAATCGGATTAGTAGTTCCTGTGACTTACGCGTTCAAACAAACAAATAAACTCTGCATCATTATAATATTACTATAGATAACTAAAGAATATATGCATGTATGTATTACTGATATTATAAACCAGCGTTGCTCGCGACTCTGCTCGCGTAGTTTATAGGTAGCTATAGGTATGTGTAACTAAAATAAAACTAACTCACCTTTATGCCCCTAGCAATAAAAACGTTGGACTTTTATATAATCTTACGATACACTTTAGACGGTTCGGTCCTGTCGTTTTCGAGATTTCGTGTTTAGTCAGCGAGTAAATGATCTTTCGCTTTCATATAGATAAGAAAATTCGAACTTGGTGATTATTTGTTTTCGTGATTGACTGTTAGTTCGAAGTTTTCTCACGTAAATAATAGAACAATTGAATTTGATTTTTGCTTAAGATACGTCATAGACGAGAGAGTATATATACTTAGCTACCTTTTATCCCACAAAGTACATTAAGTAATGTAAGTGCGATATCATGAAATGAAATGGTTCTTTAATCGATTAGACTTATATAAACACTTTTAAATCGATAACTCAATTGAAAGAGAATCAGTGTCGTCAATTCGTGAGGAAGTTAGTTCGAGCTCAGGAAGCAATTCTGGTGAGAAGAACCGGTGAGAAACTTAATAGTATTAATATAATTAGTTGCTCTTTTATATATTGAGTTACGGTTTTTTAATATATTTCAAAGAATATAGTGAGTTCTAAAACGAAACAAGAGTGCGTCTCAAGTACAAAATAGTCCTATAGTGCCTCGAGCTGGTTAAACCTGTTACTTCTAGCTTAATAACCAAATACGGTACCACAGCACTCTCGCATCTACTAAATATGACAAAATAGATGTGCGAATTGGAAATTATAACATGGCGTTCACATCAAAACTTGATTGAACTGTGAAAAATGTCTCTTCACTGTATACAGAAACTCTTAACCCTATTACCTACTTTGTTTCTCATGTTCTATTTTGTCGTGAAAATGACGTTTTTTTTGCCTTTTTATTTAAATTTTAACGAATTAATCTTTTACATAGTTATGAAAGATTTGCCTAGCGTTTAACAGTTGACACAAATACAATGCAGCTGTTGACATTACTATGACACAAAGGTTGACGATCTTATTTGAGGTAAATATTTGTATTATTTACTGTGCATGTGTTTCTTTGCAGATATCTGCACATACATATATATATATATATATATATATATATATATATATATAATGTTCCTAAGGAAACTAGAAATTCGTAATGCTTCAAGCTTTGATTTGATAGGCAAACAAAAAAAACTGTTTAAAAATCGTATTATAACACAAAAAATCAAAACAAACCCGCAAAACAAACCGAAGAGATAATTTTATTTAAAATGTCAAATATTTGTCTAGATCTAAGATAGTATAACTATTAAGTGAACAAAAAAAATGTTGTTTTTAATAATTAAAACAATATAATAGAACAACTGAACGTCAATATGTCAACTCACTTTTTTATATAGAGATTTTTTGACCCATTTTTTTCACTTTTCCGTACAATTTTTCGAACATTTCTTTCATACTAACCTTATCCTGAGAATTACAAACACAACAAAAAAAAATTAGCCAAATATGTGCAGTCGTTCTGAAGTAATTCTCTTACATACATACATTTACATAGCATATAACATTTTAGCAGCAGTATTATTATAATGTTTGTCAATGATTTTAAAATAGATATCACATATTCCGCTCATCTACTCTAGTTATTTGCAAACCCCAATAATTTTTAAAAAGAACTATTAGTCTGTCAGTTTCTTTCACTAATCTTTAAAATGGCAGAACCGATTTTAACACGACTTTTTCCAACGAATTTATGATAAGAGTATATATTTTTTCTATATATTCTTATGAATTAAGAACTGTCTGGCGCAGCGACAACTTGTTTTGTATGTAGGTGGCGTCTTCCATTCATATGTAGCACAAATATTTTTATTAGCTATAAATATTTTTACTTTATCGTCTGATAACGACACCATGTTGCATTAAACGGTTCTCAATCCACAACTTACATATATTATACTGTCAAGGAAATAAAGTGAGTCACCGTTTTTGTTTAAGCACAGTATAAGCAAAATCGCTGTTTTCGTCTGTCTGTTTCTCCAGTAACTTCTTCTAAACCACGCAACGGACTTTGATACGGTTTTCACTATCATGTAGAGATTTTCTTCCGGAAGGTTTATATGTATAATACATGCATATTATATATAGTAGATAAAATGTGAGAATTTCAAAGATTTGTAATTATGTCATATAAAACATATTTTTGGGTGCTTACATTGCCAACGCTGGCTAAGCCTTACGAGATATATCAAAATAATAATAATAAAATTACTACTATATCTTAAAAATATCTACAGAAAAGTCCGCGATGGTACTAGTATATGAGTATGTCTAAATCATAAGGATAAGCCCCAATAACATTTTAATCTTCTAAATATTACTTAAAAAATAATAGGTTTTTACGAAGCTATTTTAAACAATACAGTATTAATCCTTATCCAGTTAAATAGATTTAGACACATTGTGCGTTTAATGTATATGATTACAATTAATATCTTAGAAGATATCAAAGTTTAAGATTATTAATCGCTCGCAGCGAAACCGCTAACGTTAGCAAAACCTTTATATACTCGTATATACAATACAATAACGTATGTACTAGAAAAATGTGTATCTTAAAAAGTCCTATAGAAAAGTTCACCATAGCAGGTGTCTACCTCCTAAGGTACGCTCACAATAACTATTTTTATTTACATAAAACGTATCTAAGGACGCACACAAGCGCAGCGAGGGTAAGTCGCTAGTCTATACAATGATATAATAACATTCGAAGTCGAATCTGTATATTAAATATTTTTTTTAAAAATCTTATTACAATAGTCATTATTTTCGATACAGAGGCCGAATCTATAGTTTTTAGAATTTTTGTCTGTCTGTCTGCAGTTTAGGAGTGCATCACGAGAAAACAATTGGACAGATTTTGATGGAATTTAGTATGATGATAGCTGGTTATCCGGTTAAAATATAGGATACTTTTTACTGCGGGAAATATAATAATATCTCATCTCTGAGAAATCTATTCTATCCTTATCCTGTTATTAATAGAAAGCGAAAGTGTTGACTTATTTTACCTTTATATTGCCAAATTGTTGAACTGATTTTGATTACATTTGGCATGCAAATTAAACAAGGGAATTTCGCGACAAAAAAAGTCGACAAATAATTCTTAAATCAACTGAAAGGAAAGACCTCATAAAATCGATTTCCATATAATAATAAAATCGACTATCATATTTAATACGAGATAAACAGATACAAAGAGGTTCTTTATTTAGATAGTTTGAGCTATCAGTATTAGATTGCTCACAGATAAACATTATAATAATATATAAGAACCTACCTACCTAATACCTATTTATGTATAGTATTAAAATAGAAACAATGTAAAAAACGTAGAAACTATAATATTGATTATAATATAATGGCTAGATTATTACTTAGTAATCCTGTCGCTAGACGGATATTAACGAATATTTTAAATCGTTAGACGGATATTAACGAATATTTTAGGAATACGTATAATTTTAAGTAAAATTAATCCATTTCAACACAGTAAAAACTTTTTAACAAAAAAATAAAAACTGACTTCAAACAAAAGCACTAAAAAGTAAAAAATAACTGATTGGTAGTTTTCATTTACTATACATACCTAATCAAATATTTTCGAAGTCGGTGTGCTTTGCTTTGTATGGGCTGGCACCGATTTCGAAAATATTTGATTAGGTATGTATTTAATAGGTAGGCTTTAATTACTTAGCCAAAGCACACCGACTTCGAAAATATTTGATTAGGTATGTATAGTAAATGAAAACTACCAATCAGTTATTTTTTACTTTTTAGTGCTTTTGTTTGAAGTCGGTTTTTATTTTTTTGTTAAAAAGTTTTTATTTTTCCCTTTTTAGTGTAGACAGTAGTAGCAAAGTAAGGATTCTAACGTGTTAGACTTGTCAAATCAAACAAAATAAGCCCAAACTCAAAGTATCTACTATTAGCCGTTGAAGAGTTCCACCTATCCACCTTCTGGCCTTACCATCAGATCAGGTCAACAACACCGAACCACTGTACTATCAACGGAAATAAAAATTCTTGCAAAGTTTCAAGTCATTATGACAATTAGAAGTAGGTTAAATTCGTCATTAGTTGTTTTTCCACCCTTAGGGGTGGTATTTTTTTTTGAAATATAAATGGGACCAATCTGGAAGTATACCCTTTCAAACAAAACAAAAATTGTCCAAATCGGTTAATAAATGACGGAGTTCTGAGGTAACAAACATAAAAAAAAAACATACAGTCGAATTGAGAACCTCCTCCTTTTTGAAGTCGGTTGAAAATCAAGAAAAAGTTGAGTATAGTGTTTATTTACAATAGGTACATGAAAGAACTTTTTAGAATCGGCGTCAGTCAACGAAAAACGTTGTTTATTTAATAAATATTGTTTTGTCTATTTCTTTTTGGAAATCCTATAAAAAGCTCAGGTTCAAATAGAAAATTGTTTCAAAAATTCTTTAGTATGTAAAAGCGATGACATAGATTTCGATATAATTGATATGACCTTATTTACTTAGCTTAGCTCGATTCCCCATATTAACTTTCATCCCCATTTTCACCCCTTTAATGGATGATTTCCGGGATAAAAGTATCCTATATCCTTCCCATGGTCTCAAACTATCTCCTAACCAAATTTCATCTAAATCGGTTAAATTTACACCCTACAACGTCACAAACTCACAAACTTTACCTCTTTATAATATTAATATAGACCAATTCTGAAAGCAGGAAAAACTGCGGCACTTTGCTAAATCCAAAGAGAGTTCTGATAGTTTCAAACAACGTAATAAACGTAATCTTACTCGTGCTACACATTTAACTATAAACGTAGTCATAAACTAATGCTTATTAATTTTGTATATGCACGTGTTGGTACCTTGTTTGACGTGTGCGTCTAAGTGCATTTGTGATTCGAATATATATAGAAATTATACTAGTATGCGGTTATACTTGCGATAATATATAATCAATGAATTGTATATGTACATTAATATATTTTACTGTTAGTACTTAGTACATATATTTGTGTGTATGTATGTATAACTGCTTCGGTGTTGTAGTGGCTGCACATCCGGAGGTGCTGGGTCTGGGTTCAGGATTTTTTTGTCTTAGAAGTTAAGATTATAATCTCGCGTTTTAATTTCAGTTGAAGACAATCAAATGTATAATTATATACATAAGTATTTATAATTTTACACCATGCGGTACCGAGCCTTTGGCTATCGTTGTGTTATTGAATTTTAATAAGTTAACTCTTTGTTCAAACACCTACATACGAGTACATACCTACAAATCGTGAGGATTTATAACGAAACGACCATGACTTTGTATTGCTTGAACATGTACATATATTAATACCGATATTCACATACGAACTCATGTTTACCAACACACACTGCTATAGGACATACATATGGACAGTAAATGAGTAGAATATAACTTTACCATCAATTTGAACTGGGGCGTTCCTGAATAACTTTTCAGACTAAAAACTTATTATTTCTAGAATAAAATATAGCTTATGGCACTTTTATATAATGTAGCTTTTCAATGATGATAGGATTATTTATCGGTTCAGTGGTTTCAGTTTATTGACTACTAGTAACTCACCCTTGCTTCGCTCGAGTTTGTCCTAGTGAAAAACAAAATCGAATCTATCCCATGGCGTCAATGAGTAACACATTCAAACTTTCGCATTTATAATATAAAAATTGGACTAACAAAGAAATTTTCTCTTTACACTATAGAAATAGATAACCACCTCGAGAATAATATTATTGCATTCATTTTCCATACTGTTTCAAGGTTAAGAAAATAATTACGGTATTTTTTTTACAAAACAACTAGAGGAAGTTTCTTTCCTAACTGGTGGTTATCATGTCTTTCACTAAAAATTGTAAAATTTTAATGCTGAATATTTTTTTTAAATTGCTATTATTGACATATATACTCGTAAATTCATCATATTTCACATAAAATACAGTCAATGAAACTATAAAGATTTTATCTACATTTAAGTGATCGTGATATTCTAAGTCATTTATGTGTGCGGATAATATAATTATACTATAGTACAATAATAATATGTGTAACAACGTATACCTACTATACCTAGGTGCTGTATGTACCTTTCTTAAATTATTAGAATTATAATTCTTTATTAATCTTAATAATTCTCTTATTTACGCTAGAAATACGAAAAAAAATAAACTAAATGTCAGATTAGATATGTTATTCTTACTTACTTACCCTCGCTTCGCTCGGGTGTGTCCCTATGTAATTTATTTTTTTTGAGCAGAACCCTAATTCTTTTTTTAAAATAAAAGTAGCCAAGTTACTCCTTATAATATCAGCTATTTGTCAGTGAAAGTCCAGTTAAAATCGTTCTAGCCGTTTCGGAGATTAGCCGGAACAAACAGACAGATAGACAAAAAATTTAAAAGTTTTTCTTGAGTACCGTATATAATTTTCATACGCATTTAATAAAAAGTTGTTATTTTCTCATTACAAACAGGCACTTCAATTTTATTTATCTGTGTAGATTTAAAAATTGTATTAATTATATATTTTGAAAGTATATCTAAAACAATATCTTAAATAGAGCAAGCCATTTACTTATAAGATGCAGTTCTATTTTGGTTACGGTTTCATCCAAGCGGCACGTGTACGTTACGAGTATCATTGCAGGCGCATACAATATGCACCCGATTTATAATCATTTAATCATTCAACGTCGTAATTTAGTGTAATAATAGCAGTTTTGCGCTTCAAAAACAAATGGCCCTGGTATCTGAACTGACTCTCGCATACTGTCGAGTCATGACGCACACAATGAACAGATATTTCATTACGCTGTAAAATAAAAGAGCTTTAGCTAAAATATTCAATTGTAAAGTGATTTATTGGTAGTGAACTTAACACTATTTATTGTAAGACTAATGAAGATTTTTGAGTGATATATACAAATTGTAGGCAGTGGTAGCCCAGTGGTAACGCGCGCGCATGGTAAACCATATGACGCGGGTTCAAATCCCGGGTATTGCACGTTAAGTTTGTTACCTTTGTTAAAACATGTATGTATAGAACAGTAAATCACTTTGTTTGTGAATCGAGTGCCGAATGCGTTACCAGACTGGTTAGGCTTAGTTAAAATATATGTAAATATCTAAAAATTTCAATTTGTCCCTAAAGAAACTATTTTAATTACAATAACTGTCCTACAAAACTATTTTTTCAGATTTTATCGCGAGTTTATTTTGATTTTTGATTCCCGACTTTTCGAATGCTTTACAGCAATCATGGCCACGGAGACTTTTTTTTAAATGTCAAATATTTGCGCAAATCTAAGAAAATATTAACTGCCCTATAGTTACATTTATAATACGAGTATTAGCGAAAAAAAAAACATTGTATTCTCCTTTTAAATTAATAACAACAGAAACAGTATGAGTTAATATGCTTATAAACTATCTCAATATATTTAAAAAAGAAATCGATTCATTTTGATTTTTGGTTCCCGATCTTTCGAATGCGTTTTCGAATTTCATTTTCAAATATTTGTTAATGTCAATAATTTTTAATAAAAACTACCTATAAATTCTATGCGAAATAAGTAAAAACTTTTTTTTAATTTAAACAGTTTTATTGAAACGGAAGATAAAAATGATGTAGATAATGTATTAAAAGCTAAAAAATATTAGATAGGTTCTAGGTACCAGTCATCACACCACTCTCCTCATCAATCTAGGGCATTGATCAGACTTCGAAAATAAAATCGTAAAAACCTGAATCGTCGTCATTGTAAATATATAAATAACATTTATAATGATATGAGTGGTTGACTGTTGATAAAAAATTCACGCGCCCCACGCTTTTATTTTTGAGTCTGATTTGTAACGGCCGCCATCTTGGATTTAAAATTATACTGAATATATTCAATTGTATTGTCATCAGAACTAAAGGTGTTCACCAAATATCAAATCGATCTGTCAACAGGAAAGGGGTAACATTTTAATTACTAAAGACCCAACAAACAGGGTAAGTTAAATAATATGATTTTATGTAAAAACAATACCTAAAAAATAGCTGTAAAAATAATTCTTACCGGGCCAGCCACTGATATTATTATATCACGTAAGATATATTTTCTTGCTTAAAGCCTAAAGGAAAGTCACGAAGTTACGTATCTACCGCCATTCTTTTTATAAAAGTTGCAGAAGGCGCCTCAAATTAGAGTTACCACAAAAAAAACACCATATGGCAACAACAATAGAAAGAATTCACAATGCGAATATGAATTTATTTTTTGTATGTAACAAATGATAAATATTGTCAAATATCTAGTAGGTAGGTACATATTCCTATATTTTATATATAAAACAAATATCTCTAAGTAAAGTTTTCATTTACTTGATTTCTTTTATTTCCAAATATATAATATTGTGCTCATAAAAATAATAATCAATAATGTGTTGTCTGTTTGTTTGTATAGCGATTTGCATAGTGATTGAAAACAAAAATCCATCCAAAACCTACAGAATTATAAAACAATTAATTTGGTAACAAAGTACTAAATATGTAAGTGAGTCGGTTAGCTTTACACTAGTCATACTACACTTGACTAACAGTGAAAAAAACGTGTGTTTACCTATGTACGCACGTAAGAAGTTATACTTATTTGGGGTAACAGAACAAAAATAGCTAATAGTAGGGGAGCCCAAGAGGGGATTTTCTGTAGTTACTCGAGCGCGGCAGATTAACATAAAAGAGGTTACCTTGCACTCTATTGAGTACTTTCACCATAATATAAGTCTTCTATATCAAGGGGCGCGTCTAGAGAAACCGATTAAAATATTTAAAAAATGTTTTGATAAGGTAGAAATACTTGAAACCGTCAGATTAAGGTGTGGTAGGCTAGTCACATCCTGAAAAGTGTCCAATTCAATAATCTGCCGATTTGCACAAGCCGAAGAGGCAAAAATCGACTATAAAGTTTATGATGATTTTTGCCTCTTAGGCTTGTGCAAATCGGCAGATTATTAAATTGGACACTTTTCAGGATGTGACTAGCCTACCACACCTTAATCTGACGGTTTCAAGTATTTTTACCTTATCAAAACATTTTTTAAATATTTTAATCGGCTTCCCTAGACGCGCCCCTTTATATAGAAGACTTATATTGTGGTGAAAGTACTCAATAGAGTGCAAGGTAACCTCTTTTATGTTAATCTGCCGCGCTCGAGTAACTACAGAAAATCCCCTCTTGGGCTCCCCTACTATAAAGATTTCATCCCGTATGTCACAACTCTCTGTTTGTAAAAGGAATGCAGCTAACTTCACCATATCGCTTTTTGGCTGTCGGTGTGCGCGCGCATCGTAAAAATTTTGCTCTTATATTTTTTTCCAAACGTGCCAAAAGAAGTACTACAACTACAAAAATCACAATAATATTTCAAATGAACGAACAAAAGTGTAATTAGTGTAATATCTTCACACTGTATTAACTCAATGCATTTAAGTGAAAATTAAAACGCTGATTTAATACATAGGAAATCTATGTAGTATATACCTACTTAATCTATACAGTAGGTACCTACATAATAAAACAATAACTTAGCGATATCGATGTGCACGTTTCACGCAAAATGTACTGAACCGATTTTAACTAAATTTTGTGTGGTAATAACTTATTACTTGGGTGAACATTTAGGATACCTTTTACTACAGAAAAATCATTCCCACGGGTTTCTCCGTGTTAAGACAATAACTGCTTCTATCCAGTCGTTCTTAGAAATTTACATGTCTAACATGTCTAAACAATGTACTAGAAAATTGTAGATCTTAATTAAAGCCTACAGAAAAATCTACAGTAGTATATGTCTTTCTCCTAAGGTAAACTCGTAACAACTATTCACATCTATTAAAAATGTACATAAAGCTAATAAATTATAAAATAATATGTATTAAAGAGGAAAATTAAAGACAATTCCTATAAAAACATGGTAAAATAAACTTCATAAGTAAAAGAAAAATACACACAGAGAAATAAAGCTCTCGAGAAACACCTACAATAGACACTTTCTTCACTCAATCATTGACTCCCACCTTCCACTCAATCCATTCGTAATTGAATTTTAAGACCATATTTCTGAAAGAAGACTATTTTTCTTTTCTTTAATACATTTATGTTATCTGTAATTTGAAGCTTTTTTGAATTATTTCCTTATTTCAAAACAACTTCGTTGTAATCACATATTGTGTATATTTTATATACTGCCTCGGTGGTGTAGTGGCTAGCATACATACGGCTTCACACTCGGAGGTCCTAGGTTCGAGTCCCGGGTCGGGCCAAGTTTAGTTATTGAGTCTTTCTGTATAATAAGTTTCAGTAACAGCCCGGAGTTAGGAAGTTGGCGGTGTATCACCCCCGTGCCTCGGAGAGCACATAAAGCCGTCGGTCCTGCGCCTTAACTCTCACTGGTCGTGTCGAGTAGTCGTCCCACCGGAATATGAGAGTGACCGGAATAGAGAGTGCATTTGTGTCTGCGCGTACACTTGTGCACTATAATATCTCCTGCGCAGTTGGCTAGTCTTAATGAGATTGGCCGCCGTAGCCGGAATCGGCTAAGAGAACATCATGATGATCATCATATTTTATGTTGATGTTATTGTTTTATATACTCAACATATGAAAAATATTTATGAACTTAATATGTTCGGAATTTCTTATAGAATAATTTCAAGGAAAAATTATTTTAATACATAAGTCGGATATTTTAGTTAGGTATGGAATTAATTACACATATTTGTAACTTTATTATAATAAATATTGCCTTTGTGCTTATCTATGATATAAGCCAACTCCATGTTTCTCCATTGTCCATTAGAGCGTGACGAAATAACATACTCACAAACTATAATCGTTACTTAGACCGTTAGACTAACTTGTTTATTTAAGCTTTTTAACTTAAAATAAACTCTATTTTTACCCGACTGCAGCAGGTTACGTTTTGGCTAGATGGATTTTAGCTTGAGAGATGTTGTTAGATACGTCTTAACTGTGAGAGTGACATTGGGCATATCAAAATTATAAAAATTAAAATGGCGATTTTTAGCGCCATAGGTACGATGTCTTCAAAAATAACTTTTCCTCAAAACCTATCGAGTGGGGTATCAAAGTAAAGGGTTGTATAATTGGCTTACAAATATACCTATAGAACTTATGTAGATATATATTCAAATGTAATTTGGAATAAAAAATGCTAAAACAACAACAAGTTTGTTTTTGTTTATTTTTGTACAATACCTACTAAGTACCTATCGAGGTCTGGCAAAAAAGTTTTCAAGGGACCAAATACCTCAGGGTCGAAAATAGAAGAATTTGCCATATAATTCTTGCACGGAATTCATTATCGTTTATGAATGTCATTATAAGTCGTACTATGACATGGGCCAGAAAGTACAGACGGTTAAGGTTGATAGTCCCTTTGACCTTCAAAATTAGGAGGGACTCCATTAGGCTGTTTGTTTTTGTATGTTACGCGACATCTGCGAAAATTGTGAATCGATTTTGCCTAATTCTTTGTTAATTATGAACTGGTTTTCATCGAAAAGAATTCTGAAAGATGCGAAGAGATGTTAGTTTAAGTGAATTACCAAGGTAGATGACAGGCATATATGAAGCTTAAACTTGTAATATACATTTTATTGTTAGAGACTTAACTTTTACTTTTTTGTAAACGATCAGCGCCATATTTGGCAAAATTTCTAACAACAGCTTTGTCTTAATAAAAGGGCTCAGTAGCGTCTAGCAATCCAGCCCTGAATGTGCCAAGAGACACACATAAGACACGAACCAACATGGTGCGTCTCGGACAGTGTACCATTGCTCCTGATACTTCTCTGATAGCAGAGTGAACTATGAAAGCAGCCTCCTAGTCGGCCTCGGTAGGCCAGTTCCCATGGTATTGTGATTGTTTAGCAATTGGGGTTCCATGGGGTTATAAAGCGTAGTACTGGTTTTTAATGGTATGTGTAATAGCATTTTCTAATATAATAAAGAAATTCATCTTCATACATCCAGCCGTTTCAGCGTGAAAGGGTAAGAAACATACAAACTTTCGTATGCACGAGTATAATATTACTTATTAATGTGATTATTTCATCTCCAATTATATATTTTTAAAGGGTTTTTGTAAATAAAAATTCAGTGGATATACATATATGAATATATATGTAAACAGTTTTATTTTACGGTCCAACAAGAATTTCCGTTTTATTTCTCTTCACCGCGGGCCCTTTTAATCTTTTGCGAGGAGTACGTATTATTTTGGTCAAACTTCCTCTACCCAAAGTAAAAAAGTTGCCTAATGTGCTTTTTATAAAAGAAATTGTTTCGAAATTGCTTTTAGATATTGGTCGCAAAATTGGTTTTTAAAACGTTTTATTTAGATGCAGATAAAAGAGTGTGTTTTAATAAAATTTTAATGAACTAGGTTTAAGTTTTGCTATATAACTTTTACCCGTGGTTAATAGAAATATGTGAATAGAAGGTTTCCTACGGGAATACAGCCAACTTTTTCAATGCAAATAACAGCCTATGTTCGTTCACGTGTCAAAAACATTCCAGGTGCCAAATTGAACAACGATCAGTCGAAACGCTAAGGCGAGAAAGTACCTAAAATTTGGTTTTTAAATACCTTTTTGATTCCTGACAATAGTTACTATTAGAATTTGTATTTATTAACGTATATAAAATTGTAACAAAGTGGTAGCAAAACGAAATTTTAGGGTCTATACACACGGCGTTCTTCAAACGCCCCGTTAACAAGCGGTTAATAAACGTGCGTTCCATAAGTTAAATAATGCAGATTATTATCCATCGTATCGATACACGACAAGCTGGAGCAGTGTTTTTGTATTTTTTAGTTGCATCGCCAATCCCCGATTACGTGCATGAGTAGCGTTGTATTTTATCACTTCGTCGTAACGCATTCGAGTGACTATATCGATTATGACTTTCGATGGCAGTTTGAAAACTGTCGTTTATGTTCCGCCAAGTTTGAAAGTTGTATTATAATTTAAGTTCAAAAGCCTTACAATCTTCTTTCGTAAATGACTATTTTTAATAGGTATCTGCAGATTAATTTTTACATCTCTTTAAAACATAAAACATTTTTATTTATACCTGTATTTATTGTATATACACGGGCCTTAAATGTCTTCTACATTTTTATTATAACAGTCACGTATCAAGTATAACTTGTAACGCTTATTTTCTCAACAAGATTTTGTATGCTTACTAATTTGCTGGTTACGACTGCGAATAGCTTGTGGCTCCACTCGGTTCTTGGTTTTATTCATTCTACAACCACACATACAACGTGAAGGTTTAAAAAAAATCTATTGAAAACAGTTAAGCAGTTAAGTACAAAATCTGTACTAAGCAGTACTTTTAGTGGGGTTTTTAAGTTTTCATACAAATAATTTACCAGAAATATTAAAAATTACTACAAATAAAGCCATTTTCACTGTGTTTTATTCTATTGTTTTATTCCTTTTACAGTAATGCGGCCCCAGCTGTTAGGTTCGCCGACAATAATATAATTAGTTTAACATTCAATTTAACTTCTATAGCGCAGTAATTTTAGAATATTCTCTAATTTAGAATACTATTGCAAAATTAAGCACCGACCGAAAGTGTTATGAGTAGGTACGTATATATGTCTGATACTGTTATACGTTTGGTAATCGAGTCTAGAAGCTTACTACAGTCGTTGAAGAATAGAAATATAAAAAATATACGGAAACGACATAGAATTTTTGATTTTATTATAATTCGATGATATACCTACCTAAGGACATGCCGATTCAATTGTAGAATAACATCTTTTTTAAGCCGCCCTTAAGCGCCATTTACATGGAGGAGTTTTTTTGCTTTGTAGATACGATTATCAACAGCAAGAAAGAAATATGATCATGTAAACTAAACATACGATATCGTACGTGAAAGGGTGATAATCGTCTTGCTATTGTATACTGGACATCTCTGAGTAAACAAAATTTGAAAGCAAGAATCGTCAACTAGAAGATGAAGAGACAGAGAAGTTTTTCTTAAAATTGTGTTCAAAGTATGGTACCAAGGCAACTCAGGAACATAAACATTTACGGCTTTAGCTCCAGTCCCCATAGATTTTATTTTTTTTTCCTTTTTTGTAGATATTGACTTCTCATATTTTTTATTTTTATTGTTGTTTCCTTCGGGCCAAATTCCTCAACTCGGTTCAAACCGATTTGTACGATACTCGCATGAACTTGAAAATATGTCATATGAGATCGAGTTTAGACAAGTCGAAAAATCTTAGGCAAATATCTCATTGCGATTTGTCGTAGTGTAAACGAAACGCTTGGCGATAGTTACCTTACGAATATCGTATGACATACTCGTAAGCTTTGAGTTTTTGTTTTTTGGTTGAATGCAAACATGTGAATGCGATTATCGCTTAAAGATTGTTGCTGCGATCATCGCGTACGATAATAGCAAAACGTGCCACAACGTGCGATAAACTTTCAATGTAAATGGCGCTTTACTCACAAAGGTCGTGTTTGACGTAAGTACTTCGAGAGTTATTAGGATTGTACATTAGAAGCCACACTAATACCTTATTATTATTTGATTGAAATTTCAATTGAATTCAATTCTTTTGTCAGTCAGACAAACATCGAATTGTATTAAATTTAAATTTTACTTAACATATTTAAAATATTTAAATCATATTATTTTAATGAAAGTAACCCTTGATGATGATAATCTTGCGTCCAACTGTGATGCTTACTAGCGCTACTATATAGTAGGTATCAGTGGCGAAGGCAGAGGCCGTTCCAAAAATATACAATTTTTATATACGTATTAATGCAGAAAGAAATAAAGCTATTATATATACAATATTTTTTCCCCCATTAATAAGGACAATAATAGTAAAAAATATAATATGTATTATAAAGTGTAGTGTTAAACATCTAAACGTTCAGTGTTAAAGTTTTGGCATCGTACCTATAAATGAGCAATGAAATCTACCTATTTCCTAGGTCGAGGCAGCTGCTAAGATTTTTTTACAGATTTTGTCCCCTGACACTTGTATCCAGGACCTTACGACCCGTAAGCATAAGCTGTCCAATAAACTAATGAGGCGTTTTTTTTATAATACATGTACATATTTTATTATATATATATATATATATATATATATATATATACACATTAATAAGCTTTTATAATATTTTTTCAGTTTAATCCGCTAGATAAAATTTATAAGCAAAGAATTTATTATTTCTGCTACAGCAATGTTGTTTTCAAGTACCATTTATTAAGTAATAAAATGTTTTGAAGAAAAGGTTTACTTTGCACGAACAAAATAGCCACGGCGAAAACTTTAAAGTGTCCTTCGAAAACTTTAGCGGCTGCATTTGCAAGACTTATTTAGTATAGGAATCCGAGTAAAAAATATTGCTTCGCTATAGAGCTTCTTTTCTTATATTTTAGATATATCGTCAATTTATATTTTATAGTTTATTTTATTGCGATTATCTCTTTAATTTTTTTGTTATATTTTACTTTAAGACAGTGAAACTTAATTTAAAAAAATCCCTGCCATGAAAAACAGTGTCCTAAAAGTATAAATTCAAATTATTGACTCTAAAAAGCATGTGGGAGCTATGTGTTTGTCTGCGAACTGCGAGCCAATAATCAAGAGAAACCCCCAATATCTATACTAACTGACTCGGGACTTAAACCCACGACCTCGCGATCTACAGCCGAACATGATAACCACTATAGAGACTAAATACCCATCCAAAATATTCAATGTTTGCCAACATTTTTAAAGAAAAAGAATGACTAAAAGGAACAAAAAGTTATTTATATTCATTCATCGTCTGGCTATTAAGGAGGTGAGCCCAAGTCTCAAGATTCATGACCCAACAAATAACTGGCAACGAAACTTCGCAACAGACGAAACGCGTGCCCTGAAAAATTACCAACTTTACTCCGGGGAAACTAAGTTTCAAGCATTCTAATATGAAATTGGCCATAAAGATTTTGAGAACCTACGCCAAGATTTATTAGTTACTAGCGGCTCACCCTCGCTTCGCTCGGGTTCGTCGCTAGGTACGTTTTAAATAGATATAAAAAGAAAAAATCTTTCTTTCTCACATTTTAATTATATGTTTTAATACTTACCTATTCCGGACTAAGAGAAATCCAAAAATTAAAATATCATAAAAATTTGAACGCGGTCGAACGGGATAAAAAGTATCCTATGTCCTTCTCCTGGCTCTAAACTACCTCCCTGCCAATTTTCAGCTAAATCGGTTCAGCCGTTCTTGAGTTATAAGCGAAGTAACTAACACGACTTTCTTTTATATATATAGACTATGTAATCTTATGTCACGTTAAGAACCATAATAATAATTTAAGATGATGTACGTACATCTGTCAAATAGTTTTTTTTTTTTAAATCTTAACAGCTTTTAGTTCACTTTGCATAAGTTACAACTAATACATCTATAGGTACATATAATAAAATTGTAACGAAGCCGAATCTGTACATTAGATATTTTTTGGAAAATCTTATTGAAATAAACATGTTTATCGATTCAGAGGCCGAATCTATAGTTTTTAGAATTTTTGTCTGTCTGTCTGTCTGTTACCGCATCACACAAAAACCACTAGTAGGATTTTGATGAAATTTGGTATAGTGATAGCAGGTTATCCGGGTCAACATATAGGATGCTTTTTATTGCGAGAAAATATCTCATTTCTGAGAAAAAATACAAAAACTGCAATGTAAGAGCATACTAATATGTAAAACCTAAGAATTTGGTTTTTGGACATCTGAACGCGGGCGGAGCCGCGGGCAATACTAGTAATACATAAAACACTGCCAATATTTCTAACTAAACTAAGTACTCAAAGGACACGCTCCCATATACATAAATATTTCGCAGACAATTCGACCTTGTTTTCGAAACTCAACCATAAAGTCAAGAAACTACCGGCCTCTGACGATACATCTATAGTTTAACACCTGTTTATGGCCCTTATTCCTATAATTTTAAGGATCACATATATTTGCAGCGCCCACTTATCAATAGCATTGTATAATAAATCTTAAGAACTGGTTTGTTTGTATTATATTATATTTTCTAATGTCAACAACATATTACTTTCTTGTGAGTAAATATTGTTATTAAAGTAATGCGTAGCTAATATGCGTATGTTAATAGCTCTTTGAATTCATCTTATTAAGAATTAAATAAAAGTAAATTAAATAAAAGTTTAGTAAGTAATGTTCATACTAATATTATAAATGTGAAAGTGTGTTTGTTTGTTTGTCCTTCTTTCACGTCAAACTTGAAACTTGGTATTATTAATACTCTTTAATGAAATTAAATAAATACGTGTTTTAGCATTTTTCGAAATTCATCCTATAAGGGGGTACAACAGGGGTGAAAGTTTGTATCAAAACTACCATTTTAGTGATTTTTTATAGTCTTAGCTCGAACGAAGCCGCGGGTTCTGATAGTAGTATTATAAATAAAACTATCTTTTCCGATTTTTCCCGGATTTATTTAGATTTTGGTACCCGATTTTACGAATGCTTTACTTTGTAGGTAGGCACTGTCTGTAACAACTATATGACCTTTGAGACGTTTAAAACTTTAGTCTCTCCCATGACTACGATTGCTTTAAAGCATTAGAAACAGCAGGAACTAAAAATCAAAATAAATCTGCGAACTTATGCGAAAAGATAGTTTTATTTAAAAGTTCAAATATACGCGTAAATCTAAAAAAATATATAGTATAACAATACTTCGACTATTGAAACTTGCAACACAGTCTTAAGAGGACTTTCATCTAAATCGGTTCAGTAGTTTCGGAGCTTATTCGGTACAAACAAACAAACAAAAAATCTTTCCTGTATATAATATTCGTACAGATGTAGGTTCATAATACAAGTATGTATATATTATCAAGCTTTTAATAATAAAATATGTTTTATGGTGGTATATAAGTTTAAAAAAAAAAACACGATAACGGTGAAAGAATGGTTTTTAAGTGATTTTGAAGTGGGTGTATCTCCTCTTTTATTAAAGATCGAAATTTCATACATGTCTATTCTAATTAATCTTACATATCCGTATTGATATTACCTATACGTGTGAAAGTTTGTGAGTATGTATGGATGTTTGTTACTCTTTCACGCCAGAACGGCTGAACGGATCTGGATGAAATTTGGCACAGAGATAGATTATAGTCTGGAATAGCACATAGGCTACTTATTCCCGTGGGATAAGTTTGTTTTTGTCATCGTAGAGGTGAACCCGAGCGTAGCAAGGGTGAGCCGCTAATATACTATTAAATTTACGTATGCTAACAGATGCTTCAACGTCCAGACCTAGAAGGTAAAGGGCTTTTTTTAAAGTTTCTATTTCTATACTGATGTGGATAACACTGAACTTTGTTATTTATAAAACCAACCGCTAGAAATAGCAAATCTTAAGAAATAAGGTCGTAAAAGAGGGGTCCATATAAAAACATGTAAGACGTTTTTTAAACATGTAAGTAAGTAATTCAATCGTAACTTTGTATTAGTGATTTTTAACATCGATTTTAAAAACACATTTTAGTATTTTTAAAAAGTATAATTTAAAACTTATTTAAAAGGGTGAAACCGAATTGCATTGCTAGTATGGATTAATTGTAAGAATTTATCATTTACAGTATTATAGGAAATTCAGTCAAGAGACTTTTCTTTTGGATTGTTTCGACAAATGCGATCGTCGAAAGAAATCCATGACAAGAAATGCTTTGTAAATAATGTACCAGCTGTGATTTCTTGAACGTTGTATACATTTTTTATTTATTTACTTTTTTTAAACAAATATAAAGACGACAGCAAAATAAAGCGCTAGCGAACATCTTTGTCATTACTATAACATTAATTTTGTTATATATATGTAGCATTTATTAATATATTTTGTCTGTGTTTCTATTTCTGAAGAGGTATACAATTGTTTAAATAACAATCTCGTAGTAACACTAAAACTGGTTAACAGCTAGTGAACAAAACAAATTTTACTTAATTAAAATAAAACAAAACCGACAAAAAATGGCTGAACCGATTTTGATAAAACATATTTGCTTTCAAATAAAAAAATCGCACCCAAATCTGTTCACCCGTTTAGGAGGTGCCACGACAGGTGCCTAATTTTGCGTCGGAGGTAAAAAAAGAAAAATATCGGTTGACAAAAAGAGGAGAGAAATGGTACTGAACTATTTTTTCTTTGCCTAATTACATATGTATTTCAAAATAATACGGGTTAAAAATATTATTCCCACGTAAAATATATTTCTGATATATGACAATTAATTTGCGTAGACTTTTTTTTACTTTTTAATTTATCATTATGATGTATTTCTAAAGGAGCTTTGAGCCAGCGTTAGCCATGTAATTGTACGAAAACACTTTCTTAGGCAAAACACCATCTAGGCTTAGCCATTTTGTAAAACATATTTATTTTATACACAAACCTGAGGAAGGTTTATTGCGTGGTTTAGAATAAGTAAGCGGATAGGCAGACAGCGACTTTGTTTTACACTGTGTATAGATATAAGTAGATCAGCGACTTGCGACTGAACTTTTGTATTTTCCCATTTAAATGAAAAATTTTACCGCAGTAAATTGTTAAAAATATTAATTTTTGAGTCTGCTACTCTATAAATAGTGCACTAACACTCTATCAGTTTAGTGTAATAAATCATAGAAATTTTTGTATGAAGAACAACTTGGTTGAACCAGTTATTGTGTTTTCCTGTGGGAATGAGAGATTCTGCTATAGTGAAAGGATTCTATATGTTGACCCGAGTAATAAGTTCTCAATACACAAAATTTAATTAAAATCTATTCAGAACTTTTTGTGTGAAATGCACACAGATATACAGGCAAACAAACTTTTTTATGGAAATTGCAGGCATGGTTCAATGTTCATGATTTATTGAAAGTGGGATGCATACAGTGAACTTTTCCAAGTCAAATAAGAACATCTATTAGTTGTTATATATTATTGTTTAAGAAACAGTCTCGTGAAGACAGAGTGGTTTTAGAATTTCGCCTCAAAAGCAAATTTAAATGCATAATATACAAATAGAATTAATACAGATAATTAATTTTTTTGTAAACTTAAATCAATAGTATTAATTTAAAACATATCTGTTACACAGATCTAATCTATTCTTCTAATATAAAGAGGAAAAAGTTGTTTTTTTTTGTTTGTGTGTATCGAATAGGCTCCGAAACTACTGAACCGATTAAGATGAAATTTGGTAAGAAGATAGTTTGAGACCCTGGAAAGGACATAGGAAAGTTTTTATCCTGCAAATCATTCCTTATGGGGGTGAATATGGAGGTGTAAGTTTATTATGGGAAAGCAACTTAATATTATTATTACTATAGTAACTATAAGATGAGATGAAAGTAGCTCGATAGCTACACACTACAACCATTAATGCGAAAGTTTGTGTTTTACTCGTAGTACTTAATACTTTCTTAGATTTACGCGAATATTTGACATTTAAAAAAAAACGATCTTTTCGGATTTTTCCACGGATTTATTTTAATTTTTGGTTCCCGACGTTTCGAATGTTTTATAGTAATAATGGTCACGGGAGAGACTGTGTGTGTGTATATGACTTTTTTAACGGCTGGACAGATTTGGATGAAACTTAGATACAAACCAAACATATAGACTATGACATGGAGTAACACATAGGCTATTGTTTTACGTTAGTAATAAAATATATATGTAGGGCTCGTAAGGATGTCCCGAAACGAACGCCAGAACGTCGCTTGTATACTTATATAGACACTTATCTAATTTTGACCGTGGGAAAATATTATATTCCTAATTGCCACAGCTCGATAATAATTACATAATTCCAAAGTATTCGCTCGTAACATACAAGTTTACAGAAAACTATGCAGGGTTTTCCAGATTCTTGAAAACTATTATGAAGGTTAAAAATAAAGCAACAGTAAATGAAGCACAGTGCAAAATCAAAACCTGTCTTGCAGCAAATTCCTTGCACTAATATAGAAATACGATAAACTTGTACTGGAGCACTCACGTGAGAAATAATACGACGCGTGTAACAGTTGTTATTAATAGAATATACTCGTAACTAAGTTAAGCGGAAGGAGATTGATGTGGTATATATGGTTGTTTAACATATTATCTATAAACATCTAAAAGTTAATAAAGACGTTTCAATTTATATTATAATGTAGGTATAAAAATAAAAATCAAAGCGCCTCTGTGTTCATGAGATTTTCATTGATCACTATCGACTTACCATCACAAAAAGTATCATATATGTTGACCCGGATAACTAGCTATCATCATATCAAATTTCATCAAAATCTGCCCAGTGGTTTTCTCGTGATACGGTCGCACAAAGATAGAGAGACAGACAGAAAAAACATTCTAAACACTCTAGATTCGACCTCTGTGTCGATAATAATGACTATTTCAAAAGATTTTGCAAAACATATTTAATGTGCAGATTCGACTCGGTGAGAATTTTATTATATATAGACTGGCGGCTTACCATCGCTTCGCTCGGGTGCGTCCATCTAGATACGTTTTAATTTTTTTGAGCGTTTTTGAAATTGTTATTCTTATAAGTAGCGTAAGTATATAATTACATATAATGCATTTAGTAAAAATCTGTTATTTTGTCATTACAAATAGACACTTCAATATTATATATCTGTATAAGATATACTAAAATGATAACAAAATCTTTCTAAGCTTTCATTTTCTGTTAATCCACTATAAACATTTAGATTTTTAGTTTAAAACAACTCATCGTCACACTATGACCTGGAATAACACATTAGGTTTCTGTTAGTAATAAAAGTCAAAAACTAGCATTGTCAGAGATAATAATTATTATATTTACAAAAAACTCCCTTAAGGATACCTGAGCAAAGCAATGATATATCGCTAGTCATCTATAAAATGTTAGTACTATTACCTGGTATAGTATTATGTGATCTGTTCTATTACTCACATTTATCTACTGTAGATCTATTCTTGCTATTCGACGTGATTAAAATCTTACCAAGTCTACGTGTCTTGCATTACGTTGTGGTGTGTTTTAATTATCGTAGTGTTGTCTGAGTGTACTCTCCAAACAGCTGAGTATACACTCAACCTCGCTACGCGCAATGCGTTAGGTTTTCTGATTGCGAAACTGTTTTGATTTCTATTTATTTATGTAAAAATAGCAAATTAGGTATCTTTTTATATTTTGTGCTTACTATATGTTACCTACTTATTTTAAGCTCTCATAGAAAATAAGCTTTATTACGTCCTTTACTGGAGACTAAAACTGAGACTTTTTGGCATTATAGTGTTGGGTATCGGCACCAAACGTTTTTTTAAGAACATTACAATAGGAATTTTACATTTTAAATCGCAACAGAAAGGAAGAATGCATCATTATAATCTCCCGAAAAAGATATTATACAGTAAAGGCTTGAAATATGTGCACAGTTTATTCCTAACCTCTAACATCACAACGTTAGAGGTTAGAAAGAGAGACTTTGCCCAGAGGCAAAGTCATTCCCTAAGGGCGGCTGTAAACTTAACTGTTTTAAGAAATAAATTCAAACTTGTCATCTGCCTAGTCCATAATTCTGAAGGAAAACACTGGTGCACTTGCCTTTCACTGTGTAAGTCCGGTAACACTATAAATAGAATAATTCTACACTACCGGTAAGAGATCAGATACTGTGCTTTGCTTCATCACGCAAGTTTTGCATCACTTAACTTCCCAACAACCTAAAAACACGTACGCTACTTCGAATTTCTTGACCAATACTAATTAACATTCTTAGTCCTGGGACTCCTCTCCTGTCTTACATGCTAAACACAGGCCCAACGGGCCAAAGCAAATTTGCGCAACCGAGCTTGGTCATTCAGTTGTGTTTTTAGAATCATCGAATATTTGCAAAGAATAACAGCCTATAGTCTGTAGTAGCCCTTATACCTCGCCGTACCCAAGCTATTTCCATTGTGGGACAGAGAGAATATAGTTTTATCTCACTCCTATTTCCAGTTTGTCCAGTTAATGCGCTAACGCCTTGAGCTTTAACCAGATGCCGCGCCGGGAGACGCTCTTAGCTTAGATGATTTTCTACAGTTTTTGACGTTCATAGAATACAGGATACAAAATAATAGATATTA
The DNA here is from genome assembly GCA_947093115.1 of Brenthis daphne. Classification (NCBI taxonomy): domain Eukaryota; kingdom Metazoa; phylum Arthropoda; class Insecta; order Lepidoptera; family Nymphalidae; genus Brenthis; species Brenthis daphne. The sequence continues at coordinate 17,592,855 of OX352477.1, read as the reverse complement.
TGTTTTTATTACTTTATAATAAACTGAGAAACGCCAGTTCGATATTTTTTTACTTTTGTATAATTTTATTTCTATTTCTTTATTAGGAAAAATACATAATATACAATAAATACATAATGGATTAACAACATTTTCACATTTGATTTTACACAAGCCAATTCAGTTATATGTACAATTTATATATTAATATCGAGAGAACTTCAATAAATAAAAAAACGATAATATTAGGTCAGAATAGATTTTCTTAAGGAGCCCCCGATGTGTGTTCACCTTGTCGTCGTGTGGAAGTTCATTAGTATCCGGCAAGCCATGCGTGAAAGCAAGAGACAGAGTGAGAGGTAGCCTACCACGGTGGCGGTGTACCATGCGATTGCTCATGGTACTTCTCTGATAGCAGAGTAAACCGTGGTAACAATCCCTCGGTTGTTGTGGTCTGTATCTCGACAAGCGACAAAATCGAAGAGTCGTGGTTGAGTGCAGTGCAAGAGATCCTGCGACACCCTATTAAAATGAGGAATGTTCCGTTGGATTTTAGGAGGTAGTACCTACTAGTTTGCTTAGCCGGTGAGTTCCACATAACCATCTGTATGTAAGTGGTATGCATAGATGTAATACCCAGCGTAAAAGCTTTTTCTCATCAATATTATTGAATTGTCAAACTCTTAATAAGAAAACGATTTTTGGCATAATTAATTTTAAAGAATTGAACAAAAAAGGTATGTTCAGAACGGGCAAAAATAGGTATTTGAAATAGATGTAAATAACATAGAAATAAATTAAAACAACAATATTGTTTAGGATTTCGTGAAGGAAAACTTGATCTCTGTATTCCCTACGTCTTTCAAGTGACATAGTATTAAGGTTTTTAACTGAAGTGAAGTGGAAAAGGAACGTACGTGACGATGAAATCTCATTATCTTCTATGTATAAATAGGCGAACATAAAAAAGTTCAGTATCTGTTCTCCTCTGTCTTGCTCTGTCAACCAAACTTTTATTTTGTTTAGGAGCTATTGAAACCAATAAAAAAAATCGAAACAGTTTGTTTTTTATATATATGTAGTTAGCTAAATTCTCATCATATATGTTTTTCTCACATTTTTAATAATGATTATCGTCGAATTTGGACGACCAGGGGAACACTAGTTTTCTTAATTTTATTATCTGTTCCATGTTCCATGCCAGACACATTTAGCATGCTTTTACAAGATGTAAACAACCTATACAAATATTATAAATTCGAAAGTAACTCTAGCTCAACCAATTTTGATGAAAATTGGTATAGAGATAGTTTGAGATGCTGGAAAGAACATATGATAGTGTTTATCCCGAAAATCATCCCTTAATGTGGTGAAAAGGGGGGTGAAAGTTTGTATGGGAAACCAATCATTTTCAAGTAAGGGATATAAAACTCAACATGTCTATGTACTCGTACTTAAATTATATATAGTCAATATTATATACTAGAAAAATCTAATATTGTTACATAGTAATTATTAAAATTATATTTTGCGTTTAATGTTATTTTTTATTTAAAATAAACCCAACTCATTTTATTAATTTAATTTAAACACAATAATAGTTCATAATTTGCAGACATTCAAAGCTTCTATTCACGCTTATCTATTACCATAGATATAATCTAAGCTGACGATAAGCCGTCAACAACGATGATTATAGTAGTTGTCTAAGTTTACACTCCTTATTTAGAGTAGACACGACTTTGCTATACATTTCCATCTTTTTTTACCTACGAGTATGTCACATTCAACTTTAGTAAAGAGTTGATTCATTACTTAGTCTATACATATAATAAAATTGTAACTAAGCCGAATCTGTACATTATTATTTTTTTTTGAAAATCTTCATGAAATAGTCATTATTATCGATACAGAAGCCAAATCTATAGTTTTTAGAATTTTTGTCTGTCTGTCTGTCTGTGACCGCATCACTCACTGTAAATCCACTGGAGGGATTTTGATGAAATTTGGTATGATCAGTTGGTTATCCGGGTCAACATATAGGATACTTTTTACTATGGGAAAATATCTCATCTCTGAGAAAAACGTTAAAACGTAAGTAAGGACCCGAGCGAAGCGGGGGTAAGCCGCTAGTTTAATTCATTAATTTTACTGATAAGGAGTATATGGTAATGGATTTTCTGAAATTTTGGACATAAAAAACAAGATAATCATTTATCATCTCCCATTTTTGATTATAACACGATTTTTTTAATGTTTAACCATTTAAAGCGTACAGTTGTAATGTAATCCATTTTTTGTTGTATTTTATTACATTTGCATTATTTAATTTTATATTTTACTACAATTTTACGACACAATGTTAATTATAGCAAAAAATAACTGGATATCGCAAGCACTAATTATGCTCTTTTTATTAAAATTAAACTTAAAAAAATATTTTAACCTTAACAAAATATGTTTCATTAAAACAAGGATATTTTTTTATATTAAGTACATTAAAATTATTATTTATAGTCGATAAAAATATTTTTTTTTACTGTGAATTTAATAATTTGTAACTTTTATATATTATGCATACTACCACAATAGGAAAAGGTTTTATTATTGTATTTAAATAAATATATATTTATACTAGCAGTACCCGCGGCTTCGCCCGCGTCCAAAGTTTCGGTTTCGGTTTTTATGGGATAATAAAGAGTAGTCTGCTACTAAAAGTTGTTGGTACTGCTCACTTAAACTACAAAAACATCATAAGTTACTTCAAAAATCTAAGAAATAATTCGTTTGTACGTCTTTTTACAATTAAATAGGTACGCTAATTCAGAAACAATTTTAATGGTTCTTTTCATAATGCTTTAAGGGCTTATATAATGAACTAAGTGTGGACTATGTACTTTTAAAGTTGCCATCTTTTAACCCCCAACGCAAAAACGATGGAGTGTTATAAATTTGACGTATAGGTTTGTGTCTGTCTGTGGCATCGTAGCTCCCGAACGGATGAACTGATTTTGATTTTGTTTTTTTTGTGTGAAAGCCGTATTATTCGAGAGTGTTCTTAGCTATGTTTCATGAAAATCGGTCCAACATGATCGGAGAATTTTTTAATTTTTAATTTAATTTAGTTTTTATTTTATTGGCTTTAAAAGTAATATTAACTGTTAGGTACACATTAAAAAAATATTACCTGACATCTTTCTTCGAAGGCATGCGTTCTGCATTATGACGATTATATTTTTTACATATTGAGCTTCCTGTCATTTTCACCACGATCATTCCAAGGACAATCTTATCTATTTAAATCGTTGGAGCGTGAACCTTAGTGTCGAGGCAGCGAGGCACGTACCACTTAGAAAATACTCAATCACGTATTCATGGGAAACGAATGGCTATGCAAAATTGATTGTCAATTTATCTATACCATGCTATATACTTGCAGTGCAATTTTTAGATTCAACTCATAAGTCAAATAGGATTTTTGTATGTTTTTTATAAAAATTAATGTTTCAAATGCTAATACTGTCATAAACAGATTATCGCGTATGGATACCCAATGATGTTATACAGTATTCAATATTTTCATATATAGTCATTCCCTTCAACCTTTTTCCCTATATTATTATTATACTATCTATATTTTTGAGCAATACATTTTTTTAGTTTTATTATTATCATTCTTTGTCTTGTGGCTATTAGGCGTACCAATTGGGCACAGTTATATGTAAGTCTTAAGACTTGTACGTACGATTAAATATAATATTTGATTTTTTTAATACCTACTATATATTAATAGGTGACTCCATATTAGCTTACTTTTTAAAAATATAAGTAATATTCTTTACTGCCAACCTTTTCAGATTCTCCTCATATTGTGTTGCCATACTGAATACAAAAAAGTACAGAGGAAGAAAATAAAATTAACAAGCTTTATTCGCACCAAACAGCACCTAACATTGAATTAATACAATTCAGTATATAAGTAAAATTTATATGAAAATCAAATAAAAAGGAAGTTACAGTAAGCAAATGTACCATAAAATCAAGTCTGTTCATATTTGATTATTTAACAATGGCATAACCCAAGTAATAACATTAGAGAGGTTAAAAGATCACCATAAATAGCAACTTTGCTAAATCTTCTCAATCTATACTAAGAGGCTGTTCAATTATTACGTAAGTACACTTAAGAGCGAGGGTACCTACAAAATTTTCTTATTTAAATGTTAGCAATATTATGAATTGTTACTAGTAAATAAAATAAATGTAATATAGTATTATTTAGAGTCACATGAAATACTTATTTTCTGCCAAGCTTGTCGAGATGGCAGCATCAAAAACTGTATTTATTAGTATGAATTATGATTCTTAAAATAAACTCAAAACATATAATATATAATAATCTGGAAAAATTGTAAAGAATAAAAAAGCGGTATCTTGTAAAAAGAAGTTATGTAGTGAGTTGAAGTAATGCTGAAAGTAATAGGTGTCATATTAATGTAAATTCTTATAATATGGATTGTTATTATGTTATATAAGTGATAAGTGATGTGAAAGTGATATAAATATGCTGAAGTAGGAGTTTGGTTAAAGGTAAATATTTACACAAAGGAGTATTTTAAAATTAGGTATTAAGTAGGATAAGATAAAAAAAATATAAAATTAAGGATTAAAGATATTTTCAATGTACTATGTAGGTATGTATGTGTGTTTTCAGCCCTTTTTATCGTCCCACTGCTGGGCACGGACCTCCCTTCAATACGAGGGGGATCAGGCCATAGTCCACCACGCTGGTCAAGTGCGGGTTGACGGACTTCACAAGTCTTTTGAAAACTTGCTAGGTTTTCTCAGACATGCAGGTTTCCTTACGATGTTTTCCTTCAACGTTAAGATAAGCGGTATAAATCATGTTTCATATAATTTCAATACAAAATTAATTACTTGTAAAACAAGGCTACTTAATTAAACATACTTACCTAATTCTGCTTCTGATTTTATGAGTATTTATTAAGCACTAATAGGTAATGAAATTTTAAATACAATTTATTTTCAAAACTCAATTTCAATATTAAATAACGTTTTAAGAAAACATTTTACGTCTATTCATTTAGGATGTTCATAATTTTCATATTGTTTGCTTATAAATAATTAAAATTAATGAATGAAAATAAAAATTAATATCTGTATGCAATTATAAAATAGTATATATTAAGTACACGTGCTTATTTAAAAAACCAAGACTCTTAGATTAAGACGGGGGAAGGTTTTGTTGGGTTTTAGTGGGTAGTACTGGCTTTGCCGGTGAGTCCCACACCTCGTGCGTAAATGCATTTCCCAACGTTAAAAAAAAAACAAAAAAGGTGATAGTGTATTGTTATTACAATCAAGTAAACATAGGGGCTTAGACAAATTGACGTTTAACAATCATTATTACTATACAAAAATTAAATCTATATAAATCATAATATTCATACTATATTATGATCGCTTGTACAAAATCACTATCTGAATTGAACACTCAATTTGAATTTAGTAACGGTAACTGGATGAAGCTGCACCGCATTAACTTCTACATCGTTTAACCGACACATGAGTATTTTAGTACGGAGAAAATTTTTACGTTTTCCATATACGCAGGCGAAGCCGCGAGCAAAGGCTAGTAAACATACCATTTGTTTTTATTATGTTTATTAGTAGTGATTTTGCTGGCGATTTATCCAAATTTTTGGTCACTAGGTCAAAACATGTCATTCTCATATAGCTAACTAGAAAAGTTTTCTCCCAACAATGTCGATTTTAAGTATCGATAGTAATTGTTACGACATCTGCGCAAACGTTTTTATTAGTTGGAACCCAACGCAATAGAGGTAGTGGCGCGAACACGCGTGCGAAACGTTTCTTGATGGTCACTTTTCATCTTGTAAAGTATATGTACATATAAATGTATTAACACCGGATTTCAATTTCGTAGCCAAATTCCTTTTATCATTACCAATAATCTTAGAAACGCAGTGTGCAATTTAAGCCTAAATATTGTTAACTTACAGCACAGAATGGCTCTAACGCGATTTTCTAATATATATACTTAAAAATATATAAATTATATAATAATTATATAATAGATAAATGCAAATATAAATACTTAGACACATACATCATGAGATAAATATTAAGTATCAAAATAAAACCTACGAACGAACTATTTTATTTTACATTAACAAAAATATTGATTTTCAAAGCAATGACTAATATCAAAAACCTAGAAAATAAAAATATACATGAAAATTGGTATTTATTTAAACTTATAAGTTATAAGTACTTTTTGATTCCTCGATCTTCAATTTTGATTAAACTCGTACCAAATGCTCGCTAAACTCATGCTCGTAACGCGTGAATTAGATCACTTCTCAGTACTTTATTAATAAACTAGACGACTCTGACCACATGAGATGGTTCGTTAATAGTTAAACAACGAGTGTGGGATATAGCTAATTCCAAAGTTCTAAAATCTGCAACTGCTTTATTTAATTACAAATTGTTCCTAGCTACATAGTTTTTGGGTGACACGCGGACGTAAAATTAATGTTGGTAGCTTTTTACGAGCTTTTTAGGAAACTAATATTGTTTTTTTATTTCAAACTAACTTTTTCTATTTGTTCTATAAATATTTATTATAGTGTTTACGAAAACAAATACTTAAAGGAAAGCTATAAAACTGTCGATTTATCTATAGATACATATAATAAAATTGTAACTAAGCCGAATCGTTACATTAAATATTTTTTTGTTAAATCTTATTGAAATAAACATAATAATCGATACAGATGCCGAATATATAGTTTTTATAATTTTTGTCTGTCTGTGACCGCATCACGGAAAAACCACTAGAGGGATTTTGATGAAATTCGATATGATGATAGCCGGTAATCCGAGGTTAACATATAGGATACTTTTTACTGCAGGAAAATATGTCATCTCTGAGAAATCTATAGGTACTAAACGTTAAAATGTTAGTTAAGTGAGTCGCTAGTCGCTTATAAAATTATATGAAACAAACATGCTCGTATACAATCTTTATGTATATATATATATATATATATATACATATATATATATATATACATATATATATATATATGTGAAAGTTTGTGAGTATGGATGTTTGTTACTCGTTCACGCCAAAACGGCTGAACGGATCTGGATGAAATTTGGCACAGAGATAGATTATTGTCTGGAATAACACATAGGCTATCCCGGAAAAAGGTATGGTTTACGTAGGATAGGTTTGTTTTTGTTTTCCTACAGCGAAGCGCGGGTGAGCCGCTAGTGTAAAATAATATTATATACATAGTATTGATTTAATAATGGATGATGATATTATGTTAATGACAAAATAAGTGAAAAATGTACGCTGGCTTAAATAATATATAATTATTAACTCATAGTTCTAAGCTGTCAGGTTAAAATGTACTTATTAAATAAATGATTTATAATGTATAATTTAGATACATAGGTAGCATTTCACAATATAATTAGAATTAAAGGAGTATGTATAATGAAAGTCTAACTGATCGCTGTCTGTACATGGAAGATATTTGAGTAAAACTCTTATTGAGGGTCTTTATCAACGCAATAGACCCCGAAACAATGATTTATAGATTTTTTGTCTGTTTGTCTGTGCGTTTGTGCGCGCTAATCTCAGAAAGGGCCTAAACGATTTGGGTGCCGTTTTTCACTAAACATTTAGCATTTTTTTATTTCAATCGGTCCACAAATAAAAAGATATGTCATTTTAAAGAATCACTACGGAAGAAACCCAAGTCCAAGTTGCTAGTTTACATTTATTACGTTTGCATTAAAAAGAACGCATAATGCAATATATCATATTAAATATTATCACGTGTTTTTAATGTTTGATAGTATTCGGGTAATATTATTGTCATGCTTTAGCTTCTCCTTGGTAAAAGGATTTATTTTAAAACTAGCTGTTTTTTATACACTTCACTTTTCCTTCACAAACCAAGTATAACAGTATGTTTACTAACAAAATTATTATACAATCATGATTTGTGGACATTTTCAGGATTTTTCCAAACTTAATAAACCTACACAGTATCTAAATATATTGATTATAACAGTGTCAAGTTATTAGAAAATTAAGTAAATATTGATAGTTTTGAAAAACCTTTAATTTATTATAATAATTGAACTCGAGGCCAAAGAAACTCTGGAATCTCCCACGCATTTAACCTTTGTGAAACGGTTTTTCAAAAAAGCCCTTCATGTGTAACATATTGTTCCACAAGGAACAATACCTACAAATTTTAACTAACATAATTTTCATTATGTGATCATCTGAATGCTGTGCTTTGATAAGTATTAATTAAATTATGTTAAACATATATTTTTTATTCCTTAAAACAACAATAAGCCCAAACATAATTAATGTACCTACTTAAATAGACACAGTATCGTAAATAATAGAATTGACAAATTAAATGTTATAGGCTTAAAATAAATACTTAATTTTATTTACGAGTATCAATAAATATACTTCTTATGGTCACTTTTGCTTTCAAAAATATTATACGAGTACATATTATATATACTGTTAACTAACATCGTTATAGAATCGTTCGAAAGAGTTCCGTTTGTTTGTATGAATGCATTCAAGGTCTGCACTTGACAGTCTGATTTCCTTGCAGTAAACATGTTGTTATGATACCTAACTGGTTTACTTAGAAATACAATTACGATTATAATAATTACCTTTGTATAATAGACTTTTTCAATGAAATTAGATTATTTTATAAAAATAACATTATTAAAACTGTTTCTATGTTTGAAACCTGAACAATTGTAGCGTATAATATAATTAAATTATATGTAAACTAGCATTACCCTCGGCTCCGCCCGCGTTCAGATGACCAAAAATCAAATTCTTAGGTTTTACATATTAATATACTCTTACATTTCAATTTTTGTATTTTTTCTCAGAAATGAGATATTTTCCCGCGGTACAAAGTATCCTATATTATGTTGACCAAAAAATATGTAATATACACATTCCGCTTAGTTACAATTTTATTATATGTATAGATTTGGAACGTCATTACCATTTAAAATGTTTACATTTATCAAGAATAGAATTATAATTAATCAAAGAATAACACTTAAACACATGAATAATCATATCAATCACTTTATTTCAATATCGTATTTGTTTACGAGCTCCTTTATAGCAGGTTGTAAATTATTTTAATGGGACTTCTGCAAACTTACTTGAATTTTATTTTGGCCACGTGCTTGATGTTCTTAAGTATGACTTAATTAAAAGAGCAAATGTTAAAAATATCCACTAGATATTTATTTAAGTGGTTACGATTTTTTTTCGCTTTAAATTATTTGTTAGAAAATAACGACAGCCTATTTATGGATATAATCATTCTGCGTATTTAATTATATTTAACGTGCACTCTATTAACAGATTTTGACTAAAAAATATCGGTACATCTTTTTGTTCAAAAACCAAAAAGTATCCCACATTTCATTGAAAATATTTTATTTAACTTACATTTTGCATAAGATGGTACACAGAATCCACAATGTTTCACTATAATCACAAAACACACTGAACAGATACGGCACTTGACATCTCGTGATTCACATCCACAACCGGCACTAATCACACGTCCAAACTCATCGGCGTACGCCGGGGCACTGAAACTAAATCCCTCTGAACCATCCAGAAGGGTGTTTTCAACCCTTATATGCACGCAATTTTTAAAACACCTTGAAGAATATTATTATGTACACTATATAAAATATTTTATATAGAAATGTTATAAAACGACATAAATTCGTTCTTTGATTTCGTCATTGGTTTTGAGTTCTTTACAATTTTTACGACTTTTCACAAGTTTGTATTATATACTTACTTAACAGATTTATATTAAGAAATGTTATACAATTGAAAATTTAATATTCAAATAAAAATTCTATTTCAAATAGCTGAATAAATTCGTTATTTCTTTTTTATAAAAACAAGCGTTTAGATAAATAAAACTCTCTACTTGTTGTTTATTAATTGTGGAATTATAAGAAAATACTCTACATAGTATAAATTCTACTAAACTGGTACTCAGAAAGCCCATACAATAGTAAATTAAATGCATTGAATACATAGTTTATAGCTAACACAAACAAGTAGGTACTTAAAATAAATACGCAACACACTCAATGAGTTTTTATAGTGTAGAATGTAGATGTAGTGTCTTAATCTTCTGGTCAAACAACCAGACAATGAATTACGAGTTAAGCCAATTATAGTTAATATTTTATTTAAAAAAAATACTTGCAAGCAATAAGCATTTCGGATAAATGAAATAATAATTTATTTGTATATTCAGTCTTGGCTGATATCACCCCACTTTATCGGTAAAAAAAAAATGATATTTCCCGCGTTTTTGGTTAAAGAAAAAAAAATAGATTTGGTGGCTAGCCATGAATTAAAAATCATATATTATACGTTTAACATACCTAGTAAGGTATTTATTAAAAATAGATACAATAAACATCGCTGAATTTTAACTAATTCTTGTTATAAATATAGATCGTAAATATAACTCGAGCCAATCCTAATATTATAAATGTGAAAGTGTGTTTGTTTATTTGCTAGTTTGTCCTTCTTTCACGTAGAGACAAAGTGATGAATTGGCGTGATTTTTTGTGTGGAGATAGTTGGAGAACTGAAGAGTGACATAGACTTTTTACCGCAGGAAATTATCTCATTCTTGGTATCCAAGAACGAAATCGATAGAAGCGAGGGTGAGTTGCTAGTAGTTATAATATAAGAAAAACTAAAAATATATCTTTCAATCCACAAATAAGGCCTCCTTTCTGATTGTAAATTTTTTATTGTACATGAATGAACGATATCTTTATATAATACCTATTGAATTAAAGAAAAACAAGTTACGCACTTTGTTTTTTTTTTAATATGCTTTTTTGTGAATGTTACGTGATATCTTTGCCAGTTGTAACCCGACTGTCATGATTCTTTTTTCCATGAATCTATATATATAAAAGAAAGTCGTGTTAGTTACTTCGCTTATAACTCAAGAACGGCTGAACCGATTTAGCTGAAAATTGGCAGGGAGGTAGTTTAGAGCCAGGAGAAGGACATAGGATACTTTTTATCCCGTTCGACCGCGTTCCAATTTTTATGATATTTTAATTTTTGGATTTCTCTTAGTCCGGAATAGGTAAGTATTAAAACATATAATTAAAATGTGAGAAAGAAAGATTTTTTCTTTTTATATCTATTTAAAACGTACCTAGCGACGAACCCGAGCGAAGCGAGGGTGAGCCGCTAGTTGGTTTTAACTTAAACATAAGCCCTTGTATACGTTTTGATAAATAATTACACCAGTAAGGGTAGCATAATTAGATACTTTTAAAGTTATATTAAAAATCACTGTATCTATTTCCGTATTTAGCAAACAGTAATAATTATTTATATTTTAATAAGTCCAAGTTAACCTCAAGAGTCTACTTTACCCATCTTTATTTTTTTAATTTTTACTTTTAAATAAAATTATAAAAATGTTTATAGTTAAAAAATATTGTAAGGTAATTGGTGCAATTTTCATTTTGTTATTTGTGGGTAGGCTGTCTGTAACAACTATACCTTCGAGACATCTAACACCTCAGTCTCTCGCGTGACCAGATTGCTGTAAAACATTCGAAACGTCGGGAACCAAAAATCCAAATAAATCCGCGAAAAAATCTGAAGATAGTCTTATTTAAAATTTTACTTTTGGCTTTAAGTAGAAAAACCCTATGAATGGAACGAAAATTAACTCTATTTTTGTCAACATCGCGTGTTTTTTTTTATAATCGTTACCGGAAGATAGCATACTTTTACACCTTTTTTTTTTTAACGTTGGGAAATGCATTTACGCACGACGTGTGGGACTCACCGGCGTAATACAGCCAGTACTACCCACTAAAACCCAACAAAACCTTCCCACGTCTTAATGAGGCGTCGCAGGATCGCTTACGCGTTCAACTACGACGCCCCGACGGCAGGTCTGCCAAAGCAGACCACCACAACCATGGGGTTGCTCCAAGGTCCACTCTGCTATCAGAGAAGTACCAGGAGCAACCCGCAAGGTACACCGCCCCCCCGAAGAGGGCCACCTCCCACCGCCCACCGAAGTGGGCAACCTCCCTATGCGTTTCTTAGCTTCGCGCCCGGTTGGATGCCGGGCACTACTGAGCCCCCCACCACGACAAGGTGAACGCACGTTGGGGGGGATACTTTTACACCTGGTTTAGGCCCTTGGTTTCACAAGTTTGATATTATCCGGCGGATAAACATGCAAAGAAAAGTTATCTCTGTGCTGAATATTATACCCTAATATATCAATTACTAACTACCGCCTGTGGCTTTACTCGCGCATGATTTTATACTGTATCGGTGACCACTAACATGATGCCTGCTTTTTATATGACCGCCTGGTTTTTCTAGTCGCTAGCATACACGACTAAAATCGTGATATCGTGAGTTCGAGTCTCGGATAGGGCCAAAACAGTTACCGAATTTATCTGTCATGAAATACTCAGTAGCTTAATAATACAAACATTTATTAAAACTATGTCTTGAAGATCAAATCTACTGACTAATTAAGTTACTGTAATGAGTTTACTTGTTTAATTCTCGTTCTATTTTTTGTTATAAACTTTTGCAAATACTTCAAATTTAAGATAAGATAAGGATAATGAAATAGATTTAAAATTCGGTAATAACTAAAGAGGTACGCCGACTTCGAAATCACTTTGAAAGTAATTATTATATTCATATTTTTATCTTAAAATTTAAATAAGACTATACCTGAGAAATAAATTACAAATTTTTTTGACTGCCTCTGTGGTCTAGTGGCTAGCATGTATGGTTACAGATCCGGAGTCCATAGATTCGAGTCCCAGGTCGGGGCAAGTTTAGTTATTGAGTCTTTTTTTTTAATAGAACCGTCGACTTCTCAACTGAGAAGTCGAGAAGTCGACGGGTTCCTTTTTTGAAAACGGTTTAAACATTATGAATGAATAAGCAGCATCGACGTTTATATTTTTTTTTTTTTTAATGAGAACTATGAGACGGTGTTCCTATAAATTTTACACATTTAACAAGGGAAAAATCGCATAAAACCTTTCATTATAGGTGTACCTCTTTTTAGTTAAAAAGTAATTATTTAATAAATTAAAGATATTTATCCATATTCCATACGTAAATAAAAAGTAATTTAATAAAGACATTTTTTGATCTTTATATTCAGTGGTTATAATGAACTTCATAACTAGCGTTTTTCCGCGTAGTTCAATTAGGTATAAAAATTATCCCCCCCAACGTGCGTTCACCTTGTCGTGGTGGGGGGGCTCAGTAGTGCCCGGCAATCCAACCGGGCTCGAAGCTAAGAAACGCGCAGGGAGGTTGCCCACTTCGGTGGGCGGTGGGAGGTGGCCCTCTTTGGGGGGCGGTGTACCAAGCGGGTTGCTCCTGGTACTTCTCTGATAGCAGAGTGGACTGTGGAGCAACCCCATGGTTGTGGTGGTCTGCTTCGGCAGACCTGCCGTCGGGGCGTCGTAGTTGAATGCGCAAGCGATCCTGCGACGCCCCATTAAGACGGGGGAAGGTTTTGTTGGGTTTTAGTGGGTAGTACTGGCTGTATTACGCCGGTGAGTCCCACACGTCGTGCGTAAATGCATTTCCCAACGTTAAAAAAAAAAAAAAAAAGGTATAAAAATTATAGCCTTATGTTACTCTGATGTATAAGCAATATCACTGTAAAGCTTCAACAAAATCCATTCAATGGTTTTTACGTGAAAGAGTAACATCATCCATCCCTTCAAACTTCCGCGCTTATAATATTAGTAGGACTTCTATCTGATGATCAATAAATCAGCCCTTAATAAAATCACTGTCCAAAATAGAAGGCCCTTAAATGACGTCTGTTATTTTTTACCCAAAGCCTTGTTGAAGCCATTAATTTGTGTCTGGATAATCGACGCTTCACCCGTCGAATAACATGAAGCCCCTTATATATTTGGTAAGTGATAATTATTTTATTTTCTGACCGTATTAATTGCATAATACTTTGCAAAGATTTGCTTTTACATATATTATAATTAAAAACACTTGGCAGGATCGGACTCAAACCTATTACCCCAGGATCTATAACCGTACATGCCACTAGTCAAACGAAGCTGTTATTAAATAAGTGTACTGTAATATGTAGTTACAAGGTAACTTTTGTAATATATCTGTGGTATTAGTAAAGATATTATCTTAATTAAGCTTTTTACACCTACTAGATAATTTCCTAGTACACATAAAATTAAATGCATTAGTTTGTTGCATTGCCATTTGTTGTTTATAATACTTACATATGTACTCCCATATAGACAGAGATAAGGTTTTGCTTCATGAGCGTTTGTGATCCAAATATTTACACGAGTGCTATTAGATATAAACAAAAATACTTTGACATCATTTTTAATATATATAATAGGTATACATATATTTTTTATGAAATTTGTATTTAAGCATTTCCTTTATTTTATTCTATTTTGTTTTTCATATAACAACTACGTGTTGTGCCATTTTAAATATTTCTAGTTCAAATAATATCATCATTAACTGTAAATGATAATTTTAAATAAACCTACCAACTTTACTGCAGTAGACAAAGTCAAAGTCTTACTAATATAACAATAAGAAGTATTCAATATATGAATGTATGCAGGCCCAATATGGTGGCCAAGTACGGGTTGGCGAACTTCGTATGTCTTTCGTCTTACTAGGTGCTCTCAGACAAGCAGACTTCCTCACGATGTTTTCCTTCACCGTAAGACCAGTGGTAATCCATTTGAAAATAGTTCAAAATTAGGAAACAAGTATTCTAGTTATCCATGTAGTCTACAAGAGTGCGACGGTAGTGCACTCTGTTCCTTTCACTTCCGAAGTCCTGTCCTTATCGGTGGACTACAAAACGAAACTTTCAAGGAAGATGACGGATTTTCATGCTTCCTAAGGCACATAACACCCCCAGCCTCAAATATACAGGTTGTCACTGAGAATTTCTTGACAGTAAAATCCAATATCTATACTTGACCTGACCCAGGACTCGAACCCAGGATCGCCGAACCTGCAGCCGAACCTGCTAGCCAATAGCCTAATGACATGAATAGTAGAATAATAATATAAGCAAATGGTACAATTAACCTTTCTACAAAGGAAGGTCAATAGTGCCATTTTCTTATGTAGATTATATAGAAAAGTAAAAAATAAGACATCAATAAAGTGTCGGAAACGCCAAGTACCTACTGAATGATAAAATAAAAAGTTGTTTATACTGAGGGTGAATATTTTTATGCTGGCTCGTGTCACTTGATAAGTCTAATCTAAAATCGTTATTATCTATACACTAAAACACAAGATTTAGTTAAAAAATATAATTTTGTCATTGACTTTTTACGTTTTATTTGTTTACAGAATGTAGAATATACACTACAGAGTTTGTACGGAATTCCATACACAGTAAATGTTATTCACGACTTTGTTTCATACTATTCTTCTGTCGAAATTTCCTATGACCGTTTTGCAGAAATATAGCAGAATTTTGTTGATAAAGGGCTCATTTAATGCGAGAGTGGTCATCAAACCTTTAAAAGATTTCAAAAAACAAGAGAACAAGATACCTTTCAACAATAGGGAATACACGTATGATTTAAATAAAGGTTAAATATATTTTTTTATAATCATCATATATTTTTCAATTATTATATCAATTATTGATAAGTGCAAAAATAGGTGGGAAATTCAAATTAGTTAAAACGCAACGCCATCGGCCAGACCGAATATGGCGTCAAAGTCTATTATAATAGAGCGCTGTTGATTGGTACTAACAATCTAGACCTGTTCATTCGTTGATTGCAGTGTCGTCATAGACAATGACTTCACGCCAAGTGCGCCAAAATGATGGGCGTTCAAAGTATCCGGTATCAGCTGTATTATGATATTTTTAAACAAAATTTTAAATTTTTGGAGCTGGATTTTTTTTTATTATATGAACGATGTAAGATATTGTATACTAGCGGCTCACCCTCGCTTCGCTCGGGTTCGTCCCTAGCTTGATTACCAATACAAACTTTCATCCCCATTTTCACCCCCTTAAGGGATGATTTCTGGAATAAAAAGTATCCTATGTCCTTCCCAGGGTCTCAAACTATCTTGTTACCAAATATCATCCGAATCGGTTCAGTAGATCCACAGATTACCCCCTACAACATCACAAACTCACAACCTCTTTATAATATTACGAGTAGTACCCATAGAAAAAACACGCATATTCCCTATTCTAACATTGCTAACTAAACTAATAAATGACTATAAATAACAATAATGCTTCGTAAACGTTTGCTTACATATTCAGAATAATATGTAATCTCATCGATAGATTACCGACTCGTAACATAAGACTTTGAGATTCTTAAGTACCAAATATTTTCCTTAGGTAGGATTATCCTTTAATATTTGATAATAATTGTAATAAACACTGCATGCGGCATGCGTAATTATAGACAGGAAAATTTAAAATTAATCGTTAACAAAAAACATATTCTTTAGTTATATCTATACTTATAATAGAGTAACTAAGCGAAATCTGTACATGAAATATTTCTTAAAAACAGTATCTGTAACATATTGTGTACAGGGTATAGACCTCAACACAATACTTAAAAAAATATAAATAAATTATAATTAAAAAATTTGTCTGTTTGCTGTATGTCTACTTGTGTGTGCACGTTTCACGCAAAAAGGATTGAACCAATTTTAACTAAAATTTGTGTAGCGATAACTTTTTAATCGGGTCAATATCTTTCATTAATACGGGAAAATACAATAACTGGTTTTATCTAATTCTAATCTATTAATCTATATAATTAAAACTTTGTGAATATTTTTCATTGCAATTAAAAATCTAAATGGGCAAAATTGAATCGCATTCCATTTAAATATCCATATAATATTATTTATTAAACACCTCATAACTTCATTTTTTCTTTGCAATTTAATTAGGAAAGAATTAAACATATTGATACTAAAAAGCTTGCTCTAAGTACAAATTACATCAAAATTTCATCAAAATCATTCAGCAGAATTGGAAATTCATCAACTAGTTTCCTGGAGCAAAATTAACCAACAGAGCTATGGTCTACAGCTGCATTTAAAATGTATAGCAGTAATGGCCATGTCATTTTGGATGGTCTCTCAGCCTTCAATCACTTAATGGGTGAAAATTTTAGATGGATGCTGGTATCACCCTATTGGAACGCCATTTGCGAATAACCACAAGGTTTCATTAAATGTTCTGAGTCTACTTGTAAATTATGTCCATGTTAGAAATTATCTGTCTAGTGCATATTATATTGAAGCACAAAGTTTGAGTCTGTATAGGAAGATAAAACCAAAACAACAGTTTCGCATTATTTGCTTTTCTGTTACCTTGCGCATGACAAAAGATTTTTTTTTAATATACAGCCAAATTTTACCTTAATGTTACTAATATGTATTTCTGTCTGACCTGAAATGTAAGTGTAGTATTATCTACTTTAACTACTTAATAATTCTTTTTTAAATAGGAATCCTTCTTTAAACACTGATAATATTAAAATAGAATAATCAGCTCAATCAAACCGAATATAATTAAATTAGGCGTCCTTTACCAATTTACCACAACTAATACTGATGACTCCTTTTGTAAGGACCTCTTGTAAATAATTTACGTTACCAAAATTTAGTGCCATACTGGATTTCGTTTAAATGATTTCTGCTTAAATTACAATGAAAAACGATTTTCATGATGTAAAAATAAAAATTCTGTCTGTTAATTCACACACTCTACTTTTTATCTCGCAAAAAAAAAAGATTTAAGCCATAGTAGCCTTATTAATAACGCAATCTCTTTGAAATTTTCATGTGAATCATTTTTAACATTTTTTTCACTTGTCAATAAGTTAAGAGAACGTAAGTGGCTTTTAAATTAATTAAAATTTTGTCTGCAAATCAAGGCCAAAGTGGTGGACAATGGGACAAGATGGTCTGTCGTTGCTACCCTCATAATACTAATACACGATGGCATTAGTTGTATGACATCCATACTCAATATTATAAACGCGAAAGTCTGTCTGTTATCTGACCAATTTTGATAAAGTTTATATATGTAGATAGGGATGGGTTAGAGAAAGACGTAGGATACTTTTTGCCGCAAAAATGAAACTTGAAATAGGTGAAATAGTTGTAGAAAATTAGTATTAGGGAAAAATCATTTCTTAAGTTGGGGACAAAATTCATTATTTTGGTAGAAAATAAAGAATATTTTGACGTTTATGACCGATCCAGATAGAATAGGAGATGCTTTATACTGCATAATTATTGATACTTTCCTATACCTGTATATTTCATCCTAACCGTTAAAACGTACCTAGGGAGTAGGGACAAATCCGATCGAAGCGAGTTGAGTCGCTAGTTATTTATAAAAGTCATTTAATATTTATCTATTATATTATAAGTAATTCCGATTTCAGTTTCCATTTACATATTCAATGAGGCAATAGGAAGTTCCAAACTAATATAAACCACTCGAGACAATAACGCAGAGTATGCAATTGTGTTTGAAATTACCTTTAGGCAACAAACAAGGTACAGTAACTAAGCAAAAGCTAGATTTCGTGCCTCAGTAGTAATTTGACAATATTAACTGCGCGATTTCCTTCGTATTTTATTTTCCAATACTATTTTAGTGGTATTGGATTGTCTTTATTTATTGATTTTAATTTAAATGTTGGGATTCGCGTATCTAGAAGCCAAAATAACAAGTCTTGAAATTGTTATATCTTTTTAAGTCACGGGAGAATGATTTTGTTCTACAGGTTCAGATTAAATCTAAATTGTTAATTTTGTAACTTTTGTTTTTTTTTAATAATTATTTAACACCTCCGGGTAATTTTCTAAGAAATTGATTAAATTTCTAAGAAATCTATTGTTAACTGTAGCGCCGGCGTGTCCGCGGTCGTGAGGGATTAAAACCTTTTTTGTTAAAATACTTAAGTGACTAACTCGACTCCTATGCTACTTTTTATAATATATCATTAATAAAAAAACTTGTAACTTAATTATACTTATATACCCGGCCTTGCTTTGCCTCAAGGTTGCAACAGAGGAATCATCAGCCAAACTCGATTTCCTTGTAAATCAATACCACAATAAACGAACGATAACAAAATCATTTTAAATATTATCTATTTATTACTCCACATTTAGTAGTAGATTTTTTTCTTGAAATTTAAATGGTATAAGATATTATAGAATTAGAAAAACGGCTTAGGTACCTTAAATGTAAAAGAAAGCTCATTTCAAGACGGCCACAAAATACTCCTGTCCAAAAAATATTAATTTTCTGTAATCATATCCATCAATAGCTTTGCTGTATGAAAGAGAGAAACATTGACAAACATTTAAGAAATTATATTATTAGTAAGGCTAAATATTTTGTTATATATGCTTTTAAGCTTTCGCATCTATAGAATACTTTTAGTTGTCGTAAAAACTGTTCTGTTTACAAAGAAAGGCTTTTCGAAGTGCGGACAAATACATTAAGACGGTAATTTGATCGCGAAGCTCGTGCATCTCTTATATGAAAATCCATTGAACACGCTTATATTCCTCAAGGGTTTGTTTTACATATACAATTTTAAGTCAGCAATGTCTTATAGAATATACTTTCCAGAACGTTCGTTATTGTAATAGTTTTATTTTCTAACTACACATTAATCTTCAGTTAATTTATTGTAGTCTTATGAGAACTTTTATCATCATATCTTTATATGTTCCTTTACAATAGATTCCTTTTGGACTAAAAGGTGAGGCAAACCATTAATACAGCTTGCCCCATAGCAAGTAGAATCAATGCTACACCAGGAACATCACTCCACCACGTTAGGCGGAGAAGGGGGAAGAGTTATGGAAAAGAAGAAAAAGTATAGATATAGAGGGGTATAGATGGTGGAAATATTGTGAGATCATCATTGATTTCATTCAGTAAATAAAACGACAGCTGTAACTACATTGGTACCGCTACTTTACTTTATGTATATTGTATAATGTATGTACGTACGATATTCTGTGACACGCTATATATGTTCCTTGTTTATTCAGGCTAAGACCAACAAGGCTCTATTACTCCAATTTGATACTTACATGATGATAACTTTCCGATATTTCCGCTGACTTTATTTTAGACGATAATCGATTAATTGATTTAACGTAATTGCTAGAGGGACATAGATATTAAATGAAATTTAATTAATATTTATGACGAAATTTTTATACCTCTCATAATGTAATTTTCTCTAATAAACGTTGTATTTAAACGTAAGAGTAAAATGAAAATGAACGTTCCCATTTAAATAGTTGGCTTTGACAAAGAATGAATAAGTCAAAAAAGTTAAAAATAATATTCATTTTATTACCAATAATTTATGATCTCTGTAGGCGAATGTCGCTACAAAACATTGTATTAACCATTTAGCGAGCTCTCAATGAAGCCTAACTGAAACCAATCAAGAGACATGTTATCTATTTATAGCATTTTTCTTTCTATTCTTTATAATAAAATTCCGGTGTGCATGTATTTGTAATTCTTCTTCTCCTAAATGTTATAATTCAAATAATTATTTGTACGATATATAACATAGTTGTCTAAGCCCCCATCTTTTTCCAAGAAGGTCCCATAAACCCAGGGGATTGATGGCAGATTAAAAATCATAATCGGAAAATATCCGCAATATCGAACGAAACTTAATCACAAAATCCCAACACTTAGTTTATTAATATGCGTTAAAATAAATTTATTTACGATATAGTTTTTATTTAAGGAATGCAAATATTAATCTTTTAACATATAAAATGCAAATTATTCTTTTTGTTAAATTATTTTTTTGACATAGTAGCAATAGTTCGATGGCCTCTCGTGCGGTCTTTGTTCTCTAGAATTAAAAGCTTCATCAGGTATCACAGTTTTTCACGGTTACGGGTATATCAATAATCAATTACCAGCGGTAAATGGTTCTACTTAAATTATTTTATGAAGTTCTAAAAAACATTTATATTTTCTACTAGCATTTCCCGCGGCTCCGCCCGCGTTCAGATCGTCAAAAATCAAATTCTTAGGTTTTACATTAGTATACTCATACATTGCGGTTTTTGTATTTTTTCCCAGAAATGAGATATTTTCCCGCGGTAAAAAGTATGCTATATGTTGACCCGGATAACCAGCTATCATCATACCAAATTTCATCAAAATCCCTCCAGTGGTTTTTCTGTGATGCGGTAACAGACAGACAGAAAGACAGACAGTCAAAAATTCTAAAAACTATAGATTCGGCCTCTGTATCCATAATAATATCTATTTCAATGAGATTTTTCAAAAAATATTTAATGTACAGATTCGGCTTAGTTACAATTTTATTATACGTATAGATTTGTATAAACGTTTTTCTTGTTATAGCACTAAATCTAAAGTTATTTATCTAAGTTTTGATGTTTGGTATTTGTTACTCAATCACGCCTGAACTGAACGGATTTGGATGAATTTTGGCACAGAGATTGGCATATAAGCTACTTTTTATCCCGGAAAAATATCCGGTTCCCGTGGGAATATATCTTTATATAGGATATCTTTTTGTTTTTCTAGAGGAGAACCCGAGTGAAGCGAGGGTGAGCCGCTACAAGTGCATAATTATTCCGGGAGCATCTAAGCAACAAAAATTTCAAGATAATATTAAAATCTATTAAATACGTGTATATCAATTAAGGGTTTGTTTTGGATGTACAATTTTTAGTAATTTTTGTTAGTTCTTTGTGTCTTGTTGAATTCTTGTCATTCCTCTTATAACTCTTCGTAATGCATAGGTAGTCCAATTTAGAAAAAGGGAAAAGAGAACATCAATTCTAAATAACTTACAACAGAAAAGCGAACTCAGTTATTACTTTATTCCTACAGCTAATATTTTATAAAATTGAACATATTAGTATAAATACTACATAAAACGCTTTTTACATAAAGATAAAAGTTGAGCTTTTTGTTCTCAAATTTCTATTTTAATCAGTAGCCATTTTGAATAGTTTTACCTTAAATAAAAATACACATGCATGGGAAGCCGCAGGCAGTGCTCGATTTATCAGAAGAATCTTTAGATTTATACATATATTCCTGTTCTAACGACCAAAAGCTCGACCAAATACGGAAAGTTTAGTATTCGGGTCCTCACGCCATGGAATATCTCGAATAGCACGAATTCACCTAAACGTTTAACAATCGTTAACACCTGATTCAGTTTGATATTAGCATTTACATAGTGATTTATTATGAGCTATAAACAATGTCTAACATCACGAGATAAGTTACATTCTGTGTTACTTATATCATAACTAACCATGTTTATTGCGCATCATAAATTTCGAACAAGGTTAACATTAAATTTTGTTTTAAATTGCAGAAAAAGTCATGATATATTAAAGTTATAGTGTGGCAAATAACGTCGTAAGGAAATATCCTTCGACTCCAAAATCAAAATATTACACAGACTGACAATAGTATTATATGATCTCTGATAAAATATTCGTGTTGGCTAGTACAAGAAAATAATAATACTGCCTATCCATATTGCATTACACTTCGGATTTTACACCGTGCGATTTCTGTTTAAAAATAAAAATCGGACTAAAAGGAGGTTTCGAGCTCATTCCCGAGATTGAAAGAGAAAGTCAGAGGAGCTTAAGATCCTTCCAGAAATACTTCCGATCATGAAATCAACATTGGAAAAAGTGGATCACTACCCAAGAAGACTATTTTGTAGGGGATTAATTTATACTAATATTATAAAGAGGTAAAGTTTTTGAGTTTGTTAGTTTGTGAATTGTGAGTTTGTGACGTTGTAGGGGGTAATCTCTGGATTTACTGAACCGATTTAGATGAAATTTGGTAAGGTGATAGTTTTAGACCCTGGGAAGGACATAAGATACTTTATGTCCCGCAAATCATCCCATCCCTTAAGGGAATGAAAATGGGGATGAAAGTTTGTATGGGGAACCAACTTAGGGACGAACCAGAGCGAAGCGAGCGTGAGTCGCTAGTTCGATATAAGCTTATTACTTATTACTTTGTAATTATTTATTCACTAAATTTTTTGATCTGAATATCAAAGCAGTGCCTATTTTTTTACTTAAAAATAAAGCAATATTTACAATACTAAAAGGCTTTTGGTTTCACTATATTTTTTATTACTTCAAAACTATATTTACAGTTTTCTGTTTTTCACGTACCTATTGGTGAAGCCAAAATGATAGAAGCAAACAAGAAATATCAGATGACATCTGCGAAATAAATTATGCTCAACTGTCACTCCAAAAACTAAACAATCGAATTACCAGTTGCGACAAAGCCATCGAATAAGAAAATAATAAACCGAGACGTTAATTTTCATTGTTTTATTAAATAAAGGGACAACAAATTGCTGTACCGATACCAATACTATTGTCACAAATTGGAAAATTATCAGATTTCCCGTCACGTGCTGTCGGGGCCTTGGCCCGAGATAATGTGATGTAATTACTAGAGCCCGATAAATATTCCTTGGCACTAAAGAAGTTGCGCCCTCTCACTTCGAAACCTCCTTATCTTCACCGTGCCGACTTACGTTTTTAGCTAACAATTGGATAGCGAACAGTGTAAATACCTTTAAGTAAGGTAGGTAGAGTGGCCGCTAAATAGCTTTCCCTTAAATATCTGATTTTTAAAACCTTGGACATTTTAAGTAGGTATTCAATTTGGCTTTGTTTTATATCTTCGCTAATTGTGAACTGATTTTCATATATTTTTTAATAAGTTCATATCCATACTAATATTATAAATACGAAAGTAACTATCTGTAAGTGACACGGTAACGCTTAAACCGCTAAACAGATTTCGATAAAATTTGGTGTGGACATATATTGCTATTGGTATCGGACCTAGGATAGCTTTGACCCCACCCAGCTTATCGCGCTAGAGAAGCCGCGGGCTAAAATTAGTATTTCCAAAAATCTCCACTCCTCAGAGTAGAATAATTATTACTTTTAAGTGATATTAAAGTCGGTGTGCCTTTTATAGTAAAATTGTGACTAAAAAGTTACACCAATTTCTGAATCGTCATTAAAAATATTTTATAAAACACTTCTAAATTTCGTTGACTTAAAATTTTTAAACTGACGTACCTACCGGTATACTCGTATAAGACTTAATTATTCATGTATTCAAACATTAAAAGAAGTTAGAACAATCATTCATTCAATTAGTTTTCAACCGACTTCAAAAAGGAGGAGGTTCTCAATTCGACTGTGTTTTTTTTTTATGTTTGTTACCTCAGAACTCCGTCATTTATTAACCGATTTAGACAATTTTTGTTTTGTTTGAAAGGGTATACTTCCAGATTAGTCCCATTTAAATTTCAAAAAAAAATACCACCCCTAAGGGTGGAAAAACAACTAATGATGAATTTAACCTACTTCTAATTGTCATATTGACTTGAAACTTTGCAAGTATTTCTATTTCCGTTGATAGTACAGTGGTTCGGTGTTGTTGACCTGATCTGATGGCAAGGCCAGAAGGTGGATAGGTGGAACTCTTCAACGGCTAATAGTAGATACTTTGAGTTTGGGCTTATTTTGTTTGATTTGACAAGCCTAACACGTTAGAATCCTTACTTTGCTACTACTGTCTACACTAAAAAGGGAAAAATAAAAACTTTTTAACAAAAAAATAAAAACCGACTTCAAACAAAAGCACTAAAAAGTAAAAAATAACTGATTGGTAGTTTTCATTTACTATACATACTTAATCAAATATTTTCGAAGTCGGTGTGCTTTGGCTAAGTAATTAAAGCCTACCTATTAAATACATACCTAATCAAATATTTTCGAAATCGGTGCCAGCCCATACAAAGCAAAGCACACCGACTTCGAAAATATTTGATTAAGTATGTATAGTAAATGAAAACTACCAATCAGTTATTTTTTACTTTTTAGTGCTTTTGTTTGAAGTCGGTTTTTATTTTTTTGTTAAAAAGTTTTTATTGAATTATTTTATGTAAGCGAGTTAAACATTCGCATTATATGTTTCATAAAAAAATGTGATTTTTGAAATATAGGATTTTTCGCCTATTTAGTTTATTAATATAGGCCGCTCTTGCAATATGCTTCTATCAAAGATATTTTATACTAGCCGCTCACCCTAGCTTTGCGCGGGTTCGCCTTTAGAAAAAAAAAACAAATCTATCCCACGGGAACCGTATATTTTTCCGGGATAAAAAGTAGCCTATGTGCTATTCCAAACTATAGTCTATCTCTGTGCCAAATTTCATCCACGTTCATTCAGCCGTTCTGGTGTGACTGAGTAACAAACATCCACCCAAATATCCAAACATCAAAACTTTCACATTTATAATATTAGAAAGATTTTAAATATTAGTTTGTTCCAATTTCTCAAAAATTACATGAATTCTTCAAGAGGAAATCGATTCTGTAGATAATTATAATACTTAACCTTAGATACCCGTATATCTTGAAATTTAATACCCTTTAAATTTATCATTTATTGATTCCTTAATAAATATGAAATTAAACTCGAAGAGCGTTAAGTGGCAAAAGTTTAATTCGCATAAATAATAACATCGAAGGTAGTCACACATTTGATTCCCGCGCAGAGCTACTATGGGTTTGTTGCAAATGGTCGAGACTTGAGAAAACTCTCTAGAAAAACGAATGTCAATCCGGGATCTGGGAAACTTTTAACCCCAAATTTTCCACTCGTAGTCCAGAAACTTTAAAGAATTAATTTTATTAAAAGAACAAAAAAGTCACTGTGCTTTCTCTGACACAAAGTATTTACGTAAAGATGAAAAAAAATTACTGGAACAAAATGAATTAGCCTACTTTATTAAACTTTTTGCTCTTTTAGTCTAAATCTCATGAACGATATTAAATTATTATGCAAATAACAAATGAGATTAAACGAAAATTTACTTTTTTTACAAAGTATGAAGGCTATTCTATATTTTTCATATTATATAAGTGTAGGTATATGTTATAATATTAAATGACCAATTATTGTACATTTATATATTTTACTAGCGACTCACCCTCACTTCGTTCGGGTTCGTCCCTATGGACGTTTCAAGGGTTACGTATGAACATAATTTGCATGTATTATAGGTACATATAAACCGTCCTTTTGAATCACTCTATCTATTGCTAAAACTGCATCAAAATCCGTTGCGTATTTTAAAAGATAAAGCATACAAACAGCGGGAGCTACTTTACTTTATACCACGAGTATGTATTGACTAACGGTTACGCACGACTTCGTACGGGCGAAGTTCAACAAACTCGCGTCTCATTATTTTTAATAAGCAATAATTGTGCTCAATTTCACAGCCGTGTTACGTTTCATAAAAAGTTTTAATTTATACAAAGTTATTATACATCAATGCTATTGATATATATATATATATATATATATATATATATATATATATATATATATATATATATATATATATGATGATGATGTTCTCCTGACCGATTCCGGCCACGGCGGCCAATCTCATTGAGGCTAGCCAACTGCGCAGGAGATATTATAGTGCACAAGTGTACGCGCAGACACAAGTGCACTCTCTATTCCTGTCACTCTCATACTCCGGTGGGACGACTGCTCGACACGACCGGTGAGAGTTAAGGCGCAGGACCGACGGCTTTACGTGCTCTCCGAGGCACGGGGGTGAAACACCGCCAACTTCCCACCTCCGGGCTGTTACTGAGACTTACTATACAGAAAGACTCAATAACTAATCTTGGCCCGACCCGGGACTCGAACCCAGGACCTCCGGGTGTGCAGCCGTACATGCTAGCCACTACACCACCGAGGCAGTGTATATATATATATATATATATATATATATATATATATGGGTGATTCTACAAAAAATGGGTAACTCGATGTCACCAGTCAATAAAATGATGTATTATTACATTTTGTTTATAATTTATAATTAATTCTAAAACAATTAAAAGTCATTTATTTGGTCACCCAATTTCAGCCATCCATTATAAATACAAATTTGTGAAACTTCACAATATATCCTCAAAACGTCAGTACTTTGGCGTGTCACAACGTCAAAAGCGCGCAATCAAATAGCTGTGTATTAAATATTACCTTTAATATAATAAAATTTATTATTTCACTATAATCTGTGATGTATTTAATAATATATCATCACAACTTTATATTATAATATCTTCGACTTTGTTGTAAAAATAATAAGAAACTTTGTGTTCAGTTTTATTCGTCAGTCCGTTGTGTGTTGTTCGAATTTGAATATCTCGCTAAATACCGGCGACTTAAATCCAAATCCGCGTTAAACTTTAAGGTTGGTAATAAAGTTAGCTGCAGACCGCGCCATTGTTCGGCCGTCATTTCTGTGCCGGTGCTAGAGTTGTGTTTGTCGTGTGAACACGTGCCGACCCAGACAAAATGTCAGTCCTATGGTGAGTCGCTATTTTTTTGTAAATTTGTGTTATATTTTAATTTAAACATACTTAACTTTGATTTGTTAAAATGTAACTTATTGATATTCGAAAATATCAAAATAAACGTTGGTTCTAAAGATAATCTCAAATTCATGTTTGTTTCGTCAGTCCGTTGGCGTCAGTCCGTTGTCTGATATTGCGCCAAAAGACAGACGTGTCTCCAGGATACTGACTTGTTGGGCGTGTTTAATCATTTTTTTAATTATTTCAGTTTATAACATCATGGCTCCATAAAAACAAACAAAATATGTCTAAGGATAGAGATAAAATATTAAAACAGAAAATAAAGAAGAGAATTAAATTAGCTGAATACAAAAAGAAAAAAAAGGTTGCAATGCTTGAAAAAGAAAGGAAAGGGACAAAGAAAAATATTAAGGACATGACGCCTCGGGAGTAACGATTGACAAGAAAAGAATGGCAAAAATATTCATTAAAGTACAGGCAAAAAAAAAACAACTCTACTACAGATAATTTGATTTTGTTGACAAAAAGATCTGATTTTTATTACTAGCCTATATGGCATAGATTGTTATTTGTAAGCAACATAACGATATTATACAAGTCAGAACGTTGTTTTGAAGACTGATATAATATTACTTGATAACTGTTATTATGTTAATGGGTACCTTTAAGGCAGAGAGAGTTATATTTTTATTTCAATTGTTTGTTGATTACTTAGAAAATGTACCTATATTGTTAAGCTAAACTATCTATAAGGAGTAAAGTTAAGTTCATAAAAAGCTGCTTCAAAGGTGGAGAAAGTTGTTCCTCAGAGTATTACGTAAAAAATATTTTTTTAATTGTTACTTAAGTGAATTAAGATTAAAAGTGAGACTCAAAATATGTGCCATTATTAGTTCTTAAGAGATTTCTTCTAAATTTTAATAAATTTCTTGCATATCTTATGAAATTGTGTATTTCATCAGTACTTTGTCACTCACGTCAGTCCCCTGGTTTCGGAATTCGGAATAATCGAAATATCTGCGCATCTACTTTAAAAAGTGACTGGCCCTATCATGAGCAATGTTTTCATTAGATTAGCTGTCTTATAATCAGAATTCGTAGGAATTTGATTTAAAAACTATCATAAACAAAATATCCTGAAAAGTTACCCAACTTTTGTATATCCGCCCATATATACATATATATATATATATATATATATCTTTATATATATATATATATATCTTTATATATATAATTCTTCTGTGAGTGTGTATGTCACTGAACTTCTCTTAAAGGACTGGACCGATTTTGATGAAATTTTTTGTGTGTGTTCAAGGGGATCTGGGAATGGTTTAGATTCACAATTTTGTCCGCTGGACAATGTTTTTTTAATTAATTTTTAATTTATTAGTAGTTGTTGATTTTGGAATGTTTTACATTGGATCCGACAGACGGCGCTACCATCGCAGTGTCAAATTTTAAATAATATTCGAATTTTAATTTTAGTCTGTCCCGACAGTTAGCGCTGCGATCAAATTTAAAAAAAGTTTTGTTATCATTGTAGACAGGACAACGTCTGTCGGGTCCGCTAGTATATATATATATATATATATATATATATATATATATATATATATATATATATAGACGCATAATAATTAAGAAAACAATTCCAGTTTCATTCTTATAGTAGGTATATCTTCTTTTCGCCGTTTTCAACCAACTTCTTCAAAAAGGAGGAGGTTCTCAATTCCGCTGTATTTTTCTTTATGTTTGTATTATAACTATTGTTCGCCCAGTGGTCGAAATTCGACCATAATCATTATTGAAAATTTGAGGAAAATATATGCACATATATATGAATAGAATTTACTATCTTTGTAAAAAAACTGTTTCCAAAATGTTGTTATTGATAGCACTACAGCTCTACTAAACAAAACATGAAAATCAATTGACAAACAGAGGAAAAAAACGTACACGTACTAAACTGTTTTGTCTTTACCTATTTATATATTACAGAGTAAAGATTAGCGATTTACCGTCGCTTTCTCGGGTTCGTCCCTAGATACATTTTAATGGTTAGTACAGCTTTCTCAGAGATGAGATATTTTCCCGCAGTAAAAAGTATATGTTGACCCGGATAACCAGCTATCCCCCCCAACGTGCGTTCACCTTGTCGTGGTGGGGGGGCTCAGTAGTGCCCGGCAACCCAACCGGGCGCGAAGCCAAGAAACGCACAGGGAGGTGGCCCATTCGGTGGGCGGTGGGAGGTGGCCCTCTTCGGAGGGCGGTGTACCATGCGGGTTGCTCCTGGTACTTCTCTGATAGCAGAGTGGACTGTGGAGCAACCCCGTGGTTGTTGTGGTCTGCTTCGGCAGACCTGCCGTCGGGGCATCGTAGTTGAATGCGTAAGCGATCCTGCGACGCCTTATTAAGACGGGGAAAGGTTTTGTTGGGTTTTAGTGGGTAGTAATGGCTTTGCCGGTGAGTCCCACACCTCGTGCGTAAATGCATTTCCCAACGTAAAAAAAAATAACCAGCTATCATCATGCCAAATTTCATCAAAATCTGTCCACTGGTTTTCTCGTGATATGTTCCCAAACAGACCGATAAAAATTCTATTATATGCACATGTCTCTTTGCTCTTAGTGCTTTAAGCATGTATGGAAATTGTAAAATCTGCTTTACGATATACTATTCTCGTCACTACATTCGCAGTATTTTCAGACGCTCTGGCAATTTTCTAAGGTGTCGATGAGTTTCAGAAAACGGGTGTGTAAACTGGTCACGCGCGATACGACGTGCACCGATGTCCAATATTATTAGAAGCTTGCCTTCAGACCTATTATAATGGCTATTTCAAGTCATCAACTTGATCAGATGAAATTGGTTTTTGCGAGGAAGTATAAAAAGTGTAATAGTAATAAAATAAAATAGATATAACTGAAATAGGTTTTATTGAAAAATTACAGGAACATGAATATCCGATAAGAACTAAAAAATACGCAAAAGAGTTAAATACTATTTTGTAAACTTGCTCCAAAACTATCATTTTGATTATTCTTTAAAACTAATCTAAAAATACTTAAGTATAATAAAGTATTATAAAGTTTGAAACCCTTATAGCCAACTACTCTTTGTTCTTCAAGATCATGTACTACTCCTTGTTCGGCATTTCTAGCTTTCTACGTCTAAATCAATTTAGTAAGTCTCCCGTATCGAAATTATAGTACAATTAATAACTATACTACGTATATAAGTATATCTTTCTAAATTACTATTATAAAGAGGCAAGATTTGTAGTTTTGTATGTTTGTAACGAATAAACTCAAAAATACTGCACCGAATTAGATTAAATTTGGTAAGAATATAATTTGAAACTCTGGGAAAGACATAGAAGATTTTTTTATTCCTGAAATCATCTCTTAAGGAGGTGAAAATGGGAGTGAAAGATTGTATTAGGAAATCAACCTAGCGACGAACAAGAGCGAAGAGAGGGTGAGTCGCTAGTCTATACTAATATTATAAAGAGGAAAGTTTTTTTTGTTTGTTTGTACCGAATAGCCTCCGAAACTACTGAACCGATGTAGATGAAATTTGTGTTTGAAAGGGGATGAAAATGAGGATGAAAGTTTGTATGAGGAAGCAAACTAGGAACAAACCCGAGCGAACCGACGAAGCGAGGATGAGTGGCTAGTGCTTAATAAAAAAAACTGGCAATTTTCAACCGACTTCAAAAAGGAGGAGGTTCTCAATTCAACTGTATGTTTTTTTTTATGTTTGTTACCTTAGAACTCCGTCATTTATTAACCGATTTGGACAATTTTTGTTTTGTTTGAAAGGGTATACTTCCAGATTGGTCCCATTTAAATTTCAAAAAAAAATACCACCCCTAAGGGTGGAAAAACAACTAATGATGAATTTAACCTACTTCTAATTGTCATATTGACTTGAAACTTTGCAAGTATTTCTATTTCCGTTGATAGTACAGTGGTTCGGTGTTGTTGACCTGATCTGATGGCAAGGCCAGAAGGTGGATAGGTGGAACTCTTCAACGGCTAATAGTAGATACTTTGAGTTTGGGCTTATTTTGTTTGATTTGACAAGCCTAACACGTTAGAATCCTTACTTTGCTACTACTGTCTACACTAAAAAGGGAAAAATAAAAACTTTTTAACAAAAAAATAAAAACCGACTTCAAACAAAAGCACTAAAAAGTAAAAAATAACTGATTGGTAGTTTTCATTTACTATACATACCTAATCAAATATTTTCGAAGTCGGTGTGCTTTGGCTAAGTAATTGAAGCCTACCTATTAAATACATACCTAATCAAATATTTTCGAAATCGGTGCCAGCCCATACAAAGCAAAGCACACCGACTTCGAAAATATTTGATTAGGTATGTATAGTAAATGAAAACTACCAATCAGTTATTTTTTACTTTTTAGTGCTTTTGTTTGAAGTCGGTTTTTATTTTTTTGTTAAAAAGTTTTTATGTAAAAAGCAAATACTAAGATGTATGATTAATAAATAATACAATCGACAGTGAAAAAACCAAAATTAGAAAAAATAATAAATATTGAAAATTCCAAAGATATTTACTTAAAATAATTAAAGGACTGCTATTTTCTTAATTAGTACGACGTTTAGAATCATGTATTCACTAATGGAAGAATACCCGGCGTACACTTGGGCTTTGCTAAAGTTTAATTCAATTATTCCGGGTCTAAGATGTTGCATGGAAAGCTAAGAAATGTTCACTTTTAAAAACACTTACCACCGACCTCGCTAATAGCAGGTAAATGGAAGAAAAAGATTTTAAGGAAGATTTTTTTAACCGACTTCCAAAAAGGAGGGGGCTCTCAATTCGTCGGAATCTTTTTTTTATTTATGTTCACCGATTACACGAAGACGCCTGAACCAATTTGGAAATTATTTTTTTGTTTCAAAGGGTAAATAAAGGGTAAATTTTATCGAGATTGGTCGAGAGGCTTTTTAAAAAATTAACAATAAATTATTATTTTTTATATATTGCTTAATTAAATATGTTATTAAAAATGGAAAAATAAAAACTTTAAAAAAACCGACTGACTGACTTCCAGGCTACTATTAGTAATAAAATTAGCAAATGTAGAGGCTGTCTGTATATGTATATATTATAACTTAGTACTACTTAGTACCTGCCCAACTCGGCGTAGGCACTCGTTCAGTACCTAGTATCTATATCCATTAGCGACAATTAAAGTACCAAAAAAATTTACGAGATGGCGCTATATGACATTGTTAGCATATATTACGTAGGAGATTTATTTGTGAAAAATTGCATCTTTTTTAGAAAAAACACTTACATATACCTATAGATTTACTAAAAAAGCCAAACCTTGCCTAAATACAAAATTTGATCGTTAGAGTTGTTTCCGAGGTATAGGAAATAGTTTTTTTATACATATATACAAGAATTTCTCATTAATTATAATAAGATAAATACAAAAGGCACGCACCCCCGCAGTGCGAATGTAAGTCGCTAGTTAAACACAAATTGTTCATAATGTGATTGAGAGTATGATATAGTCAATTAATTCACGAAATGGTGTCAACTAGCTATTAATATCCATATAATTTAATGTTTTACATTTAAAGTTTGCTCGTCGACAATGAAACATATTGTTTATTAAAGGAGCAATTCAAATTTATAAAAACATTTTCTAACCGAGCTTAAATCTATACTTAATATTATAAAGAGGTAAAGATTGTGAGTTTGTGACGTTGTAGGGGGTAATCTCTGGATCTACTAAACTGATTTAGATGAAATTTGGTAAGAAGATAGTTTGAGACCCTGGAAAGGACATAGAATACTTTTTATCCCGGAATTTATCCCTTAAGGGGGTGAAAATAGGGATGACAGTTTGTATGGGGAATCAAGATAGAGACGAACCCGAGCGAAGCGAGGTTGAGTCGCATATATATATATATATATATATATATATATATATATATAATACAAAGTCGAGTTAGTTACATTATTTACTCAAGAACGGCTGGACCGGTTTTTATAATCTTTGATTTGTTAGATTTGTGTCCGTCCCGAATAAGAGAATAACAATTAAACAATGGGAAAAATTCCCAAAGAAGAATATGTAAATTGACAATTTAACGCTGGCTAATAACTATTTATATCTATTTAAAAATTATCTAGGGACGCACTCGAACGAAGCAAGAGTCGCTAGTTTGACATAAAGCAACGTGGGTTGAAAAGGTTAAAAAAAAGCTATAACCTATAATACAATATACAATATTATATAATCAGACACGTTTTGCCATAACATGAAATCCCCGACGTCTACTTCGATTAACGATGTAAATATCATACCATAAAAAATATGTATTCATTAAGTTTTATTTTAGACATTTCCAATATGATTGATTACTCTGTAAGAATGCTACTTATTTTCATAGTGTAAAGTACTTATTGCGCTATAGTGAATGGATAATTTTAAAATAGCGATCTCGTTCAATGAAAGGGGAAATTCACCACGATCGTTCTTGTACTTAAACAATTTCAAGTTAAGATTAATCGAGCTTTTCATACGAATAACGTCGGCTACAATAGATTCTTTTAAAATTTTATCGACGAGAAATATTCGATGGGAATATGAAGGGTGTTAAACAATTGCTTTTTTACATAACCATAGATTGCCGGTGCATGATTAAGATTTTTACTCCTCAATTAGTTTTACCAAGTAATGCTCAGTGACTTGCAAGTTTAACATGTCGGTTGTTAATGTGAAAAAATGATCATTAGTTTTAAAGTTTTTTTTGCAAATTTTAACGCGTTAATCTTTTGTGTTTTTTGAAGTAAAATACTTTATAATCGCGTAGGTATACGAGAAAGGCTTAAAATCGTTTTCGTTGCTCAAATTCTTACAATCTCTATATGGTAATTTCCTACTTATAGGTATCTGAGTTTTTTTTTTTATTATTAAAAAGAGTTTTTAAATACATTAAGTCCGTTATTGGGACATCCTTTTAAGTAAATAGATACCTGTGCCAGGATGTCCCGCTCTTCCGCAGAAAATTTCTTAAAATTATACAACTCAATAGTGTTTTTTGTATTAACCAACAAGTTATCAAAAATAGAAAAAACTAAATAAAAATAAAATAAAAATAATATAAAAAATTGAGTGTCTGTGTGTGTGTGTGTGTGTGTGTGTGCGTGTGTGTGTGTGTGTGCGTGTGCGTGTGCGTGTGCGTGTGCGTGTGCGTGTGCGTGTGCGTGTGCGTGCGCGTGCGCGTGCGCGTGCGCGTGCGCGTGTGCGTGCGCGTGTGTGTGTGCGCGCGCAGTGGATGTTTAGGTAATTTCATCGAATAAAGCTTCTGCTTCTTCATAATTTAATTTTGCAAGCCAGGCAGTTAGGGACTTTTTTAGTTCATAATTAGTTCTTTAGTTCATAGTTTAATTGTATATTTTATTTAATTGTATATTTTACTAGTATTTAGTATGTAACGTAATTTTCCTTATTTAGTTATGCCACTACTTGATAGACTGTTATAAAATGCCTCTATCGCTCTCTGAGTCTATATAAAAAGTGACGACGTTCCGTATACCATACAAGAAGTACAAACCACTTTAAACACACTCTCGCACTTACTATATCAGTGAAATCTTGTAAAGGCGGGACTCTAATAATTTGAATATAATACAAATGAAAATAAAACTCTTATTAATTAATAAGGTTAATAAAGTTTTTTAAGCGGCGCTTCCGTTTGTAAATTCTTATTTTATATTTGTACTAATAAAAAAGCTGAAGAAGTTTAAAGTTGGTTTTTATCTTGTTTGGACGCGTTAATCTCGAGAACTACCAAGCGGATTGACGAAATCTTTCGAAATCAAATTTATGCGAATATTTTACATTTTAAATAAAACTATCTTTTCGGATTTTTTCGCGGATTTATTTGGATTTTTGGTTCTCCTTTTTTTTCTTTGTTTGGTTTGGGAACCAAAAATCCAAATAAATCCGCGAAAAAATCCGAAAAGATAGTTTTATTTAAAGTGACGAAATCTTTTTTACATATTTTGATAGTGCAATTCCTGAGAAAGGTCATAAAGGTTAGGTTTTTTTTAAGATCATGTGGTTGAATTCGTAAGCGATCCTGCGACGTTCAATAAGACGAAGAAGAGTTTCTGTTGGGTTTTACTGGGCAGTAGTGGCTTTTCTAGCCGGTGAGTCTCACATAACCACCTGTATATACGCAGGTGGTATGCGTAAATGCAATTCCCAACATTAAAAAAAAAGTTCATCGAACACTGATATACTTAGTTATAAATAAATGACTATGCGGCTTCTGCGGGAAATACTTGTCTATATTATTCCAATATTTTCTATACATATAATAAAATTGTAACTAAGCCGAACATTAAATATTTTTTGGAAAATCTTATTGAAATAGACATTATTATCGATACAGAAGCCGAATATATAGTTTTTAGATCTTTTGTCTGTCTCTCTGTCTGTTACCGCATCACAGAAAAGCCACTGGAGGAATTTAGATGGAATTTGGTATGGTGATAGCTGGTTATCCGGGTTAACATATAGGATACTTTTTACCGTGGGGAAATGTCTCATTTCTGAGAAAAAATACAAAAACTGCAATGTAAGAGTATCCTAATATGTAAAACCTAAGAATTTAATTTTTGGTCATCTGAACGCGGGCGGAGCCGCGGGCAATGCTAGTCCTCCTTTATTATTAAACTCTAATATTAGTTAGCTATCATTTTCATGAACAACGTCGATACCTTCCTTTTGTCATAAATATGTTGTCCTAATTATAATCATATTACTAGATATAATATATTTACAATATTTTTATAAGCAGGTTGTATTTCACATATTATTTGTCTTTTTTCTATATACGTGTTTTCTGTATGTATGTGTGTGTGAGCATGTGTGTATATATGAGTTATTTATCGGCACAAATACCTATACGACATACGCAGCAATTCATTTTTTTTCATTCGCGGTGTAAGAGTCAAATGAACGTATATACATTTTCTCAATTTTACAGGAGAGCAAAAATATATAAATAATATAGAATTAACGAAAGAAAAAAATATATTGATATATTAGCATACTATTAGAGCTCAGAAATAGTAAAGATTTATTTATTTATACAGGCTTGCATTGACACAATATTTATTTATTTTAAATTCGGTTGACATGCGTTAGTGTGGCCCTTACCTTTTTTTATTTATTTTATAAAAATGCTTGTGTCAATAAAACGTAAATAGATAAACGTTGTTTTGGCTCTTCAAATTTAGAATAAAAACACAATCTTGTAACACCCAAAACAACGTATAAGCTTTTACGTTGATATGGTTCATGTATTAAATTGTGAACGAAACAATATTCTACGATTAAAAATATTGTTTTTACAATTACGTTCCTATAGCCCTAACCGGTAATAAGATAATTAAAACTAATTTAGCGGTACTCATAATACGTTTTTCTGGTTCTATTGAAAGTGGTTCTTATGCTATTTCGTTTTTTTGGAATTTGTGAACTATTGACTTTACTGTTACGTCGTTTTGGCATTTCGTAAAGGACCACATTGTGACTCGTTTTATGAAAAAAAACGATATTTGATTTTTTTGTAGATACATTCATCTGGCTCTTATACCGCGAATTGTTCATATATTTTCAAACTTATAATTATGACCTCAGATTTTATTAAAACAAAGAAAGATGCTTTTTGTATGTACATATTACTATGTTATAAACACATCACACAAAACGGTATTTAGTAACGTATCTACTATCTACGAGTGTAATAACAATGTAATTACATGCGAAGAGTCTAGTCGACTCGTTTTGCAAAGAGACTTGCAAATTCTCATAAAGACGTATACTTATGTTAATTTCATTTTGACATTGAAATGATGAAGGCTCACTAAATGTAATATGTAGATCTTCTCAAAATATAATATACATTTATTTAAATTAACAAAATGAGTTAATATTATTTAAGATTTTCATTAAGTCTACGCTTTAGTTAAAACTTAAAACAAAAGAATATGAAAGTTTTTTTTTAAATAACATGGCTATAGCGCATTAAGACTTCCGCTGTCACGTAAGCGGTAAGATTGAACTTGTGTATGGAAAGAATATTTGTATTGGTCATAGAGTCTCTCATTCCACTAAAGTGAAGTCGGTATAATCAACTAAACTTTCACTTTATCTCCATGATGTAAAGGTTAGATTCTTATTAGAATATACCTCTATATTTCTCCGTATTTATGTAGACACAGGAATTTGTTTATTTTTCCTTGGAAACAGCAAAATATTAAGCAATACATGTACTTTATTATACTAACTAGCGACTCACCCTCGCTTCGCTCGGGTTCGTCCCTGGCTTGCTTCCCCATACAAACTTTCATTCCTTAAGAGATGATTCCGGAATAAAAATATATAAACATTCGGAAAAAATTTATAATATATTGATTTCCGGGATAAATATATCTTATGTCCTTCCCAGGGTCTTAAACTATCTTCTTACTAAATTTCATCTAAATTGGTTTAGTAGATCCAGAAATTACCCCCTACAACGTCACAAACTCACAATTCACAAACTCATAAACTTTACCTCTTTATAATATTAGTATAGATTGACGGAAGATGAGAACAAAAATTCATTACATTCTCCTTGTCTTTTTTGTATAGAAAAGGAAGATACCAAATGAATACGAATAAAAAGTACATAATTCGATACTTGTAACGAATTATTTTCATTTACACACGTAGTTCTACAGAAAAATGAAACGCTTTGCATGCGGTAAAATTTTTACAAGCAGTAATTTTGACACCCGCTTGAAATTACATAATGTTAGAAACTCAATCAATATCCTTGTAATTTATTTTATCGCATTGAAAGAACCTATTTAAATTGGCAATGAAAATTATTATACGTATAATAACTATCGACTCACAGTGATAAGGGTGGACCACCCTTATCACTTAGAGGTATGAAAAATAGTTTACGTTCTATTCTCAGACCTAAGAATATACACACAAAAATTTATAAGAATCGGTCAAGCGGCTTTGGAGGACTTTTGTTACAAACTCTGTGACAGGAGTATTTTATATATTTATTAATTACCTATAATATTAACATACTTTAAATCACACCAAAAATTAAACATAAAAACACAAAACACAAAAAAAAGATGTACAGGCGGCCTTATCGCTCGCTGGAATCGCTCTTTTCCGGGCAAGCTTGAGATAGAGGAGTTAGTTTTCAAAAAAGGTCGGAGGTGTACTTGATTTCACAAGTTTACACATGTAAATATTAAATACCTATAAAAATAGCTGATGCCTTTATATACATTCATAAATAGATACATGACTACATACATACGTACATACATGAAAAACAAACAAACATACTTACATACCAACATAAATACATTAAAAAATTAACCATATAGGTACTCTTATCCAACAAATAAAATACTGATGTTCAATTCATTTATAATAAGAAAATAACTACCGACTAATAAAAAACGATGTGATAAACTTCCAACTGGCAGTGTATTTATTTTTACAGAGTATCAAAGTGATAAATAGATGGTCTATCTGTGTCAGTCAGCCGCAGTCGAAGTGACGAAGGGTTGACACACTTCATATATTCATGAAAAAATAATAATGTTAGTAACCTTTACGTGCGGTTGAAGTAAAACTTCTTTGAGGATGTGGCAGATACCGCAATTAAATTAAAAGAAATCAAAACATAAATATATATATTTTTTTATAAAATTATTAGTAATGGATAAACATTCATTTTTATGAGTAATAATTCTTATAAAATTATTAATGATAAATATATATTTTTATAAATAATAATTATCATTAAAATGTAAATGTATATTTTTTAATTATTATTAATAATAAATTTGACTCTCACTTCCGCGACACTCATTTTTCCAATTTATTGATTTCCCTTCAGTCACGCCTAAAAAAGTTTTATTTCAAGAACTATTTAGCGGTTTTAATCAATTAGTACCGCAATACCATTTTAAAGAACAACACTATTTAACTTTGTGTGAACAGTTCAATTATAAACACTCAGAAATCAATTACCTATAATAATTTTAATTAGTTTTTAATTGTAACATTATTTCTGATATGCAGCTTGGATAAGATTAAACTTATTATTGAGTCGAACACTATGTCGTAGTTTAGAAATTGAGTGGTACTGCCTACTTATTTGTATATGAACTTTAAAAAGCTGTGAGCTTTAATTTAAAACCTAAGAGTATTCTGTTTAATAATGTATGTATGTTTGTTTTTGAATATATTGTTTAGTGTTTTACGTGTTTTATTGTTTAATAAATATTATTATTATTATATTAGAGGTCATAAGTTTGACACCGTTTTTATGTTTTTTACGTTTAAACGTCTTGTCAATAAAATTAAATGGGGCTAGAGTATCTTACTAGGTCTTTTAGTCTTTAGATGAAAAAATATGTTTTTATTCTAAATATTTTATTTGTCGATGTGGAATAGGTTCTACTGTCTATTACTATACAATAATGTATTACAATATTGGACACAATTATTATTTTAAAAGAGCAACTGTTGAGTTTCTCGCCGGTTCTTCTCAGCAGTACTGTATTCCGAACCGGTGGTAGAATCCTCGCGTACTGACTACACTGACATTTAATTTATCTAAAATTGACGATATAAAAGAGCCTGTAAAAGTCTATTTGAATGAAATATATTTTAATTTGATTTAATTTCATTTGACTGTCTAACCAGCAAGGGAAGTCTCCCAGTAGTGACGTATTTGCGCACAAGTAAACCACAATTAAAAAAAGCTAATGCTATTTTCTTCACATAAAATTACTTCCATAAAAAAAAATTAAGTGCAACCCTATGTGCTTCTTCCTGAAACCAATAATACATCGTCCATGACATCATTTAACATCGCACTAACGTATGTGTCTGTAATGTCTTCATCAGTGTACGATAGATTTTAATAATAGAGTAAATTATGATTTGCCACTAGTAAAATACGTCTATTTTATAAATCTGCATAATGTTATATATATATATATATATACATATATATATGTATGTATATTCCCTCCACGACCGCGGACACGCCGGCGTTACAGTTAACAATAGATTACTTAGAAATTTATCTGGACGTGTTATTTAAAGTAGGTACTTACTTTTCTATACCTACATATGTATGCACTTATATATAATTTATTCTATACTAACCGTGAAAACGTAGTAATTAATAAATAAAGGTGTTTGCTAACATTGTGTTTTCAATATAGAGGACCTATATGCTATGAACCTTCGAACTTTGAAAACTTTTACCGTCCGGTCATATATGATATATCATATATATATATATATATATATATATATATATATATATATAGGTATACCTAAACTTCATCCTTATTATGAATAAGGCCGTTTAATGAGCAAAACGTGTCGCTACAAAAAAACGTATACGTAAGAACTAGTGTCAACTTATTGACACTACCTTGTTGAATCCGCCTTTAATATGCTTCACAAAAATTAAACTTTACGCGTAAAGATATAAGATCGAATATACTATGTAAGGAGTAATTTAAGGGATTTAGTTGTCCGCATACGAATTGGCCTAATTGCCAAGTCCGAACAGTTCTGGATGCAGTTTTGTAAAGTTAGCACTTTGCCTCGGCTCGGCTTACAAAAAGCCAGTTAATTATCTCATTCCGACTAAGTAGGATTAAGCGGTTGTTTCCTTTTTGTTTAAATCCACTGTTTTGTGACTTGACCGTTTTAGATTATATGCGTAAAAGAAAAAGCTCTAAATTAAAAGCTTAAAATGGCGTTAATCGTTCAAAGTTTTCTATGGGAGCTTTTCATAGTAAAAAGCGGGAACGAATTAGTTCCATTATTTAATGAAATTTTTTTCTACTCGACTTGTTTGCAAGCCGTATCCAACATCAGTTCAATTAGGTTATAATACCAGTTTGACCTCTATAAAATACGAGGAAGCTGCGTTTCAAGTAAAATTATATGTTAGAAATAGGTCAGAATACTAAGTAACTATAATATTTATTCACGTAAAAAATGTTTTGTTTATCCTTTTACCGTGACTTTTTATCAAAATCAAGTATGAAGGCTCCATTGGCCCGTTACGCCATTTAGCATAACGTTGGCAGGCTGCCCACTTATTTTCTTTAGGTGCTTGGACTATGTTATCCAACTAGAGTAGCTTTAAAAAAACGGAGCTGTTTGAGGTAAATACCTTGAACAAAGATCAGTTGGTTGGTTGGATATGCCTGTATTTGGTTAATCAAAGTGCGCCAATCAAGTCGGATCTGGATGAAATTTGGCACAGAGATATATTATAGACTGGAATAGTACATAGGCTACTTTTAATCCCGAAGGAATGTATAGTTCCCGTGGGATAGATTCGTTTCTATTGTTCTGCTAATTTTATCATAAATTACCAACAATTATGCCTTGGTAAAAAATCTTACTGTCTTTGAAGCTGTTCTGTAGTGTGCTTATTTAGTTAGTATTTATCTATTTATTCGGTTTTTTTTTATATTTATCTATAAACCAGATACCTTTATTTGAAACTTTCA
The DNA here is from genome assembly GCA_947093115.1 of Brenthis daphne. Classification (NCBI taxonomy): domain Eukaryota; kingdom Metazoa; phylum Arthropoda; class Insecta; order Lepidoptera; family Nymphalidae; genus Brenthis; species Brenthis daphne. The sequence continues at coordinate 17,550,539 of OX352477.1, read as the reverse complement.
TATCATTTGGGGTTTTTCTTACGGCTAGTTTTTGCAGAGCGACCAAATTAATCACTTAAGTCTTATTTCACATGTTCACGAGATCTTTCGACGTCGATTGATAAGAAATATAAATATATGTAAGATTTTGATTTTGAACGAATGTAAAACATATGCGAATACACAAAATATTTAAAATATTTAAGGTATCCCACTTCAAAACATTTTTTGTGCTAAAAATAGTAGTTAAATGACTTAACCAATATTTTCAACAATTAGATTTATAGTACATAAATAAAAAAAAAGGGCGTCATATCATATTGAATATTTTTTTTCGTTATCGTAAAATAACGCACATAAAACGACAACAAATCTAACTACACTGCTTCATCTGAATAAATTATTGTCCCAACACCTTTTTAGTGACGAATAATGATGTCTACGCATTGAGTTTAAAAAAAGCCGTGAATTTCTTTAAAAAAGATACTGAATATCCGCGGAGAGTGCTTCAGTAAATGAAAAACCGTTATAATTATACTTGAATGTTAAAACTTTTCATGTTCCACGAATGCTGGAGGCCTACCCATCCGCAATTATCACGCTGGGAATGATTGCATCATGATTTCCTTCAAAAGAGCCTCGAATGTCCGTGCTTTCTTTCTGGCTATATTCATGTAAAGCTATACAATATTTGGGACAATGTCTACGGGATTTTGCATCCCACTATCAATCCATAAAGTCCATGTTTCCTTGAACTGACTAGAGTTGTCGCGCTGTAAATGGCAGGGCTAGCGATGCGGCGATTTTAAAAAGTTGCAACTAGCGATGACTTTACGTACGACGCGGCGCGGCGGCAGGCATTTCATGAAATTTTTATACCAACCTTTTGACAGCACATTCTGTGAGGAACGATGTTTGTGGTTAACTGGGTCGGATGAGGTCTATTGATGGCAATGAAGATGTGTCATGAGGCTTTGAGGTACACTTATACAATCTGGGGTAGTGTGTCTCTGAGCGTAAATGGAACTCGGACTGGGAAAATGAGTAAAGATCTGAATGCTACAAGCTCTTATAGTTAAGTATGAGTTTTAAGTAAATGGTTAAAAATAAATTAAAAATTAAGGTGTAATATATTCCGATATTACTCGTATACTCAATTCCCCTGACATGAATGTCAACTAGCGATAAACTGGTTTTAGGCTTATTTAATTAATTATTAATTAATGAGATACAATAAAAGTCGATCTACTAGCTGAGTAGGTAAAAAGAACTTTTTTGCACGTACTCTATAAATAACGAAAACGTATGAAAAATAATAAATAAATAATAAATAAATATGTTGGGACAATAACACACCATCTGGGCAATTCCATATGTGACTGACTCTACAATTGACACAATTTGCGTTTTGTTTTGTCTTATATTACGATTAGTACCTACTATGTTTTAGTTTCAATTTAAACATGCCTTTGTAGCTATTTCTACAATTATCCTGTATAGAAAAAATGGCAACCAATGATATTTTAAAACATCATTTTTTTAGTAAACTATAAACGTGACTGACACTACATGCAAAAGAAAGTCGTTTACGAGAGTGTTTTTAAACTTCAATATACTTCCTACCTCTATACTGGCGGAATAACTTTGATTTGTGTTTTTATCGAAAATGCATGAAACAAACTTTTATATAAAAACTTAAAAAATATAAATTAAAACCGACTTCCAGGCACTAAAATGATAAAAATAACTAAACGGAGGTTTTCCTTTAGAATAGATACCTAATCATATATTTTCGAAGTCGAAGTCGAAGAACGGTCGGTGAACATACATAAAAAAAAGATTCCGATAAATTGAGAACCTCCTCCTTTTGGAAGTTGGTTAAATAATATTTAATGTACGGATTCGACTCAGAATTTTATTATATGTACCTATAGATAAAATGAATAAAATGTTATAAAAACAGAAGATTTTATATTATCATATCAGTGAAATTATTATAATTTACTAGCATTACCCGCGGCTCCGCCCGCGTTCATATGACCAAAACCAAATTCTTAGGTTTTATATATTAGTATACTCGTATTGGTATATTAGTTGACCCGGATAACCAGATATTACCATGCCAAATTTCTTGAAAATCCCTCCAGTGATTTTTCTGTGATGCGGTCACAGACAGACAGACAGACAAAAATTCTTAAAACTATAGGTTCGGTCTCTGTAGCGATAATAATGTCTATTTCAATAAGATTTTCTAACAAATATTTAATGTACAGATTTGACTTAGTTAGAATTTTATTATATGTATAGATAAAAGCGCACCAAATTTTCTGATAGTAAGAAAAAAAATTTTTTTTGTCAAAATCGAGCAGGTATCTATTACAAATTCGATTTACTCGAATCAATACGAACTTCCCAATGGATAGAGGATTTTATTATAATACTAGGAAATCGTTTTAATGCTTATTCAGTCAGTATTTTTATTTTACAAATAGTTATATGTAACACAGTTTTATTTATAACGTATTATATTATATCATTTGTGGGTCGCACACTTTCATATCTAAATTTTTATATACATAAATCGGTATATAAAGGGATTAATATTAGGTATAGGATCTTGAGATATGATCCATATTCTTTGCTTTGGTTTGACACTCGTAGATAAGACCGAAATTCTCTTTTGACTGGGAAGAATAGGTACGTTCTTGGGGCATTCCACTAAAATCTTTCGCATTTAAGATGAAAAAAACAATGTCCTCGAATTCCGCTTTAATTGGGATAACTGAAAATGTGTATTATATTTTGGTGCAATGTATCTGATATGAACATACGAGGAGAAATACATTTGTTAATAATTATCACTAGTTGCGACAGACTGGTAGCTGTAATATGTATAGGATAATTCCTAGTTCAAATCATGTCTAAACTTTGTATAAATTAACTAAACTTTGCTTAGGTGCTAGATCTAGTCAAGAAATTACAGAATTATGGTCTGTTTTTTCTCTTACAATTAATTTATATATATATATATATATATTATATTTATTAGGTAATGTACGGTTCCCGTGGGATAGATTTGTTTTTGTTTTTCACTAGGGACGAACCCGAGCGAAGTGAAGGTAAGTCGCTAGTACCATATATCTGGACACGATATGAACCTGCAATCCAAAGCAATTAATTCAATCAATAATTCACTTAGACATACGCTAGAAAGCATACATAGCCTATCTTTATATGGAAAATATAATTATTAAAAAAAACTGACATTTGTGGACGAAGGTAAACAAATTAGTAGGTTGAATATTGTTTTCCTAGCCCTTCTATTATACTGAACGTGCAAGTTCAAACACAATTAACGCCCTCGGTAAACATTAATGTAAGCACCTCTTCAGTCAGACCAACCATATTTCAGGAACACACTGTCTCGTTCAGAAGTAAATATAAATAAAATGCTTTCATATCATTAACGTTCGCCGAATTATTAAAGCGAATAAATATTTGTTATCGTTATTATTTACTATTACGAATGTTATTTCTCGTGATTTATTTTAGCAACAACTTTTCTATACAAACTACTAATAAGTACCTTTTTGACACTTTTTAATGAGTACTCTCTGCCTGCGGTTCCGCTTGCTTATAAAAGGTCTCTCTATTCCGAATTTCTTAAGTCTGTTAAGCCGTTATAGCTTAAAGTTGCGACCACACTGACGCCTAAGCTTTCACATTTATTATATCGATATAATGTGTTTTCTTTATTAATAAATCCAAGGTCAATTTTAAATTTCCGTATCGATTTAAAATTTCGCAAGCGTAGTTTAGATAATTATATACTTATTAATATAGTATGATCCTGATGACGAAGTCAATTAGTGAACCACTCAAATTTATGTTAATTTACTTTAATCCCACACATAATAGTTGGAAACGGGTATCTGACGATGGGGCCATTAGTAATTTATTTACTAATAGCGACTCACCCTCGCTTTACTCGGGTTCTCATCCCTAGCTTGCTTCCCAATACAAAATTTCATCGCCATTTGCACTCCTTTGAGGGATGATTTCCGAGATAAAAAGTATCCTATGTGCTTCCCAGGGTCTGAAACTATCGTCTTACCAGATTTCATCTAAGTCGGTTCAGTAGATCCAGAGATTACCACCTACAACATCACAAACTCACAAAATTTACCTCTTTAAAATATTAGGATAGACTTACGACTCATCCTCGCTTCGCACAGGTTCGACCCTAGGTTGATTCCCCATACAAACTTTCATCCCCATTTTCACGCCCTTAAGGGATGATTTTCGGAATAAAAAGTATTTCAAGTATAACAATATATACCGTTTGACAAGAACGATCTGTGCTGCTAGAACAAGCTAATCAATGAGTATTTCTAAATATAGGGGAACCTACTTTTTCCTTCTTTTCAAATGGCTTTTGTTCCTACTCTTAGTTTTATATATTATCCACAGATTTTATTTTTATTAATGTATTATTGAGTAAAATAATTGTTCTTTCCATATATGCATATTTTACAGTTATAATTATTTACTATTTAATCTTTAAAAACCGAAAATGTAAAAAACTGGTCTGGGTACAACAAGTTCCCCTACATACATATACATACATATGTAGAATCTCTCGTCCAATTCCACTATTGTTACTAAGCTTTGACAGCTAAAATAAAGGTTTCAAATTCATTTTCTCACGAAACCTATATTTTTATTGAAATTTAAATTGAAAAATAAAATTGGGAAGTGTATAATTTATTTTAAGTAAAAACAGAGTTTCCGAGATTTTCCGTTTAAGGATGGTAACATTATTTTACTAACTTCTTTTAACTAGGCAAAAGAAAAGATATTCGTCTAACGATTGCTTAAGATCAAAAAAAGAACTATATGTTAACTCTTTTATTAGTTGTTTTTTACTATTCTAATTTTTCATTTTTTTCATTAAACGTCTATAAAACTGCAACTGGCAATTATATCTAATTAGCTATCATATTAATCTATCTACATCTACTACCGTTTAAACTAATTTCAATCGTACTATTTTGTTTTGAGCCTTTTTTTCAATGTGAGGCTAACGTTTGACCTCCCCGTATTTATTAGGTATACTATGCCATATAATGCATGTAGGGATTAAAGACTGACTAAACATAATCAAAGGAAAAAAACGGATAAACCAATAGATATAATTAATAACACAAAAGCTTACTCCTTAACTATATTCAGTAATAATCTAAAGTTGCATTTAAAACCTTCAATAGAAAGGATTCCCAGTTTCAGTAGTCGTCGTTGTAGATGGTATTGTTGCAATTGTTAAAGTTGTCGCTTCTGTTGTTACTGCTTCTGTTGTTGTTGCTTCTGTTGTTGTAGCTTCTGTTGTTGTTGCTTCTGTTGTTGTTGCTTCTGTTGTTGTTGCTTCTGTTGTTGTTGCATCTGTTGTTGTTGCTTCTGTTGTTATTGCTTCTGTTGTTACTGCTTCTGTTGTTGTTGCTTCTGTTGTTGTCGCTTCTGTTGTTATTGCTACTGTCATTAATATTACAGTTGTTGTTATCGGTTGAACTGTTGTTACTGGTTCAACTGTTGTTAATAGTTCAACAGTCGTTACGTCTGTTTTCTTATACGTTGTTGTAGATTGAGTTTCACTTATAGAATTTTCTAGAGGAAGTTCAGATCTTTGTGTCGTAAAAAATACATAAGATGGTTTTTCAGGCTTCAATGATATTTTAGGTGTATCTGGCGTTTGACTTCTATCAAAAACTGTGTATTTTGTCGGTGGAATCGTTATTGAATTGCTTTTATCGTAATTTGTTTTAATTATGTTGCTGGTTGTATCTATTGTACTGCCACTATTTTTTACCACTACAAAAAGCGGTTTATAACGTGTAGTTGAATTTTTGTTAAAGGAAAGGGGTTGCCTATTTTCATTCCTTGAAACTTTAAAATTTTCAAATTTATTTGTTGTCCGAGCTCTCATTTCCATGATCCTTTTTACTATGCTTATCGGCAACCAGTGACCTGGAAATTCTGACTCCACGGGATTATCTAAATATGTTAATTCATCTGTACTAGTTTCTGAATGTTTAGTTAATAGAACACGGTTCAAAATGATCATAGCACATACTAAAATTGGAAGTGAGTGCACTGCAAAGAGAATTTTTAATTAATTTTTTAATGTCATAAACCAATAAAATAACTGCATGTGGACATGAATCCTAATGTCCAAAACCTGCTTTATAGTACTTTCACCAATGGTTGCGAGTTTGATTCCCCTTAGGAAATATTTGGTTATATTTTGTGACAGAAACTATTAGGTGATTGATATGCCATTGAATGCAGTCAATGTTCAGCTTGAGGATACACTTCTTTAATAGGTTATTTACCTCATTGGAGCACCCTGCACATCCGGAGGTCCTGGATTCGAGCCCCGGGTTCAGTCAAGTTACGTTATTGAGCCTTTCAACAACAACCCGAAGTTGGGAAGTTGTCGGTGTTTCACTCCCGTGCCTCGGAAAGCACGTAAACCCGTCGACCCTGCGCCTGACCTCTCACCGGTCATGTCAAATTATTATATAATTATATGATTTGGGAGTGAAAGGAATAGTGTACTGGAGTACGTACACTTGTGCACTACAAGATCTCCTGCGCAGTTGGCTAGTCTCAGCGAAATTGGCCGCCGTGGCCGACATCGGTCGGGAAGATATCATCACATATGCAAAATATTTGTGTTGTGTGTTTTATAATAAATAATACTTATTGAACCTATAATAGCCCAGTGGTTACGCGTTCGCTTGGGAAACCGAGTGAAGTGGGTTGAAATCCCTGGTCTCGCACCTCAGATATTTTCATGTGCGACATTTCTAACATGATTACCACTTGCCTTACAGTGAAGGAAAACATCGTGAGGAATCCTGCATGTCTGAGTAAACCTAGCAAGTTTTCGAAAGACATGTGAAGTCCGCCAACCCGCACTTGGCCAGCGTGGTGGACTATGGCCTGATCCCCCTCGTATTGAAGGGAGGTCCGTGCCCAGCAGTGGGACGATAAAAAGGGCTGAATACAAACATTGTATAATATTAAAAATTACCCAGCAGCTTATAGGTAAAAAAGTAATAAAAGAAAGAGTAATATCTTATTAGTTTAAAAGAAAAAAATAATAAACAAAAGTGACGAATGTATGTATGTATGTATGTCATGACATAAAAAATATCTAATACGGAATACTTGCTTTCTTTATGCGTCCGTCACCATTTTTAATTAGGTCAGCGATATCTATATACATTCTGTTATAAAATATAATTTTACATGAAAAAATAAAAAAATCGAAAAATAACTGTCAAGAAATAATGAGAAATTAAAACATTTGAGATTTAATATAATCAACTTTATTTTATATTAGACCATGCGTTAAATTGTTTTTATCCTTGAATGATTTTACGACTCTCATAACAATCACGGAGTTAAATATCTAAAAGTAGGTAGGTATTTAACCATTTTAGGATTTTCTCTCCGATTTAAAATTAGAAGCTAGGAGCTCTTCCAGGCTCTAAAGTACGAATTTGAATTCGCGATTAATAATAAATTAATATTAAATAAAAACACATTTTTATAAACATAAAAATAAATAAATGTGTAATGAATGAGTTTAATTTAATTTAAAGTTTATTTTAATTTTTTAGGTACATATTTATTCTTATTCTTTTCAGCAAACACCTTCATTTGATATCTATATCATAGGAGTGCATAAAAAATTGCTCAATCGGTTGAGGATAACTGCTTTAAAATTCAGTTGTAAGATTTGACCGGAACAAACATACATACAAACATAGCAAGTTAAATATAAGCTTGTGAAATTGCTAATAGGCAACACAATTCGTCATTTTAAATATCAAACTCATAATACTTAACATAATAAGTACCTATCGAAATATACATAATATGTATTTCAGAGGTCTAACAACTAAACGCCTGCACCATATTAAAATCTTATTGCTTCTACGTATAACCTAGTTCGTAATTTTCAACATGGATGGTGGATATCGTATAAACTATTCATCACATTAGACAGTACTGTAGTAAATACGAAGGTTTGTATGTTCATGTATGTTGTGTTTATTCTTTACTCCTAGCTGAAAGAGCTAGACAGATTTGGATAATATTTATAGTTTTATTATAATTACCTTTTTTTATGTTGGGAAATGCATTTACGCATATACTATGACATAGACTATGACATGGGGTAACATATAAGCTAATTAAAAATGTAGTTGACATAACCTAGAGTAGAGACGCGCACATTCTACACGAGACAAATCCTACATGGCATGGTAGACGGGCGTATAGTGCGAGGGTGGCACAAAGCGTGCCGGGGAGCGGGTGTGTGTCTATATTAATTACTTATAACATAAAGCGAAAGAATTTGTTTTTTTTGTAGTTTTAACGCGAGCGAAGCCGCGGAGTTTTGCTAATGTAATATAAATTGAATTCCTCATTCATTTTTGAAAATTATCAATTTAAATTAAACAACAATATATTAATTAAATTATTATTACACTATTCAAAAAATCTAATATATATTTTTTACATTATTTTTGTCCCCATTTCTTGGAAACATCAATGTATTCACCATCTGGAGAATCATAGTTCTTGATTGGTGGGGTGGAATATGTACCACTGATAGTGTATGGAATTAGTTGTAAATCAGGCTGTAAATTAAAAAAATATATTATTATTATAGCTTCAGAAAATTGATGTGAGAAAAGTAATAGTATAATGCCAGCTGTACACATTCTCCGAGATATCACAAGACAGGCTGAGAGTGATTGTGTACATGGAGCTCTCTCTCGCTCTCTCTCGACTCGCCTCGCCACCTCTTGGTCGCGTGAACGAACATGTACACACTCATCTGTTTAGTTGCCTGCTAACTGTATTTACAAAAAGCAGCAGCAATATGGCGGATACGGTGAACGGTATCTGTAGTTCATCTGATACAATGAGTGTGTACATTGTGGCCTAGCTGTGAGCCTCGAAAGCATCAAAAGCTTGAGAGTATAGGCGAGGGGCTCTTGACTAGAGTGTACAGTCAGCATAAAAAAAATCCTATAACAAGTGATATGAATTGTTCTGTGTATGTATGGATTCATGGATTCTTAAGATTTACAAAAGGCTATTCTTCTAAGCATTATTGTGTGTATAGCCATGAATTGCAAATAGTATGAATTATATAACCTATTTTAGGTGTCTTTTTATTTGTAAAATCAATTGGTTTCTAATTGAAATTTGTCTAAGGAACCCTTAGAGATTTCAACATAAAATTAAATATCTTAAGGCTACTTCGAGTAACTATAATAATACTTCTTTACTAATTTACAACTTGAACATAATACAGTTATATGATTACGATATTATGAAGAAAGATATTTTTTGTAAAAGTAAACCAAAAACCTGCTCATTTAAATATATTAAAATTGAGTTTGACCCACCATTATAGCTTCATTGTACAATTCCTCAGACTCTTCATACAGCTTGTCTAAAGCTCGTCTCTGAGATGCCATGATTCTATCAATTTGGGCTATGTTGGCCATATGCTCTTGTTTTTTATATCTTGTCCACTCTTTAATAAGTAATGCTCGGGCTTCTTTTTCTTCCTCTGATAGAACTAGTGCAGGTCTTTTACGTTTGCTGTAAAATATTTTTTTTATAAAATGCATGAAACCATAAACATATTATTTGATTATTTTTATAATTAAGAATACTGAAAAATAATACTTCAATCAGTACTTTATGAAATTATACATACACCAAGTTTATTTATAATTGACAATTAATTGCATTAACATTGCTTACAAAAAAAGTTGTATAAGAAACTTTTTCAAATTTAAATTACTAAGATATTAGCACAAAATTGAACTTATATAAATAGCATAGTACTTAAAAATAATCATACTTCATTTGATCTAAAATATGTAACGGAGGTTCCATTTCTTCAATTGGTTTAAGTTGTCTTGCATTTTTTTCTAATCTACGAATCTGTTTTTCTATTTTTTTCCGCCGCCTATCTTCACGAGCTTTTACAATGGCTGGGTCCATTTTTTTCTTTTTCTTCAATGGTTCAGCCCTGAAAATTAAATAATACGGTTCTGATAATTTACAAATTATCGTAATATTTTCGCTTAACCACACATAAGAATCTTATAATCATCATCAACTTAGCTAAGCTTTAAAGGCAACTAGTAAGTAGTAACTAGTATGGCAGAGTTAAGTGGTATAAAAATAACAATTATTGTTCTTACCATAAATTATCAGTTAACTTAAACTGTACAATAGCAGATGTAGCAATACTCCTTCCATTTATAGCTGTTTTGGTTGCTGAACTTATCGCCAAACTAAAAATAATGAAAATTACATCAAAATTCATAACTTTATCAAATAAGAAGAAGAAGAGGTTATTTTTAATAAACTATCGTTTACCGAGAAAATTGTCTTAAGATTTGTAAATGAAACATGTTGTAAAAATATATGAAGTATCACTTTATTACAATAATTTAAACCCCAGGAGGGGTTTATTTAATTTATTTATATTAAAACTCGAATTCTTTGCAGTTTGCAGAATTGTCAATTATAAATTGACGTTTAAATTCATGGTCTTGACAGTTGACGTTTATTGAGTCATCCATGGTCTTCACAATAATTTACATAGAATTTATTTTGTGCAATAATCGAACAGTAAATATAATATGCTAATTGTTTATAAAAGTTAAATGTTTGTTTATTTTGCTACTCATTTACTTTGTAAAATAACACTTCACGTTACGTATTATATTGCATGTATAGGAACGAACATAACGTTCCGTTTATGAGAAAATTATTGAATTACAAAAATACCCCATATAACAATTCAACAATTTTTTAACCGACGCTACAGAAGAAGACATATTTATAATTTTTATACTAACGGCTCACCCTCGCTTCGCTCCGGTTCGTCGCTAGGTATGTTTTAAATAGATATAAATAGTTATTAGCCAGCGTTAGCCAAATATATATATATATATATATATATATATATATATATATTTTCATTAATTTTCTGATATTTTAATACTTATTATCCTATTCCGGACTAAAAGAAATCCAAAAAATCTAAAATTGGTCCAGCCGTTCTTGAGTTGTAAATGGTGTAACTAACACGACTTTGTTAAAACAAAGTCGTGTATATTTACCTTATATTATATTTTTCTCTTTATTAAAACTTTCCGTGTAGGAACATACCATTTTTTTTTCTGAATTGGTCGAGCCGTTCTCGAGTTTTGCGCTTAACAACATTAATTTTTTTTTATATAGATAATATTATTGTATCTAAACATAAAGTAGAACTACTAACTATAATAAGAATTTCAATTTATAAAAATACATAATGTAATCTATTTTTGAAGAATAGAATATTCTTTTATTTTATGGTCCTAGCGAAAACTCTTTATCTTATGAATCAAAATTATCTGGTCTGGGTATGATCTATACCTATTTATAGAAAGATTTGATATAGTAAAGACCTTATATTTAAAAAAATATATACAAATCAATAGTAAATCATACTTTTTATATCTGAAATATATTTCATTTCATCGGTAAGGTCAAATTGCTAACACATGCGGTAATAAGGACCGTTTTCCCATTTATGGGTTAGACTCCAACAAATAGCCTAAAATCTACCTCATATATAATCGATCGGATTCGAAAAAAAAGACATCGGTGTTTTTTGTCGCGGCAAACATTCTTTAAAAGATAGGTATATATGGTAACTTATGAAGGCCTGAAATTTTGATTTTTTCATGACACGATGTATTGTTTATACCACGGAACAAGTAAAAAAGAAATCAAAACCTATAGGGTACCTACTTGAGCTGACCTAGAAAGATGAAGTTTGGCAAGAAGCAATGAGTACCTAAAGGGGAAAATCCAAAAATCCGCAAATCCCGTAGTCCCTTGTTACATCACAAAAAAATATATTTTTTAACGATTATAAACTTATTTTTATGGGTCATGCTACAAACCCCTTGGTGCGCTACTCAGACTCGCACATGTCGTCCGATTTTTTATAAAAAGGTAGAAAATTTTATTTTGCCATTAGGTTTATTATAGACAGCTGTTTATTAAAAACAGACGTGTGATGATATCTATCTGTGTATGATGTATCCTAGAAGCCACTAAATAAAATGAAATAATGAATGATAATAATAGGTAAATAAGTATTTTATGTTACATCGAAATATATTAGATTTGCTTTGCATGGGCTGGCACCGACTTTGAAAATATCTGATTAGGTATCTATTCTAAATGAAAACCTTCGTTTAATCGTTATTTTTTACATTTTAGTGCCTGGAAGTCGGTTTTTTTAAGTTTTTATTTGTACATCGATAACTTTAAGGTCTTTAAGCCGATTTGCGTGATTATTTTTTTACATCCATATAAATATAGTAATGATCTATAAAATAATGAGATTCCAAGATAGGCGGCGGAACTCCTTTACAAAGCGAACTAAATATTAAAATATTTAAAAAGATCCAAATATTTTTATATTACGTAAAATCAAAAATTTATTAAATTAAGTTATGATTACATATAAATTTCAATTTACTATATAATATGTATATTAGTAGGTATTTCTAAGTAAATTATGTATATATAAAATTGATGGTCCGGCTTAAAAAAGTTAAAAGAAAAAATAACAATATTTTTTAGTTTGTTGTGGCTTATTCCTTTCGCACGGTCGAGTTGTACATTTGGAAATTTAGTTTTTTTAAAATTAATTTTTATTCTTTTGATTAATCTATACAAATAAATAAAATTGAAATGTCTGTTTCTAATGTCAAATTAAAAAGCTTTTTACTAAATGCATATGAAAATATATAAGGTGCATTATATGAAAAAAAAAACGTTTTTTTTATTTTTGTCTGCCTGTTTGTTCCGGCTTATCTTCGAAACGGCTGGACAGATTTTGACAGGACTTTCACTGGCAGATAGCTGATGTTATAAGGAGTAACTTAGGCTACTTAAATTTTAGAAAAAGAATTAGGGTTCCGTGCAAAAAATTTAAAACCTATAAAATTGTGAACAAAATTGGCGTACCCTGGGACGCACCCGAGCGAAGCGAGAATAAGACCCCAGTTAAATAGTATAATAAATAAGGGGGAATCCTTAATACAAGTGCTTTAATAATCGCTTTATAGCCTGATTCATTACTTGCGTTCATTTTATAAAAGTAAATTTGTATTCACTACGAAACGTAGTTACTATGTTGTATTATGAAACTATGTACCTAATGAGAATTTGTTACATTGCAAAGTACGATGTTTGTTTTAGAATTGCAATGGTTCTTTCGAAAAACAATCGAAATATAATAAAGACCATAAAGATTAATAAACGTTTTTTAATAATTTGCTTGTATCTTTCTATCTATCTTTTAATTTTATGGCATAAGAAAAACATTATTATGCCTTAACAATTTAGATAAAATATTTATTTATCAAGCGAACCATTAAAATGAATTCAACCTCCTTTTTGTGTATTTAGGTTACACATTACACATATTATGTAAATTATTTATATGTATCTACTAATATTATAAAGAGGTAAAGTTTCTGAGATTGTGAGTTTGTGATGTTGTAGGAGGTAATCTCTGGATCTACAAAACCGATTCAGATGAAATTTGGTAAGAAGATAGTTTGAGACCCTGGGAAGGGCATAGGATACTTTTTATCCCGGAAATCATCCCTTAAGGGGGTGAAAATCTAAAAAATTTTTTTTGGGGAATCAAACTAGGGACGAACCCGAGCGAAGCGAGGGTGAGTCGCTAGTAATTAATAAGCTTGTATGTGGCATCTAATTGTGTAATTATTCTTCTTTCTCTTAATTGTAGGGGGGTCCAAGAGGGGATTTTTGCAGTTACTCAAGCGCGACAGATTAACATAAGGGGGGATACCTCGAACTCTGATGAGTACTTCCACCGTTAAGGAAGCCCCTTACAATTACTCTCTGGTCTCTACAATAGCTTAGTGATTTGAATATCTTTTCAACCGACTTCAAAAAGGAGGAGGTTCTCAATTCGACTGCATTTTTTTTTATGTTTGTTACCTCAGGAATCCGTCATTTATTAACCGATTTGGACAATTTTTGTTTTGTTTGAAAGGGTATACTTCCAGATTGGTCCCATTTAAATTTCAAAAAAAATACCACCCCTAAGGGTGGAAAAACAACTAATGATGAATTTAAACTACTTCCAATTGTCATATTGACTTGAAACTTTGCAAGTATTTCTATTTCCGTTGATAGTACAGTGGTTCGGTGTTGTTGACCTGATCTGATGGCAAGGCCAGAACGTGGATAGGTGGAACTCTTCAACCTCTAATAGTAGATACTTTGAGTTTGGGCTTATTTTGTTTGATTTGACAAGCCTAACACGTTAGAATCCTTACTTTGCTACTACTGTCTATACTAAAAAGGGAAAAATAAAAACTTTTTAACAAAAAAATAAAAACCGACTTCAAACAAAAGCACTAAAAAGTAAAAAATAACTGATTGGTAGTTTTCATTTACTATACATACCTAATCAAATATTTTCGAAGTCGGTGTGCTTTGGCTAAGTAATTAAAGCCTACCTATATAATACATACCTAATCAAATATTTTCGAAATCGGTGCCAGCCCATACAAAGCAAAGCACACTGACTTCGAAAATATTTGATTAGGTATGTATAGTAAATGAAAACTACCAATCAGTTATTTTTTACTTTTTAGTGCTTTTGTTTGAAGTTTTTTTTTATTTTTTTGTTAAAAAGTTTTTATTTAAATCTGAGTTTCGAATGTTATCTAATATTTAGAAAAACTAACCAAACGAATCCTGTCTTTAGTTGAATGCAGCCATTTTAACGTCCCATTGCTGGGCACAGACCTCCCTTAAATAGTTCCGTCTTTACATAGCTCCACTGAATAAGTAAGTACGATTCGATCGGTGACCATAACAAAAGTTTTCCTAGTTAAAAAAATTAATGAAATATAATTTAACCCTTTTCTATTATATCCTTAAATGTCGAAATAAAAAGTAAACAACAAAAAGCGAGACTTTTATTTGATTTTTTTTTGCATTGGCTTGCGGAACCATAAAATGCAAATCTTCTCATTATAATAAACAAAACTTAACCTGTCGAGTTTATCCTCATGGTGCGTAATATTTGTCTTCATCTCATTCTGTACCAAGAAACGATGGCATTGAAATGTGCCAACAGAAAGGTCCAGTTATTTCTAAACATCAAAAAAATTAGCGCCTTGTCGACTTAAGAAGCTTTGTCGTTAAATAAAACCATGGAGTGGGTGCAAATGAATGGAAGTGTTTCTGATTTGTTGAATAAAAGTGATTTATTTGAAGTGTATAAAGCGAAAGAAACTCAGCAGGTCGTGACTTACAAAGTAGTGGCTTACATATTTGGGACTATTATCTTTCTTAGCAACTTAACTGTTGTTATTTCAAGTGGACTTATTTTAAGAAAAGGTCGGTTGTAAATTGTAATAAAGTTAGTCAAGTTTAATAGATTAATACACACCTATATATATAGTTATATGTAGCTATTGGCCGAGTTAATTAAATGCTGAGTTAAAGTTTTAAATTTATAGCAAAGATAGTTATTTTTTAGATTCTGATCTTGTGATTGTTTTTTTGCTGTACTATTTTATTACCCATACAATGTTGTCGTAACTATTACGTTCTCTAAGAATCAAGATTTTCGTAACTACACATGGACTATCATCGTAGACATATGTAATTAATCATCTAAATGTATTATCGTAAAAAAACATTTGGTTTTTCATGACTCCAGAGCGAAAACCACAGATTTAGAACTCTATATCTGTGGTGAAAAAGTTAACACGAACCACTAATATAATTATATCCGTCATTGATTAAGTTTAATAGATAGGTGTATGTAATCCGCTAAACAATTTCGTAGTCATGATACAAAAAAAATTAGGGGTAGCACTCCATGCATATAATCGCCTCTCACCCCTCTAACTTTTGTAGTACCTAATAGTAGTTTTGGGGTGGAAAATTCTCAAAAAATGATATAAAAGAGTTCACAAAATACTTTCAACGAAAATTATTTTAAAAACAATAATTAAGTACATAGAGTAGTTTTTGAGATATGAGATATTTTCCGTTTCACACGTTCAGCTGCTATGTTTTATTTCTCATTTTACTCGTATTACTATGAAGTGCGAATCGCACTTGTCCGATTTTTTTCTCTTTATAATTTTTTAATTTTCTTTTTTGTACTGTAATTTTTAAGCGCCTCTTGGCATCTAAGCCAACTTACTGCTTCTGTTTTGCTATGTAGTTTAACTACTTTTTATGTCTACATTTTAACGTATCGAGATCACCAAACTATGATTTTAATAGTATGCTTATTGGTAATTTGAATATTTTTATAACTAGCGATTTATGGCTGGCTTCCCAATACGAATTTTCATCCACATTTTCACCCCCTTAAGAGATGATTTCCGGGATAAAAAGTATCCTATCTCCTTGCCAGGGTCTCAAACTATCTTCTTACCAAATTTCATCTGAATCGGTTCAGTAGTTTCGGAGATTACCCCCTACACGCTTACAAACTCACAAACTTTACCTCTTTATAATATTTGTATAGAAATAAATATCATACAAAACTGCACTCTGCATGAAGGTCATTAATTCTCATCAAAACTTAAATCTATAGGAAATAAACGTATTTATTACGTATCTTATAAATGACTTACTAAAAGATAACATTGTTGAGAACTATGTGCGCTAATAAATGTCTAAATATATGGCTTCCTATAGGTATATGATACTTATGGGTTTTCCTCGAAGATAGGTGATAATTAATGTACAATGTAAATATATGTTTATGTTAATGTTTATCTTGTAACATAAAGAAATTGAAAGTGCTGTAAAATTAATTAAGAATGAAGGCCGTTGTAATATTTATCATGATACCTATAAATGACTGCAGAGAATATTGTCTGAACAAATTGTAATAAGGCTTAGATTAATTTATATTTTAAGATAGAAAAGATGGAGGGCGTTAATTTTTCAATAAGTTGTTGAACTTTTAACTTGTATAGATATGAATATGACTGTAAAAACACAAACATTGCTTCTTTTCAATATGTTTTTTAATTTCACTCGCACAAGGTCGAGTAAAATCGCGGAAAACAGATAATGAATATTAATATAATAAGCTTCTGTAATTTTGATCTAACGTAAAAAAGTATAAGAAAGAACAAACAGATACTTGACAACAAAGCTAGATGACAATTATTATGTGATTGGTAATCGCTGGTGCCTGTGATAGGTACCTATTGTATACCCGCATCTGTCTCTGGGCATTTTAAATAAACTGGTCATACCTAAGTGCACTAAAATTACATTTTGATGTAAAGATTTTATATACCAACTATTCTAGTTTTCGATATTAGTACCTGAGCTCGGTGGGAGCTTCGCTCGGAGTTTTTGGTCAAAAGTATAATTTTGTTTAAAAAAATACAAAAAACTTGATTAATACAAAAAAAAAGAATATAAATTATACCTTTGCATTCGACCGGGATTCGAACCCGGACACTCATTCAATTTTGCGCCTTGGCCGCTTGATCATGATGCTTGTGCCCGAGCGTGCGAAATTATCGAACATAATATTTTGCGTGGAATAATGCGAAAGAAAACCGCATGAAAATTCGAAAACACGCATTTTATCAGACATAAGACTAATCTAGATCGATTTATCGCCCCCGAAACCCCCTGTATACTAAATTTTATAAAAATCGTTAGAGCCGTTTCCGAGATTCAGATTATATATTGATAGGTATATATACAAGAATTGCTCGTTAAAATATATTAGATAAATATATTAGATATATACAAGAATTGCTCGTTTAAATATATTAGATATTAGGTTGAAATAATTTCTATAAAATCAATATACCTATTTAAAACGTTTGTTAGATATCTATTTTTTCGATTTAGTCAAGCCGTTCACTGATCCAAAGCGAATGCTAATATTATTGATTTAACTCGAAACAAAAAAAAGTCTCGTAGATACTTACATATTAAATGCCCGTCAAGTCAAACAGAGATTTAATCTCGGAATGGAACTTCATAAAACATATTATTAAGAACTAAATTTCAAAGGTGTGTAAAGACCTAGTGTTTCTAAGCATAAGACAAAGCCCTTTTCCATTCTACGCGCTCTAGCTCAAAAACTGATCGTATAAAATATTTTTTGCCTTTTATTAAATTTGTTCATAATTGTACATACTCTACAGCTTGTTAATTAAATTTAGATATTACTTTGAAAGAAGAAGCTAGATGTTAGTTTTCTAAAAACCAATTTTCGTATCCTTTGACATTTTGTGACGCGTAGTCAAGTATTTTTCATTTATTTATTTTTTATAAATGTGAGGAATTTTTCTATTGTTTTCACGCCTAATCTGCTGAACAGATTACGATGAAATTAAAAAGTACATTGATTCCATCATAGGGCCGTAAATAACGTACTTTTTTTCCACGACCTATTTTATCATTCAGCCGTGGGCCAAATCTAGGAAGATTTAAGCACATGAGAACAAGTAACTAAAACAGGTTTTTGTTTCAGGCCAACAATCCAAGAGCACCTACTTACTGCTCGGTAACATGTCCCTTGCAGATACTATCATTGGCATATCCATTATTTTTGGAGCTATATTAGAAAACCCTATGAGCTCTAATCCAATGTGTATATTTCAAACAGGTAACGCGATATTTTCGTGTTCTTAAATATAAATTTTAAACACATATTAACTAAATAGCACATCAAACTCAGAAAGAGTATGCCTCCTTTAACATTTATACAATATGGGTTTAATCAATAGGAGAAAAATTAAGTGAATAAATATTTATAATTATCTTTCTTTTAAGGAATGCTCGTGTGCCCAGCCATGGTATCAATATTCAGCGTGGGTCTGATAGCCGTCGACCGCTATATTTACATATTACACGGACTTTATTACCAAAGGTGGTTTAATACAACTAAAGTCCGAATTGGTATACTCTGCACTTGGCTGATCTGTAAGATAATTTCTGTTCAATTCTCATACTTAAAACTACTATCGTTAATGTTATGAAACAAACGGAAAAATAATATGAACAATCTTTAATAATATTACCATAATTTTTATTACATTAATAAAATTCGATAAAATTGCCTGTCAGTAAACAACACATTATCGGCTCGATAATGCTTTGTTTGCTGGTAACTTAAAGTTTGATTTTCGTAATATTTGTATATGTCTCGTAATACCATATTACATAATATCTTGTTGTTTTTGTTAGTCAACGTGCCCATATAGTATATTCAATTATCAATGTCAGAAATGCTTATGAAACTCTAAACTTAAGCTTATCGCTTAGATTATAAAACAGTCAATTATATATTAAAAGATATTATGTTGTTCTATTCCAGGTATTATTCTAGGATTTTTTCCTGCGGTTGGCTGGGTGAATAATGAACTGAGGCATTCACGTTGTTACTATGTCTCTTTATTTCCGGGAGCTTTAGTATTACTCAATTCTCTTCTTAGTATAGTTCCTATTATTCTTGTTGCTGTACTTTACAGTATTATCTTAGTGAAAGCTCTAAAAAATGTGAAAGAAATTAAAGCGTCAGTCAAAATTGTGAACACAACCAACAATAAGCCCGAACTACGAATTTATAGGGGAAATGGCCACAACAAAAACAATACACAGTCAGTTAAGGTCGGTATTCTTCAAAATACAGGATTAAAAAGAAGCGCTTCATTTAGTGGGAATTGCAGAAAGGATTTTGAAAATTTGAATTCTAATAATAATCTAAGCCATAAATTTAAAAGCAATGATAATCTTGACATCATAATGACTGATCAGGACAATTGTGTAACATTCCCAACCGACCAAAACAATGTACCCAATCAATATACTTACGAATCTAATATTAGTATTTACTCTATTAATTCAAGTGTACCTGAACAAAGTGATGCTGAAAACAAAAAGGATTTACACAAATTTAATATAGAAAATGGAAAAAGAAAGACACTGAAGAAAGGTCCAAACAAATGGCGAGCAATAATAATAGTGATGTTAACATCAGGCAGTTTTATATTTACATGGATGCCATTTTTCATAACTGTAATATTTTATGTATTTTGTCAAGAGAAACTTACAAATCCAAAATGTATACGGTTTCGTATGATGCTTGGTGGACCGATAGCTACCTTAGCATTTCTTAATAGTATTCTTAATCCATTGATTTATGCGTGGTGGCATAAAGGATTTCAAAGGTCTATCAGAATGTATTTTAGAAAATATATCTATAGACTTTTTCAAAAAGATGTGTTAAGATAATTTTTTATTTAGAAGTAGATAATAAATAATAATAATTTAGCTCTCTATTATTCTAAGTGTTATATTTGTTACTCTTAATTTATATTCATTTGCGAAAGGTTTCATTGTATTTTTATTATATTGAATGAAATAACAGAAATGTAATTTTATTTCTTTAATAGGTATCGTTTATTTATATTATATAATTGATTCTAAGGATCATAGCATGATGTTAGATAGCCTATAACCTCCCTCAATAAAAAGGCAAAAAATAGCATTTAAAAAATAGGCAAATAAAATGCAAAAAAAAATTTAATTCAAAAGGATGAGGCGAAAAATCGCTCAATATCAATATCTTTTGCTATTTATGTTACAAATAAAAGTACCATAAGAAACACAAATTCCGTTTTTTTAATGATTAAAAATCTTTAATGTATATGTTTAAGAATAGTAGCTCCCTACTATTTTTGTTGTATATCACGAAGTATACCTACCTGTTTCACTTTGCTAAACTTATCGTATCGAAGGAAATGCTTAAAATATTGATAAGTGATGCATTAAATTACCAGTATAAATAATAAATAATCCACGATAACTAAGTAGTATTTCTTTATTATGTTTGCTTTGTAACTACAATAAAATTTTTAGCTCTTTTTTGAAACCTTGTTTTGTAATAAATAAAGATAAATACATTATCATCATCGCCACCCAATAAGTTTTATGAAACCTGATGTTTCGTAAAAATGATAAAATAGCTGAAAATGTAGGTAGGTATATAATATCTTTTTTTATCAAACCTAATGGATTTTATTATCAAAAACATTTGTTTTAAATATTTACTTGTCTTAATTAGAATCCAAACCCACTACCTCCGGTTAACATCCTATGTCCTATAAAATCTCTGTGTGATGTCTAAACTCTAAACAAAGAATACGTATGCGGTATGCGTAATAAAATCTGTCTTTATTTATTTTCTACAAACAGTGACCCCAATGTGATTTTCTATTGCAAATGATATATTTATATTTGCTTATACATATAAGGGAAGAAAAGGACATTCAATAGACAATCGTTATAAGCGTTTACTCTATATGTACCTATATATGGTAAGCTAGCTCTTAAACATTTAAAGCACAACAAAAAGCGGGTGGCAACTTGGAAGTAGGTCATTATTTTCTTCGCACTCAACTACGACGTCCCGACGTAGAACTGTCGAGACCAAAGAAACCATGGGATTGCTCCAGTCGTCTACTCTGCTATCAGAGACGTACATAGAGCCACACGACCACCACCTACCAAGGTGGGCCCCGTGCGTTTCTTCGGCTATCCAGCCGAACGCTAATGAGCCCCGTCCACCACGACAAGGTTAACACACAGCGGGGAAAGCTGGACATTGACGTTCCCGAAATTACTATAACCAGGAATAGTAGGGCTGCCGGGTCTGTTAAATGCATTGTCCATTTATAGGGATTTGTCATAATCGCCAAGCAGGCGGCTTAGCGACAACCTTGGAATGAAAAGAGTTGTTGCAATAATCTTTTAGGCACTATCGAATATAAGTACTTCTGCTACCAAACTGCTGATTACTACACCATCAAATTAGATTGATAACTAAACCTTTTCTATTAAAATAAACACATTTATAATTGTAAATCAATCTATTATTTTATAGTAGTCTTATCGGGCACTATTTGAAAATGCAAAAGTTTGTGTGTTTATACTCCTTTCCTGACTAAATATTTAAAGAGGACCTAGTGGCTCATTCCATGGTCCGCTCTTCGGAATTCAAAGATATTAAAGTATGCTGGGTGGCATAACCAAGATCATGTTTTCATCATCATCAGATCATCGCCACACTCTGACTCGAAGCATTTTTTCTGCACAAGGAGGAGCTTGAACAATATGTTCAATAATTAAATTAGAGAAAATCTATAATTAAATTGTCTCTGTTCTTAATCTATTCAGAATTAAGATAACCGTAAGGCCGATAACGCTGCTAGATTAATGATGATAGAATATAGATATTATCGAGAATAGTTAGTGAACTGGCATTCGGCATTTTACTTTTGAATATGGCACGCTGGATCGCTTGTCTTTTCCTCCTCGTGGCGGTCGTTCAGGCCCGTCATGAAAAATATGAGGGGTAAGATTTACATTTTATATTTTACTCACTTTGATGAAATAGGAGGAGACTTCAGGGAACTTTTAAGTACCAAGTGTTTATCTCTACATATAATAAAATAGTAACCAGACCAAATCTGGCCATGAAATATTTTTGAAAACAATTACTGTTACATATTATGTACAGAATATAGACCCCAAAAAATAGTTATTATTTTTTTGTCTGTATATCGTTATTTCGTTGTACAATTCATGCAAAAAATACTGAGCTGATTTTTACCAAATTTTTGTGATAACTTATCACTCAGGTCAACATTTAAGATACCTTTTAGTGTACGAAAATGTTTCATTTGCAAGGGAAAACGCAATAACTAATTCTGTCTAATCTTCCTTAGAAAACATGTCTAACGCTAACTAAACATTAAGAGATAGTCTCTCTATCTAAGGTACACTCGCGGTAGCTATTTTTATTTATATAAAACGTGCATAGGAGCGCACCCGAGGTTAATTCGCTAGTTATTACTCGAAGAAGGCTATTTTAAAAGTCTGCTTTTAATAGTTGAGGGAAAGAGAATAATCATAATGGAAGAAGCGAGAAAAGTATGTAGAATTGGTAGGGTAATCAAAGACGTGTCCAGTAGGATGCAAAACAGCCTTTAGTATAATAAAGTCGTTTACATACAATACTGTGCCACAACAATCATCTATATGTACTTACTAAATAATAATTTGAAATTACGTCCAACTTGAAAATTCTATTAATTTATTAATTTTAAATAATGTAAGTATAGAAATTAGACACATTATAAATGCAAAAGTGTGCTTGTGCTCGATGTCCGTATCATGTAGACATGTATGAAAATTATTTTTACTTAGAAATAATTTATGGGGCAAGAGAAACATACAACATTTCGTTGCCGATACAAGATTTCTTAGAACATTCTACTTAAAAAAAAAGGTTTATTTCTTTAAATATTTAAGGTGAAGTTACCTGATTGCAAGCAGAGCTTGTCCGTATTTCTTTAATAATAATATCTTTATTCACTTTTAGGCACCTGTTATATCGTGTATGGGGGTCTTCACAGCAAGTTGCTTCCCTGGAAGCTAGTTTAGATATCTTGTCGGCAAAACCTGCAGCTATATCTGCCTCTGGTAAATTAGAAGCTTTGATTAGACTGTCTCCGGAGCAAAAGGATCAATGGACCACATACTTCAATAACAACCAAATGGGCTACAAGATGGTCTCGAATAACCTTGCTAGGTAAGTTTAAGAAGTACGTTTTAAAATTCATATAAGACAAAGATATCTTCACATCATTTTACTCAAAATTCTGATTGATTCTTTTTTGTACCCTTTAGTTTGTATTTAAATACTAGCTGAGCTGACCAAATAAACATTATCCTATATTCTTTGAATTCGTATGAAATAATAAGCCTTTGGAAAGAAGCATTTTCAATTACAATTTTTAAAGATTTTCCTGAATTTCCCAATTTTCCGGGCAACTTTTCCACATTTTTCCTTAAAAATCTTATTCAGACGGTTACAAATTATAAAATTTGCAAAAGTGGTTTAGTCCTCAAGTTATGCGCTTTCCAACGAACCGCATTACTTTTTATATATTTTTTATTTTCTTCTCAATATTTCACAAAATATATTACTTTAAGGCACCATATTGATAATATTTAAAAAAAAAAGAAATTATATGACAATAATACAAAAGTATCCGAACCCCTTTAGATAGACAACCCTGACGATAATTTGTTTAAATCAATTTTAATAATAAAAACAAATATTTACGAGTAAAGTATAATTTTTCAGTATTCTCCGAGTTGAAGATTCAATGAATCGGAGATCAAGACAGGAAGCTGATAGTAGTAATAGCACTATTACCTGGGATGCATATTACAACACTGAAGAGGTAATACTAATTTTATTTTATTTATAGAACAATTTTTGTGGCTCCAGCCCAGCACCTGTAAAATCGACAAATACAGTTTCTTGAGCAATGTAATAAATATATATTAGAACTAGTATTATCCGCAGCTCCTCCCGCGTTCAGATGACCAAAAACCAAATTCTCAGGTTTTACATATTAGTATACTCTTACCTTGCAGTTTTTGTATTTTTTCTAAGAAATGAGATATTTTCTCGTGGTAAAAAGTATCCTATATGTTGACCCGGATAACCAGCTATCACCATACCAAATTTCATCAAAATCCCTCCAGTGATTTTTCTGTGATGCGGTAACAGACAGACATAAATTCTAAAAACTATAGATTCGGCCTCTGTATCGATAATAATGTTTATTTCAATAAGAATTTCCAAAAAATATTTAATATGCAGATTCGGCTTAGTTACAATTTTATTATATGTCTAGATTTAATAAAATATTTATATATTTTTAGATCAACAAATACATCGATGAGATTGGTGCTCAATATCCTGAGTTAGTTACAGTTATCAACGCTGGTTTAAGTTACGAAGGTCGTCAAATTAAGTACGTGAGGATTTCTACGAGTCGCTTTGAAGATCTCAACAAGCCTGTTATTGTTATTGACGCAGCTGTACACGCTAGAGAGTGGGTCACAGCACCAGTTGCTTTATACCTTATCGAACAGCTGGTCAGTGGCGCTGACCCAGAACTAGTAAATCGCCTTGACTGGATCATTATTCCTATGGTCAACCCAGATGGTTACGAATACACAATAAATGAGGTAATGTCATAAGTCATAACACCTTTAATAATTATTTGTTTTGGTTATAGCCTAGATAAATAAAATCAAGTCTGTATTTCAAAACGTTTTGTAGCCTTTACTAAACTCCATACTCATCTTGACCTATTCCATGTTTTATTGTCGAAAGAGGTATTCAAATAAGTCTATATTCAAGAGAAATTCTTAAGAATATTCTAGGTACCTACCTACCTAGCTACCTATCCACCTAGGCCTATACAAGGCAATCTTTAAAAAGTAGACAATTGCTAGTATGACTTATACGCGAAGACTTCCGTACTACTAAATATGACTTTGAGTTATATTATAAATCACGTAATTTCTTAAATTGTATTGTAAATAAATCTGCCCAAGTAAACCCAACAAATGGCAATGAAATTCTAAGTAGTCTGTTTGAATAATGTATTTCTTCAAGTAGGTGGGTGCGGTTGGCCAATTCCGGAACACAACACTGCCGTAGTGTGTGGAATAAATGATTAATATATTATTGAAACCCTCTTATTTGGTTCATTATTTAAGGAGTTAATTTTTACTTATAGGATCGTTTATGGCGCAAAACTCGTTCTAAGGCTCACGAAGGTGCTGACGAATGCCCCGGCGTTGATGGTAATCGCAACTACGACTTTTTCTGGGGTATGTAAAGATTTCAGTACCCTTTTTAAATTCTTTTCTAAAATGTTTTTTTTTTAATTTAACCAAATATTTATTGAAGTACCTACCTGATTTTACGGGGTGTCCTTAGCGCCATGGTCTCATTACTATCTAAACTAATATTATAAAGAGGTAAAGTTTGTGAGTTTGTGACGTCGTAGGGGGTAATCTCTGGATCTACTGAACCGATTTAGATGAAATTTGGCAAGAAGATAATTTGAGACCTTGAGAAAGCATAGAGAACTTTTTATCCCGTAAATCATCCATTAAGGGGATGAAAATGGGGATGAAAGTTGGTCCTGAGAAGCAAGCTAGGGACGAACCCGAGCGAAGCGAGGTGAGTCGCTAATGTATTATAAAATTTTCTTTTATTTCATATCAATTTTATTTATGGATAATTGCAGGTACCCGCGAAGCTTCAGCCGACCCCTGCTCTATCATATATGAAGGACCTACGCCTTTCTCTGAACCAGAAACCCGCATTGTCAGGGATGCCGTTTTATCCAATTTAGAACGTACTGCTCTATATATATCACTACACAGTTATGGCAATATGTTCTTGTACTCTTGGGGAAATGACGGTTGGTATTGTTATATTTATTTTATTTACATTATTATAAATAGATAATTAAAATACCAAATTGTAAAACATGCAGGTTTTTCGCATATTGAGAATAAATAATCTTTGGAAATATAACTGAACTACTCGTATATTAAGCTTACATTAAGAACTTGAAAAACATAAAGAAAATCTGTTAAGTCATCTCAGACATGCAGATTTTCTCACAATATTTTTCTCACCGTATTAACAAATGGTGATTATTTTGGAAATGATTCGCTCATGAAAATATCAGGGTGCGAGACAATTAAAATCGCTTAACTTGTTAAGCTTTTCTATGCGAGAGCGTTGCCAATGGGCTTCCACTGCTTAGTTCCACTTTAAATATTTGCAAAAATCTTGTACGTGTCATAATACATTTGGCTCAAATATTTTAGTGTTATTACTACAAATTATACTAACGTCTCTGTTGTCGTAAGAAACCTGTTTTACTTTATATATTGTCAATCCCCAACTAATATAGTATCAATAATATTACCCGTACATCGCAAAATAGTAAACATTATTTGATTTTTTTTATTATTTCTAGGTACGCTTCCACCAAATGCTTTGGTGCTTCATGTAGGTGGTATTAGAATGGCAACTGCGATCGACAAGCTGAAGCTCGATAAAGCCAAACCTTACATTGTAGGCAACGCGGCCCGGGTCCTGTATTACAGTACCGGCACCTCTCGGGACTGGACCCGGGGTGTGGGAATTCCCCTGACTTACACCATGGAACTTCCCGGATATGAATATGATTTTGTTGTACCACCAACTTACATTAAGCAAATTGTCACCGAATCTTGGGCAGGCATCGCCGAAGGAGCACATTATGTTCTATACTTGTATCAATAGAAAGTATTCGAAATGTTGAATAAATTGTATATATTTCATTGAGTTTTTTATAATTACACTCTTTATTTTTACATAATACCTCCACAATATCCAAAACGTTTAACGATGTTTCTGAACACGAGATATCTTATGCGAAGAAAAGTTTTAACAGTTTTGGATATAATTAATCTTATATTTACAAACTTTGTTATAAATACGGTATCGTATACGTATCTTGGTACGTTACAAACTCAACGCTTAAACCCATGAACCAATAGCAATGACATTTTGTCCTTACTTGGACTAAAAGACATTCTGCAAAAAAATAGATCGAATTCTTTAAAATTTGCGAAATCTTTTAAATTACCTAGGTACCTACTAAAATTTCCTAATAAATCTATACAAATATAGACCCCAAAACCATAGTTGTTCATTTTGATACTGTTGTCATGAGCGATACACGAGGAGGTTTGTGTATATCATTTGTAAATATTTTATTCAAAATGCCTGAACTATGAAACTCTTCAAACTTCAAACAAAACTGTTTTTGTACGCATACATGACTAACGCGGGCTAAACCTTAAGAGACTTATTCATCAAAACAATTTACGTACTAGAAATACCTAAGGTACACTCATAAAGACTATTTTTATCTATTAAAACGCACCAGGGATGCCCTTATACGAGTATAATACCATGAAAAACTGACAATTAATTGATGAGACGCTGAAAGTAATAGCACTATTATTTAAGATGATAATTATAATATAATAATTTTCTACATAATAAAAATAAATATTTACTATAATATGTTCAAAGATAGAAAATGTTAAATAGCCTATTGTCTTACAAAAACAGTACATAAATAGATAGAAACATATTGTGTGTTTTAAAGTAGATATTTTAGTATCGACATTGTTCTTGCTTATTACATTAAAATTTTATTTTATTGCTTGTTAAATTGATTTAGCAGAATATTTCTTACATCGTACTTCTTAACGCCATTGCCTTCGTGCAGAGGAGTTACAAGTACCTACTTAGCGACGAGAGAAATCATATCTTCTGATTTCGCACTTCAACTTCTCCGTCAATTTGACTCGAATTTAATTTTGAATTTTGATTTAAATTTTTATATATTAATGAAATAGGAAACTACCAGCCTGACCTCGTCACAGTTATCAAGGCCGGTTTTAGCTACGAGAGTCATCAAATTAGGTGCGTGAGGATCTCTACGAACTACTTGAAAGACCTTCACAATCCTGGTATAATATTATAGATGCAACTGAACATAGTAATGAGTTGGTCACAACTCTATTATTGTTTGTTTGTTTCATACATAATAGACCTTATAACGTCCTTAACGCAATACTTAAATGGAAGTATGACATTACTGAACTGTTTTATTATTGCAACGCCTCTAAAGAAAACAAATAATAAATAAAAATCAGCAATACTTAAAAAATTAATGGAAATAAATGTAGTATAATGATTGCATGCTAAAGCAAGCTAGTCGATAGTTCCGATAAGAAACTTTAAGAATTCATCAGCATTCAGCTGGTTCATAATTTCTAAAATCAACCCGAGAACGACTTCAAATATATAAATGAGGTAAGATCGCCTTCAAAGATTGAAAACTGCTCATTAAATACGTGACTTATGATTTAAAAACAGATAATGTAAACAATGAAATGGAAGGATATTGTAAAAGTGTTATTTAATTGTTATAAATATTTATTCATTCAAATATAGGTATATCTTCAATATTATGTTCACTACAATATTTAATTATGAGCCGAGCCACCTGTGGCTCCGCCTGCTTTGACAGGTTATCATACCAAAAAATCATTCTTCACAAGGTGACAATCACGGTTGGATCAACAGTCCATACTTAAGTTAGATACTTATATAAAAGTACTAATAATAAATCTATAGGTACTTATATACTTATTACTTATAATCTATACTAATATTATAAAGAGGTAAAGTTTGTGAGTTTCTGATGTTGTAGGGGGTAATCGATTGAGATGAAATTTGGTAAGAAGATAGTTTGAGACCCTGGGTAGGATAAAGGATACTTTTTATGCCGGAAATCATCCCTTAAGGGGGTGAAAATGGGGATGAAAGTTTGTATTGGGAAGCAAGACAGGAAAGAACCCGAGCGAAGCGAGGGTGATTCGCTAATCTCTAATATATAGGTACCTTTGCAATATTTGATAGTTGATCAACAGATTAGTTTGGAGACAAATGTATAGTCTAATTAACTTTTTTCGGTTGATGCCACATTATTTAAATGTGCGCATTGTCATATTTAAGTAGGTGTACCTACTAAAATACTTAAATTATAATTAACAAATAAAAACTCTATTTCTGCGGTGATTCTTTCTAAGGCTCTTTGCTTAGGCAAAACTGGTAAAGCATATTTGACAATAATTTTTCCCGATTTCAATAATAGTCATTATGATTTCTAACATTTAGTACATTTTCTTTGAAATAAAAAATATCCTATAGCACTCGGCGGTAATGTAGGTACTTAGCTTCCTGTTAATGAAATAATTTTTTGAATCGGTTCAGTAGTTTCAGAGATTAGCCCCTACATTTAAACTTATAAACTTTACCTGTTAATATTAAATAGTATAGAATATAGAGTGTAATTGAACGAGATATTTGTAAACCAACAGTATGTTCACAATACCAAACGGACACTCTATATGTTCTTAGAACAGATATCATTGATGTTTACAAAACGAAAGTTAGGTACAACATCATTTTAAATCTATTTTACAAAGAGAAGAGACAAGTCTAGATCAAAAGTAAAACGATGTTGTTTAAAGTTTTTTTTAAATATATCGTCATATGTTGGGTTCTAACTAAAAGTACGAGTGGTGTTAAATTTTTACGTACAATTGAAGCTATAGGTATTCCATTTTACAAAATATCCTTAAAGCTTGGAACGTGTCAAGGTATATTTTACATTATTATTACAATATGGTATTTACAATAATGAAATTACAATTTATTTATTTCACAAATAATATATATAATATAATATAAAGTAAATGTGTTGTTAAAAAAAATACTTTTTCTTCTAGACTACATTCTTTTCTCCGAACAGAAAGCATGGCCTATCGCTCGTATGAATAGAATTTTGGATATATATTACAGAAGTGAAATCAGTAAGTTTTTCATGTACCTACTATCTTTCTATTTATTGTAAAATACATTAAAAATCAAACTATTTACATAATAAATAATAATATAAAGTTAAAGTTTCTTAGGGCGAGATTCATATATCGTACTTACACTTTAAAACAAAATCCTACTTTTAGCAAAAAAGAAAAAGCAGTAATTATATTGGTTACTTTGGAATCAAAGTACCTACACTTTGAATCGACTCCCCGAATAATTTACATAACAGCATACGTCAATATGAAATTTTAGCAGAAAAACTCATTTATGTAAATTTATTCAGGTTATTATGCTTTTAATCGAAATATGTCATAGTAGGGAAATGTCAACTATATTTACAACTGAGTAAATAAAATTATTGAAAGTTTTCGGAATGTAAAGTACACAGTTAAAGTAAATTAAGTTACGACTACAAATGTTACCCTGTTACCCTTAAGCTTTGAGACATGTTTATTGTTTATTCTTAATGCTTTAACAGTCAATGATTTGTTTGTAATTCGGAATGGATATCTGATATCTCAGTAGGGGAGAGCGGGGTTGGAAGTTCCCGGGGTAAGTTGTTCCGACAGCAATAACTTTGTAAGGGAAAGAGATAGCAATACATGTGAAGTGCGCCGTTAAAGCATCAGGTGACGCGCCGCGTCGCCAGCCATTTTAGTTACTCCGGCGACGGCGGTTGAGTGGCTGTGTGTGTGTAGCTGTCAAAACATCACGTAAGTAAATTTTTACGTGTTTAAACTATTTTACTTATAGATTTTCACTAACTAAAACTAATACCTACGTTACCACTTATCTACGTATAATAAATGTTGCATTGGAATTTGAATTATAATAATAACTCTTTGTCTATGTCTATGACCTACGAGTATATCTGTGAAGTGTGAACGGTACTGTCACAAATATTTATTACTCGACTGCAACGAAAATTTCGCGCCTATCTTTGTATGTTTGTTTGTAATATTTTTTATTCAATCGTATCTTCGAAACCATTCGATGGTTTTTTTTTAAATTAAGGTATCGTTAGATTCGTCTCATTAATCCAAGTGTTCTTAGATATGTGATATAAAAAATAAATATTTATATGGGGGCTACTAGATTTCATTGTTTAAGTTGCAATTTTTTTATCTTCTTTTTCTGCAATATTATGAGTATCAAATTAAAGGTATAACATCCCTGCATTATTCATTTTAAATAACAGTTTAGATTATAAATTTAAAGTTGGTTAACAACTATTCTCGCTAATTTTCCTACTTATGAAACGTTTCTTTTATTTTTATAAAAATAAAAAAAAAATATTTTTATAACGTGAGGTTTTTTATTTTTATAATATACTTTTTTCTCGAAGAAAAGACTTATTCAAATGTGAGTAGGTCTCATGTTTTAAAGGGTTTCATTTAATATAGGCAGTGATAGTCCAGTGGTAATGCGCTCAATTGGGAAACCGAGTAAAGCGAGTTCAAACCCGGGACTCGCGCCTCTGATATTTTCATATGCCAATCATATTCCAACATGATTACCACTAGTCTCACGAGTCATGGTGAAGGAAAAGTAAAAAAGTAATCCTTATCATCTTTTATTATTAATTCTTAGATACTCAGTAGTTACTTTTATTATTTTATTTTTAATAGTAATTATTTTTAGGTGAAATTACGGTATCGTCTGTGGAAATAAATTTAGTTATAAACAATACAGACTGTTTGGGTTACTCTAACACTGGCGTCGGCTCACCGGAATTCACCGCTACAATATTTTTATCAACCAACATGGCAGTTGTGTTTTATAGTTTAAACATATATACTTGTGATCAATATTTTAACCAAAATATGCCTGTTAAAAAACATAAATAAAGCCTATCTTACCGTTTTACACTCATTTAAGAAAGACAAAATATTAATTTATACTTAACTGTACTGTTAATAACATACCTACCATTATTATTTATTACTTAAAACATCATCACGATAATATTCAACAGACCGCGATCTTTAACAATTACGATTCCAACCGCTACCTGCTCTACTTTTAGTTTTAATGTAATAATATTGTTTATTTATTAAATATAATATTGTCGATGATCTTTGCCTCAACAAAAATAAAAAAATATACAAAGAATAACAAAAAACGTCCAAGTGACATTTCTAAAAATCTAAAACATCTGTTACTGAAGCGAAGCGTCAAGCTCAAGCGACAGTAAAACGGAACGTTATGTTTATTTACGTGCCCAAGTCAATCACACGCAAATCACAATAGTCATTACGCACAAAAGCGAAAATTTTTAGTGTAATGATCTTATAATCTTGAAGATGTTGTGGTACCTGCCATGGTCTGAAAGCATCAAGAAAAGAGCCTGCAGATATTTACTTCAACGCTACTTGGGTAATTTTCTTGAAGAAAAACTCACTTTAGCACAGCTGAGTGTCGATCTTTACAATGGAACTGGTACCGTTTCAGACGTTAGCCTTGACTGCGAGGTAATCAATTTTTGTATTTCATAAATTAGGCTAAAGCTTATCAAGTCAAATCAATGTATTGCGCGTGGTATATTGTTTGTATCATACTTGTCCTTGCCAATAAAAAGTGCGCTTAAATTTTATGCAAAATAGCACGTGTATGCTGTTAGCATTAACAAAGAAACCTAACATTTTCCTAGTTTATTGTTATTTTAGATTTACCTATTTTTAAATTGTTTAGGCATACAACTTTTAAACTTATGTTAATAAATCATGTATTTCAAAGGTTACTTCTCTGAATTTATTTGTGATTGCAAACAATCGAAACCCACTATTTCATTTTATTTAGGAACTAAATTTATTTTAAACAATAAAGTGAAATAAAAAATATTATACTACCTATAATATTATTTAATATATTTCTTATTATATTTAGAATCTAAAAATGTTAGTAATATTTTTAATGAAAACTAAATTCTAATTAGAATTTTATCAATCATGATTTCAGGCTCTTAATGAATTGGGAGACTCTCAAAACTGGCCACTTGAAATAGTGGATGGGCATGTGAGAGAGATCACAGTGACTGTCCCTTGGTCTACTATACTTAAAGATGATTCCATCGTGGAAATTAATGGCCTCTCACTTACAGTGCAGCCAAAAGTGCGAGCTGAGCCGGGTACCTATTTAACATTATATTAAAATGCAACATAAACTTATTTTATTTTTATAATTGTATTTTATATATGTGCCTTACTTATTTAGATATTTTTTTGATTTCTCAAGACATCTGATTTTGATATGTAATTAATACATAAATTTGTGTTAGAACACACAAAGAATAACAAATAAAACAATTTTTTAACAGATTCTTTAACATTGTTATATTTTTTATTAGTCATAATATAATCATGTAATATATTAATTTAATTTTTTTTATAGTATCATCCATGTTGGAATCTATGTGGTCTTCTATGTCCTCTTCCATGCAATTAGCAGCAGAATGTCTACAAGAAGAATCTGGTCCTCAAGAATCAAATCCTGTCGAAGGCATTGAAATGTTTGCACATGCTATAGATTCAAGTAATTTATTATTATTACTTAACCTCTATACCATGGCCCTAAGTTATTTGCTAGAATATTTTTACAAATGTTATAAAGTAACAATGTTAGCAATGTATTATTATGTTTGTTCATTTTTCCATTCCTATATTATTTAGTCCAAATAAGTAATTATATTTTCTTGTCTTTATTTAAATTGAAAATAAAATTATTATATTATTAATTACAGTTTTAAGCAGAGTGAAAGTAAAATTTGTTAACACAAAATTAAGAATAGAACATGTCCCTAAAAATGGAGACCGTGGCATTGCTTTGGAAGTTCACATCAAACAGTAAGTCAAAATACGTTTTATAATCAATTCTTAATATTTTGCTATTTTTAATCAATAATAATATTTCTTTTTTCAGTATTGATTATTTTGATGAAGCAGGATCTGAACCATTGCCAGAAGCAACAGATCCTGAAAAAACAAAAACATACATCGTTGCTACATATACTAACAAAAAAATCCAATTTAATGGTGTCACATTTTATATTGATGAATTCCCTTCAAAACTCCGTACTATGGCACCTACTTTAATTATGGAAAAGTCTACATCAGCATCTACTCAAGCTGATAAATCCGAAGCAAACTCAGTAGAGTCGCCAGATTCAAATTATCAAAGTACTATGTCAGATATTTTTTATGAAACTAGAAGTGTTATTTCAACAATAGATTCGGATCCTATTAAAGAGATAATTGAAGAAAGGCATACTGAATCAACACGAGAAAGTACCCCAGAAGAGAAAACTAGTCATCCCGATCCTATATTATTTGCAAAGTTAACTGGCCAACAAGAACTGGCTTTAAAATTAAAACATTCAGAAGAAGTTGAGGGTCCCAAAGTGGAGGTGAAGATATTACTAGGATCCTTCCTTATATTTTTTACTCCAAGACAATTACATACTTTGCTTGAACTTGTTGATGCATTAAACCAACCGCATTTAGAAGATACAAGGTATGTTATGGTTTTATGCTTCTTTTTTCATCGCATAAAAACTGTAAATATTTTAGGCTAGATTTGCCCTTTTTCACTTAGTTTATATATATATAATTTATCTTACATTTGTAAAACAATCATATAAGAATAATGCAAAGAGATTAATATATGTTTTTTATTCTGGCAGATTAAATTGTTTTCATATTTCAGTACAAGATATGCAATGTACACATGACATGAGTAAAACAGAAGTAAGAATAGATTAATTAATGTTTTTTTGGGTATGATTTCTTTGCAGTAATATACCAGTTCGGCCAACTGGCATCCAACAATGCAAACCAATGAAACAGGCAGATTTTCAATTAATAGAAGCACAGTTGCTCGGCAACTTAGAAAAGCAACATTCCAAACCTCCGGGCATGTACGGCTGGTCTGGACCTAGCTTTGGTATGTATATACATAAATAACAGTATTTATATATATATATATATATATGTATATATATAATATCCTTTCCACTACAAAACTATATAAATAATCATAATATACTTGAAGGCAGTGGTAGGCCAATGGTAATGCTTAGAAAAGTGTGAAAGTGATCTCACACCACTGATAATTTCATTGATGATGATGATCATTTCCAACATGATCACCACATGTCTTACGGTGAAGGAAAACATTATAGGGAAACCTGCGTGTCTGACAGGACCTAACAAGATTTCCAAAGATAAGTGAAGTCCACCAACTAGCACTTGACCAACGGCGTGGTGGACTATGGCCTGATTCCTCTTGTATTAAATAGAGACCTGTTCCCAGTGTGTAGTGGGACGTTATACAGGGCTGAATACATTGACTACTTTGTACATTTGTAATTACTACAGCAAGGCATATCTATACTTAATATTATAAAGAGGCAGAGTTTGTTTGTTAGAACGCGCTAATCTCAGGAACTACTAATCTGATTTGAATTTTTTTATATTAAATAATAGCCCGTTTATTGACGAAGGCTTTAGGCTATATATTATCCCGGAAAATGTAGAGTTCCCGTATGACAGATTTGTTTTTGTCTAAGGACAAACCCGAAGCAAAGCGAGGGTGAGTCGCTAGTGTATCATAAGAGTGCCGGAAGCAATATCTTAGACAATAAGATCATTGTGATAAAATATTTACATAAATTGATGTCAATCTCTATTGATCATAATATATTTATAAGATAATGTCCATACATACACAGACTAATATTATAGATATTAATTAGTAAAAATAATAATATTGTTTATTATACACACAAAAATAACAGAGAAAAATACAGAGTTGAGAGTAGTTGGAAAAAGTACAAGAGCTTATTGCTAAAAATATTCTTATTTTTTTCTGGGTAACCTTACAACACAGAAGGGGTGCGAATATTAAATAAATATATAATAGTAGTTGCTTTAGCTACTTACTATTATATTTCATAAATACTGAAAACAATGTGAAAAATACACACATTTTATTTATTTTTAAACATTTGGTTTTTGGTAAAAATGAAATAAATCGTAAACTATTCAATCACATTATTATATATGCATAAGTTGTGTGTATATATTTTTGTTACTCCCTCACGCTATAATGGTTGGACGGATTGGATGAAATTATAGAACACAGATAGATCATGACCTGAAGTAGTACATAGACTAATGTTCGTAATATTTTTGAAGTGAAATTTCTTTAGAATCATTGTGATTTGAAACTCGATGAAATGGAAATGCAACACTTAAAGGAGACAAACACAAATATGTAGGAATAAGCCGGCGTGAGAAAGGGATAGAATACATTGCCATGTTGCCATGGTAACCTATGTTATTTGAGATAGAATAAATTACACAGGAAGTGAAAAATAATTAAATTAATTACTTAATAATATGTAATGTATATTTATTTCAAATAAAATGTAAAATAACTTTTAAACTTGGTAAATATTATTAAAAAAAAAGTTAACCTATAATAATTATCCCACTCCTGATACTCTATATTCATATAATTTTCTTGTAGGTTACTTTTCTGAAGTTTCACTTCTAGCATGTGTGAATTGCACACACACGCAGTTTTTTTGTTTCTAATAACCTATTTTGTTTCGGTATATTACCATTATATTTTTTTATTCTTAAGTTTACTATATTTATTTTATTAAACCACATTTGCAGAGGACAGCGATGCAGAGAGCGACAAGTTCCTACCGATGACGTCGCAGGGCAACCAGATGACGGAGAGCTTCACCTCCTCAGTCAGCTCCATGACCACCAGCATGATGTCCAGCTTTAACATACCTAGCAGCCAGCCGAGGGTCAAACGGAATAAGAAAGGCATGGCATCCTTACTAATATTATAAAAGTATAGTACTCTGTATGTTGGGTTAAGATGGATGATCATAGTAAGAAACTAGCAACTTCACATCTCTACGCGGATTTGTTCACAATTTCATAGGTTTTAATTTTTCTATACGGAACCTTGACTTTTAAATTAAAAGTAGTCTAAGTACTGCTTGTAACATCAGCTATCTGCCAGTGAAAGTCCCGTCAAAATCGGTCCAGCCGTTTTGGAGATAAGCCGGAACAAATAGACAAACAAAAATAAAAAAAAGATTATTTTCTTATAACTACATAGTAGTTTTAAGTGTAGACGACAGGATAATGCTTTCAGTGATGTATAAATGTGTCCCTAACAGTATGTTTGTTACATTGTTTCCCTGCAATTGCTTTTTACTTACAGGATTCATATGAATGTCAATAAATGAAAATATATGCTATATACTAGATTTACAACTTGGGCTATAATAGTTTTTGATTTCGACAGTACCACACATTGATGGAGACCCTACAGCTGAAGCCTCCCATATCAGTCTGAGGATAGCATCATTCTCTTGCGTGCTTCTGCATAAGGTATATTTTGAAGATTTATATTTAATAAACAACATTTTTTGATCATTTTTTGTCACTGTGTACAAACTAATAATAATGTAATTATAAGCATAATAAAGACTTTGTTAAATCTGCCTTTATATTGAAAATACAACAGTTAAATTATTCAAACACGCTTACTAGTATCGTAGTTTCTTTTCCATAAATTCATTCCGCAATAAAGATCCACTTCTTCTTTTATATAATATTTAACATTTCAAATTAAATAAATATAAAATAAATAAATTCTTATTTGACATTATTTTTGTAGGTAGAATTAATAATGATTTCCCTAGCCCCTGTGCACATAACAACTGTATTGCAGGAGCCAATATCATCCCCATATAATTACTGATAGATTTATGCCAACAGAATGATAACAGTACAAACTACAAATAACACCTATAAAATAATTTAGCACAAAAAATTGCCTTAGAAACGTTTAAGTTTATCTTAATTTTTATTTTCTTGTATTCTTTCCTTTCTTTCTTTTCCTTTTTATTCTTGTATTCTATTCAGCTCTTTTTACCGTCCCACTGTTGGGCGCGGGCTTCCCTTCAATATGAAGGGAATCAAGCCATAGTCCACCACTCTGGTCAATTGCGGGCGGACTGAGCATGTCTTTCGATAACTTGCTCGGTTCTCTCAGACATGGAGGTTTCCTCACAATGTTTTCCTTCACCGTAATTTTCTTTTACAGGATATTTTAATTCCTACGCCCTTGTCGACGGATTGTATCGCCCCCTCTTCAGCTACAAAGTTACAACACATCTCTACAGAATTCTTCAACCGTATAGAAACATTTAGTAAATTTGACGATAAGAGGGACTTGACTACAATCAATGACGCTTTAGATACAGCGACCGATATAGACCATTTAAGGTAATTATTTTTAGAATATAATTTTTTTTTAATGAAAAACTGATATTCTGTTTCTTTTTTTGGCTTAGTTTTTGTTTTTTATAAACAACCAGCAGTACCCGCAGCTTCGCCCGCGTCCAAACTTCCGATTGTTAACAAATTCACAGGATCACCTGCTGGGCTAATCTGAAGATTACCCGAAAATTTCATCAAAATCGCTCCAGCTGTTTTGGAGTCCATAAGAAACATACATACACACATCGATTTTTATTTTATTTAATCAAAAATTTAAATTTATTTATTGCTCGGAAAATGGAGTCTTTTATGAAAATTTAGTGACACACCGACTGCAGCGCCACCTACCGGATCCATTTGTGAATTCAAACCATCCAGGCATCCACTGAAATATACACACAAAATTTCAACTAAATCGGTCCAGCCATTTAGGAGGAGTTAGGTGACTAACACACGTACAGAAGATTTATATAGGTATATATTAAGATATGTATATCAAAATCATATCAAATTATTCTGCTGACATGACTGCATTTAAAGACCAATAATTACAACATGAATTTGCTGGCATCGTAGGGACGTCGATAAAAACTATTATTATCTCATACTAAGCTTGGTTTTGGAGTCCGTAAGGAACATCACACACATGGATTTTTACATATAGAAATATGATTAATCAAAGTAAATTAATTTTGCAGAGTGTTAACATCGGAAATAAGCTTGGATG
This sequence comes from Brenthis daphne, assembly GCA_947093115.1. Classification (NCBI taxonomy): domain Eukaryota; kingdom Metazoa; phylum Arthropoda; class Insecta; order Lepidoptera; family Nymphalidae; genus Brenthis; species Brenthis daphne. The sequence continues at coordinate 17,510,983 of OX352477.1, read as the reverse complement.
GCAGTGAGAAAGTAACGACACACGGGAGCCAGACCATGTGCGAGGCGTCCGTCAAGTACGCGCTCGTCAGGGAGTGTCTCTACGTGCAGGAGGAAGATACGGACGACGTTAAACCGCAAAAGTTTGATTTGATATGGTTTGATAATAAAGGTAAATTAAATTTTAGTATTCTCTAGCGGTGAAAGAAAACATCGTAAGGAACCTGCATGTCTGAGAGAACCTAGCAAGTTTTCAAAAGATATGTGAAGTCCGCCAACCCGCACTAGGCCAGCGTGGTGGACTACGGCCTGATCCCCCTCGTACTGAAGGGAGGCCCGCGCCCAGCAGTGGGACGTTAAAAAGGGCTGAATACATACATTCTCTAGCGATTTACCGTCTCTTCGCTCGGGTTCGTCCCTAGGTACGTTTTAATTTTTTCGAGACGAATCGTAATTCTTTTCTAAAATAAAATTAGCCTGAGTTAGTTATTCCTTATAACATCAGTTACCAGATTCAGGTATCAGTAGCCAGTGAAAACCCCGTCTTAATCAATCCAGCAGCTTTGGAGGTTAGCTGGAACATACATTTTAAAAATTGTGTTTTTCTTATAAGTATGTGTGACTATGTATTCAGCCTCATTCAGGCCTCCCTTTAATACGAGGGGGATAGGCCATAGTCCACCGCTGCTACCACTGCCTTTTATATATATAAGTAATACTTTACCTTTTTTAAATCGATTTTTTTTATTGTAGATGAAGAAGAAAGTGCAAGTGTGACATCTAAATCAAATTTACGTATTAATTTCAAACAAACATCAAAGTATATGCGAGTATCCGGTGAAAAGAAATTAGTTTATCCTACAACAGATATAGTGTAAGTTTTTATTTTAATAACTTATTAGTTATTTTTATGCTCTATTCTTAAATATATTTTTTCATCTGTCTTTCATTCTTGGTTTGTAAAGTTATATATGGATTATTTTAATTATTATTGATATAATTTAATTTCAGAAATATTAGCTATTATATTATTTAATAAATTTATATAATACATCACCAATATATGACCTGAAAAGAATGATTCGGGAGCACACGCGGCGTTCTTGCTAACTAAACGCACACTGACCTCAATACAATATAATAATTTGCGTGTGTCTTGTAAAAATATATAACTAACAAAAATCATTACATTATGAACATTGGTATATAAAACATTTCCTAATAATATCTCTTCAAAAAGTGGCGTCATGTGATGTTAAGTCAAACCAAAGAATAAAATTCAAAAATCGAGAGTTCAAACTGTCTAAACACAAATTCCGAACTTACGCACACCACATAAAGTATTTTTTAAACGACACAACGTGCGTTTTATATTTTGTCATTCGAAAAGGAAATGAACAAAAGAGATATGAAAAAAGCGCATAATTTCAAATTATATGCTTTTTAAAGACAATTTTGAGACGCTTATTATGTATCTTAAGTTTTTATATATCAATGGTCATAAAATAAATAATGTTATGTATTTAAACAGGATAAAATGCACTCCATTCACAATAGATGTGGAGTTGACTCTGTTAGAGCGTATGTCGGCGACTTTCTTCGGCGGTGAAAGTAGGAGCGGCCCCAACTCGCCACCCGGACAGAACCAACTTAATGTGACCTTGCACTGTCCTGATGTCAATATTATACTCAGGTATCATAGAATATATTATAGCACTATATTTGTAATATTCATATTGTTCTGTGCCAGTTTGAAGGATAAGGCCTGCGCAATTACAGGCAAGAGGTCCTCACAGTGACAACGCACCTGCAGTTCTGCATTTTTGTAACATATAATTTAAGTGTATGAACCGTAGGTGTTATGGGCGACAGGTGCTGATTTCCATCAGGTGGGCTGCCTGCTCGTTTGTCACTGATTACCATAAAAAAATGTCCTAAGCTATTTTGTTTATATCAATCTCAGGGTGATTATCAACTGTGTGTAATACATTATAGTGCAAGTGTTCTTTTTATACGTTTCAATCCTAATTTTGGTTGACTACGATACATGCGGTGGGAGATAAGGTGCAGCACCGATATAACGTGCTTCCCCAGACACTAGGGTGTACAAACTGCCAACTTTTTATCTCTGGGCTCCTACTAAGTTTTGTTGACAGGAAAGCCCAGTAACAATTTTAACTCAACCCGGATTAAACATCTAGAACGTCCGGTCTATCACTATCCACTAAGTCGAACTACTATTACTATAAATACGAAACTTTCTGTGTGTATGTGTATATATATACTTACATATGTGTGTATATACGTATGTATGTTTAATCGTAAGTTTGATATTCTTGTAAGTTTAATACATAGAAAGACCTAGAGTAACACATAGGCTACTGTCATGCACCTAAGGACGCATCCGTGCAAAACAAGAGTAACATGCTACTAGTTCACAATAGACAAAACAAAATCAGTATTATCTTAACTAGCGACTCACCCTCCCTTCGCTCGGGTTTGTTCCTAGGTATGTTTTAAATTAAAATGGATATAGGATGTTATCCTTAAGAGATAGACATATACTATCGCGGCCGTTTTTGTAGAACTATATAAGATACACAATTTTACCATACATTATTTTGCTATATCTCGAAAGGTTTAGGCAGCGTTTTTGTTGAAAGCTCCCAGACGACTTATATTTTCCGATACCTCTAACAATTAATATGTTTATATTTTAGCTAATGTATACAAAAACTTAACAAATCATATACTAAAACCTTCCTCGAGAACCACTCTATCTATTGGTGAAAACAGCATGAAAATCGGTGCAGCAGTTTTTAAGTTCATCGAGAACAGACAGACAGACGTGGCGGAGGACTTTGTTTTATAATATGTAGTGATGGAGTTATTCACCTCCCAGATTCCCAGTAGCGGACCTGCGCGCGCACGCGCCCCGCGCCGCGCGCCGCGTGCGCGCCGACCACCTGGTGTTCAAGCTGTGCAACGCGCTGGCGGGCGTGCAGCAGGCGGCCAGCGCGCGACCGCTGCCCACCACGCTCACTATCAAGAGTACTACGTTAGACTTGTACTATCATGTGAGTATCTTATTTATTTGTTTTTAGGATCAACAACAAAATATACAGTACAAATGAAAACAAACCTACACCACGGAAACCGTACATTTTTTCCGGGATAAAAAGTAGCCTATGTGTTATTCCAGACTATAATGTATCTTTGTGCCAAATTTCATCCAGATCCGTCCAGCCGTTCTGGCGTGAAAAAGTAACAAACATCCATACTCACAAACTTTCACATTTATAATATTAATACGGAAATACGGAATTTAACAAAAATACACAATTGTACAAAGCCGGTCTAAAACTGTTATCATATTATAAAATGATCTCAAAAATTCAAAAATGGCACCAAATACTTTACAATATTTGTTGATCTCATACCTTACAATATTTATTGATTATATTTTTGAAATCATTTTTGTAAAATTGTGGATAGGCACTGTCTGTAACAAGTATATAACGCCTTTGAGGCGTCTAAAACCTTGGTCTCTCCCGTGACGACGATTGCTGTAAAGCATTCTTAACGTCGGACACCAAAAATCAAAATAAATCCGCGAAATAATCCGAAAAGATAGTTTTATTTAAAATATTATATAATCTTTGTTCCAATAAAGGAAAATGAACATTTGCCTGCTACCCACATAGCACAGACGACAATGGATGACACGTCATTTGGAGCAGACATCCTTAAAGGCAACACGACGTCTCCTTTACCCATGTAAGTCAAATAAATGTATACAAAAATCTAGATTTTTTTTAGAATTCTTAATCTACTTTCGTACTAAATGAAACTTATGTGTTTTAACACAAAAGCAATTAATTAATTCTTTGTTTTTCATTACTAAAAAAACAAAATGAATTAATTACGTATACGTAAAATAAATTCACTAAAAGTACGAGATAAAATTTGTGTAATTGAGTTGCGGAAATGCTCGCTCGTTATTGCTGTAATTCAGAATTTATTTTTCGAATTTATTATTTGTTCTAAATTAAAAAATCGTCGTCCTAACAATATTTTTACCTTTTCTACTTGCTTGCGTTATTAATTACTAATCTGAATCTTAAGTCTTACTTTGTGTATTTTTAATCAATTTTATCATAAATTTTAATGCAAAAATATTTAAATAATTATTAAATGTATTATTGAAAAAAAAATCACTCTTTAATAGGATATCCATAACTTTCCAACCGAAAGATTCAAGCAAGGGTCCCTTCGACTCCCTCCACGAAGAGTTGAACTTCGAACCCAAAGCACCGAACCCCATGACAACGTCTATGTATATTATGGACAATCTACGCAGCGCTCTACCCAGTCCATTTAGTGGGAAAAAGATGGCGCATCAGAGTATAAGCAAACACGAAAACAATCAACAAGGTTAATTATTGTAATTATATTTAATTTCTCTCATTTCTCTAATTCATATGTAAACAGGTAATTTTTGACACTTAATTTAGTTATTTTTGTCCAAATACAATACTGATTAAATTACCAATGATTATTTTTGTGTCATCTCTTTATTTCTAAATAAATCTATTACATATAATAAAAGTGTAATTTATCGCTGTCTGTAAATGAAAATTATGTGAGAAAAACTATTATTGGGGATCTTTATTAACGCAATAGAACCCAAAACGATGATTTTTGGAATTTTCGTCTGTTTGTCTTTGCGTTTGTGCGCGCTAATCTCATAAACGGATTAACCGATTTTCGTGCGAAACGTCGGGAATCAAAAATCTAAATAAATTCGCGAAAAGATCTAATAAATAAAAAAAAAATTAGTTTTATTTCATGTAAATTTTTTTCGTAGGTCAAGAAGAAGAAATAATAGTCCCAGGAACTGAGGAAGAGATGGCAGAGTTCACAAACAGCTCTGTAGAGAATTCTGCCATACATCTCGAATTCAATCTTCCCATACTTAGCTTACAGCTTGAGTGAGTACCAGTTATATCTTTAATTTATTTTTATTTTTAATGATGTTATAGTTGACTATAATATCTGTAGTAACTGAGTGAAGCGGATTCAAGTTCTTGGTCTCGCACCACTGATATTTTCATCTGCGAGTTATTTCCAACTTGTCCTACGTTTAAGGGAAACATGGTAAGGAAACCTGCATGTCTGAGAGAACCTAGCAAGTTTACGAAAGATAATATATGAAGTCTGTCCGCACTCGGCCAGCGTGGTGGACGATGGCTTGATCCCCTTTGTATTGAAGTGAGGCCCGTGCCCCGTAGTGGCATTTTAAAACGTGCTGAGTACAATACAATATTAAACTTATTACAGACGATGTCTACGCACATAAAGCTAAACGGTTTTTTCTTCTTTTTTAAAAGTGTGAAAGTTCTATAAACAAATATATTTTAATGTTTTATAACTGTGTAATGTGTTTGTCTTTATTTATAGTTAATTAATACAATTTTCCTTATTTGATACATCTTCTAGATCTAAACAGCTATACGAGATAATTTACAATCGTATTAACTCGGACCTCTTGCTATGGGAACCGCAACTGCATCAATTCGACATCAACCCTCACATATCTTCCCCCATATACCCATCCTTTGGACTTTGCAAAGGGATGGGAGATGGTAAATATGATTTTATCAATTTTATAAATGCTTAAAAATAATATAAAATCTCTATTCTTTAGTTTTCCTTATTTTATTTTGTGGAATTAAATTTACTGTTAGAGAAACAAAGTAAAGAATTTGCACATGTTCCATTCTACACTCGGCTTTATTTATTTATTAAATTTTATTTAATAGTCTAACTTGAATTGATAGCTAAGTTTTTAGTCAAGCTTGTCCTGGTTGAATAAATTCAATGTTATATACATCATGCAGTTCTACTAATATTATAAATGTGAAAGTTTGTGAGGATGGATCGACTCCAGAACGGCTGAACGGATTTTAATGAAATTTGCCACCGAGACAGATGTTCGGAATAGCACAAAGGTTTTTATTTTATTTTTATCCGGAAAAATGTACGGTTCCCGTGGGATAGATTTGTTTTTGTCTAGAGACGAACCCGAAGCAAAGCGAGGGTGAGTCTCATATAAAGTGGCGTTCGTGATTATCTTGTTGCTGCACACTAAATTATACTTAGTCTCATTCGAAAGCTTATAATATATTCTATATTCTTATAGACTCTGACTCTGAAACTTCATCTTCTGAAGAAGAAAATTTATATTACTCCACATACGATAATAAATTGAAAAAAGGTATCGGAAATACACGACCCTTGCCAGAGAATAAGGAGAGTGAGATGCATAACTTCTGTCTTACTCTCAGAGTGGGTAAAGGGCTGATGACCATCTATGCACCAGTGAGAGTAAGATTGTTTATTATCTTTTTTACCTGACCTCGGCGAAATCCAGTTATACTTATATGATTGATCTGTTAGTAATTACTTAAGGGGCTTAACCGATTTTTATAATTCATACGTTGTTAGATTCGGAATCAAAATGGCGGATCTCATTATGCATGAGTAATATACAGTCGGAGACATACATACACATAAAAAAAGAGATTTAAAAAAGGCAAATTCAATTTGGAATTGTGCATTTTATTTAAGGACACCTGAGTTTTTGTATATCAATTTTTTATAGGATATAGGGTAGCTCTCATTATTTTTATAAATTTATATATTTTATAAATTTATACTTATGATTTATGATTTATTCCCAGGATAGTAACAAGCGTGTAGTGCCAGGACAGATGGGAGAGCTTGTGTTGGAAGCCAACATGCTGTCTATGTGTCAAGTGAGCGGTCTCAACGGCCGGGCAAAGACCGCGCAACTGTGTCTGCGTGCGGGAAAAGCCACCTTGTATCATGAACGTGAGAGTTTATTTTTGTTTGTCACTTTTAAATTGCCTTCCTCTCTATGTCCTTTTTTAACTTATTTATAAAATGTTTATCATATTGCTTTCATAATACATGACTTATGAAAGTAGATATATAATAATTTCATTAGAGAATATACATAAATAAAAAAAAAATAATACTTCTAAGTTCTAACCGAAAAAGTATGGTTTTATAAATAAAAGCAAAATTGCAATTTAACGAGGTCATTATAAACACATGAGTTAAACAGCCACTCATATAATAAACAAAAATATAAAAGTATTTATTGCCATAAAAAAACAGTAAAAATAGTTATCACAATCAGTAAGTCTACAGAAATCAGATATAAACCCCAATTGAAACAAAAAGCAATAAGAAATTTAAAAAAAAAGTGTGTGTGCGTGTGAACGAATGTGTGTGATAAATAATAATATTATTGGTTTTATTTTAGCTCTATTAACGATACCATCAGAAAAACCTAGTCTTAGACTGTATGGAACAACTCTGCCGATGCATCTGAAAAGTACAATATATCCATCCGGCAAGGGCATGGTGATAAAGGCTCGGTTACCGAAGAAAGATATGTTCACAATGGCGCTTAAAACTGAGCCGGACACGGAAACACCTAATTTGAAGGTTTTTTTTATATAATATTTTAATCTCTTATATATACTAATATTTTAAAATGTCAAAAAAGTTATTGCTCTGTGTGTTTGTTTGTTGTATGCATTAGAAAGTCTATTTATTGAAGTAGGCTGTCTAACATCATATGTTGCTTAGGGGCAGATCATATTTGAATGCGAACTAGTAATATTATAAGTGCATTTTTTTACTTATTTTTCATTACTTTATCAAAGCATCTATCAAGATCGAAATAAATTAACTGTTTTATTAGTGTAATACAAAAAGTGAATGCTTGGGCCCTGGAGCTGGTGGAGTTGTTATCATAATATTTTTAATAATCTATTATTTTATTTTTTATTTGTTGCAATAACAAAATAAAATTGCTTTGAAAATACACATTAATATTTTTTGATTTGTCCATTTTTAACGTAACAGTGAAACTATGTATCAACATGTTTTTTTTTAATACATAAAATAGTTTTATATCGAAGAGTAACATAGACTTCTATTTATGCAAATAGTCGCAAAGCAGATGCATAGTTGTAATTTTATAGAAATATTCGGTACTTTGATTCGGTACATGACGACACGTTTGGCTCAGTTTGTAGTGACCCTACTTGCTGCGCCAGCGGTCGCGGGTTCGAGTCCCGCTGGGGGCATTCATTTGTGTGATGAGCACGAATGTCTGTACTCCAGTCATGGGTGTTTATATTTATAATATGTATGTATTTAAAGTTATATATGTGTAGTATATCAACTATCTGGTATCCATAAAACAAGTCTCATAGCTTACCATGGAACTAGATGGTGTTGTGTGCTAATGTTCCAAAATACTTATTTATTTTTATTTCCGTACACAGACAATCTGCATAGCGCTGGGCATAGAGCAGGCGACGCTGCGCCACCGCGGCGACGCGGGCGTGGCGTGGCTCGGACAGCTCATGGACGTGCTGGACGTGCTGGACTACCCCGTGCCCGGCTACACGCCCACGCCCGTGCTCTCCGAGCTGCACGTCCACGTGTGGGACTGCGCCGTGGACTACCGGTACACACACACATATACCCACACACATACGTACCCACTTTACAAATTTTGGCCACGGAGATTAATCTCAATGAGACTAGCCATCTGCACTGCAGATGTGCACAAAAATGCTGAAACACCGCCAGGCGCCAACTTCCAAACTCCGCCCGGAATTAAACTTGGCTCGGCCCGGATCGCGAACCTAAGAACTCCGGACCTGCATACGTACATGCTATTTGTTAGAACACCGAGAGTTACACGTGCATATGCACACGCGTGTGTGCGTATGCACGCACACACATCAACTATTCGTGACGTTGAGCAGGATCAATACCAACAGATTGAAATTATATTTAATGTGTCAGTTTGGGACCCGCTTTCTTTTAGTTTTAGTTGAGAAATATACTCGTATATCACTTACTAAAAATATTGGATTTCTTGCGATGACTGTAATTCACACATATAATATATTTTGAATATTGAAAATGTGTGTTGTTTAGTAATACATGTCTGTAAAATCTAGTTATCAATCTAACTCCACGGAAATGAAAAAAAATATATTGAAGTTCCACAATATAGTCCTTTACTCTAATAAATAACTAAAAAAATATATTGTTACAGACCATTATATCTGCCAATACGAACGGTAGTTACTTTGGGAAACTTTAGTGTATCCAGCAATTTGATCCCAGAAACAAACACGTCGTATCTTCGTTTCTTAGCGCAAGAGTGCTCTCTCTTCCTCTTTTACCTGACTGGGGCTAAAGCGAACGCGGCCGTGCCCCAAGACGATGATAAAACACCAGACATAAATAAGGACTATGTTTGTGTAGTTGATGTGGGGCTGTTCGAACTGTCATTACGGATGGAGGATAAAAACAATAGTGTAAGTTTGTTCACTTTTTTAATTAAATGTTTTTATTTTTTTAATTCTATTATTCTATAACTTTTAAACATAATGTAAACAATTGTTCCTCTGTCATCCCATCACGAATAAACTACTGAATGTATTGGTATGGGAGTTTGACCAATCAATGCGTGATCGCCACAAGGTGGTTTTAGGCTATTTATTTTTTGAATTCCATACACTTCACTAGTTTTATTTACTTTCATGAATATAATATCTCGCTTATAATAACAAAAGACGTAACACTTTTTTTTATTATTATGTTTATATTTATTTAACCAAAATTTTTTATTTTTAAAAGAAAACCTAGATACATACATTAGAATCTCTAAAGAACAAAAAATATATAACGCCTCATTTGACTCCTATAATATAGTTACGAAAGTTTGTATGTTGTGTATATTTGTTACTCCTTCAGTCAAACGACCAGCCCCAGGTGGACCTGACAGCGTCTAACAACATGGTCAATTTGTACACATGTTGGGACTCCGCCTCGGCTCTCTGCAGACTGGTCACCTATGTCGCCTCAGACGGGGACTCGCAGCCTCCCTTCAACAGATCGCGACAAACTAGCATATGTTCTGATCAACCCTTGGAACCTTTAGTTGGTAAGTAATCTTGTATGGAACAGTAAAAAGTTATGATAATTTTTGGTCAAGTGATATATTTGTTTTTAATAGAAGTTTCGTAAAGTCTTTAGTGTGCTTAACTCATTAACATTGGCATTTGAAAATTCTTGTCTTTTAAAGCTTTAACTTTACACTACCAGAGTAGTATATATATCTGAATATTGTAGTTCTTTCTGCCAATTTCTAAAACATATATATTTATTTTATTGCTTCCACGACAGCGGGAATTCTAATTAGGTGACCATTTAATTCAAATAAATGTATTTTTTATGATTTATTCTTAGGGTTGGAAGATCGACCTTTAATAGAAGAAATAAGAGAATTATCGCCGAGTGAAATCCAACAGGTGAACGATTTAATGGCCGAAGCTATGAAAGAAAGCCCCAATAACACAAGTACGTAATCTCTTGCGAATAGATATAATTTAAAAACGATTATCCTAACGTAATATTTTTTAGCAGGATATGTTTACTATCCTCCTAATATTTTCTTAGATTTAGCAAATATGTAACATTTTAAATAAAACTATGTTTTTGGTTTTTTTCACGAATTAATTTAAAAAATTAAATAAATATTTGCATATTTAATTATAAAACTTATTGAAATTATAAATAATGTTTAATTAAATTAACAAATATTGTAAAGTACTTGATGTCATTTTTATATTTTTTGAAATCATTTTGTAATTTTGTGGGTAGGCACTATCTGTAACAACTATATTATGTGCTTTGAGACGCCTAAAACCTTAGTCTCTCCCGTGATTGCTGTAAAGCAATCAAAACGTCTGGTACCAAAAATCAAAATAATACGCGAAAAATCCGAAAAGAGTTTTATTAAAATACTTTTCTCTTGTTTAATATATTATTTTATTTCATTGCAGTGGAAGAAGACGAACTAAACAGCTCAACAGAGAAAGAAGGTGTAGAAGTATTCTTCTTCCCAGACGAATCCAATATGAAGCAAAAGCAACCTTCGGATACCATAGACACTGACGCCGAACCTAAATCCATAGAGTATGAGGAGTTTCCAATAATTCAAACTGAAGAAGTGCAAGACATTAAACCAACAAATTCCCAAGTGGCTAAAGAGCTCGGTGACCCGACTACTACTCCGAAATCTACTCCACGCAAGTCTAAACGGAAAAAGGTATTATAAAAAAATATGTGTTACGTTTTAATGTTTAGTATATAGATTTCTCAGAGATGAGATATTTTCCGGCAGTAAAAAGTATCTTATATGTTGACCCGGATAACCCGCTGTAATCATACCCCTCAAAATCTGTCCAGTGGTTTTCTCTAATTTTAAATATATTCGTTAAATGCAATTAATTTGCATAGGGGTTTTTTTAAATTTTAAATTTGTAATTATATTATCTTTAAAGAATAGCTAAGTTAATATACAATTTTTGGGAATAATATATGATTAACAAAAATAATACTATATTCTTTTGAATTTTTGAAGTATTAGTTCCTTTCTTCTTGCACGAGACATTGCATAATAATATAAACGGCACTCACTTTGCTTGGTTCGCTCTATAAGTAAAATACGTATGGTTTACGCATATGTATAGCATTAAAATGAAAAAACGAAATTTGACTTTAATTAAAATTTTCAAATTAATTATGATTTCAAACTTTATGTATTATATGAATAAGGTATATTTTTAAAAAATAGGTAAAGTCAACGGGCGAAGGCAGCAACACAGACGACGAGTACTGCATAGTGGAGGAGCAGCCCTACGCGCAGGACAACGAGATGGACGAGCCCGCCGTGACCTGGCTCAACGGCCCCGTCTACATGGTGGACAACCACTTCACGCTGCCCGCTGCACGCTCCGACGTGCTCAAGGCTCCTAAGAGCTTCCCTCTGCCGGTGCTTAGGTGAGCTAGATAGATACTTTGTTTACTTTGTATTATAACACTATGGCACATTTCAATTTAATCATTTGTTATTTATTGTATCTAAAGGTTCTGGGTCTGTGATATCTGAGTCTATAGGTACTAGAAGATAGGCAGATTTACTAAGACATGTAAATTTCGAAATATACGTCATTATCGTGACTTGAACTACTCTCGCATTGAAGGGAGACTCATGCCCAGCAGTGGGACGCTAAAAATAATTGAGCGAAAGTGTTACCTACACTAAGATTTGTTTCTAAGTTTTATTTTGAAAATAAAAACATGCAAACCACCTTTAAAAATAACATTGGTTATAGTACAAATATTTTAGCTGATCTAAATGAATTTAAAATGATATTTATATATTTTTCTTTAATTTTAGATACACTTTATGTGAAATGAGTCTAACGTGGAACATGTACGGGGGAAGTGACTTCCGACAGCCAAACGACTCTGCCATTACAAAGAAGACCGTCACAATTGATGATTCAAGGAAACAGGGGTCACCTACAATATCCAAGTAAGATGATTTGATCATATTATAATATAAATGTGAAATGCTGTCTTTCTGTTACGTTTTCATGCCTACACCGCTGAACCAATTTTGATGAACTTTTATATAGAGATGGATAGTACCTTGGAGAAGGACATAGGCTACTTTTTATCGCAAAAATAAAACTTAAATGTTGTGAAATAGGGGTTGAAAATTTCTACAACTGTTTAAGCTGTTAGTTGAGTTATAAAATAACTCAACTGCCAGTTTTCTTTTTACTTCAATTAAAATCACACGGCACTGATGTAGCGAGCTTTTTCTCAATGTAATAATTTTCAGAATCGGTCCAGTAGTATCAGAGATTACCCCCTACATCAAAACTCACAAACATTATCTCTTTATAACATTAGTGTAAATCAATTTTATTATTTAGCTGTTTTTTTTTCTCTTTTTTTTTGAATGTACTACAGAGTACATTTAAAAAAATCTTTAAAATAAAATTGTTTATTCTATAAGTTATCACAATAGTGTAATCTAACTTTGTGCTCAAAATATATTTTCATTATCTTTGTAACACTGTAAGATTACCATTCACCAGGAAAAGGAAGCTTGAAAGGCTGACTGAACTCAGACTCAATGGCAAAACCCTTAACCTATCAAATGAGGTAAAGTACCTTGGAGTAACTATTGATCAAAAGTTGACATAGAACTCGCACCTCAACAACATTATAAAAAAAGCCAAAATGGCCCTTTGGATATGTTGTCGAATGGCTGGAGCAAAGTGGGGTCTCAAACCCAAAATGGCTCTCTGGATGTACACCGCTGTGGTAAGGCCCATCATAACATACGCCTTAGTCGTATGGTGTAACAAAACCAAACAAAAGACAACTATAAGTAAACTAGACAGTGTGCAACGGATGGCATGTCTAATTATCACGGGAGCCTTTCATTCGGCACCAAGATACGCTCTAAATGCTTTGTTGGACATAGCTTCGCTATATCTCCACGTGCAAAAAGAAGCTAAATCCTGCCTCTACAGGCTCTGTACACAACCGAATGTAAGGTTGCAATCGCAATATATGAACAAACTCAAAGAGTTGACATTCGAACATAAAACTCTAAAAATGCCAGTGGATGGCATGAGCACAGAGTTTAACTTCACAAAACAGTACCAAATAGATCTTCCGATGGCTCAAAGACCAAGAGTCTCACAAAAAAGGCAGTCATGTTTAGTTTACACACGGATCCAAGAACGGATCTGATGTAGGGTGCGGTATCTATGGCCTTAAGCCTAGATTTAACATGAGTATCAATCTGGGCAAAGAGGCCACCATCTTTCAAGCAGAGGTCTTCGCCATTAACAAATGTGGTGAAGTCATCCTGGAAAGAAAGCTTAAGAACCAAAATATCTACATCAACTCAGATAGCCAAGCAGCACTTTTGGCTATAGATTCTCTTGAGACCAACTCTAAGTTGGTCAAAGACTGTATGGATAATCTGAATGTCCTGGGCACATCCAACAGAGTTACCCTCAGATGGGTCCCGGGTCATACAGGTATAGACGGGAATGAAAAGGCTGATGCTTTGGCAAGAAGGGGCGCTGAAACCCCAGAATTTGGCCCCGAGCCATTTTGTGGTATTGCCAAACAACATGCCTATTCAATTCTCAAAAACCACTGCAATCTCAAAGCACTTCAAGAGTGGCAATGCACTTCTGGACAAACTAATTAAGGGATATCGCAAAACCTTTACAAAAGAGTTGCTTCAACTCAACAAGTATAAAACCAGTGCAGTAACCAGAATACTTACTGGTCACTGCAAACTCAATAAACATATGTTTACCCTCGGCCTCAGTCAGACCGCAATGTGCAGACTATGCCATGAGACAGAGGAAACTGCTATGCACATCCTCTGCTCGTGCGGTCCACTCATGCACCGCAGAAGTATCTATCTAGGGCAGCATATTATGCAACCGGAAGAGATACAGATGCTCCCCGCTCAGAAAATCTGGAAGTTCCTGGAGTCAACAGGACTAAGCGGAGAACTTTAATTCATTCCAAAGGGAGCTACAATGGACCATAACTGGTCGACGTAGCTAGGGCCGACCTCGGCACCACACCCAAAAATAAATAATAAATAAATAATAACACTGTAAGATTACCAAATAAATAATAACATAATAAATAATAAATAAAATAAAAAATAAAAAAACTGTTACCAATTGCGTTTAGGTAATTATTCTAGTTAACATTAATGCACATTTTTCTTTCTTTTGAACCCAACTACTTATACAAATCTTTGGGACTTTCTGTATGTGTTTATAAGTGTGTTTACTTATCTATGTAAATCTATATATCTACATAACTATATGTGTCCTAACTTTTGTAAATGTATATTTCTCTATCTATATGTGTATGTAGCATAAAATAATAATTAGTTTATGTTAGTAGTATCTAGTACTTTTTTTAATCGATGCATAATACATGCAATGCGTGATCCGTCCAGCCGCAGCAAGGAGTACGAGCCGTACGAGACGGGGCGCGGCCTCCGCGCGGGCGTGGCGTGGGCCGCCGGCGCCGAGCGCGTGCGCGCGCCCGCCGCGCCCGCCGCGCCCGCCTCGCCGCGCCGCGACCACCACACCTGCGTCAAGCTGTGTCTCACCAAGGTCAACTTTTTTTTAATGTTGAGAAATACATTTACGCATACCACCTGTAGACATACAGGTGGTTATGTGGGACTCGCCAACTCACCAAGGTCGACTATGCAACCCCTTTTAACGTCCCACTGCTGGGCATGGACCTTCCGATACGGGGAGGTGGAACTGTCGAGTCGTCCTTAGAAATTTATATGGCTAACGCTGGCTTAACGTTTAGAGATACATGAAAACAATGTATCCACAAGGAAATTTTAGGTCTTAAAACGCTACGAAAAGTTACTTGATATCGAAAAGCTTGCGATATCAAGTATCTATTTCCTAAGATACGTGCACAATAACTATTTTTATCTATATAAAAAGTACCTAGGGACGCACCCAAGCAAAACGAGGGTATCTCGCCAGTTTATAATAATATTAAAATGGTATATGTATGTACAGGTAAAGTTCCAACACGAGGTGTACCCGGCGGGCGGCACGCAGGCGTCGCGCCAGACGCTGGCCGTGGCCAAGGTGGAGGTGCTGGACCGCCTCGTGTGCAGCGACATCAACAAGCTGCTCAGCCAGTACCAGCTCAAGGACGAGCCCGAGAGGAAGAACGCACACATGGTATACTACAAACGTACATACATACATCTACAGACATTTGTAAGGTTTAAACTTAAATGTTGATTCCTTATTGCGAAATATGTGTTTCAGTATATATATTTGCCCTTTCCATGCCATAATGTAGTATTTGAACGCACTCCTATTACTTTAATAACATATGTATATAAATACATACACAATAAGAAGCGTGCTATTCATATAGCTGGATACTTTTACACTGTCGAAGCAATCAGAGAGAGAGTCAGAAATCACTAATTTGAACAGTACAAAATATATTTATCAATTAACTACAATGGCTCGATCTGTCTATGCACGAAATGTTTTTATGAGAGATACAATTGTTTATTCTGATTATAGTTTTTCGGCATCTTTATATGCAGAAACTGTCGATGTAATTTACTTTCATCGAATCATTTTATCGGCCGTATATACATTTTTTGCGATTTGGATGTATTTCAGTGACCTATATAAGTTTAAAACTTTAAACTCGCTTCACTTAGTTTTCCAAGCGCCACTTACCACAGTAAACATTAGAGAAGACAGACGGCGATGATCAGGGGAAAGTCTTTCCAAATAGCTTTATTTAAAACGTCAGTTTTTTTCCGTAAATCTAGGAAAGTATTAAATATCTCTTTGTAATCTTCCACAGTTGGTAATAAAAGCCGTGCATTTGCGGCCGGACGCGGCGCTGCCGGCACAGGAGTGCTGCCTCAAGGTGTCGCTTCTTCCTCTCCGGTTCAACCTCGACCAGGACACGCTCGCCTTCCTCGCAGGGTTCTTTTCTAAACTTGGAACTGATGAGGCTGGTGGTGGTATGTGCCATTTGCTGTTTAATTGTGAAAATAATCTTGCTTAAAATGTATACTATCTTAGAAGATATTAAAAAAAACTAACGAAAGAGAAAGAAAATATATATAAAATAATAATTAATTATATGTGTTATAATAATATAATAAATATGTTTGTGTCAGTTAACACTATGTGATTTCGAGAGTCTTGTATTATTATATTCTGGGAAAATAATGTAATAGATGTTATGGAATTTACCATATGATAGCACATTCATAAAGATATTTACCTCTTTATAATGTAAATTAAATTGATTAAAATAAATCACGATATTGTATACCATATTGGCTTCCAGATATACTATGAAACACAAAAAATGATCGTTTTAGGGCCACTCCACACTATAGTGCCGATCACCGTCCGTTCTCCGTCCGATATCAGTCTGGTAAAGTATTTCTGTACAAGAATCGTTGCTGGAGCGTGATGAGCGGAACGTGAGTCTTACTGATAGTGTGAATGCACTCATTGTTTCTTGTACGGCAATACTTTACCAGACTGATATCAGACCGAGAACGGACTGTAATCGACACTATAGTGTGGAGTGGTCCATAGTAAGTCTCTTCATTTACGTTTGTTTGTACTAATATCATACCCAAACCCACAGAAGAAGACGCAAAGAGCGTGGGTGGGCTGTCGACGGAGTCGAGCGGGTCGCGGCAGACCACGCCCACGCACCGCCCGCCCGTCATGACGCTGGGCAGCCACCTGCGCGACCCGCCGCCCACGCCCACCTCGCTCGGCGACGCGGACTGCCTCTCGCTCAATGATACTGGTCAGATATAATACTTTCTTAGATGTAATCGAATATTTGACAGTTTAAATAAAACTATATTTTCGGATTTTTTTCGTGATTTGATTTTTGGTTTCTAACGTTTCGAATGTTTTACATCAATTATGGGCACGGGAGAGACTAACGTTTTAGACGTCTCAAATGTTTAAAAAGCTTAAAGAATAAAGGTTTGTAATTATATAGTTGTTACAGACAGCCTACCCACATAATTACCAAGTTAATTCAAAAATACAAAAAAACCATGATTGCTATAAATCATTTCGGGAACCAAAAATCAAAATAAAATCTGCGAAAAATTCCGAAAAGATAGTTTTATTTAAGATATGGTGAGTTTAGAATGTTTATATTATTAATCTGATAAGCAGAAAATGAACAATAAAATGTTGAAAGTAACGACCTTTTTTTAATACTTTTTTAAAACATTTGTACAAATCTTTTTATTTATTTTAATTTTTATCCTAATGATTCGTACTTTAGCTTAAGTTAAATTATAAGCAATTTGTTAAGAGTGCTAACCTTTAACGACAAAAATATTCCATTAATTACTCTACAGTGATACGTGATGACGAACCGCTAATGGAAACATATGAAGCTGAGCGCTTGGTGTCAGAAAATTTAATACAATTAGAAGAGGACTTCCAGAAGCTAGGCATCAGCCAAGAGAAGCCCACTACGAAAGTTCCAGATTCTGAGCCCGTAGACGACTCACCTATTTACTTCCGGTAAGTCTAAAGTTATAAAATACCATATAAATATTATAAATACGAAAGTTTCGATGAATGGATGCTTGTTACTCAATCACGTCAGAACGGCAGAACAGATCTAGATGAAATTTGGCTCAGAGATCATAGTTTGGAATAGCACATAGGTTAATTTTTATCCCGTAAAAATGTACGTTTCCCGATGGCTATTCATACTAACAGTTAATACTTAATTTGCTTTAGTTAAAAAATAAATTAAAGTAAATATAATATTGATAGCTAACAACAAGTAGTTTGACGGCAAGAGCTGAACTGAGTCTTAATTAGCAACAAATGTGCTGGTGCGGGTCGAGAAATTAGTCAAGTTGAAAAATAAATAACACATTACAATTCCAATACAAAATCTCTGGAGGAATTGCATTTTAACAGCTTATAAAATATATGTCAATTACATCGATTTCTAAATTATATTGAAAGTAAATATTTTACCTTTCACAAGTAAACATTCCACCCCTAAGGATAGAATATTTCTATCCTTAGGGGTGGAATGTTTTCAAATACGTTAAGGAATTATAAAGTCAAGGATTATCAAAATCGTTTTACAAAAGGCGTAGATGAAGCGGAACCAACAAACAACATAAATCCCAATTAAGAAGTCAGTCTTCTTAGAAGACATAACACTTCGTCTAATCGCTTCTACTGGTGAAAAAAGACCTGGCTGGCTCTCCTGACAATATAATTGGCGGCGTAATACTGTTAGTGTTCTTGCCATAATTCCACTCGAACATGACTTGTACTGTAATTAAGAATTTTTGTAATTTCAATATATTTCCTAATTCATAAAATAATTTAATATATAGTTTTGAGTCTACTTTTAATTTTAATTCACAGACGAGTAGTATTCTCCCCCGAAGTGCCAATCCGGCTGGACTACGTAGGCAAGCGCGTGGACCTGTCGGCCGGGCCCGTCGCCGGCCTACTCATGGGGCTCGGACACCTTAACTGCTCGGAACTCACGCTTAAAAGACTGGATTATAAGTGAGTATTGTTGAAGTGAAAACTTCTATTGGCAGATTTAGATGGGCAGTAAATTCATGTAAGTCGTCATCGACATGGTCCCGTGACGTATTAACTGTTAACGCTAACACTCAGAGTGCCGATAGATGTCGAAACCAGATGAATGTGAACAGTTTTAATTTACAAATTTTAATTTAATATGAAACAATTAATTTGAATATCCAAAAATAACAACTGTTTGTTTATAGTTTTGTGTTTTCACTTCTGTCGGCAGTCCTCATGACTGTTTTTTTTATAATAATCACTTACCCTGGCTTCATTTGCCTAAATATACAAATATCGGTAGCTTATTTTCTCAAAATCCATAGACTATATAATCTTTTTAGATAATTTCTCTTTCTATTGATGAAAACCACATGTAAATCCGTACAGTAAATAGTAAGATTAGCCCAAACAAACACAGCTTATGATCTACGCGGTGGGAGAATCTAATTAATAATAATATGTCTTCAGATTACTTTGCAATTTCCAGTCCGTACTGCTTCACGCTTATTAATACATTCGTAGAAACTCTCCAAATTCAAATTCAAAATATTTTATTGAGCCTTAAATTATTACAATTTTTTACTGAACTTCATGAGTCTACTACCTCTGATGAGTCACTCCCGTGACCATGATTGCTGTAAAGCAATAATGTCAAATGTAATAAACGTCAGGAACCACAAAGCAATGTTTTGATATGCCAAGATAGCAGTTAACCAACTTCACAGTCAATATATATGCACGTACACACAGTGAGTGTATGTGTGTGTGTATGCATGCGCATTTGTCTATGCTAATATTATAAAAGGGCAAAGTTTGTTTGTTTGTTTCTAATCTCAGGAACTACTAATCCGATTTGAAAAATTATGTTTGTATTAGATAACCCGTTTATTGCGGAAGGCTATATATCATCCCGGAAAAAAGTACGGTTCCCGTGGGATAGATTTGTTTTGTCTAGGGACGAACCGGAAGCGAAGCGAGGACGAGTCGCTAAGTATGATATGAAAATATTGTAAATATAAGTATAACATTTACCAGATTGGGTCTCCTGGGGCTGGAGAAGCTGGTGCAGTGGGCGCTGCACGAGTGGCTGTCGGACATCAAGCGGCACCAGCTGCCGGGCCTGCTCAGTGGCATCGGGCCCATGCACTCGCTTTTGCAAATCAGTGAGTTATTATTAACATTTTCTAACAGTTTTGTTGATATGAAATGTGATTTAAAACAGTTTGTTTTAGATGGAACGTGCCTTTTACTTATGTCATCAACTCATTTAAAGTTAATATAAAAAATAAAGATTTTTATTCAAGACTACAATATTAGTTCAAGTTAGGCTGTTTTTATAATTCGCTTTCATTACTCTTAAATTTATTATTTAATCCAATAAGTTTAATTTTAAAGTCATCAGCGATCTGCCTGTGATCGTCCCGTCAAAATAGGTCCAACCGTTTCTGAGATAATCCGGAACAAACAGACAGACCATACAGACAGAGTATATACTTTCGTATGCAGTCAGTAAAAAGCTGTTATTTTGACATTACAAACAGAAACTTCAATTAAATTTATTTGTATATATGAAACCTGTGTTATGTAACGGCAGTAACGGGCATCCGCGACCTGGTGTGGCTGCCGGTGGAGCAGTGGCGGCGCGACGGCCGCCTCGTGCACGGCCTGCGCCGCGGCGCCGCCTCCTTCACCGCGCGCACCGCCGTCGCCGCGCTCGACATCACGGCGCGCCTGCTGCATCTCATACAGGTTACATTTATATTACACTTACAACGAATATTTGGCTTCTTTTATCCTATTCGGCCTGTAGCGTTCATCGAAACACAATACCACGTAAATTTCTAGTTGATAATAAATAAATATATTATAAAAATAAAAAGCCCGGCTGCATAAAAGCTAACTAAAAAGATGAAAACAAGTTCATGAAGGAATATAGTATTATGCAGTTGGAGGCATACACGTTTCATACTTGCCGCGAAATGTACATACTCGTTTGTATGACCGAATACTTTTAATTTATATTCGACAATTCGGCCAGAAAGCTCACAGAATATTCGGTATACGGCGTATGGCCGAATATATATAGTATTTGTTGCAAGTCTTCTATTTATATGTGTATGTTTTGTTTATTCATCAATTATTTTGTATATACACCTTGTTCCAAAACTCAACGTCAAGCGAACACGGAGCGATAGGCTAGGTTATACCAATTCTGGCAAAAATAGTAAAAAAAATCCTAGTTACTTGGTTATGTGATTATAGGAATTATTTTAAAAATGTTATAAATCAACACTAGATCACATCTTTAGGTACCGTTATCACAAATTTCCCAATTTTGCTGAGTTTTTTTGCTTTAATGTAATCCTAAATAACTATGATATTGATTGCAGTCACAAATTCTATATATTGACAGTTTAATAAAAAAATTAAGTTTTATTGAGTGATGGCTATAAAAAAATTTGTCAGTTAAGTTTGACACTTTATCTTTAAAAAAAATATACTATACTACCCTAGGCAATTTATTTAAAAAATGGCTCATTCAATCAAGATATCAAAATGGTACAACACTTGCTACTTATTTTTCCATACAAAATATAATTACTTATTGACTTACAAAAGGACCTAATTTCAGAAAAACTTTTACCTGAATACTAAATAGTTACCTTTTGTGTGCAAAAAGATTCGCATCACCATAGTGTAAAAGAGACAGGCATATGTGATAGCGAGATAGAGAGTGACGCTGTTCGAAGTGCATTAGAGTGAGTCAGACTGACATTATATTTTAGAGAGAGCGAGACGGATAGTGACTCCAATAGATAACAGTCAATAATGATTCTTAGTTATTATCATTCAGTACGCTTCGTTCCTTCGTTTACTGCCCATTTTATATATGTTGTGTTATTATCCTGGACTTGATACTGCATCTGTGTGAATTTGGCTGTGTTTCCCTGGACTCATTAACATGCCGTATGTGTACACAGCGAAAGAATATGCCAATATGCATTTTATCTACGGTGAATGCCGTTGTAATGCCTCTGCTGCAGCCAGATTGTACCGCGAAAGATACCCAAATGCGGCCCGTCACCCAGATTACCGCGTGTTCATCCATGTACACCTGTCATATTCGCAAGGACGATTGCCTAGTGCTTGTACGGGAGTTGGGAGACCACGAGGTTATGAGATTTATCAGAATCAGTTATAATGAATGTGTGAATTTTTTTTAAGTTTAGTTCTTCTTCCATCCTAATTTAAATCCCTCTTAATGCTTGATTTCCGGGATAAAAAGTATCCTATGTCCTTCCCAGGGTCTCAAACTATCTTCTTACCAAATTTCATCTAAATCTGTTCAGTAGACCCAGACATTACCCCCTACAACCTCATAAAGTCACAAACTTTACCTCTTTATAATATTAGTATAGATTTTAATTATTTATTGTAACTAACAAATAATGTAAAAAACGTCTCTCAGGCGACAGCAGAGACAGCATTCGACATGCTGACGCCGACGCCCACGCCGGCGCTGGCGGGCGCCCGGCGCGCGCGCCGCCGCCGCGACCCCGCGCGCCAGCCCGCGGACATACGCGAGGGCGTGGCCAGCGCATACAACACAGTGCGAGAGGTAACCTATTGTCTTATTTTGTTTTATTGGGAAAACCATCAAAGGGGAATGCGCTTAATTTTTAATCAATGAACAGAGGACTAGAGAGTCTTACTAAAATTGCGGGGTAATAGGGTGTCGCCAGCGTGTACAACATTGTGCGAGATAACTTGCCGGCTTTTTTTCTAACGGTTGTGCGCTAGTGCTTTTTTTTATAATGGCTTATAGTGAGCCCCTATACGAGATCTCGATTGTAACGATTTGAAGCCTCATGGCAAAAAACAAGAAAATTGAATTATTGATTAAATTAGAAAGTATATATTTTTGAAGAATTTAAATTTCATATAATCATCAATACCTACATTTTCATATATTATGTAACATCATATTTTAATTATATATCTAAAATATTTATTGACCTTACGCTATTACATAATCCATATTCTAGAAACGTAATATGTAATACCCAAAATAAAATTATTTACATCATATTTAAATACTTGTTATTAACTCAAACTTTTTTTTAATTAGAAAACACATTTTTCAACTATGTCACGCATATGCCTATGTTTTTTTATAAATATATACTTACATATTCTCTTAACATAATTCCTAAGAGAAATATATATCTTTTTCAGTTTTTTAAAACCCTATATACTAACATATTGTATGAACACAATTCGCAGGGGCTAACAGAGACAGCGGCGACGTTCCGCAGCGCGGCGCGGCGCAACCGCGGCGCCGTGCTGCGCCAGCTGCCGGGCGCGGCCGTGGCGCCGCTGGCGCTGGCGGCGGCGGGCGCGGCCGACGTGCTGGGCGGCGTGCGCGCGCACCTCGCGCCGCACCTGCGCCGCGACCACGCCGACAAGTGGCGGCGGATTGACGGTGCGTCCCGTACGTGCGCTGCAGCGCTGCCGGATAACACTCGTTGATTAACCCGACCAATAAACCACTAAGTACTCGGTTCATCCCGCCGGCGCCAATCGTGAGCAGAATACCCAAAATAGGTTTTTTTAAGTAATTTATTTATGTTTCATATAGAATAAAAGGAAATACTAATGTTAGAAAAAGAAGTCATTGTAAGCAGTTCTCAATTAAATAGCTTTAAATTATTAAATCAAACATAAAAATATGTACTTAATCAAATTAATCAACTAAACTAAAATACCTGCTTTGACCCCGCTCAATGAAAATACCCGTCATCAAAAATTGCCTAAAATTTTTCGAGTTTCGCTTTTCGGGTAATTTACCCGCCAATTGGCAGCGCTGGTGAGCTATGAACTGTGAGCGACACATGTCTGGTTGTTTTTTTAATACAAGTGGCGCTAGCTGGATGCTACGCGAGTGAGCGATGTTTGAAATGATATATGAAACGTCTAACGCGGCGAGTTAAACAGGCTCTTGGCTCGGCGATTCGCTCTTCTCTCTCACACCGCGAGGAACTCGTATTTTTTTAAATAAAGATTTTTTCTTTAAAAAAAATTGGAATATTTTGTTTTTTTATTATATCATATTTACTGCCTTTAAAAACCATCTGTCATACGTATTTTCTATACAAAATAGTTTCGATGTTTCACATCTGCCATGTGTCCCGCGACGACTTTAATTAACTGTACGGTTCCCGTGGGATAGATTTGATTTTGTCTAGGGACGAACCCGAAGCGACGCTAGGGTGAGTCACTGGTAGCCCCACCAAGTATTTTTAGTGAATGTCTTTTCTTGTTTCAGATCCTTCAGAATGAGAACATGAAGATATCATCGATTAGATCTCTTTTTAAATATTATAACCATACTCAATTACAATGACGAGCCAAATACTGCGAAATGAACTTACAAGACAAAACATAATGAAAAATATAGGATGAAAATTTCAAGCAAATGTTCAAATATATTTTTATACTAAATACAAAGTTATTTAAGAAACTCAAGTCATATCACTGTAAATTAAGCAGTACCAGTACCTTTGCTTCGTTGTGTTTTGTGAAGGCTTGTTTAATTAGTTCATATTAAAATGGTGCTTGATTTTCTAAACAAATCGGACTGGCATTTTGGAGCATTTAATTGCTTATATTTCCTAGGTATAAATATAGGTGTAAATATTTTTTAATAATTTTAATTAAAATTGGAATGATAGTGGGTGCCATGACAAAAATACAAAAGTAATATTAAAAATATTATTATTTTTTTCTATTACATTAAATGTAAACAAACATAAGGTTTTATTGTTTTAACAGCTATGTATAATAACATTTATTTATGTAAAGCTAGCAAAAGTACCTTCTACAAGTGATATTGTATAGGCTAGTGAAGTAAAAGGTTAAAAATTATGAATTAAAAATTGTATTCCTTTTATGATAAAACTATAAATAAATAAAAGATAATTCAATAATAAACATATTTTTCATTTTACAAATTCAAATAAAGTTTTATTCAAAAAAAGTGATGAATAGTATACAATATGTACATATGTATGTATTCAGCCCTTTTTTTAACGTCCCACTGCTGGGCACAGGCCTCGCTTCAATACGAGGGGGGTCAGGCCATAGTCCACCACGCTGACCAAGTAGGTTGGCGGATTTCACGTATTTTGAAAACTTGCTAGGTTCTCTCAAATATACAGATTTCCTCACGATGTTTTCCTTCACCGTTAAGACAAGTGACAATCATGTTGGAAATGATTCGCACATGAAAATATCAGAGGTGCGAGACCCGGGATTTGAACCCGCTTCACTCGGTTTCCCGGCGCGTTACCACTGGACTACCACTGCCTTTGCAATATAAATATCACAATATATCACCATGTATGTAATAACACATTAGAATATATATTATTCTTATCATGAAGAATAAAAAGATATTTTCATTATTTATACTACTTTTCTTCCATTTTCGTTCCGTCGTTTTTTCCACGATGCTAGAGCCGTTATTTTCGAATAACGAATTATAAAATTACATGACATTCTAAAGATTTTATCCTTACATTACACCCTATCATTTAATTTAATAAAAGTCGGCTTTCGGCTCAGATAAACTTAAAAAATAATAATAATGCAGTTATTCCTATTTTTTACAAATACAAAAATATTTCCTACTAGATATGTTAAATATTTGAGGTACTTTTCTTCCCTGTCCCGTTTGTTTGTTCCACCCTTTATATAATACAAATATGACTGGGCCTTTATACATAATATAAGCAAAGCTGCAAATGTTTCATTTATGTTTCACCAACTACATATAAGGTCATTTATAAATATACATATTAAGTTAAAATAAAACAATATATTTTGTAACACTTTTATTTTAATAATATACAATCAAAAATTATTCTACATCTAACTATATTTGAATTGAAAATATTGTTAAGAATCTTTTTCAACTTTTTCCTCAGGGTACTTGTCATTCAGGAAACTTTTTACTTCACCATACTCAGTTTTCAAGTTTAGACGTATCTTTTCATGGTTCCTATATTTTTCATATTTTTTAAGGAAGATTTCATAATGTGGCATTGTTTCATAAAATCTTGGGAATTTCTTTCTCTGTAGGATTACTTTATCATTCATCACATATTGAGTGAAGTCCAGGGTCTCGTCTTTAGATATCTCCTCTTTTGTTCTAACATATGAAGGACTGGCAACAACTGTAGGATAGTTCTCATTTTCTTCTCTGAATTCTACTAAATGTAATTTCTTTTCTTCAGCAAGTTGTTGGTGTGTTCTCTGAAAATACGATACATAACGATTTTGGAAAACTAATATCTTTCTGAATATTTTAAATTATTATTAACATCTCCAGGTAAACTTCTAAGAAATTAATTAAATTTCTAAGAAATCTATTGTTAACTGTAACACCAGCGTGTTCACGGTGGTGGAGGGATTAATGATGTATAACAAAAATGACTTATTCTTCTTTCATACCTGTTGCAAAAGTCCAATAAAGAAAGCTTTGACAATGTGCTGTAAATTATTGGAGCCTTCAAGCTTGGCTCTAAGATCCTTAATTCCTATTGCTTGACAAATCTCTTTGATAGCTCTGTGACACATTAAACCATAACCTTCATTTTTCTTTTGAACATATATTTTAGTTCTACCAAATGCTGTGAAGAAATCATGAAAAACTGAAAGCAAAAAAAATTTCATTTAAAACTTAGAAAAAAAATGCATTTTTGCACAATAACAATAAATATGTACCAGTATGTCCATTGTATATTTCAAAATTCATCAATTTCTTTCCAGCCCTATTCTTTGCCTTTCTAAGTGCTGCAGGTGCTTCCTTTGCTCTACCAATACCAAATCCTGCAAGGCCTTGGCCATTACCTGTGACCACCTTAAAAGAATACATTTTAGACAGAATATGGACACATAAAAATAAAGCTTAATATTTTGATTACAGAAATATTTTATTAATCCATACCATAGCTTGAAAATTTCTTGTACGACCCAAACTGCCTTTCATGATAAGAAGAGATCTAAGTTGAAGAACTTTAGTATCAAAACCAGTGAACTCCTCTGTATGAAAAGGAAATATATTTTACATAAAATATATTGTTACAAAAAGTTACTAAAAACAATCATGTTTTTTAACACAAACCATCTACAACAGCATCTGGTGGTCCAATGCTGCGACCTGGCATTCGAGAACCTGACCAACCCCTTTCAATTGGGCTTAATCTCATGCGACGAAATTTGGTCATTGAATCTCTTAATTTTATCAGTTTTTCCATTCTAAAACAAAAAATATTATGAAGGTATCTATTGATTTTCATATGATTTGTAAAACATAGGACTTGCTCAAAGTTATAATAAATTATTCAACTTATAATTTACATGTTTACCTTTCTGGATCATCTGGTAATCTTTGTTGTTTAAGCAGTTCTCTTCCTCTTATAACAGGTGCTGACAAGCCTGGCCATAACATGTTAATTTTTCCAATGCCAATCATTTGACCGCGATTTAAATCTCGAATCCGAATTCTTCCCGTACCTTTACCACGACCCTTTTTTGCTCCAGCATTACTTACAGATGTTACAGATTTCCATAATTTTTCTGCGGGCACTAAAATAAACATTTGGAAATATTTTATCCTTAAATATTTAGTTTTTAAACCTTTAACTTTTATTAATAACACTAACATTTATTAAAAAAATTAACACAAGCAATGGTAGCTGTACTAAAATTTTTTAGGTTATATTCATACTGATATTGCGATATATTGTTTATAAATAAATTTAGTGGTTTATTGACTACATTTCTGAGTGCTAATAACTTAGTAGCCATTATTATTTATGAAACGGAGATAATGATCTCTGCTTTAATGAAAATCTCTAACAAATCACAATACTATTTAGTATGTCCATTGTCCATTGATTACATTTATTTGATAATTGACATTTGACATTAAACATTTGACAATGACACTTCAAATTACATTCAGGGCTACCAGTAATAAAAATCAGTCAGAGTACAATATACATCATCTATTTTACAATTATATTTTGTATAAATTACATACATTTCTCTAGATTTAGTAATAATATAAAATAAATATGTCGTGACAAAGAAATATTAATATTTTTTTATTCAGGATTTTTTCTATTTTGGACAATAATATTTTAGTTGTAACTTGTATCTATAATTATGTTGATTGTTGACAATGACAAATGACATTTCATTTACGTGGCTGACAGATTGAAATTGCCGATATTGAGATTTTAGATTAAATTATCACATCATAGTGTGATAAAAGCAAATAAATGCATATTACATATTGTTTATAGTACTTAGATTGAGGATATAAATTATTAAATAATGGGTCTTTGTAAGTGCCCAAAAAGGAGAGTGACAAACCAATTCTGTTTTGAACATAGAGTAAATGTTTGTGAATATTGTATGGTAACCAATCATCCTAAGGTAATTAACTCCTAAAATCACTTTAAAAGTATTTATTTAAACTATATTTTATAATAAATAAAATTTGTATGTTTTAGTGTATTATACAATCATATCTTCAGTGGTTACAAGACAGTGATTATAATCCGATTTGTGAAATATGTACGAATAGTTTAGCAGACGGGGAATGTATACGACTTACATGTTATCGTGAGTGATTTCCTGTTGTTACCAATAAATATGTTTTAACTATGAAGGTATTATCTCATACTACTTAAAAATGTTAACCTTTTAGATGTATTTCACTGGGAGTGCGCAGAATCTCGATATCGCGTATTGCCTCGCACGACAGCCCCTGCTGGATATCAATGTCCTTCTTGTGCATCCCCTGTTTTTCCACCTTCAAATCTTGTATCTCCAGTTGCTGATGTGCTAAGAGAAAAACTGGCTGGTGTCAATTGGGCTAGGGCTGGTTTAGGATTACCCTTGGTTAGTGCATAATTATTTTATAACTTCCACACAAACACACAGAAAATATTTAATTCAATAATTAATTTAAATTATTACTTTCTAATCTTAAGAATAAATAATAAATGTCATTTTAACTTTATATAGCTTTCTGAAGACCAAGATTTAAAAGGTGCAGCTGGAAGACGTAGCCAATCTCCTAATCACAATCAATACTTTACAAATATAATGGATAATCAAAGAGGGACACCTGTTGGGGCCAGTGATGATGAGTCCTTAAATCGATCAGCAGCAAGCACACCTCATTCCATAGTTCAAATACCTGATGAACCTGTCAATATATATGACAATACATCTCTTAAAAGGAATGATAGCTTACAAAGTAAGTTTGATTTGCTCAATATCAAGTTAATTTCAGTATTTGTACTATCATTTGTTGACATAATATAATGTCCTCATTTACTTTCCAGGCGGTCAAGCATCCAGAAAAGCATTCAAATCTATAGATCAAACACCATTACTAAATTTTGATCATGATGAAAATAAATACAAACAGAAATCTACTTTTGCATGGATAAGTAGGTGGTGGAAGTAAGTTAAAAAACAATTAATCAATAATAATTTTATATATTTAAATACAAGGCACAGTAACATTATTAAAAAATACTACCTTCTTTTGTTTTTTAGAAACACACTTCCATCATCTCGTGTAAGGAGAGCAGGTGGCATTCACAGAAGCTACTGGATCATGTTATTGGTGTTTGTAGCTATAATCGTTTTGCTGCTTCTAAGCCACAGAAATGTTGAGGATGATAACCCATTTGGTTCTATCCTTGATGATGACAGAAGAATATTACAAAAAAATTAACTATTCTATTTAATTCCAATGCTATATATTTATGAAATCAAGCAATTTTTAGTAATACATTTCTAATATTAAAATATGTTGTCTTAATGTACAATTATAAATAAAATATTTAACAGAGTTCATGTTTTTTGTCATTTTAAGTCATATTACTATATATAAAGATATATAAGGCAGTATACAAGTAAAAGCTTCAAAATAAAATATTACAGGTTTATAAAACTTTTGTGCATGTGCTTACTTCCTTGTCTAAGAACATTACTGAAAAAATATCATTGTAAAAATTAGGATAGTATTCACATGCTCTGCGACAATCAGGCATCCAATTAACTTCTAGTAATTTAGGTTGTATGGTTTTATTGTCATCACTCCAACTTAGCATAATATCAGCAGCATATAGAGCTCTAGATTGGGGGCTTTTGGCTATTCCACATGGTGCATCTTTGGCTGTGGCTGCAGTGAATAATTCTGCAAACATCTTGAAAATTGATTTCTCTATTTCATCCCAGTCATAATGTGGATATTGCTTACCCCAAGCTTCCTTAAAATCGGCACACAACAATCTAAATAATGTGACACCTTGACTATAATTCATGACAGTGAAATGCTGTTCATATTCTTCAAAGTTATCAAGTGCAAATGCTTTATTGGCAAATCTTAAAAAGAAATTGTTATAAATATAAACTTCAGTGGGATTCACAGACTTTAAAAGAATAACATAACGAATATCAAATTTTACTTGTCCAACATTAGGTCTCTCAAACAATACTGGATTTTCAATATATTTTTGGGCTATCTTGGGTCCAGACAAAGGTAGACGGCATAAGAAGTCTAAATTATCAGTTATATAAGTATCTAAACCTCTAGCAAGATTATATGGCTTACAAATCCAATGATTATCTAATACTTGTTTTTTGCGCTGCATATAATATGCAACTAATTGTGGCAATTCTGTTTTCATGTTAAAAGTTGTAGGCAACCATGTTGGTAGAATTTCAAATTGGTCTTTGCTACTACTTATATTTTTAGCTCTTCTTGCAATGATGGCTAAAAGATCTTTGATGGTAATAACATATTCAAAGGGAAATTGATTTACAAATTTGTTAGGTGAATTAACACTCAATTCTTTAAATTTTTTGAAGTGATTTATATACCATAGGACATCAGCATCATCTTCATTATCAACAATTTCAAATTCAGGGGCATTAAGATATTGATTAATAAATTCATATTCTGAATAAACTTTAAGAGTAGTAGACCTTACCCTGTTTTTTAATAACTCTAATTCAGGGAGAGACTCAACAATATGACCTTCTAAAAAATAATTTGCACCTGGCTCATCCTGATTAAAGTTATCATTAAAATTATCATAATGTTTCCAAGGTATAAGCATAGCTTCCCTTTGAAGGGGGTTTATATAACTACCTTCAACAAAATTCCTTGTAATAATATCACCTTCTTCAACATTTTCTATTGGAAACAATAATGTGTATGTAAGTTGCTCAGGAACATATATAAATGGAACAATACGAAAATTTGGATTGTCCGAGTGTGTTATTCCTGATCCTAACTCATCCATAACATACCAAACAGGTACCCTGTCTTCAACTGAAAATTCTTCACCTCCAACAGCATATGTATTTGCATATTTCCATACATACTTAGATACATCATTAATTTGATCTTCAGTCGTTTCAGATGTAACTTGCATAAGATTACACATTCTTTCTAATAGAGATGGCACATTTCTTAAGTTATTTTTAATGCTGTTGGCTTTAAAAGTCCAGGCGTGATCTATTAGGTAAATATGACTAGAATCTTTTCTATCTATATCAGTTACAGCTATAACACTCCATAAAGGGTCATATGGACTTTTTTCTTCCTCATCGTAGTCAATTTTTACCAGCTGAAACGCCGCACCAGAATCAAATATTTGATCTTTTAATTTCTTGCATAAAGTCGACCAAAAATATTCTGGCACACCTGAGAGTAAAAGTTGTGGCTTGTGCGCTGCCACAAATGCACTATAACTACATATTCCGTCCATTTTTCAAAGTTCAAGTTTAAAATTTAAACTGATTCAAAACCTTGGACTACCTAGTATCTACTTCGGCACGATCAAGCTTGACAGTTCAAACGATGGATGTTCAAACTTTAATTTGTCATCCATGGTTCAAACTTCAAGTTGACGATTCACGCTAGCCATTCGGATTCGGCGGATAAATGTCAAATACATCACAATTCACAGATGCTAAATCTCAATATTATAATGGAAAGAATGTTGCCAATATCCCTCGCGAGGTGTCGCGATCACTATGATCCTCAGTAAAGTGTAAAGCTCTATACCGTGGATGGTATTTTTTTTTCATTTAATTTAAAACTAGCGACTCACCCTTGCTTCGCGCAGGTTCGTCCCTAGGTTGCTCCCCCATAATTTCATTCCCATTTTCACTTCTTTAAGGGAAGATTTCCCGTATAAAAACTATCCTATGTCCTTCCTAGAGTCTCAAACTATCTTCTTACCAAATTTCATCTAAATTGGTTCAGTAGTTACGGAGCCTATTCGGCAAAAACAAACAAAAAAACTTATCTTAATTATATAAGTCAAGATTTAATTAAAATGATAAACTCTGCAGTGCCAGGATGCAAACAAAATGGATATCATTTGTTCATAAAAGACAAATAACTGAAGAAATCGTGGGCTAAAGCAATAAGACGACTAAAATTGGCCAAATCATAATCTTTAATACTATTTGTTTAATACTATAATTATTTAAGACTATTTGGACGCAATTTTACAGAAAGTAATTTAAAACTGTCAAATCATGTACAGGTGAATTTTTTATCTTATTTTTTGTACTTTTTTACTACTATTGGAACCTAAAAAAAATACATCAATATATATAAACTACAATAATTGTTTAAATTGCAGGTTTTAATTTATAACACCAAAAGTTAAAGAAATGCGGTGCTTTGTGTTTTCCCTTGGTCCAATGTTTTACTACCTGATGCAGCTGCTAGGGAAAACTACGAAAAAGAAATCTGAAAAGGGAGCTTTTCCTCAAGAATATTCAGATTGTAGTATAATGGTACTGATGTTTCAGAGAATGAACTATTTATCTTACTAATATTATATAATAACGTTTATTTATGGCAGCGCGTGAGGCGCAAGCGGCGGCTGGTGACAATAGGGAACGGAGCTGGTTCTAAAAAAATCAAGCAGTTCGATCGACGTTAAATAATCCATTCTACCATCGATCGATCGGTGTGGTAAAAAAATGTTGATCGAAGTCGATTAATCCATTCCACCACCGATCGACCGATTGGTGTGATAACACCTTTAAAATTCTTTTACGTTACTCAAAAATGTTATTTAATATCCTTGCAAACTTGCTGAAAGGAAATAAAATTATGAAAATGTTCAGTAAGAGGGTAAAAGAAAAAAAAATAAGTAAAGACAATGTATTTTCTCAGCATTAATATATGCTTACAACCATTTAAGAGAAACATAGATATATCTTAACTCTATTTAACTTAATTATAGATCACATTTTTTTTAAAATAAAAAATAAACTATACAAAAAAAACTGAAGTCTTTCCTACAACTTGATAACATATGTAGAGTCAAATTTAGGTGAAAAACAAGGTATGATAGGTTTGAAATGTACATAAGATAAATAGTAAAGGAGCCCACCCACAAGGGGACTTTGTGATTTACACAAGCGCCGCTTATTACACGCGGCACTCGTGTAGTGTACTTCCACCATTTATTAAGGTGTAAGTGCAAGAACAGCCTAAACACATTTTTTTTGTTTTTCGACTGAAATACTGTCTGTACTGAAGACTTAAACACACGAAAAAACCTTTAAAACTTACGTTAGCGCTAAATGAAACACTAGAAATAAGTTTTGAAATATATGAAAACACTAGCGACTTACGTTCGCTCGCTCGAGTGCGTCCTTGTGTAGTTTTTAAATAGATATAAATAGTTATTAGCCAGCGTTAGCCATGTGGATTTAAATTTTCGTGAATTTTCCCGATGTTTTAATAGTTATTCTACTATAACATTTGGATTTGTTCCCCCGAAGGATGGAGGTAAAGGTGGAGGTTTCTCCTCCATAAAGTTTATGCCCACCACAGCTTAATCTGAGGGTTTGAAGTATTTTTTTTGCCTTATAAAAATAAGTTTTTAAATATTCTGATCGACTGCCCTAGACGCGCGACCTTATACAGAGGAGTTATATATGGTCGAGGTACTCAACAGAGTGCAAGGTATCCCCCTTATGTTGATCTACCGCACTTAAGTAAATTAAAAAATACCGTCTTGGGCTCTCCTACTAAAAGAAAAATAGAAGTGTTGCTCTTATTAATAGTATTATCTCTCTTAAATATGACCGTTTTAGAAATATAACTTAGCATTGTATTTTAGAATTAAATATACACATTCACATACTAAAGGGTAGTTCACTATAAAATTTTGAGTAAATAAAAAAAACGATAGCAATAAGCAAAAAAATAGTATATGAACAATATAAGAAAATATGGCGACTCGCTGAAGCCTCACATATATACATATAATAAAACTTTTAGAAGTCAAAATAGCTTAACACACATTTAGTCGTTGATAGTCGCCATTTAGAGTAAAACAATTAGCATATCATGGAACACAATTAAAATATCATTAATATATGATTAATTCAGTTCAGTTGGAGTCTGATTCCATATGATTCCGGTAGTTTCGACGGGCTTTTTTGACGCGTTGCCGAAATTTGAAGGTTTGGTATTCAGGGTCATCGGAGACGTCATCTGCGGGAGGCTGGGAAGCTCTTGTGCTGCTCCCTGCAACGGTGCCCACGCCACTGTCCGGGGTGCCCATATTGGGTGCGGGCCACAAACTGCTCTCAGTACTGCAGCTGCTTTCTAATTCACTTTCATTGGTCTCGTTCATGAGTCTTGCTACTGTTCTGTTATAGTGAACTTTTGGTGAGAGTCTGTCGGCAACTGTAGACATTCTGTCCATTGACTCCTTTGGTGGGGGCGATTCACTGGAATCGGAACGTTGTAGGCTGAGTCTACCATTACGTCTTACTCTTCTCAAATTCATACGCAGTCTGTGCTCTGGAGGGGGGGTCGAATTGCTTTCAGATTCCGGTGGCTCAACTCGCAAGGAGTCGCCCAATGAATCCCGTGATCCATTGATGGGTGTAGGGACGATACTAATCAAATTATTAGGAACACCATTGACGTTTTGATTTCTTGGCGATATAGGTCGACTGCCCACTGATTGGTCATCGTCCGAGTCGACCTCAGCTATCCGAAATAGCGCGGAATTGCGTTGGCCCCTGTATCCTGTAATTAAATGTAATTTTATTTTTGGTTTAGAAAAGAAATATTTGATATGTATTTTATAATTATGAAGAATTACCTGTACTTGTGCTAGGTAAAGCTAAATTTTCTTCAAAATTATCAAACTTGGAAAAATTATTGTTATCACTACTATCTTGAGCCATGTTTCCTAAAAACGACATAAAAGATTATTATATATAAGCACTCACTTATGCAAAATATTGGGAGTAAAAAAATTAACGTACCATTACTTCTTAAATTCATAACTCTTCTATAACTAGTGACTTTACTTTTCCTTTTATTACTCCTTGTGAGGTTTACTCTTCTTCTTAATGGTCGAATCATCTGAAATTAAGTGTATACGTTATATTAAAAAACGAGGTGGATTACATATTATGCTTTGCATAAGTAAGTGATAATAATAATTTTGGACGGGTTAGTTTAAACTGAAGACGGCTCTTGCTCTCTACGTGCTCTCCGCGGCACGAGGGTGTAAAGTCGTCAACTTTTAACTTCGGGCTATCACTGAGAAATTGTCAACGAAAAACTAAATAGTTAAACTTGGTCTGACCTGGGACTACAACCCAAAACCTGCGGATATATAGCCGTACATGTTAGCCACTAGACCACCGAGGCAGTTGAATGGATAGAATGAATGAATGGAATAGATCCTTAGTTTCCAAAGTGGTCCACGTGGATCCCCAAGGGGTCCACGGGAGACTCGACGGGGGCCTACGGGGGACGGAATCTTCACATTTTTTGTCGAGTTTTGGGAATATGGTAGAAATATAACTGCAGGGGGTCCACCAGAACTAGCTAAATTTTGAAAGAGGTGATTTAAAAAAAAGATATGATAAAAAAATGTTTACGAACCTCTGGACTAAAGATGAATGGAATGAATGAAGGAATCATACAAAAATCCTCTACACTCTTAAGGCTCACAGTGCCGTTAGCACGTGTTGCTCGGCAAAAGCTCTCTATAGAGCCTTTTAACGAGCTGCACGTACCGCTGGCGTCTGTACCGCCAGCAGGTGCCTGACGGCAGTGTGTAGAAGCCTTTAGAACATGGACACTAACCCTGCCCTCGGTCCTGTACAAGCAGTGCGCCGGCTCGTCCGAGTCGGTGCGCTCGCTGGAGGGCGCATCGGGGGCTGCGGGCGCGGGGGCCCGGGGGCCTCGGGGGCCGCGGAGGCCTCGCGCGCGCCGTGCCGGCCGCTTGCCTTTGCTCGGCTTAACCACGCTCGTGCAAGCCCTCGACTGCTTGCGCCTGGACCAGTCAAGTTTCGACCGACTTCAACAAAGGAGGTTTTTAAAACGAGTGTGTTAATAATATGGATTTTTGTGTTTTAAATTTAAGTGTTTGTTATGGGAATTGTGAACCGATTTGAATGATGCTTCTTTTTAATGAATAGGTCAGCTTAACTTCAGTCTTTAAGGGAAAATTTTATTTTAACATTTTAGTGTTTTTACAATTACATTAAATACATAATTATAAGGTTTATGTACAATGTACACATAATTTATTTTATCTATTGTGAATGAGGAAACAAAAACAAATAATCTAATCTAAACTCATATAACATATTGATGCTAATGTACAATCTAGTCAATAATAAAATGGTGTGATGTATTGATTAAAAAATAGGTCAATAGCGAAAAGTGTGATTATTTTAAAGGACGTACAACAAACCTACTAACGTTTACTGTTTTATATACAAAAAGCCGCAGTAAGTTGTGGGGTGCAGCATCAAAACAGTCTCAAAACTGTCGTGGAAGCGGTAAAGCGTGGTATTTCCTCACCTAAGAGAACCACGTTTCTGAGATCGCACACTCTTTGGATATCGCGAGGCGACTAGACGCGCTAGTCTGTTTGGGCATCTTTGATTCCGAGTGCCATTTGGTGTCGCTGGAAATAACAATATGGCAATTTTAATACACTTCAATTTATCCATTAGATAGATAAACATTACATCTTATCTCAATTACCTATCATCTAGATATTGAATTTTTAATTCACAGAAATAAATAAACTTTGTAATAAAGGTTAAATATAAATATAGGTAGGAATCCTACTTTTCGTTTAACAAGAGAAATTTAAAAAATATATGTTTATTTAGAAACATAATACACCTGAAACTTTGGTTTTAAGGAGAGATTTTCTGACATATCGCCACTAACATACGATAATGGTGCGCAAGTGGTATTGTCTGAATTTTTACTTATTATCAAAGCCATACACTTTGTTTTTATTATATTTATTTATTTAACAACATCTTGCTTTTACAGAAAACGTAAACACACTTAAGACTATCTTTTCATCGGACTGTTATTATAAAATGTGTAATTTTGTATATGCGTGTTTGTTACTCTGTTACTATGTAAGGGCTGGAGAATTTGAATGAATGTACAGAATATAGTATATATGACGCGGAGTAATTAACAAGTCTACTGTGCACTATAAAGTGGAACAACTATATAGCACATATTCCATTTCTGCTACATTAAGATAGGGATGATTCTGTTGGGTTTTAGCGTACTGGCTTTTCTAAGCCACATTATCACACGCATGTAAGAAGATGGTAATTAGAACGCGCATTTCCCAATTTAAAAAAACGTGTGAAAAAAAAATTTACTCTCATATTTTTTTCCAAACGTGCCAAAAAGAAGTATAACTTTTAAAAAAATAATGAAATTACCCCGTTTTTGCGGCAAATGTAGGAAGTCTACAACAATCTGATCGCTGTCGCTGTCGTCGGACCGGCGCGCCGAGGCGGAGCTGGTGCCATCCAGCGAGTCCGTCTCCTCCGCGAGGCACTCTAGCTCGCGCTGCACCAGCGAGTCGAAGAACGCCATCATGCGAGGGTCCTCGCTGGTGGACTGCTCCGCGTAGTTGTGCGATAGGTACTGGAATACGTATATATGTACATGTGTAGTGGATATGTCTGTGTGCACCATAAATATATCATTTCATTATTCATAATATATGATTTCATTATTCATATCTTTTCCCACATTGTCAGCAAAACTATGTGACAATGAAAGGGATTATAAAACTATTTTATACTTTTAGATTAATGCGAGTAAAAGACTAATAATTTAAAGCTAACCTGTCCAGTGTGATGCACAAGTGACACATAGTCCTCATGGCTATATAGCTCTCTGGGGTTATCAGATCCTTGTGCTTCTTCTAACAACGTTCCACGCATTTTAGGATACTCCAGCGCCGACCAAATCTAGAATTAAAGATTGTGAATATTAAAAAATATTATTATAGAAAAGAATAAAAATTATACTCATAAAACTAGAAGAAATCTTTTATAACTTTTTCTATTTTCAGCCTATTTAATGTATAATAGTAAATTAAAAAAACATGGGTGCGTGTAACTTTTACGCGCGGTTGAAGTAAAACAGTAAAACTTCTTTGGCAAATATCACAACTAAAGTCAATTTGGGAACAAACAAAATTTTATCAAATTAAAACTAATCAATAATTAAATAAGGCATATTAGGCACATTTCAATCATATATTTATAAATTATCTATGGAAAGAATATATTTTATTTAGTACATATTTGTCAGACAATAACAATGGTTACCATGACAACATGGCAATGTATTCTATCTCATTCTCTCGCCGGCTTAATTCCGTGTATTTCTGTTTTTCTCTTTTTAGTTTCGCATTTCCGTTTCATCTAGTTTGAAATCACAACAATTCTAAAGAAGTTTGACTTCAATAAATCGTCCTGGGTTCGAGTCCCGGGTTGGGCCAAATTGTTTACTTCCTGTCACGGAATACTCATTAACTGGCGGGTAATGAATGCCTATAACCGAGATCGATTAGGAGGATATTATCATTATTAATTATAATTTAATGATTTTATTATACCTTTATAATTTTCTCCACTCCCGACGATGCGATAAGGCAATAATGCGAATTGTATCGC
This sequence comes from Brenthis daphne, assembly GCA_947093115.1. Classification (NCBI taxonomy): domain Eukaryota; kingdom Metazoa; phylum Arthropoda; class Insecta; order Lepidoptera; family Nymphalidae; genus Brenthis; species Brenthis daphne. The sequence goes on along the minus strand of OX352477.1, from coordinate 17,471,760 downwards.
ACCTGGTTCACAATAGACCTGTGTCCATACAACACTATATGAGGCGGCTTTACCACAGCACCTGTGATAGTATAAAAAGTATAAATAAAATCAAATTATATTATTGTACTAAATTATTAATTAATTTTAAAGAAAGTAATCAAGACTATGTCTAAAGCTACATTTATGTAGGATTCAGTAGCTGTTAAGGTCCAATTTCATGGAGAATCTTTCTCGCCTCTATTGTAAAAAAAGTTAAACAATTAAAATTGTACCGTATGTATTACTCCACACTCTACTTGAAAATGCACCTTCATTACAAACAATATGTGATAAAGGACTTTATCTTAAGTTGTAACTTTTGCGTACAAAGTTGTTATTACAGTTTTTACAAACAAGTCTTTTCAGTAAAAACAAAACATTCTACTTGTAAACCATTTGATACAAGTATTATTTTTCTCTTTGATATTACAGAATAAGTTGTCGTTTAGAATAATTATATATAATCTACTAAGCCCTCTGAGATCAAAACAGGGCATGATGTTAAAATCGTTTTAATCTCCTCATAGTTTGCAATTCTTACTTGATTTACACAAATGATTTTTTTATATCTCAAAAATTAATAAAAGGTAGGTAGGAAACCAGATATGTTGCAAATATAAAAATTACAGAAAATAGAATAAAGTCTGACAAAGTGTCCTACTTCATATTTATCTACATAATACAATTAATCCTAAGTGATACCTAACAAACGGACTCGAACGGCTAACAAAATCGTCTAACAAAAAAAATAAAGCGAATACAACTAACCAGATCCACCACCAGTATCCGGAATCTTCCACATGTACAGATTAAAATCATCCGAGCCAGACAACACAAACTGGTCGTTTCTGCCGGCAAAGCAGCAACTCTTCATTGTGCACGAGTTATAATAGTCTTGGTGGTAGAACTCGGCGACGGGTTCCGGAGATTGCACAGTGTATAGGACTGGGGCCAGGCGACGCCGCAGGGCGAGTATATGCGTGCCAGTCTGGTTGAAGCGTACGCTCATACTGTTTTGGCACGACCCATTGGTGCCAACGTAACGAATCACAGGGCTTGAATCAAAGAAAAACAACAATTTCTATTAAATCGACCATGTTTATTTTTACTGTGTGCTATACCTCCTTACGAGTATTGACGAGTGTTGTATCGTACCTGCTCCAATGAAATGCGTTTTGGTAAGCGCAACATTTGAGAATGGCTAAATCGAAAACTTGCTCGGAAAATTAGGGACGAAACTGATGGTGTCTTGTTTATAGGATTTTTGTATGAACTAAGCGATCGCAAACAAAGATCATGAGTGTCGGAAAGCATCATCGAAGTTAGTCAGTAAGGAGTACAGCCAAAATACACGGTTACCGTTTCTAAAAATCATAACATATTGCTAAATAACTATAACCTTCCCAAATAATGGCTATAAAATACAAAGATATATTCTTAATTGGACTGGTAATTCCAGAGACAAGCCCTTTAAAACATACAAACTAAGTTAATTCATATATTAATTTATTTAATGTATGTCTATATTAACTTCCTCAATAATCGAAAATAAATAAAAACTTAAAAAAATCAAATAAAACCGACTTCCAGACACTAAAATATAAAAAATAACTAAACGGGGGTTTTCATTTAGTATAGGTGGCTTATCAGATATTTTTGAAGTCGGTGCCAGCCGATGCAAAGCAAATCCATACATATAATAAAATTGTAACCAAGCCGAATCTGTATATTAAATATTTTTTGGAAAATTTTATTGAAATAAACATTATTATCGATACAGAGGCCGAATCTAGTTTTTAGAATTTTTGTCTGTCTGTCTGTCTGTTACCGCATCACAGAAGAACGACTAGAGGGATAGCTGGTTATCCGGGTCAACATATAGAATACTTTTTACTGCAGAAAAAATATCATCTCAGAGAAATCTACACTAAACGTTAAAACGTAAGACGGGACGAACCCGAGCGGAGCCAATGTAAGTTGCTAGTTTATTATAATTTTGAACATATTTTTAAACATCATGGCTAAGAAGCAAAAGATCACTTGCTAGCACAGAGTTTGATGTTATTGATGACCAATTTTATTCATGCACAATTTACAGTAACTTTTCTCATAATAATTGTAGCTTTGACAAACAGAACAATAATTAAATTAAAAATAACATATAAATGTACAATTGTTTAGTGGGTTTGTGAGGTCTCATTAAAAACATGCTGGTTTTAGAAACAAAATAGGGCAATGCGGGTCATAAACGTCGGAGCTCGCGACTGTTTTTTATATATGCATTTTAAATATGTATACCATTTTCTTATACAGTAAACGAAAACATTGTGCGGAAACTTACACGTCTCAAAGAATACAACTATTTTTAAAGACAATAATGTGACCTCTTCCTATAAAGCGAAGTCAGGAACCCAGCAGTAGAACATAGGTAATTTCTTTACCTTTTTTTAATTAATCATTTCTTGTGTAAATATATATTTATACAAGAAATGATTAATCTATACAATATATTATGTAAAAAAAAAGTTATTGACGCTGCAACAGTAGGGTTATGCTATTATTTTTAAATAGTATTACTCACTGCTTGGGAGATCGGAGGTCCCACAGTGCTACACCGTCCCTAGCATTAGCCGACACTAGCATGCCCACTTGCTGGGGATGGAACATAACACCATGGAACGCTTTGCGGCTGCGAGATATCACTAGTGATTCTAAAAAATAAAGATTTTTGGTAAAAAAATTGGTCAATTTCAAAGAAATGCGCTTTGGAATTGTGTAAAGAGTTCAAACATTTGCATAGTTTAGGTATTTAAATGTTATATGTTGAAAAAATAATTTCTATTTATAATTTTATTAAATTAATTTTTTTTTTATATATATTTTATGCTTACAGCCTGTGCTTTATGTTTAATTGATGATTTGATTCACGTAAATCCTTTGAATATTGCAATATGATATCTAAGAGAAGAACAAATATTTCTAAAGAGGTCTTTATAACATTCTCCAGGTAAAAATATTTAACCTACAATTTTATGTAAAAATGTAGATAAATTTTAAAATGTGGTTATATTTTTTATTTACCATGAACAGATTGTCTTGTATCAAACAACAGTAATCTGCCATCATTGCCGGCAGTGGAGACAACACATTCATTAAATGGATCTATACTTAAACTGCACACTGCCTTCTGATGTCGTAGCACCTCCAATGGCCTTTTACTCTCTAGATCATGGACTATAACCTGTACAAAATAATCATTGTTAATATTAAAATACAATATTTATCACACCTCCCATGCATTTAGATAATAAGTAAAAAATATACTGAATTAGATCACATAAATGCAGTCAAATATTTCCTACTAGGTATTAAAAGTATCTTACAGCACGAAAAAAAATAGTTAATAATAAATGATAATTGTTTATAGTCTTCATGCTACTTACAATATCATCATTTCCTCCAGAATATATCTTTTGACTATCAGAAGTAATACCCAAACAAAATATGTTTGATTGATGTAAAGCTTTCATAGGTTCGGGCTTGCCATGATCAAGAATGGCTTGTCCAAACTGCCACACCATAATTCTCCTATCATCTCCACCTTAAATTTTAAAAAGATATATTTAAGCCTTTTATAACTAAAGAATTTACTTTAAAATGTTATATGTACTTAAATAGTTAACATTTTAGAATCTATTTATTTTTACATAATAAATATTATCAATTATCTATAGTTTATAATCATAAAAATTTGTTGTAAATTAAAATGTAATATAATCAATATCTAATAAAATCTTCTCTGAATGAAATGTTGACTTTATGCATACTGTACCTATATAAAGTTCATTATAATTAGTTTTACCTATATTACATTATTCACGAACTACCAGTTGTTATCATATGATAAAAAAATAAATACACGTTTTAATAATACAAAATTGTTATTAGAAAAGTTATAATTCTCTGGTTAGAAAACAGGAATTTTACATTTCTTAGTATTACGAAAATTATGTAAAAAATTGAGTCATATATTAGGTATTACCTGATACGAGTAATTCGCCATTGCTAGAAAATTCAATTGCATTAACACATCCAAAATGACAAACTAAATCACGACGGTAAAGATTCTTAGCAGCGTCGAGACGTTTATTATATAACTGTGATTTAAGATCATGCAAGAGTCCATATTCTCTCTTTGTAATATAAGGTAACGAACTTGCTATATTCGCCATTTTTAAAGCGAATCCACCATTTTCCGAAGAATAGAATATACTTGACGATCAGCTGTACTTTATTTTTAAAAACATCTTACGTTCCATTTCACGCAAACACTTAAAATACATTATACATAATCTATCGAAACTCTAAGCATTATTTTTTCATTAACAGAAAATTGTTTATATATTTTACCTCAAAATTCTCTCATAACAGCTAATAATTAATTTTCAAAAATATCAACTACTTTTTAGTTTCTTTTATACTTATCTATACTGATAGTTCTAATAAAATCCTGAGTTGAATCTGTACATTAAATACTTTTTGAAAAATCTCATTGAAATAGACTTTATTATCGATACAGAGGCCAAATTTATAGTTTTTAGAATTGTTGTCTGTCTGTCTGGGAACGCATCACGAGGAAACCACTGCAAAGGTTTTGATAAAATTTGGTATGTTGATAGCTGCATATCCGGGTCAACATATAGGATACTTTTTACTGTGGGAAAATATTAAATCTCTGAGAAATCTACATTAAACGTTAAAACGTAACTAGGGACGATCTTGAGCGAGGGGAAAGTGAGTCGTTAGTTCTGTAAATAAGTTTTGAAGTTCTATGATTAGAGCATGAGCGACAGCAACATCGCATCTTCAAGATAAAGTCTTGCTTTTTAAACATGAAATTACTTAATAATTTGATTAGTTATAAAATCAAACCGAACATTAAATAAGAAAAAAAAATCTCGCAGAATTACTAAAGATATATCTCTCAGACTCTCACTGAACTTATTACCGTTAGTATATACCGTTATATTGTGGAAGCATTATGTGTGTACTGTGTGATCATGACATTATGTGTGTGTGTTTGTGTAATCCTTTTACTCTTTTAGTTCAGAGGACAGTTTTACGTGGTTAACGAGGCGTGAAGATCATAATATATGAATTTCTTTTGCGTATTTCATACGCTCATTTAAATTCTAGAAATATTTGTAGCTAAATAATATATTTTATGGAATATTAAATAAAAATATGTTTTTCATTAAACATATCTTTGATGAAGCAATCTTAACTGAACTCATAGACATGTCTGTAGCTGAATTGCCACTGCACACTTAAATGTAATAAAAAAACAAGTTGAATTGAATTATTTAAAAAAATAATTTACAAAACAACTTTACGTGTATTTTATATGATAATAGAATAAGTGTGTATTGTTTAAGTACTAAAATCATTCTATTGTATCATCAAAAGAATAATTCATCTATTTTTTCAATAAGTAATAAAATAGCATATCTGAGCATTTTATTTATAGACAAATATATATGTTAGTCATAAAGGAATTAAAAAAATAATTATTCAATTCAAATGTCACGACTCACGTATATTGAAGAAGACATGAGAAAATAAAATTTAAAGTATATTTTTATGGCAATCAAATGGTAAGCAAGTCAATTTTAATGTCATCTGTCAAATTATATATGTCAAAAGTCAAAATCATGTCAAAATAAAAAACAGCAACACGTGTTGAAGAATTTCAAATTTATTTATTATTATTTTAAAAAATCGTGAGAAGTATTTTCTCATAAGATAAACTTCAGGTAAGTAGATAATGGTTGTAGCCGAAAAAATGACTAAACCAAAAGTCAAAGTGTCAGGTAAATTTATTATTTTATATAAAAGTATTCATATTTAATTTGCTTCTTAATAGACATCATCTCAGTAATATGTTTTAGTATCGGATTCCGATTCATCCCGTGGAGAAGCTGACGAATCTGTATACGAAAAGGAAATTTCCGACGAAGTAGACGATGAAAATAAAGAAAGTAATGATGAAGTTCAAGATGAAGATAACGAAAGTAATGATGAAGCAGATGATGATAATAAAGAAAGTGATGATGAAGATGAACTTATTATAAAGAATGAAGGTTGGGCAGATTCAATTGCAAAGATTCTTGGTTCAAGCAAACCTAAAAATAAAAAGACGTTAGTGTTATCTCGAGCTAAGAAACTAGCAGATGTTGTAAAGAAGGAAAAAGAAGAAAAACCAACATTCGAAGTTGTTGGTGAAGTGGAAGAATCTTCAGAAAAGAAACCAACAGTACCCCTTAAACAAAGTGATTCTATAACTGAACCCCCCACCAAAAAAAAGGTATTTTAATATATGAGGTTATTGTTTTATAAATGTCTTATTTTTTATTTATTTTTTATATTTCTTATAATTTACAGAAAATAGACAGATCATCAGTTAGAGTGAAACCAAATATACTTGAAAAAGATAGAGAAAGACTTTTAGCTAAAATAGCTACTAAAGGTGTTGTTCAATTGTTTAATGCTGTGAGAAACCAGCAGAAAACCTTTGAGAAAGAATTAAGCAAAGATGTACCAGAAGGAAAAAAGGAAAAAATCTTAAAGAAATTTGACAAGAGAGCTTTCTTAGATACACTTATGGGCCAATCTAAATCAATAGTTGTTGAGGAACAAACAAAACCCTTAAAAGATGAAATTAAAGCGGAAGAAAAGCCAAGATGGAATGCATTACGGTATTTATGATTACTTTTTTACAAATTTTTTTTATTCAGATTTATATAATAACTAGTGACTCACCCTCGCTCCATTCAGGTTTGTCCCTTGTTATGTTTTAATGTTTAGTATAGATTTTCCAGAGATGAGATATTTTCCCGCAGTAAAAAAGTATCCTATGTATAATATGTTGACCTGGATAACCAGCTATCATCCTACCAAATTTTATCAAAATCTGTGCAGTGGTTTTCTCGTGATTAATCCCCAGACAGACAGACAAAATTTCTAAAAATTATAGATTCGGCCTCTGTATCAATAATAATGACTATTTTAATAAGATTTTCCAAAAAATATTTTGTATATAGATTCGACATGGTTAGAATTTTATTATATGTATAGATTAATTGTATTCTCAAAAAAAAAGAGAAGAGACTAATAGTATTAATAACTCTTAAAGCACTTTAAGCATAAAATTCATTATACTTTCAGAGATGACTTCATGATGGGTGCAAAAATGAAAGATTGGGATAAAGAGTCAGTAGAAGAATAGCAGTCTTAAGTTATAATTAAGGATTTATTTTATATAATAAATATTCAAATGAAACATTTTCTTTTCATTTAATATGTAATGTATAATTATCACTATCAGCAGGTTGTTGAGAGATTTGTTTTGGTAGAGTGGAATAAATTTTCACAGGTAAATTCCATACCATAGTCTCAATAGGCACATTGAGGGGTGCATTCCAATCTTTGTCTTCTGCATTAGGGAATAGTTTTTCATTACTTGTCACAAACTCAAAGTGAAGGCGCCAACTCAGAGACACTACAAAAAAATTATAAAGTTTATTAATAATTTTGGTAATATTCAAGAAATATATCTTTATATATTTTACTTTGCATCTATAATCTACTTTTGAGTTTTATCCTAATAATGTCAATTATGTACCTTCATCACCATCAAAGGCTGGTGTAATATGTAAAGGTATTGGCAGAATAAGTTGTGAATGTGTAAGGCCTACAGTAACTTCATGATATCTTGCTACCGTCATTGATCGACTGCAGTTATCTTTGTTTACATTTTTTGCTGGTGATTGCTTCTTCATCACTTCTTCAGGCTGTAAGGATACTGATACCTGAGAGAAATATGCAATAAGTTAGTAAATGAATCTGTCTCTTTATTAAACATAATTTTTAATCTTAATTATGATAATATATGATATATATTATATGAGATATATAAACATATCTCAACTTAAAAACAAATATTGGGTAAATATTACAACAATTATCTTGGTTTCTAAATTTTTAACTAATAAATATTTCATAATTTATAAATAAATTACCTGCATACAAGTAACTGAACCAACTGAAAAATCAAAAGTACCAACAATATCTTCTCCCAATTTATATGCAGATTTAAATAAACAAAATCTACCAACTTTGCCTCTAGCATTAGTAATCATATATGAATTGGGACTTCTTCTAGCTGTAAGGTTCTAAAAAATATTACAAATGATTATTATTTATTGAAATATTATACTATAGATAGACATATAATAGTAAATTTGCAATAAAATATTGGGTATGTTTAAATACCATACCTGTAATACTTGTAAAGCCATAGTGAGAGGTGTTTCAACTTTTCTCTCTTCAGAAAAGGGATTAGTTGGTTGTAATTCTTCAGTAGTTTCATTTCCACATAGAACAGCTAAGTCTTGCATATTAATAATAGGGCTAATAGGCAAAACCCTAAAGGGTATCCTGACCATTTTTATATGAGAACCAACTTTTTGTGTTGCTATAGTTATTTTATAAGAATATTTAACAGCTGTCCCCCTGTATGAAGGTGGAGCTTCAATAGGTAGGGATTCTCTGTACCAAACTGAAATGAAACAGTTTTTTTCATTAATACACATAACCACAAGTGCCTCTTTCATTCGTTTCAATACACCTTTTTAATAAACTATTATATATAAAATACAGGAAACAATACAATAATTTGTTGCCATTAAGCTGATCTAAAGATATAGCCAGATGGTAAATAATTGAACCCCTCTATAGCTATTGCTAAAAGTTGGGTTTGTTTAATTAGTTTTGATAAGTCCCACACATGGTTGGATTAAATCATGGTTTTCTTGTCAGAAAAATATAACCACTGCCAAACTTAGTTTCAATCCATGAAGTAGTAAATACAACAAACAATTGAAACCGCTGGTGACATGCACCTGTATAACATAGTAAGTGAAGGGATGTATAGAATAGTATGAAGTATACTTCATACTATTCTATACATCCCTTCCATAAAAATATATTTTTTACTTACAAGTTTTGGTTTCTCCCAATGGTATAGTCAAGTCACAAAATAAAATCTTAGGTTTTGTGTGAAAAATAACATCACCGATATCACAAGATGTTACCTCCAAAGCTGTTGTTTTTTCGACTGCAGGAGTTTTATCTCCTGTATTTTTTGATGTTGAAAAAAAGCAATGTATCTGTGCTGAAGCCCATGCTAAATTTTCTAAGATGTCACTAAAATTTGTAAGAGTTAATTAGTATTAAAGGTCATGGTGATACATATAGTATAACTTATATTAAATATGCATATAAATAACAATATATGAAATACCTATGACTTTGAGAGTTTCTGTGCTCAGGCTGTGGTGTATGACAAAATGTGATACAGCATTCTAAAGCTTCACCAGCTAAATAAACTGTGCCAGTATTAAGTTTTGCAGAGAGTTCAATCATGTTTTTTAATGTAAAAACTGTTAATTTTATATAATCTTTTAGAGCTCTGCAGACATAGACATTGTGAATATATTAGTGTACCTATATAAAACATTAATATTAAAAAATTAATAACTTTGTTAACTTATTTGAAGCAAAACAGTTTATAGTATATTTTGATTTTTGACAATAACAAAGTAGTTCACTGTTCAGTCACCAGTGTTTACGTCATGTATGATGTAGCAATATACTCTATGGTTTACGTGTTTTATCTTAATTGTCTATGGTAATTATTTTTCACAATTTCTTTTTTTTTTCAATGAATACCCATTTTTTGGGCTAATGTCAATGATTACATGTATATTAATTAAAACTGATATTATAGATGTATTATACGTAATATGGAGTCTTCGGATTCATTTATCTTCTTTTTTAATAAAAATTGTATTTCTCATTAATAAATACTTGAATAAATATTTGGTCATGGTCAATAAATGTTTTCTATCATGGCTTAAACGACAGCTGGTTTTGACTTTGACTTCTTGACTTTGTTTGATTACGAAGCTTGTCAATCTCAAGAACTAATATTTTGGAAATTGGGATATCTAAATAAATTTATTGTGCTCAATATAATTACAGTTTCTCAATTGAAAGATTAAAAATCTGTTATAACATTAAATGTCTAACTATCAAGAAATTGTAAACTTAAATATTGGCGGAGCAAGGTACGATGTTTAGTAAATTTTATTTTTTGTGCATACCTAGTCTTCTTACGTTTTAATTGTGCAAGTATCATCAATTGTTTTTATTCTTATATTTTATATGAATGCCACACATGTCACTGATAAGAGAGTGTTGGTTTTATAACTCCCCTGGTATTTAACTTGATAAATTAGATGCATATTTTTAGATTCGCAACATCATGGCATACATTAACATGGGTTCCGGATACATTTTTCACTGCTCTCCTAAGTGGTCGAATACCTACAGTTCGGGATGAAACAGGAGCAATATTTATAGACAGAGACCCTAAATTATTTGGATTAATTTTAAATTTTCTAAGGACTAGAGATATAGACCTTAATAATGTTAATATAAGAGCGTTGCGACATGAATGTGATTACTTTGGTATTACTCCATTGAGTAGAAGGCTGGCACTTTGTGATGAGATGAATCATTCTTCTTGTGGAGATGTACTTTTTTATGGATATTTACCTCCTCCTTGTAAGTAATCCCTTACTTTGCTTGTCTGTTTTAAATAATTCTAACTAATACTTTTCTTATCTCTTTTGAATAATTGAAAAGTTACTGATTAACATAAAAATATTTCAATCATAGTTAATATCATGTAAATTCATATTATTGTCCATATTTCTCATTCTTTCTGTTCTCTGCTATTTTCTACTTTTATATATGTGTGTATTATTGTAAGTGATTATAAGTAAACCTAATAAATAAATATTAATTTTAGTGAATGGGCCTCTTCCAAGTAGTAGTACTGGTAGGAGTGGTAACAGTCTATCTAGAAAAAACTCTACAGCATCAAGTACAGATGTGGCAGCTAATAGGACACATTCAAGAAATTCTTCTTTAGATCTAAGGACTGTTGGCAGGATACCTTCACAAGACCAGTTGAGGTTTATAATGTTTACATATTAATAAATCTTAACTCTTGTAGTCTTCTTACCCTATGTGCATGACATTTTATAAATATGTCAATGAGACCATGATAAGAGTGCATTTAAAAGTCATTGTAGGACACAGTTCCTTTATGTGAGTACATAGTAATTCTTGACCAATCATCAATTATATAAAAATATTTAATTACTGACTGGTAATTAAAACCAATATTTTTATATAATTGTTGCCGTTACAAAATTTAAAGTACAAACGCAAAATATCTTGTGTTTTTTAGCCGATGTGGCAGAGGTCATTCAAGAGCAGCTTCATTAGGTAACACAGATAGTCATAAGGGAATGCGACCACCTGAAAGTAAGAAATATTTTAAATAATACATACATATTTTTTTTTACATTTAGCAACATGTATTGTTGTAATGTTTTTTTTTCAGTAAATACATGGCAAGAAAATATGAAAGTACAGATTATAAAAGCACACCATAATTGGATTGCAGTAGCATATACACACTTTGTTACTGGTTACAGGTATATATACATTATACATAATCTTTTATATTACCTTTACCTAAACATTTATAGATAGTATAAAGTTGCTTACCTTCACTAATTTGTCTACACTCAGATCACAAAAGAAAGAAAACTCAAAAAATAATAATAATTTAAAACTGATTAGTAAGCAATTACTTTTTTTTCTTCCAACAAATGAATTCCATAGGGTTTTATCACTACAAACCCTATGGAACACATGGATTCTGATCCAATTGCTGCATTGAAGACACAACTGATAGTATTCAGGTTTTGTAACATGAATCTCCTATAACAATAGTTTTTTTTTGTTTTTATTATTCTATAATACAATAGCGACTCACTCTCGCTTCGCTCGGGTTTGTTCTACGTTTTAATTTTAATATTATATACATAGGTATGATAAGTTTTGTATCCCTTACTTGAGAAATGATTGATTCCCCATAAAAAAAATCATCCCCTTTTCATTCCCTTAAGGAATGATTTCCTGGATTAAAACTATCCTGTGTCTCTCCCAGGGTTTTAAACTATCTCATACCTTACATCTAAATCGATTTAGCGGATTTTTAGTTTATCCATTACAAACAAACATGTAAATAAATATTTTTTTCTCTTTATAATATTAGTATATGTACATTATAAGTATAATAATTCCTATTGAAGGTAATATTTTTTGTAGATTGACCGATTCTTGTGGCTGGTATGTGGTTTTCCAATCACCAGTCCAAGATTCAGTGATAGAGCGAATAGCACTAAATGCAAAGACGGGTGGTGGAGCGACATCCAGCGGGAATAACTCTTCTGGAACTGATGTGATGCTGGGCATAGCGAGTGGACCACTCGTGAGATTGTGGGCTTTCTCTACACATACTGAACCAGTACGACGGACGTTAATAGGTAAGAATAGGTAAAACAAAATGTTACTTTAGGATTTTAATAGAAAAAGAGGATTCTTTGAATTCCGTTAAATCTGTTGCAAAACAGACAAGAAAAAAATAGTTTAAGACGTCTGGCAGATGTGAAGCATTGAAACTATTTTGTATAGGAAATATCCATGACAGGATGGTTTTTAAAGGTAGGAAATTTGACATATAAAACAAAATATTCAGATATAAAAAAAAACTTTATTTAAGAAATACAAGAGTATACAAGCGGTAAACGTTTCAAGTATACTATTGTCAGATAGAAACATAACGCAGCGAACACAGAGAAGCAACAAAGTGTATTACACGCACTTGCATATACAAGGGAGTGGAGAGCGGTGGTATAAAATGGGCATGATGGCACGACAGCGTCATGCCGTTTGCCGTCACGGCATACGAGTCGGTTTTACTGCTTAGACGCGCCAATAGATGTTTCACATCAATATTTAACTGGCCTTTTTACATGTAATGTATTATTAAATAAATATTAATAAATACATTTTGGAAACTAACATTTTTTCAACTAAATGATTTTTTTTTAAACTACATGTTTATTAGTACGAAGCGTTTAAACTTCCGACACAATATACACTCTACTATAGTAATTAATGTCAATCACTTTTGATTTAGTTATTAATATTGGCATGAATTGAAGGCATAAGTCAGAACTCTAGGAACGACCGACGTAGAATCGTATCGATACCCATGTTTTTCTTTAAAATCTTCTCCGTTGGAAAAAAAATAATGATAGTAATCATAAAATACTAAAAACCCCAGTCAGATACAACTTAATCTTAAAGAATTTCTACAGGAACCTTCAATCTGGGAGTGCGTGTGGAGCATCTACTCTTCGTGGGTCCACAACTAGTGGCACTCAGTGGGGCGGGCAGTAGGAGCAAGGCAGGTGTATGGCATACGAGCACTCAACACTGGCAAACCCAAGATGTGGCCCATCTCACCACATATGATACGGCTGGATCATTCTTATTGTTGGGAACTGCTACTGGCGCTATTAATTATATAGGTAACGATATTTGACTGTTTTTCTGTCTTTGTATCTAAGATATTTGATTGAATACGGAGTGAGTGTTTGTTTTGTAGAAATTTCATCTAATTTAGTTCGAAAGTTAGCATTCATTCATAGATTATTTAAAATAATTTGTAAAATATAATTGAATTAACTATATTCAACTTTATTATTTCGTTAATGGCTTTCATGCATGCCGGTGAAGCACAATTTATGTTCCCAAAATCTCGTTATTTCATTTTTCAAAAGTTACATATCATTTTGTTGTTTCGTTTGTTTGTTGTACGTAAAACAGATTGTATATTTATTATTATAAACGAGTTTGGGTTCCAGTACTACGCATTATTTGACCAAGGTTTCTATCCCATGGTATAAAGCGTACAGATGGGAAGTGAGTAAAATATGCATATGTTGTAACAAAAATATTTTATGAAATTGCTTTTTTTTAATTTCAGATATGCAAAAGTTCCCATTAAGAATGAAAGACAACGATCTTCTAGTAACACAACTGTATAAGGATCCAAACCAAGAGCCAATCACAGCTATATCCGTATACCTTACACCAAAAACAAGTAAGTGAAACAAAAATGTATTAATTCCGAAATTATAATTATTAGTTAGAAGTTCGTTCTATCAAGCAATAGCGTTGGATTGAATTATTCAATTTACCTGATTTAGAAAATTATCGTTTCGGATTTTTCACGGATTTATTTTGATTTTTGGGACAATATGAATGCTTTACAGCAACCATTGTCACGGGAGAGACAAAAGGTCATAAAGGTCATGTTGTACTGTCCGTAACAACTACATAATGTATGAATGCTATAAAACATTCAGAAGGTTAGAATTTAAAATCAAAATGAATCCGCGAAAAAATCCGAAAAGATGTGTTTTATTTAAAGTTATTTTATTTAAAAACATTCTCACATCACCATTCCCAATATGACAATTGTTGTGAATTATTAATTTGACGACACATTTGGCTCAGTTTGTAGTGGACCCTATTTGCTGCGCTAGTGGTCGCGGGTTCGAGTCCCTCTGGGGGCATTCATTTGTGTGATGAGCACGAATGTTTGTACTCCAGTCATGGGTTTTTATATTTATAAATAATATGTATGTATTTAAAGTTGTATATAGTAGTGTGTCAACTATCTGGTATCCATAACACAAGTCTCGTACCTTACCATGGGACTAGATGGTGTTGTGTGTTAATGTCCTGACATATTTATTTATTTATGATGGTAGATCTGTGCGGCAACTGGATAGAGATAGCGTACGGCACGCGCTACGGCTCGGTGCGCGTCATCGTGCAGCACCCGGAGACGGTCGGCCACGGACCGCAGCTCTTCCAGACCTTCACCGTGCACCAGAGCCCTGTTACTAAGGTAGCTGTAGAAAATAATAAACTTCTTCTACTTAGGACCTTGAGGATCTGGAGGACTCGGGCTCGAGTCCCGGGTCTGACCAAATGAAGTTATTGAATTCTTCTGTTAAAATGGTCAGTTTTGCTCAGTTGGGAAGTTGGCAATGTTTCACACCCGTGCTTCAGAGAGCTCATAAAGCCTTCGGTTCTGCACAGGATCACTCACTGGTCGTATTGAATAGGGAATATGCGTGTGATTTAAATAAAGGTGAAATATTTTTTTTATTGCTTTCGAATTAAGCCTATACTAATATTTTTGAATGTAATTTCTGTGTGATTAAGAAAATGATGAATGTACGCTATTGTATAAAAAATTAAAAAAAAAATCGTGCATATTCCCTATTGTCGTCCCACCATAGAATAAGAGTGAAAAGAATAGAGAGTGCACGCTGTGTCTGTGCACTCTCTATACACTCTCTGTACAGATACGGGCAGCATTATAATATCTCCTGCGCAGTTTGCTAGTCTCAGTGAAATGGACCGCCGTGATAGGGTCGGAGGACATTATTTCTCTTTTGTAACGATGTTCGCTGTAAAGCATTCAAACCGTCAGGAATCAGAAGTTAAAATAAAAATAAAACCGCAAAGGGGTATCCTAAAAAATATATTAGTTTATTTAAAATTCAAATATTTGCTTATAATATTCTCATAACTAACGAAATACACTACTAATGAAATTTACTATAGGTGTCTCTGTTTAGTATTAATCACCTTTGGTTTATTAGGAATTTGCTTGGACTGTTTGTTGTCTGTCAATTGCTCTCTTTTGAATATATTAAGAAAAATATATTTTAAAATGACAGGATGAATAAAGATTTTTTTTAAATGTTTGTTTTTGTTGTTGATAGGATTTTAATGGAATCTTATTGCGTATTGGGAAATGTTTCTATCGAACAACAACATTTTAGTCTTAGTCTAGATAAGGATAAAATTAGGATAAAGTTACTATAATCTACCAAAACAAAGTCTTTATATAGACAGACAAAAGAGAATGGAGATAGATTTATTTGGATTTTTGGTTTCCGACGCGACGCGACGTTTTGAATGGTTTACAGCAATCATTGTTACAGGAAATTCTATCCCTTTTATTTAAAATGTCAAATATTCGCGTAAATCCAAAAAGGTGTAGTATGATGATGATACGTCATATAAATATTTTTACAGGTATCTCTGTCAGAAAACTATCTAATATCAGTGTGCAGCGAGTACAACCACGTACGGTCGTGGCGGGTGACTCGCTTCAGGGGCATGATCTCCACACAGCCCGGCACCACGCCCAAGGCCGCCTTCAAGGTGTTGGCCTTGGAGGCTCCCACTGCTCAGGCTCATAATGACTGCGGTATGTAATCACTACATAGTATAAAACAAAGTCGCTTCCCGCTGTCTGTCTGTCCCTATGTATGCTTAGATCTTCAACTGCCCAACAGATTTTGATGCGGTTTTTTTAATAGATAGAGTGATTCAAGAGCAAGGTTTATATTTGTAATACATGCATATTATAGTACAGAAAAGCCGAGAAATTCAAAGATTTGTATTTCATACTAACCGTTAAAATGTACCTAGGGACGAACCCGTGCAAAACGAGGGTGAGTCGCTAGCTATGCAATATTTTGATTTATATTAAACCTCAGACTAAGGAATAATATATATAGAGTGTAATTGAACTAAACATGAACCCAAACAATGTTTTAAAATAGTATACAAATATTAATAGACTCCGCGTTACTGTGTTAACGTAATGTTAATAAATAAAAATAGCAGGGAATTTATTATAATAAGAAAAAAAATTTAATAAGCTGTTGAAGACTAATACATATATATAAAAATACAATAAAATATTGTTAATTTTTATTTTCAGGTCCTTATGGAGAACAGGATGAGGAGCAAATATTTATACAAAAAGTAGTACCTGACACCGACACGTTGTACGTGCGACTTGCTTCTAATGGCAAAAGGTATAATATTGGTATTAAAATGAAGTTGATTAATGTATTGGATTGCATTCATTATTCTTCTAAAAAATAATCAATAGACATGAAATTATTATAAAGTAAATGTTTAATGTATAACAACTGTGATTTTTTAAAAACATAGCTTTTGGAAATCACTCTAAAACTACACAAAAAGCATGTTTCGGTCAAAACTAAAACAATAACTGAAATTCAGTTTCGCCTTCGTTATTGAGTGTGAAAAATAGTTTACAAATTCACCATACAGTAGCATCTTGGATGTAGAGCTCGTGAAACATGTAAAGTGCCAACTCGGACTTGACCAGCGTGGTGGAGTAAGGTCTAATCGCAAACTTGTTTGTGAGAAGAGTAGGTGCCCAGGAAATTGGTCAGAAGAATATTGTTAATATTTTTTTTGTCTCGAAAAATTCTATAATTTGGGTGCATGAACGAATTAACCACTGGACCAGACATATAAGCGGACGTACCTTTATCGGTCTTCTCAGTAACCAGGAGATTTTAGGCTTGGTCGTTTGTTTTTTGCGTCAGTCTCAAGCACTTATTTGTCAACAAAACATCTCCCAAAAATGACTAAATGTTCTGTTAAATGATGTAAAAACTATAACGGCGAAAGCAGCAGTATTTCTTTTCACTTGTAAATACATTATTTTATTACATTTATTGTTATTTATCACACAATTTAATTAAATGTAAAATAAAATGTCATATTATCCAACTATGTTAAATATAGTCGATATTTCTATGTATTGTTGACATCTGACAACCGTCATAAAATGGCTGGATTATACCATTCAGAACAAATGACAAAACTGTCGATTGAGTCCATTTGACATGACTAGTGCTTGACAATGTCGAAAAATATATCGATATTTGACGAAATAACTAAACGAATTGTGTTATTTGTACAGTACAATAACATAAAATACTTTTACCACAGTATCCTACAATCTGATGACAATAAATTTATAAAAATATTTTCTAAATCAAATAAAAATATAAATGCAAAAATTATAATTAGTATGTGTACTTAATTTTTTATTTTATTTCATTCCACATTTATATACTTTGGAATATTATTCCATTGTAATAATAATAAAGATCATTTTATTTCAACACATAAATTACACAAAAACAAACAATAATGTTTTAGCACTAAACTTGTGGGTTGGCGATTTGTAATAAAACACTTTACCACTTGCACTAATTATTTTATTTTCACGATCCAACACTCACTTTAATTTGCAATCACTTTTTGTTTTTCCTAGTTTCACAAATGTTTATTAAGAACTGAGCAATAATAGGACAGTGTCACATTTTTATAACTACCCGAGACAATCAATTGCCAATTAAAATAGTTCAATAACAGAATTAACAAAATCACTTTATTTAATTAAATTAGCTTAATATTTTTTTAATCTTTACAAAATAATATTTATTATATATTAATGGAATATATACCCGATATTCATTTGTTCATTAACATTATTATAGGCCAACAGAATGTTGCCATCAATGCCATCGTATTTATATAAATCAAATTAAAATATAATTATTATTTGACACATTATTATTGCCTCTTTAATTCATTTATTTTAATTTATTAAAATTAAAAGAAGAAGAATAAATTAAACGATGTAAAATATGATGACTATGCTAACCAATGTCTAAAATGTCATTCATTGGTTCATCGATATATGTATTTTATCGATTACGTTCAAGCACTAGAAATATTGTATTGTGTATCAGTGTTTATAATAATGTAATAAAATCTTTGTGTGCGTTATGCGTCACTTGGTTGAACTAGTTTTCATACATTTGTATTTTATGTCAGGTCCAGTCTCTAATTCGTTCATGTTTGGGTGTTATGGAACATCATTGGTTTGCACAAACTTTCGTACCAAGCGACATGTATGACTAATAGTATCTTCTTGCATATATTATGTGTGTGCTTGTGCGTGTGCGCGTGCGCGTGCGCGTGCGCGTGCGCGTGCGCGTGCGTGTGCATGTGCGTGTGTGTGTGTGCGTGCGTGCGTGTGCGTGTGTGTGTATTCCGCCCATTTTAACGTCCCGCTGCTGGGCACGGGCCTTCATTTCAATACGAGGGGGATCAGGCCGTAGTCCACCACGCTGGCCAAGTGCGTGTTGACGGCCTTCAAATGTCTTTCAATAATTAATTTGGTTAGAAGATAGTTTGAGACCTTGGAAAGGACATAGGATACTTTTATCGCGGAAATCATCCCTTAAGGGGGTGAAAATGGGGATAAAAGTTTGTATGGGGAATCAAGCTAGGGTGAGTCGCTAGTCATTTATACGAAAGTATACGAATAGCTTGTATAGGATTGTGTAATTATTATTATGGTCGGTTTATTCAAGGGTGTGCACGATCCGGTCGGTGGACGGGTCTGCGGTGTCGTGCTTCGTGGTGGCGGAGTGCGAGGGCGCGCTGCGGCCGCGCCGCCTGCTGCTGTGCGGCCACCGCTCCGGCGCCGCGCAGATGTGGGACCTCACCGCGCCCATCGACCGGGCGGCGCGCGCGGCGGGTGAGTTGTGTGCGCGTGTGTGCGTACGCATACATAGTGCATATATAGTCTATCTATGGATCATTTCATGTCAAATAGACCAATAGTTGGAATGGACCTCTTTCGAATTGGATGAATTTTGGTCAAAAGTTTTATTTCATCATATAATGAAGTTCTGCTGAAGGTTTGTTTTTAAATAGTTATGCAAAATTCAAAATTTACTACATTTTTTTTCATCTTTATATTTCAAATACTCGAAAATTGTTATAGATACATAAACAGGCTTTCATTTGTTTTAAAGGGGACACTTGGGGCTATCGGAAAAAAATTTTTTTTTTGAAAATGAGAAATTTGATAAATCTAAAATTTTTGAAAATCGTCATAAATGACGCTCGACATTAAATTTTTGGTTTAATTTTTTGTATCATACATTGTACGGATCTAAAAAGATCCAAAATGTTTAAAACTGCTCTTTGTTTTTTATAAAAACATGAATTTTTGAATTTTATTATTTTTTGTCTGTTAAGTAAAGTTAGCAATCATGACGTAATTTTGTAATTTTCAGCAGTCAAAAAAATCACTTCTTTCCTGTTCCACAGGTGAAGGCGAGGAGTCCCCCGTGGCGGACGGCGGGCCGTCCCCGGACGAGCTGGTGCGCCTGCTGTCGGCCTGCGACCTGGACGCCGCGCCCGCGCCGCCCGCGCTGGCCTCGCCCAGCCGCCCGCTGCCGTGATGCCTCTGTCGCGCGCTTGTTGCTCTATGCACTGTGTTCTGTCACTCGCGATCGTTTGATTAAGGAGTCTGCTCACTTACAACGTCTCATACCATGCTATGAACGTATCAGGCATGGGAACGACCATGGCACGGTCTACTATGGCCACTAGATATATCATATCCGTACGTAACGGTTTTTAGTTCTGCGTACGCTTACTATTGTGTCGCCTGAGCGCATCGCTCCCGCAACGTCGCGTGCCAGGCACGGAGCGTACCGGCACCGGCAAAATATTCTCGCCGACAATTATTACCGCTCCGTGCACGGCTCGCGACAGTGCCGGTCCGGTGACGGAACGGTCTTGTGGGCAGTCTCATACTTTGTAATAAAAAGAAATTATTTTTTGCCCGGCACGGTCCTAGCACGGTCATGGTATGGGGTGGTGTAGTGGACAGACACCTTTAGAGCTTACTTATACTATTCTGTCAGTTCTGTATGGTGATATCTTGTGGACGAAGATTTATATGTCTTGATTGAAACACCAATAGCAAGCTAGTATATAGACATAAGTCCGCGGTACATTCATATCCCGCGCTGTAGTACTTGCCCAACTGCCCGCTGCCGTGATGCTTCTGCCACACCCTTGTGGCTCTGTGCACTTATGTCAGTCGCGATCATTTGTTTAAAGCTACTCTGTCTGCGTTATATGGTGATATTATGCGGACAAATATTTATGTCTTGATTTGCCTTCACAGTTATTCTGCTGTCATAAAAAAGAAGGCCGCAACTTTGTCAAAGTTGACTTCGATATATTTGAAGTTTTGTCTTACTACTACTTCAAAATTACAACTAGTTTTGACGTGAGTTACGATGAAAACGGTTATGGTATCTCCGGATTCATAAAACTTTGAGATTTATGAGTAAGACTATCCAAGTAGCATTTTTTTTTTGCTGATTCGGAATCTGCATTTTTGCCCAAATTGTTAGTTAGGACTTTCTTTATTATGACGGTAGTGTTAGATGATGATCGATGATCACGCGAATCGTGAGTTTACAAATCCCACACCAATAGCAAACTAGTATAACGTTTGCATTGCACTCATATCCCGCGTTGCAGCTATCGTCAAACTACCCGCTGCCGCGATATCTCTGACTGATTTTCGTTACTCTGTGCTCCATGTTATGTCAATCATGTTGATATGTTTAGCGCTTTTTTTTATTTCCTTATAGCGGATATTGGATTGATATTACGTGACTTTTGCCTGGCCTATTTCGATCGTAACTAGTTGAACTAGATCGTAACAGTAAACGTGTGTGAAAATAAATCGTTGAAGCTATAATGTTCTCCAGGCTTTGCTTACGGGTACACTCCAATATTTTATCTGGGCTTAGATGTTTCCTTAGATGAAAACCACGCTCGTTCCTTAGAGGTCAAAAAGTGTTTATAGCTTTTATATTGATTCTACTGACTGTAATGTGATGACTTACCTTCAAGCAAAGATTTATGTCTTGATTTACCCATCAGTAGACCATGATACGTATTAAGTATATAGTTATATGTATTGATATTTGATTGTGCATTTATGCTGTCATATTTATTGTTAAATCATTTCTATTAGCAACGTGATTCAATTTGCTATTTCCGTATATCCCTTACAATTATAATTTTCATTTTTCATTGGCAAATTAATTTCTATATGGCTGTTCTAGAGTAAAATATTCTTGATACTTTTTGTATACATGTTGTTATACAATAACATTTACATTGGGTGTATTCTCTCTGTTAATATTTACGAATTTCAATCTTATCGTTAGGTGTTAAGGGTTATATTAGTGTGACATGCTTTATTAATTCCTTATCCGTCAAACTTATGTAAAGATTTAAACTAGCGGCTATATATTAGGAATTTTAAATACTTTTATGTATGATGAATTTATATAAAGAGGTATGTATTTAAGAGAGGCCTGTGTCCAGCAGTGGGACATTAAAAACAAGGGCTCAATATACTACGTACGTATTTAATCTTTAACTTAATTTTTTTTATGTGAGAGTTTTTTTCTAAATCTTCATGTAAAAACATATAATGTTTAAATTATATCATCCTTTGAAAGGATACAACAAAAAATATTTAATTTTAATCGTCACTATAGTTATCCCTGTCTTTATAACGGTACATGAGTGGTCCAATACTCATCATATACTCAGTTAACGCTCATTGTTAAATATTTTTAATATCAAATTGTTGATAAATGATCTGATAGTCTACAAATAATATTAAGTATTATATATTTTTAATGAATTGCATCCAAAATGAAATGGGTCTTTTAATGCCTTTTGTAATCTTATATGATTATTGTTCTGATATTATTCAATAAATATAACTTACGATTTAACTAAAAGTTTATACAAAATTTGCTTAATAGGAAACATTACATCGGTTTTTTGATGACAAATGCGTTAAAATGAAATAAATATCTCTAGTAGGATAGTCCAAGAGGGGATTTTGAGATTTACTCAAGCGCGGCAGATTAACATAAGGAGGGATACCTTGCACTCTGTTATGTACCTCCTTCATATATAAGTCCTCTGTATAAAGTCGCGCGTTTAGGGCAGCCGGTCAGAATATTTAAAAAAAAATATATATTTTTATTTAATACTTTCGAGTTGCTTCTACTTCCTAGGTTGCTTCCTCATACAAACTTTCACCCCCTTAAGGGATTTCCGGGATAAAAACTTATGTCCTTCCCAGGGCCTCAAACTATCTTTTTACCAAATTTCGGTTCAGTAGTTTCGGAGTCTATTGGATACAAACAAACAAAAAACTTTTTTCCTCTTTATAAAAGTATAATAGAAAAACAAACTTTATGAAAGATTTTGTCTCTTCGGCTTGTGGAAACCGGCAGATTGTTCAATTGTACACTTTTCAGCATGTAATTAGCCCACCACATCTTAATTTGACGGTTTCAAATATTTCTATCTCACCAAAATATTTTTTAAATATTCTGATCGGCTGTCCTAGACGCGCGATCTTATACGGAGGGGCTATATATATATATATATCGGCGCAAGAACAAAAATTATATAATTAAATTAATAAATATGAAATGTCAATTGACTACTAATTTCAACCTACTAGTGGCGTAACGGAAATCATGATTAATTAATACGAAATGTCAATTGACAGCTGAGTTTACCCTACTAGTGGTGCCGACAATGCCTTATAAGTTATAAGGCATGTAGATTCCCACCTTTTTAAAAGTTATAAGTTATAACTTTTAAAAAGGCAAGGAATCTACACAGCGGTTCAGAAGCGAGTCGACTTCGGACGTGTTGTGAAGTTATAGTGACGGTGTTATCAGTGATTGTGTTATAGTGGTTTTTATTATATTATTGGTGATTAATTTAACTAAACTCTGAATCTAGAGAAGTGTTTACCCATTTAAATTAATGAATTTTATTTTATAAATTAATTATAATTTTTATACATGAATTATTTCAGTAATAGAGGTTTTAACTATTTATTTAATTTCTTTTATATAATTATAAATTTCTAAGAAGATTATGAATTTCTCTTGTTATTTTTATGTTATTATTGTAAATAAAAATATGTGAAACTAATATATAATTTTATTCTTTTATATATAGTGGAGGTACTCAACAGAGTGCAAGGTATCCCCTTCATGTTAAATTTGCCGCGCCTGAGTAAATCCCAAAATCTCCTCTTGGGCTCTCCTACTATTTGTAGCCATTTCTTTAAATTTATATAAGACTGAATTGGTCTACGAGCTCAAACAGAGTTATGTTATTATTTTGAATAATATCTGTTTAAAACTATTTGTACCTAGTTATGACTGAAAATAAGTTTAGATTTAGACGGTATGTATGTAGTTAGTAAATTATTTTTCTTATTTAAATCCATGTTGCATATAAAAATGTACTATTATACATGAAGACGACTTAGTGTTGCCTGAATTAAAATTTTTCTTATATTGTTGAAATGTATAGGAACATTAAGTGAAATGGAATAGGATCAGTTGAAATATTTCAACTGGTGGGTGGTTGATGCGTCTTTTTAGCTGAAATTTTAAAGAGAAATATGGTTTTATTTGATATATTAATAACAATTGTTGTCTCTATAATAAAATGGAAACTTCAATATTTGTAAATTTTACAATTTCTTTTAGATATTATATCCATTTTTGGTATAAAATTAAAATTTTATAGTGCAATTAGTAAATCTTGATAAAAATTAATATGTATATTTGCACTTTTCTGTGTGCTTTACCTTAATTCTGAGTTCTCTAATTATTTAATAACACCGTCTCAACTAGCCATTTATGTACCTACAATGCAAGTCAAAAATACATATTTGCGTGTGTTAGATTAAAATGTACCACAAAAATAAATTTTAGTATACCTTCTACATTTAAATCTATATCAATTTTGTTGTAATGTAGCAATGTAAGCTATGTGTGTCTTAACTTTATAATTATGAAACAAAAACTATTAAATGTGTACTAAAAATAAATATATTTCTGACATACGCCTGTGTAATTTATTACCTGTGTAATTAATATTAACAAAATGGAAAGATTGTCTGTGAAATTGTGCCTTTAATTTTAGTCTCTTTACAGGTAGAATTACAGTTAAAATCTCAATTTCAACTCTGCTCTATATAAATTCACTGTCGTCATAGACTGACATTTTTTTCGCAAAAGGTAGAAAATTGTGCCTTTAATTTTAGTCTCTTTACAGGTAGAATTACAGTTAAAATCTCAATTTCAACTCTGCTCTATATAAATTCACTGTGTCGTCATAGACTGACATTTTTTTCGCAAAAGGTAGACCCGGGGCATATACCCAGGACTTCTAGATCTATATCAACTCTTAGCGTTATTAGTGTAGTTTATTCCTATCGAATTGCTATTGAAGTTTAGGTGAAATCAATAAAATTAAAGAAGATTTAAAAAAAGTTCAAATTGGATTTACCAATTATTCTAAGTCAAAAAAATTAAAATGCAATGCAAAATTTTATGAATTTCTTTTTTTTCTTATGGAAAATCTGCACTGCGTGCTTGTAGATGGTACAATTTGCGTTTGTTTTTATGCACCGTGGTAAACGGCTAAGTCGCGGAGATTTTGAACTTTACAATTTTATTAATAGTTTTGCAGTTTTCGACTAACGCCATCTATCGTCTTTTTAGAACAAAATTTTCCCGAATTAGAGTTGACCAATATTTTACGGTTAATTGCTCACAATTAAACCTAATTACTTACAATTTTTATATGAAAAGTTAGGAGTTTATTGAGTGATAGGAATAATTAAAATAACATATTATTCAAAATTTTACTGACAGAAGTCTCATATAAATACATTAGTAAAAAATTAGTTAGATTGATAGAAGCTAAAAATAACTATGGAGGTATTTCATTTGTGAGCGTAATGGTTTAATACTAAATAAAAGTATGCAGATTCAATACAAATTTTCGATTCGATAACCAAATTTAGTTATATACAATTTAAAATAATTTCTGCCGAAACTGGGTCTACGTTTGAATACATCAACAAAATATCTATATAAAAATATACCTACGTAGATTACTTGCATAGATACAAAAACTTTAATTACTACATACACGCTCTACACCAACGTATTTGATACAGTTAATATTAAAACTTGACTTGGGTATTACATACTATAAAAACTGACTGACATGTACGTTTTATTGTCATCGGTCAGTCATTACTCATTACGTATTTGGAATTTAATGTAAACAATAAGGGCACTAGCACCAAGTTCTTAATTTGATTGAAATACCATGAATATGTTATCAAAAGTGAGTATACTGTTTAAATCAAATTAAGAAATGTGGTGAAAGTGTGAAGAAGTCCTATAATAGCGAGTACAGAGCCCTTAGTAAGAGTTTAAATGACATGTATAAAACTATAGGGAATATGCGTGTGATTTAAATAAAGGTGAAATATTTTTTATAATCTCTATTGCTTTTGAATTTAGCCTTTATTAATATTTTTTTTTGATTAAAAAATCAATATTAAAAAGTGCAAATATAGGTACGAAATTCAAAGTAGTTGAAACAGACGCCATTGGTCAGACCAAATATGACGTCAGAGTATATCAGAGCGATTAGCGATTTTGTCGTTTACAAATTGCGTCGTCATTTTCTGTGTATATCATACAGTGACGTCACGCCAAGAGCGCGAAGTGACGGGCGTTTAAAGTACCCATATCGATATGTTTTTATTTTCATTTTTACTAAATTTTAGTTTTTTGGAGTTGGGTATATTTTTTTACGATTTTATAACGAATTAAGCTATTGTATAAAAAAATCACGCATATTCCCTATTACGTACGAATTCTGCTTTTTTACATAATAACAAATACGAAATCTTAATAACATCTAAACTCTTACTAGGCCTTGAAAGTCATAATTCGCATAATTGTATTAATTTATAATAATAATTAGTTACTATCGATGAACATTATCCTTAACGAAGGTGAAAATTCTTAAGTGTTATTAGAGTAGTAGTATACGAAAATACTTTTTACAGTAGACATATTCTTATAAAAGACGTCAATTGACTAGTGAGGCAAAATATTGTGATTAAATTACTTATGTTAAACAATTATAAATATTGTACGTATTATGAATAGTATACATGCTATTGCCAGTGCCGGATTTAACCTTACCATCGCCCCTGGGCATAGTAAAAAATGCCTCACAATTATTATTGAAATTTTGCATAAAATGGGTACTTTCGATAAAGTATTTTTTTTTGAAAAATGCAAAAAAATAATTTATAAAAGATTTCAATTTTTCGAAAAATGTAGTAGGTGGTTATTTTTTTTAATTATTATTTTTTTGAAAAATAAAAAAAAAGCATTTTCGATAAAGCGAAGAGAATTTTTTTCCCACCCTCCGAATTTTGCCCCCTCCAAAAATTTGCCGCCCTGGGCACTAGTCCCGAGTGCTCCTAGTGTAAATCCAGCGCTGGCTATGTGACAATGTATTATATTATATAGTCGATCGATCACATTGTGATACGATTTATTAGTCGAGATATACATTTTTGAAGTTATACTTCTTTTGGCACGTTTGGAAAAAAATATGACAGTAAAATTTTTACGATGCGCGCGCACACCGACAGCCAAAAAACGACATTATGAAGTTGGCTGCATTCCTTTTACAAACAGAGAGTTGCGACATACGGGATGAAATCTTTAGCTATTTTTGTTGTTACGCTAAAGAAGTATAACTTCTTACGTGCGTACAAAGTACGCAAGCACGTTTTTTTATCATTGTAATATAAAATAATACCTAATAAAATTAACTAAAAAGTTGGTTTTGCTTAGCCAATTTTATTTGAACTAAGCTGCGTGCGTACTTATTGATGAGGCAATAAATTTACGTATTTTTACAGAAATAATATAAAATCAGGATTAACAAACCTTATACATTTTATGGTTGTCATGTGCATACGGATACCACATCTATGAGATTTTTAACCTATTTTATGTGTTTTAACCGAATTTGAAAAAGAGTATATTCTCATTTAGGGCACCTATAGCTATATGTCTGTATTTTAATTTTTAGTATGTATGTGTTAGATTAGATTGCATTAATTTTCCGTTTGTAAAATAAAGATTATATTTAAATTTAATGATAAAATTATCGCCAAAAACTGCGGTAGGGATGGGTAAGATTTTATTTGAAATAAGACAGTTTATATCTACATGAAATTTTGGCAAATTTTCAGTCAGTTCCAATTTTATAATGAACTTGAAATTATATAAAATTAATTTTCCATTTTTTACTCATAATTTAATTGTTTGGCAATATATGCATACATAAAAATTAGAAACAATTTAAAAAAAAAACATCTTATATCTACGATACAACTAATAACATTTTACATCATATATTATATGATAATAAAATAATATGTTAGGAATTTCGTACTCTTTGTGTGTTATACGTATTTATATAATATGGCACAAAATAGAAACGATAGTTAAAACGCATTAAAAATTTTAAACACTAATTATTACATACATGCATAGAGTTCATTAAATTATATTAATATTTAGTCTATGAATATTGTTAATAATAAAATAATAAGTTAAAGACAATACTTCATTCCATTACAGGAAACAAACCCTGGTTACCTTTGTATATAGTGCGAACCTTACATAAATAATAATTACATATAAAATATCATCAATCAATCGTTATTAAAACATTATCAAAAAGAATTCATCAAAAGCCCAAATATATATTATGTACTTAAAGGATATATTCATTAGATTAAGTTAATTGATTATTTTTTTTTAATATAATTATCAAATTAAAATAATTTAAGTAACAATTCAAAAGAATATGAACATATATAATTTGTATAAAAACATTAATATGAATATTTAGATTTAAATAAAAGGCGTTTAAAAATGTGAAATGTGAATATGTTCTACTTTATATAGTGACATTTTTTGTGCATTTTATTCTAATAATTATTTCACATTTATTATAAGACAAATTTTCAATTTGAAGCGTTTGCATTTTGATAGCCAAATCGAGTCCTTAGTTCATTTAATGTGCTAAATAATTAAATCCTTTAAAGTACCAAAGGAAATATACATAAATACCATTTACAATAAGAAATATATTAGAATTGGCTCTTCGTCTCTGTCTGTCTGTTCAAAATCATATTACAAAACATATTTTATTCCCAACATTTAATGATAATAAACTAAGACTAGGAGTTTAATGATCGGCAAACATCTTGAGAAACCAATACATACCGCGTACTCAGATTTATAGTCCATTCGCGTTCAGAAAATAGTGAGTCATCAAGTGCATCGGCAGGTAAAGGTGTATACTTACAAAGTGGGAGTAAAAATTCAATTCAAATTCAATATTTCAAAAGATTAAGTTTAATGGATAAAAATCAACTTAATTATCTTACTTATCTCAAATCTGTATTTGAGATGATAATGACTTTATTTTGATTTGAGATAATTATGTTCATTAATAATATAATATTTAAGTATGCTTTCAACCGGTCATTGTGAAATATGACTTTATAATTTTATGCAACTTAATTGGTCGGGGGGCGTGGCTAGGCCGATGGACATCGATGACTCACTATTTCCTTAACGTGAATTAAGTCAGAATACAGAACAAACAACAAAGAAATTGTTTTGTATTCTGAGACCTCGTACGCGCGATTAAAGAAACGAAATTATATTATCCCTTTGTGCAGCGGAGGCATTTGAATATATATCTATTCGATTTTTAAATTATTCAAGATATTTTTGTTTTGCACAATTGGTATTCGCACATATCAGTCAGGTCAAAAATCACGACATGTCAAAGATCGTGTGACGGATTTTAAACTATCTTTGCTACGCTTGCGTTACAAACATAGCATATTAATTAAAAAAAAAAAGGAAAATATCAAGTATTGCTATTCAGAAAACGTATGAAGAAAAGGTGAGCAAGGGAACGATGTATAAATAATTGAACATTTTATGAAAATCTTTGAACCTATGGCGCCTTATATTAACAATTGGGCAATCAAGGTTCTTTTTGTCGTTCAAGTTGAAGTACAAGATGTTTGTCGTTCATTTTAAGCCTGATAAAGAAACCAGTGACTAAAACAGAACAGAATGAAGTTATATTTTACACAATGCTTTTTGAGTACATTCTAAGAGATTATAGATGATGGTAACCGGTAATGGGATGATGGAATGGTGAATAGAAACTATTGATAGACCATATTTCATTAATACTTGACATCTGAAACATGTGTTTGTCTGGTAATTTCCCTATTAGATAGGACTTTGTAAAGTAATGTTATATAGGGTCATGGAAACTGGGGTCTGGGCCAATGGCTATAAGATCCAGATCTTATGAAAGCCCTCCAACTGTACTTCAATTCATTCACCTAAATTTAAATCTAGCGCAAATATTGTATTTGACGCATACATAAAGAACAGTTTTATTTCATTGGCAGCAAAAATAAGTTTTACAATAATAATAAAAAATTGCAATTGCTAAACTAAAATGATACCCGTGTACAATAATACCTCTTTTTTTAATATTTAGGTTTTAGATGGCAAATTTTTTCAATAGTGCTGAAATGAATTACCCTTTTTCATGATATGGGTCTTAAATATGTTGAAAGTAGACACAGAATAACGTAGAGTTTGTTTACTTAAAAAATCGTGCGAGATAAGTTTTTCAAATTAAGAACACCTTCTAAACTGAATACAGTAAGGCCAGATTAAGGTATTGACCAAATATATCAATTTTCGAACATTTAACCAAATCCTAAAAATTTCGTCTTAGGGATCAGATTTAAACTACCAGGCATAGCAATAATTTATATTCGCATTGTGCTTATTTTTAACTTCATTTTAATTATTCATGAATAAAACTATGTTTATACGAGAAAGGGATATTTTAACAAAAATTTGATTAAATTACCTATATTATTCATTAGGCAAAGTTTAAAACAACAGCTTTAAATCACAAAAATATGTCGAAAGATAATTAAAAAATAGTTTTATACATAATTATTTATATCATTTTGTGTATAAGTCCAGAAATCACAAATAAAAAATATATTATCAACATAATTTAATCTATGGTTTTTATTATTCCATACATACTTTTCATTTAGTTTAATAATTGTAACCTGTTGTCATAAATGTATGGATCTGTTAATGGCACAAGCAAGTAACACCATAAAATCAACCCAATCACAAAATTACTAAGAATAATCACACGAGGAAAAGGTGGAAACTCAAATGCTGCAAAGAAGTGAGGGAATCCTAGATGATTACAAAATATGTGGGCAACTAGTGGTGCGAAAAAGTGTCCTGAAAAGTTAATTATAAATAATTATTTTTAATTTACTAAAAGAGATGTCTTTAATAAACTATTAAAAAACTTTTATTCAACTTTTAATAAACTATTATACTGTGGTGTACTTTTATATATTTGAACATTTAACTTACCTGTTCTCAAAAACAAATATGCTGAATAGGCACCAAATACTGTTGTAAATGAGAATTGGAAACCTAGAATAAAAAAAGTTGGATTACATATTTGTATACCATTGCTAAAAATGTTGCACAATAAATGGAATAATTATTTATTGTCAAATAAATGTCATACCAGAGATAAATAAAGCAGACTTAAATGAACGCCCTGCAGCCATAAGCTCATATAAATGATGAAAATGAGCTGAAAATAAAATTATATCTATTTTAATGCATTCTATATTAATATTATTACAAAGTAGAATTTAATAATTACAAAAATCTACTAACCAATCCCAAAAAGGAATGGTCCAATGAACACAGCTGTGAGTGGATCAAGACACTGTAGTAATAGTGGCATCATACATGATCTAAACACCCATTCTTCACTTAAAGGAGCCATTATGTGGTTACGCAGCCACACCAAATTTGTCCAATTAGAAAACCAGTAAAATGGATCTGTAATTTCATTTCAATGGTCTAGTCAAGTATTAAAAAATGTGTAGGTTGATTTATGTAACTTAGTAATTTATTAAAATAAAATTGTAGACAAACATATTGTTAAATATTTATATGGTAGAAAAGTAATACAAAGTTTTTTCATTTATACCTGAATACAATTTCCATGTTCCAGCAAAAAAATGCATTGTCAGGGGCCCCAAAAATAAAGTAGCGGTTAAGAGCAAGGGAACAAATAATGCTGCTATCATGCCAGGTATTCTGAGGCCCATATAATCATATATATTTCCATTTTTCAAAGTTTCTTCTTTTACAAGCGCATATGTAAAAAAAGGTGCTAGTAACATCATACAAATGACACTGAAAAATCTCCTTTTGATTGTAGTTGGGTGGTCTCTGAAACACAATTATGGACATACTTATACATGTCTTACAAATTATATTTGCTAATTGCTAAGCAATCATGACTACGATATACTTAACTAACCTGCTTAAATTAGACCTCCAAATATATAAACTTCCAACGTAAGAAAATGTAAGGAATACACATGTTAATATAGAAAATAAACAACTATTTCTTTCTATTAAGTGCGTGAGCCACATTTTGTAAATTGAAATGAATTAATTTATTTTTTATCACATGAAAAATAAAAATTTATACAAAATAATACAATGGATACATAATGGATTTGACAATTGATAAATTATTTACTATTTGACATTGACATTTAAAATTAAATGACATTTAATAAAATCTGAAGTGATCAGATTATTATATTACTATAAAATACAAAATTAAAGAGAAGCAAATTCAACATTAGTAAGAAAAATATTTTATTATAAAACAATAAATGAATACTATAAAAGACCTTTTATTTCATTATACTTAGATGAAGATTAGGGAATTTCGTGAAAGGAGGGCGCCACACGTATAATCTATTTACATTCAGTCTGAGGTTAACAATTTATTATGATATCTCTTTTGTATCTGGTTTTTGCTTTTATTGTATTCGTATCTTACCTATGTAATATTATTTAATTAAATAATTTAATTTTATATTTTTATGCTATATATATTATATTTTCAGCTGAAGAACTGAGAAGGAGAGGTGCATCCTGCGGTGGTTCTGACTGACTAATGGATTAACACACAGCCTAAGCCTCTGGTCATAGAAACGTGAAATTTGAATTACGTATTTCTTAAATGATGTAGGTATCCGATAAGAAAGGATTTTTTGAAATTTATCTCATAAGTAGGTAAAATAGGGGATTAAAGATTGCATGAAACTCTGCCATTCTTAATGTGAAATACACAGAAATTGGTGTTTAGTTTTAAAATATAAATAAGAAATATATTTATTTGATTTTCTTCGTAATTCATTCCTTAATATGAAACGGGGTTATAAAGTTTATAGGGGCAAAAAAATATTTATGATTAGAATGGCTTGAAACTTGGTATTAATGCTCTTCAATACACTAAAATAAATACGTGTTTTAGCATTTTTAGAAATTCAATCCCATAAGGGGGTAAAATGGGAGATGAAAGTTTGTATGAAACTGTGTGATTAATATGTAAAAAAGTACAAAAAATAAGAAAAATATTTAGGTACTTGTAGATGTTTAATGACTTTTAAAATCACTTTCTGTAAAGTGTCCACATAGCCTTATATAACAAGATTGTGTTTTCGCCAATTTTAGTCTTTTTATTGCTTTAGCCCACAATTTCATCACTTTTTGTTCTTTCGAAGAAATGACATAAATTTTATTTGCAGCCTGGCACTAAGCATTCTGTCATTTTAATTAAATTTTAAATAAAATGAAAAATTATCATCCACGCTATAGAGCTTTACAATATACTGAATAATATAAATAATAAAAAGGCAAAAATTCTTCCCCATTCAAGACTGTTTAAAATAAGCGCAGATATTAGAATTGTGAGCTTTCTTTTGAGGACACTTGAGATACTGGCTATGTATATTGGGTTTTTCTATATCAATGACCTAAGTAAATAAAATTAAGAACATAATGTTAAAGATCGATCGGTTATTTAAAAGAAATTGTAACAAAAATTCTTACCAGTAAAAATAATCCTTACCAACCAAACAAGCAAAGTATCAATAAATTAATTCGAACGCAGTAAAGAAAAAAAAACTTGGTTGTTTTTTGTTAGGTGGCGTTAGTATCGCCCCGCCATGTTAAATCCGAAATCCGCCATATTTTTCTTACAGAGAGTCGCCCTTCGCTTTAGGGTAGTGTGAATTTATATTGTAATTTGTTAAATAAGGTTTTTATAAGTTAACAGTTCGCATATTTAATAGCAGTGATTAGTGTTGTATATGTGAAATATTTAAATAATTGCTCAGCAGTGACTGATGTGGTATAATCTTGATTTCCTGTTTCGGTTCCCCAATCTATTCTAAACAGAAAATGGCCGACGGTGTTGGTGCGGGTGTCTCCTTTGTTTAGACTGAATTCTTGTGAAAATAAGAAGCAAAAGAAATAATGCCTAGTGCCTCCTTTTCTTCTTCGCGTTCTTACGTCCGTAGATCGCGAAGAAAAGGTGGACATCGAATACCACTGCCTTCCAGGACACAATCGAGTAAGTTATCCGGGTCGTCTGATGTTGTCTCCAAGTATTACAAATGGCTCATTATCGACATTTCCATTACATCGCAAAGTTTTAAACGTGCACTCATTTAAGTATTTAAAATTTTCGTTAATATTAAATGCCAAACCTATATGCTTTCATAGTATTTGACTAATTCGATACAAATTTACTCGGATTTGAAAAAAAAAGTATGTTTCGTCTATCATTGTTATACTTTATGATTAATTGTATGCATATGCTTTGTGAATTTTCAATTTCTGCACATCGATAATATTGTATAGCGCATTTCTGTGACATTTTGCGCAATATGAGTATTGATTTGGAAGATGAAGACTAATTTTATACAACATGACGAAACAGCTGTTCGGAAAAGATGGGATTTGAATGCATTTAGTAGCAAATTAAAAATACTGTATAATATTGTAGAATAAAATAATATTCTTCAATATCAATTATATTGATTGATACATTGTTTTTGAGAATGTCATTCTAGATGTAAACAAAAGCTTTCTCATGATGAGGTGAATAAACTTCTTTTACAGACAATTATGAGCTTAATAATATAAAATCAATGGTATTTGAAATTAAGTCATTGTATTAATGTGTTTAGCTTCATAAATAGTTTAATTTTAAACACATTTGTTTTATAATATATCTTGACCATAATTATAGAACATTTTCTATTTATTAAAAAAAAAATATATCTTTTAAAATAAAATAGAGCAATGTTTACATTTTAATTGTGTTAAGATTTTTGATAAAAATTTGTCATAATATGGTGTGTCAGATTTGAATATAATTACAAATAAAGGTTTTGGATTAATGGTTCAATATTTACTAAGATTTAAGACCAATTTTTAACCTACTTAGCCTTACCAATATACTAGGGATGTAACGATACCGATATATCGGCCGATATAATCGGCAACGGCGATACAACACGGCCGATATCAACCAGTTCTAAAAGTTGTTTTCTTAACAAAAATCTACCAAAAGTAAACTTTAATTACTGACTTTATTTATCTTTTTTTAATAACTATGTGATTGATTTTGTTTGAAACTAATGTTTTTTTTTTCATTCTCATTACTGAATTTTTATTAATTAAGTATTTTTCCTTCACAGTCTTTAGGACCTAAATACATACATATTATGGTGTTTCATATATATGAAATAACTTTGAAGGGAGATAGTTGTATGTCTATGTCTAATATGTGGTGTCAATATCTTAATAACGTCCTTCAAATTTGTTTAACATACACGAAGCACTTATCTACTAAGCCATCAATATCGGTATCTGTATCGGCATTGTCGATTATTTTCGTTATAATCGGTATCGTATCGGAAAAAACATGTATCGTTACATCCCTACAATATACCTTAATCTGAAATCAGCTAACTCCACTTCAGCCATCTTTATAAGGGTACAAAAATTTAAATATTTTAAAAATACCTATAACAAATTGGGAAAAATATAAATATTATATAATAATAATAATATATTATTTTTAATATGTATTATTATAAATGCACCATGAAAGATAGAGATGAGATAGATTTAGCCGATTTGCCAATTAAGGCATCATTATAAAGAATATAATGTTACCATTACACTTGCATTGTGTCTTTTTAGATAAAAAATATAATCTTTAATATGTATTGTCAAATAATTTTTGTAAAATTTATATAGTATTGTCATTATTTACGATTCAAGTATACAACATATTTGAATAGTTAATAATATTAATAAAGTGCCTATAAGTACAATTAAACATAAATATATAGTTTTACTAGAAATTTCTACTTATCTATTATACATTTAGATAAAGGGGTTACATTAACATCAAAATTGTTAAATCAAATTTACATATATATTTAAACAGAAAGTAGTGCTTAAAAGTTTATTTTTTAGAATACTATTTCTTAAATAGGTCAGGTTTTTGGCAACTAATCAACATTTTGTCTAATAAAAGAATCACCTTAGTACTTATTTTATCTAAGAAATAATAATGATATACATGTATACTCTAATTGTTTGATAAAAAAATATATTTAAATTTTTCTATATAATTTCGACTGATAGTTAATTGTAGAAACATAAATAAAGGTTGATTTTGTTGTTATTATATTTGTTGTATTTATATAAAAAAATGATAACAAAAATATGCCAACCTAAATCACGCCATTCTCATACTCTATAATCACTCTACTTCCTGAACCATCACAACAATAAATAACTAAATCATTTACAAAAAATTTCCAGGTGAACCATGTGAGTCAGTGCCGTGCCCCAACAACGTAACGGGTAGCGCTATGGCGGCGACCGCGTGTGCGGGACCCAGTGGCAGTGGCGGTGGGGGCTCACCGCCCGTGCCAGCCGCCGCCGCCGCCACCACCGCCGGCCACCACAGCCCTTACGACCTGCGCCGCAAGTCCCCGCCCGCGTACCACGAGCCCGGGCCGTCGGGTGCCTGCTCGCTGCCTGCCAGGAAGAGGCCTAGGACGTATGTATATAGAAATGTTATCTAGATATACTATCCAGTTAGACAATTAGAATGTAGTGATAGAATTTAAATTTTACTGAATTTAGGATTTTGAATGAAACAACATGACTACTATGAACTGAGAATAAAACCAGTTAACTTCTGGGTTGATAGGCCAGTTAAGTAACTAGCAAGCACATCACTATTGACAGTCTGTTATCAGTTCTGTCATATTATAATAACAGAAGATACTCTGATGAAAATTTGAAGCAATTATACAGAACTAAAAGCCAAGACTTGGCTTTCCTACTTGGACGAAATTAATTTAATGTCGTATAAAATTTGAAGTAGACTTCAGAAATTTGTAATCATTGTAGAAATAATTATAATTTAACCAATTTGTTAGAAACTAAACATTCAAAAATATGTTAAATTTAAGTTGGCATATTTTAGAGTGTCATTATGGGAATTTGTATGAAATTAGCTGAGGTAGATTGTTTAGCCTAGTGAGTCATTTCAGCGTAGTAGTGGAAATTTTTACATCACTAGCGACCCAACCACTTCAGCCATGTCCTAATTACTTCCAGTGACTATTAAAATCTCATTGCAACCACGACTTTACTTACGAAGTTTGCTCAAATTGTTACAACTTATACCCGTGTAACCAAATGTAAAAACTAACCAGACAAATATTTTCAAACTAAAAAATATTATCATATAAAGAATTGTAGAGTTAACAGACAAAATGCACACACAGACTGACAGGCGGAGGCCTTGTGTTTATAATATGAAACTAGCATTGCCCGCGGCTCCGCCCGCGTTCAGTTGACCAAGAACCAAATTCTTAGGTTTTACATATTAGTATACTCTTACGTTGCAGTTTTTGTATTTTTTCTCAGAAATGACATATTTTCCCGCGGTAAAAAGTATCCTATATGTTGACCAGCTATCACCATACCAATTTTCATCAAATTCCCTCCAGTGGTTTTTCTGTGATGCGGTAACAGACAGACAGACAAAAATTCTAAAAACTAGATTAGGCCTCTGTATCGATAACAATGTTTATTGCAATAAGATTTTCCAAAAAATATTTAATGTACAGATTCGGCTTACTTACAATTTTATTATATGTATAGATATAAACATGTAGTGTACACAGTTGTTGTTAGGAACAGAAGTGTCAACATATATTTTAAATGATAATCATAATCATTGTCTTAATAATGATGTCAGAGATTTCAATGCCTATTAATAAATTATGCTTTCACATATGGACAATGGTGATGTAGGTCAAAGTTTAATATAAATCTAATATTTGAATGAGGTCAATACTAAAAATATACATTTGCGTTTGCAAGTATGATTCTAATCTGAACTGATGTACATAATTGAATAATCATGAATACCATAACAACATAATCGAGAATCGTTTCTTTCTAGAAGTAATCTCAATTTGTGAATTATGCACATAAATAACAAATGTGACATTCCTCATTTTGAGAAAAACATAACATTTAACCTAACATTTTTAATTGTTTATTTTGTTAGATTTGACTTAATGAATCTTCTTTCTTTCTATAATATAAAAATGAATCGCTGAATGTGTTGGTAAGCGCAAATCTCGAGAGCAGCTGAACCGATTTCGTTTATTCTTTTTTTAGAATATTCCTTGAAGTACGAGG
Organism: Brenthis daphne; assembly: GCA_947093115.1. NCBI lineage: Eukaryota > Metazoa > Arthropoda > Insecta > Lepidoptera > Nymphalidae > Brenthis > Brenthis daphne. The sequence continues at coordinate 17,433,244 of OX352477.1, read as the reverse complement.
ATGGTTCTTACGGAGAGAAAAATTAAAAGAATTGCCTGAAAAAGTCTAAAAACAACACTTTTCTATACTCCCATACAACAGATTCGTAATAATACTTAAAAGTCAATTTGACCTTTTATACCATACCATAAAGTTTAAGTGTTAGTGGAGAGGTTTCGGGAAGGCAAAACAATTGAGTGACGTTATTATCGTATAAATATTAATGTCAATATTTGTCAATATTATTAACAAAAAAAAAAAAAATTATATGACTAACGCTGGCTAATAACTATTTATATCTATTTAAAACGTACCTAGTGACGAACCCGAGTGAAGCGAGGGTAAGCCGCTAGTACTGAATATTTTCATAAGTACCAAGTATTTTGTGATATTTAATGGTAATTGATAAAAATGAAATATAAAACAGTAAAACCATATATAAAACATTTTGAAAGGGCTTTCACTGACAGATAGCAGATGTTGTATAGAGTAACTTAGGCTACTTTATTTTAGTAAAAAAATAATGGTTCGGCAAAAAAATATTAATACCATGAAATTGTAAACAAAATCCGCGCACCCGAGCGAAGCGAGGGTAAGTCACTAGTTCAACAGAATTATCAAAAGCTTTTTGACAATAAAGCTCATGATACTAATAATAATAATATCGTAAATTTTTTTGTACACTCATTCAGTGTTTTCCTCTTTGATAGGGTTATTCATTTCAATTATTATCTCTTAATTCCTTTCAATTCAAACACGATAAACTAGAACAAATGATATAATTTAATAACCATTGTAAGTATTACCCATGTAATTCATCATCAGTCGAAACTAGCTATCATTTATTTATATAAATTTGAAATGAAAAATGAAAAAGTTATGGTTAAATGATGTAAAACATATTATATTAAAAATTTAAAACTTTGACTAAAGCCACTTAGTATTTTTCGACCGACTTCAAAAAGGAGGAGGTTCTCAATTCGACTGTATTTTTTTTTATGTTTGTTACCTCAGAACTCCGTTATTTATTAACCGATTTGGACAATTTTTGTGTTGTTTGAAAGTGTATACTTCCAGATTGGTCCCATTTAAATTTCAAAAAAAAATACCACCCCTATGGGTGGAAAAATAGCTAATGATGAATTTAACCTACTTCTAATTGTCATATTGACTTGAAACTTTGCAAATGTTTCTATTTCCGTTGATAGTACAGTGGTTCGGTATTGTTGACCTGATCTGATGGTAAGGCCAGAAGGTGGATAGGTGGAACTCTTCAACGGCTAATAGTAGATACTTTGAGTTTGGGCTTATTTTGTTTGATTTGACAAGCGTAACACGTTAGAATTCTTACTTTGCTACTACTGTCTACACTAAAAAGTAAAAAATAAAAACTTTTTAACAAAAAAATAAAAACCGACTTCAAACAAAAGCACTAAAAAGTAAAAAATAACTGATTGGTAGTTTTCATTTACTATACATACCTAATCAAATATTTTCGAAGTCGGTGTGCTTTTTATTTTTTTGTTAAAAAGTTTTTATTAAACAACGAAATAAAAAGGAGGAGGGTTTCAATTCGAAACGTATTTTTTTTAATGTTTGATCACGCATAAGTTTTTACAGTGTAGTCCGATTTTAAGTTGGTATACTCACCTCAGTTGGACAAAGTTTAAATTTGAAAAAAATCCACCCCTAAGTCTATAAAATACGGTATGATTGATTTTTCATCTACTGAATTTTTAAAATACTTCTTACTTTGCTCTACTATGTCTACAATAAAAATGGAAAAAAATAAAATGAAAAATTTTATGGTTTGATTTGTATCAGCTGGTACCGACTTCGAAAATATCTGATTAGGTATCTATAGTAAACGAAAACTACCAATAAGTTATTGTTTTTGTGTTTTTTAAGTCGGTTTTCATTTTTTTTAAGTTTTTTCAATTACTGTACTTAGATCAACTCAAATGATTTTATCACTGAAAGTCTTGTTGCCTGTTTTAAACATGCTTTCACTTACTGTAATGCAAGTATTTTCCCTATTGGGCACACTCTGCATGGTTTTATTATTTTTATGTCTAGATTTATGATTAGAAAGTTGATTTATAATACAATGTTGAAATGGCAACATGAAACTTGTATTTATCTTATAGGACATTAACACAAAAAAATTGTGTGGAAGTGCCATTCAAGTTTCATGACTTAATAATATCACAAATATTGGAGGTGTCTATTCTTAGTATATCATTAGTGTGATTATAATATTGTACTTATATATTCTAGGTTTCAAAATATTTTAATTTGAGGACTATGAGTTGAATAGTAAACATTCTGATGTTTAAATAAAAGAAGCATAAGAAGTGCTTCTCTCTCGAAAAAATTTTGTACTAATATGATATTTTTATATATATTTCAAGTATCATAAAGCAATTTATATATTTACTAGCGACTTACTTAAAGGACAACTCGGCTAAACCAAGTTCAAGAGAGTTTCCTATGAGGTATCCTAAATGTTGATCTAAGGAACAACTAATAAGTTATCACTTATCACTACAAAATATATTTAAAATCTGAGAAAAATTTCAATAGCTTTTGTAATTTTGGGTTCTATATTCTGTACACAATATATAGCAGTAATTGTTTTTAAAAACATTTTACAGACTATTGACATTGTACAGATTTCGCTGTTACTATTTTACTATTTGTATATTATATATGTGTAAGATATCTCAAGAAAATCCAGCATTATGTTTCAAAACTTATACATTTTAACTAGATTTCTTATTTTTTGCTTCAGTTAAAAATCAAGCATCGACCAATCCACTCGGTTGTTTATTTCGTCTTTCTATTTTTAAAATGTTTTTTTATTATTATTTTTTTTTCGGCTTGAACAATCTCGTCATTTTTAACTGCCTGATTTACAAAGGTATCATAATTTGTGTGTTCGCGTCGGCAGTGTGGCCAGTATAATCAATTATTAATAACTGTTTTATTATACATTAAAATAGCGAAACCTTACATATATGTATACAGAAATCTATTGCATATTTTAAATACCCAACCGTTGTTACAGATCTCTATCACAGGGCGTGGACGTGTGCAATGTGTCGCAGTACCTGCAGTACGAGCTGCCGGACGAGGTGCTGCTGTGCATCCTGTCGCACCTCACCGAGCGCGACCTGTGCCGCGTGTCGCAGGTCTGCAAGCGGTTCAACACTATCGCTAATGATACGGAGTTGTGGTATGTTTGATTTAGATTTTTATTTTATATGAATTTGTAATTAACTATGTAATCGTCGTATTTCGGTAGTTGATTTTAGAGCTCCCTAAGTGTTGTAAATGTATCTATATTTACAAAACTTAGGAGCTCTAAAATATATAATAATTTTACTATCAAGCTTCAGATCTGATGATTTCAATGAGGTGGATAGTGAATGAATAATAATAATAATAATGAATTCTTTAATGTGTATTAATTGTAAAAAAAAACACTTTTAAAACAGAAAACGAGCGTGATTCTTTTGAAAATCTTTGTAATCTTCAATATACATTAGTAACTTTGGGCTTTATTATTTGACTAGCGGTTCGCCCTAGCTTCGCTCGGGATTGTATCTAGGAAAACGAAAACAAACCTATCCCACGCCGTACATTTTTCCGGGAGCAAAAGTAGCCTATTTGTTATTCCAGACTATAATCTATCTCTGTGCTAAATTTCATCCAGATCCGTTCAGTCTTTCTGGTGTGAACGAGTAACATCCATACTCACAAACTTTAACATTTATAATATTAATATGGATTCTTCCCCTAAATAGATACAAAACAATATTAATTGAATCCTTTTAAATTTATACCTTATGTTTTACACAGGAAAAGACTATACCAATCAGTGTTTGAGTACGACACACCCCTAATGCACCCGGCGCCGTGCCAGTTCGAGTTCGTGGCCGCTGACGAGTGCGACGCGGACAACCCCTGGAAGGAAAGCTTCAGGCAACTCTACTACGGCATACACGTGCGCCCCAACTACCGTCCCAAGAAGGACTCGCGTATTAAACACTTTAACACTATTAGGGTGAGTATTCAATATTTTTTTGATGACTGTAGTGCAATTCTTAATGAGCTTTTATGTAATGTACTCAGCCCTTTTTTAACGTCCCACTGCTGGGCACGAGCCTCCCTTCAATACGAGGGGGATCAGGCCATAGTCCACCACGCTGGCCAAGTACGGGTTGGCGGAATACGTAATTTTATGTAATACATACAACAGCTGAATCCGCGATTATACTTTTGATACAATTGTATGATAATATGTTACTGTTGAGTTACATAAACGTTTTAACGCAATAGCATTACATCGTAGAAGAGTTGTCATCAATGATAAGCTCACCAAACTTTGAAATTAGAATGAAATTTGGCTTATTAAAAAAATATATATATTAAGGGTGAAGACAATGAGGTTCATCTGTTTCATATTTTAATTGTAGGATTTGGTTATGTTAAACGAAGCTAATTGACTAAAATAATAGAATTATACCAATTTAATCTTGTACATTATATGTATACGAGAAAATAATAATAAATCTTTTTTTATTTAAAGCAACAAAGCGTGACATTTCTAATTGATCATAGCAAAGAAATTTATTGAAAATAAAAGTGTTTCTTCATACAAGTATTAGTTTAATCACGCATAAAGCGATTATCTATATTTAAAATATTTTTTTATAATAATCAAAATATTATTGCCAACGGCTTACTTTGGAAAAAATACGCTTTATTTGTAGTATACTTAATTGATACTAGTGATCGCTCCGTAGTTGAAAATCAACCATAATTCATTAAATTTGATCGATATTGAGGTTCTTTTTTTTTTCAAAGTTAAAGAGATAGCCTATACAATCCCAAAGAATTTTGTAAGGGGCCCATAAATTTAGAGATTTGCACATACAGACAAATAAACTTTTCATCTTTATATTATTTTAGTACTTATATAATATTGATGAAAGTTGTCTAATATCATGCTATATAATTTAGCAGTGAAGCAATTATTCATAAATAAAGTGCGCGAGCGGATTCACGGGTAAAAGAACGTAAATAAATTTTGGCTTCCTGCAGTCCTCTATATAAACTTTTAACTATGCCAAAGCTCATCGATTTTCAAAAAAATATTTAATATACAGATTCGCTTAGAATTTTATTTTATCTATAGAAGTAGACCGATTATAATACTGTCATTTCCTACCAGGCGGCTCTCGAGTACGTGGAGGAGCGCGGCGGCGGCGCATCGACGGCGAGCAGCTCGAGTGCATGCGCGTGCGCGTGCTCGTGCGGCGCGGCGGCGTGCTCGTGCCGGCGGCCGCCCGCGCCGCCCGCCGCGCCCGCGCCCGCGCACTCGCTGCTCTTCGTGCACGCCGGCCACTACCAAGAAGAGTGCCTCGCGATAGACACGGACGTTCAGCTCATTGGTGAGACGCATGTTTGTTGTGTTCATATTTAATGGCTTCTACAAGAAATATAAACGTTTCTGTTGTTAAACGTAAAGTTTTAAAAATGCTATGAAGTAATGTCGGCTATATTTTTATGATTAAAAATAATATATACTAAAATTAGTAGTGAATAGTGTGGCTTTTTTTGCTTTTATTTTAAAATTTTACAACTAACTTATTTTCTTATATGCCTAAAATATACATTTTACAAATTTAAACATTTTAAAGTTTTGTTGAGTCGAACTAATATTGAATACTAGCGTTTTCTCGCGGCTTTGACTGTAGTGTGTGTGTGTGTGTGTATAAGCAATATTACTATAAAGTTGTGAAAATCCATTCATTAGTTTTTGCGTAAAAGAGTAACGTACTTCCATACATCACACAAATTTTCGCATCTATAAATAGCAAAAACAAATCAACCTTTTTATTAAACAAAGAAAACAATTAATGTTACATTTAATGAAAATAAATCAAATAAATGCACTGACCACTGGTTTGTGTCGTTCTTATTAGCGGAACAGCCTTTCGAGCCGGAGGTAGCTTCCTCACGGACTTATTGGCAGTTATTGAAAATTAAAAAGAGAAATTTAATTGACGATTCAAAATTGCTTGTTTATTTCAATAAAGTATACATCCAATCAAAAATATTAAGTGACAACATGTTATAGTGACCGTATCAATATTAGATATATTTATTTCTTTAATTAATATAATGACTTGGCCATCGCACGGAAACATATTCACATAAGAATCTACTATTTTAAATAGTTGTAACTGAACATACCATGAACAGAAATAGACGAAGAGTGGGTGGAAAATGCTCTGAATCGCTTCGAGAAAAGGATGATACTGCCGTGCCCTTTTTTGCTCGACTTCGCGGGGGCACGGCAGTGCCCCCCGATATTTTGACTTTGTTACAAAGCTTTCTATGCGTCTTTATTAGTTATGTCATTGTGTTATTACTTATCATTGCATATTTATTTAGATTTATTTTGAATGAATATAGTTTTTAAATATTTTTTTAAACTAATCCCATCATCGACATCAAAATTTTCAAAGTACATGTTCGTAAAATTAAATTGATACTTACCTTAAGAATTAATTTTTGTGTTGCAGAAGTGGCCTCATAGTGGGCCGCCACAGCTAGATTATTAAGAAGCTTTTGCAGCCGCAATGATAAAATTAGGCGTGTTCATCGATCGTCCGACACACGTTACGGCACAACTAATATAGACGTTATATACACCTATAAAAATAATTAATATACCTGTAATTTTGGTATCATTTCTTTTTCTGTTTTACTAATATGATAATTTGATCCTTCAGGTTGTGCCCCAGGAAACGTAGCGGAGTCGGTTGTCCTGGAACGTGAAGCAGAGTCAACGTTAACGTTCGCGGAAGGCGCAAATCGCTCATATGCCGGACACATGACGCTCAAGTTCTCCCCGGACGCTACAAGCACTATGCAGCACCACAAACACTACTGTCTGGAGGTTTCCGACAACTGTTCCCCCACCGTCGATCATTGTATTATACGCAGCGCTAGTGTCGGTGAGTTACTTACTATTTTGTTTCCTTTTTTTTTAATTTGTATATTTAATTGTATTGTACTGCTGGGCACGGGTTTCCGTACGAGAGGATTCAGGCCATAGTCCACTACACTAGCCACGTGCGTGTTAGCGGACTTCACAAGTCTTTCGAAAACTTGCAAGGTTCTCTCAGACATGCAGATTTCCTCACGATGTTTTCCTTCACCGTAAGACAAGTGTTTATCTTGTTGGAAAATGATTCGCACATGAAAATATCGGACGTGTGAGACCTGGGTATTGAACCCGCTTCACTCGGTTTCCCGAGCGAGTGGGTTACCATTGGGCTACAATATTAAAATGTGGACAAAACTGCTAAGTTAGCCTTAGTAATAATATTAATAATTGTAGTTTATTTGTTTATCCCTTTTCACGCGAACGGAATGGATTGACTTGACTTGACTTTTGCTTTTTATTCCTCTATTTATTATTCTCTTTTCTGACTCCTATTTATTTCACTACTGCATAAAGACAATATAACAAGTATTTGCCATAAACATGTAAATAAAATATATATGCCGTACAGTGGGCGCGGCGGTCTGCGTAAGCGGCGCGGGCGCCAACCCGGTTATCAAGCACTGCGACATCAGTGACTGCGAGAACGTAGGCCTCTACGTGACGGACTACGCGCAGGGCGCCTACCAGGACAACGAGATATCGCGCAACGCACTCGCCGGCATATGGGTGAAGAACTTTGCCAACCCTATAATGCGGCGCAACCATATACACCATGGACGGGATGTCGGCATATTCACGTTTGAGAATGGATTGGTTAGTTTGTTTTTATGTTTATTATATATCATGTTACTATTCATATACCATCAATTAACCTTCATTCATTTGTCAATTTTTTGCTTAAAGAGTTGTTGAATTTGTATCGCATTCTTTTTAAGCTTCTTGTAAAAAAAAACTTAAGTGTTCACTAAGTTTTATGATTAAATTGACCACATAAAGCATAAAATAAAAATAAAATATTGTAAAAGGAAATATAAAATCAAAATTATATTTTCACCACAGTAATTTGAAACAAATCAACATCAAAAAATCCTCTCACCAGGGTTACTTTGAGGCGAACGACATCCACAACAACAGAATCGCCGGGTTCGAGGTGAAGGCCGGCGCCAATCCCACCGTCGTGCACTGCGAGATACACCACGGTCAGACCGGCGGAATCTACGTGCACGAGTCCGGCCTCGGACAGTTCATCGACAACAAGATACATTCTAACAACTTTGCGGGAGTCTGGATCACTTCCAACAGCAATCCCACCATACGCCGAAATGAGATATACAACGGCCACCAGGGCGGCGTGTACATATTCGGAGAAGGCCGCGGTCTCATTGAGCACAATAATATTTATGGCAACGCTTTAGCCGGAATACAGGTTGGTTGGTGTAATGTATTTTGTATTTTTGTCGTTATTTCTTTTAAATGAACAAAAACTTAATTGTAAAGTAATCTGTCTATATATAAAGTAAGAAAATGTAATTAAAAATACATTTTTTAATGAAGTCTCTTTTATTCATGTGTTTAAATTAATTTGAATAATATGTTTTCATTTTTAATTATATATTTTTTATTATAGCAAAATAAAAAAAATTACAATGTCTATTAAGATGAATGTTTCGAATACTTTTATTTATTTTTAATATTATTTTTTTATTAGATTCGCACAAACAGTGACCCAATAGTAAGGCACAACAAGATCCACCACGGCCAGCACGGCGGCATCTACGTCCACGAGAAGGGCCAGGGACTGATCGAGGAGAATGAGGTGTACGCGAACACGCTCGCCGGTGTCTGGATCACGACCGGCTCTACGCCGGTGTTGCGGCGTAATCGCATACATTCGGGGAAACAGGTATCGATATTGCTTTTTAACAATATTTTTTAATGCCTCGTTGGTCTAGTGGTTACTGGAACGGCAATTTAACATGGAAGTGGAAAGCTAACCGATTAATTGTTGTTGTTGTTGTATGTTGGGATATATACACACAGCACCATCTAGTTCCATGGTAAGCTACGAGGCTTGTGTTATGGATACCAGATAGTTGATACACTACACATATATAAACTTTAAATACATACATGTTTTAAATATAAACACCCATGACTGGGGTACAAACATTCGTGCTCATCACACAATGATTGCCCCCAGCGGGACTCAAACCCGCGACCGCTGGCACAGCAAGTAGGGTCACTACACACTGAGTCAAATGTGTCGTCAATGTTCATGTTAATTTACCCTCATCATGTATGACTGCATATCCTCTTCTATTAAAGGTCTTGGATTCGAATTCCGAGTTGTGCCGCATATAGTCATTAGGTTTTTCTGACAAAAACTTTTCAGCAACAGAAGTTTGGAAGTGGTCGGTATGCCACTGTGGCCGGTCTGGAGGATATTATATTTATTACTTCGTAATACGCTCAAATGGCCAAGAGAAGATTTTTAGATATCTTGATGCTCGAAAATACTTTAACCATTGCAAGAAACAATCTACAAAAATGTGTGCTAACTTATCTATTTTTGTCACCTCAGGTCGGAGTATATTTCTACGACAATGGCCATGGAAAGTTAGAAGACAACGATATATTCAACCACCTTTACTCAGGAGTCCAGATTCGGACAGGCAGTAACCCTGTGATACGCGGCAATAAGATATGGGGTGGACAAAATGGCGGTGTTCTCGTGTACAACGGCGGCCTAGGTTTATTAGAACAAAATGAAATTTTCGATAATGCCATGGCTGGTGTGTGGATAAAGACTGATTCAAACCCTACCCTAAAGAGAAATAAGATTTTTGATGGCAGAGATGGTGGCATTTGTATATTTAATGGTGGCAAGGTTTGTACTTTTTCTATATTTTAGTTTTTTTATTTTATCAGTCTGTCTTTTAGATTGACTATGCAAATACTTTTTTTTAACACATAAGAGACATTAAAAAATATTGAACATTTTTAATTTTAGTTTAATTACTAATTTCAATATACTATGTAAAATTATCTCAATGTGAGATAAACATACTGACGATTACAGCTAGCTTAAAATGACATGTCTGTAATATGAGATACAAAACAATAATTGGTAATATTACATTATAACAAATTACAGGGCGTGTTGGAAGAAAACGACATATTTCGTAACGCCCAAGCCGGCGTCCTGATCTCAACACAAAGCCATCCCGTGCTGCGACGTAACCGCATCTTCGACGGGCTGGCCGCCGGCGTCGAGATCACGAACAACGCCACCGCCACGCTAGAGCACAATCAGATATTTAATAATAGGTTTGGAGGTAAAGACACTGTCTATGATACTACTATTATTAATTAAACATTGTCTGTATGGATGTGTGTATGTTTGTTATTAATTAACGCTGAAACGGTAAAGATAAACTATGACCTGGAGTGACACATGATAGGCTTCTGTTAGTAATAAAATTTGCCGAAAGTGATGCTACATATAAATAATCTATACATGTGATAAAATTCTGAGTTGAATCTGTATATTAAATATTTTTTGGAAAATCTTATTTAAATAGTCATTATCATCTATACAGAGGCTGAATCTTTAGTTTGTAGAATTTTTGTCTGTCTGTCTATTCGTCTGTGTCACTTCCGTCCGTCCGTCACGAGATAACCACAGGACCGATTTTATTAAAATTTGGTGTGATGACAGTGGGCTATCTGGGACAAGATACTTTTTTGTGGGAAAATATCTCATCTCTGAGAAATCTATACCAAAAGTATTATACGTTAGTATAAATATAAGTCTCACAGGGTCGCACCTGGGCGAGACTGTCAAGCTCCACTCTAAGTATTGTATCATCGCGTGTATTTTTTGTATAGGGCTGTATATATCATATACAAAATAACAGAAAAATTATGTATATTGTTCCATTTCTATAACAGTCAATAATCTTAATTACTTAAGTTTTAATTATTGTTTCTCGTAGTAATTTATGTTACTAAAATTTTGTTAAGGACTAAATATAAATCAGTAACTTTCTACTTTTAAGAAGAAATGAAATGTTAAAATAGCTATGAAACTAAATGTATTTCGCTATTTTATCAGGGCTATGTTTAGCGTCGGGAGTGTCGCCTCTAGTGCGCGGCAACAAAATATTCAGCAACCAAGATGCAGTAGAGAAGGCTGTCGGCGGCGGCCAGTGTCTCTACAAAATTTCTTCTTACACATCTTTTCCAATGCATGATTTCTATAGGTAATTATTTTACAATAAATACTATGTTCATATATAAACTTAAAAATTTGAATGCTAAATCTACATTATTTTATCATTTACAAATATTTTTAAAACAATGCTGGTGATTTCAGGTGCCAGACGTGTAACACGACAGATCGTAACGCCATTTGTGTTAACTGCATCAAAACATGTCATTCGGGACATGATGTTGAATTTATTCGCCATGACAGGTAAAGATACTATTTTTTGTTAAAAGTTTTATTTTAAATTATAAAAACATTTTGACGAACAAATTTGATAAAAATACTATTATTTGCACTTAGTAAAAAATTTCGTCTGTTTGTAGATTTTTCTGTGATTGCGGTGCTGGTACGTTGTCAAATCAATGCCAGCTGCAGGGCGAGCCCACGCAGGACACCGACACGCTCTACGACTCGGCCGCTCCCATGGAGTCACACACGCTCATGGTCAACTGAGCCGCGTCCCCGCCCGCCGACACCCGCCGACATCAGGCGTCACTTGCCGACACCCGGCAATTCTCGCCGACATTTGGCAGCACTCGCCGACATCCGCCACTCTTCGGACCGCCCGCCGATACCTGCCATTAAGGACGACCGTACACGGATGTCAAATGTATAGTAATTATTTAAACTTCGAAATGTGCTTGACGCACATACAAATAAAAGTACTATAGGTTTCGTACTTTACAGTCAAAATTATACGAAATTTAATTAATTACGGTGTAATATTGCAAATATTGCATGTAGTCAGTTGTGAAGTAAATCAGAAATGCGAAGAATGCAAACGGCTTATTTACCTCTGCTGTGGTTAAATGTTCTAGTTCACCGCAATTGTACTGTCCGTGTATGTCAAGCCTTAACTAAGTATTTTTATTAACTTCGCATAGTACACTCACCCGTGTCGCTGTACACTTCCTCGTATGTGACTTGTAATCGGTTCAATTATGTATTCTATTGATGTATTCTATAGAAGGAAAGTTTCCAGGTACGCTATTTGTATATGTAGGGGCGTTTTTATCATCAGTACTTAATATTGTATTTTGTCGTGTAGAAAGAATCATGCATTCCCAAATTGTAATCATCCCACTTTTCGTGTCACATTTATATATATTTAGAGTAATATTATTTGTTTCATAAGATATACTGATAGCCTTATATTGTAACGTCTACGGTTATGTAATCATGAGGAAATTCGTCATTTTGTTTATGTTCGGAGTCGACGCTTTGTTAACTTTACTTGGGCCGACTCGATCCAGCGACTGCGACGGTCAGGTTAGCTAATTGTATTATAAATATCCTTTATAAGTATTTTTAACTATTTGACGATACGATTCATTTTATATAGATAAACATATTGTTTAGCTCACCTGATGTTTAGGGATGTTTGTTCGTGTTTAGTTAATAGAAATATGTACCACGTTTGTTTGACGGCCGGGGACTGATCGGGGGTCGCGCCGCGTGCGAGCGCAGTAGCAGGTGTTGCAAGTTTATTATCTCTTGATTGGGAGTCCGCCTCGCCTAACTATTTTCGGCGCTCCTGTCGCGCTTTGTAAATATTTATGTCTCACAATAATCGAAAATGTAGTAATTAATGTATTTGTATCATTATATTTTTATTATTGATCACAACGTGTATGTTTAATTATTATGAATTACGTACGTCCCTCGGAGGGAGATGATCGCGGCGACGACCGCGCTAGTGTATTATAAAATGCAAATTAAGAACGAATGTGCGTATTTAATTGGAAAAGATCTTAGGTACAATTGATATTTTATTATATTGTTAATTTAAATGTGGTATTGATATCGAACGACAAGCAATGTTAGATGGAGGGAGGCCGCGCGCAGCGGCCGGCGTGCCGATAGTGATAAGTTAGCCGGTAAGATATAATGAAAATCTAAATTACTCAGTAATCACTATTGCAAGTTTCGAATCGTTAAATCGTCTCCATAGCACGGTATGTTCTGAATCTGCTTTTTTATATCCTCAATCTGTGATCATCGCTAAATATTTAAGAGAAAAGTATTTTAGTTCACGCGTACAGAATGAATAAGACTTATTATCGTTACATCAAAATTATCGTAATACGTGGCGCCGATGCTTTATATAATTGAATTGAATGTGAAATTGTTATTTATTGAATTGTCAGTATGTTATAATTTATTAAATTAAAATCTGGATAATATTTTGTTTATACCTGAGAATACCACTGTAAAAGCCGTGATATACATCATATAATATTATACATCTGAATTTTATTTAATCCCTTATTTTATTTCATAATACTACCTTCACATAAAACTCAAATTTTAGACAGCGTAGTGCTCTTCACCAAGACTGTAAATTATAACTTATCAAACGAATTTATCCCACGTAAACCGTACATTTTCCGGGATAAAACGTAGCTTATGTACTATTCCAGACTATAATGTAACTCTGTGCCCATCCAGATCCGTTCAGCCGTTATGGCGTGATTGAGTAACAAACATTCATCCAAACATCTAAACTTTCACATTTATAATATTAGTAAGACAAGTGCAGTACCCATCAGCAAATCAGTATTGAGCCGTGCCCCGGAGAGCACGTAAATCCGTCATTCGCCGTAACTTCTCGGTCATGACATGTGTAGTCACACCGGAGTATGAGAGTGATGGGAATAGAGAGTGCGCTTGTGTGTGCGCGTACACGCGCCGCACAATGATATTTTTTTTTTTATTATTAGAAATGGGCTCACTCTTGACCTTTATCTTAGCTCGAAGGCACAGATAAGGTCTACGATCTAGCGAGTTTGCCTAGGAGAAGCCTGTTAACACGCACCTTAAATAGGTTCAGGTTATACGCACTCGGAAAAACAGACGCAGGCAGCGCATTTCACATCTTGGCTGTGCGCATTATAAAAGATGACGAATAGCGCTTAGTGCGAGTGGTCGGAATGTCAACCAAGAAAGGATGGTATCCTGCAGTACGTCTGGTGTTCCGATAGAAGAATGGCGATGGCGGTATGAGACTATGGAGCTCGTGGGCACACTCCCCGAAGTACAGTCTGTAGAAAACCGACAGACAAGCAACTTGGCGACGGTATGCTAAGCTGTGAAGCTTAGTTTTCACAAGCTTTTCGTCGCCGATTAGCTTTTTAGCTCTGCGTTCCACCGAGTCAAGAGCGGCTAGTTGGTATTTTGCAGAGCCATTCCAAAGGTGACTGCAATACTCCATGCATGATCGGACTTGAGCTTTATATAATGTGAGAAGCTGTCCAGGCGTGAAGTATCGCTTAACCTTGTTAAGGATGCCCAGTTTCTTGGCCGCAGTCTGTGCCTTCGACTCGATGTTGTCGCCAAAGTTAAGATTTGCACTTAACCTTATGCCGAGAAGCTCTAGACTGTCGGAAATCTCTACAGGTGTACCACGAAAAGTAGGAGTCAAGCTGAACGGACTCCTTTTTGCGGAAAATAGACAGGCTTGCGTTTTGGCGGCGTTGAAATCGACCAGATTGTCATCACCCCATTGTGAGACAAGACTTAAGGTCGCATTTGTACGCTCTACCATGGCCTCTCTCAAAGTACTTATTATTACCCCTCCGTCCCTTGCATCGGGTACATAGCTCTCTATGACTGTGCTGTCATCTGCATATGCAACAATACCTGTTGAAAGTAGGTCATTGATGTGTAGCAGGAAAAGAGTCGCAGAGAGAACAGACCCCTGTGGAACTCCGGCATCAATAGCCATTAGATCGGAGGAGCAGCCGTCAACGACGACTCTGATCGACCGTTCGGTTAGGAAGTCTGATACCCAGTCGCAGAAGTCGGAGGGGATGCCGTAAGCAGGAAGCTTGCTCAGTAGACTTGCGTGCCAAACCCTATCAAACGCCTTCGAGATATCGAGTGAAACTGCTAGAGCTTCACCATATTCTCCTTCGTCTCGCCCAGTCACACTTAAAGATGTGTCAACTCGAGTTGGGCTTAACTAGAATTGGATTTGCGTGGTAAATGAACGAATCAAGCGAGTACGCGATTGACCTTACGCAAACGCGGCGATTCGTTCGTTGTGTTCATGTTTTGTACAGTCGTCAGCACTTCAGACCATACATTTATGTTGCAAAATCGCTCCTATTACAACTGAATAAGATGTCACAGTATTTAACTTAATCGCTGTCGTCCGTACTCCCGTCATAGCGTTTCAACCGAATGACAGTGTTATAATATTTATACTAATATTATAAATGTGAAAGTATGTTTGTTTGTTTGTCCTTCTTTCACGTCGAAACGGAGTAACGGACTGGGGTAATTTCTTGGGTGAAGATAGTTCATAGTTGGAGGGCTGGAGAGTGGTATAGACTACTTTTTACCGCGGAAGATTATCTCATTTCCACGGGGAAACACGTTATAATACAACCCAAAAAAATACTTATGATCAGAATTACTTGAAACTTGGTATTAACGCTATTCAATACAATAAATAAATATATGTTTTAGCATTCTACGAAATTTATCCCGTAAGGGGATGAAATTTTGTATGAAACCTACCTTTTTAGCGTTTTTTGGAGTTTTAGCGCGAGCGAAGCCGTGGGTTCTGCTAGTAATAATATAAATAAATATAAATAATTATAATTGTCCCAATAAATATTTATTTAGAATCTGTACCATTTTTTTAATATTGTTGCGAAGACGAGTCATTAAATTGGTACAAACAAAACAAATCATCCACTTCATTTTTCATCCAGTTAACTCGAGTTACGTGAATTTCAACTCGAGTTATATTTTTTCCGAGTTGGCACATCACTAGTCACACTTGTCGTAACGCTCCCATCATGCATTCACCAGCTAATTCCTAAGTCAAGCGTGCGTTAGAAGTTTTACTTCAAAAATTAAAACTCGATAGAACCGATTATGATTATCATAGGTGAGAAAACTGCTAAGTCTGATTAGGTTTTTTTTTGAACCAAGAAATCCTGACTATCCACAGTTCAAGTTCATCCAACTATATTGTAAAGTTTCTAACAATAAATTGTATGGAATAATGTCGAGTACCAACAAACGTTAAA
The DNA here is from genome assembly GCA_947093115.1 of Brenthis daphne. Classification (NCBI taxonomy): domain Eukaryota; kingdom Metazoa; phylum Arthropoda; class Insecta; order Lepidoptera; family Nymphalidae; genus Brenthis; species Brenthis daphne. The sequence goes on along the minus strand of OX352477.1, from coordinate 17,416,938 downwards.
CATTTATTTATTAAGATTTGATCAGTAATAAGTTTTATCATGATAAGCCACCATATTTTTATGAAATTAAACAATATTTCTCCTACTTATAAGTAAAATTTATACTTTAGTAAGGAGATGTAACAAACAATCAATTTAAAACAATTTTATTTTTATTTACACAGAAATATATGATTTTATACAAATTTTTAATAATTAAGTTACCTAATTTAAGTACATATGGCCACTCAATAGGTACAAATATAACGAATAATACTTGAGCAAATTAATTATATGAACGTTGTTTTTGCCGCGGCGACCGTCTCGGTGAAATATGTACAGCTTTCATCGGCGTGTTTAGTTTCCTGTGATCTGCGATAGACGAAGGCGTTTTCAAACTTCGAGGAGTACATAAAGGCTTTTTCAAGGCCGGCGGTTGAGGCGTCTTTAACAAAACATTCGGTTGTGGAGACACTACCTTTTTCACAGGAGTTAATTTTCTTAATCGCGAATGAATTTCGTCTTTATGAGGTATGGGTGTTCGGAACCTTGCGACGTTTGGACTTATATCGTTAGGATTTTTATTGGTTTTAAATGATTGTGTTTCAACGTCGTTTGCGTATGACTGGAGCCTCGTTTTTGGATGACCTATTCTTTGGTGTTGGTTGACTCTTGGTTTCCTTGCAAAACCTGTATGTACTGCCTTTTCGTTTCGCTCTGATGATTTGTCTGAGCTAGATTCGAATAGCTTAGCCTTCGCGAGAACTGCCCCTGCATTCTGTCGCCGCAGCTTGTTGACTGACGGGCGTCCTGTTTGTCCGTTGCTTTCTACTTCACCCGTTTTATCCATAAAGAAAGCAGCGGCACTCCGCCATTTCGGTTGCGAACTCGGTGGGTTCGTATTCTTACTATTTACATTTTGATAGCATTGAAATTGCGAAGAATTTCTCGATTTTCCTCTAACATTGAGCGTGTTATTCATTGAGTTCTCAGATTCCGTACCGTCCCAACTGTTGTTCATTGTGATATTGAGTGAGCGGCGCGGCTGAACTTTGCCTATAGTTTTGTTCAGATTATAATCTGGAGCGAGACTTATCCTTTTTCGTTGATGATATTTTTGACTGCTGTCTGAAACATTGATAGAGTTCTCTGACAGTGAACCATCCCATTCAGATGTGTTTTGAGTTTTCGTGGCAACTTGTTCCGTTTTGACAGTAGTTCGTTCTCTACGACAGAGGCCGACATAAGGATAAAATCTGTCTACATTGTGGCCAGCTTGGGAATGAGAAGAAGCATTCCAGGACTTGTGCCGAACTATTTTTGTTAAATTTTCTTTGGAACGGCGTCTTATAGAGCCAATTTTTCTAGCACTTGGAGATCGTATGATTTTAGCTTGTTCTTTTGGTCTTATCTTTAGTTCTTTACTCAATCGACGCGCCAGGTGCTCGGAACTCTGGCAGTTTAACATAGCTACTTCTTCTAATGTTTGTTCATATACATTTTGGACTTGCTGTACAGGCTGAACTCTTGGTATGACATCTGTGAATTCTCTTGATAATCTATTCTCTATAGCGGATACTCTGCTTTTTATTTCCTCATATTCTTGTTTGGATATTCTTACATAATCTTTGTCTATTGCTTTCATGTCTGGCGACAAATCTATAGTATCGTGTGCGCTAAAGAGATTCTCTGTAGAAGTTAACAAGTCTTCACTACTGATGCTTGTTTCGGAGTTTTTGTGTGAATTAAAATCTTTATTTATGATGGGCGTGCTTCTTGCGTCTATGTAACTCAATCTCAGTCTTTTCCTTTCTGTCACACCCCTGCAAGTAAGATAGATAATTATTAATAAAAAACATTTGGGGTATTCTAAACTAAACAATTTACGCGCTAGAAAGACCTAAGAAATAATTTATGTTCTTGACTTTAGACCAAAAATTTTATATTGGGCTATATCCAGTGCTTTTGTATGTACAAACTAAAAAACACCTGTCCTTTGTCTTTTTCTGGCACAAAAATGACATTTTTATTTGCAACATAAAAGAAAAAATATAGTAAAAATTATAATTTATATTATAATATTTTCTTAGACCTACGCGAATATTTGACAATTTAAATAAAACTATCTTTTCGGATTATTTCGCGGATTTATTATGATTTTAGGTTCCCGACGTTTCGAATGCTTTACAGCTTTTTATAATTCATACTAGCATTCGCCCACGTTCAGATGATCAAAAACCAAATTCTTAGGTTTTACATATTAGTATACTCTTACATTACAGTTTTTGTATTTTTTCTCACAAATGAGATATTTTTCCGCGGTAAAAAGTTTCTAGTAGTCTATTTCAGTAAGATTTTCTAAAAAATATTTAATTTACAGATTTGACTCAATTAGAATTTTATTATATGTATAGATTAACAAATGTATGAGATGTAAACGCATGAAAAGTTAAAAACGGCCCGCTATTGCAATATTTTAATTATTGGAGCAAAGCACAAGATGATGAGAATCAAAATGATGGGGAATAAGTGACATTACTTATCACAATACAGCATTTTCCCATGCCATCTAAGTCAAGAAGAACAAAACTAGTCATACATATTTGTGTTTGGATACATTCTTTTGATCTATGTACACTACAGATTTAGAATATTATACATACTAATATTATAAATGTGAAAGTGTTTTGTTTGTTTGTCTTTCTTTCACGTCGTAACAGAGTGACGGATTGGCGTAATTTTTTGTGTGAAGATAGTTGGAGGACTGGTGAGTGATATAGGCTACTTTTTACCGCGGAAGATTATCTCATTCCCACGGGAAAACACGTTACAATAAAACTTAAAAAAATATTTGTGATCAGAATTACTTTAAACTTAGTATTCATATTCTTCAATACAATTAAATAAATACGTGTTTTAGCATTTTTCGAAATTCATCCCATAAGAAGGTAAAATAGGGGATGAAAGTTTGTATGAAACCTACCTTTTAGAGTTTTTTTGTAGTTTTAGCGCGAGCGACTGATGCAAGAAGATTGCATGCTGCAGAGATGAGAATGTTAAGGTGGATGTGTGGAGTGACGAGGATGGATGAAATAAGGAACGAGTACATAAGAGGAAGCTTAAAAGTAGCACCAGTGACAGAGAAGTTGAAAGAGAATCGTCTAAGTTGGTATGGGCAAGTGAAGCGGAGGGATGAAACGCATGGGACGAGAAGAGTGATGGAAATGAATGAAGATGGATGGAAAGTTAGAGGAAGACCAAAGAAAAGATGGATAGATTGTGTGAGACAGGACATGAAAGAGAAAGGGATGAATGATGAGATGACGAGTAATAGGGGAGAATGGAAGAGGAAGACTTACTGCGCCGACCCCAAGTGACTTGGGAAATTGACAGGAAGAAGCGCGAGCGAAGCCGCGGGTTCTGCTAGTGTATATATAAATAGGAATTAAGAATAATAATTGTAAAACAATAACAGCAGCTTAAAATTTCAACTTACATTTTCATTGGCGTAAAAGACAGCTCCTTTTGAGGTAGACCTTTTGTTATTTCTTTCCTGTTGGTACAAAAATAGAAATTAAAAAAACTACAATAGGTCAAGAACAAGTCGAATTAGCACACAAAGGATTCAGTATCGTTGTTCATATACTTTTTATTAATATGACTTTTACTCTATGTATGTATGTAACATATTAACTTTGATGATCGATTACAAACTAAAAAAAAGGTTTCTTGTAATTATAATTTTTATTATTTAATGTTATAGCAACAATACAAATACATACTTTGTGAAAATTTTAAGTCTCTACCTATTATAGACGGACTCTGACAGACGGACCTAAGGACGGACAGCAGAGACATAGTAATAGGATTCCGTTGGCACTCTTCAGATACGAAATCCTATCTATGACTTACCTAGAAAACCTAGAAAAATTACTATGACTTCACATACTATGTGAATGCTAAAACTACAATAATTTGAGAGATAAAAATATTAAAAACAATAAATTAATCAGTTAACACAGACTTCAAAAGTAAAAACGTTAAAAATAATATTTTGGTAAAAATTATATCTATTAAAATTTAAATTATAAATTATAACTGTACGGTGCAACCGTACATATTGTAATTCATCATTTTTTCTCATGACGCGTCATATATTCCATTATATATTAATTGTTATTCTAAAAGTTAGGCTGGTTCGCATTCGGCAAGCAAGAAGCCCGGGCGTGCTCACATCATATCATATCATTTTAATCATTTTAATAAAGCAGTTTATTTCTAATAAATCAAGCATTTAAAACATTCTCAGTAGACTCTTATCAATTTACATACTCTTCAATTTACATCTATCAACAACCCCCACAATAACATATCCTGTTTCTCTTACTTTGTTTTTATTGAAAGACCTTCATAAGTGTCGAGCTTTCTTTTGGCGGCAGATTTACTTAATACTGGAGTTTTACTATTCATCACTGGAGCTGGTGTAGTTACATTCCCGGATACCATTTTCTTTAAACCACTTAGCATTCCTGCAAAAAATAATGGTGTATGTTAGAAGAAATAGATATGAAAATGTGCATCTATAGGCAGTGGTAGCCCAGTGGTAACACGGTCGCTTGGGAAACTTAGTGAAGCGGGTTCAAATCCCAGGTCTCGCACCTCTGATATTTTCATGTGCGAACCATCCCTAACATGATTACCACTTGCCTTACGGTGAAGGAAAACATCGTGAGGAAACCTGCATGTCTGAAGAACCTAGCAAGTTTTTGAAAGAAATGTAAAGTCCGTCAACCCGCACTTGGCCAGCATGGGGGACTATGGCCTGATCCCCCTTGTATTGAAGGAAGGCCTGTGCCCTGCAGTGGGACGTTAAAAATGCCTGAATACATACACATGTGCATCTTCAGGGAAAAAGGCATTATTTATTGTTGACTATTATTTTTAATGACTTTTGTTGTTCTAACGATCTTACATTTTTGTTATTATTTTGTTTGTTTGAATTTGCTAATCCATAGCTATGAGTTCCTAGTTATTACTATTTTTACCTGACTGTGAAGAAGCCCAACAGAGGAACACTGTTCCTTAATCCATTTGGTCTCATCCTTTTAATTCGCTTTTTACACAGTAAATTGTTTATTTATTTTGTAATTTATTTTTTATTATAAATTATAAACTATTTTAAATACTTATAAGTTATGTAACATCAAATTACATGTTTTAGCAAAGCAATTACACAAAAACTATGCAAGTAGAGTCACAGGCAAAAGCTAGACATTTATTAAAATAATTAAATTAAAAATTGTTAAAATATTGAGTATACTAACTATTAAGAGATCCACTTCTTCTTTTCTTACGCCTAGAATGACCAACATCTGAATCATCATCAAGTTTTGTCATGAGATCCTCTGTTAAAAGTCCTATGTATTGAGCATTTTCAATAAATATCTAAAAAGAAAAATCACATATCGGGTTAGGCAAAAGATAGAGATTTTATTGTTCTGGAAGCTATCTTTTACATATTATAAACCAATTTGCTTGTCCTTACTCTGGCTGATAGACTATCACTCAGAGGTCAGACCAAACAACTGTATAAATATAAGTAAAATTCAAACTCTTAAGAGGTAACATGATCTGCATGGAAAACAATGATTTGAGGATATCATATTAAAAAAAAAACTAGTCCAAGCCAAGGCAGAGGAATAAGCAGACTTTTCCTATTTCTGAACATATTTTTTGAAATGAAAGTTTTTCTCTTTCAGGGTATACATCAAAACAATAGGGTAACACTTTTCTAAACATTCCCATTTGTTGTTCCAAAAAGAGATAAATATGCATGATCACAATATAAACAATACACAAATGTAGTGGAAACCAACTAATGTGTTTCATTGCCATTGATCAGGAGTTTCCAACCATGGAGACGGGCCCCCTACTGGGGCATAGAGGTTATTTTGTATAACTTATATAAAAATAAATAAAAATCATTAAAATAATGTGTTTTATTATAATTTAAAAAATAAAGGGGATCATGAAAACATAAATTGGTAAAAATAATGTGTGTTTAATTATAATAAAAAAATAAAGGGGAGCATGAAAATACTTATTAGTTATTATAACTGGGAGGCTCAACAGAAGAAAGGTTGGGAAATCCTTCCATAAATTATTTTTTTAATTTAATTGAATGTTATATTTTTCTTTACATGTAACTGATAAGTCCTCCATATAAATACAAAACATATACATACACATATTTTTCTTATCACAGGATGTTGACTTTAGATACAATATCCTATAAGGGATGATAAGGAATGGTCAACAAGGCAAATAAATGAAATGTGAATATTTTTAAAATTTAAAGTAATTTACCTTAACTAGTGCAACATGGTGTTCTAAGCGTTGTGTGGAGGAAGCAGCTGGCAGGGGCATAATGCTTGGAGCTAAGACAATAGCCAAGTTTGAAGAGTCCATTAAATTTTCTTTATGCCTTGATGCTATGTATTTTAGCAACTGAAAGCATAATTTTAAAACATTTATAAATATACAATACAAAAAAAATTTGGATATTTTACTAATTTTATGTTGATTTATTTTGTAGGCCATAAAGGATAATTATGAACATTATTTGTTAGATACGGAATAGGAAAAAATTAAATATTTATACCTCCATAATATAGTGTAAAAGGTGCACATGTAATACTGGTAATAATAAAAGTGTATTCAATAAAGGCTTCAAACTATCATCTCCTGTTGTAACTCTGCACCGCAGTAGTAAGTCTTGTACTTCAGCACTGATCAATGGTTGAGGTAAACATCTGAGATAAAGCTTTAAAACACTTGCTACATCTATAGGATGATGACCTTCTGACACACAGCCGCCAGCATCAAGCAATCGCTAAAATATAAAATATAAATTCTTACCTTACAAACACCACCATACTAAAATCTTTTATTTCCATGAAGCAATATAAATTTACCTTTATATCTTTCTGGCGGGTTTGAGACCCAGCTTTACGAAAGAGACCTTCAACATGAGCATTCGCTCTTAGCACTGAAGACATTTCACTAACAACGTTAGGGACACTCAATGTACTTCCACAACAAATTACACTACACGATGGGACTTTCATCAAAGGGGCTCCGAATACTGTTTTATGGTCCTAAAAAAAGAAAAATCAACATATAGATTTCAAGAAAAATATAAAAAACTGTTTACAAAACAAATATTTTGTTATATTTACTTTGACATTTTTCAAAATTATCTTCTTGAAACGGTGTTTCAGTCCTGCTTTTTTTAGTTCACCGACTATAATAGACTGTAATTTCCCATGATTAATACCATCTGATATTAACATGTTGCTTGTTTTCTAACATTAAAGATATACTTTTAAGTTCTAAATGATTAAATCAGTAATCTAGTAATAATCTAATCTGCTTCTGCCCACTTTTTAAATCATGTAATTTCGTTACTAATGACGTTCCGTTTTACAATTTACATTCGATAATAGGTATGCGGAATATTTATTTTGAAAATAAAAAAATATGAAAAATATACATAATAAGTGCTGACAAATATATCATAATATTAATGAAATAATTGTATTACTAAATATAACTTATTTAAATTACTTTATTTTATTAAGTATAAAATATGTCAAAAAATTCTTTAAAGCTAGCACACACGAATTTGGTAGCAATATACTCTATGGGTCTTACATAGTGATGGGATTACATCTGCACGCGATTTTATTTACTTATTCATTTTGCATAGTGCGTACATTAAATTGAATTTGGATTTTGGTCTGATCCCTATCTTACCGTGTGAACCGGATTCCAGTTCACAGATTTAATGTATCATCATCGTCATCTGTTGTAATTTAATTTATTTTTAACCGAGTTTCTAGTAGAGATCGCTTACATATAATGTTAGTTATTTAATAAATGTAGTCAACTAAATTAGATAATAAGTATACTTAAATGCTGAAAAATTCTTTTAAGAATGCTTGGACAGAACAAAAATTCTCATTTTATAATTAAAACACTCATTTAAAAATATTAGTCTTTAGTTAGTGTACATGAATAATTTAATATTATTTGCATTACTACGGTCTCAACTTTTTTTCTTTAATTGAAAATTTAAGATCTACTTGTATTATTTTCTTAAACTAGAATATACACGATAAAATGTTTTTATAGTAGATACCATAGATGATTTATAAAGTTAGTGAAATGAAATAAAACTTTATTCAAATAGACTTATTACGACTTACGAGCACTTTTGAATCATCATATTAATTTAAAGCTTAGGCAAATTCTTCTCTATTGACTATGAATGTCTTGAGTCTTAAAAAAGTGATATTCACACTGTAGTCTAACATTTAAAATATGAGCAATTTATTGTATGATATGGACCTACTCAAATATATGTCTGCAATATTATAACTTTTTCTTATTACTCAGATATAATACTTGTTTCGGACGACCAGAACCAGGGTATGTCTAGTACCCGGAGGTCGACCTGGGACAATCTCCCAGACGTTCTTGGCGTACACGGCAGTATGTCCGTTCGCTGGTAATGTACGCCACCACGCACCCCTGAATGCGTAGCTTGGGTCCCGATCCACTAGGGTTTCTTCGTTGACAGGAGACTATACTTAGAGGCGATGAAATAAAAACACAATTTTTTCTTTTTTCTCTCTTGGTTTCGGTTCTTCCTTTTCCTTTTAGTTGTTGCCTCTTCGGTGGCTGTCTTGCGACTGACTGAATCGAGAAATGGCTCGCCTTTTATTTGGCCCGTTAATACCTTACAGAGAGCCGCGTACTTTGAGCTCATTTTTCAAGTAAAATTTCCCTAAACCGAAACCTTGAGAGTCCTTTTATTTTATGTTTTCAGTAAAACACCTTACATATACTTATTTATTTACATGCCTTACATACTATTATACAATATTAAAACATAATATTCAATATATAATAATTAATTAAAAAAGTCTTAAAACAAAAATATCTAAATTTCTAGGTTGCTACATTTTTACTATACACTTTCTCTTATAACTTTTGAACGGATAGTCCTATCGACCTAATTCTTGTTTTATTATAAGTTTTATAATAAAATCTATTATTTAAAACATAAAATATTACGCTATTGCAAGAAACAAAAAATCTCATTTTCAACCGACTTCAAAAAGGAGGAGGTTCTCAATTCGACTGTATGTTTTTTTTTTTTTTATTTTTTTTTTTTTTATGTTTGTTACCTCAGAACTCCGTCATTTATTAACCGATTTGGATAATTTTTGTTTTGTTTGAAAGGGTATACTTCCAGATTGGTCCCATTTAAATTTCAAAAAAAAATACCACCCCTAAGGGTGGAAAAACAACTAATAATGAATTTAACCTACTTCTAATTGTCATATTGACTTGAAACTTTGCAAGTATTTCTATTTTCTTTGATAGTACAGTGGTTCGGTGTTGTTGACCTGATCTGATGGCAAGGCCAGAAGATGGATAGGTGGAACTCTTCAACGGCTAATAGTAGATACTTTGAGTTTGGGCTTATTTTGTTTGATTTGACAAGCCTAACACGTTAGAATCCTTACTTTGCTACTACTGTCTACACTAAAAAGGGAAAAATAAAAACTTTTTAACAAAAAAATAAAAACCGACTTCAAACAAAAGCACTAAAAAGTGAAAAATAACTGATTGGTAGTTTTCATTTACTATACATACCTAATCAAATATTTTCGAAGTCGGTGTGCTTTGGCTAAGTAATTAAAGCCTACCTATTAAATACATACCTAATCAAATATTTTCGAAATCGGTGCCAGCCCATACAAAGCACACCGACTTCGAAAATATTTGATTAGGTATGTATAGTAAATGAAAACTACCAATCAGTTATTTTTCACTTTTTAGTGCTTTTGTTTGAAGTCGGTTTTTATTTTTTTGTTAAAAAGTTTTTATCAAGTTACGTAATTATATGCTAACATTTTACTTACGTACCTATTCCTTTCAAATTAATGTTAAATAGTCTTATATGATTCAAATAAGCAAAAAATACTCTAAACTAACCTTATTACACTAATTAGAACTTATTTTAACATAATAAATCTAATAAGAATGAGATTTCATATTTACAACAATTATTCATAATACGCTAAAATGACATTGTCCCTATATTAATACACACGTTACTCGAAGATAGGTTTTCCGTCGCCGATATTCTCCCCCTCGTGCTTTGCACCAACTCCTGGACTCGGCGACGCTCCCGGCACCAACAGCACCACTCTCGAACTGGGCCTCCGTAGAACACCTCCTCTGGTCTCGACGTCGACGACTCTGGTCCGCCCGTCTGGTCCAGGATACACATGCAGGATTCTTCCGCGTGGCCAGATGCATCTTGGTAGGCTGTGATCGACGATCAGTACGATGTCTCCGACTTGCAAATCTGTGGCGCTGACTCTTCCTTTGGTCTTCCTTGATAGTAGAGTGGGCAAATACTCTCTCAGCCAACGTTGCCAGAAGTGATCGGCAAGTCCCTGCGTAGCCTTCCAGGTGTGTCTGCCCACAAGCTCGTTGTCCTCGAAGCTGCCGATTCTTGCTGCGCCACATGATCGCCCGATGAGAAAGTGGTTCGGTGTAAGTGCTTCTTCTTCAGGGTTCTCGGAGAGGTGGGTGAGGGGCCGAGAGTTGACTATGTGCTCGGCCTCTAACAGAAGGGTATGAAGTACCTCCTCTCGTGGTTGCCTTTCGTTGAGCGTGGCGTCCAGTGCGGTTTTAATGGATCGCACCAGACGCTCCCATGCACCTCCCATGTTTGGTGCACCAGGAGGTATGAACTTCCACTGCACGCCGATCTTCTCCGCTTCCGAGATAAGGTCTTCTTGCTTCATGGTGTCTAGTGCTTCTTTGAGTTCTTTGTTGGCGCCAACGAAGTTAGTGCCATTGTCGGTGTAGATTATCTTTGGCATTCCCCTTCTCGCGGCGAATCGTCGTAGTGCCATGATCATGCTGTCAGTGGAGAGTGAAGGAGTGAGCTCAATGTGTACAGCTCGTGTTGTTAAGCATGTGAATAGAGCACCCCATCTCTTCTCATGGCGTCTTGCTACGGTGATCGTCATAGGGCCGAAGTAATCTATTCCCGTGCACGTAAATGGAGGTTTCCGTGCATCAGCCTCTCAGCAGGTAAGTTGCCCACTGGTAGTTCTTGAGGTCTTGCCTTTCTTGTTTTGCACCACTGGCATTGATGTTGAATGGTCTTGATCGCTGACCTCAGTCCTAGCACCCAGAAGCGTTGTCTTACTTCGTTCATTACGGTCGCGTGATTCCCGTGATTGAAGCGGCAGTGAAATTCTTCTATGATGAGAAGTGTTGTCTTGTCCTTGCTGTCGAGTACGATGGGTCGTTTGTAGTCTCTGGTAACCCCTCGTATCGCGTCGATTCTTCCTTTCAGTCGCAGGAGACCTTCTTCTAGCACTACGTCGAGCCTTTTCAACTTGCTGCTGCCCTCTAATTGTTTTCCTTGCTGTAGGCACCTGATGTCCTCTTTGAAGCATTTCTCTTGACTTCTTCTTAACAACAGCGTTTCAGCTTGCTCTAGTAGACTTGTTTCCAATGGTATGTATTTCTTTTCTGACGTTTTTGAAGACAGATGTCGCTTCTCAACAATTTTCTTATTCCTTTTTGTAGTTTTCCAGGTAGGATCTTCTTTGCTGGCGTGGACCTTTTCCTTTCTTCTGCAGAGTTGTATGAACTGCAGTACTCTTGCTGTAGCTCGCCAAAGTCTTTTCCACGACGAGAACTTTTCGGGATCTGGTGATGGATAGGAGCTGCCTGCAGTCGCTACGATGTCCGCTGCCTTTTCTTCGCCAGTGGTTTCTTTCTTGAATGTTCTTGCCGCAGGCCAGTGAACTTCATCTCTTCTTAGAAACCCTGGTCCGGTGTACCATCGGTGTTGGCAGTCGAAGTGTTCTGGTACGTCACGTGTTGCATCATCTGCAGGGTTCTGCGCCGTCGGTACCCATCTCCAGTCCTGTGGTTTTGTGAGATCTTCTATCTCCGCCAAGCGATAAGCCACGAATGTCTTAAAGGTTCTCGGGTCCGTCTTGATCCATGATAGCACGATACTGGAATCTGTCCAAAACGTCTTCTTTTCTATTTTCAGATCCATTTCTTCCTCGACCGAGTGTGCCAATCTGCTTCCTAGGAGGGCCGCTTGCAGCTCGAGTCTCGGGATTGACACCGGCTTCAACGGAGCGACTCTTACTTTTGCTGCTACTAAGCTGACGTCATAAGTCCCATTTTGATTTTCAGTTCTCCAATATACCGTAGCTGCATACGCCATTTCGCTTGCATCCGTGAACGTGTGCAGCTCCCCCTCGGTGCGACGTGGTGCCAGACATCTCGGGATCTGAAGGTCTTGGAGCAGCTTCATCTTCTCCAGGTAAGTCTTCCATGACTCGTACTCCTTTTCTTCTATCTCTTCATCCCAACCGACGCCACTTCGCCATATGTTCTGGAGCAGCCTTTTGCCTTGGATGAGAATTGGTGATGCTAGCCCTAGTGGATCGAAGGTCGACATCACGGCGCTGGTGACTTCTCTCTTCGTAGGTACCTTGAGTCCTTGTGCCACTTCATCTGGCGTGTTCCGAAGGTTCGCCCTAAAGCCTATGGAGTCCCTTTCTGTAAACCAGCGTAGTCCCAGTGTCTTCTCTTCCTTCTCACCAAGGTCCACCTCTGTCTTCTCAACTGACTCAGTCTTCACGTCTTGCAGCAGGTCGGAGTGGTTTGACGCCCATCCTCGGAGTTCGAAGCCCGCCTTTTTGTGAATGAAGTCCACCTGCGCTGTAATTCTCTTGAAGTTCTCTTCTGAATGGAAGCTGTGCAGGTAGTCATCCATGTAATGGTTCAGCTCGATTGCCTTTGCTGCCTCTGGGTACTGCTTCTTGTAGTCCGCCGCGTTCCGGTTCTTCACGTAGATCGCTGTGCTAGGAGATGATGTCGCGCCGAAGATGACTGATGTCATTCTGTACTCCTTCGGTGCTACGTCACGACGATCCTCTCGCCACAGGAACTTCAAGCTGTTTCTATCTTCTGGCCGGATGCGAACTTGCAGGAACATTTCCTTTATGTCGGCTGCCACTGCAAACGGGCCTTGCCGGAACCTCAGTAATACCCCGCAGTAGGTCTGGTCCCGGTAGTAAAGCGTCGTTGAGGCTTCTCCCTTTAGACTTGGCTGCAGCGTCGAAGACGATCCTTATTTTCTTCTTCAATGGATGTACCACGGAGAAATGAGGGAGGTACCATGGCTTCTTTGAATCTTCTTGTCCACCAGGTGCTTCTTCTGCATACTTGCTGTCGATTAGATGCTGGATCTGCTTATTGTATTCTGCCTTCAGCTGAGGGTCTTTGTCTATCTTCTTTTCAATGTTGAACAATCGGTTCTTGGCAGACGTGTAGCTTTCAGGCATCTGTTCATCTTCATTTTTCCATAGAAGTCCAGCTTCAAATCGACCATCTTCTAGTCTTCTGCAGGTCTTCTCTAGGATGGTGAGTGCTCTTCCTTCTGAATCCGTAGTGGGTCTTCTTGGTAGTACTCCAAGTGCTTCGATTGCGAAGTGATCCTTGATGGCTTGATGCATCTCTTCTTCTGGCGTGCTGACATGTAGACACGTGTTTAAGAAGTGCACCACTTTCGCGCCTCCAGTGTCTGACCCGTGGAGCACCCATCCAAGTCCTGTTCTTGAAGCGGTTGTCCTGGTTTCCCTCTTCTCACTTCTTGAGTCATGATTAGCTCCCAGTTGTCTTGACCGATGAGCAGCTGTGGTGACTCCCCCTTATAATATAGAGAGTCAGCAATCTTCTTCAAGTGTTGACACTCTTCTATCCTTTTCTTTTCTCGGAACTGCGGTGCAAGCTTCAACTCGTCGATGGTCCGGACTCTTCTCAAGGTCTTCTTGGTCTTCTGATGAATCCCCTTCACCGTAAGGTCCAGCATCTGAGAGTCTTCCTTCCTTATCAGCCTGCCTCCAACAGTCTCGATGACCAGTTCCTCCTTTCTTCCTTGAGCGCCGATTTCTTCTGCTACTGGTCTAGCAGCGACACTGTTGACCCTTCATCCATGAGGGCCAATATCTTCTTTGATCCTTTTGACCCGAAGATTTCTATCGGAATTATCTTCAGGTATGCCCTTGCGTTGTTGACCGCATTCACCGATGCCATGATGCTCGCCACTTCTTGTGGTTTGTTCTTCTGTTCTTCCGAGGAACTTTTCTCTGTCTCAACGTGCAGCAGATGATGATGCCACCTCTTGCATTCCTTGCACGACGGCTTCTTGCAGCTCTCCTTCCGATGTGTCCCTTGTAAACACTTGAAGCAAACGCGGCTTTTCTTCACTATTGCCCATCGATCTGGCACAGACGCCTTCAGGAACTTCTGACACCCGACGAGGAAGTGTTCACCCTCACACATGGGGCAAGTCTTCTCTGATCTTGAAACCTTTTCTTTGAAGTCCTTTTCCTTAGTTGAATGCGTTGCTTGTCGATGAGTCCGTCTGAACCCGCTCTTCTCTTCTGTTGATGCATAGGCTCCACACTTGTCTGCTTCTCTGTTCAGGAACTTGGACACCAGTGTTAGGTCGGAGAACTCGCCTTCTTCTGTTGTTTCAATGAAGTCGTACCATCGGAACTTGAGGATCGTAGGCATCTTCTCAATAATTTGTTTCACCATCTCAGGTGAATGCAGGTACTGTGGTTTCTTCAATCCTTTTATTGCCGCTACGCTGTTGCTGATCTGGCTCGCGAAGAGGCATATGTCCCTTGGGTTTTCAGAAATCTTCGGCAACGTTTTGACCTTGTCCAACTCTGCCAGCACCAGTGCATCTGGTCTTCCATATCTTCTTCTGAGGGCTTGAATCACTTCCATCGGAGAGGCTTCGGAGTACAGCAGACTCTTGATAGCTTCTCTTGCGTTGCCCTTCAGTGCTCTTCTTAGCCGAGCCATATTCTGGACGTTGTTGAACATCGGTGCTGTATCTTCATAGACAACCTTGAAGGCCATCCACTCGCTGCTGTTGCCGTCGAAGTAGGGTAACTCGTGAATGTAGGTTGGCTGTCCTGCTGGTCCTCGCGTGGTAAGAGCTTCCTTCAATGCTGCCGTCAGTGCTTGAATTTCAATCGTAGCTCCTCTCGTTGAGGAGTTCTCTTCAGGCTTCATCTTCTGTGGCTCTTCCAAGGGGTGTGGACCTCGCATCTCTGGTTGAACTTTGTTGCCATCCTCCAGCACAGACGTCTCGATCCAGTTCTGCACCTGTGCTGTTCTGTCTTCCAGGTCTTCATCCACGGAGTCCTCTTCTTCACACTGTGCCATCTCCAATCTGACACGGGCTAGCTTAGTTTCAGCCTGTGCTTGCTTCAACTCCAGGCGTGCCAACTCTTCCTTTGCTTCTAGCTCGCGTCTTCTGGCCGAGGAACTCGTGGTCTTCGTGGACCTGGCGCGGCGACTGACCCCCATCGGTTTCAGGGTCTTGGAGGAGCCTTGAACATCCTTTCCAGGTACATCTTCTTGGCTCTTCCTGGTCATCCTCTGTGCAGCATCTTCTTTGTTGCCTTCCATAGACGCCGCCGTAGTTGCAGTCGTAACCGTAGTCTCCGTCATTGTGGTGCCCTCCGTGGTCGTGGTACCCGAAGAAGTGTTCGATGTAGTTGCAGTTCCCGATGACGCCGACGCTGACGTGACCCCTTCTGATCCCGACGTTCCATCTGTCGCGTCCCTATCTGAAGGACGGGACCCGGGACGTGAGGGCGCATCTTTCTGCGACCTGGTTACCGGCATCTTGAACGCAATCTTCTGTTTCTTCTGAACTTCTTCTAGCAGGGATCCGGCTCGAAGGACCAACTGTTTCGGACGACCAGAACCAGGGTATGTCTAGTACCCGGAGGTCGACCTGGGACAATCTCCCAGACGTTCTTGGCGTACACGGCAGTATGTCCGTTCGCTGGTAATGTACGCCACCACGCACCCCTGAATGCGTAGCTTGGGTCCCGATCCACTAGGGTTTCTTCGTTGACAGGAGACTATACTTAGAGGCGATGAAATAAAAACACAATTTTTCCTTTTTTCTCTCTTGGTTTCGGTTCTTCCTTTTCCTTTTAGTTGTTGCCTCTTCGGTGGCTGTCTTGCGACTGACTGAATCGAGAAATGGCTCGCCTTTTATTTGGCCCGTTAATACCTTACAGAGAGCCGCGTACTTTGAGCTCATTTTTCAAGTAAAATTTCCCTAAACCGAAACCTTGAGAGTCCTTTTATTTTATGTTTTCAGTAAAACACCTTACACATACTTATTTATTTACATGCCTTACATACTATTATACAATATTAAAACATAATATTCAATATATAATAATTAATTAAAAAAGTCTTAAAACAAAAATATCTAAATTTCTAGGTTGCTACATTTTTACTATACATTTTCTCTTATAACTTTTGAACGGATAGTCCTATCGACCTAATTCTTGTTTTATTATAAGTTTTATAATAAAATCTATTATTTAAAACATAAAATATTACGCTATTGCAAGAAACAAAAAATCTCATTTTCAAGTTACGTAATTATATGCTAACATTTTACTTACGTACCTATTCCTTTCAAATTAATGTTAAATAGTCTTATATGATTCAAATAAGCAAAAAATACTCTAAACTAACCTTATTACACTAATTAGAACTTATTTTAACATAATAAATCTAATAAGAATGAGATTTCATATTTACAACAATTATTCATAATACGCTAAAATGACATTGTCCCTATATTAATACACACGTTACTCGAAGATAGGTTTTCCGTCGCCGACAATACTTAAAAAACTTCTGCTTGCATTTTGCAACTTATTTGTGAGGGTTGATTACAAGTAATGTAATATTAACCTACGACCTTTTAAGGGGGGCAGGGAATAGACGAAATAATCGGAGCCGCAAAGAAAAAACTAAAAGTTATTATTTAATTTACGGATATCATTGTTTGGGTATATAAATCTCATAATTATAATTTTTTATTTGTTATCCATGATATAAATTATCAACACTTATGGATTTTTGTGCCAAATATATAATCCTGAATTGATTAATCTTAATTTAAGATTAATATTAAAAATAATTTATATTCTTTTTATAATTTATTAGTCATAATGCTAATGTGCAATAAATATTTAAACTTAATTTAAATTTAAAGTTAGTAAGAACATAAATTTTAGCTTGTTTGTTTTTATAATAATATACATTTTTATTTACAACTGGCAAGATTGACTTTAAAGAGAGACGTGTCAGTCAGCCAAAAGTCAATCAATTTCAATAGAATCCTATTGTGGAAATTGATGTATGAGAAATCTTTTATTGGATATTTAGGATAGTCAATAATTTTAACTTGTAGTAAGATGCCGACATCGGCAGTGCCGCAACCAGGCAATGTTCAAAATAAGGGGGTGTTTAATAATACGACCGGCTTCAGCACTCTGATCACGGTTACAGTTTTATCACTGGCTTGGTTGGCCGGCTTTGCCTCCCGGCTTTTCGCTGTAATACGTTTTGAAAGTATTATTCATGAGTTTGACCCATGGTAAGTACCCTAATGAAAAAAATATATATTTAAGTCCTTCGAATATGTTTTTCTTACTTTATATGTGTTACAGGTTTAACTACAGATCCACAGCATATATGGTACAACATGGGTTTTATAATTTTTTAAATTGGTTTGATGAAAGAGCATGGTATCCCTTGGGGCGTATTGTAGGGGGTACTGTGTATCCCGGTCTTATGATCACATCAGGGACCATACATTGGATTTTGCATGCTCTTAATATACCTATACATATAAGAGATATTTGTGTGTTTCTTGCACCAGTATTCAGGTGTGTAATATGAATTTGTATTTATTAAAAAGTATTGAATACATATGTTGACTTTTGTATTTTTTTTAAATTCTATTTTTAATATTTCAGTGGACTAACAGCTATAGCAACATACTTATTAACCTCAGAATTATGGTCTCGAGGTGCTGGCTTGTTTGCTGCTTGTTTCATAGCTATTGTGCCAGGGTACAGTAGCAGATCTGTGGCTGGCAGTTATGATAATGAGGGTATTGCCATATTTGCATTACAATTCACATATTATTTGTGGTTGAAGAGTATAAAGAGTGGGTCAATTTTCTGGTCTATTTGTACTGCACTGTCCTACTTTTACATGGTGAGTAATAAATAATATTTCATTGTAACCATTGTTGACTTTTCAATTTATTAATCTAAAAATGTTATATAAAATTTCTATTAAATTTTTTAATATTATATCCTTAGGTATCAGCATGGGGAGGCTATGTGTTTATCATCAATTTGATTCCACTTCATGTGTTTGTCTTGTTGATAATGGGTAGATTCTCACAAAGACTATTTGTCAGTTATAGTGTTTTCTACATTGTTGGTTTATTACTATCTATGCAAATTCCATTTGTTGGTTTCCAACCAATACGCACGAGTGAACATATGGCAGCATCAGGTGAAACACTTTTTTATTTTATATGCCTTGAAAGTATTACTAATTATTTACAATAGTTGTTGTGCTGTTTGCACAAAAAATATTGGAAACAAAAATTTCTTGAAAAAAAAACTGCAAGAAAAAAATCTGGAAAATTACAGTCACATTGTGAAACTCAATCTTATTGGAGTCTCTAATAATTTTCAATTGTTATAAGATCATTATTTTTTTATTATTTTGACTGCAATAATTCTATATGTTAATGGATACTGAAGTAAAATTTATTATCTAATTATAAAACTATATTATTATAGAGTTTGATTTTATACTGCACACAACCAGTTGAAATAATGGCTTGATAAGATTTTATTAGTGGTATTACCTTTATGTATACACTATTAAAATGCATTTGAGGTAGCATTTTACATGTTCGTGGATGGAAAAAGTTGAAATATTTTTTTATTTTATGCTACTCACATTTTAATCTTACTAATATTATAAATGTGAAAGTTGTTTGGATGGATGTTTGTTACTCAATCATGCCAGAATGGCTGAATGGATCTGGATGAATTGGCACAAAGTAGATTATAGTCTGGAATAGCACATAATATAGACCAATTGGAATCCATTTATTTTTAAGAGAAAGAAATATATGGAAAACCTGAAGTTTTATGATTTTAAAATGTTAGCAGGTATATAAGGAATAGAAATTCGTAAAATGCCCCCGATGCTCAGCTACCCCTGAGAAATGGGGGGACGCAAAGCGTTGAAAAAGTTTATTTTAAATTTACTGTTTATTGTGATGTTCTGTCGAAAAATGTTTTCTACAAAAGTTGTAGGTCTAGTAAAAATCTACAACTTTAATAACAGTATTCTTTTAACAAAAATTTTACAAATTATACATCTTTGCAAAATATTTAAAATGAACATGTTTTCAGGTGTATTTGCTTTATTGATGGCAATTGGTGCCCTAAAATATTTGCACAGTCTAAATCCAAAAGGGCAGTGGAAACAATTGTTAATACTGGGTGGATTGGTAGCTGCTGGCACGGTCTT
Source organism: Brenthis daphne (assembly GCA_947093115.1). NCBI lineage: Eukaryota > Metazoa > Arthropoda > Insecta > Lepidoptera > Nymphalidae > Brenthis > Brenthis daphne. Next base: position 17,397,384 of record OX352477.1, on the reverse strand, counting down.
CTTAGCAGTGGTTTTACTTACATATATGGGAGTAATTGCTCCTTGGAGTGGCAGGTCAGTCATTTTGATGGAATTTTCGTGGATAACAACTTTTTATATTGTTTTTTAATTAAAACATAACTTAGTTATTCCTATATTTTAAAATAAGTAAATTTGCTGTCTTATAAGTTAAATCTGTATGTAAAATTCCACAGAAAAAAAAATTAACAATTAAAAATTTTTAATTCATTTTTCACAATACAATTTTAATGAAAATTTAAAATAAAAATTGCTGCAATAGTATATGATGAGTAATAACTAATAATAGTATTCATAAAAGAATTATTTCAATTCTATCCCATATTTTATACTAATTGTAAAAAAGTAAATATAAATAAAGTATTTTTGTATAGACATTTGAAATATTCCATGACAACAACAATCGAAACTATATGCACATATTATTATGTACATACATAATTAATTTATAGAGCATCTAAAATGAATATAATATACTATTTATTTATACTGTTATAAAATTAGAGTTGCTAATTTCACCCTTTACCTACAATAAACAAACAATATTTAGCAATACATATTCAATAACTAACGACTCTATCTCCTTTTTTTTTTCTCTAGGTTTGTCCTTAGGTGATTCTTTAAATTGACAAACTTTTTAGGGTTCTGTACCCAAAGGGTAAAACGGGACCCTATTAGGTACTAAGACTCCGCTGTCCGTCCATCCTTCCGTCTGTCTGTCTGTCCGTCTATCACCAGTAATACATATACAGTTGAAATTTTCACAGATAATATATTGTTGTTGCCGCTATAACAACAAATACTAAAAAACAGAATAAAATAAATATTTAAGGGGGCTCTCAAACAACAAACATGATTTTTTTGCTCGTTTTCGCTCGATATTGATAACGGCAACAAGTAGACGCTTGAAATATTTACAGAATATTTAGTTATATATTCACTTTAAAAATAAATAATTAAATTAAAATAAAACGAATATTTAAGGGGGGCTCCCGTACAACAAACGTGATTTTTTGCCGTTTTTATAGATAATGGTACGGAACCTTTCGTGCGCGAGTCCGACTCGCACTTGGCCGGTTTTTATTTATGGTTCATAAATTGAAATAACACTACAAAATATTTTTAACATCTTGTAAATGATTACCTAGTTTCTTATAGAAGCCTTATTGTATTTAAATTTATAATGGCTATAAAATTAGACTTGTTTCAATGAAATTTCTTAAATGCTTTAAGAAGTTTGTTAAGTTTGTAAACAAATAATGATGATGTTTTCCTGGCCGATTCCGGCCACGGCGGCCAATCTCATTGAGACTAGCCAACTGCACAGGAGATAATATAGTGCACAAGTGTACGCGCAGGCACAAGTGCACTCTCTATTCCTGTCACTCTCATACTCCGGTGGAACGACTACTCGACACAACCAGTGAGAGTTAAGGCGCAGGACCGACGGCTTTACGTGCTCTCCGAGGCACGGGGGTGAAACACCGCTAACTTCCCAACTCCGGGCTGTTACTGGGACTTACTATACAGAAAGACTTAATAACTAAACTTGGCCCGACCTGGGACTCGAACCCAGGACCTCCGAGTGTGCAGCCGTACATGCTAGCCACTACACCACCGAGGCAGTTAAAAACAAATAATACAACATACGAGTATATAAATATATCGATTTATTAAGATTAGATTTTTTATGAAATTTTATTTTTTAGTGTTCTTTCACATTCTTGATACTTACCATAATTTTGGTTATCGTTGATGATTATTGTTATTTGTCTTTCTTTATTGTTACCGACATCCAAAAAAGAGGTTATTAATTTGTCGTAATCTTTTTTTATTATTTAACATTATTATTTTTGATCAGCATTGTGGATGTTCTTGTTCTACTCGAAAAGAATATAAAATTCCTGTTACTGTCGTTTGTTGGGAAAATATCTGTTATTCACTTATAAGAAAAGCCAACAATGCCAACACTCCGCCATCTTTTTTTCTAAGCTTATGGCACACTATGGAACTGGTGTATACAAAACAAATAAATAATGAAGTATCGAGAATATAATAGCCGAACGTGTCACGTTCCCAAGATATTTGTAGGTCTCATATGAAAACAATAATCATGAAAATGTACTCATTATACATATGTACATGTGTTAATAGCCTTCATTACGAGCAATGCAGTGGTAGCCCAGTGGTAAGGTTCTCGCTTGAGAAACCAAATGAAGCAAGTTCAAATCCCAGTTTTCGCACGACTAATATTTTCATGTGCGAATCAATTCTATCATGATTAGCACTTGTCTTACCCTGACTGAACCTGAATCTCTGAGAGAACCGCTGCTTTCAAAATATATGTGATATCCGTTTACCCACACTTGGCCAGCGTGGTGGATTATGCCCTTGGCCCGATCGCCCTCGTATTGAAGGGAGGTCCGTGCCCAGCAGTAAGGCGTTAAAAAGGGCTAAATAATAGCCTTAAATAGTATTTAAAAAAATATTATTGTTTATCTCGAAGTATCTCTGAAATGTGACACTATAGGGCGCCATATTGCATATATCATTTGTTTGTTAAACTGTCTTTTATCTATTTATACGAGTTTTATCGCGCGCCGTTACTTTGGAAAATAAATTAAAATGATTATTTTTAAATTTTTAATTTAATGAAAAAATTAAATTTTTATTCAATGGAAAATAAATTAATATTAATATTGTTATTGCCAGCTCCGATAGAAAAATGTTCCAACCGCTTCCCTTTTACGTAACGAATTTGAATTGTGTTTTTTAACTGTGTAAAATAGGTAAAATCTTAACTAACGATTTCGACACTTGTTACTATTTGTGTTTTAGTAAGTTTTTTATGGGTATGTGCATTTTATTATCTCTTACAGATTCTATTCATTGTGGGACACTGGTTATGCTAAAATCCATATCCCCATCATAGCGTCAGTGTCCGAGCACCAGCCGACCACGTGGTCGTCCTTCTTCTTCGACCTTCACGTGCTCGTGTGTACCTTCCCGGTAGGGCTCTGGTACTGCATCAAGAATATTAACGATGAGAGAGTTTTTGGTAAGTATAAAGTCTAGTTTAAATTTGTAAAATAATTATATGAAATATGTATATTTTTTATTGGAATAAAACGGTAAAGAAATGGCAAGATAATTGCAATTTTTGTAACTTTTTTATATTTGTTAAAGCGAAGTAGTTCACTAGTTTTCGATATAATTCAGACGCACATACTTAGATGTAGACAGATATTAAATAAAAGTTAATTGATATTGTTTAGCTATATGCGAGGATATAAGAAGGGAGTTTGAGATTAGTCCTTGATATGTCATTATTCATCCTTTTTTTTGTTAATATTTATAATGCCACAGTGTGTTTGTTGACTAATCCTTCTTTTTCATAATAATGGGTCACCGAATTAATGTGATTTTTACGTACATTTGAAATGTGAAAAGTTCTACTTCTTGGCCCAGTTCATTAAACTCCAAACTCCAATCGGATATTAGTATAAAAACAAAGTTATTTGTTGAAAAGTTGTCTCGCCTCACTCGAGAAACACTTGACAACGTCTAGACTGATTTTTATTTTAAAATATTCAAATATTCGTAGTAGTCTGAATAATGTTTATAGAAAAAGAAAATGGAAAAAAATTCTCGAAAAAATGGAAAATTCGGTAAAACTAAAAATTTGAAAGCTTCATTCTATAGAACTTTTTTTTATGAACTCATCTCCCAAAACAAAAATTGCTAAGTAAAGTTTTCACAAAAACGTAAACATTATATGAAAAAGTTACTGATTTTATTCATTGATGAAAAATTCATATTGTTTTAATTTTTTATAGTGGCATTATACGCACTAAGTGCGGTATACTTCGCGGGGGTGATGGTGCGTCTAATGTTGACATTGACGCCGGTGGTGTGTGTACTCGCCGGTATCGCCTTCTCTATACTGCTTGATTTAGTTCTGAGAGAGGATGACCTGCCTCCTGCGTCTGTTGAGGCAGATGACTCCAAGAATTTGTATGATAAGGTGAGTACTTAAGTATATCGACGTTTCTCCAATCTTTGTTGTGATTAACCAAAAATTAAATAAAAAAAAATAAAACAAAATGGTCGTAGGAAAGATATTGGGGTCGTTGTCGTAATCCAAACTTAATATTATAAATAAATGTCTGTTGTTAATCTTTTTATACTTGAACCGCAGATTTCAATAAAATCCGGCAAGGGCATACATATTATGTGACTGCATCATGGACAGACTAAGGCACCTTTAATCCTCATCCCACATCAATTATGATTGATATGGCAACATGAACATTATAGCCTACTAGCGTTGCCCGCGGCTCCGCCCGCGTTAAGTGACTTAAAATCAAATTCTTAGTTTTTACATATTAGTATACTCTTACATTGCAGTTTTGTATTTTTTCTCAGAAATGAGACATTTTCCCGCGATAAAAAGTATCCTATATATGTTGACCCGGATAACCAGCTATCACCATACCAAATTTCATCAAAATCCCTCCAGTGATTTTTCTGTGATGCGGTAACAGACAGACAGACAAAAATTCTAAAAACTATAAATTCGGCCTCTGTATCGATAATAATGTTTATTTCAATAAGATTTTCCAAAAAAAATATTTAATGTACAGATTCGTCTTAGTTACAATTTTATTATATGTATAGATTTTTTAATTAAAAAAACAATCAAAACATTAAAATCGGCACATTCCTTGAAATACTCAATAAAACTACGGTTCTTGAACTATAAACTTTCCCACAGGCGGGTAAAATAAAGAAGCGTACACACGAGCCCGCGCCGCCCGCGGACTCCGGCCTCGGCATGAACGTGCGCTCGGGCACGCTCATTGGCTTCATGATACTGCTCATGCTGTTCTCCGTGCACTGCACATGGGCCACCTCCAACGCTTACTCCAGCCCTAGTATTGTGTTGGCCAGCTATGGTAATGATGGGTGAGTGTCGTTAATCTAATATAATTATGCGTTTGAGCACAGATCACATAATACTATACAAGTACAGATGCTTCATCCCATACAAAGAAATTGCACGGCACTATTTCGAGCTATTCTTCATGTCGTTGATTCGCAAATAGTTAAACTGATTTATTTTATAAATATATGTAAATTAACGAATGGTGAATATTGTGAAATTCATTCCGCATTCGAATAAAAAAATCGGCGATTTTAACAATTTTTAACCGTGATAAACAATTCATAAAAAGTAAAAGCGCCATCTGTGAATATACACTACAAACCCATCATCTGATTGCTGATATTTCAATGATCAGTAAAGTAACGCAAATTTGATTTACTTATGTGTATTATTTCTTTTCCTTTCACTTAGAAATATTTTTTAAAACAACCATGTACCTTTTTGGGATCTAATTTTTTACTTTTGTTAATTTAACACAATTTATTTTAATAACTAATCGATACATGTAACGTCATCTATAGTCAATTTTTTGAACAATTTTTTTTTTGTTTGTGATGAGACCCCACGGTTTTGGTAACTGACGATGGTCTTGTGGCTATGTAAGTGTGGCTAGTATGTAAGGATGTAGATTTGGAAGTCCTAGATTTGAGTCTCGGGTGAGGTCAATTTGAGTTATTGAGACTTTCTGTTGAGAAAGTATCAGTAAGAGCCCGTAGTTTGGAAGTTTAGGGTGTGCTCCTGCATCTGGCGCCTTTTGTTTCACCGGTAGTGCCTATTTGTCGTCCCGTCAGAGTATGAGAGTGACAGGAATAGTGAGGGCATTTGTGTCTGCGCGTATATTTGTGCACTATTGTATCTTCTGCCCAGTTGCCTAGTCTCAGTGAGATTGACCACTGTGGCCGAACTCAGTCAGAAGGATATGATATAATTGGGATTAGAAGCGGGCACGTCTCCAGCTTAAAATAGATTTACTTTGAACCCGAATCTTTACTCACATTGACATTTTTACTGGTATTAGGCCAAAGGTAAGAATGAAGAAATGATTTTTTTAAAACCCCATTATCATTTTTAAATATTTCTTTGGTATAGGTCTCGGAAAATCCTTGATGACTTTAGAGAAGCATATGGCTGGCTTTCACAAAACACTGCCGAGGATGCCAGAATTATGTCTTGGTGGGATTACGGATATCAGGTAATTCACTCTACAGATAGATCTGTTGTGACCCAAATGTAATCAAAAAATCTTCATGCTAGAGCATGAAGATTACATTTGGGTTAGATAATAACACCTCCAGGTAAATTTCTAAGAAATTAATTAAAATTCTAAGAAATCTATTGTTACCTGACACGCCGGCGTGTCCGCGGTCCTGGATTAATTAAATCGTATTCGAGATAACGTTTTAAAGCGTGATTTAGTTGATTACTACGTGCTTATAAATATGGAAAAGTTTTAAGAATATATAACATGATCAGAAAACTGGTCATTATTGAGCAATGAGAATATTTTAAAGATGATTATACTGAATAATCCAATAAGTACGTTATCTTATAATATGAAATGAGCAACTCTTGTAAATATAATATATATTTATATATACATTTATTTCGTGTATCTCAGAAACGGGTCTAACGATTTGGATTAAATTTCGTATTTAAAAAAAGTTTATTTATATAGGTATATTTTCTGAATAGGGAATATGCGTGTGATTTAAATAAAGGTGAAATATTTTTTTATAATCTTTATTGCTTTTGAATTAAGCCTACATTCATGTTTTTGATAATTTCTCTTTGATTAAGAAAATAAAAATTCAAGTTATGTGAAAAGCAACGCCATTGGTCAGACCGAATATGATGTCAGCGTATATCATAACAGAGCAATTAGCGATTTTGTCGCTTACAAATTGTGTCCTCATTTTTCTGTGTATATCATCCTGTGACGTCACGCCAAGCGCGCGAAATGGCGAGCGTTTAAAGTATCCGTAACGGTATGATATTTAAAAAAAAATACTAAATTATAGTTTTTTGGAGCTGGTATTTTTTTATAATTAGTTATATAACGTTGTAAGGTATTGTATAAAAAATAAAAAAAAATTATGCATATTCCCCATTAACTCAATTTTAAATCTTTCCGAAAAAACACGTTACAAAAAAAACGCCAACCGAATCTATCGTCCAGGTAATCTTAATCTAATTTTTATTAAATAACAGATAGCCGGTATGGGTAACAGGACGACTCTGGTCGACAACAACACATGGAATAACTCCCACATAGCGTTAGTAGGCAAAGCCATGGCGAGTAACGAGAGTGCCGCGTACAACATAATGACCATGCTGGACGTGGACTACGTATTGGTCATCTTCGGAGGAGCCATCGGGTATTCTGGTGATGACATCAACAAGTTCATCTGGATGGTGCGCATTGCTGAGGGAGAACATCCTAAGGATATACATGTGAATTTTTTTTTTAATTTTCTTCTTTATGTTATAATAATAAATATGCTGTTTTCCTTTTTTTTTTATAAAAGTAGATATGGTAGCTTTTGATTATATATTATTTTTGTTTTTACTTTTTTTTTTTGGAAAAGTATTTTAAAATTGTAATATAATTTTAATTGTTTTAGGAAGCGGATTATTTCACAGAAAGAGGAGAATATAGAATAGATTCGGAAGCTTCGAAAACTATGTTGAATTGTCTCATGTATAAGTTATCATATTATAGGTAAGAATTTTTAAGTCTATAGAGACATTCTTTAGTATCTACAAAAAGAAAAAAAAATACTCTGTATTTTGATAAATGAACCCAAATCGATGTTTGATTGATATGATCTTCTGTTTGTATTATTGATGTGGAATCCCACAGGGTTAATGTTTTGTGACATCACTACTTATAATTAAAGTTTGTTTATTCGGGCTAATCTCCGAAACTACTATACGGATTTTCGTACGATTTCCACTAATAGAAAGAGTTAGTAGTAGACTAATAGAGATTATTTGGTGGATTTCTTGTCTAAAACAAATTATGATGATATTTGTGAATTAAGTCGGTAAAAGACTTCTCTTTTAAAGGTAATATGTGTAGTAAAAGTAATGGGGTAAACCTTTGGTACATATATGTTGCGGATGTCGATGAATGTAATATTACGTTTTCGCGATTCTCGTCCGCCATGGCCAGTGTGCTCGTGCGGCACAGTCGAGTGAGAAACACTCGCACTACTGACTCACGTTATAAATTATTCTCTAACAAATATGTCAACGCTATTGTCAAGTACCGTCATTCAACTGGACGACATGTTTGGCTCAGTTTGTAGTGACTACTTGCTGTGCCAGCGTTCGTGGGGTTCGAGTCCCGCTGGGGGCATTCATTTGTGTAACGAGCACAAATGTTTGTACTTCAGTCATGGGTATTTATATTTATAATATTTATGTATTTAAAGTTATATATGTGTAGTGTTTCAACAATCTAGTATCCATAACAGAAGCTTCATTGCTCACCATGGAACCAGATGGCGTTGTGTGTTAATGTCCCAACATATTTATTTATTATTATTTTATTTAACTACCCTCAAAATCTATACTAATATTTTAAAGAGGTAAAGTTTGTGAGTTTGTGACGTTATAGGGGGTAATCTCTGCATCTACTGAACCGATTTAGATGAGGTAAGAAGATAGTTTGAGACCCTGGGAAGGACATAGGATACTTTTTATCCTGGAAATCATCCCTTAAGGGTGCGAAAACGGGGATGAAAATTTGTATGGGACCTAGGGACGTACCCGAGCGAAGCGAGGTGGGGTCGTCAGTTTATAATATTAGTATAGATTCTTTAACATATATATGAATTGCAGATACGACAGCGGAGGCAGTCCGTCGGGCTACGACCGCACGCGCGGCGCGCTGCCCGGACACCGCGGGTTCAAGCTCACCTACCTGGAGGAGGCCTACACCACCGAGCACTGGCTCGTCAGGATATACAGGTGTGCTATTTAGCTTTTTTGAAGTGAAACTTCTTTACAATAGTTGTGATTTGAAACTCGATAAAACGGAAATGCGACACTAGAAAGAGACAAACACAAATATATATAGGTTTAAGCGGGCGCGAGAATGAGATAGAATACATTGTCATGATGCCATAATAATCATTGTTATTGTCTAAAAAATATATAATATTAATGAAAAATATATAATATAATATTATATAATACTAGTGACGTTAGGTCAAACCAAAGAATAAAAATCAAAAGTCGAAAGTTCTTATTGTGTAAACACAAATCCGAACTTACGCACACCACATAAAGTACTTTTCTAAACAAAACAACGGGCGTTTTAATTTTGTCATCCGAAAAGCAATGAACAAAAGAGATTTGATAAAAAACGCATTTCAATTTCGAATTGTGCACTTCTTTTTGAGGACACTTTTGAGTAAGTAAGTAATAAGTAAATTATTAGACATTTTGCGACTAATAGTTGAAACGTCATGTACAGTGATTAAAAAAAAGATCTTACATGCCCTATGAATTAAGAAAATATAATATGATGAATTTTGCAGAGTAAAGAAGCCTGACGAGTTCAACCGGCCGCGGCTGCCGCTGTCCAAGAGGTCGATATCCACCAGTAATAGTATTTCTAAAAAGGTAACGTATAAAGATCAACTAACCCATATAGCCATATTGATATTATAAATGTGAAAGTTTGTGAGGATGGATGGATGCTTGTTACTCATTTGCGCCAAAACGGCTGAACTCATCGGGATAAAATTTATAGAGATATAGATTATAGTCTGGAATAGCACATAGGTTACTTTTTATCCCGGAAATGGTTACGGTTCCCGTGGGATAGATTCCTTTTTGTCTATCGCTAGTTTATTATAATTTGTTATCACGTATTATATTACAACATCAGATTGTTTACTTTATCCAATGTGATTTGATCAAAGAAATTAGCTGAATTCATCAAGTGTGTCTGTAACTTTATTTTATATTCGGTTCAAGAGTTCTTGATAGCTTTATTAGACGACAATAAATAAAAGAACAATACCTTGTTTATATCTAAAAACCTGCGAATTTTCATTTTTAATTATCTCTTGAGATGTTTTTCATATAAAGTGATGCACTATAGTACATATTTAGTGGTACTTATTATATTTAATCATTAAATATTTAGTAGCTTATATATTGTTGGGTGTTTTAATTAAAAATTTGAAGCTTAGAGTTAATAAACAAATTCTCAAAAGCAGTATCACATGGATACACCCACGTATAAAGTGGCACACGTACATATTATATCGAATACTGTCGAATAATGTTTATATCGAATGAATGATAAGTATACTGACATTATAAATATATATACAGAAGAATCATATATTTTTATATTTTGACGACACGTTTGACTCGATTTGTAGTGCCTACTTGCTATGTCAGAAGTCGCTAGTTCGAGTACCGCTGGGGGCATTCATTTGTGTGATAAACACGAATCATGTTAAGTCATGGTTGTTTATACTTATAATATGTATGTATTTAAAGTTACATATGTGTAGTGTATCAACTATCTGGTATCCAAAAACAAGCCCCGTAACCTTACGATGGAACTAGATGGTGCTGTGTGTTAATGTCCTAATATATAAAAATATGTATAGATTTAAATGTTCCATTTGATTGCAGCTGTCTTACGGTGTAGGACCGATGGTATAGTACAAAGTACCTATTCGTTTCATTGTGTTTTGATGTCGTGTATGCATAGAGTAGTGATAATGTTTGTTTTATTTGAACTTTTAACTAATTTTGTTACTTAATACTTTCTTAGATTTACGCGAATGTTTGACATTACGGGTCTCTCCCGTGACTATGGATGCTGTAAAGCATTCGAAACGTCGGGAACCAAAAATCAAAATAAATCCGCGAAATAATCCGAAAAGATAGTTTTATTTAATAATTTTGTTACTTTTAGTAAACTCCAAATAGTCTTCGAAAGCTAATATCAGAGTGGTACTAAAAACCCTTAATACAGATATAATGTGTACAAAATTACAACGGATATAGTACATTTTTAAAATATAATATAATAAATTTTAACCATTTTGGTTAAAAACAGTCAAAAAAATTTAAATTAGGAAAGTTACAAAAACAGTGTCGTAAAATTATCGTCGGCATATTATATGCCGGTCATAGTTAAAATGCTAAATTATAATTTAAAAATGCTAGTGTTTACATAAGGCATTATGAGATAAATTCATACACATATTTTATTTATTTATTTAAACTTTTTAGTTTGTTTAACTTTTATTATAAAGCAATATTGTATTGTAATTAAGGCATGGCTTAAATAAAATCAGAAAAAAATCATATTGTGTAATATTATATCAACTATTTGACTTTAAACTTTCAATATCGAATCTGACATATTAATAGTATATTAAAAATCACTTCTTGCACGTGAAATAATAACTAAAACAAATTAACAGCACGTTAGTTTCGAATTAAACAATTTTACCTAAAACATATAAACATACAAACAGACATGTGTTATAATTATTTATTTTATATTTTATTACAGACATCGAAAAGGAGAAAAGGTTTGTTAAAGAACAAACCGACGCTAGTGAAGGGCAAGAAGATCGGCAAACTCGAGTGACGCAGTTAACGGCAACGCTCAGTGGTTAACATACAGTGTTCCTTGACATTACGAAAACGTGTTTCAAAGCAATAATAGCAATAATATACATTTTAAAGAATTGTTATTCATATTTTTTTTTTACTTTTTTATGTGTCACATACATACATACATAGATAATACATATGAATATTTTTTTCATGCAAGGAATTGTGACATCACTATAATATGTCAAATTTGACGTTAGCTGTCCATTCCAAATTAGTGTGTTATTAAATAATAACAAAAAAAAGTGTGTACTTATGTAAGTAAGCACGTAAAAAGTTATACTTTTTGGGCGTAACAGAACAAAAATAGCTAAAGACTTCATCCCGTATGTCACAACTCTGTGTTTGTAAAAGGAATGCAGCTTCATCATGTCGCATTTTGGCCGTCGGCGCATCGTAAAAATTTTACCCTAATATTTTTTTCCAAACTTGCCAAAAGAAGTATAATTTCAAAAATAATCAATTGATATATTTTAGTAATGACAAAAAACCTTGATTGTTGTCGACATAATGATTTAATCTGAATAGCAAATAATATTTGAATTACAAAATTCCATTTGTATGTTTTATACAAACAGATCATAAATGTTAATTATACTTTTTTTTTTATATCTTATATTCAAGATGATAACAGGATTGGTTATATGAGAATATTAATGCGTTTTTTCCCCTCGTTTAAAAATGTATTTGCAAAAATCAAGTCACTAGATTAATAATTTTAATGAGAATTTTCAAGTTAAAAAAGAAGTATATTGTAGTGAGACCGCGAAGTTATTATTGGGAAATATATTTTTTTACATTATTTGGCACATACATTTAATGTTTAGTTTAATATTTTAACCCTTAAAATAAAAAGAAGTGACTCATTAAAAGTAAATATTGCCAATCCTAATATAATTTTGGATATTATTACGTAAAATACCGATTTTTGGCCATGGCAGGTAATCTCACTAAGACCGTTTATCTGCCCAGGAGATATTATAATATAATAAAAGAAATTCTCCAAGGCATAGTGATGTATAACACCCAATCACAAATATAACACCAGCCTCCGAGATGATACTGACAATGTGACCAAACTATATAAGCCGAATCGAAAATCGAACCTGGGATCTTATGGATTTGGGATATACAGCCGTACAAAGCACTAGTGACTAAGAATCTAGGCATCTAGATAACATTATAATATGTGTGTTACTATGATTAAGTCTTAAATCTCTTAATTATAGAATATACTTTTTGAATAAATTAACACTTAAACTACGTTTTATGTATATTTCGAAAGATCAATGAACACTGCATGTGTTGTAAACCACTGTTGCGAATATTCGACCTGTGACTGACACCAATTCTTTATGTAATATGTGGTCTTTTAGACGAATGTGTTTCTTGAATTTTAAAATTTTTTAGAAGAATATTATGTTTAAATTATTTTTCTTTGCACCTAATCACGTGGACATTGGCACTGGCTTAAATGAAAAAAAAAATAATAATTTCTCAAACAATAACTCAATTTAAGGTGCTAATAATCATTTTCATCTTTATTCACTAGTCTTATTTATTTATTACCAACATGTATTGACGTTTGTCTATGATTTTTCATTATCATAATTGTTGACATTTATGCGTAGTCCACTGTAACAATCCAAATTATTTATATATGGCAACAACAGTTTATATATTATGTTCTTTTAGAAGGTAAAATTGTATTTATTTGGAGTGTATTTTTTGAATGGGCACCATGCACTTTTATTTGTAATAAAGAAAAAATTAATTGTAATACAATTAGTTTTTAACTAAACATGTTTCAACATCTTTAAAACCTCTTTTAAATAAATATATAAAAATGCCGCTCTTAGAAAGAATAGCACACATAATCCCAACTTAGTATTTCTTTTCAACCGACTTCTTCAAAAAGGAGGAGGTTCTTAGTTCGGCTGTATTTTTTTTTTATTTGAAGTCGGTTGGTAAATTAATTTGCAAGCATTAAGTAGCGATCGACCCTAAAGTTTAAGTTACACTCATGATGTGTTTGCTTTTCTTTGTGTAACCCCTTGTTAAAACCCCTTGAAAAAACCATTGTCCATGTGAAGGTGTCTTATAATTGTTCAAAGAGGGTGTTTGTAATTACTACGTCCATTTGTATAATATTTAAATAGTTTTAAATATTATATTAGATTTATTTATCATTTTAACGCCGTGTTTATTGATGGACAATGTTGCCAGGTGTGTTGTTATTAAATTCAAAATATTGAAACGTTGAAATTTTATCTACAGTTGATAATTATTTTTCTACGAGAATAGCGAACGCCTGATAATTAATTAACAAATAATAATTGTCTATGAATATGTAGCACTGTACACTCGGTAGTGATGTTTTTTTTTGTTGTTTTTATTTGCATACATCTGGCAGCACTGATGAAAAGTTTACCTCGCTTTGTTTTCAGTACTTATCACAATAATTTAACCGTAAAACATGTTTTTTTTTTTAATTTTTTTATACGATTAAGTCATAGCATAATGTCGAATGCAATAATATTTTTGGGACTGTATAAGGTATGTTGAAGTTACTGCAAGTGTGCTGGTCAACTTAATATTTAAATTTTGCATTTATTGTATAGTATCATTATTGATAGGTTATCTTATTGATTTCTTTTCATATCAATAAATTTGAAGTTTTAAAAAAAAAAATATTTTATCCTTAAATATCAAGAATTACATATTTGATACCTAAAAAGTCGGTGTGACTGAATTCTGAATGATTCACATATGAATTCTTAACTAAAAACAAATTGACTTAAAAACTACTTAAACACATCATTTATAAACAAAAACTTAAATATTTGTAGATACTTACGCTTACTGTACTTGTTAATGTTGGCCAGCAACGTAAGGTGTCTAGTTTATAATATGTCATTTTGGGATATTAAGCGTGGATTGTGTTCTAAGCTAAAACGCTTTGGATACGTTGTAGGTTTGGTTTAGAAATGTTTAAGTAATGAAATATAAATATGATGATAAACGAGAAACGATCTTCACTGAAATAGACAAATTATTTGGGCCTCATAATATTTTCTTAGATTTACGCGAATATTTCACTTTTAAATCAAACTGTCTTTTCATAGTTTTTCGTGGATTTATTTAGTTTTTTTTTGTAACAATCATCTGAAAGGAAAATTAGGGTGCGTGATTGGTCAATGGACTTTTGAGTGGCTTAACCCAATTTTTATCCATTCAGCTGTTTTTTAACATGCTTTTGTTAAATAGCGTACCTTATATCTAATCAAATTTTAGAATCGATTTTTGCGTACTTTTGATGTATTGTAATATATTATATATGAATGACCATGCAAAAATTAAATATCATCGAGCTGCTTTGATCAATGTTTCAGAGTTGGATATTCAATGGCTACAAACAAAACCGTCTTGTTTAATTGGATTCGTTTTGTGAATACAATGCATTACAACACTATTATTATGTAAAATGAGGTATTTACCATGTTTATCATGAAATTTCCCGACATTTATGCTCAGTTACAAACGCCCATGGTTACGGGTATGATGGCTGATGACTGCGGGTGGAGTTAAAATGTTTTTTTTTTGGCAGACCATCTACTCTCTTTCTAGTTCGTTTTGTAAGTCTGTTACCGCTAAGGGCTATCACTGTCACATAAAAACTCGATTCGATTTCCACACAGAATTCAATGTATCAATTCGCGAACTTTTACTCGTACTTTTAAGATGTTGACACATTTGCCATTGTTTAGTGCTACTAAATATCCCGTTTTACATCATAATAATATTGGTAATGAATGATATCGATGAATGAAGTGAATGAAATGAAAATTTAAAGACTTACCACATTACAGTTGGCTAGAAATGTATTATTTTAGTTTTTTAGAACTGTACTTTTAGATATTTGATAAACATTGATTGATTGATAAATAAGATTGAATAATAAATAAGATATTGAATGTTTTTTAAAGATAAAGACTAAAAAGTAAGTAAAAATGTATTTGTAAAATTCGTATCCAAAGTGCGTTTTGGCCTA
The DNA here is from genome assembly GCA_947093115.1 of Brenthis daphne. Taxonomy (NCBI): domain Eukaryota; kingdom Metazoa; phylum Arthropoda; class Insecta; order Lepidoptera; family Nymphalidae; genus Brenthis; species Brenthis daphne. The sequence goes on along the minus strand of OX352477.1, from coordinate 17,381,716 downwards.
AACCATTATTGTGTTGGCAATAGTGTTGTCCCGTGAAAGTGAAGATGTTATAAGTTTTAATTTTATTGTTGCACAGCACTATATTTTGTTTTTCGTATATTACTTACAGAGTTTTATTGATGTATTAGTTTCATTGTAGCCTACAATGTTCTTAATAAACGGCTAAAAGATAATTATTTTTATTTAATAACAGCTTTCGTCACTACGTCACTTACCCTTGCCCACGCCTCTGTCCCCTCCTATATCTTCAGTTCCTCGATAAATTGATCAGATACAAGTGATTCTTTATATTTAAAGATTATTATATATTCGCTTTTTATATTAAAAAGCCAAATTTGTTTATTTCATTGTCTTGATTTTTTTTAAATATTTTATGTTTTATTAGACTTGTCTGTTATTCAGTTCGTAGTAATAATTTTAAATAACAAGTTACACAAAATAAAGTAAGATACCTATTAATAATGAAAAATAAACTCAGTTACTATCTATGCTCATACTAAAAGATTACCGACCGATTACAGAAGCCAAATTCGATTACATTGGTTACATTGTATGTACAATTACGAATTTTATATTCGTCCCTAGGTACGTTTTAACGGTTAGTATGGAATAGATATATGATATATAGCCTAAGTCTTCGTCAATAAATGGGCTATCTAATGCAACAATAATTTTTAAAATCTGATTAGTAGTTCCTGAGATTACGCGTACAAACAAACAAACTCTGCCTCTATAATATTAGGATAGATTTTACGAATATAATAAGAATTGCGAATATACACTGTAACACATATCCCACCTCATTCTTTTGTTTTCTTTGTTGTGAGATTTTATGGTGTCGTTTTTTCATTGATATAGGTAGTTACCTATTGACAAACTTCTAATTAATTATTTTAGAAAGGAATAGGGGTTTGAAATGAATAAAAAACCAAATTGACAAAACCTTCACCATATATTTATTAATAAAGACAATCTAAAAGATCACGTAATAGTCATTGTCTTAAAAAATTAGTTACCCTAATAAATTTATCAATATATATATAGTTTTATTTTATTACTTATTGTTTCAAGGATATGCGAAGTTGTGAAGTCGCCCGGAGCAAGAGGGGACAGGACTCGAGAAAAATCGTTGTTTTTTACGACTCATCACATTGAATATAACAATGAATCTAAAATTTATACGTACATTTACATCGTCCAATGATTACCTATTCCAGTGTTTAATCTAAACGCTTACAACCATTAATGAACTAACGTGACTACGCGAAGAATTGTGCTAATCTAAAAAGGTGTCTACAATTTTTATAGTATTTAAAGACTGTTATTTTACAGAACGTTCAAAATCACAACACAGAGTGTAATATCAAATTATCGTGCATTTGGCACGTGTCAGTTATTTCTACGGATACATTACAAGTAAAGTACGTATGATGCTGGTGCAGTACTATTGCGTACACACGTTCATAACGTTTTAAAATACAAAATTATATTAATAAAAAATATAGTTTTTAACAGATCTAATTAATGTTAAAAATATAGCCATTAGCATAAAAATTTCAGTTAACATTACTTTAAAAACAGTATTTGAAATAAGTATATTTTTAAAATAACCGATGTGTTCGCGCTAGTACCGCACGCGCTAAAGCGCCGGCTTGGCACTTCACTTATCTTACACACTTTATTCGATACAAAATTAGAAGAATATATTATCCACTTAGGCTTATAATAACATTGTGTTGACACAAATACATAAGAATATATACATTTATATAGTTTACGAATTAGGGGATTGGAATCAGAAAATAGTAACGGTAAGCGAACGTAACGCAGGAGACAACACGATGTGGGTACAGAAACATACACTATGCTTATAATCGAGAAACGTCCTCTAGTTCACGTAGACGCCTACAGTATACATTGTTATAGTTTCGTAGATTATTCATTAAATTGACTTGTAGTTATTGTTTGTGAATGCCGTTGTTGTACTTTAACACCGCCGTATAAAAGATTTTAGTCTATGGTACTTAGGCAAATGATTCGATATTCGTTAAATAATGTTAGCCCGTAGTGTCTTTATAATTAAATAATAAATTAACACGTAAAATAATTTACTAGCAACGATTGAACTAATATCGGCCACTGCACACCGACTCTGCACGTGCAGAGTGGACGTAGTGGACACAAATAAATGCAATTTCCAGTGCTTCGTGTAATCTGTTTTAAATAAAATAATAACAAAAACAATAACAGTATAAAAATAAAATCGTAAGGCACTTCTATATTTAAATTGAAATAAGATTTGTCCAATAATCGGTCTTACAATTTAATACCTAGCGTTTCACAGAGTATTCGAAGGTTATAATCTAAACAAATGAAAGAGTTATGTTTTGAGCTAACTCTAAGTCTTTGAAGACTAAGCAAAGCACAACAATTAACTGGACGTTATTCCAAGACAAATGAACGCAGGAACTTTATCTCATTTTAAGGAAAAAACAACAGCTGTTCCATTTTAGCTCGCTAATTGGATAGTTTTAGTTAAATAAAAAGTTAGTTTTATCATTCACATAATAATTAAAGTATTTTATATGCCAAATATTAAAATAAATAAATATACAAATATATATAAATAAAACTATCTTCTCGGATTTTTTCGCGAATTTATTTTTATTTTTGGTTCCCGACGTTTCGAATGCTTTACAGCAATCATGGTCACGGGAGAGACAGAGGTGTTAGATGTCTGAAAGGACCAAATAAAAGATGTCGGGAACCAAAAATCAAAATAAATTCGCGAAAAAAAATCCGAAAAGATAGTTTTATTTAAAATATCAAGTATTCGCGTAAATCTAAGAAAGTATTAAATATGTATATATAAATTAATTATGTAGATTTTGGGAGCTGCGCTTTGCTCAGTCTATGACTAGACTTAAAATGTTATGAGTGTTTGTTAATAACTGGGTAAATTTAAATCTATACCTAGTAGCTACTCTGACTAGCTGACGCTTTGGCACGTGGAATGGGTGAAGGTGATTAACTTGTACCTACTTTGAAAAAGAAAAATGACTTTACGCTGAATGAAGCTTAAAGAATTTCGCGTAATTTTCAGTCTTAATAGCTAGAGTATTGTTAAACAATATTTCTGGAGGGAATTGTCTTTAATAAATCGTAATTTATGACGTAGACGTAGATTTATTTCCGGTATCATAATTTGAAAAAATATTCAGTATTTACGTAGCGATTTACTTATTTTATGAAAATAACTTCGATCTGAATGTCGACGACAGAAGGCTAGATATTACTATACAAGCCACGGTAAAAATAAAACGTTTTGTAACAGTATTAAGTAAATGATTGATAGGTTAATTTCTTTTTAACATTTCGCTTAAAATATAATAAGATAGAATGAGTTCATAGAGACAGAGTTATTTACGTAAATAAACTATATAACCTCACAGCTTTACATTTACCGTGGCGATTTCTTTATAGAATATATTTAACTTTTACATAATTTGAAATTTTTAATCTATTTAGTTTTTATTTATAAAATAAATGGCACATATTTTTAGCAGATTCAAAGCATTATAACTTTACTAAACCTTTAAATAAGAGGTTTTAGTTAAAGCCTGGCCTTAATCTAAAACAATCATCTATGTTTCTAACGTAAGTACTCGATTCTATATGAATAGCTCCTATATATGTCGTACTTAGTAAATTTATTTGGCAATATTTTGGCATAATATCAAGTCAGAAATCAATTATAGAAATAACAGTTTACCGTAAAAAATTTGTCTACATTGTCATAGAACACAACCAAATAATCACACGAGTTAGTGATGTACAAATAGTATTTTATTTTTGTATTAACCTTATAAAAACTCCAAAATGTTATCGCGACACTTGAGTTCAAAATTTTCGTGTAAAGTTTGGCAGAATTCCACTCAGGTACAGTTGGAAGGAAAACGAGTACATTAAGAGTAGGTACAGTGTACCTCCAGTGCTACATATTTCGATTTTAGTGTTGCCAACTTCTCTTTGAATTTGTCAAGTCAATTGCCAAATTATCTTCTAAAATATTTGCTACTGTTAAAACGTGTAGTTGATTAATATTTAGTTCATTGTTTAACCGTTAACCTTTCACTGTTAGATAAAACAACGACCCACGTTAAATGGAACATCTGACAACACTATTTTCATTTGACTATACATTATTTACCAGGTTACCGCAGCTTTTAATATGACTGTTACGTCGACTGTACTTTCTTGCGCAGAACCGACAGCGTCATACGCTACGTCTAACCATGTAATATTTAACCTAAAATTGGTTAACTTAATACAGAACACGAATTTATATGTATTTAAATAATTAACATGTCTTTTTCAAGGAATACTGCCCCAAAGAATTATCTAGATCTAGTAAGAAACAGACGCAAAGTTTAGGAAGACAAAAAGTGAATAATAATTTCACAACCGCTGAAATACATCTATAAAGGAGATTCGACGTTGGCAGCTAGATTCACAGTTCACATAGACAGATCCACTATTCGTTATATAATTGAGCAAAATTATTGCCCGATTTGTACATTCAGTTTAAACAATACACAGATTATTTAACATAATAAACATTACATATCACAACACGTAAGGTACACGTACATACAATTAGTTAAGTACAATTAAACATTGATGAAAATAATGTACACTCAGTTAACTAACACATCGAGTACAAATGATGCGAGATACCAACGAACAAACAACAACAAGGACTTAGTTCATAAAATTATCAACATAAAATATAGTATTTTGAGCATTTCGATAATATTTGTGTAAAAAAATATTGTTTCATACATTTTTATTATTTCATGTGCTTCTGTGAATGTAGATCAAAGATATTTACAAACATAACAACCCTTAAAATAAGAATATCGTAGATATAATACTAACTAAAATAATAAACAATGTTATATCTAAATGTAGATGCTACTTTAAGCAGAACAATGATAATAACATCTAAAATAATAAGTTTGATCGAGCACTCACAGAGACGGCATCTCATTTACTGTCAACATTTTCCTAAAACTGCATCGATATGTGACTAAATACGGTACGGATAAAGAATTGAATTCCGTTGTCTTAAATTATAACTATCTAAAACTCCCACGCTTCTATGCTCCATATATTTATCTAGTATGACTAGAGAAATAAAATAAAACAAAAATACTACAAAATAACAAGATGTGAGCAAACAAGCTAATGTATAGTGAGCTGGGCTCGCAATAAAATCAAACAATTCAATAGAAACGAGGTAGTGTAGTTACTACACGAGTTACGTTAATGTATCACACGTAGTCGTTATAGAAATATAGATTAATATCTCGATGAAGCCGAAACGCGCGTCGAACAACTATCGATTTATTTACAACATCACACTTGCAAAGTCACATTGAGAAGTCTGTCATATAAAAACTTTACGAAGGCCCTAACTATCTACAATTATTAATCGTTATACAAAATATTTTTATGCGCTCTCGTAGCTTAGCATCACGAAAATTTCGAAATAGTCACTGTAATTTCGTTTTTTACCCAAGATCTAATCTTTTTTAGCTACTATTTACTAACTTGCTCTTTCCTAAATCACTTTGTTTTAAATATAAAACTATTTGTAACCATAATAAATGCTGATTCGATTAGCATTTCTTTAATTCGAGCTAGTCACTTAATTGTGTACAATAGGGCGTGGTGCGAGTCCGCGCGGGGAGCGCGACAGTGCGGCCGGTGGCTCGGAACACGGAAGAGATTATTTGTTGCGCGTTAACTGAATGACAGTTCGACGTGACAACGTTTAATTTATCATATGTATATCAACATTACTAAGAAAAAGGTATGTGTAATATTGCATGAAAATCTCTTTTAATTTGAATAAACATTGCCACGTCAAAAATTGTCTATATTGGAACAGCGAGAGTATTACGCACAGCACGAGTGTACCACAAGAGTAGCCCGAGCGTGGCGAGTACGTGGCCTGGGTGTGGCACGGGTGTGGCACGAGGGGGCACGAGGCGACGCGCGGATGGAATGAATGAGTACTGGGTGTCAGTTACTGTGCTAGCAATTGATATTCAGCAGTCGCTTGCATTTTATCGTCAGATCTCTCGACCTTTTCATAAGGCTTTTCGAGTTTTGGCCTTTTCGGCTCGGCGTCGAGTGGCCGGTGCGACTTCATGTGTGCGCTACGACTTTTAACTTTGTTAAATACTCTGAAACATAAGGTACACCGATTAAGAAACGGCAACAGAAGAGAAGAAAAAAGCCAAACAAAAAACCTCAAAAGCAGAAAAGCTAAGCGAAGCATTCGGTTAGTGATGTGTAAACCTAGTGATGTACACACAACATTAATACACAAACTTTTCCGATAATATATCTAAGTGCCATAAATAAATTTTACACATAACATTTATGTCATTTGAATGGATATAATAATATTATTTATTACATATATTTTATATTTACAACGGTGACATAGCGTGGTCCCTGGGACAGTAGTTATATAAATAACTTCACTGAAAACCTTATGAATACACAAACATTATTATTAAATTTAATATCAAATATCATTCGAATCATGAAATACATAGTTTGTGTATTCAATAGTAAAAATAGTGTGTAAATTGTCACAGGAATTCTTCTATGCCTAATAACCTTATCGTTTCATAAATTATTTTTTCTTTTAATGTATCTATAAACAAATTATTTATATGCAATACATAAAACACATCGTTGTTAACAGAGAAAAGATCTGTTGTTTAATATATAAATTATTATCATTTAATTGTTAGAGTAACATTTTGTGGTACGGACAGTGGACACCAGAATCTGTATGTACTTATTACAAAATTCAGGATTACAATTCAGTTGATTGTATATATATATAAATACATGTACATACATATATACCTACACCCTTATATTAATGTGCATGCGCATTTTAAGTAAAACAAGACTTCACACAAACATATTTAAAATCACACGTGGTATTTGATGTCTAATTATATTCATTGACTGGCGTTGGCGTATGAATGCTATTTAGGCTATCATGGAAGCGTTACGTATTCCGAATGTCGAAACTTACTTCCCGCATATTTTGCATGGAAATTCTTCCCCTTCATACGAAGTCGGCGGCGAGCACGCAGATCCGAGAGTCGGAATATGAACTGAACCCTGAATTTTTAAAGTCGAATTAACATCCTACTTAAAACTATTCTGTGAACCTGAAGAAAAAGTGTAGGCCAGCATTTGTGGCGGTGCTTACTTGGGTTGCTTGAGCGTTCCAACTGCGCAAGTAGAGTGTTTTGTAGTCTTTCGTCACTTTCTTCCAAAAGTAGTAGAACTGAACGCATTGTTTTGAATCCTTCGTTCTTATCTGAAAGTTAAGTCGATATTAGAATACTAGATAATAAAATTCATTATTTTATTAATTTTTAAGGACATACATTAAAAATACATTACCAGCTGAGAAATTCTAAAGAAGTCCTTATCATATTGGCTAAGTCCCGCTAAGAAGGCTTCTACTTCATCTGGAGTCCAGCGAGATTCGTGTTGCGAGAGAGCGGCAGGACGGGACATAAGGCGTAAAGTTGCAGCTCGGATGTCTCCGCCGCATTCACCTAACGTTTGTAAAGCATACTCTCTCGTGTGGCCGCCAACCGGCATGGCAGCACACATTGCCAGTTCCATAAACATGCGCACTAAAAAGAAAAAAAATTATATTAGCACTTCTATTTAGTGAAAGTGATATGCTCATTTTGATATATTACTTTTACACTTATTGTTGAAGCGGGTTTTCAATGTAGTAATCATTTTTGTTACTTTGAAAACAAAAAAACCTATACAAACAATAAACCTTAGATTTAACTATCATTACATTAATATAAAAAGAAATGTTGGAATATTATTTAAAAAAGGAATAAGAAAATATTCAATGTACAAAGTTCGAACCGTGAATAATTTTATACGTTTATATTTAAATCATACACTGATATTATCCATAAACAACACCTTCTATGATAATTACACTACGGGACGCGCGTAATAATTATTGAACGCGATAATTTAAAAAGTAACAATACCTTCGTTATCGTCAAGGGCATCGTTAATGCCGGGATCCCACAGGAGCTGTTCCGGTATCCGGTGTAAGTCTATACGGTCATTGCATAGCTCGGGAATATCTGCTTGATGATCTGTTCCTATATTTATTTGTGGTAAACGTGGTTCTTCTAATTGTGTTAACATATTAACATCTGCTTGAAGGCCTGTAATTAATATTTTTATTTTTATTATACTTCGTTTCCCATATCATATATGAACTAATAGTCGAATAATTATAAAAACAAAACAATACCATTTACTAATTCCGTGTATAAGCCACAACCGTCCCTATCAGGCGATAGAATTGGCTGAGGAGTGTAATGGCTGACTGTGCGTCGCATACGCGAGCGATAAGGCCCCGCTGGAGAAGCGCGCCGTTTACGTCTCTGCGGAGAAGCTGGTATACTGCTAGGGCTTAAAAATACTGCAGGTAATGGATCCCGTCCCTCAACGCAGACCTGGAAATAAAATAAATGTAACTTATTCTATAACATGCCCGTATAAATGAAAATTATTAAAATAATACGAACCTGTAGTGTTGTATTGTCGTGCCAATGATGTATAGGTGCTGGAATAGGAGTTGTAATTCGATGTTGTCTTCGAATATTTCGTTGATGGGAGAAATCACGTGGACTGCTAGATAATAGTGGATCTTCTGAATTCAACATGATCCGACGTGCAGTGGTAGACGATTCTAGTGCATATGCATCTAATGATCTACATTCTTCTGGTAGAACCTCTTCCAAAGCTTCTTCCACCTACATTGACAAATTTTTAATAAATTGTTAAGTTATATATGTATTAAGTTATCATAATTCGGTACAAAATATAAAATTTACCTCTTCTTGACTCGACATAGTAGCAGTAAAAAAGGCAGCTGTTAGGGGAGACGATGCTCTAGGAACGGTGTGTGCAGGTGAATGAGCATCATGAGAAGCAGGAGGTGTTGGGTAAGCTAAGCCTGGTGACGGTTCGGGTTGAGTTGAATAGCTTCCACTCGGTGATGTTGCTGTATAAGCTAATCCAGGAGAATCCCCAGTTGTATATGATAGTCCTGGTGAACTTTCAGTGTAGCCAATACCAGGCGATGGTACAGGCGATCCACCATGGCAAGCTCCGAAATCAGCAAGTGATTCTGGTAGAGGCGAATTTAATACAGCGGCAAGACGACGACTGGATGGGAACGTTACTGGAGATCTTTCTCGTATAGATGCTGCAACAGTCGCGTAATCCTCCAGTGAAGCTAGTTCTTCTAACTGGTCAGATGTAGATGTAAATTGAAAAGTGTCTTCATTGAGTGCAGGTGAAAAATATCCATCATCTGAGTTGAATGATACACCGAATAATTCCGGTCGAAATGTAAATTCTTGTTGTGGAGATGTTTGACCTGGATCTGACGCTGACCGCTTAACCACCTTTACAAAAACGTGAAATTAGTATAGATATCGATTTCATAAAATATAAAACTTGTTAAAAACAAACATCAATCATAGATCTGTTTATGAATATACCTTTGAACTGCCTTTTTTCAGTAGTTCTATTAAAGTAGAGTCTCTTTGGCTAGCTGTTACATTTGTAGCTACGGCCACTAATGGGGGCGCACGGGGTGATATAAATTGAGTAGATGTGGCAACTAATGGCACTGGCGAGGCAGATGTTTTAATAGTCGATAGAGGAGGAGGGGCCGGTGCAACAAATCCTGAACGAGATGTTGCAGTTTCAGTAGTACCTGAAAAATATTTTTTTGTATATAAATAGATTTATAATAATGTTATTTACTTATTTTTACGATGGTTAATTATAGCAATTAAATGGTTTAAAAATTACTAAAGGTAAATGTTTAATAAAACTACCTATAGATGGGGAAGTTGTGACAGTAGCACCTCGCCGACTAATGATCTTTTCTTCAATTAGTGCTCTTACTGAAACGGAAGCTGTTTGCAATGGTGGTCCAGTTGATTCTTTTTTATCTAATTTCTTGTTATCCGAGTCCTGTAAAATAATACACATTTTAGCTCAGGGGAAAAAATTGTTTGTTATTGCTTAATGTCTAAGCCAAACTAACCTTTTTGAAATATCCACCATGTAATCGCATGTGTCCATTAAGAGCGGGGATGTTTTTGAACTTGCGATGGCAAAGATTACATTCTACAGGCTTGACGTCGTTAGGACGTGCCAGCACTGTTGACGTCCCACTAGCGCTGCTTGATCCGCTTCCACTCGCACCATTCCCACATTTTGGACTACCGTGCTGCGTCTAAGAAATTCACGATTATTTCATAGAACTTCAAAAGACTTTCAAACCTATTTACGTACTTTGTAATTTCAAGGTATAAACTTTCGATCTTGAGTAGCTCGTTAATATTCCAAGTTAATTAATGGATTTTGATAGACTCCAAGTAATCTCCGTTGGTTTAAAAGGGATCTCGTAATTTTAGCTCAATCCAATGCAGAACAGCAAGTAAAATTGGAGCAATTTTGACAGACTTTAAAATAAAAAAGAATGGAAATAAAAAAGGTTTTGTGATATTTATTTAAATAATTTGCCACAAAGCGCCGACAGCGCAGTGCAGTAATTCATTCACGTAGAATTTTAATTCGTTGCGGAAATCCGTAGCAGTGTCACCGGGCGAATGTTTCCTCTAGAGTAAATTAGGACACAAATATCTGATATATTTAAAATTTAAATGATGTGTTAGATTATGTAATTACATCACATATGTATACATAAATCATACATATAGGAGTATATGTGAACTATCCAAGCAAATGTTTTAGTTCTAAACTAATTTTATAATACCTATAAACATAGATTTTCGTGTACATTTTTTACAAAATATTGGTAATGGTACGAGTAAAAGATATTATTTATTTAAAATAGTTCTTTTCAGAATTGAAACATTTTCTTTTCAATCTGGTGGTATTTTTCTTGACTGAGAAAATGTTTGATTTGGACTTTAAAGCAATAGTAAAACTTTAAACCAATCGTAATGTAAAAGTACCTATCCACTTAATTTTTTTTATTTTTAAGAGCCCAGACATAAATTAAGGAAATCTTTCTAATTATTGAAGGATTCTAATATTTCTTAACGCCGACATTCAAAAAGATCTTTTGTGACATAAATGGGAAGATTTGCAAATGAAATAAATGCCCTAATCAAATTTACGAAAATATACAAGTTTCTATATAATGCAATAATTCATCTGAATATATTATCTACATTTAGAAGTAGAATGATTTGAGTACGACGGAGACAAATTAATAACCAAAAGTTAGGGTTGTAAATAGAAGTTTTTATAACATTATTGTTATTTTTGTAATTATAAGATTCTTGTTATTTTTATAAGATTGATTAGTACCATAGTAGTGACCGTAATTATTAATTTAGATTTTTAATAGCATTGTAAATATATTTTTACAAAAATAGAACCAGGACTTACGCACATGAGCATTTTAATTTATTTGTAACTTGCAAGAAATAAATCTATCCTACGGGAACCGTACATTTTTCCAGGATAAAAAGTAGCCTATATGCTATAGTCTAATTCTGTGCCAAATTTTATCCAGATCCGTTCAGTCATTCTGAAGTGAAAGAGTAACAAACATCCATCCTTCCAAATCTTTGCATTTATATAATAGTAAGATGTACATATGTGTTACTAGTAAACATAACCTCCGTTTTATATAAGTGTTCGTGGAATAGCGAACACAAGCTGCATCTTTTAATCATTTTTACCAATTTAAATAAATTTTATCTGTTTTATTCCTTTAAGTTCCTCTACAGAGATGTTTAATCATTTTTGAGGAATTAGGAAGATAAATACAAATTCTAATAACTGTAGGTTTTAGTTTGTATTACACCTCATTTTTTATGTATACAACAAACATCGGGTACAAAATGCATACCTTTGATTTATGAATAATTTTATTTAACACTTTGAGTTTTGAAGAAACTTGATCAATAACAAAAAATAAAATATATATGATAAAATAAAAAAAGCATGCTTAAAGAAATTAAGGAACAGTTAAGGGACAAAATATATGTTTAACATGATTATTTAAAGGCTATATTTTATTAATAGATTAAAATAATAAATATTCAAATAATATTAGTAACGATATTTATTAAACCTTCTGCTATAAAAGTTATAGGATGTAATCTTAAAGTTATTTTGTAAATATATAAAGTATTTGTAAGAATTGTTATTTATAAACCACTGCAGAGGATATGCATTTTTTTATTAACAATGGGCTCACTCTTGAGCTTCATCTTAGCTCGAAGGCATAAATAAGGTCTATGATCTAGCGAGTTTGCTCAGGAGAAGCCTGTTGACACGCACCTTAAAAAGTTTCAGGTTGTATTGTATTATTATAATTAAATAATCAAGTATGCTATTTAATTGAAAACCTTCACTAAGTTAGATACCAGCAGTCGTTTAAGCTCTATCTAAATAAAAATAAAAGTAACGAGCGAGAAAGGCAAACACGGAAGCTTTATATAAGTAGGTAGTAATTTATTTTAGCGTAGCAACCCTAATAGAGGCCATTAAGGATGCTCGTTAGGTTTGTAACAGTTAACCCGTTACTTATAGCTCTAGAGCTGTGGAAACTTACTAGAATATAGTAAGGATTAGTAGTAGTAAGATAGTAGGAATAATTGCAAACTGATTAATTTTCAATATGTATAGATTTCTTGAACAAGATAATGTTGTTATATCATTTACATGTTATTTTCAATTAAAATACCTATATAGCGTATTCTCAACGTAATGGTGCTGATAGTTGCTATGAAAATTAAATAAATTTTAATACTGTATAGGTCTGTATTTCATATCCTTGCATTCTTCATTTACTCCAAGCATTGAACTTCTAATCTCCTGCGCAATCACGTAACATAAGCAGCCGCCAATGTAATATTTAATAACTTCTTAAGTACTATGTATCTAATGACAATACCTTAAAAGAGTTTTGAAATACTGCAGTAATTTATTAGAGTTTTTTCACCTGGCAACCCTAAGGCGCCATTAGGGCAGCTCGTTAGGTTAATGCGCGGGAGGTGCGAGCAGCTGTTTGTTGCTGCTGGCGTTTTTGTCATATATCATTCTTGTACATTCTTGTGTCTCGGTTAACTCGATTTTAGTATTGCACAATATAAACCAATATTATGAGAGTAAATTACAGACCATTCAGACATCATGAAATGCTCATGTCAGCTTTACAATTAAGAAAATTCTTGAATTATTTGTAATGGAGAGACAATTGAAGATCAAGAGCGAAAAAATAATAATACTTTAAATACACGTACACGGCTTTTCGTGATTACCTACTTCTTTTGTAATTCAAAAATAAGCGATATTTATAATGTATTCTCACCTTAGGTTTAGAAAATGTTGGCGTTTGAAATAGTTGGGTAATCCAATTATCCATTGCACTTTTACACAAAAAAAAAAAAAAAACTAAGGTCGACACATAAAAGGCGCCAAAGATGAACTCCAATTTAACGATGCTTATCTCACGGTCTACGAAAAGTGAATGATAGGATATGTGGGAAAATATTGCAGATGACCCCTCTGGTTGAATCTCGCGAAATTCAAGATGAATTGACCAGTGCTACTACAAAAGGTCCAGTTTGTATCAAACTAATTTACATATGGACCCACATTTCAACTATAGAAACATTAAATTGCATTGCTACCTTTATAGTTTCGTCTGCGTTTTATAAGATTTTTTATCATAATTAAGGTACTATATACAACTGTGCATTTATAGGTACATTTTGTATGAGTTTATTTCTAAACAATTAATAACTAATTTTTACCTGATTGCGGCGAAGTCCAAAGAAGGGTTATGTGTTTGACCTGTATGTAGTAGTTATTAAACGGCTTAATCGACACACATGCTTTATACTAGATGCGAGTATGTATATGTATGTCTCCGACTGCATAATACTATGTTTCTTTGTCAACTAGTTAGGGGAGAGGGGGGCATAGTAGGGTACTTAACGTTTAAACATTCCTAAAAACTAAAATAATGTGATTAAATTAAAAATTTTAACTTAGAATCATAGCTTAATTCATTGTGAATGCCCATGGATACTTTTATGTTGATAACGTAATTAATCTACGAGATGTAAATACTTAAATGAAAAAAGGCATTTGACCCGCTATGCCCCGTGCATAGGGGTAAAGTGGGGTCTCCTATGGGGCATTGTGGGGTGGTCATAAGGAACGAAACACGACTTCCAAACGAAATAGTTTTATTTCTTAGCAACATAACGACAGGTTAAAAAAATTAAAAATAACAACAACACTTTACCATAAGAAAATCACTACAAAAACTTCTATTTATTATTATTTTTGTAAGTTAAAGAAATCAGAGATCACACAAAAAACTTTAACATGTTTCTTTAATCTTTTATAAAACTTACATATTAAAAAAAGGAAATACAGAACTTTGGTACAGTTAAGTCATTACTTAACTGTACCAAAGTCACATCTCCTTTAAAACAAAACAAAAAAGAAGTTTAAGAATTTTAGTTTGAGTTTAAGAAAAAAACTTTCAACAGCTACTCTATTGAAACCCATAGTTCTAGCTGCTGATGTTGGTTGAGGTTTTCTGTAGCTAATATTTTTGGATGTCTTTTAAGGAATCCTTTTACCCATCTATACCAGCCAAACCACCCTCTGAATCCAATTTATGAGGAATTCCATGTTTTTGAGCCACTTCAAATGAAAGTTTGCGCAGGTCACGTGAAGTCAGTCCATGAAACCGTGCTTCCATCAGTTTTATGTAAAACGCAGAGGGAGAAAACACGCTTTGGAAAATGGCCCAATTTCTTTTCAAAGATGCTGTCGTCTGGACTGCCCCGATATTTAGAAACATAAGGTTCTAATGTTGTTTGTGGAACGTTTTGTATATTTGCATATACTTGCTGCTTATCTGTAGCCCATTACTTCGGACACAACACTGTGTACAGCTTGTTTCATAGCTTCCACAGACCATGAATGCTAAACAGTCTTTCTCTTGTATGTGAGGACCATGTTGGCTAAAAACGTAAAAAATAAATATATTACAACTTAGAAGTCTTTAAAACGGGGCAAAGTGGGGCACTTTTCTATAGTAAAAAACGGACACAGTGGGGTGCCCCACTTTGCCCCAGATGCCATACCCCACTATGCCCCACCGGCTTGTTCAAAATTAAACACAAACTGACGTCATCTTACCGTTGAATCAATGACCTTGTGCTTGTTGATTAAGAAATGCGGAAGAGTACTGATTCATAATAAACTATAACACACCACAGTACACAAGTACGTTTAAGAAAGGTTTGCTGTTCAATTTCACTAATTTTTTTAAGAAAAACACTGGTTTTGATATTTTTGTTTACAACAAACAAACGCATACCGAAATGGCGTGGCTCGCATATAGAGGTCACGCGCCGACTAGCGACCAATCAAAGCGAGCCATTTGATAGTTTGCACAGCTTTTGTTTCGAGCTGCATAAGGCTCGCCCCGCTATGCCCCGTGGCCCCGCTATGCCCCCTCCTCCCCTACTACCTTTTTAGTTCGTTTTCACGCAGTCGGGTTTTATTATTTTTGTAAATTAATTTTTTAATGAGGTTCTCTCTTAAATATTTATAATTACTTTTATATATTTAGTTATAATATACTTTTGCATTTATATTAGATAAACATAATATGTTATCATCTATCATGCATAATTCCACAGGCAGCATAGGCTTCGCAATATAGAGTTTCGACCTTCCAATTCAGGAAGGAAATCATAAAAATGTATAAAATAATAAAGTAATTTCTTTATATTCTTACAAAACGCTGCTTCTTCATATTTTAATCAAATCTGTAAGCGTGGCTTTTAAATCTGCCGTGAATTAAAAATATCTAAGTAAGGAAAATAATAGACGGGGGTCAGCTGGCGTCTTCTATTCGATGGGGCCATCCACGTGGCAGAGGTCACAGGTCAAGCGTGCAGAAGGTTAACGGCAGGGGTAGTAAAATAATTATACAAGGCCTGTTAAGTCAAGTCAGGTGTTTATAAAATATAGGGCAATTGTGTTTTTTTAAAATTAACTATTTTAAAACGTATGCCTTATAATGGTCATGTTTTTTTCTTTTTTTAAATTAAAATTATAGTTTTTAACAAATATTGGTTTTTAAATACATTATAAATATACTTAATTAAAAATACATAACAAATGTACACTTATAACTAACTAGCATTGCCCGCGGCTCCGCCCGCGCTCAGATGACCAAAAACCAAATTCTTAGTTTTACATATTAGTATACTCTTACATTGCAGTTTTTATATTTTTTATCAAAAATGAGACATTTCCCCTCAGTAAAAAGTATTCTATTTGTTGACCTGGATAACCAGCTATCACGATATTAAATTTCATCAAAATCCCTCCAGTGGTTTTTCTGTGATGCGGTAACAGACAGACAGACTGACAAAAGTTCTAAAAACTACAGTTTCGGCCTCTGTATCGATAACAATGTTTATTTCAATACGATTTTCCAAAAAATATTTAATGTACAGATTTGGCTTAGTTACCATTTTATTATATGTATAGATATATAATATACAATTTTAACTGTCCCTTTTTATTAATTGCTTGTACATGTGTTGGTGTCAGCCGATGCAAAGCAAATGTAATATATTTCGATACGTAAAATACATATTTACCTATTAGATATTCATATCTTAAAATATTGTAGGCTGGCACCGACTTCGAAAATATCTGATAGGTATCTATTCTAAATGAAAACTTACGTTTAGTTATTTTTTACATTTTAGTGCCTGCAAGTCGGTTCTTATTTTTTTTCAAGTTATTATTTTTCCATTATTAGTGTACACGTAATAAGCAGGTAATTTGTGAGAAGGAAGTTTTTAAATAACATATTCGATTAAACAACTTATTTAAGAAAAATATTTATTGTTGATTTTTTTAAAACCGTTCGACCGATTTTGATAACATTTATATGGCACCACCTGGGAAGTATAAGACCCTTTGAAACAAAAAAAAAAATTACAAATCGATTCAGGCGTCTTCGAGTAATCGGTGAACATACATAAAAAAAGATTCCGACGAATTGAAAACCTCCTCGTTTTTGGAGTCGGTTAAAAAGAAGATTTTATTTCGCCCGCAACGATAGAACTAGTCGGAAATTCAAATAAGCATCTGTTGTTTCACTGAGCATCGATGCTCATATTTTATTAAAAGCATATTTCGATACATATATGTGTAACTTCGAGAATTTTGTTGTCCTAGTATAATAACCATTAAAATTCGTAGATTTTAAATACGTCATTATTATTTTTATATATGTTATTATTTTTATATATGTTATAATTTTTATTTTTATATATGTTATTATTTGTATTTTTATATATATTATTTTAGTTTAAATATATTTTATAACAATGTAGAGTTATATGATTAAGTTTTGCAACTGTAAATTATTTGGATGAATATTTAATACCACCGATCTGATCTGATTATCGAGCAAGAATAAAGGGGTAAAACTTTTTAATAGTTACGTTACTAGTGCTCGCTATGAACTCATTGATTAGTTTTGAATAGTCTAACTAAAAGTGAAGAGGGTCTGATGATGGTGGAAGCTTTTGAAATTATAATTATTACTCTTTCTACCATAAAAGGAAAAGTAAATGAGGTAAAATAATTTATGCAAATATAGGGATATTATAGGAAAGTAAAAAATAGATTACGTCGTATAATAATTATTGCCACGATTCCGGTTTCTGACCACAATTTTCGTTTTAGTTGAATTTAATCTACAGAATTTCTAGTAAATGTAATATGTGGGACACATTATGTGACTTAAAATGTGCGAAAACGAGGAAACGTACAAATCTGCTATATAGCTTGTTTGTATTTTTAAGAAGTAAAATATGTTAGGATTACTCCATAGTATGTAGTTATTATAAATAGCTAAATTCTAAATTCAATTATAATGACATAATATGTACTCATTATCAATCACATTTAGCGCCACTTGGCTTTCCTCAGGGGAGTCACGTAAGCAACGCGTCTTCAATTATGCATTGAGACGTTTACAGCGGGGCGGCTCCGTGCCACCTGCGTCTTTGTCACCTTACATAATTAATGACAAAATAAGCTGACTTGTAATTTGACTCTTATTCCTAGTACATAAGGACTGCGTGCCATTTATGCTGCCAATGGAGTTAACGTTTGATGTCACTTATCAGTTTATCACTGTTGCAGTGCAAGATTTTAGGGCACTTGTTTTTTGATTTGGTATACATATTTCTTTAAGCGCCGCATGCTTTGCACAAATCCGTTCACGACTCGACAACCTAGCGAGCTATTTAATTATATATATACTATTTAAATCTATATACTTTAGTCTTAAGCTATCTAATCTAAATAAAGAAAAGGATTGTTAGCTTTAATATTATCAAAAATACAAAGTTACGTTAAAGAATGTAATTTCATAGTTTGTCAAAGGCAAATATGACGATGATAGTTAAAAATGTAAAAAAACCGTCATTTTTTAAGTTTTAATCTATACATATAATAAAATTTTAACTAAGTCAAATCTGTACATTAAATATTTTTTAGAAAATCTTATTGAAATAAACATTATTATCGATACAGAAGCCGAATCTATAGTTTTTAGAATTTTTGTCTGTCTGGGATTTTGATGAAATTTGGTATGGTGATAGCAGGTTATCCGGGTCAACATAATATAGGATACTTTTTACAGCGGGAAAATATCTCATTTCTGAGAAAAAATACAAAAATTGCAATGTAAGATTATACTAATATATAAAACCTAAGAATTTGGTTTTTGGTCATCTGAACGCGGGCGGAGCCGCGGGCAATGCTAGTATTTTGATATATTATTTCTATTCAAGCAGACGATTCCTCTGTATCTCACGATATGATCGGCAAAAGTTTACCATATTTTCTCGTCATGGCCTGTAGCATGTACGTTGATGAAATATTCAGCTGTTGGCTGACACTTGGAAAGAATCGAATTTGGACTTCGAATAAGTTTTCGTGGAAGGTATCAGTTTTCACGTAGAAAAGTTACTAGAGTAAAATGTTCTTATCTTACTTTTTGTACACGATATTATTGGACGAAATATATTGGAAACATTTAATTTATTTCTTTAAGTGAACAAGATAACATTTGATTTGTTCGCTGAGATATAATTTAATATAGTCTATATTTATTTACCACTAGCGACTCACCCTCGCTTCGCTCAGGTTCGTCCCTACTTACGTTTTAACGTTTAGTATCGATTTCTCAGAGATGAGATATTTTCTCGATGTAAAAAGTATCCTATATGTTGACCCGGAAAACAGCTCCAGTGGATTTTCTGTGATGCGGTAACAGACAGACAGACAAAAATTCTAAAAACTATAGGTAGATTCGGCCTCTGTATCGATAATAAAGTCTATTTCAATAAGATTTTCCAAAAAAATATTTAATGTACAGATTCGGCTTAGTTACAATTTTATTATGGGCATGTATAGATGAAATACAAGGTCCCCTTGTCATTACTGAAGTTTTCACAAAAAATCTATAGAAAGTCTGTAAATAATTACTGCTAATAAAAAAGCTCTTTTTACTATGAAAGAGTTGCGAATCCTCCATTTTAAATCAGACAAGACTGCGAAGATAGATTACATAGAATGTTTCTTTGATGTGCGTTCTCTCCCGGACCCGCTAGCAGATCCACTACAGTCTCAGATAAAAGACTAGGATACTTACAAATAATGTAAGGTATTAAGGTAATATATTAAATCATTTGTTTTTACAAACTTGTATTATTTATATATATAAAAAATGTTTATTGAAGATATATGTATGTATATTAAAATATGAGATTGTCTATTTACTATTTCTTATTTAGGTTTGTCCTACACCATTCATCCGGTTACGATAAAACTTTAGTTAGTTCCTGTGCGTACATTTGTAAAGATAATTAACATATTACCAATAATATCAACGATAGATAGCCCGGGGAGTTATGTGGAATTACTTAAATTTTATATTGAGCATATTTACAGGCCTTATACCTAAGCGAAGCCAGGACAGGACACACAATGAAGACTTCGTTTATTTTTATTGTAAACTTGATATAAAAGTGGGAGTGCTCATTATATAAAACCAATTTTAATAATTTAGAAGTTGCTATAAATATTATAAAAAAGTCTAAGTTTAACATTTATATAATCAGAAAACATTCAACAATTCATTTAATTAAATGTGTCTTTGATTCGCATTTTGTCGTAAGATTTTGCTACTAGAGGACCACAAAGAAATAATATTATACCAACACTACAAATGAAATCATCAATGAGAAAGAAAGTTTACCAGAGATTAGATTTTTCTTTGTCTTAATGGATATTATTAGTTATTATTTTATGTTATAGGTACTTATTTATTATAAAGTAGGTCGATTGTAGGTTTATTATGTTTTTAATGTTATGGGAAGTATCCATTTTAGAGGCAGAATACGTCCATAGGTTTTTTATAATAAAGTATACATACCTATATACCTAACCAATAAGGTAAAACAGCCAAGTTTTTGATGAAACTCAAAGATATTTCTCAGAAAGTCTCTCCAAGCCCGAAAACTACGTTAGCGTGGCTTCCAGAACATCCCGCAAATTGGACTACTTTACACCTATCCATGCCAGCAAAGTTTACGATTTTAATACTGTCCGTGAAATTTATAGCCAGCGCAAGGAGAACTTTAGAGCCGCAAATAAATTCTAATATTTTCGATGTGTTACAACCTTAAGGAAGCGGCAAATGCAATTTTCAAGCGTGGATGAAATTGCACCATCCACCGCGATTCAGACCAATATGTTGAGAGTAACACGTACTTTAAACTCGCAACGTATTTTCAGTTAAAAATTACATATATATAATTCTAAAAAAATTATAGATTAGATATTATTTTCAGATTTGTTTTTATGATCTTTTATCGTTCAATGAACAGCTACATGCGTAAGAGTACTGTGAACCCTAAGAAAAACAATAAAAAACATATCCATATAAAGTTATGTTAGATGTAAGAAAGATAATATTATATACCTAGTCATTACGTGCTGAATTTCTTTATAATACAATAATTTAGAGTACTATCGCTTTGTCTGTTTAAATCTATATAAATAAAAATGAATCAAATGTACATATTTACGCGCATAACTTCGGATCGACTGCACCAAATTGAATAATTCTTTTTTTGTGCAAGATAGTATTTATTAAAAGTCAACTATAATTGACTATAATTCAATATTATATATAGTATTTTCATATTTTTCTTCATTGATTTGTCTCTATGTTTTTAAATTTTGATTTGTAATGTTTCTGATATATATTTGATTTCTAAAACTAATGAAAAAAAATCAGCTATAATTAGAATATTATTAAATATTATGGGAATAAATAATTAAAAACTATGTTTATGTGAATAATTCGATGTTGACGAGCAGACTATTTATTATTATATTTACTTAAGATTTTTTTCATGAGCGCACCATCGGAGATAAAATGTGTAGTCACAAAGACAGTTGAATATTTGTTGATATGTCAAAGCAAGTCAGAATGCACAATACGCCAAGATATACTACAATAGACATTGTATCTCATGATAATGCCTCCGGGCGCGTCTCTTGTGGAAGATCAAATTATACGAGTAGTGATTATAGATAGCCGTCTCAATTATAGACCTGACGAGATCACAAATACATTATGTAAGTAATAGCTTTGTGTTAAGAAATTATAAAATTAACACCAGGAAAATGTACTGCCGAATGGAAATTGAGAAGCAACATACATTAAATGCTTTATTTATATAATAGTAAAATCAAAATATGGAAATAGATATTATTTCAAAAATAATATTATACCAACTATTTAAATAATAATTATACGGAATGAAATTCGAAAACATTTACCTTTCGACTCGATTGATATGTTGGCAAAATATTTAGCTAAACAAGAATTCTGGGCCTTTAACAATTAATTAATCTCCATTGTTTTCGAATCAGTGTTTACGATATCCACTAAACCTAACCGTCAAAGCATAACAGGTAAATATAATTATTCCATCATATTGTACGCAAATTCAGCAATCCGAGCCGTAATGAAGTGCCTCAAAGTGGATTTATTCCGTCAAAGCATTCCGCTGTCAATATGTTGTGAACAAAACCGGCCCGTTTGTAATTATGAGGCTGTGTTGTGTCGGCCTTTATTACTTCCTGCAGGTGACGTCAAATCAGGCCCGATCAAAGTGAGTGCTTTTAATAAAGCGCCCGTTACTAGACTATACAATCGGTTATATCAATAGCCATGGTCTACACTATACATACGATTATTCCGATCACTCTAGACAGATGTACTGAGTAATCTATGTATTGCTATATGTGAGGTATGTCGCATCCATTAGTCATGGCACCGAATAATTTGATATGTGTACGTAAATATGCTCTAGTTAGTATATTTGGTTACTTAAATTATAAGCAGACATTAATTTATCATCGTTTAGATTTAGTTATGAATATGACAAATTACGTGCTGAGTTTAAATTTCGCTCAACTGCGAATAAGCTTGTGTTAATAATTCTCCTCTTAATATGTTTTTACTGATGAAACAACTGTACCTAGTAATAGAAAATGTTACACGAATAAACCTAATTCACGACAATTAATTAATTGTCGTGAATTTTAAAGTAAAAAGTATTTTGACGAAACAGGTTTATTATACCATGGTAGAATTTCTAAACTTAATGTACGTACATATATACATATATATTCATTATACATAAGTTCGTCTCGTGAAATGTTAAAAACAGAGAAAGTGCTGGTCACTTCTGCCCGTATTGATTCGATGGCGAAGCAGAAAAGAGAACATAGATGGAATTATCGTGATTTGTCATTATAGTGTGTTTTATTATTTGTTATTATTTGTTTTATTTTTTGTTTTATTATTTGTTTTATTGTATTATTAATTAGACTATACTATTTGATTAAATTTATTAATAACAAAAATTAAATTATATTAAAATTTTATTTATACAACACAACATTGATCGCAAGATTTTTTATATTTCTCTCCCTAAGAGTAAAGCTATTTTAGTAAAAGCAAAATCTGCCAGCATTGAAGTGTGTAGCAGGTGTGTAACGGTAAGTTCTCACGCGAAATAGATCAGCAAAAATATCACCCTACGCGTAATACGCACGCATAAATCTCATTAAGCCAAGTTTGTGATATTTCTAGTTTAATCGAAGTACGTAAAAAGAACCCTCGAGTCTAGGGGTTGAACAGGTGACAGTTCGACGAAGTCCAGTTTGCATTTTGCGACCCCTACCTTGTTACCAAATTAAAATTGTTGCTATACAACAATAATAATTTTTTTTATTGATTTAGATAAAAAATATTAATTAATGAATAGTTTTAATTAATAAAACATATTTCTTGTGAAATTATGTCATAGTTCATTTCTATATACATATATTATGTTTATCTCAAGTATGCACATATCTTATAGCAATAACTTAGCCAGGAAATAAAAAAAATATATACAAATATGTATAATTATATACATACATACATATATAATTTTGAGATAATATATTTAATATCAATAAGCTTTTACTAATTATTTTTAATAATATTTTACTATGACTAGTTTAGTTCACAACCCCACCGAGATTTTAGCGTGGTACAGGGGTGAGCTGAATTATTAATGGCTCGAATGAATGGTCGCTTTAATTCACTGGACATTCGCACACCGATCGCGATATTGTAATTACCATAAGAATCTGTTTCCCACGAACCAGTTTTATTGTTTCGTGTTATTTTTTAGCAAATTATAAATTCGTCTAGTTCAGTATGGGAATGAGAATGTCTTTGTGTTAATATACGATTATATAGGGTTAAAATGATAATTAAAAATATTAATAAATTATTCGTAATCTTCTGGTGACGCGTTTATTATTTTTAGTGATGTACATACTAGGTACTCGAACCTATATGTTTCTTAAATAGAATTATATGACTTAGTTCTACCTTACAATGCTTTACTTCACAATTTTTCTTCCATCTTCGCGGTTGATCAGAGATATATCGTGTGAGATACATTATATTAATATATGACATTATGGTGGTTATTTTTCTTTACAGTCTTAAAATAAAATTCCATAAATAAAGCCCAAAACTTAGTTTATGCCAATTAAATGTAAATTATCTAATTTGAAAAACAAATATAGAGTTGTAATTCATACGGATATTAGTTCTATTAATATGTGCTTCGGGCAAGAGGGCTACGCTATACAATAAAATTTTATTATTTCTTTTACAAAGCGAACTATTTTCAATCGGAATGGTCCCGTCGGAACTTGTATTGTTTCCGCGCCAGGGATAAGCAAATTAGAAGGGAATGCTTTGTAAATTGAACTCCTTTTGATAGCAGTTGCTTCATTTCAAATATTATTTATTCTCTTTGTTCATTTATGATTGTGTAAATACAAGATTTAATTTTAAAGTTTATATTCGTATCCGTCAAAACTATTTTTATCTGATAAGTATTTTTTTTGAGGAACGATTGAGATGGACAAATGAAGACTTATCTCTAAAAGAGATTTCGTCCAGCGTAAAGAAGTATTGTAATAAATCGGGTCAAAACAGTGCGGTTAATATAAATTAGAATTTAAATATAACTAGTTAAATAATAAATTTTATAGATATATTGGATACTATATGATATGGATACAGATGACCAAAAACCAAATTCTTAGATTTTACGTATTAGTATACTCATACATTGCAGTTTTTGTATTTTTTCTCAGAAATGAGACATTTTACCCGCAGTAAAAATATCCTACATGTTGACCCGGATAACCAATTATCATCATACCAAATTTCATCAAAACCCCTCCAGTGGTTTTCCGTGATGCGGTAACAGACAGACAGACAGACAGACAGACAGACAAAAATTCTAAAAACAACAACAAAAAGTCTACATCAATAAGATTTCCCAAAAAATATTTAATGTACAGATTCGGCTTAGTTACAATTTTATTATATGTATAGATTATACAGTCCAATATATATAATATTTGAAAGTTGAAAAGTATATTTTTGAGATATTTATTTATATCAAGTCGTTATTAGTATCACATACAGTATACGAGTATTCTAAATGGTTTACTCAAGTACCTATCTCCGAGTTAGGCAAATAAGATCTATTCCTTATTTGCCTCATTGGCTACGTCAGCTACGAACTCCGTAGCTGTTTACGTAGCGCTTACGTAGCGATACATTAGTGCTGCGCTTGGTTTGTTGTTCTAGAGACTTACCGTTCAGGGTACCTTCAATATAATTCACTGAGTATTTACTTAGATAATATCTTAGTTTCTAAATTCATAGCCCATTCATGTACATATACTAGTATTTGCCCGCAACTCCACTCACGCAGTACACACAAATTTTCGCAATTATAATATTAGTGTGAAGAGATTTAGTTATTTTATATTTTGATGATATCGTTTTAGTATATTTGATTGACATTTATGTTCTTCACGTAATAACCTAGTATAATAAGCCGCAAGAAATTGACGCATGTATAAAAATAAAGTCAATATTATCTATTGACGATAAAAAATCAACGAGAAGTATTGAAATATTCGAATTTCGAATTTTCGAATTCGTAGTTATTGTACATTTTTTTTAATAATAATAGTTAGTCGTGTTTTTTCTATACTATTTGGCAGTACCGTTTGTTGTATACATAATTTTAATATAGAGAAAAAAATATTTATTACAGTAAAGAGATGTTTTTTAATGTGAATATAGCATTAAACGAGAATAGATTCGTACAACTGTAAGGGAGGGATTGAATCCGTGGTTTGTAGTAAATAAGGGACGCTTAATACACTACCAACACAGGATTAGCATCTAAACACTTAATGTTATTCGTTTGATTACTCTAAATACAAACTAAGACCATCCATTTAACGTTATCCCAATGAATATTCGGATATCTTCACACTTATCACTTCTTCGAAATATCAAATTGCTTGTTAAAATAAACAAAGAGTATTCTTAATTGTACCTTGTAAACAATTAATGAAAATATATTATTTGATGAAAATATTTACCATCGTAAATGAAATATTATTAATTATTATGAAAATATTTATAATATCAAATATTTCATCGTTTCAATAATTTTAAACAATAGATGTAAGGGCGTTCCTACTGGAGGAGATGCTGTAAACGTTCTTTGATATTCGTACCGTGATTTATAAATTTAGATAATGGTTGTAGCTATTCGTCTGATAATCGGATGAATAAAAAATATATTATTCTTCCGACTACTGTCGGATTTTATGACATCTACCATTTTCTTATTTTCTAATGTAAAATAAGGGATTTTTAGGTGTAAGCTTTTCTATAGGTATGCATAAAAAATTAACTTTAACCTACCGAGCTGAATCCTTATTTTTTTCGATCCCAACGATTTTTAAGTTCAAGAGTTTTTATGTGTAAAAAGTAATTTTGAGATGCAGGAGTTTCTCTATGCAAAAAAATAATAATCTTAACCAACCGAGCTACCATATATTAAAAAGAGAAATAGACACACCGTTTAATAATATTTATGAATACAGTGACAAGCACCATGGTGAATTGATAATATTGTACTAAATTATTATTCTAGGCAATAGCCTAGAATTTACAAGTTTGATTCCCGCATGAGGTAAATTGATGTGGACTGTTGTTAAGACATATTGGACGTCAGTCATCGCAACTTTAATATTGGCAAATACTGACGTACGTAGCATACATAACAGAAAAATCGAAAACATGTACCTGTATTGTTATTACATAATTGGAATATTTTTGGTGAAATATATTGATACTTTACATACAAAACCACTTACTGAGGAACTAGTTTTCAGTTTGCTATTGCTGGCTTTGGTAGTTTTAGGGCGTGCAGGTGGTGTGGGCGGGGCGGGCGGAGTGCGTGGCGGACTACTGTCTCCGGCTTGAGGTCCATTTTTGTCTGAACCGTTACTAGACTGAAAGATAAATAATAATTTAAACATATAATTTTAGAGTAACTTTTCACAATATTCTATATAGGTACATACACGAATTGCATTATATTCTCCTTTTAAGGAGTAAATTGCGAATAATCAATGTCTATATAAATAAAAATGATATGCTATTCGTTGGTGACAATTATCACTTATGAATAGCGAGATCAATGAAATTTTACCTAATCTATAAAAAAAGTAAAAAAACCGAATTAGGAAAAAATTAAAAGTGCACTTTTAG
This sequence comes from Brenthis daphne, assembly GCA_947093115.1. Classification (NCBI taxonomy): domain Eukaryota; kingdom Metazoa; phylum Arthropoda; class Insecta; order Lepidoptera; family Nymphalidae; genus Brenthis; species Brenthis daphne. The sequence goes on along the minus strand of OX352477.1, from coordinate 17,354,217 downwards.
TAATACTTTATTAAAATAAGACAAATGAATGTAAAACGACGGCCGTGAAACATGAGGTAAACAAAGAACGTCGGTTCATTAAAAGTGAAAAAAACTTAGGCATCGAAACCAAGACTCCTCCAGGATCCTCAAATTACTAAAGGTACTCGGACTAACAAAGAAGCATTTTCACTCAAAGCAATATAAAACTTAAATCGCTTTTCCTATAAAACTCTGGGAGAAAACATTCCCCGTTGATTTGCCTGAGCGATGTTTGTACTTTGTTCATTCTAGCGAAATGAATTGTTAGGGAACACGACCGTCATTATTTCTAATTTTTTCCGTCCAAAACCTGTAATGGTAGCGTGAAATGAAAAGAGAACAACGCGGATTTGGGCTAATTGGTTAATTATTAATAGGGACGTCCGGTGGCAAATTTTACACGCGGTCGGTTGGACGGACGCCAGCACGTAATAAAATGTGAGATTTAATATAACGTCACACGGACATATATAAGGAAATTATTTAATGTTTCGTCATTACTTACCTAATAATAATATGTTAGTGATGTAACGTTGGCAGCGTGTTTACGGTATTTATCTATTTCATAATCTTGCCAGATATTTTAAATTATAAAATAGCTTTAACAAACATTTTGGATAATAGAAGCTATTGTTGTTGTTCTTCTTAAACCTTGCAACTTAGGAAAAAACAGTTTATACGTTTAAACTACTTTGGTTCGCAGGCAGTTTTAATCCAACTTTTAATTAATGGTAAATTAGAGGTTATATACTAATTTAATTTTTACCAATTGTATATCCATTATTTTTATTATTTTTATATTTTTATGGTAGTAAAATTAATACTTACATCGGAATTCGTAGAGTTTGCACGGGACGGTGACGGGGGCGAAGTGACGCGTGATGTGTTCGACTCTCGCTCTGTGCTGTTTGCATTTGTGTCGGAGGTATTCGTTGTTTCTTTAATAAACATACATAGATTAGTTTCGCTAAAAATAAAATACAGTTTATTTCATTTATTTATTTAAATAGGAAGCCAACGTTGTATACAATAATATTTCTTATTCTAGAGCACACTTATATGTATCTGTGATAGAAATTATATATACCTCGCTTACAGGCTAACTCAACATGCATAATATATAAAGAAAAACTGAAAACAATACAAAACATTCTTTGAAATTAGTAATTTTAAAAACATACATAACTAAAAAATGATATAAAATAAAAACTTTTTAACAAAACCGAAAAATGGCTTTAATTATTTAGCCAAAGCACACCGACTTCGAAAATATTTGATTAGGTATGTATAGTAAATGAAAACTACCAATCAGTTATTTTTTACTTTTTAGTGCTTTTGTTTGAAGTCGGTTTTTATTTTTTTGTTAAAAAGTTTTTATTTTTCCCTTTTTAGTGTAGACAGTAGTAGCAAAGTAAGGAGTCTAACGTGTTAGGCTTGTCAAATCAAACAAAATAAGCCCAAACTCAAAGTATCTACTATTAGCCGTTGAAGAGTTCCACCTATCCACCTTCTGGCCTTGCCATCAGATCAGGTCAACAACACTGAACCACTGTACTATCAACGGAAATAGAAATACTTGCAAAGTTTCAAGTCAATATGACAATTAGAAGTAGGTTAAATTCATCATTCGTTGTTTTTCCACCCTTAGGGGTGGTATTTTTTTTTTAAAATTTAAATGGGACCAATCTGGAAGTATACCCTTTCAAACAAAACAAAAATTGTCCAAATCGGTTAATAAATGACGGAGTTCTGAGGTAACAAACATAAAAAAAAAAATAAAAAAAAACGTACAGTCGAATTGAGAACCTCCTCCTTTTTGAAGTCGGTTGAAAAACAAAAATAAAGACCGCTAAAAAATTATAAACTATTTATACATTTACTATAATAACGTAAAATTTATATAGTAATGTGCAATTATTGGAAAATTTTGGAAAATTAATATACGAAAATTAAAAAGGCGAATATATTTTTTAACATACATACATTATACATATGTATTATTTTCAATTGTGAACACTTTAAAATGTTTTTTAAATTAAAATATTTAAACAACTTAATTAAATTAAGTATATAAACGGAGAAATTATATATTTCATTTTACACACTGAACTTCATATTGTAAGACATAAAAATAACAAACTGGTTGCAACGTTTTGTACATGGAGGAATCTTTAGCATCGAATAATCTTTATAATTCCACTCCCTTGCCGCGAAATACGTAAAAGTTCTTTTTGTTAGTGGGCCCTTACATAATCAAACTATCATCTGTACAATGATCACGATATTAGCTTTAGTAGTTCAGTTAGTGACTGTGTTGTACTTAGGTTTTATATACGACTATAATAATATTATGGATACCCAAATGAAGAATCGAACTCGAGACTTCCAGGATAGCTATACCTAGAAACGTAGTAAAAGAAACGATATCAAACAAAATATTACTTACTCGGTTCAGCCGGCGGTTGATGGTGGTTTTCCGTGTGCCTGCGTAATGATCTCGCATCGCAGTACGACTTGCCGCATCCATCCGCCTTGCACTCATACGGTTTCTTGTTGCGATGCGTCAGCATATGCCCATTCCTGCAGAATATACTAGTTAGACTCTGTTGTTTTATATTTATTACTTAGAATTTCAGTTTGTGCCGTGTAGTGATGATATATGAAGAATTTAAGAAGAGTGTGTGTTATGTTTTGATTTTATTTAATTTTTTAATTTAGAATTTCTCTTAAATTACGGATTTAACATCAAACGGAATTTACTGGCTTAATATATACAAATAAGAATAATATTGTTACATGTATATTTATTTAACAAATATATTTGAACTGAACATAATTTACCTTATTTTATAGTGTACATTTGTCACAATAAAGCTGTGTCAACATCAGATTTTTAATCACCATCCATCCGTCGTTAATATAACCCAGTTACGATTTCCAAATAGGTCACCAGATAACAAGGCCACTTTGCGTCGAGTCGATACGCGCATTTTGAACATTCATTAATATTCATGTGGCGTTCGTTGCTACGATTAAAGGGACGAGCGTCGGCGAACAATGACTTAGCGGGGATATGGACACTCCTTTATGTTTAATACCAGTACACTTAATGCTCGACAACCCCTTACAACATGCATAACTCGAGAATAAATTAATATTGTCATTCTCTCTGCAGGATTTCGAATTGACTCAAGCCAAGCCTACAACCTAGGCAAAGATAAATAACAATTGTTACTTGATATTGGCAGACCATGGTATAACTTAGCGAGTTGTTGCTGTTCTTGCCCGCATTAAACAAGTTAGTTACGTTTCAACTTTTTCCAGTACAGGCACAATTTCATGGCAATCGCTTTAAACGTGAACTGAGACGATACGATAGAGTCAATTGCATGAACATAGAGATTTAACGATTAACGAATATGTTAGACCTATAAATGAATGAATACAATAATTTAAAGCATGTATTTCAGAACTTAATAAAATTTTCTTCCACACATTTTATCCTTGATATTTCTATTAAAAATATCATTGATTTTTTATATTATTTACAAAAAATATAAAACGCTTTACCCAAATAATAGAAAAATTAGATTAGAGAAAATTATTTTTTGAAAGATTAGATTTTTTTGTGAAGTTTTTTATTATGCCTTGCGGAATAGAAAAAGAAGGAGAGTGGTGAGAAAGACGGAGAGAGAATTTCTAGACACTTATGACTTATTTATGCAACTAAGTCATTGCTATGAACAAAAAAGGACGTATTATTTTTATTTCATCTATCTTATTATGTACGTAATAGATATACATACATATATTGTATTTCCCTGTATACTAATCTTGACTCTAAAATAGTTATAATGCAAAGTGCAATACTCACAGATGGTCTTGCCTCTTGAACGCCTTGGCGCAAGTTATGCATACGTATTTGCGCTCGTCGCTGTGTGTCAACTTATGCTTTGCCAGCGCTGACGCGTTCCCGAATATCTTGTTACATACCTATGGAAAATTGAAGAAATGGAATTTATATCTAATATTTATTATCACAATAGTAATATTATAAGTTCTAATTTGATAGACACAATTAATTTTTAGTTAAAACATAATCATTATTGAAAATTTTGAAGAAAACCTATATGAATGGAATCTACCCATCGATATAAAAAGAAACGAACTTTTTCATTTTTTTTTAATAATAACAATACACGTCAATAGCTACTAAATAAAAAAAGAATGAAAATCGGTTGGCAAACGAAGAAGAAGAAAGTGCTAAACTTTTTTATCTTACGTCATTCTTTACTGTTCTGTGTATTGTTTTGTGCACTGTATTCTTGTAATTTGTCATATTGTTTTGTATATATAATTAAATATATAACAAATATATTTCAATGCATTTTTATTTCTTGAAAATGGATGCCAAATTATTTATTATATTACATCTGCTTCATTGAATTAAATTTAAAGTGGAAACCGTTGTAAAATCAAATATAGTTTCATAAGCACGAAAACTTGAATGGATTTGAGCCAAATCTAGATAAATGTAATACGATCTAGAAATGCATTGAAATTACATTCTTTAGCCTTAGAAATTGGGTCAAATGCGAAGTGATAAATAGAAATTGAGGAACTTTTAACGTAAGTGTTCCATTATCGTTGTGCGATAAGTTAGAAAAATGTTTGAGTTCTTAAAGATATATTGCTTTTAATAGCTTTCAGTGGGAAGCAAATTAAGAAGTTAAAAATATTTTTTTGATAATTAAATTGAAAAGACTGATTTTCTCGTAATACTTGAGTGTTGATAAATATTTTTTTTTGATAAATCGATTTTTTACCAGTGTTTACATTATTTCCGACACATATGTATGAGATAAGCATTCTTCAAAATATTTTCTTACATGAAAACGTAGTGTGCTAAATCTTAAAACATTACTATTATTTTATCGAAACATACAAGTATTTATTAACTTACTTTTTTTTTAATTTAAGAAAAAATCGTTTAAACAACTGAGAAATATGATAAGTAAATAAAATTTAAAAGTAATCTTCAGGTGAATACAAAATTATATTCAAATTTCAAAGTGACATTTGCTTAGTGAGACGTGCGTAGACTGTTATTATAATATTCGTGACGAGACGTAGACTTTAGAAACAAAAAACCTTTTCTATAAATATTTTATTAAATTTTGCTCGAATGACAAATGCGAGATATCTGATATAGACACAGCAAACAATATAATATCGGTGTGACACCAAATACAAAATATTCCGACCCGTCGCCATTGTCTTCAATATTATTATTGAGCATTTGAATATTTTACTGCAACCCAAGAGTTTTGGTAACGCTCTGTTGTCGATGGCGGTCGAAGTATTTGCCTGTAGGAATATTTCTTCGCATCACTCCCTTTTTTGTTATACCCTTTTAGTGCGGTTATTGCTGTGTTTGCTGAAAGGGTTTGTAGTCAACTTTTTATACAATCCTATAATGTGGAACACTTATATTATTTATGTCATTCCACAGAACCAGGTCAATTCATTTTAGCGATTGATCTCGTAATGTTTTTTTTTTAATTTTGCTATGTTACTTTCGATTATTAAAGATATATTAATGTATCCTTACAAAATTCCAATCCATATCCTTTTATATAAAAATACGAAAATTCAGGCCAGCATATCTCTCATCTATACGGCACAAAATAAGTCCCTTCGCCACAATAGGTTTTTCCTATGGGACGTGAGTTAGCCTTAAAAATCGCTCGCCCCTCCAATGAATACCCATCGAATATAATAGACATATAAAAATATGTAATGGCTTCTCGTCGCAGGGTCCGTTAAGTTATCTCACGGACAGATCGTTTATGTAAGGTTTATGTCATAGGCTTTTATTGGGAAGTAAAGTGAAATGACGACTTATGTTTTATATAAATAACTAGCATTGCCCGCGGCTCCGCCCGCGTTCAGATGACCAAAAACCAAATTCTTAGGTTTTACATATGAATATACTCTTACAATGCAGTTTTTGTATTTTTTCTCAGAAATGAGATATTTTCCCGCGGTAAAACGCTATCACCATACCAAATTTCATCAAAATCTGTCCAGTGGTTTTCTCGTGATGCGGTAACAGACAGACAGACAGACATAAATTCTAAAAACTATAGATTCGGACTCTGTATCGATAATAATGTCTATTTCAATTAGATTTTCCAAAAAATATTTAATGTACAGATTCGACTTAGTTACAATTTTATTATATGTATTATTGATGTTAATATGATAGATGATATGTGGCAAGGTAAACAACGTTATGGTAGATGTTATCAGATTATGAAACAATCGATGTTTATATCCCAGTGTATAAACAATATAAATGACAATTTCTTTTTGAGAATCTAAATTTTAGTAGCTTATTTAGCAAAAATGCTCATAAAATAAGAATATGTTATTTGATTTAACTAAAAATAATAATGTCAAAACAATATTGTTTATATTATATTTGTGTAACAATATACCATTCAGTTATTATTTACAAAGCTATAAAATTTCCCGACAAATCTATTCTAAGTTTGATCTATGAAGTATGAAAAACATATATCATTGAAAAATGTGTACAAAAGTTATTTGAATAAAAAAGTACGGTGCACTATACTCCACTATGCCGTATATTTAAATTACATTTGAATTATGTCAGTTCCCAGTACAGTCGTTCTGTGGCACTTGGGCAGCGCGCAACACGCAAATCATGTATTATCGTTATACACTTAGGTATATCATATTTTCTTTACTGTCACCAAACTAAAAGAGAATTTATTTTAATTTAAAAAATAACACTAGCCCTGTCTATGATATCAGAGGCTATGGATTTAATTCTTGCACTTGGTAAATGTCTACACTAACTATATGCATTTTGCTTAATATTTTTTATAATATATGGAAGATTGATGGTAAGCATTAGCCGTAGACTATGCACTGTTGAAAGACCATTTCCTGGGACATAACTCGCTACCAACATTCTTAACCACCTGTGATATATACAGGTAAAACAGGTAAAAGTTAGGTGGAAAAGGTATAAGAATGATAAATGTGTAGGAATTGAGTGGTTGGACCTCCTGCGCGTTTTATACCTTCTAGTTTAAACAAACAAAGTATTCGTAAACCGGCATGTTGCTGAATCGAACGAGTAGTGTACGATTTTATTTAAAACACCCAGCCTCACCACCAGGCCTCGGTTTATGACTTTTTTAGAAATCAGATTTCTAATTATCCAACGTAAATATTGTTACTGAAAGAAAACAGAATTTAATATATGTATATGTGTAGTATTTTTTTCTTTATGCTCCTAAGAAAGAAAAAATGATAAATATAAACTTAAATTTGAAAGTCAGTGTAATTGAAAATTTAATAAAAGGATGTTCAATATTGTTAGAAGTAATGTTATTACAGAGATTGCTTTACTATGTTTGGTTAATATGAAACTCTTTATGAATCGATTCAGACAATTAATTTAAAATTTAAAAATTAAAAAAATAAATTACTAGTTCATATGTGTATTGTTTGACTTTATCTATATATATATATATATATAATAAAATTCTAATTGAGTCGAATCTGTACATTAAATATTTTTTGAAAAATCTTATTTATAGTTTTTGGATTTTTTGTCCGTCTGTTTGTCTGTCTGGGAACGCATCACGAGAAAACCACTGGATAAATTTTGATGAAATTTGGTATGATGATAGTTAGTAATTCGGGTCAACATATAGAATACTTTTTACTGCGGAAAAATATCTCATCTCTGAGAAATCTAATGTTAAAATGTACCTAGGGAGTAGGGACGAACCCGAGCGGAGAGAGGGAGTCGCTAGTATTAAATAAAACTCAAAACATAATTTATGTAAAAAGCTTTTTTAAATCATCATATTTGACTGACTGAATTTTTAAAAATCTTTTTATATAACATCAAAATATTCACAAAAATGAAATGAATATGTTTCATTTTATTTTTACCAAAACCTCTTTTTCATCCTTTTAATACAAAGCTAGGTTTTGTTGTAGTAATAAAATTTATTTCTATCCGGTTTCCTGCCATTTTATTCCATAAAGCTCGACCTAATTCACGGGCCGTGACCCACATCAAAAATGCATGTAAAACCGGGTCGTGCGTCTTCTCGCAACAATTTTTCACTTGACATTGTTTTATTAGAACACTTTTCGTTTACGGAGACGTTGAGATTCATCTTATAAAATCCAAAATATGTAGAGATGTTTTTAAAGCGCTTAAGTTAGAGACTAAAATAAAAACTTTTTGGTCTTTAGTAAAACATTGATAAGAACAATTATATCCATATATATAATAAGGCTTATTTTAAAAAAAAAATTGTGTTTAATGTTATTTCAGCCGAAATCAATCCGAGGAACAGGTGGCAAAGGCTACGTCATATCCGTCATAACAAAGTGTTGGGATATCGAGATCATAAGATCCATTTACTTGTGACGCAATTTCCGTAGAAATGTGAGATGGTATGGGAAAATCGCGACATTCAGTCTAAGTCAGGGGACTATACGATACGCACGCAACGAATATCCGATATACACAGTATGACTACATGTAAATGTAATATATGTACATGGATAATTCAAAGTTAAAATTAGACATGAAACAAAAATGTTAAGCAATTCTTTTGTCTTAGGTAAATGAGTAGGTCGATTGATTTAGCCCTTTTCCTTCTGCTGGGCAAACATCCGTCAATGCGATGGAGTCTAGTCACTAGAGCATATCCCAATTACAGGACAAATACAGATTGACAGATTTCACACGTCTTGGAAACCAGTTACGTTATCTCAGATTTCCTTACAATATGATTCATTCATTAACATCTCAGATTCGAACCTTAGTTCATTTAGCTTACCATGGGCTACTACTGCTTTAAGTAGTAAAGAGTAGATATACAATTTCAACTGTGTGCTATTTTGTGAACGTTTAGACATACGAAAAAGGAAATGCTTATTGTAAAATTGTAAAGAAATGTTATTGTGTAACAGTAAGTATGGCACAATTATGGTAATTTTTATGACGGCAATGTTAGAGTGACTTTCATGTATGGAACGTGCGTTATATAATTATAATTTAAAAAAATCATGTTTCATATTACATTCATAATGGTGTATATAATTAGTCACGTCATAGTTAAATTTTATATTAATTAAATATCCACTTATATATCTTATGGAATCAAGTCATGAAATTTGTAATGTGCTTTGAAATATGCGAATAGTTAGTTCTAAAAATAATCATGTAACACGAGATAGCCTAAGAATTTAAATAAATTTCTAAGGAAAACGAAATAGTATTGGAGATTTATTTATATAAATTATATTAGAAAATGGTTAAATCATAAATTATTTTAATCCTTTCTTATAATATTATTTATATATATATATATATATATATATATATATATATATATATAAACAGAATAATATCCAAGTATATAAATCGAATAACTCGTCCTTAACGTAATCTTTCGATGTTTTCTCTTTTCGTTTTTCCGATCGCGGCGGCTTTGCTTTCCGTGAATTGAATCGAAAATGGGATGAGTGCCTTTTGTTTATGGATTCTGTTTCGACAAAAAATATTTCATTACGCATCTGCCAGGCACATAAACTTCAAATCTGTCAAATTTATAAACGATATTAAACATTCCGTCTGCTTAAATAAATTTACATGTAAATTATTAAAATGAGAGCATGCGATTGTTAAATTCATTTTGCAAATTAACTCTTATAACTCATTTTACATTATTATCCAAAAAGCGTATTTATAATCTAAATATATTTATTTGCAAATTAAAAAAACAATTGTGTGAAAGCCGAAAAATGCTTTTGTGTATTAGAAATTTTCCTTTATTTTATTTATTTTGCAATGTAAAATTTTGACACTATATCGGCTTGTTTTAATATGTATTTTACTACGTTTTCATGGTAATATATGTATATTAATTTTATACGTACAAAACCAGAAGAGAAGAACTGAAAGAACATAGAAGATAATACATAAACAAAAGATAAAAAAATATTTATTGACGCACCTTAATATTTTGTTATACAAATCAACCTCCCGCTTAGAAGATACGGCGCCATGTTATTTACGTAATTTTCATTTTAATAACACAATTTATTCTAGAACTCCTCGTTTCTTTAGGGGGAAAAATGATTGCACACATTGTACGAAATTTTCAGAGCCAGTGCCTTGCATATTATTTAATTTGTGATCTCAATTTAAGAAATGAATTGATAAATTTTTTAAAACGCTTTTTAGATTAACAAACGCATACTGTAGTTGGTGGAATTTTTAATGTAATTATATTTTTTATTGCACTTAAAATTTGATACATAAAAAAAAAACAACATAAGCATAGTTAACAAAGGTGGACTTATCTCTAAAAGAGATCTCTTCCAGTCAACCCCTGGATGTGGAGGAAGATGTCAGCGGGCAATATAGTGCAAAAAATATACTAAATAATATATACTATGTAATCTATACATACTCGTATAATAAAATTGTAACTAAGCTGAATCTATAAATTAAATAGTTTTTGGAAAATCTTATTGAAATAAACATTATTATCGATACGGAGACCGAATCTATAGTTTTTAGAATTTTTGTCTGTCTGTCTGTCTGTCTGTTGCCGCATCACAGAAAAACTACTGGAGGGATTTTGATAAAATTTGGTATGGTGATAGCCGATTATCCGGGTCAACATAAAGGATACTTTTTATCGCGGGAATATATCTCATTTCTGAGAAAAACATACAAAAACTGCAATGTAAGAGTATACTAATATGTAAAACCTAAGAATTTGGTTTTTGGTCATCTGAACGCGGGCGGAGTCGCGGGCAATGCTAGTACTATATAATACTAAATATTATATACTAAGTGATGTAAATGTTTAATGTCAATAATTTTTGTTATTTTTTTATTGAAAGAGTTTCGTAATGGTATTGTATATATATGTTATCTTTATTATATCTATATAAGTTATATTATTAACAATCTCAAAAAGAAAGATACGCGATATTTTACGCAATGTATTTACTAATTATGAGCCAATTTACTATATTGTTTTTTAATAAATAGGTTATAACGTCTGAGAGTACCTAGCAAGTTTTCAAAAGACACGTGAAGTCCGCCAACCCGCACTTGGCCAGCATGGTGGACTATGGCCTGATTCCCCACATACTAAAGGGAGGCCCGTGCCTTCCAGTGGGCCGTCAAAAAGGCTGAATACATACATGCTCAGGTAGGTGCTATATAAATAAAAACCAACCCATTCTTAAAGGTTGTAATAATTGCTCTTAACTGATTTTAAAATCAATTTATCTTTTTTAGTATACAGTCATAATTCTAAGTTTGTTGACGAGAGACATTGTAATAGTTGAAGTATAGTCAATGGTACGAGCGATACCTCGTACGAGCTGGAACTACATTTAATTAATTACCTCATTACTGTTCGCAATTGCATTGAACAGGTAGCGTCGAGTGTAGGTAGTATGTAACTTTTTCTGACTGCTTATAATTTCAATTGGTGGAGTTCTAAGTCTAAATATATGATCAACTTCTTTTCTTGATTCTTCTTCTTCTCTTCATTTCTTTCAAAGTATTTGAAAATTGACTTTTTAATTTGAAAATAATACATTGTTTATTTAAAATGTAACATAAATAGAAAGAGTACTGTTTTAATATTTAAGAAATGAATTGATATTTTTTTTTTATACTTTTTACATTAATAAACGCAGACTGTAGATGTTGTAATTTTTAACCGACTTCCAAAAACGAGGAAGTTCTCAATTCGTCGGAATCTTTTTTTTTATGTATGTTCACCGATTACTCGAAGACGCCTGAACCGATTTGGAAATTTTTTGTTTTGTTTAAAAGGGTATACTTCCCAGGTGGTCCCATATAAATTTTATCGAATTCAGTTGAGCGGTTTTTAAAAAAAATCAACAATAATTTTTTTTAAACAAATTGTTTAATAAAATATGTTATTAAAAACTTTCTTCCTACAAATTACCTGCTTATTACGTGTACACTAAAAATATAAAAATAAAAACTAAAAAAAAACCGACTTCCAGGCACGAAAATGTAAAACATAACTAAACGGGGGTTTTCATTTAGAATAGATACCTAATCAGATATTTTCGAATTCGGTGCCAGCGGACAATATTTTAATATATATGAATATCTAATAGGTAATGTATTTTACGTATATACTCGTATATTAGATTGGCACCGACTTCGAAAATGTCTTATTAGGTATCTATTCTAAATGAAAACCCCCGTTTTTGTTATTTTTTACATTTTAGTGCCTGGAAGTCGGTTTTATTAATGTAAATGCATTTTTGTTATTTTTTTTATTGAAAGAATTTCGTTATGGTATATAATTCCGATTAAGTATTTTACCAGTTATAAGAATGTTTGAGTTATTTCTTAAATGATAAATGATTATGATTTTTTAGCATGTATTTATAAAAAATATATTGACTAAGATAATAATAAAAAGAAATATATTATGTATTTAAATAACCTAAACAATTTTAGCATTATATATTTAGATTATGAACCAATATCATAACAACCAGTGTCTCGGGTTCGTCGCTAACAGAGCGTATAAGTATTGATCTGAGTTGTCTTATTGCATCTCGAATTGCATAGGCTATGGCTAGCCATGGCTCCGGCTGCTAATTGGATGACGTCCGATCCGTCTGTCGGCGTTAAATTAAAACCCATTGATATTTGTGCTTCATGGACTTTTGCTGACTTATATCTGGTAAAAATCCAGCTTTGTATTATACTATTCAATTAACATGTATAAAAATAGAGATTTAATTAATTTAAATATAACTCTTAGCCATATACACAGCGCTGGACTTACACTAGGGGCACTCGGGGCTAGTGCCCAGGGCGGCAAATTTTTAGGGGTGGCAAAATTCGGAGGGTGGGAAAAAATTTTCTTTGCGTTATCGAAAATGCTTTTTTTACTATAAAAAAATGAAAAAAAAAAGATTAACTAGTAGGTATATTTTTCGAAAAATTATTATAATTTATAAATTATTTCTTTGCATTTTTCAAAAAAAATAATAATTAAAAAATTTAAACTTTCAACATTTTATTCAAAATTTCGATAATAGGGCGGCATTTCTTACTATGCCCAGGGGCGGCGCTAACGTTAAATCCGGCCCTGCATATACAAATCGTTTATCAATATATACCACGGAATTGATATACCGAGATAAATAGTACCTTTAGCCCTCCGCGCATTATCTATATTATGATCATGCAATAGTTATAGTTGTAGAAATAAAAAAAATATCTTTTAACCAGCTGTATTATATCGGAGTCATCAAAATAAATCAGATGAGACCAGACTTAAAGATCACTCTCGTAATTATTGAAGTTTTCCATAGTGAACCTCCTGGCGTCATCATGGGTTCAGCTCAATAAGAAATAAGTAAAACATTATAACATATTTTTGGTGTGTTCCAAACGAATGCCATTCTTTATTACCTCTTTCAGGGGTTAAATTTCCAAAAATCTTTCCTATTGCTAACTGAGTTGTTAGTCTGAGTTCCGGCATTTTGGTGTAATATTATAATCAGTCAAAGAACACAACTAATTATAATTTTAAGTCTTTGAATATTTTTCCTTGTACATGTAAGAAATCTTGCTTTAAGAGCCATTGAATGAAAAAAAGGTTTATCGTTAAACTTTTTTATTTAAATCAGCCATTAAAATAAAATACATTAAAATGAAAAGTTATATTATTGACTAGCGACTCACCCTCGCTTCGCTCGGCTTCGTCCCTAGTTTTATTCCGCATACAAACTTTCATCTCCATTTTCGCCCCTTTAAGGGATGATTTCCGAGATAAAAAGTATTCTGTATCCTTTCCAGGGTCTCAAACTATCTTTTTACCAAATTTTATCTAAATCGGTTCTGTAGATCCAGAGTTTACCCCCTACAACGTCACAAGCTCACAAACTTTACCACTTTATAATATTAGTATAGATGTATCTAATATGTGAAAGATTTTCTGTTCGACAAAAGTTTTCATTGGTTTACGATGGTTTTGGCAGTGGCCATTTTTTTTACTTACTAATCTTTAGTATAAATCAGAATTGGAAACCATAAACCTATAAAGAAGACACCCAAGATGTAAATATTTATCTATTCTACCCATTCTTTAGTGGTTTTTGCTTTCTACTTTAACTTTACTCACGAGTAGTTCATATTTATTGTAGATGCTAAAAATGTTGAAATAATTCGACCGAGAATATTAATTCATAGAAATGCGGAATTCTTTTAAAAGCACGTTGTACAACAATGCAATTATTTGTATGGCGCATTTTTTCTCAGAGCTCGGCTGCGATTTCACCTCCTGTTTTTGTCCCCCTGAATGCCAGCCATTTGTCAACCGCGTCAGCCTTTGTCTACTCTCGCGCTATAGATTTTACCTTTTATTTTATTTAAGGTATGTTATATTAATTTTGTAAAACTGGCCGTGTCTATATAACGCTTATTAAAATTATAGTTTTACTGTGTTATAATAGTTAAATTTTTGTATTATCTTGTCTTGTGTATTTCTTTATGTACGTAATATAAATACTTAAAAAATAACAACTGACTTCCAGACACTAAAAAGTAAAAAACAACTGAAACGGTTCATTTACTAAAGATCCATTTACTAAAGATATATAATCAGATATTTTCGAAGTCGAAATTTAATTTACTAGTAGATGTTGAAAAGTTCCACTATTCTGGCCTCGCCATCAGATCAAGTCAATGATACCAAATAACTGTATCATCATCAGACTGCAAAGACTTGCAAAATTTCAGGTCGATATGACAATTAGAACTAGGTAAAAAAGACTACTTACTACTTAGATCTGTGAACATATTTCAAAATTCATGATTTTATTTGATTTTTCGAAAATGATAAACTATGCCAAAGAAAATTACACGGGGCCATCTCGGGACCAACTTATTATAAAACAGTTTGAACTAGTAAAACCGGTCAAGCCGTCTCCAAGAATTCGTGAACATGCGTAAAAAAATATTTATGTACATGGTACATGTTACATATAACAAACATAGAGCCTCCTCCTTTTTGGAAGTCAGTAAAAAATATAAACTCCACGAGTTTATAACGTTAAATGTAAATTATAATATGGCTTAAGATAGACGTTATGTTAAGGTAGGTAAGATCATGAAAATTTTTAGATGGCGTATATTCTTATGTCAAATAACGTTTTGCTTTAAAATATTTAAGCAGCTGCAACTTTAATGAATTTTGTACTTTTTTGTTGTTTATTTTTAGAAGAGAATCAGACTATTTACAGTATATGAAATACTAGTGGTTCACCCTCGCTTTGCTCGGGTTCGTGCCTAGGTACGTTTTAATGATTGCGCTCCCTTGGGTCGCATGATGATATATTTATAGCCTTTCTCAATAAACGGGCTATCTAATGCAAAAAGCAGTTTTCAAATCGGATTAGTAGTTCCTGAGATCAGAGTGATGAAAAAAACAAACAAACTCTTTATTATACTAGTATAGATAAGAATGACTAAATTATAATAAATGCAATAGAAATAGGTGTTCAGTAATGCAATTATTTGTATCGCACATTTTTATGAAAGTTTTGCAGAGATTTTACCTCTTATTTTCGTCCGCTTTGAATGCTAGCCATTTGTCAACTACGTCGCGGCTTTGTCTTTTTACGTTGTAGATTTCGCCGTTTAACATAAAAGGTAAATATTTTCAGTTACTTAATGTAACGAAATAAAAATGTAATCAGAAAAGAAGTAGTACTAATTAAGTAATAGCAATTTGAAATTATTATACAAATCAGTTTATATCAGTTTACGCTTTTGTTTCAAATTCTATATTTAAGATTTTTTGATAGTTTTGCACGCTTTGATAATATATTTTAATATAAACTAGCGACTACTTACGTTTTAACGTTTTGTAAAGATTTCTCAAAGATGACATATTTTCCTGCAGTGAAAGGTATCCTATATGTTGACCCGGATATCCATCTATCACCATACTAAATTTCATCAAAATTTTTCAAAAAATATTTAATCTACAGATTCGGCTTAGTTAGAATTTTATTATATGTTGTATGTATTAGCGTTTTCAGGTTACGAATAGCAGCTGTTCTGACGAGACACTCATTGACGCATGATAAGTGTTTGGTTTATTTTTACGTGACATAAAATAAAAGCAACAAACTAGAAAATACGTAATTAGATCGCATAGCACTATCATAAATGCGAAAGATTGTATGTGTGTGTATGTTTTTTACTCTTTCACGACAGACTTCCGTCATGGACGGTTTGATTTAGATTAAATTTAGTATAATATATATATAATATAATAAACTGATATATATAATATAATAAACTGATGGTGAATATGTCCTCCCGATTTCGGCTACGGTGGCCAGCCTCATTGCGACTAGCCAACTGCACACGAGATATTAAAGTACACAAGTGTACGCGCAGACACCAGTGCATTCTCTATTTCTTTCGCTCTCAAATTCCGATAAGACAATAATTAGACACGATCAATGAGAGATCGAACATAGAACCGACGACACTCTGAGGCACGTGGGTGAAATACCGCCAACTTCCTAACTTGTTGTTACTGTTACTGGGACTTTCTTAAAAGAAAGACTCAATAATTAAACTTGGCCCGACACGAGACTCGAACCTAGAACCAGGATATGCAGCCGTACATGCTAGCCCCTACACCATCAAAGTAGCAACCAATAAACTATAAACTGGAGTAACATATAAACTACTATTCGGTATCTAGGGACGCATCCGAGCAAAGTGAGAATTAATTGCTAGTAATAGTATTACTAAGAAAGTAAAGATGTCATAGCTTAGTTGATGATTGTAATTTAAACAGGTCATATAAAAAGTACCTTCAGATTAATTTTCCGGTCTTATTTTCTTTTAGACGAATATCCATTAATCATCGCTGACGGGGATATTGTCTTACAATGTTTAGATTTTATCTGGGCTCAGAAAAAGCTAATTACTTTTAATTATAATTAATAAAATACCCCGATGAACATGTTGAAAGAGGAAAATAAAAGAACCTACGGTAATTAAATAGAAACCTTACGTTTAATTTGATGGCATAGGTAGGCTTTCCTTGACGACAATCCACAAAAAAGCGTTCTACAATCATACGGGTTACGTAATTCAATCTTTTATTTTTCCTTTTCATAAAATAATATACGTTGCCGTCAAATTCACTTTAGCGAAGTGCCATCAAATGTATCATTATTTTTATAACAAACGTCCATTCTCGTTGTTTAACTAACCGTGGCACATTTCCTTCCCCTGACATAAAACTGACCTTTTTCTTTTACGGTCACATGGACAATTGCGAAAATGTAATGTGGATTTGTTGCGACAATCCAACACCTTGAAGATTAGAAGTTTATCTTTTTAAGAAAAGCTTCGAGGGCACGGTGTTAGGAGCGAATACTTGAAGCCTACCACGTGCGTTGCTCAAAGCCGCGGGGATATACTACATTCGTTTAAGGCTTAACAATAAAGCGCTCTCTCAAAGAGAGAGAGATCCTTTTATACGTCCTTTACTATCGAAATTTATTCCATCTAACCTTCATCAATCTCGCGTACGCCTAAACCGGAGACTGACGTGTTAACAGGTGATTTCATCCCTTCACGCTTAACGAATGGTGCGTGATCAAGCATATTTTTACATGTTTTCGGGACTAATTTTAGAAGTTTTTCTTATTATATGAATACCAAAATTATCTCTTATAAGAGTATCATATTTAAAAAGATAGTTTTATTTAAAATGTCAAATATTCGCGTAAATCTATGAAAGTATTAAGATTGAGTTATTAGAACGTATGCTAAGGAAATGTCTAAATGTATATATTATTATTAAACAAGCTTATTATGCATATAATCTTGAATAATACAAAATATTTAAATTTATTTTAGACACATAAAAACGACATTAACACATTCAAAATACATGCAATACCTATGAGTATTGTCCGAAGAGGTACATAATGTACATAAAGCTTAGTACATAAATTTGAAGAAGTACTAAATTGTTGAATATCCAATTACAGGTCCCATACCAAATTTTAAAAGCTCAAGTTTACACGCGCGTTCATTTGGAATTACCTGGAGTGGCTTGGCTGCTTGCCGAGTCCATTTATAGGGCCGCTATAATATACTGAAGTTTTGGACAGCGCTTTGTTATTGCTATGAAGCTAACTTAACGTACCTACGAGATATACCTAATTGCAGGATTTAACGCTATTTTAACTTCAGAATATTTACTTTGTATTCATTCAGTATTTTTGGCTGACTTCAAAACGGAGACGGTTTTCAATTCAGGTGGAACTTTAACTGGGAAGTGTAAACTTTTGGTGGAAGGTTTCTACATCCATAAAGCAGATGTGGAATTATAATGGTTTTGTTATGAGAAAATTGATATGAGAAAATGTAAAATATATAAATAGGGATGCCCCTTCATACATTTAGTTGAGCGGTAAAAATGCGAGTACATTAGCATGGGTGGGTAATAATAATAATAGATCACAAAATTGAAATAAAGGATTCTAAAGGTCGATTTTTCTATTTAACTAAGCTTTTAACTTTGATATTTTTTGTCTTTGAAACGGTTCTTAACGTAAGTCTCAAAAGATGAATAATAAAGAAATATCTTACATATAAAATTTCCATGTCACAATGTTTGTTACCGTACTCCTCCGAAACGGCTTTACCGATTTTTACCAAATTTTATATGCGTATTCAGTAGGTCTGAGAATCGGCTACTATCTATTTTTCATACCCCTAAGTGATAAGGATAAGGGTGGTTCTCCCAGACCCCACCCCAGGGACGAACCCGAGCGGAGCGAGGGTGAGTCGCTAGTAATATATAAAATACGGACGGATATACATAATATATATTATGTATGTTTATACATATTATGTATATACATATTATGTATATACGTACATTGTATAATGTACATATAGACTTCGCACCCACAATAAAATAGAACAATCAATTTTCTTTGCAGATCATTCATAATTAAATTTTTCGTATATAAATTATGAGAGAAAATATTTTCTACGTATTCATTACAAAATTTGAATATTTAGAAGTTTATACATAAAATATTATTTAAGCGTCAATCGAATATAGCTCCAAGGCGTATGTATATCATTGTGGGATTATAACATAGTGGAGACTGATTGGTTGGTGTTCTTAAAGTTTATAAGACGTATATATAATTTACAGTTAGATGGTGCGGGCTTATCGTAGGCTGGCAAGCGCCCAACGGCTCACTGCTGGCTTTACGTCCGACCACGGCTCAAGTCCGGTTTACTTAATGCTACTTTCCGTATATGAATAAACATTCTATATATGCCAATTGTTCTAAGTTATTTTATAAGTATAACATTTCCCTTTTCTTTTTGTTTTTGCCATTTGTTTTAAAACAAAATCATCCAAAAAATGTGTAGTAGCTTATATTATGTCAGTAGCTTATAGTAGCGCGAATGTCATTCGCACTGCGGTGTACCACCAAATTACAAAATAGTCGAGTACAATTAGTCATTATAATTTATATTTGATTATAAATGACGGAACCCAGTTATAATGAATAGATTAGAATGATTTTTTCTTTGGGTTTTTAATACCACTAAAAAGTTTACCCATAAAAAATTACCGCTGTTTTGAAAATCCGTAAATTAAAAATAAAACAAAGTTTCTAGAAATCTCCATAAAAAATAGAGTAATCGGAATTTTTAAATATTTATTATAAGAAAATAATAATTTTAAGTTTTTGAGGTTGTTTATACAAGATTTCTTATATATTTTTTAATAATTAACAAGGTTCTATCAAGTCGTCCTTAGAAATATATTTGGCTTTTGCCTATTAATGCTGGCTAAACTTTAAGACATACCTACATGAAAACAATGTACTAGATAATTGTAGGTCTTAAAAAGATCAACAAAAAAGTCTACAATAGTATACATCTAACTCCTAAGGTGTCCTGAACCGATTTTAACTAAATTCTATGTAGTGATAATTTATTACTCAGGTCAATATTTAAGATACCTTTTACTTCAGGAAAATCTTTCATTCCCACGGAAAAACACAATAACTGGTTCTATCGATTCGTTCTTAAACATGTCTAACGCTAGCTAAACCTGAAGAGATACATCAAATTAATGTACTAGAAAATTGTAGATCTTAGGCACATATAAAAATCTGCAATAGTATATGTCTTTCTCCTAAGATACACTCGCACACTCGCAATAACTATTCATATCTAAAACGTAGGTACATAGGGACGCACCCGAGCGAAGCGAGGTTAAATCACTATATTTTATATAACGATTGAGTTATTTTCAAAAAAAAAATACTTCAAAAGGTAAACTTTTTAGTTTTTGGTATAAGAAATCCACAAAATCCAAAATCAGCAAAATCCATTTATTATAGCTGGGCTTTGATGTGTAAACCTAATGCCCTTTTTTATCGACTTGGCGGGGGCACTGCCGTGCCCCTCGATAATTGCACTCGACTAAAAGTAAAAGCGACTCTTACTTACGTAATTTGTTAGATTAAACAAAAAATTGTGAAGCACAAATTAAATTTCTTCTACCGTAAAAATAGGTTTGTATTTACTATTTCTTAAAAACACTACGAAACACGGTACAGAAACCGCAAGAAAACAAAATTATTTTTACGATCACTATACTAATAAAGTGTGTAATGGAAAATATCGCATATCGTAAAAACTACTTAAATTACTATTTCCCATATGTTTTTTTCCATACTTCTTCACCTCCAGGTAAATTTTTAAGAAATTAATTAAAATTCTAAGAAATCTATTGTTTACCGAAACGCCGCCAGCGTGTCCGCGGTCATAGAGGGATTAAAGTAAATAGAAAAGTATTACGTATTCGACTGAAATAATAAAAAAAGTAATTTAGAAATATTTTTGTTATTTTTAATAACCTATTCAAAGATATTATAAACGTTTACGACGGACAGCGCGAAATTTTAATGGGTTTTAAGGGTTTTTGCCTTTTTACTACAAAACCTTTAAAAAAGAATTATAAAAATCAGTTTAACAATTAGCGAATATACCTAACGTAAAAAACCGTTGTTAGGAGGTTAAGGTACCACAAAGAAAGCAAGGAACTTACAAATGTTTTATTTTACTTTAGGAACGCAGTTACATTATATTAATAGAAGCTTCGGTGTGGTGTTCATCATAGGCCACGAAGTAACAAGATAGCGTGTGTCATAGATAAAAAAAAATCCATGAACATACATTATGCTAGCTGCACACACGATCATCATTGCTCTATTGATATAACAACAAAAACACAATATGTTATATAACCATAATAAGTACTTTCTCCTTTTAAGTCTTTCAAAAACAAGAAAACCATGTTTTTATTCTGGTTTAGCGTTCTTAATTGAATAACTTTTGGACAGCCGACCGTTAAAACAACAATAAAAAACAACAATTAGACTGCCCTACAAAAATATATTTATATTGGTCGTTCACAACTGGAATACAGAATGAAGAGCGATTGTAATAGGAAGTTGTTTGAATATTATAAGCAAAATGCTAAAGTGATTTTATGTAAACGTTAGAGAAGTTGAACATCGTGATGAGATTAAATCTGGAGTAAAACTAAGGAAGATACACATAGGTGATAAGTGATTGTGTTCAGAAGAGAGATAAAGTAGCGAAGTTGAGTATGTAACTTTATTATTAATCATGAGCGATTTCATTTACATAATAATTTTTATTGAACTTATAAGTTGAAGTAAGATGAAGTTTAAAACTTAGCTGACACATCAAAATTTGCCGTTTATGTTCCGCACGAGAGGCGTTATGGAGGTAAATTGTTAAGAAATTAAAGTTAGTTTTTAAAATGCCCTATTTTTCTGTTTACTTCTTGTGAACACCAATAATATTATCCATACAAAAGTTTGTAAGTGTGTCTGTGTGTGTGTTTGTGTTTGTTACCTTTTGTAACGGCTCAACAGATTTTAGTGATATTCTGAATAGAGATTCACAAAGATGATAATGATAAATCTTGATTCACAAGATAAGCCTTGATTAAGACACAGCTACTTTTATATATACAAGAAGAACGAAATGAAAATTACACAAGAAGAACCGCGGGGAAAAAATAATTAGGTACTCTTACATAGAATTTATTTGTAATATGAATTGGGTACAACCCAAACTGGTATTTGTAAGCCCTTAAGTGGCAAAGTTATGCTTTTACAGTATAATACATTTATATTTTAAAACAACTTTCATGTTACACGATGAGTATTATATTCAAAATGCCATAGAAAAGATTAGAAAACATCCAAATGTAAAGTGATTTCATGTGCGGGCAACCCAAGTTATATATACATGCCTTAACAAGTTGAACGGCATTAGACATTCTGGACGCGTTCGGGTTTTCAGCGCCCTACTCACGGACTGTTAAATGAAATAAGAATCCGTCATAATTTGGCCGGATAAAATGAAGATATCAACAAATTCGATTTAGTTTGTATTGACATGGCAGTGAATAATTGTTGAATATGCTCTGTCACTGGCTGATTGACTGGGAAATATTTCGACTTTTATGTCATTACATTATATTATTATTGTTTTGTTAATACGTCGGATTTTGTGGTTAAAAAATTGTAATTCATTGAAAATAACTCGCTTAGCTTTTATTGGCTATGTGGTATAACATGGATCAATGGATCTGATCGGATAATGAATCCGGAAGGCATCTAGGAGAAAGAAGGAAATAAGATAAGTATAGAGAGTCGTTAACTACACAACTCCACTTCCACTCCAGACCTTGGATTGATTGGATAAGCACTATAGACTTAGGACACCACATCCAAGGTCTGATGATGGATTGTTGTAGTCATGTTTGGACTCGATAGATTTTTAGATTTAGTATAGTACCATTGTTGGATTTGACATGATAAGTACTTTGAGTTGAGTTGATGTCCACAGTCAAATAATGAAGCCAAGGAATGAAGGTGGCCATGGAATCTCGTGTTACTACGTATCTATTCTGCTCGTATTGTTAGTACAAGAATTTTAAGCTTGAAATTTCCTGTAACTTTTGTCTAAAACATTTTTCAATTAGTTGAATAGTTCACAAGCTACAGTGCTGGTGCAGCTAATTTTTGAATGAATTTTAAAGCGTTGGTGAAAATAAAGGCTCTCGGAAGAGTTTAGCAATATTATATATTGGCTTATATTTGAAGATTCTGGTTTTTAGGAAATATTCAGCGATCAAACCATAACCTTAGTTGCTGAATGGTCACATCCTGTAGCTTTACTATCTAAGTATATCCCTAATATTATGTATTATTTTTACGTTGAATAGTTTGTAAATAATGTTTTGGTTTAAGGCCGAATCGAGTCAGTTTGAACCTCTTCCTTTTTTAAAGTCGGTTTATAATTTTTTTTACTTATAAATAAAAAATATATCGATCCAATGGCTACGGAGAATTTCTGTCAATCTTAGGGTATTAAAGATTATATACATTCTTATTGTTTTATTTAAAGATTATTCGGACCGTTCGGTTCGTAATTGCTTGATTAATTATTAGGAAAGCGAGATGGGGTTAAAGCGAGACGAGGGTCGGAGATCCACGGCGACATCAATAAGCTTTAATTGGCAAGGCCCATCAAGGCTATTAGCCTGGCCAATTAGTAGTATCAGTTCAAATCTCATTCCGACATTAAAACAACTCGGTATCTGATTATATTATAAAGCCTTTGTAAGTTATTTTGCGAGGTTGAATGATGGAATTATGAAAGTAGGAATTGACACTGGAGGCGGAGACAAAAGCGATATTCAATGTTTCGTATTTATATAATTCAGTAAACTTGCGTTATATCTGGGAGTCTGCCTTGATAATTATAAATGAGTGGGTTCCCGGTTTCTATTTGTTTTATCTTGATTGTACGACATAAAATCTAAAATTATATTTAAAATACTAATTTAAGGCTGATTTCAAGAAAGAAGACTATTCAACTCGGTTACATGTTTAGTTGGGTGTATTTTTTTATAATTTGGCTAAATATGAATCGATTTTCCATTAAATTAATGGCTTAAAGCTCTTTCCAGTGAGTTTACTACCTTTAAGTGATTTTGAATACGGTATGTGTTGTAAGTGTTGTTAATTTAAAGATGATTAATATTTAAATTTATATTAAAATATATATTTTTTAATTTTATATTCTTTTGTTGTCAATTAAATAAGTAATAAATTTTATACTCTTTTGTTGTAAATAAAAAAAGATCTATCTAAGATCAACTATCAAATAATATGAGTAAGTATTTACAAGGCTTTTATTCATTTATTTTAGCACGAGAAAAGGCTATAAAAGGCTAATTTGTTAAAATAACCGACGTTGTTTTCTTTTAATTACATATTTCCTAGAAAATATATAATTTTAATATGATTTTGACCCAACCATTGAGATTGACCGAGATTTTTGACATGATTTAAGATAATGAAATATCATTTTAACTACTTTATGGCCGACATCAAAAAAATAGATTGTATTATGTTCGACGCGTATATTTTTTATGGTTGTTCACAAACTTTGAAACAATACAAGAATTGAAACGGCTTGATCTCGATTTGTTTGTAGTTTGTTGCGCAATATCTTCGTGAACTTTTAATCGATTTTCATAATTTTAATAATATATTCCAAAAGGTTTGAATAACTACGTTTTAAGATAGTTACATACTATACAACAAATACATAAGAAAGAGAAATATACATTAAAAAAGAGCTGCACAGCAGGCTGACTTATCTCTAGAAGCGATCTCTTACAGGTAGCCTTAGGTTAGAGGAGTCAGTATACGAAATATAAGTAACTTTGAAGTTGGTGTACATTTTTTTACAAAATAATCTATAGGTTTAGCATTTTTTATAAAATAAATTAAAGTTCTTAAAAAAACATTGCAACAATACAGACTAGCTTTATTTCTTAAAAAGGAATGAAGCCTTAATAATAATACAAACGTAAGTGTAAATATATCTATTGGGGATAGAATATAACGATCTGAGACACATAATACATTTCTACTACAATTATATCTATCGAAAGAGCAATTCTCTTGATAAAATGTTTTATTTTAATAAGAAAACCCACGTAACTGTTGCTAACACGAAATAATAATAGAAAATACTTTGTATAAAATATTCAAAAAACTTTGATGATGCATCTCTTAGCTCCTGGCCCTTTCTTTTGATTGGTTGACCTATAAACACAGTTTCCCGTCTCGATTCAAAGGTATGAAAATGTAGATATCTGCTGATTTATTTTCGTTTTTTCTTTGTGGATAATACCGTTCTATGGTTATCATAGCGTATGTAAAATGTTCATAATAATATGTTAATTGATTAAAAATACGTGAAAGTCAGTTTATAGTTTTTACATTGTTTTATTTGAGGTATAGACAGGAATAGTCACTATTACTGTTAATTTTAATTAATATTTTAGCAAAATGATAGCAAAAACTTATGCTCTTAGCTTCTATTATAATGGAAAGTCATTTTTCATTAAGCTGAGTTTACTTTATAGAGCTTACTATTAATTACTATATCTCTAAATTTAATTATTAAATTTTTTTCATTCTTTCATCTTCATCTTACATTATATATTTATAATTAGCCTTTGCCCGCGATTCTGCTTGCGTATTTTTATGAATAATTTATTAGGCTATAAAATGCAATAAGATTTAAAAAAAAAAAATTTTTGCGGCTAACTACTTCATATAAATAGATTATCAGGAACAGGCTGTTTACGTTTTTGCAAAAAAAAATTATTTACGGGTTGTCAATACTCAATTAGTTGTTGTTAAGGCTACTAGCACTAGGTCGCAATAAAACTAAAGGTTTCCAGAAGAACGCTTGATTGATGGGTTAAAAGAATATGTATAATAATTTTCCTTCTATACAATTTAAATGAATCAAACGATAGCGTGAATTTATTTATTACTAGCGCCATCTATTATCTTAAATTGAAAAAACTTTTAAAATAAAACATTATTTATATTTGTAATAATGAAAGCGATTTAACAGTTTCTAAGAAATATAGTGGAACATTAAATGATGAAAATTGAAGAAATAATTTTAATACATATTATATATACGTACTTTTGAAGTATTACAAGAAACTTCATATAAACCAGCTTGTATATCAGGAAAAAGGTTAGAGTTCTTTTGACAAGACATTTGGCACGTGTCACTTGTAACGACATTATATCAGATGGAACCTACTTGGCACCATCGCAAAACTTGTTTGAGCTAGAGCCAGCGTATTTTATGGGTAAGTTAAGATGAGGTTCATACGAGTATAACGTAAAAGTTACCTTATAAATTTAATAATTAAAAAAAAAGTGCGTGTGTGTTAATTCACACATGGTAGAAGTGAAACTTAAAATTATATATTTGTCAGACAATGACAACGGCTACTATGGCAACATGGCAATGTATTCTATCTTATTCTCTCGCCGGCTTAATCCTATAGGTATATTTATGTATTCGTCTCTTTTTAGTGTTGCATTTCCGTTTCATCGAGTTTCAAATCACCACGATTCTAAAGAAGTTTCACTTCAAAAAACATAACCAGATTTCTTATACTGATAAAGAACGACTCTTTTTTTAGATATACCGAGATTACACAACAAATAATAGATTTTGCAGTTATCATTGAGTCAGTACGATTTACTCACTCAATTTTTAATTGATCTTTATTTTTGTAAGATATAAAGCAGTTTATCTTGTTTTTTAATAAATTGTCTGTAGATATAATTTAAAGTATTTTATGAATATATCATTGAGTTTATAAGTAAAACTTGAGTATTTTAAGACAAGGAGGTTCCAAGTTTTAGTTTTTTCAGCCGTGCTCGAATAAAAGCTACTGTACATACTACGGATTTTAAATCAAATGACAGAATGTACGCTCTTCAAAAATATTATTTTATGTATTCGTTTCGATGCTTGAAATGTAATACGTACTTGGCATTGCTGGGGTCCTTGTCGGTTGGGCGAAGCGGGTTTCGGACGTACTTTCTTGGCTAGCGGCCGTGTATCAAGCCCTGTGACTGCTACCGACACAGTAGTGATGCCACTGATACTTGACGATGAAGACGTTGTACAATCTGAGAATAAAAATATTTACATAAGTTAATACTAAATTTAAAGATTTTTTGTTGTAAAAGTGAAACGTTTTAAGGTAATAAATTACACAAAACGTGCGTGTTACTCTTATCTATGTTAAACATTATATAGATAAAAGTAACCGAACGTGATATCCTGAACTTCAACAGCCCATTTGCGTTTGATAGATCGCTAGAAATTACCTATTTGCAGCGAAATATTTCGCGTTGATAGATGCCTCCCATTTATTTAAGTGCTCACTTTGTATGGCGCGTTGCCTACGTGGAAGGTACGGGCGGTAGACACATAAAAACTTAGCTTTGCAAAAATGACAAAAATAAACAGTCAAACTTAACGTTATATTTGTTTAATATAAATATAAATTTGGAGAACCTGTATCTCAATGCTTTCTAGTGATTCACACGAAAATCTTAATACTAACTGTACCCGTTTTTATAAGAAAAAATTTGACAATGTCAAAACAAAATTTATGGTGTAATCAAAATTTATTTTAAAATATATCCGAAAATAGCATTAAAAATTTAAATAAGAGTATAAAAATGTTTTAAAAGACAACAAAATCGAAAGTACATAATAATTAGAAGACTTCCGCGACACCATTCAGACAAGGAGAGACAATAGCATTCCCAAGGAGGGTTGACGTCAGGCAGGCGGCCGGTCGTAAAACTTTTGCCAAATCCTTTCAGCAGTACAGAAGATGTACTGCGCCGATCCCAAGTGATTGGGAAATGGGCAGGGAGAAGAAGAAGAAGAACTGTACCCGTTTGTTAAATAAAATGTTTGTTACAGTATCTTGACCATTATTATGTGTGTAAAGAACTTCTTTTTTGACCTTGCCCTTTCCCGTTACGCGGGATCGGCTTTCTTAATCTTGAATCACCATTCATTCCGTTAACAAGCAACATCATCATACAGACCTAGCTTCTTCATGTCCCTTTGGATAATCGACATCCATGTAGTTTGTGGCCTACCTCTACCTCTACTCCTTTACGTTACCATGGAAAGATACTTTTTTACACACTTGGTCATTTATGTAAAGATGTACATTTTTAATTTAATTTTACATAAAAAAACATTAAATATCGCATATACATTTTTTATTGAAAACTCATTAAATGATGACATCAGTTTTATATGCTACTACATTGTATAACTCATTATTCAAATAAACAAATCACGATAATACGATATAATTAGTATTTAAAATTAAATGGAAAATAATTAATGCATTATTTACCTATGCCGTTCATTATTTGTTGGGTAAATATGCAATTTGTCGAAAGGTGCGCTCGTAATAAATTCCATCATAATAAAACAGAATAATAAAGCAAAACTTTGGAAAATTTATTATAACTTTTATTTTGGAATTCGGCAGTTTGTTTAAAAATAAATGCAGCAAATATTTTGTTTATGAAAATTTAAAAGAAAAAATAGAACAAAATCCCTGACACATAAATGACTCTTCATTGTGTAAATAACCACAGCTCTAATTGATGAACTATGAGTTTAAACACTCATGCTTTGTTTTTATAGACCGTGTGTTTCGTATATTTCTTTAGATTTAGAAATATATACATTCAATTGTTAGGTACTATATTAACCTTAATATTTTACTGTCGGACTAAAAAAGTATTTTTGGAATTTATTTACTCCAGGTAATTACCAGTTATTATTAGTAAAAGGGTTTAAATCGACTTATAAGATGATTTTACTTTCTAAGTTCTAGTCTAAGTGAAAGAAATAAAACCTTATTTTTAATAATATTGGGATGATTCATTTTGAACTTGTTGTGAATATTGTTATATGGTCACAATTAATGTAAAAAATATTGTAAGCATTTGTTTTTATAAAGAGTTTCTTTTTAAGTTTTTCATTTAAATTTTATATTATTTAACATTATAATTAAAATAATACTTTTCTGCGTGCGTGGGTGCGTCTCTAGGTATCTTTCGTATTTATAGCGTTACTAGCAGAATCCGCAAAAATATATAAAAAGGTAGTGTTCATACAAACTTTCATCCCCTATTTTACCCCCTTATAGGATGAATTTCAGAAAATGCTAAAACACATATTTGTTCAATTGTATTGAAGAGCACTAATACCAAGTTTCAAGTAATTCTGATCATAATTTTTTTTTGAATTGTATTATACCGTGTTTTCCCGTGAGAATTAAATGATCATGAATTAATGATAATATTTAATAGTACTGTTTGTCATAGTCTGCCTGCTCTCAATTTCATCCAAATCTGTGCAGCCATTTTAGTATGATGTTGTAACAAATATATTCGCATACAAACTCTCTAATAACAGTATTGTGATTAAATGTTTTGTTATTCCATACTTCCAAATAACTACAAAATGACCGTAATGACCGTCGTAATGTACTGGGGCAAATATGACGGTGTAGGGAGAATGCGTGTATTGACTATATAGCTGTTAGCACCCATATGGTTCAGACAAAGCGCGGCTTTAGGAATCGCTATCGTCGTATGTTGGATAATGAACTTCTATACAACTCGTCCCTCCTTCATTCCAAAATCTTACTATAAGGCATTCTATGAAATTCATTAAAACTTCAAAGTTCTATATAAATAAATGACTTTAACTGTGTGACCTATTTGGCTGAAGGGCAGACGGCATCTGTACGTGAAACAAAATCTGCCTAAATACGATTGCTCAAAATGAAGCTTCGAATTTTTAATACACTTTGTATGAAAAACATCATGCTCAGGTATTTTCTTTATTCACAAGAAGTTGTAAAGTGTTTACGCAGAATTTATGACGACGGGGCAAAATATTTTGCGTTTGTCTAAAAGTTTTTTATTTTTATCAGATTAATAGCTGCTGACAGTGATTATGCTCGAGTGTATTTTGTATGGTTCACATTTATAATCACCAAAAATAATTTGACACTATACATTTACATACACATATACATTAATTTACCAATTTTCTTGTTACATACATACATTAAAGTATTATATTATATATATAGGACGACAAGGTTACCATGCATAAATTCATTGTAAAAAGATCGAAATGAAAACATGCATTTTCTCCATAATCAGTATAAGGACGTAATATTATTATGGACTAGCGACTCACCCTCGCCTCGCTCGGGGTGGTCCCTAGCTTGCTTCCCAACACAAACTTTCATCCCCCTTTTCACCCTCTTAAGGGGTGATTTCCGGGATAAAAAGTATCCTATGTCCTTTCCAGGGTCTCAAACTATCTTACTACTAAATTTAATCTAAATCGGTTCAGTAGATCTAGAGATTACCCCCTACAACGTCACAAACTCACAATCTCACAAACTTACAAACTTTACCTCTTAATAATATTAAGTATAGATTAAAATAACTTTACCTCTTAGTAAAATTAAGTATAGATTATAAGTATAGAGTAAAATGTTAAGTAAATAAAGACTTTTTAAATAAAACTTAGACTTTTTCTATAAAGCATTCGAAACGTCGAGAACAAGAAACCAAAATAAATCCGCAAAAAATTCGAAAAGATAGTTTTATTTAAAATTTCAAATAATCGCGTAAATCTAAATAAGTATTCAATACATACACGACACTGAGCATCTTTATTTAGAAATTGCGCTTCAATAAAAATTTTATTAGCCTTAAAAGCCCACTATTCAGCACATATCAACTAAAAATCTCCCGAATGCCGTCGAATCCATCACTGGGATAGTGAAAAGCAGGCACTTTGTTACGCTTGCCTGCCTCCTTACTCTTGATGGGTCGTCATTTTTCGTCCATTCCATTAGCGGTCATTGGTTGGCGAATGTGCGGGAAAACATAAATAAGCTAATGGCATTGGCAAATACCATGTAGATCTTTTACTATTAAGATTTTATTTCTGATAGTATACTTGATATTTTAGTATGATATGTTGGAGGAAGAGAAGTTTTATTGATGAAATTAATTATACCAGATATAATTTTATTTATATTATCTGTAAATATAAGTATGGTGAATAGAGTAATAATGTGACATGAAACAGCTTACGTCATTTGTGCACGTTATCGATTTTAAACGACAAACAGTCGAACTAATGAGATTAAAACGCATAGATGTATTATTAGAAATTTACATTATTAGAAATCTCTTAAGATTCGTAGCGTAGTGTCAGATATAGCATATAGCCAGTAAATCTTACTAATATTATAAATGTGAAAGTTTAGATGGATGTTTGTTTGTTACTCACGCCGGAACGGCAGAACTGATCGGGATAAAATTTAGCACAAGATAGATTATAGTTTTTTATCCCGGAAAAATGTTCAGTTCCCGTGGTATTAGATTTGTATCTATTATCTGTATTTTTCCGTTAGTAGGCCATAAAATACAAAAAGACGTTTAAAAAGTTAACTAGTATTTTTAGAGACTAGCGCATTGAAACAAACAAAAATTTTATAATATTAGTATTTACTAGCATTGCCCGGGCTCCGCCCAAATTCAGATGACCAAAAACTAAATTCTTAGGTTTTACATATTAATATACTCTTACAATGCAGTTTTTGTATTTTTTCTTAAAAATGAGATATTTTTCCGCGGTAAAAAGTATCCTACCTTGACCCGGATAACCAGCTATCATCATACCAAATTTCATCAAAATCTGTCCAGCGGTTTTCTCGTGATGCGGTAACAGTCAGATAGACAGACAAAAGTTCTAAAAACTATACATTTGGACTCTGTATCGATAATAATATCTATTTCAATTAGATTTTCCAAAAAATATTTAATGTAGGTACAGATTCGACTTAGTTATAATTTTATTATGATGATGATGTTCTCCTGGCCGATTCCGGCCACGGCGGCCAATCTCATTGAGACTAGCCAACTGCGCAGGAGATATTATAGTGCACAAGTGCACGCGCAGATACAAGTGCACTCTCTATTCCTGTCACTCTCATACTCCGGTGGGACGACTGCTCGACACGACCAGTGAGAGTTAAGGCGGCTTTTTACGTGCTCTCCGAGGCACGGGGGTGAAACACCGCCAACTTCCCAACTCCGGGCTGTTACTGAGGCTTATTATACAGAAAGACTCAATAACTAAACTTGGCCCGACCCGGGACTCGAACCCAGGACCTCCGAGTGTGCAGCCGTACATGCTAGCCACTACACCACCGAGGCAGTTCAATTTATTTATTTATAAATTTTATTACATGTGTAGGTGTACATATACACTTTATTTATGTATAGTATATCTAGTTAACTTGTTGAGAGGCGCTGACACACCGCATTAAAAGTATTTAGAGTTTTGGCTACAATTTAGTGGTTTGTTAAAATAGCATTTTGAATTTTCATTTTAAATTCAAAGTACACATTTAAGCATTAATTATTCTACTGCTGTATTCCGCCCTGAGCCTCGTCATTCAAACCCTCTGTCTGTGCATCGAGGCATATCATTTCATCGGTGTAATATAATTATTTCAGATTAATCACCATCATACATGAGATATGTATATTGTGAACCTATTGTGAGAATGTGCATTCTCGATAGAAACAATAAGCTATTCGCATATTAATACTTTCTTAGATTTACGCGAATATTTGAAATTTTAAATAAAACTATCTTTTCGGATTTTGTCGCGGAATTATTTTGGTTTCTTGTTCTCGACGTTTCGAATGCTTTATAGAAAAAGTCTAAGTTTTATTTAAAAAGTCTTTATTTACTTAACATTTTATCTATACTTAATAAATCCGCGACAAAATCCGAAAAGATAGTTCTATTCGCATATTTTTGTAGCTATTTCTTTAAAAATCTAAAACAGAAGAAAATGGCTTTTAGGACAAAATATATTTGTATCGACAGTATTTATTTGTAATATTTTAGTTTAATATGTTGGAAGATACACATATTTTAAGATCAACAAACAACCTTACACGTGATTCAAAAAAAATAAAAACTGACTTCAAACACAAGCACTAAAAAGTAAAAAATAACTTATTGGTAGTTTTCATTTACTATACATACCTAATCAAATATTTTCGAAGTCGGTGTGCTTTTCTTTGTATAGGCTGGCACCGACTTCGAAATTATTTGATTAGGTATGTATAGTAAATGAAAACTACCAATAAGTTATTTTTTATTTTTTAGTGTAGACTGTAGTAGCAAAGTAAGAATTCTAACGTGTTAGGCTTGTCAAATTAAACAAAATAAGCCCAAACTCAAAGTATCTACTATTAGCCGTTGAAGAGTTCCACCTATCCATCTTCTGGCCTTACTATCAGATCAGGTCAACAACACCGAACCACTGTATTATTAACGGAAATAGAAACACTTGCAAAGTTTCAAGTCAATATGACAATTAGAAGTAGGTTAATTCATCATTAGCTATTTTTCCACCCTTAGGGGTGGTATTTTTTTTTGAAATTTAAAAGGGACCAATCTGAAAGTATACACTTTCAAAAAAAAAACAAAAATTGTCCAAATCGGTTAATAAACGAGGGAGTTCTGAGGTAACAAACGTAAAAAAAAAACATACAGCCGAATTGAGAACCTCCTCCTTTTTGAGGAAGTCGGTTGAAAAAGCTTAATATTTATTAAATAACCTAAATAATTTCTTAATAGATTGCCAATTATTATAATTTAAATATGAAAAGCAGTTTTAAGCTTTGTATTGTATAGGCTTTAAATTAATAACGTTGAAAATTATTAACGTTATTAAGTTCACAGAGCGTTTATCAAAATTTGAAGTCCATATCGAAAATATAGTTACCAAATCCCTTTATTATTTAAATGAATAGGTCCCTCGCGGTACCTCATTACGTATAATTCTGTGCAGTTTCCGTTTAATTATTTTAATAGTATCTTTTTCTATATTGATCCATTCTTTTTGAGTTAAACAAACATTGTATTATATGTTTAAGATATCCTGAGCGTAGAGTTACGTGAAGTATCTACCTGAATATATTTTTTTTGATAAATTATACTAACACTGTTATAAACAATCCAACCAAGTCCATTTGGACTTACACTTAGGTTAATTATAATACTCGTAATAATGTCGCGTAGTGGAGAGTGTGTAACGTCATTACACCAAAAATAATAATTAAAAAGGCACGTCTGAAGCATGCTTTATGTGTCCTGAGACAGCTGTCAACACATGACAATGAACAGACAAGGACAGTTAATCGTAAATTGCCGCGTGTAAGAGTAAGAGAGGAACCAAACATATTAATAGAAAGGTTTCGAATTTTCGAACACTAGAATGTTCTTTGTTTATGCATATAAAATGACCGATATTGTGTCCAGAGATCAATTGAATTTTGAAGCTAAGTGAAGACGAAGTACGAAAAAGAGAAAAAGTGAAGAAAAGTGAAGTCATAGTGAAAGTGTATCCAGTGGTGAAAATTAATGTTCAATTACTGAATTAACCAGTAGGTACTGTGTATATTCTGCGCGTGTTATTGAATCTCCAAAAGTCCAAGTCTCCTTAATTCTTATTAATCAACAGCAATTAAACATCAGTACTGCAAAAGACGTGCTTTAATTTTCGATCCCTGAACTCATAGAACGTAACAATAGGATATATTTACATATTTTAGATAAGAAAATGAAGTTAGTAGATATTTTTTTTGTTAAGATTATTGTATAAACATAGAAAGGAATAGGCTATCGCAAACAAAATGGGAATATATCTCCAATATCTAAAGGAAAATTACCATGTGAAACTCAATTTCACACGTCACAAGTTCAAATCCGAATTTCGCTGTTGGTTATCGTCACCAATCACTGAATAATAACAACTTTTATTGGTAAAGTAACACCATGGTATTGAAAGTAATAGCAAAAACAGGCCCTGTTATAAGCTTATCGATTTTAACAGAGAAAATTGAATATTTAAATATGAATAATTAAAAAATTTAATAAAAAAGTATTCCGTCTTGTCCTTGTTATACGTACTAGATTTTTTAGCGATTTTCATCCTGAAGTTTATAAGTTTTTGTATTCAATTTCATGATAATAAGCGAATTTTTCAATTTTATTCCCAGAACTTTAATTTCAAGCTCATTTTCTTGAATATGGCAATATATAGTCCTTAAATGTGTAAGTAAGCCTCAAGTTGAGCTTAATATTTCAAACGAAGTATTTTCTTTGAATTTCTAAATGAAAAGTGGGTCGTACGTCTAGACATTACGAAATTTATATAACTTGACCTCTTACTTACTTACGTACTTATAAATGTCTGTATATAAAAACCTACTTGAAAACGTGCTATCTTTTGATTTTGACAAACAAGTCGACACATTTTTGCATTTAAAAATATATTCAATCTTACATTAATATTCATTAGTTGAAGAATGTACCCTATATTAATAGTTGTAATTTATATCCTCAATAAGTCCTTGCAAGCGACCTATTTAATCTTCACCTTAATATAAGCACTCATCGCCCGAGCACTTATGAAAATCCACTGAGAAAACTGCCTATTAAAATGGTTGCTTGGGCTTTGAATTGAATACGCTATGCCTCTTGTAGATTTAAATAGCCTAATTCATGTCAAGTTTTTAATTTTGCTTTATGAAATAAGTAGAGGTTAAACATAAAGCATATATAGTTCAAAATATATAGTTTTTGTATCTGTTATTGTAAAATTAAGTTAATACTAAAATTTCATATTGACATTGACAATATACAAGAATTTTATCACGAAGTTATAGAAGTTAGTAGTTTGGAAAAGCTGAAAAGCTATTAAGAAGTTATGTACGAAATATGTCATCTTTCATCAATTACTATAATAATTCCATTATATTTTGAATGCTATGTATACTTGTAATTGATATGCATGTCTGTATCGTTTTTTACTTTAATTATTGTATTAAATTGTTTTAACACGTGTATTGTAAGTGTGCTTAATCTATACTAAAATTATAAATAGGTAAAGTTTGTGGATTTGTTTGTGAGTTTGTAACGTTGTAGGGGGTAATCTCGAGACCCTAGGAAGGATATAGGATAATTTTTATCCCGGAAATCATCCCTTATTTTGGTGTAAATGGAGATAAAAGTTTGTACGGGGAATAAAACTAGGGACGAACCCGAGCGAAGCGAGGGTGCGAGGTCGCTAGTAATAAATAAATAAATAAATAAATAAATCTTTACATTTCAAAGGTTCATATATGTAGGTTCAATAGCCAAGTCCGTTAATTTATTCTTGACAAAGTTCTCTGATATTATAAATTTACAATTAATCTATATAATACATAGAAAAGTAAAATACCACTCATTCACTGACTGATATATACGAAATCTCAATAAGTATTAATAGTTCGAATAACTTTTAATC
Source organism: Brenthis daphne (assembly GCA_947093115.1). Taxonomy (NCBI): domain Eukaryota; kingdom Metazoa; phylum Arthropoda; class Insecta; order Lepidoptera; family Nymphalidae; genus Brenthis; species Brenthis daphne. The sequence goes on along the minus strand of OX352477.1, from coordinate 17,317,597 downwards.
CGAGGATTATGAAATTTGGTCTAATCATAGTTTAAGTACTAGAGGGATTCGTTAGTAACAAGTAGGACAAGTACAGTTAATAAATTTTAATGGGCGGGCAATATCATAAAATAATTTGTTTAACATGATTTTATTAGCTCCTATTTATAGGTAATTAGTTGTGTAATGAAATCGTGGACTTCGATTTCAATCTATTTTCGATTGTCTTATTGATTTGAAACTTTGTAAATATCTGATATTCATATGAAAGTCAATAATTTGATATTTTTGAACTTTTGGCTCAGTTTGTGGTGGCCTTACTTGCTGCGATAGCGGTCGCGGGTTTGAGTCCCCAGGTCATTCATTTGTGCGATGAGCATGGGTGTTATGGGTGTTTGTATTTATAATTTGTATGTATTTATTTATTTGATCTGATGATGGAGTCAGGAGGTGGAAATTAGAGCTTCTGTATGGTTACTACAGACTTTCTAATTTGCGTCCATTGGTTTTCGTTTGAAAAATCGCGTACATTATCGAATACGTACCTTTTTCTACTTTGTTTATCAACCGATTTTCATTTTTTTTGTTTAGTAAATATGTCGAGTCGTCAGAGCTTTAGTGTTATTATATGTGTTTAGTGTTATTGTTTTTCACAGAATTTTTCTATTCCATACTAACCGGTATAACGCACCTAGGGAAGACCCCGAGCGAAGCGAGAGTGAGTCGCTAGTCAAACAAATACCTTAATACTAACTTCAATATCTCGTCCAAATATACAGTCTGAGCTTCCTTTTCATGTGGATGAAATTAAAGTGGAGTATTAATTTTAAGATTGCCGATCCCTTAGCTCAAGTGCGTTTGGCAAGAACCACCTTGGCACATTAATTAATATCATGGATGAGTACGATTTGCCCGTTTTAATTATTATTGACTGAAGTATATAAAATATGAAGATGCTCTGGGGCGTGTCTATTAATTACATCAAAAGTAGGTTATGTTATAAAGTCATACAAACTCCTGTGGGAACTTCTAGTAAGATTTTACATCTTATATCGTAAGTATTCTAAAGAAATAAATGTATGTTTATTCTTATTTTAATTAGAACAGAAACTCTGAAGCGAAGTGTAGGTATGTGACAAATTATATTTCTATATGCGCTTAGTATAGTGATACGCCTTGAGGATGCTTTTGACGAGCAAATTCTGTCTGAGCTAGAATTGCTTGTCTCCTTGATAGGTAATTTGAGCACGTTTCTTGGCTTCATAGAGCTAAGAGAGTTACGTGGAGCGTGTAGGTGTGTATGTGGTTAGGTTTTATTGTGGAAATGAATTTGTAAATTAAGATCTCAATTAATTTTCATGGTGTATAAATGTCAGTTACGTATTTATAACTATATGGAATATGTACTTACTAGGAAATGAAACTTTAGTTTAAAAGGTTACTTATATTGGATTTATGGTTACATTTTAGATTTAACTTAAAGAAAAAGGTATTTATTTTTATAATTTTAAATGCAGTGTAATAATGAAAACCACATTTACTACCAAAATACCTAATCGACTACAGTATTTCTAAAACTTATATTTTAAATTGTGATAAACTAATATTGTTATAATTAAATATGATTCATGAGGAAATAATTTACTTCGTTATATTCTATTCTGTAATAGGGTATATATAAACCCTACGCCAGCTTGCCAGTTAAGTACTTCAATAAGTAATTTATCTCCCTGCACTATAAGATTTGATGTCTGACAAAGTATCATATAAAGCTTTAAAGCTCTGTACTTTATAATCCACATTTCACGTCGTGTAACAGTCAGGCTTGACGCGCGCGAATTTCTAGTAAAACGCGATACATTTAGCTAGACGCGACACGCTTGATAAATAACCCCACCCGAGCCAGTTCTGTACCACTGACGGGAACACTGCACTGTTCTGATTTAGTTAATTAAAAATAGTCATGTAAATACATGTGTTAGATGCAATCAATATAATTTTATCGAGATTTGGTATTTATTGTAAGGAAAATTTTTACTTTTTTTAATTAAAAAGGTTTTTTAAATATACGAGTAAATTGAGCATTTCAGAAATCACATTAAAAATAGAATTTTCTAACCTAGTTATTGAAAAGATTTATCAACATCTGTTCGCAGTTGGCGAAGAATCGTAGTATACATATACAGAAAACATTTACTTGAATTATATACTTACTACTTGACCCGCGGCTTCGCTCGCGCTAAAACTACAAAAAAAGTCTATATAAAATGTAGGTTTCAAACAAACTTTCATCCCCTATTTTACCCCCTTATAGGATTAATTTTGAAAAATGCTGAAACACATATTTATTTAATTGTATTGAAGAGCATTAATACTAAGTTTCAAGTAATTCTGATCATAAATATTTTTTTTGGGTTGTATTATAACGTATTTTCCCGTGGGAATGAGATGATCTCCCGCAATAAAAAGTAGCCTATGTCACTCTCCAGCCTCCAACTATCTCCACACAAAAAATCACGCCAATCCGTCACTCCGTTTTGACGTGAAAGAAGGATAAAAAACTCACTTTCACATTTATAATATTAAGTATAGATTTTTGAATTTAATCAAACATTTTTCTTCCGATATAAATGAAATGTAGGTAATTGGAGTACTACTATATTTAATATGTACGTGTTTGTATATACATATGTTTGTTACTTTTTACGTTAGAATGGTTAGATGCATTTGAATAAAAAGTAAACAGATAGGCATGGAATATGCGAGGGCAAATAACAAATTTTTTTAACTTAATTCTAATCCATATGAAGTGAATTTTTTTAGCAAAATTTATTTTTTACTACTAACCTTATTTCTATAATGAACATTATATTATACAACATATATGCCTACATAAACATATTACTAGGTACTATTATAAACTACTAACTAGCTGTAGCTAGTTGAGTAAATTATTGCAACAACGAGGCAGTTAAAAATATGTTTCAGACCAAAACACAGTGTCGGTATGATGAATAATGAAGCAAGTTGTAGACTCTTGCCCTTCCTGCGGCCTGCGGTCAGCAAACAATGGAAGCTGCGATTTATCAAAGCGCCCACGTTTACACTAAATAGTTACAACAGAATGTTTTCTATGATAGAATGGTACTTTATTACCCGATTATAACAGAAGAAGAGTTATGTTTTTGAGTGTATGTGTGTGCATGTATGACAATAACATGTCACGTCTTGCCTTTTTTACGATAATCTTACGCAATTACTAAACGTTATTTGTTTGTTTGTGATTTGAGATAGGGAGTAGTCTCTGTAACTGATTATTTAACTCTCATTAAGTTAACATATAAATAATAAATACAAAGGGTATATGTTATTTTGTTGACGTAAGCGAGGCCGCAGGTAAATATTAGTATGCAATATCGATAATAACAGTCATTTCTTTATACTACGAGAATTGTCGACTTAGTTTCTTAAGGAACGTTGAGATGGTAGCTAATAAATAAAAATGATGTGACATATACATGAGGTTCAAATGTAATACATTAATTTAAAAGTTATTTTTACCAATGAATTAATCGATTGTCTTGGCTATTGCAATAAAAAGGCGTGGTAGTGATCACTACAGCGTATGCTATAATATTTTTTACTACTGAACGTTAAATATATAAATGCAACATAATAAGTGTAATTAATAGAAAGTTTGTTATATTTAAAATATTTCAACTAATTTGTTCTCATAGAAATACGAGTATATTAATATAAAAAAGTATTTCTTAGGTATCGTAACTAAAAATTCTAGGTAAATTAGAGGGAGAGAGCGTATTTTATTAAAAAAATACACAAACATACATATATAGTGATTACGTTAACAGACAGTATTTGTTAACTTGGAACTCCCTAATGGCACGGCATGGAGTGCGGTCGGCAAACAAAGGATGCTGCGATCTATTAGAGCTGTCAGCGGAAGGACGAGGCGCACGCATCATTACCATTAACCTCTATATAAATACTTCTATATTATATATTTATTTAATATATTATAGTAACATAAACATATATTTATATTTTTTTATTAAAGATTCAAATATATAAAAAAATACAGTAGCGTGTTTACTTTGATACTACTTTAAAATAAACAATTATATTTAGTTTATTAGTTAATAAGTTTGTTTAGTTTTTTTAATCAAAATAATAATTTATTTAATATATATTACTATAATAAAATAAATTTAAAGTTTAGAGTGGGTTAAAAATGTCCATTTATATCTTCACTCTACTAGCGCTACGAAACGTTATGAAATTTTATTTCGTAGCAAGCACCGGTGGCACTAAATCTTCCAAATACCAACAGAATAACAATGAATATTTATTAAATTTACAAACAAGTTAAATAGCCCTTAAGCACATTAAATCGTGCACGAAATACGAATCAGAAACCACCACAAGATTAGTGGAACGAATCGGCTTTTGAATGCAATGGAAATGTTTAGCAAAATATCCATTCAAAGCCCTAATTGCTCGAAGAAACGTACTTTAAGCTCTTCAATGAAACTCGGAGAATTCATTTTATTTCTCACGAGAGTGGCTCTGTATTATGAAAATTTTTGTTGCCCGAGATACATTTTTAATTCTACGAATGCAGGAACTAAAATTGTGTTCGTTCTTTTCTATTTTGTACAATTCCCAGCAACAGAATGTCGTGCATAAATAATTAGTCATTTTAAGGACAATTGCTGGTTTTTCTTTACTTTTATAGTTGACGTTTTTAAATTATGAAAATGAAGTTATCTTTTTGATTTTTATTTTAGAAGCTTGATTCAAAGAGTGTGAAAGTTCTATTTAAATAAGTTGTTAATGTAATAATAATCTTATAAATACATTATTGTTTTCTTTTGCAGGAAAGACACGGAACATATTGCGACTCCTCATTGTATTCTACATTTACTTTAAGTATCAAGACATTGACGAAACGTTTAGCTCACTTTGTAGTGACCCTACTTGCTGTGCCGGCGGTCGCGAGTTCGAGTCCCGCTGGGGGCATTCATTTGTGTGATGAGCACGAATGTTTGTACTTCAGTCATGGGCGTTTATACTTATAATATGTATGTATTTAAAATTATATATGTGTAATGTATCAACTATCTGGTATCCATAACACAAGCTTCGTAGCTTACCATGGAACTAGATGGTGCTGTGTAAATATCCCAACAAATTTATTTATTTTATTATCCCTCGGTTGAAAGTCCCTAAAAGACATGGAGATTTCTTAACTTTGCCTCAGTTCTATTGGGGTATAAATATGTATGTTCAATTTATTCCATCATTCATGGTTTAGCACGTAAAAAATGAATAAACATACATCCAGATTGCGACCACTATTATAAAATACTTACCGACCGACTTATATTATAAATTTTTTTTTATAACTATAGAGTTTCGAATATTTAAAAAAAAAATTGACTTTCACTCAAATACTTTTACCCCACGAGAACCACTTTACGATTCGGGACAAATAATGATAATCATAATGTCCTGATCGATTTCAGCCACGGTGCATGTCATGTGTGCAGATGACATTATAATGCACAAGTGTACTCTCTATTGTTTTCGCTCTTTACTTTCGACGAGACGATATTTTAACACGATCTGTGAAAGATTAGGCGTAGGAGCTTTATGTGCTGTCCCAGGCACAGGGGTGTAACACCGTCGAGTTCTTAGCTCTTGGCTGTTATTGAGAATTTCTTGACTGAAACTCAGCCCAACTCGGGTCTCGAACCCTGAACCTTTGGATCTGTAACTGTACATGCTAGAGACAGTAACGGATAGAATGTACTGTAATTTTTAAAGAGATACTCAAAGTGTTGCATTTATGTTATTAGTAAATGAGAACAACTAGTAACTTTGGTGTAATTCTTAAAAATGCATAGCAAATTGTAAATATAAAATATTGTCGTCTAAATAGGCAAATAATTAGCTAATGCAGTCTCTTATGAACCAACTTCGTCATATTTGCACATTACGTTTATGAAATATCTAATATTGATCAGTTTCACTCCTCTTTGATGTATCAGTGTTTATATGAGACTAATGGCACAGTCATTTCACATATAACTTAATAACTTTGGAAGTTTGGTAATATCTTGTCTCAGTCGGAACAAAATTTAATATTTAATCAAATTAGTTATTCTGATTATTTTATGGGTTTGACAATTTTAGATAATTTGGAATTGAATAAACTATTTTTGTATTAAATTATTATGTTATAACATGTAAAATCGTATTATTCGTCCTAATTCAAATTGAGCACATTAATTAATGGGACAACGTGATTTTAATTGTGTTGCGTACAAAGGTTGTTCGATCATCGTGCAACATTATATGTTTTAATTTTTCTGTGCACTTTTAAAAACTAAATATAAATTAAGAATTAAAACTAACAATATGTTAACGTAATCGTAACGTTTTATTAAAAAAAAATACTTGTAGACACCAAAAAAAAATACATAGTATACTTATGTACGCACGTAAGAAGTTATACTTATTTGGCGTAATAGAACAAAAATAGTTAAAGATTTCATCCAGTTGATCATGTTGCTTTCAGCTAACTTCATTATGACGCTCTTTGGCTGTCGGTGTGCGTACTCATTGTAAATCTCTCTCTCTCATAATTTTTTTCCCAAACGTGCCAAAAGAAGTATAACGAACGGGAGTTTTCATTTACCATAGATACAAGTATCTAATCAGATATTTCTGAACTCGGTACCAGCCGATACCTTATTAGAAAACAATTTAAATCGGCGAACATACATAAAAAAGACATACATAAACATAGAACCTCTTTGAAGTCGGTTAAAACTAGTCAAGTCGATTGTTTACTTAGCTACTAAGTACATATTAAATACTTCACTCACTGAGTAACGTTAAATTTAATTCAGCACCGTAATTTGCTGCGGAATATTTACATTGTATTCAGGCTATACATATTTGCAGAGTATTCCTTAATTTTGGTGGAATATTCATAATTATACTAATTATATATTTGTAATAAGACAGTCGTTGCGGCAATGTGTTTATGTTTAACTGTTATGGCCAAGTACACTGAAAGTAATGTCTCGGACTTTAGTTTCCAGTAATGTCGTCTAAGCGGATTTGGTTACAGTGGAAAATTCACTGAGACTAGATAAGTGCATGGGACATAATATAAGTACTACACAAGTGTGTGCACAACACAAGAAGATACAAGTGCACTCTCTATTCCTTTAAATCTCGTATTTTGGTGGGATAACAACTCGACACGATCACTGAGAGATACGGCGCATGATTATAGCTAATGTGCATACCGATACACGAGGGTGTATATATTACGCCAACTTCCCAATCTCAGGTTCAAAATATTTCATGACAGATAAATCTACTAACTGTTTTGGACTGATCAGGAACTTGAACAAAGGAACTTACGATTAGCAGCCGTATGGCGTATATGCAAGCCACTAGGTCAACGAGGCAGTATAGAGTCCTGAATACTTGCAATGACATGAAAGTTTTAAGAATCCATACTATTATTTTAAATGCGAAAGTATTTGTTTGTGTTTTTCTTTTGAGCAGCAACGTTGCAGCAGAGAAGATTTTGGCTCAAAGTCGAAGTAACATAAGACAACACATATCCTGCATATTCTCAATGAATGTACCACGAATGTCCCAATCTCGTGGGATATGTCTCATTAGTGTCTTCCAGGAATGAAGCTGATTGAAGCAAGAACATATCATTAGTTTTATATAAAAGTATATAGAAAAAAGAAGTAAAGATTTTTACTCGTTCTGTATAATATGTCGCTTTAGGGAATAAGATTAGGAAAAAACTAGATACAAGCTCTTAAAAAGAATTTCTTTATTATTCCAGAAATTATATCTCAAGAGACACAGCTGTACTAGTTTTGATTTATTTCTAAAGACATTTTCGTATATTATTTATTTTATCAAATTGGCTATTATCGCTGGGCAGTTATTGTTAATGTTGATTGATGATTGTTTTTTTGTATCTGTCAATATCAAGAATTCTACATGTAATCAGATTTAATGAATTTTTCTCTTTTTTACGCTGTCATTCTATATATATATATATATGTATAACTACGAGTATATATAATGTGTCTTCTAAGTGACGTTGGCGAAGTAAATGGTGCCCAAATATCACTCTTAGGAGCCATTGAACAAAAGAATTGAATTGAATCTGTCAATAATCAATATCTGTTGTTTTAAACAGATTAAAAAAAGTAGGAGTTTTAGATGTTCTTCTCATTTTTTTTACATAAGAATATTTTCATGTTTTATCAATGAAAATGAAATAGAAATTGAAGACATTAATTCTGGTTTATTTTTATATATGAGAATTATACATAGGAAAGTACCAATCATAATAGCATTTTGTTTAGGAATTAGGAAGCTTATATTGTAAGGTTTTATTATACTGTTTTCATACCTAGAAGGTACATTTCATTAAAAAGGTCCATTAGGGTAATGGATTGTCAAGTCGTCTTCTATTGCACCGTTAATCATAAACCTAGCAATAACTTGGGACAAACATGAATCATTAATATCCGTACTTCTATATAATACATATATATTATAGCACTAGCGACTCACCCTCGCTCCGCTCGGTTTCGTCCCTAGGTAATTCTTTAAATTGACGTAACTTTTTTATTTATGAACTGATTGAAATAAAATAAATACTAAATGTTAAGCGAAGCTTACCACAGTATATTAGTGAAAACCGCATCCAAATTGGTTTAGCCGTTTCTGAGATTATACTTTTATTATATGTATACGAGTACAAGATATTCATCAATATAAGTGATTTAATATATTGACTGTTTAAAATACTCGCGATTTACTCTAGCTTTTCTCGGATATGTTCCTAGGTATTTTAAGTAGTTCAAGTGTTACAAGCAAGTTACAGTGTATCTGTGCGCTAAACTTCATCCACATTCGGCCAACCCTTTCGCGAAACGGCTGAATATACACCCTAGTATATACCAATGTACTCTGTGATATACACACATACATACATAAAAACTTTTTCATTTATTATAGTAGTCCGATTATAAGCTTCAGTTTTAATGACACTTTTTGTGTAATATGAAGCAACGGCGAAAAACACTGCAGATACTCTCAATATATTAAAATATCTATTGCCATTGCTCTCATTTAACAAAAATGTTCAATAACTACTTAAGGTTAGAAGAAGCAATATTAAATTATTTTTGGGTTTAGCCGTATGTTCTTTTAAATTCATATATTTATATGAAGTTTGCATCAAAACAAAACTATAAAAACATTACAGTTTACTTGTTCTTTATCAAGTCCACCTTTCAAATATAAAAAAACAAAATGCAGTGAATTTGGAAACAATGTAGCAGGATTTCTCCCAGAATATAAAAGCGAGTCGTCTAACTCAAATTTGTTTTGCATAAAACTCAATTACATGTGAAAAGTACAAACGATTCGAATTCAATTTTACAACATTTATACATAGAACAGTTTGCGAGAGTTCCAAAAGTTGTTTTGAAGCTCTACCCGGATTCATGCATGTTTCATTCCAAAGCTATAAATTTGATGCGGGACGTGAGAGATACAGATGACAAATATGGCGGTGTAGGCCGCGGTCGCTTTACGTGCTAGCACTGAAAGAAAATTTAATGACTCTTAAAAATGTACACATATCTTTACATATATTTTGTAAATAAAAGTTGATCTTAATCTATTATTTTTTTTCATACTTGTGTGAAATCTGTAGATACATACATATATAAAGAACTGTCTACGTTATTACCTACTTGCCTACCTCTATTTAGTGCTCAACGTCTAAATTTTTTTACTACCTTATATTGAAAGACTGAGAACGGTATGGATTTTATTATTACAAATTAAAGTATGTGTGTTAATGACTCTGTTGAATGTAGCTAGTTAGGGGTTTATGATGAGAGTAGATATGTTAATATATATTAAAGAAGTTTCCTTCAATCTGGTCAGCATTTCTTCTTCTTTAAAAAAATTGGAGACTTGGCCTATAGGTTACATATTTTTACAAACATAAAAAAGTGAAATAATATATAATTTAGATTTTTGAACACTTAGATTTTTTATCAGGAACAAGTTATGAATATAGTGACTAGTGTTATGCTCATTTAAATTTTATAGTTAAAAGGGTGCAATGAGACCGCTACGACTCTGATTCGGAGGAGGGAGATGACAAGATAATGTTATATCGTGAGTGAGAAGTATAGAGCGATAGATGCACAACATATTTAAGCGTGCGTCAAAATAATGTTTAATTCACTATAAATGAATTAAACAAACAATCGAATAATATTCGGTAACTCAAGGAATTGTTCTAGGCTTCCTGACAAAACAAAAACCCTAAAAAAGCAGTGAGCTGTTTTTAAGATAAATAGCAATATGTATGCAAAACATGTTATTTACAAAAAAAAAATATAGAGAAAAATCTTGTTTTTAAATTTGGAAATTCAAGATAAAAATTTTAAATATCATTTCTCTAAATACCAGAGTGGTAGCTTTCCTAGATTCTGAAATAAATAACGATGTCTAGGTACAAAATTGCCATATGAACACTCATAAGCTTCGTAGGTGAGTTATTTATATATTTTATAATTGTCTTCGTCAACCTATCCTGCTAGTATACTGAAGTAGTATGAAAAATTACTCACTATACAAAAGGGAACATCACCCATTTCTTAAATAACGTAGGTGGGCGGTTGAAATACTCTTATGCTTAACATTCTAAACCCTTAGAGAATGCTTTAAAGTGCCCAAAAATGTAATATTATGATTAAAATTGCGCGTGCCTCGCCCAAAAACAAATTACATTGTGTACATAAAATTTATATACAAATTGTTTTTTGGATAATAAGCACTATCAGTCAAAAACTACATATGATTATCCAAAAAAGCAACGGTCCTTTGCTACTATCGTCAGTAGTGGCTTAAGATAAAATTATAGCATATTTAAATGACAGAAAATAAAACGGTACAGATGGTTGTTAGAAAGATAAAAGGCTGACATGCGGGTGAAGTGTAGTGGTGTTTTTGCGCTAGGGTTGTCTAATCGTCATTTCTCATAGCGTCCCCGTGGGCGAAGTTAAAGGACGCGTGACGGCTTCGCACATTTTCTACTTGCACTGACTCACTTGACAGGCTATTTAATGCCTCACTTCTAAATCCCCGCTTCACGAGAGCAATCGTGATGTACCACTTCATTTGAGATCATAGAGGAAAACGATTTTTCCCTTTTCACTTGTTAATCTACAGATTTGAGATGTGTTAAGATAGCAGTGAAAGGTAAGCAGAATCGTTCGAAACATATACGGTATTTTGTGGCTAATTTGTTGCTAATTAGTTGCCAAAACCCCGATTTTGTTGCTTTGTCCGATTTCGAAAAAAAAAGAGTTACTGCTATCTTAACGTTAAGCTAGCAGTAAACTCACCGAGACCGGCATGGATTAAATACAATTATACATCAGTATTTGTTGCTAATTTGTTGCTGACAAATAGTGTAAAAAAAATTGAAAAACCCCTAGAATTGGCTAGACCTGGAGACCTGTAGCCGTATCCATGCTATCTTAACATGCAGTTTTTTTAAGAAAACCATGGCATGGATTTTGTTGCTCATCGTAAATAACACCAGGACACCCCAGAGAGCCAGCAACAAAATAGAAACTAAAAATCTGCTACACCTGGAGACCTGTAGCCGTATCCATGCTAACTTAACATACACTTTTTTTAACAAGACGACGGCATGGATTTGGTTGCTCATCGTTAATAACACCAGGACACCCCAGAGAGCCAGCAACAAAATAAAAACTAAAATTCTGCTACACCTGGAGACCTGTAGCCATATCCATGCTAACTTAACATACACTTTTTTTAACAAGACGGCGGCATGGATTTTGTTGCTCATCGTAAAGAGCACTAAGACACCCCAGAGAGCCAGCAATAAAATAGAAACTAAAAATCTGCTACACCTGGAAACCTGTAGCCGACTACAAGTGTTCATGCTAACTTAACGTGCACTTTTTTTAACAAGACGGTGGCATGGATTTTGTTGCTCATCGTAAATAACACCAAGACACCCCAGAGAGCCAGTAACAAAATAGAAGCTAAAAATCTGCTACACCTGGAGACCTGTAGCCGTATCCATGCTATCTTAACTTGCAGTTTTTTTAAGAAAACCATGACATGGATTTTGTTGCTGGGCGGAAATCACATCAGAAGACCCCAGAGAGCCAGCAACAAAATAGAAACTAAAATTCTGCTACACCTGGAGACCTGTAGCCATGTCCATGCTAACTTAACATACACTTTTTTTAACAAGACGGCGGCATGGATTTAGTTGCTCATCGTTAATAACACCAGGACACCCCAGAGAGCCAGCAACAAAATAGAAACTAAAAATCTGCTACACCTGGAAACCTGTAGGCTTATCCATGCTATCTTAACATGCAGTTTTTTTAAGAAAACCATGACATGGATTTTGTTGCTGGGCGGAAATCACATCAGAAGACCCCAGAGGGCCAGCAATAAAATAGAAACTAAAATTCTGCTACACCTGGAGACCTGTAGCCGACTACAAGTGTTCATGATACCTTATCATGCATTTTTTTTAACAAAAGGATGACATTGATTTCGTTGCTGGTCGTATATAACACCAGTACACCCCAGAGCGCCAGCAACAAAATAGAAACTAAAAATCTGCTACACCTGGAAACCTGTAGCCGACTACCAGTGTTTAAAAGACAACAGCCATTTCATGCTGTGCATCTTTATTTTTGAAAGATCTTGTTTTCATAATATTTGACAACTGACCCATTAAGTTTTCAAAAATTTATAAAGAACGGGATTTTAATAAGGCAACTAAATTATTACTTAAATGTTTTTCATTTATTTTTTTATCAAGTAATTATTACAAAAGTTATGTTTACATAAGTTATAAGTATGCAAAAAAAGAAATAGAAATCTTTTTGATTTTATTCTTATACATTTGTTACGAAAATTTAGAAAAGTTATTTAAAGCCGTACGTGGTCTATTTGTGCTAAATAGTTATATATTTATTTTGTTTGTATTTTGTAGCTATTTATTTATTTTGTACTAACCAACTATGAGCCTATGTTGCTTGATAATAAAAGATTTATATTTTTTATTTATATTTTATAAAAGAAATTAATCGACAGTATTGAAAAAGAGTTTTTGTTCTAATAAGTATATTTACTGTGTATTACAAAATTAAATTATATTAGGAATAACTTTTCTACATTTTCGTAACAAATGTATAAGTAAGAATAGACTAAAAAAGATTTCTATTTTTTACTGCATACTTATACATCATAACTATTGTAATAATTACTTGATAAGAATATTATTAAGTTTCCTTATTAAAATCCAGATCCTTATAAATTATCGAAAACTAATGGGTCAGTTGTCAAATATTAAGAAAACAAGATCTTTCGAAAATAAAGATGCACAACACGAAACGGCTATTGTCTTTTGGACAACGGTAGTCGGCATGTAATCGACATGTCTCCAGGTATAGTAAATTTTTAATTTTTATGTTGTTGCTGACTCTGTGGGGTGTCCTGATGTTATTTGCAACTAGCAACAAAATCCATGCCGCCGTCTTGTTAAAAAAAGTGCACGTTAAGTTAGCATGAACACTTGTAGTCGGCTACAGGTTTCCAGGTGTAGCAGATTTTTAGTTTCTATTTTGTTGCTGGCTCTCTGGGGTATCCTGTTGTTATTCACGATGAGCAACAAAATCCATGCCGCCGTCTTGTTAAAAAAAGTGCATGTTAAGGTAGCATGGACATGGCTACAGGTCTCCAGGTGTAGCAGAATTTTAGTTTCTATTTTGTTGCTGGCTCTCTGGGGTGTCCTGGTGCTATTTACGATGAGCAACAAAATCCATGCCACCGTCTTGTTAAAAAAAGTGCACGTTAAGTTAGCATGAACACTTGTAGTCGGCTACAGGTTTCCAGGTGTAGCAGATTTTTAGTTTCTATTTTGTTGCTGGCTTTCTGGGGTGTCTTGGTGCTATTTGCGTCCAGCAACAAAATCCATGCCATCGTCTTGTTAAAAAAACTGCATGTTAAGATAGCATGGATACGGCTACAGGTCTCCAGGTCTAGCCAATTCTAGGGTTTTTTTAATTTTTTTTACACTATTTGTCAGCAACAAATTAGCAACAAATACTGATGTATAATTGCATTTAATCCATGCCGGTCCCGGTGAGTTTACTGCTAGCTTAATGTTAAGATAGCAGTAACTCTTTTTTTCGAAATCGGACAAAGCAACAAAATCGGGGTTTTAGCAACTAATTAGCAACAAATTAGCCACAAAATACCGTATATGTTTCGAACGATTCTGCTAACCTTTCACTGCTATCTTAACACACCTACAGATTTGATGTGTTAATTTTCATAGAAATATTTTACACGTTGGACATTCTAAAGCTGTAAAAATATCAATATGTAAAATAAGTTATCGCCCAGTTTTTACTTTAATACACTAATTCCGCATCATAAATTCTAAATGTAAATATGAAAAAAATAAACGAATGCAATAGTTCAATTTTATTTCGAATTTTGTTTCCACACATCGCAATGAATCATAGAAATATTTATGTAATATAATTTGAATCATTTAAACATAAATCTCTATTTGAAGCTGAATAAACATTCTGTTCTATAGCTATTACAGCGCAGAAACACATCAGTATATGTAAATTACGTCAAAGGCCCGAGAGATGTTCCAGGAAACATTATTAAGTGCTCTGAGCGTACGTTTGTAAAAGAGACCAATGTTCCAGCGTACTTGGGTGGGTTTTGTTTGTTTAGATATTAATATCGTAAAGCATTTCTTGCTAAGCAGTTAGTAAACAAGTACGTCCATTTCGCTTTATCTGGAAAATATGTTACATTTAAAATTAAATTATTTCTTTGGACGTCGGTCGAATCACATTTTGAAGTGGAATGCAAAGGTCCCATTTCTTTGACGTCAAAGCCAGTAATTAGTTTGTTGGATTTTGTTTTATGTTAAATAAGATTCTAGGTTTAATAATTTATTATGGACTAGTTTATACTTTTGATTATTAATTCAATGATGTATTAATGATGTATTAATGATTAATTGTAGATGCTTTTTGGGATTTATATTTATGTGGAAATTAAGTAAAATATTAAAAGATTTTTTTACGCTATCTACAAGTAGAAAGGGATTACGTTTATATAATTACTAGCACAACCCGGCTTCACTCGCGGTAAAACAACAAAAAAAAATGTGAATGAGTATGGTTCTGACTTGCGCATCGAGCGTTCCATACCACCGAATATTGTGTTGTTTTTCTAACATGTTTATACAAAAATAAAATCATAAATACTGCCGTCGCGTCGGGGCGTCGTGACCTTGAGTTCGTAAGCGATCCTGCGACACCCTACTATAACTAGGAAGTTCTATTTTATTTTTTTATTTTATTTTATTTATTATCAGTTGGGAAACAAACAGCTTTTATAATACAGAAATATTAAATACAAACTATTCTTCTCATCAGCCAATAAAGTTTCCACTTATAAGTAAACATGGAGTGAAAAAAAATACAAACTATACGTAAAATAACTAAACATAATCTTTGTGTATAGAGAGGGTTGCAAAACACATATTATATCAAGGATGATCGAGTTTATGCTTAATGCTTTGAGAAAATTTGTTGATGTTACTATCAAATATGTCAATTTGGTTATAATATGTATTATGCGATCTACAAGCTCTAATTACAAAACAGTTCTTGGCATAATTTGTTCTACACATAGGGACACAAAAAGTATCTTTAGAACGGGTGCAAAAAGTTGGGCATTTGAAATTAATATTGCTTAGAAGATAATCGGAATCAATTAAATTATGTATGATTTTATAAAGAAAAATTTGGTCTCTGTATTCTCTACGTTGCTTCAATGATAAAATATTTAAATTTTTAATTTCAACTACATCAAATCTATACCTCAATCGCTTTATAAATTTATTTTGCACACTCTCTACTGCTTCAATATATTTGTTATATTGCGGGTTCCACACAGTCGAAGCATACTCTAAATGAGATCTAACATATGAATTATACAGCAGATTAAATGTATGTATGCTTTTAAAATCACTTGCACTTCTAAATATAAAGCCAAGCATTTTGTATGCTTTTGTAATTATATTATTTATATGTTTATCAAATATAAGTTCAGCATCCAACAACACGCCCAGGTCTTTCACGTCAAACACTCTCTTCAGTTGTTTATTAAAAATTTTATAATCAAATATAATTGGAGCTTTCTTTCTGGAGAATGTTATAGCACAACACTTGTCGATATTCAAAAATAACCCATTAGATCTACAGTAATTCTCTAAATAAACTAAGTCATCCTGAAGTTTTGCACAATCTTCGTTTGTTTTTATAATTTTAAAAATCTTTGTGTCATCTGCATAAAGTAGTATATTAGAATTTTGAAAAGACTGTAAAATGTCATTTATGAATATATTAAAAAGAAGAGGGCCAAGGTGAGAACCCTGTGGAACTCCAGATGTAATGGGAACAAAGCTAGAGATAAATCCCTTAACAGCCACCGCTTGAGACCTGTCGCGAAGATAAGATTCAAGCCACCTTAAGAGATCACCATGTATACCAGCATGCTCTATTTTGCGAATTAATATAGAATGTGAGATCTTATCAAAGGCTTTGGAGAAGTCGGTATAAACGGCATCGATTTGAAATCCGCTACTCATAGGTGAGAGCACAATATCCAAGAATTCGCACAAATTTGATTCAGTTGAACGTCTATTAACAAATCCATGTTGTTGTGAAATAAGTAAGGGTCGCAATAAGGGGAATAGAGTATCATAAATAATTTTTTCTAATAATTTTGGTATTACTGATATTTTTGATATTCCTCTATAGTTTCTAATATTATGCTTATCTCCATTTTTAAATATTGGAACAATAATAGATTTCTTCCAGATTGGTGGCAGTACACCTGAATGTAAAGATTTCATAAATAGTATGTGTAGCGGAATAGAGATTTGACTACTACAACGTTTGAAAAATATAGGATGCAATTGGTCAGGGCCACTTCCTTTGGAACAATCAAGCTTTAATAAATATTTTTCGATGGTCTCTTTAGTTATATTAATATTGCCAATAGATATATTATGTCTAGAAGGTAAGATATGTTCTCTAGTTTTAATATTTCCGTCAACTTCAAAAACAGATTGAAAGAATGAGTTAAACAAGTTAGCTATAGTTTGACCATCCAAACCAAACTGATTATCAAGAAACATATTCTCTGGGATACAGTTACTAAATCGCTTTGATTTTACATAGGACCAAAAGTGTTTTGAATTATAGCGAATATTTGTTTCTGCCATTTCTATGAAAAAATTATAACATTCTAATTCTAGATCCTTAGTTTCACGACGAAGTTCTGAGAAGCGGTCATAATCGCTAGGTCGTCCATAAATTTTCCATTTTTTATGTATTTTTAATTTTTTATTAATCAATCTAATTAAGTGTTTCGAAAACCAAGCCGGAAATCTACCGTGATAATAAACTACTTTAGTCGGTACAAGTCTTTCAATAACTTCATTCACTATGAGATAAAATTTATCAACAGCATCTGTAATATTATCTGATGAAAGTTGTTTCGTCCAGTCAATTCTACTCAATTCAGTATTAATAGTATCATAATTAGCGTCATGGAAGCGACGAACAATGCGAGATGGTTCTCTGAGATTGCTGCCAGAAGTACCTCCTTCAAAGCTTACGGTCAGGGCTGGATGGTGAGCATCCTCTGGCAACGATAAAGGAGTTGTTCTCTCTACTAAACAGGCAATATTAGATAAAACCAAATCAAGTAATCTATTATTAAAGTTCAAGATATTATTATATTGATTTAATCCAGTAAAGGTCATAAATGCAAATAATTGTAATATTAAACTGCTACCGGAAGTATTTTGAATTGTTAAATTTCCATCCGATTGAACCGACCATACTGCCTCCCTGATGTTAAAATCACCCAGTATAATAAAATTGTCATTAGGTCTGTTAATTAATAAATCTGACAAAAATTCGAAAAAACTTGCTTCAGAGTCGCATTGGTGAATACTCTGAGGAAAGTAACAACAAAACAGGTGTAACTTGTTTTTAGTTGAGTCCTGTCCTACAATCAAATCTACGTATGTTATGTCACCATCAGGTAAACAAGGGAGCGTGCTAAGGCTTCGTACATCTATACTCGCACAACCATGCCGCACGGCAATTAGAGTGCCACCGCCCCTCTTTACTCCTAGACGAGCATAATCACGGTCGTTACGGTATATGCTATAGCGCGGGTCAAAGAGTTCTTCGTCAAAAATTCCGTCCAGCAACCAGGACTCAGTCAAACAAATTACATCATAACTTTTATTCAGTAAATTAAAGTAAAATTGTTTTGTTTTAGTACGTAGACCCCTTACGTTTTGATAATATATAGTTAAATTCATATTAAGAGAAAACAAAACTTAATAAAAATAGTAATTGTGTGTATTAATAACAACAAAATAGAATTTAGCTGCAACATATCAATCGTATGGTCGATAAGAAAATAAAGAGACCAAGGTGCCCTACAGAAACTCCGATAATAATTAAGGTTGCCCACATAAAAACGCCTAAATACATTCACGAGATAACAGTTATAAAAAGAGGTTAATACAGTTAATGCATAGTGAAAAAGAAATCTAAAAATTAAAAGCCAACTAAAAATCACACATACAAATATAGTTATTAGTATAACAAAAACTGTAGTTGTAGTTCTTATGAAATTTTTTTAAACATTCGTTTGAAGTGATATGTATGACTGGAGAGCTATCACTTTTACGAACCATAACTGTACAATTACGAATCCAGCAGTACAAGTAGCTCTTCTCCTTACATCTACGTTTAGCTTCATTTAGCAGAGCTTTATTATAGGTGGATAGATGGTCATTAGCATATATTGGATTCATAACACCAGTGAAACCAATATCGCACGCCTGTAATTCTTTTAACTTACGCACTGATGCGAGAAAATCGTCTTTTTTGTAACGCGTTTGCATTTTTAGGATAATTGGGCGCGGTTTACTGTCGGCAGTGTCGTTTTTTACAGCTACCCTGGTAACAAAGTCTATGTCCGTGTCCAGATTAATTGAAAACCCACTTTTAGACGCCAAATTTTTAACGATTTGTAATAAATTTTCACCTTTTTTATGGGGTACCCCGTTTATTTGGATATTAGATCGACGAACCCACTGGTCATTTCTTATGGTATTTTCAGATAGTTCTTTAAACTTTAGAGTCAACTGTTCAAGTTCAGTCCGGTAGTTATCTATTTTAGATATTTCTCTGTCCATGTCATTTATTCGATCTACAACGGAGTTAATAGAGGTCTCAATGAATGAAATTTTTGTAGACCACGAACTGACAGTTTCAGAGAGCTTGCGAAATTCTTCAGTAATAAAACCTTTAAATGATTCCATTGCAGAATGCAGACTGTTGAAGCGATCATCAAAATGAGCAATCATTGATTTTATACTGTTATCATGAGCTGATTGTGATTGAAGTTGGGTAGTACTCGCGCAGACGCTATCAGAAGATACAGCAGTTAATCTAGGGCTAGTATTACTACTGCCTTTCTTTAAAAGTTTACAGGTTGAACACTTCCATCTAGCTTTATTCATGGGAAGTATTTTTTTAAAATCATTATCCTTTAAACCAGCGCAAGAATAATGAAAACAACCTAAACAAGTCGCACATTTCATTGTCTCTTCGCATTTTAATATATCGGAACATATTTTACATTCCATATTTACTTAAATTACTTCAATGTCGGTAGAGTTACAATTAAATTTACTCAATACTAGCTCGGCTTCTAACGTCGTCGTACACGTCGCGACCAAAAGGTCGTAAGCGCCGTGAATAACGCGTCGCTTACGCGTTCACCTCAAACACTGCTCACAAGACTTTAGCTTTACTGTATTAACATTAAAAACTTCGATTTTTGGTAAAAAACTTAATGTTTGCACGTTGTTTTTTATGTAATTAATTAACTTAACACTAATTATTATAAATTACAAAGATTCACTCCCGATAAGTAACTTTTACATAGTTTATTATTTATTAAAGTAGCTCGTATAGTTTACGTGTTAACGTATCCAATTCTCTTGGGTTTTTGGTTTTAATGGGTAGTACTGGCTTCTCTAACCGCTAAGTCCTACTTAACCAATTGTATGTATTCAGGTGATATGCGTAAATGCAAATTCATTTTGCGTGCGTTTCCCAACATAAAAAAAACACTTAGAAAAATGTTAAAAACAACTTTTATTACTAATATATTGTGTAAGTATTCACAATCAATCAAAGCTTTTTAAGATATTCACAGTTATTTGATATTTATCACCACCGAATGTAGTAAATACATAAATAATTTTTATTTTTATCGATATAAAACACGTGTTGTGTATATACAAACCGGAATAAATATCTTGAATATAGACATCACTTCACACTATACTAAAGAGAGATTTAACGATTTACTTCATACTTTAATCTATTTATGTCGATGTGAGCGCGCATCGTAAAAATTCACTCTCATAATTTTTTTCCTAACGCACCAAAAAAAGTATAACTTCAATAGATTGGGTTGGGTCTACTACACTACTACATGAACTGATGACACAATACCCGCAAGGTATGACGTCTTGACCTAAGCAAAGAAAAACTACCCACCTAACCTACATTGGACAGTGAAAATTTTCTAATTCACGCATGGATAGTCAGGGAAAATGTTCATACAGGGAAAAATGTAACAAAGTAAAAAGCTGTTAAAGGGAAAAACCTTCAAAAACCTTAGTTGCTCCCACGGTCCACTCCGCTATCAGAAAATTACCAGGAGCATGGCCCACCGCCCACCAAGTTGAGCCACCACCTCGAGTGCGTTTCTTGGCTTCGCGCCCGGCTTGATTACCAGATGCTAATGAGTCCCCCAACGACAAGTTGAAGACACGTTGTGGGACGTGCAACGCAGCGAACTAGCAGAGGAAGAGACGAAGAAGCCAGGAGCTGGAAGAAATACGGAACATACCAACGCCAGTAGAGGAGATAGTCGAGGACAAGGACGAGATGAGAAAAGAAAATGGAGATCCTGTCCACGTTTTAACACCACCAACGATGACGACGACAAAAGCTCCGACCAAGATGAAGCTGCAAATGAAAAATTCCAGTTCAAACAAAATAGCGAAAATTCAAATGAGTCCAACACAATTAGTTACGAAGTGGAAAAAGGAAAACTTAACATCTCAAAAAATAAACACAGTCCTTAGAAGGTCATCGCTAAACATAGTGGAACAAAATGGGACACTACCATATCTTTATTCATTTACATTTCCACAGGCAAAACTTGGAGGCTTAATAGCAAACTTGGTCAAAATATCAGAGCTGGCGAGTATGAATGGTCTGCAGTTGCATGTATTCTCTGTCTTCTGGAGTACGTTACATACGGTATTGATCGTACAACACAAAAAGAGATTCTCACGGTTTTCTGTCATGTAGACCGTTATGGGCGGGTTCGGTTGAGTATTTCGCATCTCTCATCTAAAGAGAATGTTGCCCTTGTGCGAGGTCGATTCAACTTCAATATCGGTTTTGACCATCATATTTAAAATGCTATTTTCGTGATTTCCGAGATCCGAGAGATCCACTTAAAGTTATCTACTACCTACCAAAAAACATACATTTTTGAAGGAAGTACCCCTCCAATCAAAGATAAAGAAGGACACAAAACATACTCTTTAAAAAACTTAAGTTAGGTATGCTATTTATATAGTAGGTATTATTTAGCTATATAATGCTAAAGCAGATAATGCTTAAATGCTTATTTTTATACACTATATATTTTGTTTAAAACAGATATTTACTAGTATTTTAAAAGTTATTATGGATCGCTTAACGAGACGATATATCGTGTCGGATCCACCACTAAGGCGGCGACATATACAATTCAATAGATTGTTTAGTTATAGTTTCTCTGACAAATAGAACGATTTGTCGGGTCTTCTCTGTGTGGATTTAGTTCTCCAAACCCTATTCAACTTTGAGATTGATGTGTTTCGCGAATTGCCCGAGTTTGTCGCTTTCGGCAATACGGAAGAAACTTTCAAGTTTATGACAAAAGCGGCGTAGGGTGTATGCAGAATACTAAAATTTGTAATAACAGTGTCTTCTAAATGAAAGAACTAAGGAGGGTGGGAATACAATTAGAAATTTCAAATGTGAAAAGACTAGTGACGAGCCTTTGGTTTGTTAGGTGCTAAAGTATTTTAGCCTATTAAACTCTCCGGCCCATCGACCCATCTCTATGTCCAAAAATATATACGTTACCCTGTTGTGCGAAAGAAAGACAAACCAAAAACTATTAAATACACATTACCATTTTAAATAAAACTATCTTTTTGGATTTTAACTTACTACATCTACCTAAGTTCAAAATTTTTGGATCAAAATGACAACATTTCAGATTAATATTTTTCATTTTTCATTTGTAAAAGTATATAGTAATAGTGTTGCGTAGTAATTTGTCTTTTTAAATAATTATTCTTAATTAATTTTAGCTTTTTTAAATTACACATAGAACCATTATTATGTGGCTTAAATAATTAATATTATATTTTATATTTTTTCTTTATGGTTATAAATATAATAAAGGCAACACTAAATATAGATTACTTATTAATATTTTTAAAATTGTAATAATTATAATAATAACAGCAAAAATTAAATAAATAATATTCCATATTCAATTATAAAACTAATTAAAATTATAAAAATGTTTAAAGTTAAAATATTGTAAGGTAATTGGTGCAATTTTCATTTTGTTATTTACGGGTAGGCTGTCTGTAACAACTATACCTTCGAGATATCTAATACCTCAGTCTGACCATGATTTCTGTAAAGCATTCGAAACGTCGGGAACCAAAAATCCAAATAAATCCGCTAAAAATCCGAAAAGATAGTTTTATTTAAAATGTCAAATATTCGTGTAAATCTAAGAAAGTATTACACATTGCCATTTTGTTTATTCTAGCAACTTATCCTTGATTTGCTCGGGAGCGTCTCTTAATAATAGCCTATGTGTTACTTCACTGTCGTCACAGTATATTTGTTGTAAATTACATCTAAATCAATCAGTGAAGCAGTAAGAAACATACACACATGTACAAACTTGCGCATTTACAATATAGTCCAATATCTGAAGGTATACCTAGGTAGATTTAAATTAGAGGATTCGTTGAATCAAAATAATCTAGGCGAACTACTGTTCTTGGGCGAACTAGTGGTCGAAATTCAACTATAATAGTTTTTTCAGTGTTAACACTAAAATCGTCGATAGTTATTAAGAAAATTGGCTGATAAACACGGAAGAAAAAGCTACCGCTAGTTTTGTCTTTGCCTATTGTTAGTTATAGTTGCTCAATTGACTATTATTGTTTATTATTTAAGGATCATATTGATTATTCATATTTTGTTAGTTATAATTTTATATTTTATTATATTAATTTGATATTGATTATTTATAATGTATTATTTACAATTTTATAATATTAATAACAATATCGGTTAGTTGTATTTGTAAATATTAATGTTTTAAGAGTATTGTCATCCACCGTTGGGAAATGTTATACGTAGAAGACAGATGCCGCCACCTTACTACGGTGGGGAAATAATGTATAAATAGTTGTAATTGCCATTTTGTAAGGATTCTGTTAAGTGATCGAAGTAAAGAGGAATTGCTGAATTTCTGTAGTCTTATTTAAAATTAATTACTAACACTATATACATACAGTAATGCTTAGACCACAAACAATTAAGACACTAATTTTTGTCTATGACTTCTCTCGTGCATAAGGTACATCCATCTTGTTATTTTATTTGGGCATAAAATCTGTACGTCGTCGATGGTGTATTTATTTATTCACGTATCAGACGTAACTAAATAAACATTTGTCTATCTAATAAACTATTCATTCCGTATGAGGATAGTATCAACTCTCAGTGTATTGTCTCGTAAACCAGAGATGCTGTTACAATGCTTTACGTTGACGAAGGTATATAAAACTATATAAAAGTTTTTAAATAAAACTATATTTTCCGATTTTCGGGAGAAAAGTCTCTCCCGTGACCATGTTAATGTAAAGTATTCGAAAGGTCGGAAAACAAAAATCAAAATAAATACGCGAAAAAGTCTGAATAGACAGTTTTATTTAAAATGGCATGTATTCGCGTGAATCTAAGAAAGAAATATTTATTTTATTTTTATTCATCACATTTCTAATTAATAAGATCTACAGAAGAAGTAAAGTGCTTAAATATGTATGTAATATAGCACAGTAAAATTTCTCGTTATTTGCGACACGTGTGTCATCTCCTGTCTAGTGCAGTGCGACTTGCATTGTTACAAAGCAAGCTAAGAGGTTAAGCATCCTCAATTTCTGACAATTTTTATCCCATTAAAAATGTTCGTTTAAATATTTTTTTATAACTAAATTATTACTTTTAACATAAAACTTATCACCTACGAAGTAAATGCAACTTATTAATATTTTGTTTTAATAAAAAAATACAGCCTTTGTACTATAATAGCATTTCTTAGAGAAATAGCCTTTTGGACTGATTGCCTTTTGAGACGTGAGCCAACTCCAATCTAGTACAAAGAGACATTTCACATTTGTCATTTGTAAAACGTTACAAAGCAACTTTAGAGGTGCTCTCCTGTTTTGGTTTATGTAGTCTTATTTTATCACGGAATGTACTTAATATTTTACAAAGCAAAGCGAGTGCATTATATACAAATACAATATACATACAATCTATCATTTTAAAGTGCTTTTACGAGATTCACTTCTAATTTACTATGTAATCAAATCTTGGAAGTCGATTTAATCTACTTTTAATTGTCGTTTTTATTTGAATTTAATTTGTGTAATTCAGATGGTAAAGCAATAATATGATGATGAATAAATATTGACGAGGAGTTGAATTGTGAAATTCTTCACAGGCTAACAATAGTTATTTCGAGTTTGGGTTTATTTGGCTCTTTTAACGAGTCCCATATATAAAAGAGCACGCTATTGACCACTTTTGTTTTAAACTTTGATTGTTTATTGAAGCCTTTTTTTTCACGGACACAATAAACAAACTAACTCTACAAGTGCTAATTACATGCCTAGAGCCCTAGGAACGACCCAAATCCGGTGCAATATGGAAGAGAAGTTGCTTTGGATTGAAAATTTGTACGGGGAGAAGCACAAATATACATTATTACATAGGAGAAGTACAATTAGTATAAATCATAGTCATGATAATTAATTATACCATAATAATATTTATTGACGACAGACACTACTTGCTGTGCCAGCGTTCGCAGGTTCGAGTCACGCTGGGGGCATCCATTTGTGTGATGATCACGATTGCTTGTACTCTAGTCATGGGTGTTTATATTTATAATATGTATGTATGTATTTAAAGTTATATAGGTATGTGTAGTGTATCAACTATCTGGTATCCATAACACAAGCCTCGTAGCTTACCATAGAACTAGATGGTGCTGTGTGTGTTAATGTCCCAACATATTTATTTATTATCATTTTTTTTTTTTTTCGATCATCAAAGTAGTGCCTAAGCTTAAACATGACACACCATAGCTGATGCGTTAATTTCATTCATTATTTTTTAATGAATAACCCGGCCTTGTTGATGTTCTTATATAAACTTAAGAAAATAATAATAATAATTCTAAGGAGTCTTCTAAATTTTTAGTAAATATTTTATAATTTTAAAACAAAACATAAATAAAGCTTTTGTTCCAAAAGGGTTTGCTTGATGTATGTTTATATAAAAGTGACATACCGTTGTCGTGATCTGGCAAAGGTAAGCTGTCTGATGCATCTGACGCTAGCGCCAAGTCAGGGGAGGAAGCCCCCAGCAAAGCTGTCAGCCCATCATGTTCGCCATCTATGACAATATCAAAATTACTTTACACTAATGTTGTAATATTTGATAGACCCAATTGTGGGGAATTCTGTATTCATATAAAAGAAGAAGCCAATCCGCATTTGGCCAGCGTGGTGGACTATGGCTTAATCTGCCTCGCATAGAAGGGAGGCCCGTGCCCAGCAGTGGGACATGCGTATATGCATAGGAGAGGTATTAGTGTCATAGCAACGTGCATTTTAGTTGCAGAGATAAGGAATACTCATTTTGAAAGGTATATATTCATAGGATTCTAAAAGGATGTTTTAAATCGTGATTAAAAGAAATTTAACCTAAGTTAATAAAGTGTTACGATTAGTATATAAAATAACTAACAAATGTTATGGAACACGGTTAAATCGATTAATAACATTTTTATTACTTTTGAGATTATTTTGTGTAACAATATTGTCACACTTTGTCTAGTTAATTAGCTAGTTACTCGTATTACGTCGAGGCCTAAAATACGAAAAAATACAGAGTACATATATAAGAAAAATAGAGAGCTAACATGGTTTAAAATTATTAAATAAAAAAAAACTAAATATTTGAGTAAGAAATTATGAATTATATAGAAATCACGAATTTCGATAGTCAAAATTATATAAAATAAATTATAAAATAGTTTTGACTATCCACATTCATGATTTCCGCTCAATTTTCTCGGTGTAATGCATAAAGTTTAAGGCGTAAATTTATTTTAGCTAGTTTAGCTTTGAAATTATGATACAGAGCTAAAGTTTTTAACTCTATTTATGTACATCTGTATATAGTTTAACGCATTTTCCCCTTAAGTGTCGACGGAGAAAACATATGTAAACTGGTACTTTTAAATTTTAATGTACCTACCTACGACGAGATGGGTAACTAAGTAGTATCCAGTACACACTACACGAACCTAATATGTACTATGAAAGGGTAAATTTAGGAAAACGCATACCTTATAAGGTATGTATAACATAAAAAAGCTTGCCACCACAATACGATGTATATTCACGCGAAATAGAAACGACGACCATTGCAGCAATAGGGCACTGCCACATGATATTTTAATCTCGGTTTTTGTAAAAACATCTAATTTTTGCTCATGTAAATGTTTCTATGAATAATTTTTTAAATAAACTTCATCAAATGAGTTATGATTAAAAATATTCATATTCATTTTATATCTTTAGTTTCTCTTTTGAGATTGGAGACGAGGATAAAAAATTGTACTCGACTACACGAGTTAGCATTAGCGTGGAAAGTTATCACCCGGGGTATACTTGCTTTCGTAATACATCGCATTTTAATGAGCGCGGAAATGAAGGGTTTTTTGTTGCCATGGATCTTTTGCCTGGAGACCATGTTACTTAGGTGCTGATTATATATTATATGGTATTGAATATGCTTATTATATTTGGTTTATTATTTTAACTTTAGAATATTTCTTCTAATTTTATTGATTAGATTTAGGTAAGTGTGGATGTTTCCAATGCCACCCTTTGTCTCAATCAGGCTGAAGCATATGTTTACATATATCAATACTATAATTCATACGTAGAACGAATGAAGTTTAAAAGTAATCTTAGATTTGCCGACGACATAGTTATCTTAAGCGACAACCATAATGACCTCTCACACATGCTCCAAACGCTCAACGAAGAAAGCATAAAATGCGGGTTGAAAATGAACATGAACAAAACTTATATAATGACTAACGCAAATGAGATCCACACTATGATCGAATCAAATAACATTAAATACGTAAAAGAATATGTTTACCTGGGTCAAAGTATATCATTTACTGACAATACAAAAAAAGAAGTAGAACGACGTATAAAACTGGCGTGGAGAAAGTACTGGTCTTTAAAATACATCTTTAAATCAAAACTACCACTAGCACTGAAAAAGAAAGCCATGGACTCTATAATTTTACCAACACTACTTTACGGCTGCCAAACATGGGCACTAACAAAAACTCTAATCCATAAGCTACAAATTTTCCAAAGGGCAGCTGAAAGAAGCATACTCGGAATTCATCTCAGAGATCGACAGCGTCAGTCGGAAATAAGAAAAAGAACAAAAGTGACAGATGCAGCTGAGGAAGCCTGTAGACTCAAATGGCGATGGGCTGGACATGCTGCCCGCGCGACCGACGGCCGGTGGAGCGAGCGAGTGCTACATTGGTGGCCGCGCGAGCAACGCCGGGGCCGCGGCCGACCGCGCGCGCGTTGGAGAGACGACATCCAAGCTGTAGCCGGCGCCACCTGGACTAGAATCGCGACGAACAGACAAGAATGGAAGCGGATGGAGGAGGCCTATACCCGAAAATGGGTTCCCAAGATAGATAATAATAATATATAAATATTAATCACAAATACATCCCTAAACAAAAAAAAAAATAAAAAAATATAATAATAAAAAAAATATGCTTATATAGATATATAACAAAAAAAATATAATTAAAAAAAAAACGAATTTAAACAAAAAAAATAATAAAACAAAAAAAAAAAAAAAATAACAAAAAAAAAATATTTATAGTTTTTATAAAAGGAATGTTTTGTAAAAAAAAAAACATTTTCATTTTATTATGTCAATAATAGCTATGATTCATAAGTATTATTCTATGTATTTGTAATTTCGTATGTAATGTAATTTTAATTAACTGTAATACTTAAAAATTATATAAAACTTTTCCTACGTGTTGTTATCTTGGTGAATAAAGGCTTATTATTATTATTATTATAATTAATATCCTTTTATGTTTTCATACAAGATAAATTAGAAAAATATTGGTATTTTTGATTCAAAAAATTATTTAAATGACAAGACATTGAGAGAATATTCGCGTGCCAGAAGCCTTTCCAACTTGAGCTGCTCAGAATTCCTATAAATTATTTATAGAATTTGAACAATTTTCTTAGCTTGCTGCTGGCCATTCCATAATTATGTAGTTTCAGTAACCTTGTCTGCGCCCTGTAGGAATGTGCTTGTGATAAAATATTGAATGATAGATTTAGTTTAGGATTTTATTATAATAATATATTTATTTACTTTATCATTTGTTTTTTTTTATATATTTCTAATATTTTTTTTACACTTAAATATTTTTTTTATGTCGCCTAGTGGAGTGTATATAGTCTTTAAACCAAAAACAATAATTTGAAATGGCACGTCTGATGCATGCTACACATATGACAACAACAAGAAAAGTTAATGGTAAATTTCCAGAAAGGAATTGAGATAACTAGAAAATATTCAAATTTTCAGATACTAGCCTGTTTTTTGTTTATGCGATAAAATGCCCGGCAAAATGTGTTGAAAGTTCAGTTGAATTTAGGAACTAAGAAAAGATTGAGAATAAATAAATATGGAAAATTGAAGGAGCGAATTATTTGTTCGAGTGCAATTAGTGCTGGAATAGTGCTTAAAGACTGAGTTTAGCCAAAACTGTACATGTACTGCGAGTCTTCGTGAATCGCCATAAGTGACTCTCGTGAACCAAAAGCAATAAAATATCAAAAGTGCAAAAGACGTCCGAACGGACGTACTATAATTTCCGATTCTGGAACTCATAGAACGTAACGTTATGTATGATTAATTTTGATTTAAAAATTTCTATAAAAATATTCGCAACATTTAGGTGGGTTCAAGTCCACTCCTGTTGGGATACATGCCCACGGTTTCTATTATCCCTGTGTAGTGGTTTTACTTTGGAGCTTAGATTTCGTAACTTGAACAGAAACCTTTTAGATATTTGATTACTCAAAAAATTACAAGTACATATTATAATGTAATCACTGACAAGTGATTATGCTGCCCAAATTATTTGCTTTGGGAGATTGTAGTGAAATGGAAAACCGTGTTGAGCTTTTAGTGGTGTAATTTAATGTTTTAGTTAGTGTAGTTAGTTAATTTTCACTAAAAATACACTAATTTAAGAAATGTCAATTAATTTGAGAGGATTTTTGAGCTGTAGCCTGTTAGTTAAAAAAAGAATTATGAAAATCTGTATTTGGCAAGTGATTTGGATACTTATTATCCTATACTTACTTTTTGAAGTCGGTAAAGTATATACCTTTATCGAGTAATATATAGCTTGATATTCTCGTGGTTTGCCATCCCGTTTTATGCAGGGGTCATGCTAAGTACAACTAGTTACACACATTAAGTAGAAATATATAAGCGGTTGGAGCTCTAGACGGCATCTAGTTAATTCATATTCACTAGGGAGGAGTATGAATAAATACTTTTATTAAGTTTTTATTACATACAGTTATAAATGTAACAGCTGAATATATGCTGATTCCATTTAAGAAATATTTCATTTACATTAATGTTTAAAAATTACATGTTTCTTCCTTGTTCATTTCATTTAATATAACGCAATACTTGCCTTATTCCAATATACTTTATACTAACCCACAACAAAGTGAGAAGAGTAAAACATATTTTCAAGAAATAATTTCATGAAAGCTGCCTTATGAAGGTTACACTCTCGCTGAATAGCAAGTCTTTTGCTTTTTCTTTTTATAATTTTTCGTCCTCCCCAGCCATTAATTAACGATGTCTGTCCTTTCTCTAATAAAAAGATTATTGAGAACATTTTAGCTTACGAATAACCTTTAAAAATGCAAACCAATTTCTTATATGAATGCAAATAATGATTGAATCAAAATTCTATTGCAATAGTTAATATTAAATTTCTCCTGCTTAAGAAATGTTACGTAACTATTTATTTTATCATTCAGATTATATGATATGCTAGCGACTCGCTCTGCTCTGCTCCGCTCGTGTTCGTCCCTAGTTGTTTAGTATAGACTTCTGAGAGCTGAGATATTTTGACCCGGATAGCCAGCTATCTTCATACCAAACATTAAAATCTGTCCAGTGGTTTTCTCGTGAGGCGTTTCCAGACAGACGGACAGGCAAACAGACATACAGACAAAAAATCTAAAAACTACAGATTCGAAAAACTACAGATAATGATGACTATTTCAATAAGATGTTCCAAAAAATGTTTTATGTACAGATTCGACTCAATTAGAATTTTACTATATGTATAGATAATCTGACTGATAAAAAAGAGACCAGATAATACCTACCTTATTATATATAGCCTTAATGTTTAAATTAGAAATTAAAAAGAATATAATGTAGGAACTAGAAAATTATACAGTTACAAGAATGTAGCACAACAGGGTTTTTCATAACTGTTGAGAAGACAGAGAGTACGAGGCAAATGTACTATAAAGTTGCAAATGAAGTAATACCGCTCTCGACTTATGTAGGAACTTATAGCGTGCAGAACAGCATTCTCCATTTACTTTGTGTCATTTAATTAAGCTGAATAAACCTTTAATAAACTGGCACAGTGTATAGACGTTGTCCAGAGAGTGTACATACTAATTAGTCTTCGCCATTTTTTTATTTTAAATCTAGATATACATACATATTTACTATAATATATACATTTATTTTTCAAATAACATTTTATTTATCATATATTACAGGAAGAAAGGAAGAAAATGAATGAATTCTTCTGATATTGATGTATTAGACAACTGTCTCTCCATTTTAACGTAACGTACTCTAGCATTATTCAATATTCATGTTTTCTTTATTTGCTTAAGAGTTCGTTATATTTCGTTAAATATGAATGAAAACATTATAAGTTTTTATTGCAATAAAGTTTAATTTATTTAGTTTTATTACTGATTTTTTATTGTTTTTAAGCAATCGAAAGATTTTATCAAATATTAACTTTAATTAAACAGCTAAATTAAAAGATAGAAAAAAGGAGACTGGTATAAAGCAAGTATAAACATTTTAATTTAGTTGTAATCCAAATTTTGTTTCACACTGCCATGAATCTTTGTTTCTTTTGGTAAGATTTACTGTTAAAACAGGTCGTTTGGGGATTACTGCTTTTTTAATTTACTTACAGAACCCGTTCGTTCAGTATTTTCGAGTGTGGAACATTAATTTCTTAAATTATTTAACATACATTTTTTTTTACGATTAACAATGTATTATTAAATGACAAACCGATATTGGTATATCGTTTGGGAGATGGGAGATAGAAGTTAGTCTTAATATGATTTGTTTATTTCCAAGTGTATTTTCCATTTTTGTTATCTCTAAACTACATATGTTTTGTTTATCTTTAGGTTTGTTTTCTATGTCAGCTTAAACGTGTGATCCTTAATATGAAATGAACGAAAATTATGTAAGACTTTTTAGAAGTTCGGTATTAAATTCTTATGGAGTGTATAATATAAAAGTAATTTAAATATGTAAAGGGTACAAATCATTCAATCAATCATTTACAATTATTATTTTTCATTAAAAAACGTACATCGACTTTAAAATTACTTAAAAAAAGTTTTTCCACAATTTTAATATTTTTATATGAGGCCGTCCTCGAGATATATGTACATACTAGCAGAACCCGCGGCTTCGCGCGCGCTAGAGCTCATCTCCTATTTTACCCCTTTATGGGATGAATTGTGAAAAATGCTAAAACACGTATATATTTAAATGTATTGAAGAGCATTAATACCAAGTTTCAAGTAATTCTGATCATATTTTTTTTGGCTTGTAGTATAACATATTTCCCGTGGGAATGAGATAATCTCACGAGGTTAAAAAGTAGCCTATGTCACTTTCCAGCCCTCCAACTATCTACACACAAAAAATCACGCCAATCCGTCGATACGCTTAGACGTGAAAGAAGGACAAACAAACACACTTTCACATTTATAATATTAGTAAGTAAAGTATGGATGTAGCATTTTATCTATAGTAAAGATATCGAGATATCACGTAGTATAATAAAGCTGAATTGATTCTTTGAATTCAGCCAAAAATATGTTTTATTTGAAATATTATTTACATAAAAAATATCAAAAGAACAACCTTTCTCATTAACGAAGCATCTTAATAAATGGTGACCCTCTTTACTTCTTGTTTCACTACAGGTAACATTTTCAAGTGACAATTATTACATCAGATAGCTGTAATGATCTTAGATAAATTAGTTTACTTAAAGGTGCTTTTGAAATCCAATCTTAATTTCTTTAAAACTTACGGGAAAATAACTAAGCTCTTATAGTATTATCTATACATATAATAAAATTGTAACTAAGCCGAATCTGTACATTAAATATTTTTTGGAAAATCTTATTGAAATGGACATTATTATCGATACAGAGGTCGAATATATAGTTTTTAGATTTTTTGTCTGTCTGTCTGTGACCGCATCACGGCAAAACACTAGAGGGATTTTGATGAAATTTGGTATGATGATAGCTGGTTATCAGGGTCAACATATAAGATACTTTTTGCTGCGGGAAAATATCTCATCTCTGAGAAATCTATACTAAACGTTAATTCGTAACTAGGGACGAACCCGAACGGAGCGAGGGCGACACTAGTATCTATATAAAAATATCGTGGCGTAGCTTAGCAAATATCTTAACTGCTATATGTACTAATGTCTGTGGATAAGATTTAAATATTAAACAGAGAAATTTTAATGAGCATGTAGTACATAATATATTTCTTCTTGACATTTTTAGAGAAAACGAAATATATTATGGTCCTGCCACCACATATTATTTTCTATCCCAGGGCGAGTTCAAAAAGTATACGAATCAAAATCACTCTAAACGAATTATTTTACGGAATTATTCTAACCTTAGAAGTGACTTTTCTGAAAACTTATATAGCATCACCTATCAAGTATGTTAATAACTCGATAGTCGATACAAGTAATATACTCGTAATTACTATTTCAATAAGATTTTCCAACAAATATTTAATTTACAGATTCGACTCTAATTTTATTATGTGTATGTATAGATGACGTATAGCTGAAAATCTCCGAATCAAGTTGTATAATTCTATGTATTATTAGAGTACCTCAGTGTTATCGACACTTGAAATTTCATCCCCCTATGAGTAATTTCAAAAACGCCTACAACTCCTTAACAATGACAATTTGAAAAATGTAGGTTTTTATCTAATACTAAAAAAAAATTTCTTTTATTTTAAATGATTACAAGTAGCTTAAAAAACTTATTTATGGTTATTATTATAATAATTACATATAACCATTTAATAATAATACATTTCATAGATAACTTAGAAAATAATAAAAAAATAATGCAAATGATATTTAAAGATATATAATTTTTCCAAGTCTTTAAGCGAAACTTTATAAAACATTATTTATATTTAAGTCATGTTATTTTAGAAAAAAAAACTCTAAAAAACCCCAAACATTTTTTCCCCCTAAAAACCCCGGTACAATTTTTTACCCCTAAATTTGGAGAGAAAGCCCCTAAGTTGGCTACACTGGTGTACCTATTTACTATTTACGTACTATACTACTTACGTATAAAATAACCAAGAGAGATCCAATTACGCACTGTCATAAGCGGCAGGCAGGATGGCAGGGTATTGAATCGATGGGCTTTCTGTTGGTAAGACGCAGCTGTCACACGTCAAGAACGACGTGGGTTTCGCATTGAGGGTGTATTTCGGGAAGTCGATAGAATTTATATGTTACATAGCTTTAACTTTAAAAATGAATTATATATTAACAAAATGCCGTTGCCCTCTATTTACCAAGTATTTCTAGATATTGTTGTTAGATAGGTACTTATTCAAAAATTAATATATATTCGGTTCATCTATACTTATATTATAACTAGCGGCTCACCCTCGCTTCGCTCGGGTTCGTCGCTAGGTACGTTTTAAATAGATATAAAAAGAAAAAATCTTTCTTTCTCACATTTTAATTATATGTTGCCGTTCTTGAGTTATAAGCGAAGTAACTAACACGACTTTCTTTTATATATATAGAAGAGGAAGTTAGTGACATTGTGAGTTTGTGACGTTGTAGGGGGTAATCTCTGGATCTACTGAATCGATTAAGATGAAATTTGGTAAGAAGATAGTTTGAGACTCTGGGTAGAACATAGGATACTTTTTATCACGTAAATCACCCCTTAAGGAGGTGGAAATGGGCATGAAAGTTTGTATTAGCAAGCAAGCTTTAAATACATATAGTAAGAATTATTCGTTTCATGTTGGTACAGTTGAGAAAAGGCGCTTACTTAGTTTTCCTATTCCGTTCGAATTATATTTGGGATGTTCCATGACACTAAAATCTTTTTGGACCTTTTAAAATAACTATCTACTATTGCCAGTTAATAATGAACGCTATTGGTCAATAATATTGAATTAATCGATCTAGCTACTTCTTTTAAAAAAATATAGTTTTACATTTTTATATTTAAAATAAGTAACAAAATTATCAGAATCATTCGAAATAAACTTGAATAAATACTTAATGTCGATTTCCTGTTTCAAAGTAAAGATTGAAGTAAAGAAACACAAGCAATTTAAGCATTAAAGTTTTAATTAAAATTGATTACGAAACTTTAAGTTATTTTGCTTCAGTAAATAAGAACAGTAGAAACTCATTAAGAGTTGTATTTAATTATTAAGGAAATTAATAGACAGAACATTGAACTACGAAGCCATCTTTAACCAAAGTCCATAGCTGGCATCTGGTTGCAATATATTGTAACCGTCATAACAAAGTTATATGAGGGTCGATGTTTGTCGTAAAATTTAATAGAAGCGACCTCTCGCGAATTTATGCGGGTTCAATTATGACGCTGTACGCTAATCTTATTGGATATTTTGAATATCCGAAGGAAAAATAAACATTTACAAACATTTTGAAATGTTTACCTCACTAAGTCAATTTTATTGTAAATTCCAGAATTTAATGTACTTTGTAGTAAAAGACATTTTTGATTTTCAAAGATCATTGTAAGCTTTATTAGTAAAGTAGAAGAAAATGAGTTTTCTTTTAGATCTCACTGTCCAAAAGCATCACACTATTATACAAAATACTGTGCATAAATAAATAAAGAGTGCACTTGTGTATGTTACACACTTGTGTACTTATTATATCTCCTATCCCCTCCGGTTGGCCTAATAAAATTGGCCGCTATGACCGAAATCAGCCATTTAGATATGATATCTTTATTTTTTATTCTAAAAAAATATCTACTCTATCCTAAAATAGGCAAATTTTGAAGTTATATATTATCTATATTTTTATTTCTTACTTTTTGAAAATATTATGTGTGCTGTTAAAACGCTTTAAGTTTAATTAAATAAGCTCAATTTACTTTGCACAATGTCACGTATAACATTTTCTTTTTAATTTTTAAGCTTTGAATAAAAAGTAGCATTAATTTGGGTAATAGTCCAATCGGAATCCGGTTTGGCATCAAAATATTCAAAACCTGAAGTTTTATGATTTTAAAAAAGGAAAAGAAATTCGTAAAATGCCCCACATGCCCAGCTACCTCCGAGATATGGGGGGACGCAAAGCGTTGAAAAATAGTTTTTTTCAATTTCTGGTGTACTGCGGTTTCCGGTTTACGGTTTACGTTCTATCGAAAAATGATATTTATAAAAGTTGTAGGTCTAGTAAAAATCGACTACTTTTATGAATAACACTTTTTACAATAACTTCAAAGCTTTTGAGACATTTGCAAAAAAATTGGTTTTTTAACATTTTCTTGGTTTGTTATTTTTAATTTTTACGATAATCTTTTGATTTCATGAAGCTGAGGGAATGTAATCTTACAAATACATTTAATTAATTAATAAAAAATAAATTAAAATGTTTAGCCATTTCCAAGAAAAGTATGAACCAACTTCAACTTCAAATTATAAACTTAACTTCTTCATGGCTAGGATGTACGGCTACAGATTCGAAAGTCCCAGGTTCATGTTGTAGATCGGGCCAAGCATAGTTATTGAATCTTGTCCAGAAGTCTGGCATTCTGGCGCCTGATCTCTCAACATAAATGGCGAATTTATCTTACTAGACTTCAGGATTAAAAAGATTAGAGATTGAATTTTTATTTACACATGTTTTTGTGTCTAAATAAATGTGTGTATTATATCGTCCGAACAGATGGCTAGTTGCAGTGAAATTGACATCGGTTAGAAGGATGCAAAAACCCAAGGCTATATATACGTACCTACATTTTTTCTGGTGGAAAAAGAGACAGCACGGGTTAATGCAGACTATTCGGAACTAGAAAAGTATCTTATTATGACTGGAATGAAAAGAAATAAGCAATAAATCGAAATGCAAATTCTCTGTTGCTCCAAGGTGCGATAAAATGCTATTTTAAAATTGTATTAAACTCCATTTTTCACATCACAATAGTTCGCAAAACCGTTTAAACTAGAACCGTCTCTATAAAATTGGTGCAATAAAATAAGATATTTCCTTAAGAAACTCGCCGTCTCTTATTGTCAGTGATTCAGGCACTCTCTTGAAAACAATTCGCAGAGTGACAATTCATCTCCGCAAAAGCCTTTCCGCCGCCCACTGAATAAACTATGCAACTACTTGCTCATATTTCGTTTTTCTTACTGATTTTTATTGCGCTATTGGCAATGTTAAAAGATTACATTGGGATAGTCATATATAAAGCTATGAATTATTTTTTATGCATTAAATCACTTTTTGCTTTATCGTAATACTCGTTTACTTAATACTTTATCGGTTAAGTATTTGATTTATGTTTGTTATGAGAAAATTCGTATACATCTTCATCTTCGTATACATTCTAGACGTATGTATAACCACTATGTATAAATTGTTAGTCATGGTATGTTATATTTTGTAATAGAATAAATGGCTCCTAAACAAAAAAATATATTTTAGTATTGATTTATTTTTATGTACAGGGAAATAAGTTTTACTGTTTACCTATATTTAGCGACTAGTAAGGTAGTTCGTCATCCTCGCTTCGTTCGGGTTCCCTTGCTTGATCCCCCATACAAACTTTCATCCCTATGTTCACCCCCTTAAGGGTAGATTTTCAGAATAAAAAGTATTCTATGTCCTTCCCAGGGTCTTAAACTATTTTCTTAATTCTTATCAAATTTCATCTAAATCGGTTCAGTAGATCCAGAGCTTATCCCCTACAACGTCACAAACTCACAAACTTTATCTCTTAATAATATTAGTATAGACTAGCGACTCACCCTCGCTTCGCTCGGGTTCGTCTCTAGCTTGCTTCTCAATACACACTTTCATCCCCATTTTCACCCCCTTAAAGGATGATTTCAGGGATAAAGTGTCCTATGTCCTTTCTAGGGTCTCAAACTATCTTCTTACCAAATTTAATCTAAATCGGTTCAGTACATCCAGAGATTACTCCCCTACAACGTTACATACTCACAATTTCACAAACTTTACCTCTATATAATATTAGTATAGATAATATTTGTATTGTATTGTAAACAAAGTTATCACATTATGTTTTTTAAATTTAGTTCAAATATTTTACTTGTGCATATCTGTGAAGTTCTTCTAATTTTTTTTTTATAATATGGCATTCTCTAAAATAATAATATGTAAGTAGTAAAAATTTGTTCAAAACATTTATTTGTCTCGATTGAAAATTAAACCTTATATTTCCTATAGTTATTGGACTTTCATTAATATTGAGGTAATAAAAAGAGCAATCGTAAAATGTGTTAGTCAGACTTAAAATTAATGCTCCAAGATACTGGAGAAAATTCGTACTTTCGATACTTCACAGTTCTTATTTTTAAATCAAATAACAACTTCGCAATTGGAATGCACAGCAGTTGGATCTTTTCAATTTGTGTCCAATAATAGGGAGAAATATTTCATCGTTTGCTTGATAAATCTAATTCAATTAGAGACCTCGGAAGCTCGTTTGCATGAGTTAGCGTTTTTAAGAGGTAGGAGTTGGCGGGATTTTTGACAAGTCGCGATTTCTGCCTTTGGCGTTAGCCGACTAATGAAGTCGGGAACCTCGAAATAAAAAACGTACAGTCAGCTTTTCAAACTAGGAGATCCACTTTTATGTAATATCGCATGTAAAATGTATACAATAAATCTCTAATATTACAAATTCATGATTTAAAACTACCACAAAGTAAATAATTAACTTATAATAATATTGAACCAGATTGATAGACAATTTTTAAATTTAACTCCAATAATATATAAAATTCTCATTCTCATAAGAAATTTATAATTTTTGCAATGTTTTTAAAGTTTTTAAGGATTGTTATAAAGATAACAAACACTATTTATGTAATGAAATATTTATGTAGTTAGCACATAAATATTCATTTAGTTTTTTAACGCTGAATCGAACGCAATGACTGATCTATAATGGTATATTTAGTGAGTTTAATATTTCATTAGACACATAAGTTCTCAATTAAGTACTACTAATGTTACATTAATACTTAGCGGTGGAGGAAATAGACGGGGATTTCCATAATATATGTGGATTTGCTTCAAGTGAATCGTGTTCTATGGGAATAAAGTAATTGTTAAGGAGTAAGCACTGTTAATGATGTCAAGATGTTCGAGTTTCGAGAACTATGCACGACAGACTCATAGCTCTTTATGTATGTTTGTTACCTCTTTATGTTGTAACGTGTCACTGAATTTCAGCAACATCCGAAATAGATATGTATCCTGGGGGTTTAGATAAGATATCATACTACATTCATTGAGGAATCAAAATTTCCAAAATTGTATTGAAATGGCAGATTTAGTCGTTATACCATTGAATATTTTAGAATATTTATGATTCTAACTCATAAGAACTAAATTGTTATTAGTCATTTTATTCCCATTTATAGATTTATGTTTTTTATTTATTGCAGAATGACATCTTGAATAAGCCCCTAGGATTAGTGCAATGTTTTATTGACGTAACTACCACGCATGTGGGAAAAATATATTAAAAAAAAAACTTTAAGACTCCAGACTTTCTTTAAAAGTTAAACTATATACGACTTTCTGTGAACACGAATTGTATATTTTTATGGTTCTACAGGGGCATATTGTAGTTGTATTTTTAAATGTAATAGTCTAGGTTGCGGTTGTTGACTCGCTGTAACTGTAAGTAAAAGCTAGTTAACAATAAAAATGATCGTCTGTCCCAAACGGCCATAGCAAATGGTAATGCCGTCCGAACGCGATGTTCGAATCCAGTTTCGAATGCAAAATTTCATATTTGAATTTCAAAACGACCGACATACCCTCCAGCAAGAATACTCCTCATTCTTGCGCCGTCGAATAAAACAAGTTGGCTTTGCCTCGACTGAATGCCAATTTTGTTGACAGCACTTTTCCCTCGTGGCATGTTGTGTGATGTACTTTGTTAAGTAGTACTTGGTATTGTTATGTATTTAGTTAGATGATTATTATAAATATTTTATTGTTTTTATTCTCAAAAGTGCGCTTCACCTGTTTATTTTATTATTACACAATTATGTGAGCATTATACAATTTATTACTGTCTTTACCATAAATAAAATACTAAAGGCAAAGTACGTTGATTTTCGATATATATATTTTTATAGAAATAATATATCCTAAAGTGACATAAAGTATTTTTTATCGTTTAGTGGTTCTAATGGAATATTGGTCGCTTGATCGAGGATATGCAAGAGAGCAACTCGTTATCGTCGAAACGTGGTCCGTCTCGCTAGGCCTCAGGGCGTCGTGGTTGAATGCTTCACTGATGCTGCGTCTCTCCATAGAGACGGGGAAGTTTTCATTGGGTTTTACTAGTTAGTGCTGTTTATCCAGATGGTGAGTCTCCATATAACCACCTGATGGTTTGCGTAAAATTCCCAAGGTGTCTAGAGTAATAAATAAACAAACCTACCGATGTCAGCCGCATGTAGCAAGTCAGCGAGTAGCTCTGGCTCGTGGCACGCGATGGCGAGCCGCTCGTCGATGTCGGCCGGAGTGGCCTCCCGCAGCTGCAGCGCCACGCCCTCGCCGCCTACCGCCGCGCTGTACATCAACACGGCGCGCGGCGAGAACGTCGGCAGCGGCAGACGCGTGGTCGCGACCTGATGGTAAATGGATAATTTAACTTTGTAAATTTTTATCTATACTTTATATCTGATTAAGTACAATTATTTCGCAATAAAGAAAGTTTGTTTGTTTATATGTACATATGTATGTATTTATGTATGTATGTTTGTCACTTCTTCATGATGAAGTTGCTGGATTAATTTTGGCGAAGCGGAGTTTTGGATCATTTATATATAATTAAATAACGCGAGGAAAACTGCGGGCGAAATGTAGTGTAATAATATAATTTTACAGAGATATTAATTTTTCTTATTTCGCTATACTTAAGTTGTAAGTTAGTACATTTGGTAATAGATATTGTGATTAATAGACGTACAAACAGAGCGACTGCTATTATATCTTTCAGATAATACATTAGGTGTACGGAGGCCAAAAACTTTTATAAATTATTTAAAATAAGTACCTACTACCACGTGATCGTCCTCAGACATGGTATTATTTTAAAAGAAAAAGTTTTGCTTCACTGCAACAGGAAGTTTCCAACTTTATTTATTTGTGAAAGTGTGAGAGTTTTTGGTTGCGAATACCAAACTAACTAGGACACTGCGCTACCTTAGCTCTAATAATATACTAAGCTGGCGACTTTTATTCGCTTAATTCACGGTACATTTCAAATGTCATGCAATCTATAAACTTATATATAAACACATTATTGTATACCACAAAAGGAATATATAAAAAATTAAGATTTGGAAAGCGAAAGAGCTTTTTGTTTTTGCTTTTAAAAGTAGCATAATATTTTGAAATAACTAAATATATTTGTTATTAAAATAATGAAAAAAATATGCTTATAAAGTGAATAGGTACATAAAAATATATGTTAAAACATATTTGAAAAATGTATTATTTTAACAAAAGAATTTTAATTTTTCTGTAATATAATGTACGTAATATTATATTATATTGACAGGATAATTAGTATATTCTAAGGGGACAAAGCTTTGTGTTTTTTATGATTGGAAGGATATATTTTTACCACTTAATCTTATCTAGAGACCATGATAATTCATAATATGGACTATCAGTTGAACAATTTCATTAGGCATGAGACAAGGCTCTATAATGGAAGTCATGCCATTAGTGGATAACACTAATAACACTGTGATACGACACCATTAGTTATACAACTATTAATTACAAGAGCATATACTTGATTTACACACGTGAACAAGTTACATTGATCTAATGTACAGTGTCAGCTTATATTACAAACTTACACAATATAAATATAGGTATTAAAATTATTTATAACGAAAAATAATAATTTTATTTTTTACTAGCTTAATTCCCCATACAAAATTTCATCCCCGTTTTCACCCCCTTAATTTATTATTTCCGGCATAAGAACTATCCTATGTCCTTCCCAGGGTCTCAAAATACGTTTTGACTAAATTTCATCTAAATCGGTTCTGTAGGAGCCTTTTCAGTACAAACAAGCAAACAAACAAAGAATCAAATATTTCCTCTTTATAACATTAGTATAGATAATTTTAAAGAATATTTTACTTATTACTAGAGATATATCCTCCCTTCGCTCGGGTGCTTAGTTACTTCTGGTTGTAGTGTATCAAAATTTCATCTAAATCGGTCTAGTCGTTTCAGCGTATAGGAGTAATAAACATACACATATACAAAGTATCTATATGTATGTATGTATGTATGTATATCTTGCTACATTTTTTCTCCAATGTTATTTTTTTATTAACTCAGTATCGTAGCATATTTGAATTTGGACTTTAAATATAATACGAGAGATTATTAATTTCTATTTTAAATTGTGAGTATTGACTGAATTAACAATGTTTTTTACAGGGATCAATTTGTTAACTTGAAAAGATAATTTTACTCCCGCAGAAAATTTATTTTATTAATATACAATTTTTTACTTAAAAATACCTAATTTAATTCAGATCTAAAACTCTTTTACAATTTTTTACGTTTTACCGTTAATAGATAATTTCGGGACATAATATCCGGCATGCTTTATTTTAACCAGATCATAGAATTGGAACGGATGAATGTAACTCGAAAATGAAATAGCGTGAAGCCCTAAGAAAATAAAAATATCTCATTAATGAGAATTAATAATATACACGTATTATATATTTATCTTATCCCATTTTTGTACAAACTGAAAATATGATATAAAAACCTCGCGTGCGTGATTAATAAGCTCAGGCATTGTTCGCAAACGGTATCCAGCCATATTCGTGGTAACTAAACAACAGAAAATACACAAACCCACAGGATACAGTAATAAATAATACGTAGTGCAATTATCGTCCGTATTGTGTTGTAATGTAGGCTAAAATGGTGTGGTCAGGATTTCGGATACCTGGCTCAAGCCTTACTTTTTCGCACGATCGACCTTATTTCGTGTGCCCTATTATTGACACGTGTATAGCGTAGTTAATTACTCAACCATATGTTCTAGTTTATTCGTAAATGTAATTTATACGAACCCTCGTCATTTTGAATAATGAAGTTTGATTGTATTGAAGGCTACGTCTTATTTTGTAAGGTGTTTCATATGCATTAGGCAGCTTGGAATCTAGATCAGGATATAGGATTTATGTACACACTGTGCGCCTTTTACGTTTTGATACAAAAACGTCACAACACGCAAACTTTCGTATTTATAAGTTATGTATTTAGGACGTGAGGGATTCGATTTTTTTTAACTTTCTAGTAGGTGCATTAGGTACAAAATTTGTGAATTATTTATATATTTTTTATTGTTAAAACTGTTGTAACCCACACAATTGTATAGCTAGACGGTGTATTAAAGGATTATGTTAAATGACATCATTACCAAAATGTCCAGTCCGTTTATCTGACAAAACCAAATCACTGAGGCGGGAAAAATAAAATCGCAAAAATTCCCGTGACGCTATAAAATATAGGCTGATATTTTTTATGGGCAGTAAAATGTGAATGTGAAATTGTTAGCATTATATTGGACGTCACAGAGATTCATCTCAATGACTGGACATTGGATGGGCGTATAGCGCAGTGTATTTTATTCTGACACACTTATTTAGTGTTGCAATGTATATTTATAAGTAAAATTAAATAAATTGGGTTATATAAGTAATTCGTATGACTAAAATCTTTAATTTTCACAGATAATAGCATACAAACGCAACACTGAAGAGAAATAACTATAATAATAATTCATTTTTCCACAAGGACTACCTAGTAATATCGAAATGAAATGCAAGAATTATTAAAAGTATCCCATATTTAAACCGGTATAATGGGTACAAAGTCAAGAACAACCATATATTGGTTTTAAAAAAAAATGCAAATGTCACATTTCAGACACGCTTGCCGTAAAGGGGCCATTTTGGGCTAAAACAGTTATACCAAGGATTAAAGTAGCCTCCCGACGACCATTAA
Source organism: Brenthis daphne (assembly GCA_947093115.1). Classification (NCBI taxonomy): domain Eukaryota; kingdom Metazoa; phylum Arthropoda; class Insecta; order Lepidoptera; family Nymphalidae; genus Brenthis; species Brenthis daphne. The sequence goes on along the minus strand of OX352477.1, from coordinate 17,273,110 downwards.
CTTTTTTATTGAGTTTAAAAGTTTGTAATATTATCTGCAGTTCCTATTAAAAATAAAAATTTTATCTGTGGTGCGGCCGTCATTCACTGCACGAGACTACAAAATTAATGATTACTTTAATGTACTTTTTCACATCTTGGTCAATAAATAATAATATTGCTATCCATATATTTTTAAAATTCCTTTATATTACATTGAAATCGTATTAGAGTAAGGTTTATGAGACAAAACATTAAAAAAACGGTTGTGGTATATACCCTACAAATCAAAATATCGCAAACGATTTTAATTGAAAAAGTATCGATGATCATATTTTCATTGTAGTAGCAGCTAAATACAATAACGAAAACAGATATAATTATTTAATTAATTAAAAACAAAGCATGAAATAGTTTGATTTAATATACATTAATGAACATGTACAATTTCGTAGTGGAGTGCGCGAAGTTTTGGTTTCCCGCGAAAATTCTACAACAATTTGTTGAGGTTTTTGCGGAAAAATGTCTACCGATGAATGTGAAGTAAATTATTGTTTATCTGCTCTGATAATAATCACTGTATATTATTACAATGTGATTGGAATTTACAATTAAAAACAGGAGGCATGGTTGCAATTCATATATCGTCGAGTGAAAATAAATAACGTTTCGTATTTTCATAATTATTTACTACTGATAAATATTTCATGTGATATTCGTGATACGAATATCTTGACCTACTGTGTTCTTATTTAATTTAAAAAATATATATATGTATGGTCTATTTTCTTAATAAAAGTGATGTAAGTAGGTATATCCTAATATGTTTTGCAAAATATTGGTATATCCATACTAATATTATAAATGTGAAAGTGTGTTTGTTTCCTTGTTTGTCCTTCTTTCACGTCGAAACGGAGTGACGGATTGGTGTGATTTTTTGTGTGGAGATAGTTGGAGGCTGGAAAGTAACATAGGCTACTTTTTAATGCGGGACATCATCTCATTTCCACAGAAAACCACGTTATGATACAATCCAAAAAATATTTATATTCGGAATTACTTGAAACTTGGTATTAATGCTCTTCAATAAAATTAAATAAATACGTGTTTTAGCATTTTTCGAAGTTCATCCTATAAGGTAGTAAAATAGGGGATGAAAGTTTGTACGAAACTACCTTTTTAGAGTTTTTTTTTAGTTTTAGCGTGAGCAAAGCCGCGAGCTCTGCTAGTAATACTATAATTCTTATTATTCTCTAATATTAAATAGCAATATTTTGCAAAGCATATCGAAATCGGAGTATATATATATTTAACATTAAAACGAAATAAAAAAATTATACGTATATGTAATATATATAAGTATACGACACGTTTGGCTCAGTTTGTAGTGACCCTACTTTCTGTGCTAGCGGTCGCGGGTTCGAGTCCCGCTGGGGGCATACATTTGTGTGATGAGCACAAATGTTTGTACTCCAGTCATGGGTGTTTATATTTATAATATGTATGTATTTAAAGTTATATATGTGTAGTGTATCAACTATCTGGTATCCATAACACAAGCCTCGTAGCTTACCATGGAACTAGATGGTGTTGTGTGTTAATGTCCCAACAAAAAAAAAAAAAAAGTATATACTCGTATAAAGGGCAGTGGTAGCCCAGTAGTAACGTACTCGCTTCGGAAACCGAGTGGAAAGGGTTCAAATTCCGGGTCTCGCACCTCTGATATTTTCATATGCGAATCATTTCTAACATGATTACCCCTTTTTTTTTTTTTTTTTTTTTAACGTTGGGAAATGCATTTACGCACGACGTGTGGGACTCACCGGCGTAATACAGCCAGTACTACCCACTAAAACCCAACAAAACCTTCCCCTGTCTTAAAGGGGCGTCGCAGGATCGCTTACGCATTCAACTACGACGCCCCGACGGCAGGTCTGCCAAAGCAGACCACCATATCCATGGGGTTACTCCAAGGTCCACTCTGCTATCAGAGAAGTACCAGGAGCAACCCGCAAGGTACACCGCCCCCCGAAGAGGGCCACCTGCCACCGCCCACCGAAGCGGGCAACATCCCTGTGCGTTTCTTAGCTTCGCTACTACTACTGAGCCCCCCCACCACGACAAGGTGAACGCACGTTGGGGGGGAACATGATTACCCCTGGCCTAACAGTGAAGGAAAATATCGTGAAGAAATCTACATGTCTGAAAGAACCTAACAAGTTTTCAAAAGACATGTGAAGTCCGCCAACCCGCGCTTGCCCAGTGTGGTGGACTATGGCCTGAACGCCCTTGTAATGAAGTGAAGAAGCCCAACAGTGGGCACAGGCCCACTATTCAAATTCCTTTTAAAAAAGGGCTGAATAGAGATGTAATATTTTTTTTAAATACCAAAGATACACTACGTTCATAAAATCATTAAGCCCATCTTATTTCTAAAGCAAAATAAAAGTTACAAGATGAATTGCAAGGAATAAATTGGAGTTCTACATTAGCGATGCCGTTATTTTAAAGATAAATCTTCAGTTCGAATGAGCTGGCAAAAGTTTCTAGCAGTCTTTAAAACCTTTCCTCAGCGAATTTGTAATTCTTCATATAATAAGGGTACACTTTAAAGGAGGTTGCTGTTTCTTTTCTTAGTCTAGGTATAAATAGGATAGTAGATAGTTCCATCGTATTCCTTCTGGAAAAAGCAGCTTTTTTATCATAGCTTTAAGTTACTGATTATTTAAGTTTAAAAGTCAAGCAAAAACCTCTTCATTCAGTGTAAAATAATTTGAAAATTGGAAGTTCGTCGAATCAACAATACAAAGAATTACGTTTCCACTAAAAAGCTTGCATCGGAAAAATTCCCATCTATGATTAATTGGGGCTTACTGTATCGATTTTGTATTATCTACGGGCACGCTCGTGTTTTATTTTGTGTGCTTCATTTGTTTGCTGCGAGTTGCCTTTGGTTATGTTTTCTCTGTCGATTTTCAATTATTTAATTACCTACTGTCTAAAACAGAATATTGCTTATATTGATTTTTTATAACATTCTCCAATATTCTTTTAGTTAAAGCTAATGTTATTAGTTTTGCAATTTATATTTAACATTCTTTCATGAGTTTCAACAACCGTGTTTGTTTTTATATATTTTGTACTCTAACAAATTATTAAATTGTATGTATTTTGACTAACCAATATTTGTATATAAATCAAATCTGCACATTTGCAGTCCAGTATATCTGAAAAAAATATCGGCTGTGATGGCCGACATGCATACACACGCATGTTTCTGTCAGGTTTTTTTAGGCAATATAAAACTGACTTTTGTAATATTGATTAAATAAACAGTCAAATATTAATTAAAATATCATTAAAACGGCTCCCTTATAAATCAATTTTTACAGAAAATGTATCTTGCATCCTCGTCCATTTTGTATTTATAATATTGTATATAGATAACTGTATATACATATGGAAGGCAGTAGTAGCCCAGTGGTAACGGGCTCGCTTGGGTAACCGAGTGAAGCGCGTTCAAATTCCAGGTTTCGCACCTCTGATATTTTCATGTGCGAATCATTTCCAACATGATTACCACTTGTCTTACGGTGAAGGAAAACATCGTGAGGAAACCTGCAGGTCTGAGAGAACTTAAAAAAAGTCCGCCAACCCGCACTTAGCCAAAGGCCAGCGTGGTGGACTATGGCCTGCGCCCCCTCGTACTGAACGGAGGCCCGTGCCCAAGACTGAATACGTACATATACTCGTAGACAACGCCACCTATCCGTACATTTAATACTACAGTATAGAACTTTACAAAGTATACACGTTTTAGCGTTAGAGTAGAAGTACAAACATATACACATACCCACAAACTTTCGCAATAATAGTAATAGACATATATATGTGTGATAAGAACAGATTATTTCATTTAAATAAATGAATTAGTATATGGATTACAATTGATTTTATCTATACATATAATAAAATTGGAACTAAGCCGAATCTGTACATTAAGTATTTTTTGGAAAATCTTATTGAAATAAACATTGTTATTGATACATAGGCCGAATTTATAGTTTTTAGAATTTTTGTCTGTCTGTTTGTTACCGCATCACACAAAAACCACTGAAGGGATTTTGATGAAATTTGGTATGGTGATAGCTGGTTATCCGGGTCAACATATAGGATACTTTTTACCGCGAGAAAATATCTCATTTCTGAGAAAAAATGCAAAAACTGCTATGTAACATATACTAATCTGTAAAACCTAAGAATTTGGTTTTTGATCATCTGGACGCGGGCGGAGCCGCGGGGAATACTAGTAATAATATAATATCATAAATGTAAACACCTTTAATAACCATGAATCGTGTGCAGACGTTCATAGAAGACAAAGCAATTAAATACATCTCTATAATGTATACATATAATTGATACATCAGTACATCATAATTGATAGGGGATGGAAGTTTGAAACGAGATAGTTCAATGTTCTTGTTTCATTAAATAATATTAAATCAATAGTACTCATATGTTCCTGTTATAAAAGTAATCAATAGGCTGTCGAGAGATTAATTTCCAAACATATTTTCCACTAATTAATGTTCGTTCACTTCCAGTTGAATGGATAAATTTGGATAACAGTTTTTTAATATCAGGATTTCGAGAGTTTGAACATGTTAATATATTTATTATTCGAGTTTTTATCAAAATTATTTTGTTTTATAATCTTTTATAAAAATATACGTAGTATTTGATCATTATTTATTACACCATGCTAATATATAATTATGTGATATGAAGTTTGAAAAGTTAGCTATGAGTGAGTGTGTTTGACACTTCTTTTCGTTGTAACAGTTCAATTGATTTATGTGATATTTGATAGTATAGATAAAGATAATAATTATATCCTGAATTAAAATATTTTTACTGAAAAAAATAATTATGTACAGCTTTGATCCCGTTTTATGTTTGTTTGTATAAATATAATAATAAGAGTTTATATTTAGTACGTGCGACGCATCTTGGTTCTGTCCACGTATAGGTACACTTATAAAGATATCTCTATATAATCTCATATATAAATCTAAGCTATTAATTAGTAAGGATACACATATTGTATTTCCGTTGATAGTACTATTTTATAAACCTTTGCGTGTGCATACAATAGCTTCCAAATACATTGCAATCGCATGAATGGCATGTGAACGCAAACGTTACTAACAGACAAAACGATTTACATTCATATATTTATATATGAATTGATGTTCGTTAAAATGCAGTATAGAGACATTGAAAACTATTGATGGCTTTTATTTTCGTATGCGACAATTTTTTTGTATTACTATATACTTTTACAAATGAAAAATATTAATCTGATATGCTGTCATTTTGATCCACACAGACAGGTAGATGTAGTAAGTTCTTACTAGTATAGTAATAGTGTTGCTTAGTAACTTGTCTTTTTAAATAATAGCATACTAAATTAAAATTATTATCCCTAATTAATTTTAACTTTTTAAATTATACATAGAACAATTATATGGCTTAAATAATTAATACTATATTTTATACTTTTCTTTATGGTTATATATATAATAATGGCAACACTAAATATAGATTACTAATTAATACTTTTAAAATTGTAATAATTATAAGAATAACAGCAAAAATTAAATAAATAATATTCCATATTCAATTATAAAACTAATTAAAATTATAAAAATGTTTTAAGTTAAAAAATATTGTAAGGTAATTGGTACAATTTTCATTTTGTTAATTGTGGGTAGGCTGTCTGTAACAACTATACCTTCGAGACATGTAACACCTCAGTCTCTCCCGTGACCATGAATGTTGTAAAGCATTCGAAACGTCGGGAACCAAAAATCCAAATAAATCCGCGAAAAACTGTTTAACAAAAAAATAAAAACCGACTACAAACAAAAGCACTAAAAAGTAAAAAATAACTGATTGGTCGTTTTCATTTACTATACATACCTAATCAAATATTTTCGAAGTCGTTGTGCTTTGCTTTGTATGGGCTGGCACCGATTTCGAAAATATTTGATTAGGTATGTATTTAATAGGTAGGTTTTAATTAATTAGCCAAAGCCTTTTCTGAAATAGGTAAAATATGTAGAATTAAGTGCTGTTTATTTATATTTTTTCTCTTTGTCTGTTGGCTTACGAATACAACGTACTGTAAAGATTAAGGGATGGTACGAGTACATTGTTTTTATTATAAGATTTATGTTTTTAGTCGAATGCATACGTCTGGCGCAACACACCGAGTAATCTCTAAAATTTCGAATAAAAACACGATTTTGGAGTGGGTAATTTACAAGTATGCTAGGTGTATCAGACAGGCTTGAAAACGTTGCCATGGCTTTCCCGATTAATTGGAGCTTACCGTATTGATTTTGTATTATCGTAAGCCGAGAACTTACCAATATTAGACAGTGGCAGTCGTAGATGCTATTTATTTATTCAAATTGCCTTGTACACGCGTCGGCTTACCAGTTCTCTATGCATAGTTGATGCGCTCGTTAAATTTCGCTCAACGATAATCCATTTTTCCATTATACATACGGTTTTCGCTGCCAAAATATTTTTCCGAATCCAGCTTTATTACTATTTACTATTCAATATTTACCTTATGTTCACATAGACGATACGCGAGCCGAAATGTAAATAATAACCCAGTTACCCGGTAAGTCAAAAGAGTAGATTTGTTATTTGATTGGAGCGTGAGGTTTGTACGATTTTAAAAAAATATTTTTACTTCTTTGACTTTGAAGCGTATTGAGCTCGTACTGTATCAATATGAAATTTATTTTTATTTAAGATTTTTTTGAAACGATATTTTGTTGTTAGTAGTCAGTTACTGAGTTTTAAAAACAGGGTGGTAATTTTGTAGATAATATTTATGTTATTACAATTTTTATGCAAATAACATGACATGTATACTTTTCAACGTCTACATAATATATATATATATATATATATATATATATATATATATATACAATTTTTATATATGTCACATGTATAATATGATTTAATTTCGTTGATTCATTTTTTCTTTTATTACAAGGTATTTTCATTTCAAGAACAACTACTACTAACAACAATTACAAATGAAGACTGAAATAACTAAAATCACCAAGTGTCAGAGCTTAAAAGATTATTTATTAAATATGATGATAAAAATTGTATGTTTTAAATAGATTGAGACAAGTATCTACACATCCACACACTAATATAACACCAAACGGGAATGATTTTTCGTCTATTTTTTCAACAGCCTGTGCCAATCAGACAATCCACATTTACGTTTCATAACCGTTAAACTACCCCAAAAATAAAAAGCATAACTTGATGAATACATTTAGTACATTTCGCTTATTGCCGTTCGTTATGAACGCACGCTGTTTGTCTATCGCTCTGACTTTCACGGCCAATATTTTCATTTTATACACAGCTACGAATGAATATAAATAATATTGTGCGCACTCTCCGTATACTGTGTATGAATTAATTGATCTTCCTCTACTATAACGCACAAATTTAAGTTTAAAAAAAATATAATATACACATAATAGATACCCTTAAAATGAGTCATTTACGTTTTCTGTCTATATATTGTTATATTGTATGTATGTATGTATTCAGCCCTTTTTTTAACGTCCCACTGCTGGGCACGGGCTTCCCTTCAATAAGAAGGGGATCCGACCATAGTCCACCACGCTAGCCAAGTGCGGGTTGGCGGAATTCACATGTCTTTCGAAAACTTGCTAGATTCTCTCAGACATGCAGGTTTCCTCACGATGTTTCCCTTCGCCGCAAGGCAAGTGGTAATCATGTTAGAAAAGATTCGCGCATGAAAATATCAGAGGTGCGAGACCCGGGATTTGAACCCGCTTCACTCGGTTTCCCAAGTGAGCGCGTTACCACTGAACTACCACTGCCTTCTATATTACATAGGTTTAATTTTACTTTTATTAGTAGATACTATTGCTAATACCGGCTGATAAAGTATTGCGAATATTATTTGTTAACTTATTTTAAATACATTACAAGAAATATAAAATAATTTCAAAGAGTTTAATTTTATTAGTTTGGAGGAAATATTGAGTATATAATTTATCTTGACAAAGTAAAACTTCCTGTGACGTAGGTAATGAAAATTTATTCATAAAATCAACGTTTATATTTAGAAAAAAAATATATATTAACGAAAAAAAAGAAATTATAAAATCTTTTCAAGTCAAGTAAATTGTTATGAATAAATCGCTATTTTTAGTAGAGTTTAATATGAAAGCAGAATTCGTAATTTTTTTATAAGAAGATTATATTTATTTTCATATAATATAGGTAATAATGTTACGTTCCGATCGGAAATTAAATTACTTCTTTTGCACAATGGATGTTTTATTGCTTTTGGTTCAGTAGAGTCACTTATGGCGGTTCACAAACAGACGCAGGTATATGCACAGTTTTGGCTTGATTCAGACTCTATGAACTATTTTCTACCACTAGTTACGCTTGCACTTTACTCAATTTTTTTTCACTTTTTCGTATTCCTTCTGAATCTTCTTTTAGCTTTGAAATTTAACTGAACTGATTTTTCTTTGGCGTAACAGAACAAAAATAGGTAAAGATTTCATCCTGTATGTCACAACTCTCTGTTTGTAAAAGGAATAAAGCTAACTTCATCATGTCGCTTTCAGCTAACTTCATCGTGTCACTTATTAGCTGTGCGCGCGCATCGTAAAAATTTTACTTTCATAATTTTCTCGAAACGTGCCAAAAGAAGTACCTATAAATTCAAAAACTTAATAACATTATATACACAAAGTACACCGCTTACCATATCATATAATTACTTCTATGCCCTAAGGTTGCCTGGAAGAGATCGCTTATAGCCTATATAAAGCTGCCTCCTGTGCATCATCTATTGTTGATTACCTTTTTTGTATATTTTTTGTGGTGTACAATAAAGTATTATCTATCTATATAGACTTTATATTAAATACGAGTTGATCAACTCGAATCTATAAATCGCTGTGTACATACACAGTTGTGTGTAATTCAGTTAATGACTCGTTACGCGGTGAACAAAGCGCCGCCCAACCGTTTGGTAATGGCCCAATTATACAAAATTAATTTCATTGCTGTCTTCGCCAAAAAAGTGTAACGAGATTTCAAAGCGACACGCCTGTTCTAAAACGCTTTATGGCGGCACCGCTTGGACGCGGGTAATGGTCTAAATTTATTGGGTTAAATGGTCCATACGAACCGAATTCCATGTAAATTGTTCGTGTGTCTAATTTTTGAATTTTAATCTTTTTAGGACCCTTTTGAAGAGATGACGTATTTATAACTGAGTAGATAGTATCTAAGCAGATAAATTACCTCGCTTGTACTGAAGAGTACAGGATCAGATATGACTGGGGTCTTGGGGTTGATTCCTGTTTGGGGTACAAGGTTTATTAGGATTTCGTATCTAAAACAATCTCAGGTCTGGTCGGGAAATTTAGTATAGTTACAACCCACATAGAGCACATAAAGATATTGGTCCTGCGTATTGATTTATTTCTGATTATGTTGGCTTCAACCCTTTGGACCTACAACATTATAGTGAAATGAGTAAGAGTGGACCTGTGCTCGCTCACATATTTGTGCAGTAAGATGTGGCCAACCACTGCAACCAAAAATCTGTCCATTTGACATTATCATTGTATGCAGTCGTGTAAGACTATTTTATACTTTTATACTTATAAATTTTCAAATTCAAATTCTAAATATTTTATTAAGCATTAAATTATTACAATTTTTTACCGAACGTCATGAGTCTACTACCAGTTCGGAAAGAAGAAGCCTCAGACCTGAGAAGAAATGGCAAAAGAAACTCAGCGGGACAAATATTAAACTCGTTATCTTTTTTTTTATTAGTAGGTAGTAGTATTAGTGTATTTAGTTTGCAGTTTGCATTGACTTTATCTCGTTATAAAAAATGGTAACACTTTATTTAACAAACATAAACAAGAAAGGCATATAAATTATCTTATAAAATGTATGAGTATATTATCGCGGTATACGAAACTGTACAAAAAACATAAGTTCTGTACAATACAGCTGCTCTTGAAAAGTAAATACAACTTAGACCAAAATAGGATAAGTAGTTGATATTATTCATACAATTTGCTTCTCTTGCGTACTGTGTATTGTACTTGAGTTGCATTTGCTACGTCTTCTATAATACTATTATCGTTATGTTCCATACAAGGACCTTAAATGTATTTATCTTTTAACAGAAAACATAAGAGTTATAAGATTTTACATATCAGTTCTGCTATAGTTCTAAACGAGGGAAAAATATACTAATGACCAACTCACTAGTCAGAATAAACCAAATGAGTCTATCTGGTCTTCCTAGCCTATCTCCTGGCCCCACCATCAGATTAGTTGGATTTTATTATATTATTGTATTGTCAGATTATTATATGTACGAAATTTGAATTGATAGCACAAAAATAAAAACCGACTTCAAACAAAAGCACTAAAAAGTAAAAAATAACTGATTGGTAGTTTTCATTTACTATACATACCTAATCAAATATTTTCGAAGTCAGTGTGCTTTGCTTTGTATGGGCTGGCACCGATTTCGAAAATATTTGATTAGGTATGTATTTAATAGGTAGGCTTTAATTACTTAGCCAAAGCACACCGACTTCGAAAATATTTGATTAGGTGTGTATAGTAAATGAAAACTACCAATCAGTTATTTTTTACTTTTTAGTGCTTTTGTTTGAAGTCGGTTTTTATTTTTTTGTTAAAAAGTTTTTATTTTTCCCTTTTTAGTGTAGACAGTAGTAGCAAAGTAAGAATTCTAACGTGTTAGGCTTGTCAAATCAAACAAAATAAGCCCAAACTCAAAGTATCTTCTATTAACCGTTGAAGAGTTCCACCTATCCACCTTCTGGCCTTACCATCAGATCAGGTCAACAATACCGAACCACTGTACTATCAACGGAAATAGAAACACTTGCAAAGTTTCAAGTCAATATGACAATTAGAAGTAGGTTAAATTCATCATTAGCAATTTTTCCACCCTTGGGGGTGGTATTTTATTTTGAAATTTAAATGGGACCAATCTGGAAGTATACACTTTCAAACAACACAAAAATTGTCCAAATCGGTCAATAAATGACGAAGTTCTGAGGTAACAAACATAAAAAAAAATACAGTTGAATTGAGAACCTCCTCCTTTTTGAAGTCGGTTGATTAGAATTAGATTATCTTCTTTCATTTAATTACATGCTTAATTACAACCAAAGCTAAAATGCAAGCGTTAAAATGAGTCATTTACTATATTTGCAACTCATAACTCATCAACTTCGCCCTTAGTGAAAAAAAACATCTATCCCACGGGAACCGTACATTTCTACGGGATAAAGAGCAACCTAAGTGTAATAAAGCTATCTCTGTGCCAAATTTCATCCAGATACGTTCACCAGTTCTGGCGTGGTTGAGTAACAAACATCCATCCAAACTTTCACATTTATAATATTAATAATGGGAAGTGAATGATGAGTCGTATACTAGTTAATTTAATTTATTTTTGATCAACTAAGATGTAAAGCCATTACACACCTACGTTGATTCAATCGCGGAAAATTTATCTCTAACATAATAACAGAATAATATTATAGTAATAACTGTCATGTAAACATTATATGATTTATACTTTATGTTGTGTTAGGATAATTTGTTCGTAGTATTATTCAAAATATATTTTGGAATCTAGGAATCTAAATTTATACATACATATATACATATGTAAAATTTATATATAAATATAATTTACTCCAATAAGTAAAATGAAATGTTTGATTAAATGATGTTTTTGAATTTTTTGATAAACGGCAGACTTATGCCCGATTTCACCAACGTCACCTAAGTTTAAGGGAACCCTTAAGCATGGTTAGGAGGCTGTTAGGGGACAGTTTCTGTTTCACCGACAGTTAGGGGTCACCTAAAAGTTAAAATGCCACCTAAATATAGGTACTAGAAATACGGGCTCTGACGATGGTAAAGCGAAATTTAATTTAGAGGCTAGTTTAGGGCAACTTTTAAGCTAGGGATCCCATACGTAGGTGGTAGCTTAAGTGATGTTGGTGAAATCGGGCATGAGTCAGCGACTGGTCAGTCTGTCCGTGACCACGGCTGGTACAACTTTGTCGAAACGTCGGGAATAAGGTGTATTGCCACTAACAAATTCACGCGTTTAACTCTCGTAGTGCAACTATCATATAATTATGGAACTAGAAAAATTAAAAAGTTATAAATGATTTTAATTTCTTTATGCTTCAAATTTTTCATCCTTACATTAAACTGGCGATATAGTTATACATTATAATAATAAGAATGGTTACAGGTGTATTAACTTTCTGATTATTCGACTGATAATATCACTTTAAAAAAGTACTTAGAGGTGATTCTTTACCTTATTTTTAAGGCAACATCTTGTACGCAATCTGTTCATTGAAAAAAGAATGGAAATCGGTCAAAATACGTTTAAATAATACTTTCTTAGATTTACGCGAATATTTGACATTTTAAATAAAACTATCTTTTCGGATTTTGTTGCGGATTTATTTGCATTTTTGTTTCCCGACGTTTCGAATGCTTTACAGCATCCATGGTCACGGGAGAGACTGAGGTGTTACATGTCTTGGAGGTATAGTTGTTACAGACAGCCTACCCACAATTAACAAAATGAAAATTGCACCAATTACATTGCAATATTTTTTTAACTTTAAACATTTTTATAATTTTAATTATAATTGAATATGGAAAATTATTTATTTAATTTTTTGCTATTATTTTTATAATTATTACAATTTTAAAATATTAATTAGTAATCTATATTTAGTGTTGCCATTATTATATTTATAACCATAAAGAAAAATATAAAATATAGTATTAATTATTTAAGCCATATAATTGTTCTATGTGTAATTTAAAAAGTTAAAATTAATTAAGGATAATAATTTTAATTTAGTTTGCTATTATTTAAAAACAACTTACTAAGCAACACTATTAATATATACTTTTACAAATGAAAAAATGAAAAATATTAATCTGATAAGCTGTCATTTTGATCTACACAGTATGAACTTACTACATCTGCCTGTCTGTTATGTTTATATTTATTATTTGATTTTATTATATTAATAATAGGATCCCATGACGATGGTAGTACCCAGCCATCTTCCCTATTGAAATTAGGATGTTTTTTAATTTCTATGGCTTCTCGAATCATTCTAGGGCGATATCGGTTGTCTTTCGCCAGGATTTGAGGTCTATCGAAGCGAATATAATGGCTTGGGCGGTCCTGACTATGTTTGCAGACAGCAGATGTTGTATTGCGACGGTGCTTCACATCAGCTATGTGTTCTTTGACCCGGGTTCTAATGGATCTCTTTGATTGTCCGATGTAAGAGAGCCCACAATCACAATCAAGCTTGTAAACTCCTGCATCTTGTAGAGGGATGTGGCACTTGACAGGTGGTAGAAACTGACTAATTTTCTTTGGCGGCTTGAAGTAAGTTTTCAAGCCGCCAAAATCCGCGACAAAATCCGAAAAGATAGTTTTATTTAAAATACGTTTAAATGTTGTATTTTTTTTATGTTTTTATACTTTTATACTCTCTTTGCATTTTCTCTTTCTATCCTGCTGTTTAACACTATTTCTCACATGGGTTGACTGGAAGAGATCTCTGTCCACCTTTGTCCACGTCACTTTCTGTACATTATTTTTTTATTAATTGTTTGTGCTATAAAGAATATATAATAATAATAATAGGTGAAGATAGCTTATACTTTTATTATAAAATATGGCCGAATATAGCATATCCACTATTTTTGTTATATATTTCTTAAAGTTCATTCTGTCTATCTTGTATTGAGTTAAACTTACAATACTACATACATATATAATTGATCTCTTAAGTAATTTTTTATAGTAATACCAACAAGTAAATAGATACAACATAATATATTTAGGTAACAGCACGTGCTCTATTTGTTTTGCCGTGGATTCTGATGTTAATAGACTGTTTTTGTTCTGACGACGACAATAGCTTGGAACTCGCCCAAATCGATAACTTGTCGTTACGAACAAATTTTTTTATATCTTAGCTAACATACTATGGCTTTCTTAGGTAGGCAATATGTAGGTTTTATAATTGCTTCTTATGAAAAATAATGAAATATTTCTTCAAGATATCTTTATAATATAGTATAGGTTACCCAATTTTATAAATGGTGGGTTACATAAGCCGTATTTGGCATGTAGGTACATGTTTTATAATAGCTGCGTGTGTGAACGTCTCCGACTGCATAATACTATGTTTCTTCGTCAACTTGCTTTCATCTTTTTAGTTCGCTTTTTATGCAATCAGGTTTTTTATTCTGGTAATTAACTTTTTTATTTGTAGGATTTTAGCATTCTCATTAAAAATAACATTTTAAAAATATAAGATGTATATATTTTTGTAAGTCATTTATTAAACTCTTTATTTAAATACCAAACTCGATAGGTTTAGAGGAAAAAAAATTGAAGACAATATGGCGCCGAAAATAGTTTATTTTAATTTTTATAACTTTGATATAGCCAGCGTCACTCTCTAATTAAGACGAATCTAACGACATATCTCAAGCTAATATCCATCAAGCCGTTTAGGATAGTGTGCCAAAGAAACATACATACATACACTCGACAAACATAACCCTCCTTTTAGCGCAATCGGGTAAAAACGAACATTTTCTAATTAATTATGCTTCAACTCTTTTTGTATGAAAGTTGCCGATACTTATACCGATGTAGAATTTTGCTGATTCTAGGACATAACTTGTTTTCAAATCAAGTCCTTTATTGTAAAAGTTAATTATGTAAATGTATTAATTTATTTGAAGTAATTATTTTGATAGCTGCCATTGTTATAAGAAAAATGTCTGAAAAACATGTTTGAGCTTTCGTAAATTATAATTACATTGCTTTATTTCATTTAATGTAGGCGTTTAATTCGTTAGTCCGCAGAACGTAGGAGTTCAATAATATTGGCTTGGTGCTTTAATAAACATCTGGATTTGGGCTAATGAATATTTTCCACGTTGAAGAAAATAAAAAGTTTTGTGACGGTCATACTGTGACCGTCGTGCTAATCATTTTCAGTTTTGGTTGCCTATATCAAAATAACATCATATGATATAATAAGAACTTAATCATCATTTCTTGGAATTTAACAAACAAACTTTAACAGTAACGCATCTTAGGAGTTATTTCAGGAGAAAGTTGTGTTAAGTGTTTAAGAGTTGTGGACCAACTCCGTAAGTGCACACTACAAATTTTCTCTTGAGCGTCATTTTTATTGCGTAGGTGGAATGGATGGACTTAAGGCTAATTCTTTGACACAATTTGCCGTAAATCTGATACAACAATTGAATGAAATGGCCCCCTCGACGGCTGCCGTGATAATGCTCGATTTATACCCCACATTGTCTGCCATTAGGTTACTGAAACTTCGGTGGTATACATCGGTTATAATTTTGTTGAGTAGCTTATGGTAAGCTTAATGTTAGCACAAATTGTTTATTGGGAGCTGATAGTTTAAACAGCAGGTAAATGCTGTTTATAAGGTAAAATGTTACATAAATAAATTAAAAGTGACACCTATGTACATATATATAAAAAAGTTTGTGTCGCTTTTCACGCATATTCAATCAGGCTATAGTTTATATGAAAAAGACGAACTTTTTAAATGGTCAATGAAAAAACAGTCCTAAAATCGCTAAATACGAGAATAAATATGGATTTTTAAAATTTAAGAAACAAAGGCATTATTTTGCTATGTCTATATTTTTTATATAATACTAGCAGAGCTCGCGGCTTCGCTCGCGCTAAAATTACAAAAATATATCTAAAAAGGTAGTTACATACAAACTTTCATCCCCTATTTTAACCCCTTATAGAATGAATTTCGAAAAATGTTAAAATATATATTTATTTAATTTTATTGAAGAGCAATAATACCAAGTTTCAAGTAATTCTGATCATAAATATTTTTTTGGATTGTAATATAACGTGTTTTCAAGTACCCGATACGTCATACGAGTATGTATATCTCGCGGCAAGGATGAAACGTGTCATGTCTCCGACTACATAATACTATATTCGTTCGTGTACAGTGTACTTTTTAATTAGCTTATTTGCAGTCGGTTTTTTTTATTTTTATAATATATTTATTTATTTTGAATAATTTATTCAATTAAATGAGTTTTTAATGTCGTATAAAATTCATTTTGTTAAAGGTAATTATAGTATTTGAAATATTGACTTATAAACAAATAGTTTAATTAGTGTCTATCGCATACCTCTCATGTCATATCTCAATATAAAAAATAAGGTTTTACGTAAGCGATTTTGGTATATAATATAGAATTAGGTTATTTATAATTAAATGGAAGTGCTTTATATGAACGTGATCATTAAAAGTTTGACTTATCCCAATCGTGTAAAACGTAGAACATACATCACTGGAAAGTTTTCCCATTTATAACAGGTATAAGTGAGATTTAAAATGCCGTATTACACATTGAAACGAATTTAAAGCATTTTATTCGGGGTTTTTCATGCAGTTTCATCCCACTCTCTCCCAGATGTAAGTAAATCCGATTACGGTCGTTTATATGGTTTTGTTGGTACTACTTGGTAAATTTTGCATTTTACTGTGTGATTTGCTTCACTATCTCTGTTTTAAAACTAGCACACGGCTTTTATTATAATCTATAAAGTGAGCTTTTTTTCATTTATTTCTAACTTTACGTTATTTCCCTTGTGGTTTAGAGTTACTATTGGTTGGCAAATTGGGATTGTCTACATGCAATAAAGCCTTAACGTGACTAAGCCTGTTGTTGGACAAATATTTCGAACGGATAAAACGTCAAAACTATGGGTTTTTGATTAGGGTTCCGTACACAAAAGGATAGGTGAACTTTATTTGGTACTAAATATAACTTTTATGAGCTGTATCTATTGAATTGCATTATGATGCTAAATTGGAATTTATCATAGAATATGTATGTGACATGAACAAAAATATACAGATAAATAAAATTGAAGTGTCTCTTTGTAATGTCAAAATAACAGTTTTTTACTAAATGCATATACGGTACCAACAATTTTGTCTGTCTGTCTGTTCGGCTAATCACTGAAAGGGCTGGACCGATTTTGACTGACTTTCACTAGTAAATAGCTGACTTTATAAGGAGCAACTAAGTCTACTTTTATTTTTTTAAAGAATCAAGGTTCCGCGCAAAAAACCCATGAAATTGTGGATAAAATCCGCATACCTAGGGGCGACCCGAGCGAAGCGAGGGTAACTCGCTAGTAGTAAATAAGCTTGATGTCAGGGTTTTAAAAATATTAATTATAAGTAAGTTGGCAAAACACTGCATGTAATTATAATATTATGTTAGAAACACCCGTTATATTATAAAGTAAAGAATTCTTAGGAGGAGGTTCTATTTAAAATAATAATATTACCAGGATAACTGGTAATACAATTACCAGTTATCTACATAGTGTCTGAAACCCAAATGCTCAGGAAACCGTAAGTTAGTATGGCAAAGTTAGTATAGCATGAAATTGCTTACATTTTTATACCTATACAGAGCAGAATACCACAACAGCGAGTGTCGCACGTATCAGTAAATCTAATACGCCGCACACGTGAGGAATACTTGTTCATAATTAAGGAAGCGAAAAACTTTCTAACTAATTCGCCTCGCGTGCTGCGATAATTCCTGGCTTCCTCGCACGTTGGGAACAGTTTTGTTACAAACAAATTATATTATTTGATTTATTTATTTAATTATATATATATATATATATATATATATATATATATATATATATATATATATATATATATAGATATAAATGCTACTAATCCCGAAAAAATAATATAAAACTCCGCATACTATACTTTTTTTAATGTGCAGTATTACTTATCTTTGTTCCCCTCGAGAGGATCATTAACATAATTTTAGTTTGTTTTTTTCTTCTTTATATGGATAAAAAATATCTTCAATTTGCATAAATATTATAAATGAGAAAGTTTGTGAGTATGGATGTTTGTTACTCTTTCACGCCAGACCGGCTGAACAGATCTGAATGAAATTTGGCACAGAGATAGACTATAGTTTGGAATAACACTTAGGCTACTTTTTATCCTGGAAAAATGTGCGATAGTCACGTGGGATAGGTTTGTTTTTGTTTTCCTAGAGGCGAATCTGAGCGAAGCGAGGGTGAGCTGCTTGTATTTCATATTTATTAAAATTCATTTATGATAAGTGAGGAGTATTGTTAATATTTGTATATTTCTTTAAAATATTATAAGCTGCCACTGTTCAAGTATATACCTAAATATTTGGTTGTATTGCTTTTGACTAAAGTTTATCAAAAAAAAAAGAATACATGAAGAAAGGTGAAAAAAAAGAGAATGAGTTACATATAAAAATAATATATTATTTACACGAAGAGAGATACTCTACAGACTGTTTTTATAGGTATCTGGTATAGTGTACCATAAAAATTACTTAAGAGTAATTAATTTTCAGAAATCCCGATGTTTTCAGATAAAAGGAAAAGAAAACTAATTATAAATTCAAGTGCTGTATACCTATTTAGTAATATAAAAACATTATTAATTTACTTTTACAGTGTAACAATTTTCTTCTCAGCATCAAGAAGAAAAGTCAAGGCGTTGTGTTAATGAAGGACGTTTAATGTATTTCGGGCCCTTTCAAATAGACCCCCGTCTTAATTAGGCCCCGGCAACCGTAAATAAAAATGTCACGGACTTTATTTATAAGCAACTCGATAAATATACTTAGTCTCCTAATTAGCGTGAAATAACTTGTTTTACAGTTGTTTCTGTCATAGGTACTAAGAGTCTCTAATTATAATTGGAGTAGCAGTAACTGTTTTGTTGAAAAATTTGCTCAACTCTATTATGAATTTCTATGATTTATTTATAGGCATGTTATTCAGAAATCTGTCTGATTCAGAGTAAATAACGTAAAATTCTGGAAGGATTTTTTTATTTATTTCACTTAATTATGTTCTTTTTACTTACTATATTCTGATTATAATTTATATCAGTAGAAATAAATATAAAGAAATAAAATTCACATATTTTTTTAAGATTACAATTCAAATGGAACTAACTGTATATATAACCTTTCTGATACTATTATTACGAAAGTTGTTTGAAATGCTAACGCGTATAATTTTTTAATAGAATAGGTACAATAGAGACGATAGAGTAAGACAGACTACTTTTAATTCAAGCGTATCACGTTATTTCTGTGGGATATTGCTCCGTTGTCAAAAATGACTTAAAAAGGGCCCGATCGAAGCAAGGGATGCTCAATAGTTTTTTTATTTTCAGTTCATATTATTAAAAGGCAGTAAAATAATAATAATTGTACTGTAATTTTGAGCGTTTAGCTATTTATTTGAAATATCTCGTGAACAGCCTTGAGTGTAAAATGGACATGAGGCTTTACTAGGACTTGTAATGTCTTTAGCATTTTAATTATTTATGTATGTATTTCTTTATAAATATTATAGTTCAATTTTTTTTATAGCTGTGCCAATTAAATACAATTTAATTCAACAATTGAAAATAACGAAAAAGTTTTTACAGGTTTTTTATAGTTTTCTTTTAGATAATTCGAATGTTATGTCCTATTGTAAGATTTCATGAGTCAAAACACAAGCTGTGTTGCCAATACTGTGCGTTGTAACTGTGTCACTCTGAAATAAAACATAAAATGACTGAGCAGCTGTCAATATTGCTTCTAAAACTGCAGTTTGAATGTGCGAACAGTGCCCCTCGATTTGCAGATGTTTGAACTCTAGATTTATTTTTGTACCTAGTCTTTATAAGATAAGTAATCAGACTTATTAAGTAATTTCATCCAAATGTGCCTTCTTGCGTACCTACTTTAAGAATTAATTGCTACTTGAAAAATCTCCATTATACTCGTAGATCTCATAATGATTAAATATTTTCTAAATTAAATTTGTAAAAATCAAAGCTAAGATAAGTAAATGGCTGTTTATTTTAAAGTTAAAAAATACATCTAATAACCAATGACTTTATCTTTAAAAACATTAAATTGTACTATAACGTATAAAATTTGGCAATAGGATCTAAGTTTATCGAACCTAGAGAGAATATGTAGATCATAGCAAATTGAGCTAGTTTAGCCAGCGTGTAAACCTACTCTACTAAGAGCACATATAAAATATGAAATTTTGCAGCGTGAGGAAGTCTTTAATGCATGCATGCAGTTTTCTTTTTTACGGAAAATTGCAGAGTAATTTTCTTTTCCGTTCGACGCGTGTTTTTTATCCTCATTAGAATGCATGAGCTTGATTGATTTAGCTGGCGGCAGCGCTAATATTATTTTATAGGGAAACCGTTTTTGTACGCATATCAATTTTTATACATTTTTCTTTTATAACAATTACCAAGAACCTTTGAGAATGAGTTAGTTAGTGAAGTATAAAAATATTTAATAAAATCATTTTTCTTTACATTTTGATTTTGTTTTGTTTATTTTTCCATTTGATATTGTTTGCTGAACAGACTACTACGACCAACGATAGAAAACAATTCCATAAATCAAAATATCTTCTCAACAATACTATATTTAAGTCAGAAGTGAAATAAATGTGGCTATCAGTGTCGACAGAATAAATTTTGGAAATCCTATAGGGAAAAGAATAGTACGCAAAATTTACGAGTCTGGGGAGGGCAGTAAAGCCTCGTTATGGTGAGCTATGACCCGATCGAGGGGATATTACTACAAAATACTATTTCGGCCTCTATTTGTGTTAAAAATATGTAGTTAACATTATCAATAGACAATCTTAAAGCTTCTGTCGTAACTCATATAGAATAGTGGATTTAATTAATTGAAAGCTTTGAATCTGTTCTGACACGTTGAAACTTAAACATGCTTTTCCTTAAATATCTATATACTGATACTGCGAATGCCGAAGTTTGCTGTGAACCCTCTAACGTTCAAAATATAATTATAGGGAAAATCATCGTAGTTCCCATAGTAGGTTAAAAAATTGGTCTATATTATACCACAAGGTTATATTTCTGTAATAGTGACCCACTTTACCTTCGCTCGGGCCTAATAAATTTCTACGTCTTTAGAAGACCTGGTTGCATCGTGATTTTTCTTCAACCATGACCTCAAATAAATACTGCTCATTAGTTTACTTATCATAACGAAATGTATACGTATTTAAAGATGGATGAATAACGTATTACCATGAATAAAAAATCTAGCTTTTTGTGTAGTATTTGAGTTATACGCCTAAGGGACATTGTGATCTAAAAGTTTTTATAATTCTTACATTCAATTAAATATTACCTATAAATTATTATTTTTGGTTTATTATTTATTTTTATAATTGATAGCGCCATTATTTCTTTTGACCCACTTTTATTTGAGATTGGGCACCATTTATCACACAGCAGTTGCAGCATTCATCACGCTAAGTGTAGGATAGAATTAAAACGATATACAAGTAGACATAATTAAGTGCTCGCTTTTGTAAGGATAAGAAAAAGCGCTTTTTTCATTATCTTAAGATGTCTTGAGACTGGTTAACAACTAAATAGTATTTTACAGAAAGTATAAGACAAAAAGTAGAAAGTCCAATATGTCATATAGATATGAGGATGGCTAATATAAGAATGTTTATATATTTATATATATATATATATATATATATATATATATATATATATATATATATATATATATATATATATATATATATATATATATATATATATTATATTTTACATGGTAAAATATTATTTAATGAGAACATTTTAAATTGATATTAGGCACTTTGTTCTCTGCCTACCCAGCGATGGATAAAGCGTAAAGCTATGTATAACGATTTTGAAAATTAAGTTAAACATTTTTCATTCAGGTCCCTTTAACGCCCTACTGCTAGGCACGGGTGTCCCTGAAATTGGAGAAATTGCGGGGAATAAGCTATAGTCAACGCAGGCCAAATATGGGTTGATAAAGATATATGAATCCTATATGTCATACGTGGTAGTTTTCCTCACGATGCTTTCCTTTACATAATGTAAATGGTAAACAGGTTGAAAATGAATTGCACATAAAAATATTAGAAGTACGAGATCCGGGTTTGAACACGTTAAAGTCAGATAACGCGCTTGGTTTTTCAAACAAGCGCGTTATCTGGTTGCCACTGATCTGTCAATCTGATTACCTGTTCAGATCATTTTATTTTTCAAGGAGTGACTCGGAAAATATCTCACGTACAGCTGTTCATAGAAGTTTATTTGAAAATTACCACTACAAGTAGTCAAGTATATATAAATAAAACAACATAAAATGCGGATATTGACACAAAATATTTCTGTATAAAGTGTAAAACTATAATATAGACCTTATTTAATCTACATAATACATTTTGCAATGTCAAAACAAATTACAGCGGAAATTGACAACTTCATTTTCTCAAAATAATTGGAGTATGAGTAAATTCAATGAAATCATTATTAAAACTGAAATACTATAATAATAACTATGCAAATATATAAAGCTGAGTTTGTTTATTATCCCACTGCGACTAAGCCCACAAGAGGGCCTATATATTTGGTTTCAGCTGGCATTGATCTCGAAAATATCTGATTTTAATATAAAGTATGTGCTACATGAAAACACCTGTTTAGTTATTTTTTACTTTTTAGTATTTTTTTGATTTTCTGTTTTTAATTTTTTTGTATAGAAATAGTAGTAGAAAATTTATAAGAAGAAAGTATTTTAATAAAATATTTGCTTAAGCCATTTAAGTTAGTTTAATGCCAATTTTTATATGAAGACTTACAAACTAAAAACCTGTTTTTATTAGTAAGACTAAAAATCAGGCTCTAAAATTCATGAATTCCAACGTATGAAGCTTGTCAAATCAAACTAATTAAGCCCAAGCTCGATGTTTTTACTAGTCGCCATTGAAGCGTTACACTATCCACCTTCTGGCCTCACTATCAAATCTATATACTAAGATTTGCATAATTTCAAGTTAATATGCCCGTTAGAAGAAGGTAAAAAGACTAAATAGATCTGTTGACATACTTTAAATTCATGGTTGGTCCTGATTTTCTCAAAAACGGTATACTCTATGTCAAAGAAAATTTTATGGGACCATCTCGGGACCTATTTTAATAGAGTATAGTTTAAAGTAAAAACAGTCAAGCCGTCTCCGATAAATCGATGAACATACATCAAAAAATAAAATAAAAATACATACAGACGAAGGTAGAACCTCCTGCTTTTTGAAAGTCGGTTAAAAATCAAACAAAAGTGGACCCAATAATAAAGGTTAATCTTATCCACTTAATATGACCTTTTTTGCTTTATTTAAGACTGACATTAGATGAGATCTAGGTGAGTAACCTTTTGTTACCGAAGAATATCTCATGGGAACGTCATATACCGGGATATAACCGTCATATAACCTACTGACACTTTTCGACCCATAGAGTATTAAATTCATTTTTGCTTTTAAAATACTAGTGAAAGTTCATGACTTTGCCTTTGAAATGTATA
The DNA here is from genome assembly GCA_947093115.1 of Brenthis daphne. NCBI lineage: Eukaryota > Metazoa > Arthropoda > Insecta > Lepidoptera > Nymphalidae > Brenthis > Brenthis daphne. The sequence goes on along the minus strand of OX352477.1, from coordinate 17,249,396 downwards.
CTAGAATAAAAAGTATATTATATTTTAATCCAAGATATTATTTATTTGTACTGAGTTATATTCAAATCTGTTTTACAGTTAACGCGAAAAAAAGTAACAAATATGTCTGATTCGTAAGGATTTTTGTGTACAAAAAATATTTTTTGTTAAAGCAATTTGAAATTATTACATTTTTCCTCATTTTATACAGATTCATTACGTTATTACGCTTGTAGCGTTCCATCATAGTGTCGTAGAACTGATGTATGTCTGAGTAACGTTATGAAATATTCTATTAAGAATACTAAAGTAAAAACTATGTCTTTTTCATATTTATACTGAAAAGTAATAGGATTTTTTTATTTACACTACATCAGTGCATACATTAAAGTTAAATATTTATATGAAAATAATTAGTATACCCACACCAGTTTAAAAGAAGCTTCTATGTCTAGATTCACTTTAATTATAACATTAAATCCAGTAAATATAAAATTTAACACGGAGATTAAAAAATGTAGAGAAATAATGACTTAGGATAATATATATATATATATATATATATATATATATATATTTATAAATATTTTTTTTGAGAGAGCATATTGACTTGAAATTTAAATATTCAAGTTGCCTTTGAATCAAGATGAGTGTGCTTGGTTTGCTCTGAATCACGCGTTCTCTTAATTAAATAATATAAATAATGAATGACCAAAGAAAGCATTCGCTTTGCGAGAATTGAAAACAGTACTAGTCAAAGAAGCTACGACGATCGTAGCGCAAAATGTACACAACGAACATATTTACTTGAATGTACACGTGTACAATGTACAATGTACATATTTCAATAATTTTAATTTCTTATAAGAAGAATTCTTTTTTATAAGAAGATGATTCTTCTCAATAACATTGATTGTCAGAAGTAGTTAGCGCATCTTAAGTCTTGGTAGTTCACGCCAATTTTTTCAGCTAAAATAGTTTAAGTGGAGGCTTAAAGATGGCCGTTCTCTTGCGGGTGACCGCATTTATTATGCTAAATTGCTCCATTAAGCCATAAGCTGCACGTTTTAAGCCGAGATACTAAGATTGGGGTCAGGAAATTAGCGCATAAAAAGAAGATATTATTTTTAATATATCGGTCGTTGCTATACAAGGTCACGACCTCATTTTCACCGTATTCGGAAATTTCGTTCAAGAAACGGTTTTTGAAAATTTATCTCATAGAGGGATGAAAGTGTATGTCATATTTAAAGAAAGAAATATGGAATTTGATGTTTAGGCTTATGTTTATTGCATAAGCTACGTAAAACCCCATTGGGCTCACCACTTGTATTAAATTATGTATTATTTATATTCTTATAAATTTAAAATTTTTAACATTGATTTTAGTGAAAAAATCATATGAAAGTTAATTTTCAATAAGCATTTAGAAGTTATTAATAAAATATGTAACAAAATAATTTAAAATATTTTAAAGAATAATAGATGGCAATCCTACTAGTATTATAATTTAAAATTTTGTGTGTTTGTTGCCTCTTCATGTTGTAACATTTAATCGATTTCAGTGAAGTTCAGAATGGAGATAGCTTAAATTTTGAATTAATGATCTAAAACATTTAAACGAGCGATTCTTGTATTTATTTATTTATATATACGGTAATCTGGGAAACGGCTCTAACAATTTCCCTGAAATTTGGTATGTGGTGGTTTTCGGGGGAGAAAAATGTATCTAAATTAGTCTTATGTCTGAGAAAACGCGTGTTTTCGAGTTTTCATGCGCTTTTTTTGCGCATCATTCCACGCAAAATATGGACGCTAATTTCGCATGCTCGGGCATAAGCATCGTGGTTAAGCGGCCAAGGCGCAAGATTGACCATCACAGGGTTCGAACCCCGGTCGAATACAATGTTTTTACTTTTATCTTGTGTCGAGTTTATTTTGTATTTAAAAAATTTTTTTTGATCAAAAAAATACGATATAACAAAAAAAAACTCCGAACGAAGCTCGATCGTCCAGGTACTAGTTTTAATACAATACTTTTATACAATTGACGTACTGGGCTGAAACTAATATATAATAAAATAAATAATAAGTAAATCTCCACCAGTGTCGTGGAGCAACGCCCTATAAACAATATCACTATTTGATATTGATGCGAACTTTTATTACGTTTTTATTTGGAAAACTTCGTAATTGAAATTACAAGCGTTCGGTACAAAGATAAGTTATTTACATAACATCGAAATATCTCAATATTGAATATTTATTTTAATAGTACAACATCAATATTACTTATATGATCGACAACAGGAAAAATGTCAATAACAGGCTTCTGTAAGCAAGTATTATATTATATTATTATACTGTTACGAGTTCCCTCGTTCGTTGTTTACTCTTAGCAACCGTGCAATAAAAGAAAAAGTCGACTTTGTTGAAAATGTTTCATTATGTTTTTATAAAACATTCACTGAACAAAAATCTTTCTAATTTTTACTTTCTATTGTGAAGTAATTTTATAACATGTTTATGTTTAATATGCTTGCAAAAATAAAGTATTAAATCGAGTTAAGTTCTTTTAGTCTTAAAGTAAAGAAGATTGGTAAAAAATCAATACAGCATGGAAAAATTTGATGGAAGATTTTTCCGTAGACTTGATTTAAGGGTCTTATAATAAAAAGTAGTCCAATGTATATTTTTTTCATGTTACGCATAAAAATGAGTGTCTATTTAATTCAGCTCTATGTTTATTGTCGATTCTCACTGATTTTTAAATGATTTTGAAGTCAGTGTACTTTTTTCAGGGAAAAATAATGATATCAAAATATTTAAGTTATAAAAATGTCAATTTATAAATATTGGTATCGTTTGCTTGAATTGGTAATCAAATAGCTTACATCTTTTAATTGATCTAATCAGTTAAATAGGTAAATAATTTGTAAATATTACTCTTATTTCGCAATTACTGGCAACATCCAGATATGAGAAACATGAATGTTGCCGAAACCTTATATTTCTTTGTGCTCATCTGTTCTCGTATCTTTCAAATGATATATTTTATTTCGTTCCTTTTATAATAAATACCAATAATAGATAAAAACGAACGGCTGGGAATACAAAAAGAAGTGATCTTATAAAGGCTATCCAGACCTCACATTAAGTGGACGGAATCCAAAAAATTTGGGTCAATTATTATAACTAGCGACTCACCCTCGCTTCGTTCGCGTTTGTCCCTAGTTTGCTTCCCGATACAAACCATTTCATCCCCATTTTAACCGCCTTTAGGGATGATTTCCGGGATAAAAAGTACTATGTCCTTCCCAGGGTCTGAAACTATCTTCTTCCATATTTCATCTAAATCGGTTCAGTAGATCCAGGATTTACCCCCTACAACCTCACAAACTCACAAACTTTACCTCTTTATAATATTAGTATAGGTAACAATATCAGCTTTTACGTAACTGGAACTAATTATCACAATATTGTTTTTTATATTTTTTGTGCAAATGGTACCATTTAACTCATATTGGGCTTAGCTAGGTTTGAGTGGTATATCAATACGCTTCTTAACTTTACTCTTTAAATTAAGTTTTATATCTCTTGCTAAATATATATTAACCTACTTGTATATCATTGCGTTCACACATTTAACTATATCGTTTATTTGGCAAATTTTTATCTTTGTTAAAATTGGATTGATTCCAAGAAACTTAGCGTACATAAAACACGGCAGCGCCCACACTGAAATGGTAAGCTGCGGGTTAACAAAGGATCCAAGCTGATACGGCAGTTTTGACATCAAAAACGCTGAAGTTACTCCACGGGGAATGCTTGAAGGTTATACTTGTTTGCATTGTAACGAATGGTCTGTTTACACAAGCCGTCCGAACTCGGTCAAGTATATTGTTCTCTTTGAATGGTTCGTTAAGAGTTGAAAAAGCCGATATCGGAGTTGAAAGGATGTTTTGTAGTCTTTTGTCGTACATCAATCCGATAGAAGGTTAATATTTTATATATGTACATTCCTGTAAAAGTTTTAGACGTTTATTTTCTTTCTATCTTTTTAGTAGTGACCATTCGTTGGTATAGCCAATTACTTAAAATAGGTACTTGTAATTTTACTTTTTACTGCTAAATCTATGACAATGATTCGAGTTATCGAGAGTAATCTCTAGCTTATAAATTATTTCGATTCTGTATTATTAATTCTTTTAGTAAAAGGTATAACTTAGTGATATGTTTTCGTCAGTGCAGAAACCAGCACCACTACTAACAAGTTGGAGGGTTTGAATCTTGCACAAAGATCGCATCTGATTTTTTTCCAATAATCCAAGTACGGTGTTAATATCTCAATATTGAAGAAAAGGAGATGACCTGTTATTATAAGTATATATGTGTATTCTATTTACGCCTTAATGTTGATGTCCCTAAGGGTTAAATCAAAAATTTGTTCGTTCTATACATTATAAAAAAAACATATTATTTTTGTTGTTTTTTATATACTGTTAATGTGATTATATATCTAAAAAAAGGGATTTATATAAGGACGATTTACGACACACGAGTGTGTTATACGGACTCTGTTTGTTAAAGGTAATTACAATGGAACACGAGTGATGTTTTTTTTTTAATTTTAATATCAAAGAAAAATAGCTAAGATAATATTCTTGAAGATATGCCGCGTTTAGAGTGTGAGCTTAACCTACAGTGTTTTAAAAAGAATATAAAGAAAATTATAGTGAAATTATTTTTCAGCCGCCATAAAAGACGGATAATTGTTATGGGAACGGACACTTTCGGGCTCGGGCAAGGCTATATTACAATGTTGGATGCCTCGGGTTATCTGCGAAATTGTTTTTGTTTACCCATGCTCCATTAAATTAGGTTTAAGATCAAAGTTGAATATTTTTAGATGTAATAGCTTCATAGTAAAATATACATTACGCGAAACTATTGTGACATCTATTTAAAAAAAAATATGTAACATTTTTTAAAATAATCATAATACTTTTTTTAGAATATTTTCTTTAAATATATCTTTTCTTTTCTTCTGGAATATTTCTTTTCATATATTAAAAATATTTAATTTTTATATCAAATTATCATACAACCAATTATACTCGTAGTTTATCTATACTATATATGCGAGTAAGTTTAAGTCAATGTAAACAACTTAAAAATCATTTAACGTTATAATTGTTTAAGATAAACTTTAGATATTGTTAAAAACTAATTTATTACCGTATAGGGGATTGATTTCGTACAGAGCGGTAAGGAAATTTCCGGCGGAGATTACTTTGTATAAGCAAAACAGTCTTTATATTATTTTTTGATCAAAAGTAGCTTTTAGTACTCGGTGTATAAGGACCAAAATATTGGATAATTTCTAGTAGTAGAAGATCCATTGCGGATATTAAACGCGTAAGAGGATCGTGTTTAGAACATGTTGTTGACAGGCTAAGAAAGATATCTTATAATCATCTAGTTTATTATAGCTAGTTATCTATATATTTTGCTAGTTTTGTGCGGATTTTATAGAACTTTTATATTTTAGAAAATTTAAAGAATTTAAATTTATTTCTAAAAGTAAGGTTACAAATTATATATTATCATAATGAAACTAAAACGGTTTTTATTCGTTATATTATGCTATTCAATAAAACTAACTCGATTACAGACCTTACGATATGACTAAGTAGTCTATTTTGAATTTCCAACACGAGGCAAAGAATTCTATAACGTTATTATCTCTTTTGTTAGAGTGAACACACACAATACATACAAACAAATAAAGCTTGTCAGAGATACCTGGCCCAATACCGCGATAAGCTCGCCCTCGCAGCGATGTCACACCAAATCCCTTTCCTACAAAGCCTTTTTATTTTTGCGATCTGTTTTTTTATTTACAACAATGTTTTTCTTCTTTAAAAGCTTTCCTTTTTGTTGTGATTTTATTCGAGGACTCACGGTTTTAACCAATTATTTTAGTATTTATGCTTTATAGAGTAAACAAAATGATTTTAATGTAGATTTATCTTTTTATTAAAACATTATGTTATAAAAAGATCTAGAACAGATCGCAAATAAACAAACTGAAAACCTAAGTAGAACAGTATGGTTGAAATAACTTGACACAGAACAAATATTATAGTTGGAGTATTGGCGTGGCCTAATTCAATTCAAATTTCAACTTGTCACTCTCAAACAAGCTTTGTACGCCGACAGCGTATTTATCGTGACGCCCAAAACGAACAGGGATCCATCAATTTCTTGAAAACGTTTAGAAATACAACTTGAGTAAGGTGAGATAAAAGTGGATATTTTTTTATAAAAAAATGCTTCGATCTCGCTTGTAATTTGTCACTCAAGGCCATGACAGGACTCAGCAAAAGTTCTGAGTGGGGGATTACAGGAAAACCTTATGAATAATTAAGTTACGGTAGCATTTTTTATATTCAACACGTTCCTCTCAAATATGACCCATTTTAATCTAAAGTCCAAAGAAAATATGATTATTTACTTAGGATTTACACATATTAATAAAATATTAATTTAATTGAAATGTCTTAAATATAGCATAGGTAACATACATATCTAAGAGATTTAGAGAAATTTAAGACTTTGTTACAAGAAGGCTTAACTGTTTAAAGGTGAAGAATAAGTCCTTATTTAAGCCTTGTTAATTTCACGAACTACTACTTACTATATACTAAGGTGATCTGACAGAAATATTGATAAGAGTTAATACTAAATTCCAGTCCAGGTGTTATCAAGGGATGCGCTTACCAAAGAACAGCATTTCATTTTTATTTACATAGGTACATATTATATAGTGGTAGTCAAAGTTTAAGTGTGGTACATTATACAAAAATATTATAATTTATAGGTTATTTTTATAAATGGCATTTGATTGATAAACAATGTTATCAATATAATAAATCTATCTATCTATATAAATAAAAATAAATGTTGCTAAGCGCAAAAATCGAGAACGGCTCGACCAATTCGGGTAATTTTTTTCAAGTGTATTCAGAAGTGTCTATTTGTAATGTCAAAATAACAGCGTTTTACTAAAGGCATATGAAATTATACACGGTACTTAGAAGAAAAAAAATTTTTTTTAAATTTTGTCTGTCTATCTGTCTGTTTCTTCCGTATAATCTCTGAAACGACTGCACTAATTTTGAAGGGACATTCACTGGAAGATAGCTGATGTTATAGGGAGTAACATAGGCTACTTTTATTTTAGAAAAAGAATTAGGGTTCCGCTCAAAAAATAAAAACGTATCTAGGGACGAACCCGAGCAAAGCAAGGGTGAGTCGCTAGTATAAAATAGAAATTGAAGTTACAAACGATTCAAAAATCTTTTAGCTATATTCTTAAAGGCGTTTTTAGCAAAGTGGCTGTTTATTTAATTCTTTATCCCTCAAATTTGTTTGACTATCGAATTCAATATTCTTTTTGACTCTATGCCTTATGTGTATTAAGGAGGAAAGTAGAAAATAGTATTCATATTTTATTTAATATAATCTATAAAATAGAACTAAAATTTTCCGTAACATCTCAATAAATCTATAAGTGATTATATAAACTGTTTATTTGTTTATTCCGAGTATGCTCTGCTACGAAATATTGGAGAGCTCCCTTTCACCGTTGTGCTATAAAGAAGTGAATGGCACGATTGCTAAACTAAGGGATCACGATTTCCCCCAAAGCACAGAACTAAAAACGAAAATAAACTTAAAAAATATTCTAAATATGTTTTTTTTCTTTAATAAATACTTTAAAGTCAATGTCTCAAGAACAAAATTCTTACGGAGGCATACTTATATTCGACGGGTACTGCCTTCTGCACTATTTCTTGTAGGATCTATTCTGACACCGGAGTGTTTGCTTTTTTACCATTCAGAAGTTGCTCTTACTTATAGCAAATATAATAATATTTGGATTCAGTTAACTAAACGACTTCCAATACGTAGTACTGCGACATGTTAAAGATATAAAAGTTGACGTTTAAGATTAATAGTTACACTCGTAAAACACTCGGAAAAGTGTGTATTTGACATTTTAAATGTCATGGGAGAAAAATAAAATATAAATACTGATAATAACAGGAACAATGTTTAAAATAAATAAAACTGGCTGTACGTCAAAATATTGTGAAAAATTACTAAAAGCTTGAGCTATTTTGAATTTTAATGCTCTCGGAAATTGAATGAATATTTACCATCTATCTTAACTTTGACAGTTCGAGCTATATTAGTTACTAGGTGTTCTTCATGGCCTCGCTGTTTGTCATAATTACATTTTAACTGAGTCGAATCTGTACATTAAAGATTTTTTGGAAAATCTTATTTAAATAGTCATTATTATCGGTACAGAGACTGAATCTATAGTTTTTAGAGTTTTAGTCTGTCTGTCTATCTGACTGGGAATGCATCACGAGAAAACCACTCGACGGATTTTGATGAAATTTGGTATAGTGATAGCTGGTTGCCCGGGTCAAGCTTTAGGATAATTTTTAGTGCGGGAAAATATCTCTGAAAAATCTAGGTATACAAACGTTTAATATAAGGTGTATTATAGTAAAGGGTAATATCTATTGTTGACTATTTCAAAAAGAAGGATATTTTTGTATTTTCTTAAAAAAACGTTTATAAACAAGAAAAAATGTGAGTCTAGTGGCGAAATAATTTACGTTTAAAGTGATTTTTTGTGTCCTTTTATATGTACAATAAAATATTCACAATAATAAACTGCGCTGAGCTAGAGCTATTATACAGAACTGTTCAATGAGTTTTTTTTTATTAAAAATAATACAATTTAATTCAATTCTACATTTAATATTAGAATTAGGCCCGAGAACAAACGTCACAAGTATCAAGTTCGCAATTTCTGTCACTTTCACATGACATTTGCACATCAAAACTCCCTTAAAGTTATTCATAAAACATTAAGATTCATTACGAGATTACAATCGGATTTCAAATAGGTATAAAGTGTAGGGTTCAAATTAATCTTGTTTATGGAGTTCTCTGTTTCTATACGAAATTTATCTCATTTCCGTATTACTTTGCATCTGAAGCATACACCGCAGTCGATTTCCGATCTTCAGAAAGTACGTACAGCATTAAATACCTATACACATGAAAAGCGTTTTACTGACTTTTAAAACAATATAATCTATACAAATAATAAAATTCTGAGTCAATCTGTACATTAAATATTTTTGGAAAATCTTATTGAATTAGACATTATTATCGATACAGAGGCCGAATCTATAGTTTTTAGAATTTTTGTCTGTCTGTCTGAACCACAAAAAACCACTGTACGGTTTTGATGAACTTTGGTATGATGATAGCTGGTTAACCGGGTCAACATATAGGATACTTTTGAACGCGGTAAAATGTTTCATTTCTGAGAAAAAATACAAAACTGCAATGTAAGAGTATACTAATATGTAAAACCTAAGAATTTGGTTTTTGGTCATCTGAACGCGGGCGGAGCCGCGGGCGGTGCTAATATTAACTAAGTTTCGATTTTGCATGATTTATTATTAGTATTTATTTTTAATTATTCTTTTGTTTATTTATTATTTATTTAATAATAGAAAATTTCAAATTTTGCTTATAATATGGCCTTCGAAGCCATATGGTTTGACTGTGTTAATTAAAATGTATTCAATACATTTTCATCATATAATCTACATCATCACCATAATTGATTTACATTTTACATAATAATTTTTGAGCTTTTTTTTAAAAAAAGTTTCATTGGCTTTGCGCCGGATGTCCGCCGACAGATTGTCTAGTGTTCTATCACCAAAGTTAATGACATTAGGCACATTGAATTTAGCCAAGTTGTCATAATGCGAGTGTTACTGTGATTGTTTACTAAATATGTTAGGGCTATGTTCTTGAGGCGATTATTTATAGCTAGTAAAAATTATGTTTTAAGCTATTTACATTACATTTCGCTCTTCTCGTGGCAGGAGTGCCACATACCCCGCGCGTCTCCCACGCTCGGGCCCGTAAAGGGGTTTCCTCACGAATCAAAAAAAAAGTTAGTTAAATTTTACTTAACATAAAAAAAAGTCTGTAGTAGTTTTTGAAACTATATGTATTTTTGATACTATATTTATGTGTTATTTAAATGATTAGTAAAGGTCTCTAATCTTACTAATATCATGGTATCTTAATATCAGTAAGTAGAAAGATTATATTTGTCATTACTTATAATCATATGTCAAGACGTAGTATATATAGGAAAGGAGACAAAAAATAGAAGTTTAAAATTTATGTACAATGTAGATATAATTTTTTTTTTAATAATGCAAATATTTAGAAATTAGTATTTTTTTAATTTATTGAAACACAAACGCAAGTTCATAATTAAAGTGTTAATTATTAATCAGCAACTATGTGGCTTCGGCGGTTTCACATAATTAAAACAGGCTTTATTCGAATTTTGATGAGGTACAAATAATATTTATAATAACTTTATTAAATGTGAGATGGTTCTAAATTATGGTAAAAATTTGTTGTTCGACCTATTTCGTTTATTTATAGCTATAAGTCTTCGTTTGATTAAATTTTAATCTGAAAATAAAATAATATAGTATTACCAAAGATGAATTTAAATATCTACACTTATGAATAAAACTAGCGGTTCATCCTCGCTTCGCTCGGGCTCACGTTTGGAAGAACAAAAACAAAGCTATCCCACGGGAACTGTTATTTTTTCCGGGATAAAAAGTAGTCTGTTATTCTGTTGTATGAGCTATATTATTGTAAAATTTCATTAAAATCCATTCAGTAGTTTTTGCGCGAAAAACTAATAAGCATCCATACATCTTATATCCACATCTAGACATTCAGACATACATCCTCACAAACTTTCGCAATTATAATATTAGTAGGATGAACTGCCTCGGTGGTGTAGTGGCTAGCATGTACGGCTGCACACCCGGAGGTCCTGGGTTCGAGTCCCGGGTCGGGCCAAGCTTAGTTATTGAGTCTTTCCGTATAGTAAGTCTCAGTAACAGCCCGGAGTTGGGAAGTTGGCGGTGTTTCACCCCCGTGCCTCGGAGAGCACGTAAAGCCGTCGGTCCTGCGCCTTAACTCTCACCGGTCGTGTCGAGTAGTCGTCCCACCGGAGTATGAGAGTGATAGGAATAGAGAGTGCACTTGTGTCTACGCGTACACTTGAGCACTATAATATCTCCTGCGCAGTTGGCTATTCTCAATGAGATTGGCCGCCGTGGCCGGAATCGGCCAGGAGAACATCATCATTAGTAGGATAGTAGACTGTAATTCTAAAAGAATTGGATTTTGACAATTTATAACCGAGACGGGTGATACGGGGGCAAACTATTATGTTGGGACATTAACACACATCACCATCTAGTTCCATGGTAAGCTACGAGGCCTGTGTTATGGATACCAGATAGTTGATACACTACACATATATAACTTTAAATATATACATATTATAAATATAAACATCCATGACTGGAGTACAAACTTAATGCTACATAAATGAATGCCCCCAGCGAGACTAGAACCCGCGACCGCTGGTACAGAAAGTATGGTCACTACAAACTGAAGCAAACGTGTCGTCAAAAACTTGAATGGAAAATTATATAGGTCTCTTTAATCCTACTTGAAACGTGCATTAAAACTCTTTGAAAACTTATTTTATATTTTAACTATATTAAACACAACATTAACTTTCGAGAAGTAACAATTTAAGAAAAAAATTCCGCTAATATAGATTATGTTGTATAATTAATTATTATTTTAAGTTTTTACGAGAGATTATATTGGTAATACGTTAGTTTAAATTGATCAAAAAAAATAAAAAATATTTCATATATTATCATCATAACAATTAATTATATTAAGGTTCGATGCAGGCAAAGTTTAGGCGTACTAAGTGGTGCGGTTTGACAAGTAGGAGTTGGAAAGTGGGCCAGTTGGCATTGTAAGCCTTAAATTACTCTACAAACTATTCAGTGCCGACAGTAATTAATATAATTGCAGTAATCATATAGAGTTTGCGTTAGACAGTTGATGAGTGTCATAAGGATCTTATGTTATAGTTGACTGGTCCATATAATATACGCACATATTTAATAATGATATATTTGTTTATTGTTATTGCCTGATTACTCAGACTTATATAGACTTCACTTAGATGCATTCCTAGGCGTCGTTTTAACGAACATTTTATTACCTAATTAAACCGTGTAGGTAGCGAAGGCCGGGAGCTCGACATCGGGCAACGCTGAGATTGTTGCAGTAGAATGCGAAAGCAATCTCGTGGCCTTGTCTTTTGCGAACGGGATCACCGTGGTGGGTTTAGTGCGTGGTCTGTCGCGCTTCTCGCGGCAAGAGGCCCACATACCCCGTGCATCCCCCACGCACGGGCACCCGTAAAAGGGTTTCCCCACGAATCAAAAACAAAAAAAAAGGTAGCGAAGGCCGATAAAGCAACGCACCGCTAGTTCTTTGTCCGACTTCAATTAAAGTTATTATGATTTCTGACCGTAAATACATTTTTATCGGAATTAAAAATTGCCTAGTACTCGTCGGTAATATAGCTTCTTTCCTATAATTTAAAAAAAATCGAACGAGTAATACGATTCTTCCGAAAGAGTAATATGATATATAAGTCATTTTTTTCTTCCAGCAAATTCAGAATAGGTGAAGATGGAAAAACAGGAAGTCAGGAAGACACCCAACTGATATCACAAGGTTTTTTTCATATTTGGATGTAAGGCTAATAAAGCATTTACATAACTATAATTACGGGCTATTTTAAATAGTCTGTTTTAAATAAAGATCTACCAATACAGCTTAAACCTTGTAGCACGTACCTGTCACACTTCCCTTTTGTACCACGGCTGTCGGTTGTAAATAATTGTTATTATTTATTTTATCGGATTGCGTCGCTCTTAATATCCTCTCGCCCTGTGTCGAGTTATTAACACAAAACATGTAAATTCCATTCATATGTGCTTATTATTTGTTGGAAAATGGTATTTATACTCGACTATCGAATGAAACGTAAATTATAGAAAATCCGAACAGTATTGCGTTTAAATTGCTAGTTACTAGCATCAGCTTTACGCGCTTACGTATTTCAAAATTACTTTACATCCATTTATATGAGAAGAACCTGATTTTTAAAGTTTGGATTGGAAAATACCTTAGAAAATATATACAAGAATATACTTTCTTTAATACGTCAAGCGGAAACGGATGACTATTTTAATATAACAGTTCCTATCTCATCTACGAGTATAACACACTCTATACCACGTATGTATTTAAAAAAAACAATTTAAAATTGGACCTCATTACTATCCTCTAATCTATAATAATATATCTATTATATAGCTGAAGAGTTTGTTTATTTCTTTTTGTTTGAACGAGCTAAAGTCCTAAACTACAAGTCGTATTTGAAAAATCTTATTTGTATGGCTCAATTCTTGAGGAAGGTTATTAATATCAACCTTCGACTTTTAGAATCGAAACAGTTATACATAAATATTAAATAGACTACGCGAGCGAACTCGCGCAAATAGCTTACTGTTTTATATTTAACCGACTTCCAAAAAGGAGCAGGAAGGAGCACCTTTGTATTTTTGTAGTGTTCAACTGTCTAAGTCCCTAATTTAGCTATGCCTAGATTTTTATTACTTGTCAATCGGTAAAATTTCTATTTGTTTATGTCGATAAGTTGTTTTGTAAAGAATATTAAAGTAGGACTACAACTGACACACAATAAAATCTTCAAGTTTTAAGCCGCTCTTGTTAAAGAACTTTTTTGTGGGTTCGGTGCTTTTTATATTTTCCTTTACCGTTGAGTGCGTTATAAATTTTTTACGAGTTATTCGAGCTTAAGGAGCTCAGTATTAAGTTTATAATTTGTCAAAAGTTTTTTATTTTTCGAAATTCTTTTAGAATTAGTGCTAATCAAACAATACACAGAGGAAATTAGGAGATGAATGTATTATACTATATTTATCAAAAGGTAAAAGTAAATTTTTACATCATAAATATACTTTTATTTATTATGCCAAAAGAAAAAAGAGACAAAAGGCTTTATAAATAATAAACTTACGCTAACGAGTTTATATTATAAGGAACTTGCTTTTTCAATAAGCTTTCCTCTTAGAGTAATAAGTTATGTATAATGAACGTTTAAGCCAAATTGAATGCATCAGTATATATGTATGTACATTGAACATGCCATTTATGAGGCATTACGCTAGACGCTGAGCCAATTTGCCAAACCCACGCAAAACGGCTGTTCTGAATGAGTAAAGAGTTTCTATCAACTGTATCACCGGAGAAACAAAACTTTTGTATAATTATTCTACATATCTTATGCTAAAGTAACATAATATGTCTATTATGAAATATGTTTACTATGAATATGTTATAGTGATGTAAATGTAAGAAGCGTAATAAGTATTTTATTTAGTAATCGTAGATCGTAGCACTCTGTTGTGTCTGATAATCCCGCTTAGAGTAGGGGTAAATTGTATAAGTATTTCATGTTTGTAACTAGCAGAACACGTGGCTTCGCTCGCGCTAAGACTACAAAACATGTCTATATGCAAATGGGCTTAGTAGTTTCTGAGCTTAAAGCATTTAAACATATTATAAACATCAATTTTACAATTATAATATATGGTAGTCTGTCCGATTTGTTGATATATATGATTACTCACTCCCTTGGATAGTACCATGATGATATACAGTCTATAGCCATCCTCAGTAAACGGGTTTAGGCAAAAATAATATTTTATATCGCATTAGTTGTTCCTGAGATTAACGTGTTCAAACAAACAAACAAATAAATAACCAAACAAACAAACTCTGCCTCTTTATAATATTAGTAGGTATAGATAAGAATTTTTATTTCACGCTTCAGTTAAAAGTGTTAAAGTGTCATTATTATAGGCCAAAATTTCCTCATTTCTTTTTTCTTTATATTAGCATCCCAGTTACTTAATAACTTTGTAACTAAAATGTTTAGTAATATAAAGGCTTCAGGTATTGTCTTTCTCGTTAATTAAATATGAGAAATTATCTATGCAATGCTGCTAGCCATATCAATAAAAATCAATCACAATTCACAAATTGAGCAATCATGTTACGTAACGTAATTTCAACAATATGAGTCACTGATGTAATTTTCGTAGTAGTAAAAATTTTATCTGATATTTAAAATGAAATCGTAAAACGTCAAATATTCGTGAATGATTACACGATAAGTTCACAACTTTTCGTTTTTAAAATTTAATCAAATTATTTAATGAAAAGGATTATGTATGGTCCTTCATAAATAATGAATACAAGAATGTTTTTCCACAAAGGGCAGTAGATTGATGGCCACCGCCTCGGAGTTGAGCGCTCAGTAATTGACATTCAGTAAATATTGACGGATAGAATAAACCGAAAATTGAGTTATCAAAACCAGCTTAAATTAATTTGCAACTTCATAGCAGCGTCGACGTAAAATTTTTATTAAAAGCAAATCCCGAGGCTTTCAGTCTGAAACACTTTCGTTGGATAAACAATATCGCGTTTCGTGTTAGTCGAAATTAGGTAACGGACAATATTATGTCGTAAATCACACGGCACGAGGATGGCTTATAAAATTTTAGAAAATTTGGTATATAGAGATTTTCCTTTATAAGCTTTTAATTAACGTCTTCTCAGTAATTTCACGTAGAACAGTATTCCCTGAGCTTTGAAGCTAGTATAGAAGCAAATTGTACCGAGCAGTGAGACAATAGCAAAACAACTCAGACCAATATTTACGGAGCAGACCATCTGTGTAACAGTGTGTAATGGTATATATAGGTGTATGAAATGTATTTGGCAACACCTTGGCAGAGCAAGCGCACAATAGTACGAGTAGCTATTGTCCACAGTTTCATAACTTAGCAATAATGCTAGCAGCTCCTAGCCTATAATTCACTGCAGTGCAATCAGGGCAGTACCTATTGAGTTCTAAAGTGCACTTTCGATATTATGTGGCTCTTTGTACTGTTTTCTTCTGAGGACGAAAAGCGGAGATTTATATTTTGCGATATTTTAAAGTGGAGGTGTAGTGGTGATTTTTCTTTTCGTGACTACTTGTTAAAAAGTTTTATTTCTTTTACATTTGTCCTTGTTTATTCTTGATTTCAACAATATTTTGCTTGAGTTCGAGATTTTTTTTGTAGGGATTGTTTGTTATTTATTACCTACTTATTAAAATACAATATATATTTAAATAATACCCAGTGTTATTTGCCTGCTAAGTTATAATAACATTTAAATTATAATATACATGAACGATATTGTAAATTTTCTTATAAGATAAGCAACGTATAAAACAATTAAAATAAATGATAATTCACATGTTCTCATTTTGAGCATTTTACCTTTTTTTTAAGTCAGACTCACATTTATTCACCCCTTTTAAGCGAACCATTGTGTGATTCTGGTCTCCCTTTTATGGGAAGGAGATAAAACTATCACAGTCCACTCAGTCCACTATGCTGGCCAAATATGGGTCACCGGAGCTCACAAATCTTTAGAAAACTAGGTAAGTCCTCTCAGGCAAGTCGGTGTTTCTTTGATAATCTATATATTATATACAAATAATAAAACTGTAAAGGTCGAATGTCTGTACTTAGAAAAAGAAGTGCTAAAAATCGAGTCCGGGGGGTGTAAGAAGAGAAAAAGAACAAATTCATTTTTTTTTTCATTTTTTTTGTTTCTCTGTCTGTTTGTACGGGCTAATCTCCGAAACTTTAAAACTGATTTAAATGAAATTTTTCATGGTGGTACCTTATATTCCCGGTCAAACAACAGATTACTTTTGTCCCGGAAAAATGAACGGTTCCCGTGGAATAGATCTATTTGTGCTTTAGTCATGTTATAAATTAAATTCATCTCATCCAGTCTTAGGAAATGGGGAAATACATATGTTTTACTCAGTTTTTAAAGCAAATTTAATATTTTTTCTTTACTTCCCTAACTGTCTTCAAAAGAGATGGCTATATTTAACCAATTTATATTTTGAGTTTTATCCATTAATGAATAAAGAACAGATCTTGATATTAAGACCGGATTCAAAATATATTAGCATAGAAAACGTAAGTATACTATTATGGTTAAGTAGTTATTATACCTAAAAGTTCCCAGAGTTTCCCGTCTGATTGGTATCAATGTGTTCATGAGCGATTATTCAAAAAAGGGAATCTAACAGAGGGAGTTTGGACCACTTCTGCTAGGTTCCCTCCATTAAAAGTTACTTCGATTTATGCGATTAAGCTCACGCTAGGGCTGTAAACGCTTATCATAACGTGTTAGTCTTTTAAATGTATTATAGAATTATTTTGATGAAATTTTCGTCATGTAACAAATGTACGTCTTTTTAGGAAGACACAAAAAATGAAATCTTCAATTGTTTCGACATCAGTTTGAGTACTTAATACCGTTTAGAGACAACATTTATTATCAGTTATAGCTTATATAGAATAAAGTTTTATATAAATTTTAGTATTGAATAAAAAAGTTATAGGTATAATGTTATACTAACTTGTGCTATATAGACTTGGCAACACTGGCAAATTAGAAGAAAGTAAAACTAAAAGTATTACATCATAAAATTGAAAATGATCATTGTAACGTTTAAAGATTTTTGTAAACCGCTAACAGGTTATAAAATATCTATAAAAATCCAAGAAGATTTATGGTACTAGACAGACTGACTCGCATTTGTCTCAATTATTCCGACAGGCCATCTGTCAATCAGCGTCCCACTGGAGTGATTCGTTACCGATTTGTTTGCAAAGAAATTAAGATCTTGTAAGATTGCAAGGAATGTTATGAATTATGTACATTTTTTATAATAATATATAAAAAGTGTTATATTATGTGGATAGTCCATGGAGATACCATATTAATTTATTTTTGCTATATATAGCTATGCCGAATTTAAGTTTGATGTAATGCTAGTAATCATAACAACTGGTATATAAATATCGACAAATTTGTAAATGACAAAGTATGCAAGATACACAAAAAATATATAGAGAATTATTTGAAATGGATTTTTCCACATCTTACTTTCGATTATTATGGGTTATCTTAAATATATATACGTATTTATAAAACCGTCATCAAGATGTATTTACAGCAACAAATATTCACAATTTATGGGGGACTAATAAATAATGTAAGACGGCACGAGGGACCGCAAAAAGCTTTGAACTTCGGTGACCATAACTCAGGAAATTTAATCATTGGACACGGCTTGGCGCAACTTGGCTGACTTGCTCGTAGTTGCCCGCTCTTAAGCTCCTTTTTTGTGCTTTACAATATTTTGAAGTTATGTAAGGCATACAATATTTTAAGTTTATTTAAAATTCCTTCTATTGTTGAAGCTTGAGTTTAGTTTGGAAGTTATGATGTTCTTTATCTTTATGCTGACTTTATATTCTTACTAGCGACTCACCCTCGCTTCGCTCGGGTTCGTCCCTAAGTACGTTTTGACGGTTAGTATGAAATACAAATCTTTGAATTTATCGGCTTTTCTGTACTATAATATGCATGTATTATACATATAAACCTTCCTCTTGAATCACTATATCAATTAAAAAAACCGCATCAAAATCCGTTGCGTAGTTTTAAAGATCTAAGCATACCTTGTTTTATACTATGTAGTGATTATATGTTGTAAAGAGAAGGTGTTTTAAGTTATTGAAATAAAACTTATCATGGAGATAAACGCTACCTAGGTAGATGTTAACAGCACTTCAAGTTCTCTTCTACCGGACAAACAATTTTTAACATCCCACTGCTGCTTTTCTTCAATGCGAAGGATGAACCCATGACATGTTTTAATTAAGCAATACAGAAAAAATGTTGCGTTAAAAATGTTAACGTACTTTTTATACTCATTTAACAATAATGACAAAAGAACACCTTATATACTTAATCATTAAACTATTAAGATCGTACCAAGTAAATAGGTATACATAATATGAAGGTACAAACACTCTAAGAATATTCAGTGTTCTTTCTTCTTCTGAGGCAGTTGGATAAAGACTGCCGTAACAAAGCTTCAATTTCACGACCCTGGCAATATCTTACAAAGTTTTACCAATCGCAGCGGTTGAGTTTTACGATTACCTCGCCAAATCTTCTAAGTAACATATCAATTTTGGCATGTGACGTTATTGCTGAATATTCTTGCTTAAATTTATGGAACCATTCGTAGTACTTAAAACTTTTATGGGTATAACTTTATACGATTTGAATGAGGTTGGACGCTATATGAGCATTTCTGTTATTCACATATGAAATAAAATATTTTTAGTCAGACGTTTCTCTAATATTAATAGTCCTAGATGATACTCCGGTATGAGGGAATGCATTTCACGTGTCATATGATGAATGGCCAGAGAAGTAATGTTTATGTTTTCATTTCAACTTGAGTGCTGTACATTTTCTTTACGGTTTAAATTTTATTATAGTCACTCACATATTATGATCTCTGCTCATTGCGGACGAATTTCATCGCTCAGTAGTTATACTCGTATTGACAATACATATTATTGAATCTGATTATAATAAAATGCGGTTTCGGATTACTAGAAGACGCGGTTTTTTTTCCATTTGTCGTTCAGTGAAAAAGAAAGGCGTACCTATAAGAGTAGGTATATTTCTTCTTGCTACTTCACAAGAAAAGACAACAGATATGGCGTAATCTATGTATTACTAGCATTGCCCGCGGCTCCGCCCGCGTTCAGATGACCAAAAACCAAATTCTTAGGTTTTACATATTAGTATACTCTTACATTGCAGTTTTTGTATTTTTTTCTCAAAAATGAGATATTTTTCCGCGGTAAAAAGTATCCTATATGTTGACCCGAATAACCAGCTATCACCATACCATATTTCATCAAAATCCCTCTAACGGTTTTTCTGTGATGCGGTGACAGACACACAAACAGACAGAAAAAAATTCTAAAAAGTATAGATTCGGCCTCTATATCGATAATAATGCTTATTTCAGTAAGATTTTCCAAAAAATATTTAATGTACAGATTCGGCTTAGTTACAATTTTATTATATGTATAGAAGTAACTATTGTCAGGATCTTTGCCCGTGTTTGAATTCCTGCCAGTCAGCAACATCTACTGACCCATAATATCCCAGCAGCAATCTTCTCATCTTCTATGAGGGCTCAATATATATTTTTTAAATTTCCTTGATTGGTTAAAGGAAAACATAGGTATATTTTTCATATAGACGATTATGTATGAGGAAGAAACATCTATTGGAATCGGCTCGAATTTACATAGAGTTGATTTTGACAAAAGTACGAAATTATATTGCAATTAAATTGAAAATACACCAAATATTACATTATAATATAAACTTTTATACCACAAAGAGAACATTAGTTAAAATTGTGATGTAGCTTTTAATGCTGAACTCCAGTAATACAGACACGTTAGTCCCAAATTTCATTACATATATTTGCATAAAATTATTTAAATAGTAGTATTTTATATTTGTGTGTGCTAATACATGTTTATGTATGTATGTGTATTTATTACATAAATATTGAAAAAAAATCTATGTTCAATTTTGAACCTGCTAAAACTATATTAAACGATAAACTTTTCAACCGACTTCAAAAAGGAGGAGGTTCTCAATTCGACTGTATTTTTTTTTTTTTATGTTTGTTACCTCAGAACTTCGTCATTTATTAACCGATTTGGACAATTTTTTTTTGTTTGAAAGGGTATACTTCCAGATTGGTCCCATTTAAATTTCAAAAAAAAATACCACCCCTAAGAGTGGAAAAATAGCTAATAATGAATTTAACCTACTTCTAATTGTCATATTGATTTGAAACTTTGCAAGTGTTTCTATTTCCGTTGATAGTACAGAGGTTCGGTATTGTTGACCTGATCTGATGGTAAGGCCAGAAGGCGGATAGGTGGAACTCTTCAACGATAAATAGTAGATACTTCGAGTTTGGGCTTATTTTGTTTGGTTTGACAAGCCTAACACTTTAGTATTCTTACTTTGCTACTACTGTCTACACTAAAAAGGGAAAAATAAAAACTTTTTAACAAAAAAATAAAAACTGACTTCAAACAAAAGCACTAAAAAGTAAAAAATAACTGATTGGTAGTTTTCATTTACTATACATACCTAACCAAATATTTTCGAAGTCGGTGTGCTTTGCTTTGTATGGGCTGGCACCGATTTCAAAAATATTTGATTAGGTATGTATTTAATAGGTAGGCTTTAATTACTTAGCCAAAGCACACCGACTTCGAAAATATTTGATTAGGTATGTATAGTAAATGAAAACTACCAATCAGTTATTTTTTACTTTTTAGTGCTTTTGTTTGAAGTCGGTTTTTATTTTTTTGTGAAAAAGTTTTTATCACTCATAACTGTCAAATCTAGACCAGTTTATGAAATAAAACTTTCAGCAATCATAAGAGGAACAAAGGCGGATTTTCATAGAATTATTAACACGAATCTGACTAAATAGTGGTGCATAACGACGTGAAAGTTAGTTCAGTGCCGTATGTTTCTTGGCAACTAGGGCCATTACGGGAGCGCGTGCTTCCCTATCTAACTTTATGGATACGTGGAAACAATCGCTAAGTGCTCACATTAAAACTCTGTTGATTTTAAAATTGGATATGATAATATCTTTGTAGAGAAAATTATAATACTTTAAAGTTTACTTTCTAGAGAATTTCCACTTTCTATACGTTTATTCGTGTAATCTCCTAATTAACTATGCATAGTCCTTCTCTCATTTTCTTAGAAATAATAAGCTTATGGGAACCAAAAATCAAAATAAATCAGAGAAAAAAACCGAAAAGATAGTTTAAATACTATCGACATTACGTTTTATGGTTTATATAGAATTCTCAAACATGAGATATTTTCCCGGAGTAAAAAGTATTTTGTATGTATTATGTATATGTTGACCCGGATAACCAGCTATTATCATACCCATAAAAATCTGTCCAGTGATTTTTAATGATGCGTTTCCAGACAGACAGACAGATATATAAACGAAAATTCTAAAAACTATAGATTCGGCCTGTGTATCGATAATAATGTCTATTTCAAAAAGATTTTCCAAAAAATGTTTAATGCACAGATTCGACTCAGAATTTTATTATATGTATATTTAGATCTATATATAAAAGCAATGATAAGTTAGTAAAAGTATAAGTTCATCCACTCTTATTTACATAACTTAGTCGGGCGTAAGGTGAACAAATTGAACTAAATTACTGCATGCATACTTTGTCTAATTAGGGTTAGTACTGAAACGTAATTTTTAAATTCCATAATTTTATTCAGGTTTTATACATTTTAAGGTGAAATATCAGATCAACCTATTTTTTATTGTGTTATAGAATAAAATCTATCTAAATCAGACAGGATTTCATATTTGTATCACGAGATCAAGTATAAGCTATTGTTGATATCAAACTCACGAACGACCTCAGGCAAGGTAAGCATTGTTAGATGTTAGATGTATTTTAGGCACAGACACGACACATTGTATTCATTATTTTATTAGTAGTAACTAATAAAAACATTTTTTAACTGCAAATTTAAATTTATTACTCTTTTCTTTTAACAAAAATGCTAAAGTTTAATTTTTGAAAAACCTATTCCCTTAACCGTCGGTAGTTTAAGCTCAGCGCTTACAATAAATGGCCTATCTAATAAACGGTTATATCACGACCTGACCCTGCTCTCGTACAGATTATTAATGTCACTGCAATATTACAGTGAACACATCTATAGGCTGTATTTATGGTAATTATTAGAGTTAATTTTTTATATCATTAGTGATTTGAACTCGATTCGCTTGCGCGAGTTCGTTTCTAGACTCCTTTTGTCACTTCATACTAAACATAGGCTTTTCTTTATATATCCACCTTTAATTTTTACGTAGAAGTAGCCTATGTATTCTTTAGACCATAGTCTGTCTGCGTACTAAATTTGATACAAATCGGTCCAGCAGTTACAGAATGAAGGAGTAATTACTATACACACAAAAACTGTCGCATTTATAATACATAATTACTAGCAGACCTGGCCACGAGTTCCTGTGGCACACATATCATTCGTTCAATTACTATACCTAAACATACATAATATTTACATAATTAATTTAATACATATTAAATTAATTATGTAATACTAGCAGAACCCGCGGCTTCGCTCGCGCTAAAACTACAAAAAAAAAACTCTAAAAAAGGTAGGTTTCATACAAACTTTCATCCCCTATTTTACCAACATTTGAATTTTTAAAAATGCTAAAACACGTATTTATTTAATTGTATTGAAAAGCATTTATACCGAGTTTCAAGTAATTGTGAAAAGATAGTTTTATTTTTTTTTAAATGTACATTTTATATAAATCAAGTATTCGCGTAAATCTAAGAAAGTATTATCGGATAAGTACGAGTAGTTTCGGAGTTCATTGCGGACCAACATCGTGACACGGGAATTTTATATATTAAAATAGTAGTGCGATTATTATTCATTTATAAATTTTACGATGAAGGTAAGCTACAGAACTATTGATCTGATTCTCAAGTGACATCATAAGTATTTTTCCAGTCAAATTAAATATGTCCTCTAGGATGTAAACAAGGGTGTTAAAAGAATTCTGTGTATTCAGCAACATATATTTTATGTGAAGTAGTCATGGAGAAGGGCCTGAGCAAATAGAAGATACTAGTCTATACATATAATAAAATTTTTAGTCGAATATGTAGATACATTAAATATTTTTTGGAAAATCTTATTGAAATAGTCATTATTATCCATACAAATACTTAATCTATAGTTTTTTGATTTTTTGTCTGTCTGTCTGGGAACGCATCACGAGAAAATCACTGGAAAGATTTTGATGAAACTTCAAACTTGGTATGATGATAGATGGTTATCCGGGTCAACATAAAGGATAGTTTTTACTGCGGGAAAATATCCCATCTCTAAGAAATCTATAGGTACTAACCGTTAAGACGTAAGACGAAGGGACGAACCCGAGCGGAGCGAGAGTGAGTCGCTAGTATATTATAATATGTCGAAGCGCAGTTAATATGGGTTTGAAAATCGATCAATATGAACCATTTTGATTATGATAGAAAACGGTCTTCCCCAGGCGGGATTCAGACTCCATTGTTCCTTGCATCTTGCTCGAAATATTAATACAGATTTAATATTGAAATTTATTTTAATGAAAATTAATTTGAAATCTTTGCCTCCATTGGGTTCAACTGTTATCTTAGTTTTAAACTATAACATACCATATTTATAGTTATTTAGTGTCATTGCCTAATGTCAACCGCAGTAATAGCCGTATACGCTCGGTGCTCACAATAAATGGCCCGTATCATAGAACGAGCTAGCCTTACCTCCTGTAACTGCCATTTAGTAAAACAGAGCTGATCTTTTAAAAACTATATCAATAAAAAATAATATCTTTTTCTAAAGTACATTGCAGAACGATTTATCCTATTACTAGCGACTCACCCTCGCTTCCCTCGTCCCTAGGTACGTTCTGAAGCTTGGTATGAAATAGATTTATTGCACGAATTTTTCAGGTGTTTTAACAGTTATTCTTCTATTCGGGGCGGAAATAATTCTAACAAATCATAAAACCATGAAAATCGGTTCAGCAGTTGTAACAAAGATATAGATAATAACTGTCAGTCTGTGAGTAACATAACTTACAGAAGTGAGTTGTGCGGGTGATGCAAAGAAATGATGCTTCTGAACTTTATTTTATTTTACTAAAATATGTTATCGGTTTTAAAAAATAAATAAAAATGTAAAATTCAGGCTGGGTGACAGATCCTATTTATCAGAATACGGTAGATAAATAAGCCTTTTTTATTCTTGAACCCCAACAATGCAGTATTTTACAACCTAGCGTCCTATAGTTGGCCTTCGTCATTTTACAAACCAGCCAGTGTTTCTAAACAGTCGGCGAGATTTGTATACTGACGAATCATACAAGTGTATCGTGGCGACACATAAATAAAATAATAAAATAAAAATGCCTTTTATTTCACTACTAATAATTAGTCAACTAATACATTTCACATATTTAATTGTTATTAATTAATCAACATAATGCAGCGTAGTATCAACATGAATTATATTATAACATTTGAACATTTTAAATTATTGTAAATTATAAATTCTTATTCTATATAAATTACTTTAATTATAATTTTTTATTGTTATATTTATAAATAGAATTAAATTTTTATTCTTATATATGTGGTGACACATATATAAAGATATTTGTTTATTTTTTATACTAAATTATCAAAAATAATGTTTCTTTGTTATTAGTTTGTTACTTGGTCTTTACTGTCTGGTGTGGGCGGTAGGCATCTCGCTATTAACGACGTCGCTCTCGACGCACCTACGTAAGTTAGGACTTACTTTGTAATTAGGACGTGATAAAAATCTTTTAAACTAAAAATGTTGAACTTTTTACATTTTCTTTATTTGTACGTAAATGTTAAGAAAATATCTTATTTAAAAACATTATCTAGATTATTCTATTCTACCTTTTAAAGCGTAAAGCATCTGGGGTGTTAAAACAAATTGCTGCGCGTCAGCCGCATCAGAAATTCATTTGACCTTGTCATAAAATTAAACGTGTTTAGTTAATTAATATAAGTGCTTAAGTACTATGAGCTTCATCTGCCGTAATGGGAGTGGTGAGGATAAGGGAGAATATTCACGGACTCTGTAGCTTTACGTAGCGCTTCGTAGCTTAATAATAAAGTATACAAATATACTCTCTTGAACATTTTGTAATATATTCTTTATGATTTCCATTTTATGTAATAGCTAGGTAGGTGGTTTATTTAATAGAGTATTTTATGCCCTTAGGATATTAAGGAAATGCGGCAGAATATTTTATTCTAAAACGTTAAGATTGATTTTTTTTATAGTTTAATTCTTACATAACGATATGCATATATAAAATTAAAAAATTATTTAAATTACACTTATGTAGATTTGCAAGTCCGTCTCTAAGTGATTTTCTTTAATTCTTTTTTTTTTAATTCTTAGAGGTAATCACAATATTTACTTTATACTTGTCGTAATTTAAATTGTCTCTACGCGTGTTAATTGAAGTTAATGTGGATTGTGGATTGTCGGACTGCCATACCTGTGCATCGACTGCTTTCGCTTTAAAATGATAACTCGGAGCTACTATAATGAAAGTCTATTAGAATTTCAAATGATAAATTTCATTGAGCATTATTTCGCATCATCATGATGATGATATTTTGTACAAATTATAAAATTTAATTGAGGCCAAAGATAATAATTTTTTGGGTGATATTTGACATATACTTCACAAAAGTCAATTGGATTGTTTCAAAAACTTTTATCTATCAGCCTAGCGGATGTATTAAAAAGTTTTTATTGTATAAGTAAATGTTTGGTTTCAACTTTCTCTTTTCCTTATTTGCATACTACGAGTATATACCAAGATTTTTTTTATAAATTTTATTTTAAATTAAATTTATTTTAAATTGCTTCCCCTCGCTTCGTTAGGTTATGTTTGTTACATTATAATAATAATGGAAGTCCTTGATGTTCCCCATCTAGTTTATATAAACGTTATTTACATTTTAAAAGCACGTGGTGCACAGTAATACAACAAGCAATCTTTAGCATTTGAGTATATTCTAAAAGTTATTTTCTAGTTAAACCAAAACACTCAAACCCTCTATACCGCTATAGCGAACAGAGATAGCAAATAATAATAAAGTATCATTGGATATCTCACATAACGTATATAATAAAAGACGAGTAACTATCGGCTAAATCACTTTCATTTCTAACTGTAAAACAAATATATATATATATATATATATATATATATATATATATATATATATATATATATATATATACTAGCATTGCCCGCGGCTCCGCCCGCGTTCTAATGACCAAAAACCAAATCCTTAGGTTTTACATATTAGTATACTCTTACATTGCAGTTTTTGTATTTTTTCTCAGAAATGAGACATTTTCCCGCGGTAAAAAGTATTCTATAAGTTGCCCCGGATAACCAGTTATTACCAACTAAATTTAATCAAAATCCCTCCAGTGGTTTTTCTGTGATACGGTAACAGACAGACAGACAAAACTCTTAAAACTATAGGTTCGGCATCTGTTAGCGATAATAATGTGTATTTATAAATATATATATATATATATATATATATATATATATATATATATATAACTTAACTTTCAATATAAACGGGTTTTATGGAGGGCTGAATTTTCTTCACAGGGCAAGTTATTCCTAATTATAGCCTCAACCTGCAGAAAATTTAAATCCATAAGTTTGTAGCCTCAGTTTGTAGTAACCATACTTGCTGTGCCAACGGTCGCGGGTTCGAGTCCCGCTGAGGGCATTAATTTGTGCAATGAGCACAAATATTTATACTTCAGTCATGGGTGTTTCTATTTATAATATGTATGTATTTAAAGTTATATATGTGTAGTGCATCAACTAAGTGTTTTAATGTCCCAACATAATATTTATTTATTATAATTTATTAAAAATGATATATTACGGTAAATAAATATAAATTGTATTTTAAGAAAGCTTTAATTTGAAAACTAAACAAATGTAGATACATTTCAACGTAAGCTCTTACGTAAGATTTTCAAGAAGAGAGAGAAAAGGTTATCTAAAAACGATTTTCGCAAATTCGGATATCTCCAGGTTTAAGCAGCTTTGAACTCGAAATTCACTCATAATTTTTACACTACCGTCCTATCTCCCAACGACGGTTATTTATTGCTACGAATTGAGGATTCAAGAAACTACTTTAATGTAAATAAAATCTTTTAAGTTTCGCATGATTTGTTGTACATAATATTTTTCAATTTACATTTGAATCATATATTGTATCGAAATCGTTATTTGACCATATTGTGTTGTGTAATGCTGCTTTTAAAGCTATCACGTATTACACATATAATTTCAACTGCTCTGTTGACCTAGTCACTATTATAAGCGTCTTTTAATCATGAGGTTCGAGGCTTGCATTGGGCTAACATAATTATTGGAATTTGCTCATCTCATTAGCTAATTTACCGCAGTCTTCTGATCTACAGTAGGACTCTGTCAAGCCTGAGGAGGATTGGGTAGGTACCACCCCCTTATCTATTTCTCCTGCCAAGCAACAATGATTACATTGTTGTGTTTCGGTTTGAAGGATAATGTAGCCAGCGCAATTACAGGCAAGAGGCATATCATTGTGCTCACAGTGACAACGCACCTGCGTTTCTGCATTTTTGTAACATAAAACTTAAGTGCATGAACCGTAGGGGTTATGGGTGACAGGTACCGCTTTCCATCAGGTGGGCTGTCTACTAGTTTGTCACTAAATACCATAAAAAAGTCTTGAAGAACAAAGAAGAAAAATTCGTCTAACCACTTGGTCTGCGAGAGTGTAGGATTAAATTGTGCTTGTTTTTGTTGCTTGTTTGCGCATACATTTGTGCATTATATGGGAAATATATATCCGCGTCATCGAGACATTCGCAGCTATAGAAATAAAGTAGCCTAACTGGCACTTCTTGAAGCCACTAAACAAAAGAATTGAAATGAATTAAATTAAATTAGAAATAAAGTAATGCTATAGGATTAATTAATCTACATATTGTCATTATATGTATATTTTAGATAATAATAAATAATAATAATAAATATATTTTGACATTAACACACAGCACCATCTAGTTCCAAGGTAAGCTACGAGGTCTGTGATAAGGATACTAGATAGTTGGTACACTACATATATATAACTTTAAATACATACATATATACATATTATAAATATATCCATGACTGGAGTACAAACATTCGTGCTCATCGCACAAATGAATGCCCCCAGCCGGACTCGAACCCGCGACCGCTGGCGCACAAAGTAGGGTCACTACAAACTGAGCCAAACGTGTCGGCATCCGTAGATGGATAGTTATACGTAATAAACTATTATTATTTAAATAGTTTTAGGACAGTATTATATACTATTACAGACAGTATACAATAATGCCTGTAAATCTCAGTAAAATAATAATCAAGCACCTAATAATGTACAAGTTATACGAATCTCAACAATTTTCCAACAGTCAATAAAGACGTTCGCACTAAGAGAAATATTTAGCTAAATAATGACGACAGGGAATATCTTGTACTAATTACGTCCTGGATTGCTGTTCCCTTGACATTCTAAAAGGAATTTCTGCTTCGAAGATACCTATTTAGATGAATTGTACAGTTTCTATTGAAGGTATACAATTACAGAGTGGAGGGACAGAAATTTGAAAGTTGATATTAATATTGTTTGAACTAGCCATTGCACTTGATTTTGGCTGCTTTAAATTGTAATTATCTATACAGATAAATAAAATTGAAGTGTCTGTTTGTAATGTCAAAATAACAGCTTTTTACTGAATACATACATATGAAAGTATATTACACGGTACTTACACACCCAGAGTGCAGTAGCATGAAAAATTAAAATAAAGTTTATAACCGAAAAAAAAATGTTTTGTAATTATAAATTTACGGTTTTGACATTTTTCCCTTTTACTTGTGCTATAACACATTGCTTCTTGCCAAATTTCATGATTCTAGGTCAATGAGAAGTACCCTGTATGTATCGATTCCCTAGCTAGTGTCAAAATATGCGGCACAAACGGCGGTATCTCTTGATTGCGTTGACTTAGAAGTTTGGTTTTTTCACAGCACTAAAAGATTGAAGACTGAGTATTTGATATTAATTTCAACTTTATATCTTCACACATTCTTGAGAAAATATGGTCTTGACAGACAGACAGACAGATGGACGGACAACGAAGTGAATATGAGTTCCTCTTTTCCTTTTAAGGTGCGGGACCTAAAAATAAATAAATATCATGAATAAAATATTTGTATAATTGAATTGAAATAACCGTTTAAATGTTACACAAAGTATCTTCAAACTTCTATAACATTTCATTCTTAAACCACCCGTACAATCGAAACGACTGCACAACTCAGTTCCGCTGTTATTTCACGCAAAGGAAATAGCAATACAATTTGACTTGGCTCAGTAGAGCAATTGCCAATTATGCAGTGTTAAAGAGGATGTGTAGTTAATGCATTCAGAGAATTAGCTTTTATGTGGAGCGTCTGGGTTTGAAATTAGTCACACTATTTGTTTAATATTATGGCTCATTTCGTCCGTGGGTTATGTAATTGGTGAACGAATATCGATGTTTGACGCAAGTAGGTTTTATGCTGGAGGCTATGCCATGTAAATTATTTAGGATTGCTGACTGAAATTTCAATAATATACTCCGATTAAATTAATTAATGTTCAATCGCTTTATTTATAACTAGCGACTCACCGTCGCTTCGCTCGGGTTCATCCCTAGGTGACTCTTTAAATTGACATAACTTTTTTATTTTTTAATTGATTGAATTAAAACAAATAATAAATGTAAAATGAAGCTTACCAAAATACATTTGTGAAAATCGCACCCAAATCGGCTACGGCGTTTCTGATATTAGCGCGCACAAACGCACAGACAAACAGACAAAAATTCAAAAAATCATTGTTTTGGATTCTATTGCGTTAATAAAGACCCCCAATAATAGTTTTTCTCAAATATCTTCCATATACTGACAGCGATATTAGTTAATATTGTCATCATCCATAGAAATTATGAAAATTACATTAAATAATGAATTAAAATTATTTGGAAAAAGCACTGAATTTATTCAATTAAGTCAATTATGGTTAGAAATTAACTACCTCAAAGTGAAGTCAAGTCAAGAACTAAACACAAACGTGATACAATATGTGACATAATAGATGTTGATATGGTGTAACACAGAACAAAATATTGTATTGGAAACTCAATTAATACTGAACTGTGTCAATTGCCATTGTTAAAATGTAATATATTTCATTCATACAGAGAGTAAATGTTTGTATTAATTCACATTAATTAATATTTCTATTATATTAGTCTCAGATTTCTAATACTCTTATTATACGACGCTTAGTTCTCAGAGGTTTGCGGGTGTTACTTTTGTATACCAAAGTAACACCCGCAAAAGACATAAAATAGCTACATAGATTAAAAAACTGCAAATTTAAAAATAATAATCTAAAGGGACGTATGAAAATCTTAATTTAAAGTTTATAAAACCGTAGGTTCGTCCCTAGGTACGTTTTAACGGTTGGTATGAATATATATATATAATATATATATATATATATATGAAACTCTATCTATTGCTGAAAACTGCATTAAAATCCGTTGAGTAGCTTAAAAGATCTAAGCAAATGGACAGCGGAAGCGACTTAATTTTATACCATGTAACCATATTTTAGTATATTGTATATAAAATAGCTAGTTAAATTTATATTCACTTTCACAATGTGTCGCGTATGTCACTGCCACATTATTTTTTGTTAAGGCATCTACAATATACAGCCAGTCATTCAGTCGTATGCCTGACAAAACATTGATTCGTGCTTGATTAGGCATTCACGTCGAAGGGTGAACCCGATTCAATCATCAAATCAAGCCTATTCGAATACGAATAATATATGTATGTATATTGTATACATATATGTTTTGATCAGCGTATATTGTGATTCAACGTGCATATAACTTTGTATTGTTTGATATAATATTTGGTTTGTATTAGGTTATTGTTATTTGTGGATTACTGAGAAAATTAATATATTATATACATATACAATTATATACATAATAATTAGCGTTAATTGGTTTCGTTTTCATAGTTTAATTGGAATTAATGAATGTATAACTTTTAAATAAATTGTTTAAATTACGTTTATCGTATCTATTATTTAGAACTTTTCATAGATGTAGCTGACAACATGGCTAAGAAAAGTAAATTATTGTGAATAAAGAGTTCCTATGTAAACATTACAGCGTATTTTTCTTCATTTGGGTATAATAATTTCGTATAATATTGTATGTTCACTCATGGGCGTACATGTATTACTTAAAATAAATTCAAGATAAGGCTCATTTTCCAAGCTTCCAAGGCTAACTTTAATAACCTTTTGTTATTGTTTTGTTATCGGCTCTACCGCGGGCCCTGACTGACCCATATCAAATAAGGATTATGCGAAAATTCATTTCACATGCCATTATCTAGAAATAAATGTATTTTTTCCATTAAATATTGAAAAGTATTCCCAACCTAATTATGAAATCGAAGAAATTCTCTGATTTAAGGGATTTTATTTCCCTTAGCATTAACATTTAGTAATAAATATGAATTTTCCGAATCGCATAGTTTGAATTATTATATACTTAGTCAAAATACCTAAGCTACATAAAATACATACTATCTATATAATAGTGAAACAGACAAAAAAAGATATTTATAAAAATAAAAAACCCGACTGCGTAAAAAGAGAACTAAGAAGAAGAAAACATGTTGAAGAATGAACCTAGTATTGCGACTGCATAATACTATGTTCCTTCGTCAACTTGTTTTCATTTTTTTTATTTCGCTTTTTACGCAGTCGGATTTTTTATTTTTGTATTTTTTTTATTTACAGCTTTATAGTTTTGGCCAATTAGACATTTATAGTTCTATTTAATAATGTCTTATCCGAAATTACTTTTAAACATATGAGTTGTATAATTTTTATAATCGCCTCTAAAAACCTGTATTTTGATACCCCACTCGATTGATACGGACGATTTTTTTCAGACACACAAATTGGCGCTTAGGATATCGTGTTAATATAATTAATTTAAATCACTTATGAACCAAACCGAAGTCGTTAACCTAACACTGCAATCTAAAACCCGATATAAATACTAAAACACAAAATAGTGCTTTTCGTTCGTTAGTTACATACACTTAACAGTTACAATTTCAAATTCCTAACATCCAAAATTTAAAAATATAAGATAAACTACTAATTTCATATTAATAACCGTACTGCATTTAAATAGAACACCTGATTGGACAATTATAAATATAACTAACATATGACAGTTAGTAGTGCCAACGTTTAATAGTTACAGTGTCCATAGACAATATCAACGTTCGGATACACTTTACGGAATAATCAAGTGGGTCTACATTTATGAAATTTTAATAACATGGCTTCTCACTCACAAAAATGGGGTTGTTGTCAAGAAGTTCATGAAGGAGAAAATTTTCTTACTTGTTTTAAGTAAGCAAGGAAATGTATTACTTTGCCTGCATTGGTTTAGATGAAAACTTGATGACTCCTAAAAGAAGTTTGTCGTGGAAATGTCCTACCTGTGTAACGCAGATTCCAAAAGGAAAAAAAAATGATAATACTCCTGTCCGTAATGTGACCACGACTAGAGGCAACAAAAGGCAAGCAGTTAATTCCCCTCCGATTATTAGCCGTGATGATCTTTTAACGCGTGAAGATGTCAGTGGCATCGTTCAAGAGATAATGCAATCACAATTTAATGACATGTTGTCTAAATTGAATAGTACTCTGAATGAGGCATTGAATACAAAACTGAAGCCTATTCAAAATGAAATATCAGAAATGATTAAATCTATGGAACACATGAATGAACAATTTGAGGAAGTCCTTAAGGAACATAAAAACACCCAAGAGGCTTTGGAAACGCTGAAAATGGAAAACACGCACTTAAAAACAACAGTTTCTGATCTTAACATTAGATTAAACCAATTGGAGCAACATTCCCGAGCTAAAAATATAGAACTACAATGTGTACCTGAAAAAAAACGTGAAAATCTAATTAACATTATTACTGAAATAGGGAAGGTTATAAAATGCGACATTAATGAAAAACACATTGTAAATTGTACAAGGGTTGCCAAGATACAACGTGATACAAATCGCCCGAGGTCAATTATTGTGGAACTAACTAATTCTAGACTGCGTGATGAATTGTTAGCAGGTATCATAAAATACAATAAAACGAATCCTAACAATAAATTATTAAATAGTAGCCTTATTGGAATCCCCGGGGTGAAATCTATGATATACGTTGCTGAACATCTATCTCCTGCTAATAAATCCCTACACGCTGCTACCAGATTAAAAGCTAAGCAGATGCAATACAAGTTTATATGGGTCAGAAATGGCCGTATTTATGTACGAAAAAATGATGAGTCTGCTTTTATATGGATAAAAGATACTAGCTTTTTAGACAAAATTGTTTAAATTTTTCTGTTGTTATTTTTATTTCTATATTTTTTTTTATATCTTTGTAAATCATGTATCACTGTTTTTATTTCAATAAAATTCTGTAAGTTAAAAATTTACTATCAGAATGTCCGTGGCTTGCGGACAAAAACACATAGCTTCTATGCTCAAATTTGTTGTAACGATTACGATATTGTAATATTGGTTGAAACGTGGCTCAATGACAGTATTTTATCACATGAGTTATTTGATGATAGGTATACGATATACAGAAGAGATCGAGAAAACTGTAATTTTTACAATAGAAAAGAGGGTGGGGGTGTTTTAGTAGCTGTAAAAAATAAATTTAGATCGAAACGCATGCATTGTTGGGAAAGTAACTGTGAGGATATATGGGTGTCCCTGGATTTTCCTGAATCTAAATCTCAAAACCGATTAACTCTGTGTGTCGTATACTTACCACCACCAGTTAATCATAATATAGTGGAACACTGTTTAGATAAATGGAATTCTGTATGTGAAAATAACTCGAACAATGTCATAGTGGGTGATTTCAATTTGAGTTGTGTAAATTGGTCATTAATCAGGGAAAATAATGTTTGCTATATAGTTCCGAGTTTGGGTCAGCATTTGGTTGACTTTACCTATTTATATAAACTTAATCAAGCCAATGATGTTGTCAATGAAACAGGTAAAATCTTAGACTTAGTGTTAACAAATGTTGCTTGTGAAGTTTCCAAATCATTTAATGAACTAAGTAGTGTTGATCCTTACCATCCCCGTTAGAAATAGTATTATCGTTGCCAAAAGAAAGTAAGCTTGATTATAAGCGAAATCTTCTAAAGCCGAACTTCCACAGAGCTGATTATGATTCTATTAACAAATTGCAAGACCAGCAATGGGATGATATATTTAAGGAAGCTAAGGATGTAAATACTATGTTGGCGTGTTTTTATAATATTTTACAAGATACTATTCGTAAATTTGTGCCATTTGCACTTAAACATAGGAAAAATAAGTTTCCGCCCTGGTTTAGTCGTAGTCTCATTAAGTATCTTAAAGAGAAATATACTATAAGGTGGCGCTATAAGCTATATAATAATCCTATGGATGCTATAGCTTTAAAAATTGTCAGTGATCGTGTTAGTCGTCTTGCAAGGATGAATTATAATGTCTATACTAATAATATCGAGCAAGGTATTATAAGAAATAGTAAGTTATTTTGGACATTTACTAAACAAAAAAGGGGTGGTCTGAGCTTATATCCAGCCAATATGACTGACGGAGTTACAGAAACGTCCGAAGGCGTCTCGATTTGCAACTTATTTGCAAAACAATTTTCCCTTGCCCTAAATTCTAGCAAGCAAACTAATATCTCTGTAATTGAATCTTCTGCATATATAAGGCACCTTAATGATAACAGTATTTCTGTTACAATTCCTACAATTACTAGTGAGGAAGTACTAAATATCTTAAAAGATATTAATCCCAATAAGGGTGCATGCAGGGCCAGACGGTATATCTCCATATTTTATTGCATCTTGTGCTTCAACTCTAGCTGTACCATTATGTTCTATTTTTAATAAATCACTGGTCTCTGGCACTTTTCCGGATAAATGGAAATCAGCTATGGTGGTTCCTGTTCATAAAGCAGGTAGTACTAATCTGATCTGTAACTACAGACCCATCTCAATTTTGTCTACGTTAGCTAAGGTATTTGAATGCGCTATATATCCTTTAATTCAGAAGCATATGAAAAATTATCTTTCCTCCGACCAACATGGATTTTCTGGTTCCAGATCCACATGCACTAATCTGGTATCTTTCACAGAAACTATAGTTAATGCAATAGATAAAAATAAGGAAGTAGATGTCATATATACTGACTTTAGTAAGGCGTTTGATACTGTCCCACACGATATTCTTTTGTGTAAATTACAAGCATATGGATTTACTGGATCTCTCCTTATCTGGCTGAAATCATATTTAGAGGCTCGCTCGTTCTTTGTTGCTGTTAATGGTTTTCAATCTGACGTACTTCAGATCACATCTGGTGTGCCTCAGGGCTCACATCTAGGTCCTGTATTGTTTAACATTTTTATTAACGACATATCCAATTGTTTTTTGGCATCTTCTGTGTTTATATATGCTGATGATTTAAAATTCGTAAAAACTATTGATTCCCCGAGTGATTGTAAGCTTCTTCAAGATGATTTAGAAAGACTTATGCAATGGTGTGAAATTAACGGTGTGAACTTAAATAAGGAGAAATGTTATCAAGTAAAATTTACTCGAAAACCGAGTTAGGTTACGTATAAATACTATATAAAAGAACATGCTTTAGAGACGTTGGAAGTTATTAAGGATCTGGGGGTAACTTTCGATAAAAAAATGACTTTTCTTCCCCATATAGAAAATATAGTAAAACGTGCTTCTAAAATGCTCGGGTTTGTTATACGTAACACTAAAATTTTTAAAAGTTTACTAATTAAAATGCTCCTTTATTTTAGTTTGGTTAAGAGTATCTTGGAGTATGGTTCAGTTGTCTGGCGTCCTCACTACGCTACGCATATCCTAAGACTGGAACGTATTCAGAAACGATTTCTGTGGCATCTGGTTTTCAGTGCCGATAAAGCCAAGAAAATTTCTTCTTACAAAGAAAGGTTGGCCTTCTTCCGAATGACTGCATTGTATGAACGTCGGGAACTTCTGGATATTTTGTTTACTCATAAATTACTGAACGGCTTTATTGATTGCCCCAAATTGCTAAATAAATTTAGCCTAAGAGTTCCAGTAAGAATACCACGTAAGCCTATTGCTCCACTTTGTCCTCCACTTCGCCGAACGATCCTAGGTGCCAATTCCCCAGTCCCACGGTTATGTAAGACTCTAAATTCTTATAGCATAGATGTCGACATATTTGCTGATTCCTTAGCCAATTTCCGCAAAACCATTAGCACCAAATTCCTAAATAAATGCATTGATAGTCTTAAATAATGTTATAATTGCTAAATTAATGTAACTGTGTATCTGCTCATTGATTAATTAAAAAAAAACTATTTACTTCTAAAATATATCTATTTTGTATAATATTTTAAGAAACTTTATTTCTGTGCATGCTGTGTTTATTTGTAAGTAATCACTACATTTAGTTCCTAATTTTTAGTTGTATTTTTTTTTATATTGTGTGTATTATTGTAAGTGATTGTAAATAAACCTAAATAAATAAATAAATGAATGAATGAATGAATGAATGAATGAATGAATGAATGAATGAATGAATGAATGAATGAATAAATGAATGAATAAATAAATAAATGAATGAATGAATGAATGAATGAATGAATAAATAAATAAATAAATAAATGAATGAATAAATAAATAAATAAATGAATGAATAAATGAATGAATGAATAAATAAATGAATGAATGAATGAATAAATGAATAAATAAATGAATAAATGAATGAATGAATGAATGAATGAATGAATGAATGAATGAATGAATGAATGAATGAATGAATAAATAAATAAATAAATAAATAAATAAATAAATAAATAAATATCTATACACTCTATGACACTCACGATATCAAGACGAATCGAATGACGTATGAATCATCAAAATCGGTTAAGCCGTTTAATAAAACATAGGATCAGACATACATACATCACAGGTCAATCACATAACCTTCCTTTGGGTTTTACTGCAGTTGGGTAAAAACAAAGCAATAAGATTACATCTAAAAGGAAATAAATAAAAAAATAACAGCAAGATATTAAATTTTAAAGCTTAAATATTTTTAACTTAAAAATAATCATGAACGCTTAGACGTTTTTAAAAACTTTTAAATTGTAATGCGAGTTTCATTTTTCATCATTTTACGTATCCAAGTAGACTTTGTTTGCGTAAACAGATACACGTCAAAGCGATTTCTTGTTTACAGCAAAACGTACGATTTAAACTCGACGAAGTTTGTTACAAACTAGAATTAAAGCGAGACTTGATTTCAGTGATACATTGTACATTGCATTAAAATAAAAATAAAAAGTTACAAACTGGCAGAATTAACTTTTAGTAGCCCCTTCTTTCAGCTTTCAAAAGGAATAGCTATTTAATCAAATGGAATATAAAAACAAGGAAATTCTTCGCTATGTTTAGGCCTCATACATACTCGTAATATATACCTACGTATTAAATGTGCATTGTGCGTCTCTAACGTATCAGTAGCCTATAATATGTAATTTTAGGTACCATAGAATATTTTTCCCTCGAACGTGTTTTACCTTTTCGTGGTGGGGTGACTCAGAAGCGACCGGCAATCCAGCTAGGATCGTAAAGCTAAGAGAGACAATGGGAGGCTCTGGTTTAGGTAGGTTGTTCTCGGTACTGCTCTGATAGCATAATGCACCATAAGAGCTAGGTAGGTAGGTACTTGTGGAGAACGGGACGAGATATGCCTCTGTAGACCAACCGTCGGGAAATCGTGGCTGATTGCTTTGGTGATTTTGCGGCACCCCATAAAAAGGAAAGATTTCGTTAGGGTTTAGTCGGTAGTACTGGCTTTTCTAGCCGGTGAGTCACCACCAATCCATCTGTTTAGTGTTTACATACATACTTTAACAGGCGGTATACATAAACGCATTTCCCAACGTCAAAAAGGTCATGATATATTTGTATACTAAATTTCATTGGAATCGGTAATGGGAGGGAAGAAGCAAAAACGTCCTATATGATCGTTCGTGGTGCCATTGCATAATATTTTGGATATAATTTTTGGATGCATAATAAGTAATAAGTATAGTATTATTTCGTTTAATTAGTAATATGTAAATAATGATAATTTAACTATATTGATTAAGAAATAGCGTGAAAATTTAAGTAGATTCCAAAATTATTAGACATTTAATTAATTCATTATTTTTAAATTGAAAAACATAACAAACATTGATGAAAAAGGCGTCTTCTAAAAGCAACCTAGGGCGATTTAGTATTTAGAATACACGAGGTCGGCTTCATATTTTTCTTTTAAATTGAAAAGAAACACCCACACAACAAATAACCTTGATAATTCCTAAAAGAATGACTGAATATTTATAATAACAAAAATGAATATACATGTTTTTGTGAACATGTAATAATAGTGATATACGAATAAATTTTAGGTCGTTACGTAACTAAAAGTTACGTTTTAGCGTTTAGTATAGATTTCTCAGAGATGAGATATTTCCCCGCACTAAAAAGTATTCTATATGATGACCCGGATAATCAGCTACCATCATACCAAACAATAAAATCTGTCCAGAGGTTTTCTCGTGTTGCGTTCTCAGACAGATAGACAGACAGGCAAAAATTCTAAAAACTATAGATTCAGCCTCTGTATCGATAATAATAACTATTTAAATAAGGTTTTCTAAAAAATATTTAATGTACAGATTCGACTCAGAATTTTATTATATGTATACATGTAATATCAAGTGTATGTGTGTTAAAAGTAAGTGAAGCTAGGGCGGGCGCTTTTTGCTTTATTAAATGTAGTATTATAATTCCCTAGATTCTACAAACTAAAACTAAAGCATTGCTATATGACAAAACGTTTATAAAAATTATTTATATAAATATTTTCATAAAAATAATTTAATACTATTATTCATATCATAATAATGTAGAAAGATCACCGCTGTGGTATACGATGTAATAATAAGCAATAATAAATAGAAAAAGCTTTTTTTGACCTTAACTACTAGCTTTAAGAAAAAAAAAATAACAAAAAGTATGTATAGCAAATGTAGGAGTAATTTCATTAGGACGCATCATTCAATTAACCTTATACCGCACCGAGACGAAACGTCTTTATACAATGTGGAGACAAAGTTTGCTTTCTAAAGGAGCTAAGCAAACAGTGTTGCGAACTGGGAATTTGCATGTTTACACACTAGCTTCTATGCTTAAACCTCCCCCCTCACCTGGGGTATGGCGCTACTTAGAGAAAATATTACGTTACACTAGTGTTCTCATGTCAACTAAACTGACGATCTAAACGTATTTGCGTGCGAGATAACCTAGCATTTCAAGTTTTGGGTCAAAATTATATTAAATATATCATTATCACTCTATGAATTAATTAGCTTAATTAGACTCTGTCATAGTTAGCAAACAGCTTTTTGAGCATTTGATTTAATAAATGTAATTCTTCATGTATTGCATGGTTCATAAAAATCGCA
Source organism: Brenthis daphne (assembly GCA_947093115.1). Taxonomy (NCBI): domain Eukaryota; kingdom Metazoa; phylum Arthropoda; class Insecta; order Lepidoptera; family Nymphalidae; genus Brenthis; species Brenthis daphne. Next base: position 17,208,862 of record OX352477.1, on the reverse strand, counting down.
AATCAGCACATTAAGTTGTAAAAACTAATAATCTATATAATAATAATAAAACTCATCAAAATCCTTCCATTGGTTTTTCCGTCATGCACATACTGACAAACAAAAACTCTAAAAACTCGCCTCTGTATCGATAATAATGTCTATTTTAATAGGATTTTCCAAAAAATATTTAATGTACAGAATCGGCTTAGTTACAATTTTGTGCTTTGGCTAAGTAATTAAAGCCTACCTATTAAATACATACCTACTCAAATATTTTCGAAATCGGTGCCAGCCCATACAAAGCAAAGCACACCGACTTCGAAAATATTTGATTAGGTATGTATAGTAAATGAAAACTACCAATCAGTTATTTTTTACTTTTTAGTGCTTTTGTTTGAAGTCGGTTTTTATTTTTTTTTTAAAAAGTTTTTATTATATGTATATAGATTACATCATAGGAAAATGCTTAAGCAGTTTAGTATGTGATTGGGCTGATTATTACTCCGCATTTGTTGAGTTTGGCCTTTGGTTTGGTTTCAGCATGGTACGTTAGAGAACGCCTCCAGCACGCATTGTGCTAATAAAAAAGGCATAGTGGCACGTAGAAACAGCCTATAAGTATAGTATTATATGATCTATGCTATGACAAACGGTCTGAGCGTTGTTGCTCAAACCAATATGTGGCGTCACCGCTAGTCTAAAATCTCAACAGTAAAAAAGATAATTAAAAAAAATCTTAAAGTGTCTAAAAATCTATACCATAATGTTGTTCTTAAACGAATTCATTTATGTGTTAAAAAAGGATAAACCAACAAACAGGCTTTCTTTTGTTTATAACATTAGTAAGCATACTAAATACAAATTTTATTTATGAATAGTAAATATCTGTAACATGTTAATAAATATTTTTCCTTAAAAACATCACACATGGAAGAGAATTTGAAACCACAGCAAATTCACAAAGAATATGTAACTTTATATATAGTACTACGTGTTTAAGTTTTCAGACGTAGATATGAGTAGTAGGTACAGGTTTAGTGAGGGCTCCGTTCCGCTACATTTAACAGATGAAAGGATGTCCTTCGAGTATGGGCTCTCGTGAAACAAACGAAACGTGAAGAATTCGTTGAAACTGAATCGTGTTTCATGTTATACTCGTAAATGTATTATTTTTTTAGGAATTAAGCAAATATTATATATGGAGCTGTTCAACCATTGCTCTGTAAACGATGAAAACATTGTTTTTGACCTTTCTTACTTAGTTGAGGGTACTTTAAAAAAAATCCATACTAATATATAAATGCGAAAGTAACTATGTCTGTCTGTATACCTGTCTGTCTGTTACCTGTTCACATATATACATCGCCATAAGGTATCTAGGGACGAACCCGAGCGAAGCGCAGATGAGTCGCTAGTATAATATAAATGGAAATGGTACCTACATATGTATATATTTTTGTTATTAAAATAAGTCCATTAATAATAAATAACATTATTAATGATGTTAAAATAGATATATAAATTGTAAAACTTTGAATATGCATTACTTCTTTTTAAATAAAGTACTTTCGTAGTTAAACAGTATAATCATAATATACTAGTTAGAGTCCCGAGAGTGTTAAAAGTAGCGAGCGCAAACTGTATATGTCACAATACATCTTTGCTATCAGTTCCACTCGAATAAGTCTCCTCAATGTCCCTTTCAATTACCATAGCCTAAAGATAGGTAGGTAAATGAATAGATTCTGGTTTTCAGACCGCTCCCAGGGGTTGAAAAGGGCCTGTAAGCCCCGAGGTAGGCAGCATTCAACGAGGACGATGGGATAAAGATGTAGACGTCTATCGAACATTTTCACGTATCTCGAAATAGGTCGGTTTACGGAACACCAACCGCTTTAAGTGTAGAGTTGCTGAGTAAAATAGTTTCAGATACGCTCTAACTTTTTAAAGGATATCGCATTACCAAGCACCTGCAGAACAAGTTGGAACCACAACGTTAACTTTCTAATAATGAAGTGTGAGTGTGAATCACTAAGAAACTTTTAATTTATATTCACTCATTCATGTTTGTTTTTGCATAGTTAAATAAAATTATATTTAACACGAATTTACGTACATTAATATAAGTATTTAAAGATTACTGAAAATACTTACCTTAAATATATCGTTAGGGCTATTTTTAAATAAACTGTAAGAGGACAAATTCTTCATTCATCCACACGGAAGCTTGACACTCGTATCGAACGGTATAGCATTGAAAATTATTTCTCGAATTTCTGTTCAAGACATAAGTAGGTCGCGATGTTTTATAGCTACATTTCTCATTGGAAATGTTTTTAGCCTTTTGTAGGAAATTTGGTTAAAGTCGTCTCAGCAAATAAATGTCAGATTTATTTTGTAAGCCCACAAATTCTTGCTTGATAAAATCATCAATAGTGTAGAAGAAATGCTCGCTTATATTTCATCTCAAAGCGAAATAAGCTCAGTCTTTAATATAATACACAAATTACTATTTCCTAAAAATATTAGTAATATAGTATGTATGGCGCATTCCACGCCAAATCTGACGGTTTCAAAAAATTTTATTTTTGATTTTCTTAATATTTTGGTATTTTTTAGTACCTCTAAAAGAGGCTTCCTGTAAATTTTTTAGATTTTTTTGATCACTGGTTCAAAACTTCTTTTTTTTGGTTTTTTGCTCATAACTTTTTTAATAATGCTTGAAATTAAAATTTTTATTTCAATTTTTTTGTTTTAGGATGACCTTTACAAAAAAGATATAAAAACATATTTAAAATGTTTTTAATCGAGATTTTTGAATTTTAACGTTCCAATCGTGTTTTTAAAACTGTGTATCCTTCGATTTCCTGTTTTTTTTATTTTGAACTTCTATCCATCATGCAACTTATAAGCCCGGTCCAGTTGTGGGCCTTCCATAATTACTATTTTTTTCGAACTTTAAAATGAAAAAAATAAAATAGTTTGTAATGGGACATTTGGCGTGGAATGCACCGTATGTATGTATATACATATTTTAATAAGTTTTATAATTCATTAATGGCCTGTCGATTCCAACTTTTGGCAACAAAGTAATAATCCAACGTTGTACGGTGTGCTAGAATAAAAAGTGTTTCTAAGCAAATAATTATGAATGAAACATAAAACAAAAACGAGTGGAACCGGGGGCATAAGTTAGTCTGTAATATGACATTAAATTGTACAGTACATAAATGATAAAATGTTTTAAGCTGGTGCCTGCACCGCAAACTTGTTCGGTTCCATGATTCTGACATCTGCTCTCTTTTATTTGTCGTCGTTCGTTTATTTTCTTTTAGAATTTCACCTTTTGTTTAGTGTCGAAGTTTCACACGCCTCGATGCTAGCAGCCATCTAGTTTCCCCCGTAACATTTCTAAATTAATTTTGTTTGATTTGCTTTATGATATTTTTGCCAGAAGCTCGTGAAATTTCTTTAGTAGTGTGTGTTTTATTTTACGAAAAGGATTTTCGTTGGTTCTATTTTGTGTAAATATATTTTTAAATAACATTTCCTAAAACTACCTGGATGATAGAACACGTAACGTACCTGAAACAAAAATAATTTTATATTATTAAAGTATAAACCTTTAGAACTAATTTAAGAAAATGGTATTTAAACATATAAAGCTTTTAAATGATTAACTGACTTCTTTGTGATGTCCTACATCCCATAGAAACGTTACAATTTATCTACTTTTGCATTACTCACACCTGCATTAAAGTTTCGTTTTCTGGAGCAGTTAAAGTTGTGCTATTAATCCATCATTGTCGGAGAGTTTCGCAGGACTTGGAGTGCCTTTTTGCCTTCTACCTGCGCCACCCTATTTATTGCAGGTCAAGTTAAGTGTAGTTTATTTTCTTCACAAGTATATAAGCATATAAGAGATTTAGCCTATAGCTTTAAGCGCGGTTGTGTATGCTATCGTAATAACTTAGGATGATCTGGGCTTTTCAAACGAAAGTTATTATTTTAATGCAGAACTTATCTGAAACTAGAGCATTATAAACAACTAGCGACTCACACTCGCTTCGCTCGGGTTCGTCCCTACTTAAGTTTTAACGTTTAGTATAGATTTCGCAGAGATGAGATATTTTTCCGCGGTAAGTATATGTTGACTCCGATAACCAGCTATCATCATACCAAATCCCTCCAGTAGTTTTTCTGTGATGCGATAACAAACAGACAGACAAAAATCCTAAAAACTATAGGTTCGGCCTCTGTATCAATAATAATATTTAGTTCAAAAAGATTTTCCAAAAAATATTTACCTAATGTACAGATTCGGCTTAGTTACAATTTTATTATATGTGTAGATTACCTACTGTAACCAATTTGTGAAGTTATTTATTTACTCTATAACATATAATAGGATTGGTTTAACTAATAGACACTATAAAATTATGAAGCCTAAATATTTGGACTTTAAGCTAACCCTAACAATATTAACTCGTGGAGAGGTATCTTAGGTTATGCTACAACCATTCTTAATTATCAAAAATAAGGTCTATATTCCAGCGAAAATATATTTGATCTGTGACCTAATTTAAAGGGATGGTATGGAACACGTGGATTTTTATGGTAGCATGAAATTTCACTTTATACGATTCTAAACAGCCTTGCGCAAATTAAAGATCTGCAGTCCTTGTTATTATGGAAATAGAGTTCATAATGATATGATTAAGCTTATGTGGCCACGCACTAATCAGGTTTGTTGATTGTACCTCATTGCGTATGCCGCTGCCGTCATATTACTGTGATACCAGAGAAGCTTTTGTTTACGGTATACCCAATTTGAGCATTCAAAGAGAAAATTAGTTACATTATTTTGACTTCTTCACTATCTTTAATAATGTGGTTGGAAAATTAATTTAGCCTTCGAAAGGTTAGGTTGGGTTATTATATTTAAATAATTTATTAAATACTAGCAGAAACCGCGACTTCGCTCTCGCTAAATCTACAAAAAAAAAAACTAAAATGGTAGGTTTCATACAAACTTTCATCCACTATTTTACCCCCTTATGGGATGAATTTCGGAAAATGCTAAAACACATATTTAATTAATTGTATTGAAGAGCATTTATACCAAGTTTCAAGTAATTATGATCATAAATATTTTTTGGATTGTATTATAACGTGTTTTCCCGTGGGAAAGAGATAATTTCCCACGATGGTGGTGGACTACGTTCTAATCCCCCTCGCATTGACGGGAGATCCGTGCCCAGCAGTGGGACGTTAAAAAAATGGGCTGAGTAGAATACGATACAATACGTAAATAATAAAATTTTAAACCACCTGCATAAGGAACTACAAGCTCTGGAGGAATTGAGTTTAAGAATTGAGAAAAAAAATGATAATTAAGAAAACATTAATGCACTGCACTCAACGTCCTATGAATAGAATAGCAGCTATTTTTATACCTGTGTGAAGAATCTGAATGACAACCTTTTTCGTATAATGATTAAGTACCGGGGCGACCGAGCTTCGTTCGGAGTTATTTTTTGTTATATCATATTTTTTAGATGATAATCTGTATAACTTAAAACTAAAAACTTGAATAAATACAAACTAAATAAAAATAAATACAAATAAACACAAAAAAAATACAAAAGTAAAACTTTTAATCCGACCGGGAATCGAACCCGGACATCTGTGAATGTCAATCACAATTAATGTGCGCAATTAGCAACCATACTTTGCGTGGAATAATGCGAAAGATAACTGCATGAAAAGTCGAAAACACACATTTTCCCAGACATAAGACTAATCTAGATCGATTTTTCGCCCCCGAAAACCTTCATATATCAAATTTCAGCGAAATCGTTAGAGCCGTTTCCGAGATTGCCGGTATAAATAAATAAATACCTATACAAGAATTGCTCGTCTAATTATTAATTATTATAAAACTTACTTTCACCTAATGAGAGAAAAATATTTCTGATATAAAAATATTCTTATCTTAATTAGTTTTAGTTTATCCGATGATACGTATTTTTTCAACCACCGAAGGAAACTTTTGATAGACTTCAGGTCAATGATTCAATACTTCGTGTAGTCCTCGAAACTTTTTCTATAAAGGCAGTATATGTATGTTGTGACTTCAGTTATTTCTGCGATAACAAGCAAAGTTTCCTGCAGGCAAATAAATATGGGGTGTTTGCGGAGTTTTTGGATGTTTGCCAGAAATTACCCCAATTATTGTAAAGCTTCTAAGCTCTTATAAAAACGTTTAAAGCTCAAGATCCATAGTCATTCAAAAGCAATCGTTCATATTATGTGCTTCGTAATGTTAAAAATCTTAAAAGTTTTTTATCCTAGTTAGCCTTTAGTTTTACTAATAAAGGAAATAGTTTTGATTGATATTTTAGACACCGCAACGACTCAACTGTAATTCAGCCATATTTTTAGAATAAATGATAAAATATATTACAAAAATATCATGTTAAATATCTGTTTATTACAGGCTTACATGATCAAAGTATCAAAAAGAAAACAAATCTGTGATATAATTAAATATCCAGCAATTAAAAAAAATTGAAACAAATTGTCCAAGCCGTATCCATTTTTTCTGGACCGGTTTACTCGAAAATTATTTCTTTGCATTTGACATTGGCTTTGATTCGTTAATAAATGACAAGAAAAAATTCTATATACGCTGTATGATACCTCTTATTATGGTCAGCAATGGTATATATAAGTTTCAATTGCACGTCAATCTATTATTACATATAATAATGAAAATTAGACCTTTACTACGCTTAAAGATGAATAGGTATCTACATATTATTTATGTTAAGAAAACCCGATATTTTTTATCAAGTTACAAAAGGAAGACCCTGGAACGGAGCGTAGGTAAGTCTAGCTAATAAAATAATGATAATAACTCAGCCGTTTTAGCGTTTAGAGGACGCCCGTGCACATTATTTGACGACAAAGATTTTCTTTTGTTTTACGTATGTATATTATCAATTTTATTGAATTCGTACTACACTGCTCTTTTAAGTTCAAAGTCGACGTGGTCTTGACAACATTCATCAAGTTAATTTTGATTCATTTTCTGTACCTTCACCTGTTCTCAATTAAATTACAAAGGTACTTGATAATAAATATCTCATTTCATACGATTTCGGGACTGGAACACGTTAATTAAATTCTTTATAAAGCTAATAATAATGATTCTTAGTAATCATGTTCGATTAATTGGAATGTTTATAAAAAGAAGACTTACAGAGGAAAATTTAATTATGTGTATTTTTATAATATACCTACTAGTGACTCTAGGTGATATTTTAAGCTGGAAATATATTATTAGCCATTGAAATAAAACAGCCTATATACTATACTTTTGAATAAAGTTGTTTTAAAATGGTAAAAAGTTTTGATAAAAACAATCAAAAACCTAATTAAATCGGTTTTGTTATAAATATCGGAATTTATTGATTACAAGCAAACAAACGTATTTCTTCTATACGAGTACATACATATGTATAATATTAATACAACTCATTTCTTTCACTATGGATTGATATTTAAAAAAAATGCAAATATTCAGTATTAGGAAATTAAAAAAAAAAGAAATGTATTTCTCATACACTCCAGATTACAATATACCTTGCAGGTATCGATTTAATAGCCGATTATCTTAATATATATATTTCTTGTGTGCGTGTGTATGTGACTGAACTCCTCCTAAACGACTGGACCAATTTTGATGAAATTTTTTGTGTGTGTTCGTGGAGATTCGAGAATGGTTTAGATTTACAGTTTGGTCTACTGGAAAATGTTTTTTCAATTAATTTCTTATTTATAAGGAGTTGTTGATTTTGGAATGTTTTACATTAGATCCGGCGGACGGCGCTATCATCGCATTCAATATTATTCTATTTCAATTTTAGTTTGTCCCGACAGATGGTACTACGATTAATTTGAAAAAAAAATTATTATTCAATTCATGTGCTGATTAAAATATTAAATGTAATTATTTTTTAAAGAGTTTTGAAGTGTGTATAAATAATTTTGTGAATTCAGATGTTTTTTTAATTAATTTCTTATTTATAAGGAGTTGTTGATTTTGGAATGTTTTACATTAGATCCGGCGGACGGCGCTATCATCGCATTCAATATTATTCTATTTTAATTTTAGTTTGTCCCGACAGATGGTGCTACGATTAATTTGAAAAAAATTTTGTTATTCAATTCATGTGCTGATTAAAATATTAAATGTAATTATTTTTTAAAGAGTTTTGAAGTGTGTATAAATAATTTTGTGAATTCAGATGTTTTTTTAATTAATTTTTATTTGTAAGGAGTTTTTGATTTTGGAATGTTTTACATCAGATTCGACGGATGGCGCTACCAATATTATTCTATTTTAATTTTAGTTTGTCCCGACAGATAGTGCTACGATCAATTTGAAAAAGTATTTCGTTATTTTGTGTTATAATTGTGTTATTCAAGTGAAGTTACTAATTAAAATATTTATTAGTTTTCGAAGAGTTCTGAAGTGTATATAAATAACTTATACATTTTGTAAATTTAGTGCGGAATCGAAGTGAGTATATTTTTTATAAATTATCTTTTTTAATTTACACGTGCGTTTATTAACAACCAACATAACCTTCAAGTTTATTTGTGTAGTTAGAGGATTGAATTTTTTTAATTATTTTTATTGACAATTAATTCATTTTTGGAGATATTAAATAAAAAAACTCACAAAATGCGATTACATGTTCTTTATCTAAAATTTGTCATAATAAATCTTTTGAGTTAATTAATTTACATTTATATTGCACAATCGCTTCTATTACCTAATAAGATGCCACAGTGTTTAATTTAAATCGCCCGTACTCCCGCCATAGCGTATCAACCAAATGACAGAGTTATAATATCCATACTAATATTACAAATGTGAAAGTGTGTTTGTTTGTCTGTTTGTTTGTCCTTCTTTCACGTCGAAACGGAGTGACGGATTGGGGTAATTTTTTGGGTGAAGATAGTTGGAGGGCTGGAGAGTGATATAGGGTACCTACTTTTTACCGCGGAAGATTATCTCATTACCACGGTAAAACATGTTATAATACAACCCAAAAAAATATTTATGATCAGAATTACTTGAAACTTAGTATTAACGCTCTTCAATACAATTAAATAAATACATGTTTTAGCATTCTTCGAAATTTATCCGCTAATGGGGTAAAATAGGGGATGAAAGTTTGTATGAAACCTACGTTTTTAGTGTTTTTTTTTAGTTTTAGCGCGAGCGAAGCCGCGGGTTCTGCTAGTTATTACTTAAAAAGTAAAGCTCTCGTCTAAACGTGAACATTTTCCTTTATAAAGGACTAGCTATTCATCCTCACTTCGCTCGTCCCTAGGTTAAGTTTAAATTGAACCAATAACTATTTTCATTGTTAAATGAATTAGAAATAAGATTGAAGAAATATTTATCAGCACCGGTGCAAGCAACAACGAGATTGCAAAGTAAAAATTCGAAAAGAACACGTCGAAACTTGTAAAAACTTCCAAACAACTGGACTACAGAACAATTTATTTAAGGTTAAAGTAACTTTAAAGTGTGTGTGGAATTGTAACTTGTTACTCTATATGTTTTTAATCAAAATATCCATTGAGTGACTTCATCTGAAGACTTTTGCAACGTGATACTGACGGCAAGAAAATTATATAACACCTTTCTTTTCACTTATAATAAATGGTAATATTTTTCTTATTTAACTATTACTTACTTGACATTAATTTATGAACATGCTACACAAAATCTCATAAGATATTTAACATATAAGAGTAACTAATATATAAGATATTTGCATGTAAATCTAAAAACTCAATATCTAGTTAGAGTAACGCACACAAAAGATTTGGCAGCCGAAATCTTAGTCTCAACGGTAGGAACACTTTATCTAAGACGCTATCCTCTGTACTAAATTTACTCCACAATGGCCCATATAATATAGACTAGAATATTGTGTTCAAACGCAGCGGGGGCCATTTGCAATATGATGATGAAGCCGAGCGTGACTGATCGCGCATAATCTTCCGTATTATACGAGTGATGTACTTATACAGCTGGTGCTACAGTCTTGATGTTCTTGGTTTTAAAAATAAAAAAATAAATGAAGTAATTAAAGCGCTTTTGGACTCATTTGTATGAAAATGACACCTGTTTAATCACTAGCGACTCACCCTCGCTTCGCTCGGGTTTGTCCCTAGCTTGCTTCCCAATACAAATTTTTATCCCCATTTAAACCCCCTTAAGGGATGATTTTCGGGATAAAAATCCCCTGTATTTCCCATGGTCACAAACTATCTTTTTACCAAATTTCATCTAAATCGGTTCAGTAGATCCAGAGATTACCCCATACAACGTCACAAAGTCACAAACATAACATACCTTTTTATAATATTAGTATAGATTTGTCTGTTGCAGGCAATATCCTTATTGAAATAGATATTTGTGGATTTTTGGTAACAAATCTTTAAATTTTGTCCGACTAGTGTTCTTTCAGGTCATAGTCTATGTGTTTATTAAAGTTCATCCTGATTTGTCCAGCCATTTTAGCAGGAAAGTTTAACAAATATATACACGTACAAACTTTCACATTTATAATAATAGTCTATTAAAGAGTGTATTTTTTTATAACCTGTACAAACTGTATATAACGATAATAATTATTATTGGTGGCAAAAGTATAATTTTTTTTTTAAATTGTTATAACTAAAATATGGAGGAAATCTTACAACTATTGAATGAATACAAAATATATTTGAAGTTTCTTGGTAAAGAATGTAGTGGTTTGTGTATTATTATTCATCAAAACGACAAAGCTTTAATCTTGACCGTTTTAAAAGGTCAAGTGTGTATTATTAATGATAGTTTAGACGAAGGGATGTCCTCAGACCCACGTCACATGCTTTCACGCAATTTCTGAATGACGCACCTTGATACTTAACTTAAGGCTTGGGTCGTGGTGGTTTAAAAATTCATTGACTTTCACGTAAATATTTACTGTAAGCGTAGATTCATAATGGTAAATAATAGTATAGTTGACTATATACTTTTTATGATTTATTTCTATAGAAATAAAATTGATACAGCTCTAATATATGCGCTAGCTATATTTGTATTTTTTTTCAGTATACGGATAATTACTGACAGCCATTATGTACTCGTATGTGGACTCCTTCACTTTTTACGCTGTTATAAAAGCGACATGTGAACACTGTTGTCTTTGTGAAAAATCATAAGCAGTCGCTATTTGAAATATATCTAAGACCAAGAGTATGGAATACATTCTAACGCCGTTGCAGAATCAGTTTTAGGTAGGTATTGAATTATATACAGATATTTCTGATGATTCTCATGTAGTTGCTTTGTTTGACTACAAAGAGAGTGTTGCTGTGGGTTCACGTTCAAATAATTGTGGTTCGAGGAGTTTTGTGAACACTATTCGACTCATACACTCATTCTAATTGAACGTAACCGCTATGTTTTAGTGGTATTGAATTGTTTCTGTGTTCCCTAATTTACGTAGCGTGTTGGTGTTTCGACACCCATGGTTACTGTATGAGGATATTGTCTTAAGATATTGTTTGAGGTTGTTCACTATTGTTTTCAATAATGATGCTTGATATAAAATACTATACCTTAATAATCATCATCATCATTATTATCACATTTTCATCCACTGCTGGACATAGGTCTCTCCTAGTGCACACAACTGAAGTCTATATTCAGCTTAGTAATATTCTAAGGTTCTAAGGCCTTGAACTATGCCTAAATATATATAGTGGATGTAAAAACGGTAGGTAAAATATGACCGGGCCGTGGGCCGTAAAAAGCAAAGTTCTCAAAAGTGCACTTATCTATACTAATATTATAAAGAGGTAAAGTTTGTGAGTTTGTGAGGCTGTAGGGGGTTATCTCTGGATCTACTAAACCGATTCAGATGAAATTTGGTAAGAAGATATTTTGAGACCATAGGAAGGACATAGGATACTTTTTATCCCGGAAATAATCCCTTAAGGGGGTGAAAATGGGGATAAAATTTTGTGTTGGGAATCAAGCTAGGGACGAACCCGAGTGAAGCGAGGGTGAGTCGCTAGTAATTAGTAAAAAACTGAGATCATGACATTCTGTTTTGTTTTTGTACTGTACATCGTGTTATCGGATGCAAAACAATCTATGTGAAATCATGAAACACAAAATTATACTTATAATACTAAGTGATAACTTTTATTGGTTGTCTGATATGTTACGAGTCAATTTAAAATAGGTACCAATTATAGTTTCGTGAAACTTTTCTATATTGCAATCCTAAGGTAAATACTAAAAACAAGTACGATGATCTTACTTTTGGAGTAAAAGAAAAATGCTTATATGTTTCTTGCGCTATTTATGTATTACTACGTGTTGTGGTTTCAAGCTATAAATAAGGTGGTTTCTAAAGGATTGCTATGGAAATTTTCATTCAACTTAAGGGATATCTATGAGATTCGAAACTTTAGGATTGGGTGAAATTAATTGTCCGGAAACGGAAAAGTTAAATATGAAGCGAGATTTGATACTTCATTATGAAATTACTTCACAAGTGATATTAAGCTTTAAGTGTGAAATATAAGAAACATTATATTTTATAAATAAGTAGTTGAAGTTATACTTCTATTGGCTCGCTTGGAAAAAAATATGAGAGTAAAATGTTTACGATGCGCGCGCACACCCACAAACAAAAAGCGACATGATGAAGTTACTTTTGATGAAATCTTTAGCTACTTTTGCTCTGTTACGCCAAAGAAGTATAACTTCTTATGTGTGTATATAAGTACACACACACACACGTTCGTTTTTACTTTTAACTTTATATTTCATGGATGCATAAAGCAGGTAAGCTATTATAACACAGTACCCCTCGACACCACCTTATTTCGTTATGGGTTATCTTACTTCAGTACATTAAAGCTGAAGGTAAATATTATTTTCCAATTTAGGGTCGAGACTTATTAATTGGGAGGGTTGCAAATAGCTTTGAGTTGAGCTGCTTATACAACAATTATGATCGAACTTCACACAAACCAAAGATGAAAAAATTAGCGTTTGATGTTTTTCAATAACTTTAGCATTTCAAATTTTAAGAAGCAATAATAATAATTACTATGACAAATACGCATATTAGTTCAAAATGGAATTCAAGAAGAATTTCTAATAAATATATTGATATATCAAGAAAGCTCAAAATATAAAAATGCATTCGTAAATTAATTTACCATCTTACTAATATTATAAATATGAAAGTTTCGATGTTTGGATGATGTTTGGTACCTACTCAATCACGCCAGAACAACTGAACGGATCTGAATGAAATTTGGCACAGAGATAGATTATAGTCTCGAATAGCACATAAATTACTATTTATCCCGAAAAAATTTACGGTTCCCGTGGGATAGATTTGTTTTTGTTTTATAAAATAAATCGATCAGTTTTCCTTATATTACTAGATAAAAAGTGTGAATTTTGGTGCTTATTATTTTTTTAAGTCATTATAGTGACTGCATTTGTTGAGACATAGAATATTAGACGACACACTTCACTTAGAATCAAAGCAGGCCTAGACGTGATAATTTTACATAATTTCTTGCAAATATAAAAATATTTGTATTTAAATTTAATCGTTAAGTTAGAATCCAAATCTTTTCCGTATGTTTTTTTTACATCTCTATTGGAGGTAAGTAACGACTAAGGATCGTGGATGGACAACAAGTATGTTGCAGTAATTTTCATACTTTAACGTATTGTGTTAAGGAACATGAAAACAAGTGAAACGGACATCTTGACTCTAGAAAAAGGCTTACAGACAATGTCATGAAAATTTATCTTAAAGTATAAACTAAAACTAAAATATACGCAACATAAATTTCTTTACAAAGAACTTTTTAATATACTTTGATATCCGCAAGATATTTTGCAGTTCCTTGGTAATGTCTTGGCACGAACATGCCACACGGTATTGCTCCACTGTGAAAACTTTCCAAAGACTACTTTATTATTATGTTAGTTCTACTTTTTACTTTCGGCGATACATTTAGATTACGAGTATATTGCTATAAGGTTAAAGGGGAAATTCATATTGTGAATTATAAAATTCTTCATCATACTCATCATCATCATCACTTCACATTAAATGAGCAAAATATTAAAGAAACTTGTGCCAGACGTTAAAAAAATAAAAGGTGGAAATTTTATGATATCTATCTTAATTGTTTAGGTCATTCATACCCATTATATATATTCATAAACCAATAAAGTTTAGTTATGTCACTTTTATTATGCATAATTAGTAAAATGTAAGCACAAATATGGGCTTAATATGGGGGAGCATTTTGAAAATAGAGATAGGCGCTTCAATTTTATTTAAAAGCTTAGATGAGCTTACATAACTGCAATCGATTACTTTATCATTTATTCGGCTTTTGTGTTGTAAATAAAAGTAAATAATATAAGTATATAATAATTGCAGTTAAAAATGAGGGACGAGCACCTTAGCTATACGACGGTGATGATGCGGTAACACGTGTCGCCGACGTCACGTGACACCAACCATTAATCACTACTACCTTGGTAATTTTAAACTCAATGGCCTCTAAAACTCTATTCCTCCGCCTTTAGTCTTGTGGGACGAGCATTTGACACAATCACTGAGGGTTTAGATAGGCGCAGGCAAAATTACTGCATATAGGAATATATGCAAGGAATATCTCGAATTTTATTAGTGTCATCCTACACTATGTCATTTACATTTTTATTGTACACTAGCATTGCCCGCGGCTCCGCCCGCGTTCAGATGACCAAAAACCAAATTCTTAGGTTTTACATATTAGTATACTCTTACATTGCAGTTTTTGTATTTTTTCTCAGAAAGGAGATATTTTCCCGCGGTGAAAATTATCCTAAGTATATGTTGACCCGGATAACCAGCTATCACCATACCAAATTTTATCAAAATCCCTCTAGAAGTTTTTCTGTGATGTGGTAACTGACAGGCAGACAGATAGAAATTCTAGATTCGGCCTCTGTATCGATAATAATGTTTATTTCAATTAGATTTTCCAAAAAATATCTAATGTACAGATTCGGCTTAGTTATAATTTTATTATATGTATAGACAATGAACATTGACACACACTACACATACAATTAGGAATCTTCTAGTATTTAATAGCTTATTTTAAATATGATTTTTTTTATGTACAACTTTAAAACTATACTAACTAACTATACTAACTATAAGTTTTGTTGCACGGTGTTTGAAATGATCTCTTCGGAAAGTTTCTAGCAAGCAGTACTTTTATTTCGAAAATATTTTGAAATACTTTAAGGAAGTTTAAAACTTATGAAATGACAACTGAACTGTGAAGTCGTTGGCGCGACTAAGTTAGTTTTATTAAAAAAAACGGCGCATAAATTCGACTAAAAAGATTCTTTGAATTATTTTCACTATAACAAAATAAAAATCTGACTTTTCGAGATAAAATCAATGGCTTTTAAATGCTTCCGGACGCAGAGTAGTAACAGGTGCTGCATCTCACGGTGCTATTGAATCTGTGCTTTGTTCATTCCCATTCTTCAGAACCTTCGAATGGCTGTAGATATAATAGTCAACTTTTCTTTCTGTTATTTTCTAAAGTTCACATTATTTAAAGATGAAAAATAAACTGTTTACGTCGACGTTAGACGTTAAATTCAAGCAGAATATTTTTTTTATATGTTTGTCTAGAATCCAATGTAGCAGTTAAATATGTATTTATATACGTAGATATAGATATTTATATATAGAATAGTTCAAAGTACTGACCGATGTATAATCCACTCTTTTGAGGGCGAATAAAAATATGAAAAGCATTTATAAAGATCACACACACATTTACAGTCATGTTAAAATAAAGGGCGGAACACCGGCGAGAGAGATATAATACCATGCTTTATATGTATTGTTAGTAACAAAATTTTAAATAAGACTACAGAGATTCAGCAATTTCTCTTTACTTCGATCACTTAACGGAATACCTTACAAAATGGCAATTCTATTTATATATTGCTTGCGTTTTCCTGCGGTTTCGCCTGCATAGTACATTAATCACCAACAGATCATATACTAAAACCTTCTCCGAAACACGCTACATTAAGATGTATGACCATAAGTGGTATGAGTATAATTCCGATTGGTTCAGTAGTTATCACAGTATAACCGAACAAAAAAAGCGGCTCTCCATTTATTAGTATAGATTTCCCCACCGTTGGGTGTATCGTAGCGAAATCTGTCTAATACGTAGCACGTATAACATTACCCGACTTTTAAAACGTTAATATTACAAATACAATTAAACGATATCGTTATTAATATTATAAAATTGTAAATAATTAATTATTAATAAAAATCAATATCAAATGAATATAATAAAATATAAAATTATAACTAACAGTATGTATATCAGTTGTATTGCATTTTATGTTTTTTTTTCATAGAATCATGATGATATGTCATTCCAATATACTTCTTCTTCAATAATGACATCTAGTGAGTCCCTACATTTACACATGCTAAACATGTTTTTCTCCGTAATAAATCTAATAATAAAGTATTTAAAATAAATAAAAAACTATAAAAACGTCTACACTACGTGTTAAATAGTTTTTTAAATTTTAAAATTAATATATATGTATGTTAGTTTTTAAGGTATATACCTATGTTATGGGCCTCTGTTTACATAAAATCTTTTTGTAAATATTTCCTGAAATAAATGATTAAATAAAAAAAAATAAAAAAATGATTATAAAATACATTCGTACACAGTATTAGCAAAATTATAATATTTTTTCGACTTGGTTTCACGCTTCGAAGTAGGCAAATAAAAAACTCAACGTCTTATATAATATTTTGAAATGAGTTGTTTCTCGTAATGAATTTCACTCAAAGGACTGTTTCCTGTTTCACTTAAGTTAATTGAAATACCCAGCAATTTCGTTTTTACGCTTATTTAAGCACTGGCTGTATTGTAACTCGTGTTTTACTAGCCGTGAAAGGCACTCCTAGTTAAAATGTTACTAGTAATAGAATTAATTTTAAATTAAAGTCAAAAAAAGAATAAAGTAACTGAGCCATAACAAAACATGAGTGTTTAATTTGTTTGACAACAAACATAATTAAGAACAAAGCTGAATTTATTTGACATTTTAAAAGGAAATTTCAAGAAATTATTTTATAATATTCCTTGATACTTCTCGGTGTTTATTTTTGGCCCCATTGTACTTTATTTTAAACTGCACTTGGATTTGAAAAAAAAACGTTACGTCACGTTACGTTACGTCAATATAAGCTGTCAATATTTCCGCCTTTCAGCTCAGAACAAAAACCTTCCCCCGCCTTAATGGGGCGTCGCAGGATCGCTTCCGCATTCAACCACGACGCCCCGACGGCAAGTCTGCCGAAGAAGACCACCACAACCATGGGGTTGCTCCAAGGTCCACTCTGCTATCAGAGAAGTACGAGGAGCAACCCGCATGGTACACCGACCTCCGAAGAGGGCCGTCTCCCACCGCCCACCGAAGTGGGCCACCTCCCTGTGCGTTTCTTGACTTCGCGCCCGTCTGTATTGCCGGGAATTACTGAACCCCCCCCCCCCCCCCCCCCCCCCCCTCCACGACAAGCTGAACGCACGTTGGAGGAGTCACTGCAGCAACCTAGCCTGAGTACAATGATACTACGAATGGGAAAATATGCAGACGCTATTTTGGGCGGCATCTCAATAATTATATTATTATAGTAAATAAATAATGTTTTATTTTTTTAAATCGATATTTTGTAATATGAAGAGTAACACAGTTTTACAAAATCCTTTCACAGATTTACACGAGTATTTAACAATTTCATTTGGATATTTCGTGGCTTATTTTTTATTTAGATTTTTGGTTCTAGATATTTTAAATGCTTTTCAGCAAACATGGGGGAGAGACTCCCGAGACCTTTCGAAAATATTAAAAGCACAATTGAAATATTTAATATTTTTCTTACTTGCGAGCCGAACCCGCTTTACATTCACATTTAATCAGTTTTTATATCACACAAACTATTTTTTGATTCTTTTTATTATTTTTTAGAAAATCCTACATGACAACATATTATATGAGTACCGGTTATTACCTCTTACGCTTCAAAAGACTCTACAAAGAGAAAAAGCAAGAATAGACATGAGAATGTGTAATGAACTGAAAAATACTTTTAAGTTACCAAATTTTAAATTAACCCTCTTGTACATTGTTGTAAAAAATAACATACCTATTCATTAAAAAAAGGCAAGAAATATATAAAGTATCCATAATTATATAGTTGTATATAAAGATTATTATATATACTCGTACCTAGAATATAGTATCATACAAAGCATTGGAACAGATTGGCTTGAATCCAATCCGTTGCTACCCATCCCGCTTTAGGTCACGTCACTAGGGATAATACTGTCAACTCGCTCTGATTTTAATTACTTAGCAACTGACTTAGAATCTTAGTTGTTTATACTTCCAGTAACAATGCTTCATTACATTAAATAGTACTCATTGTTTATTAACTTTTCAATAGTTTTTAAATATAAAATTGTCATATTTAAGAATACAAAATTTTCATAAATGTCAGTCATTTTGATTTTACTTTTTAAATATATATCCTATTTAGTTACGATACGAAATGGCGGGCCAGATTGGCTCGACTCCAACCCGTTGCTCGTCCGTTCTGGGTCACGTCGTGCCGCGCCGTCACAGGGGACGACACTGCGTCTCGATGTCAACTCGCTCAGAATCCAATTACTTAGCCATAGAACTATATATTCTAAGGCCTAAGGCGGAATAATGGTAATTTTAAGGTTCAATATGAGGTTTTAAGAGGTTTAAGATTTATTTATTTCTCAAAAGAATACAATTCACTTATTGAGAAACATTAGTTTTACGTAGGTAACATTGTAAACGGGCAGCTAATATTTATATAAAAAATAAAATATATTTTGCGGGTAATACAAACTATTTTATGGATTAGAACTCGGAATAAGAATACTGGAAGTGGCTTTAAGTATAAAATTTTACTGTCATATATTATGTTGTTAATTCAATTCAAATTATGTTATTAATAAGTTTTAACTTTTAATTTAGTAACAAGTATAGTATTATATGATCTGTCGTAACAAATACTTTAATATTAAATATAGAAAGATTAGGTTTTTTATGGTTTAATTAATATATTTATTGCCAATATGTATTTTTAATTTCTTTTTAAAAGATTATATTGTTTTTTCACATTTAATATTGTTTGGTAATTGATTATATAGCATTGCTCCTTCAAACCTAATACATTTTTTGCCATAGTTTGTGCGTGGTTTGTAAAGTTTTAAATTATTTGCATTTTGAAGCAATTTACTATGCGTTAGATTATTTTTCATGAAACTTATTTGTGTTTGTATGTCATGATTTAATATCTTTCTTATAAGAATGCACGTATTATAAATATAAGTTTGTTGAATGTCAAAAAGCTTCGTTTCTTTATAAATTTGGTTTGTAGCTGTGAGGTAATCATAATGAAATAACGTTTTAATTAACCTGTTTTGTGCTCTTTGTAACATATTTAGATTACTTTTAGCTGCATTACCCCAAAGTTGTACTAAATAATCAATTTGTGATTTCACTAATGAATTATAAATAATATAGCGAACATCAGGAGGAAAACTTCGAACAGTGCCTCGCGATAATCCATTTAGGGAAGATAATTTTGATTTCACTTTTTGAATGTGAGGTTTCCAAGTTAAATGATTATCCAAAACTAAGCCTAGGTATTTTTCTTCGTTTACTCTACTTATTATTTGATTGTCTATTTTTAATTGAGTGGTTATTTTGACTTTTTTATTTTTTGCAGAGAAAATAATGTACTTTGTTTTTGAAGTATTTATAGTTAAGAGATTTTTCTTGAACCATGAATTTAACAGATTTAAGTCATTTTGAGCATCATTAAAAATATCTTCAAGTGAATTTCCGAAGTAAAATAGGCAAGTGTCATCGGCATAAAGAGTGAGATCCCCTTTTAAACCAATATGACAAATGCTATTAATATATATATTAAAAAACAACGGACCTAAAATTGATCCCTGAGGAACACCGAAAGTTATAGGCTTAAGACTACTTTGATGTGTGCCAATTTTAGTTATTTGGTACCGGTTCGCAAGATATGATTTAAAGATATCAAAGGCTTTCCCTGAAATTCCAATGTCGTTTAATTTACATAGTAACAAGTGACTAACAGTGTCAAACGCTTTTTTTAAGTCTATAAAAATGCCAATAGCTATTTGTTTCCGATCAATGGTTAATTTGAGTTTTGTTGTAAGATCTAATGTAGCTGAGAGTGTATTTGATTTTGGCCTAAAGCCGTACTGTTTTACATATAATATTTTTTTTTCTCTCAAGAATGTTCCTAGACGTACGTAGAGAACTTTTTCAAATATTTTTGACAACACCGGTAAAACTGAAATTGGACGATAATTTGATGGGTCAGATCTATTACCAGGTTTAAAAATAGGAGTTACTTTTGCAATTTTCACATCATCCGGAAAAAGGCCATGAGCAATACATTTGTTTATACAACATGATAATTCGTTTAAGATGAGAGGATTAACACATTTAATAGTCTTAACATTAAAACCGTCTAATCCAGCACTTGTATTCGTTTTCAGTTGGTTTATTATTTTATCTATTTCTTTGATATTTGTTGGAGCAAATTGAAATAAAAGTGTGTCACTTTCAGTATTCTTTGTTTCCGTAGTATAAGGTACAATATAGATATATATCCTATTATACTTCTAACTGTACTACTAATTTATAAAATTACTCTTATGTACATATAAATTAGGACAATATAAAATTAGACATCTTTCAAAAATGGCATATGTTTTGAACTCTTTAGAAATGAGATTTTAGTTAAAATATTTTGTAATAGTTATGAAAATGCTTGATGAGTTTTATTCTTTATTGTACTTTTAGGAAAAAAAGCAATAAAGTTAACTAGCAAAGGTGGATTATCTCTGAAAGAGATCTCTTCCAGTCAACCCCTGGGTGTAGAAGAAAACATCAAGGGGCAATATAGTGCAAAAAATAAAAGTAATAATCACTTATACATATATTACTTTTTATAAAGTTTTAAAAAGTTATAATTTTATTATTATATAATAAATACTTAATGTAAGGACTCAACTTATACATATAATTAACATACATATATTTAATATATAAAATAAAGTATTTTTAGTTAAATCATAAAGTAATAACTATTTTACACAACAGGTACCTACAATTTTAGAAAATTCAGTTTAAAGTGCCACTTTATTTTTGGAATTGTAATCTTTTCATTTAGTAAAACAATTATACTTAAGTAAAAAAATTATAAACAAATAACGTAGGTATATAGTCAGGAGAAATAAATAATAAAAAAAGAATAAGAGAAAACATGGTTTTGTTGAAATAATCTCAACAATGTAACAATAAAGTCAAAGGGGGCTTCATTCAAAACATTTGGGATCTAACAGGGAAAAGTATTCAGGAGCGAGTAATATAAATTAAAGTTAAACTAATTCGGAATTCAAAACCGGCTTCGATGCGTAAACTCATCCATTGTGTTCAATTTATTCACTAAAAGGGTGAAAAGGACCACTACCTTCACGAGACCGTTAAGGATTTCTCATATAGATTCACCATTATGTTTTGTTTAGTTTTTCTTTGGTCAGTGATTCTGTTCTGCAAACATTAGTTTGGTACAAAATTCTTTTCCAAATTAATTTTAATTATAACGGCTGCTTTAAAATATAAGGTAAAAAGCTACAACCTATACTAGATTTAGATTATGTATGTCAGGACCTGTGCAAAACGTACTATTTTCACTTAGACCTTCATTCACATCGACAAAAACAATACAATACCACCATCGAACCTACGATATTTGGCGTAGCTGCTGACATCCATACCACTTCCCTGGATTACCAATAAATTAAAAATAAATAAAGTTATTTAAGAGAACATAGGTACTTGAATATAATTCCCAGGAAACAGGAATTTATTGTTTTATTATAGCATTTTTATAAATTATCATAATAATATTATTGGAACGACCTATCTAAAAAAGATTTTACTCATATAATATTTATATATACCTATAATTATTATTTAGTAAAGAATATTTTAAAATTTTTAAGACTCCGACTACAAGATTACTCGTATGGCGTTATTTCGATATATTTTGTTATTTTACACTAGGGATCGAAACTAGCGAGCCATTATCAGCATTGCGGATAGGCTTACGTTACAAGGAGCCTTCCATCTTAACATTATATCTTAACTGGGCTATAAGATATTTTTCTAAACTTGTCTTTTAGATATAACTTATTTTTCTTTACCGCTCACAATATCACCAGAAGAAAAAATATTTGCCCAAATGTTTTATAAATATTTTTTTTGTTTATTAATATATATTTATATTATAACATATTATGTTGTTATTTCAATTTCTTCAATTTTAATATCACCCGTGAAATATCTTTCTATCAAAACGAGCACGCTGAATGAAGCAATGAACATCGTGTTTTTAATTAAATTGAAATATTCATCCTTATACGGCCATTTATCTAAGGACAAAATTCTTGTAACAAAGGGCTCTCTGTCAGATTAAATTTCCGGCGGGTCCACTCCAGTGCTAGAATGTTCTTTATTACCCCGTTACAAAAGGCACTTCAGTATTAGAATCTCATTCCTTCCCCTCTCAGTTTACTTTTGCCCACTTTCAGGTACTTGTTCTACGGGCTTCCTCTTTTTAATTGTTTTCTTCACTATCCACTTTGTTGAGTTGAATTTATTGTTTTTCTTTAATTCTACGTCTCAACAACGACAGCACTCAGACATTTCAAATTTGTGTCTACATTTTCAATGAACAAAGGAAAATTGTTGTTTCGAGACGGTATATTATTAATAAATTTAAGTTATGGTTCAATTAAAACTAAATTTCAAAGGGCTTAGGTTAGCGACCCCCCCCCTCTTAACATGCATACTTCTTGTCGTGGTCTGGTGGGAGGGAGGGGGGGGGCAGTAGTGCCCAGCACTACAGCCGGGCGTGAAGCCAAGAAAGAAACGCACTCAGTGCCATGTCTGGTGGTGGTGTGATTACAGTGGTCTGCTTCGGCAGACCTGCCGTCAGGGCGTCGTGGTTGATTGCGTAAGTGATCCTGCGATCGGAGATGTTAGTGGGTAGTACTGGCTATTCTAGCCAGTGAGTCCCACATAACCACCTGTATAAGGTGGTATGCATAAATGCATTTCCCAACATTAAAAAAAGGTTCGACTCCTCTGTAGGAAGAAAGCTTCATTTAATGAAAATATAGTACGACGTTTAATATAATATCTAGCAAGGAGTAATTTCGTTCAATATAAAGTAAAATAACTTAATAGTAGGTATGAAACAATACTTTAAAGTATCATTGCCTTCTTTCTTTAAAGGGTTGCAAATTCTTACATTTTGGAAGCACTTTCTGCCCCTATTCCGCATAATATTAACCGATATTTGCATTTTTATTGTAAAAGTAATTGAATATTATTAGAACAACACTGAATAGAGAATAATATTAAATTAGACTATATTCCCCATACGAGGTGACTGTATTCGTTGCTTTATTGCCTTAGGGTTGTATCCTTTGTATGAAGACACTACGAGGTCGTTCAGAGAATTGGGACCCAGTAGCCCTGCACAAACTACCACTTAACGCTTTATTAGGTTGCAATAAAACACATTTTGTTGTTCGTATATTTCTCTTATACGTCTTATTCTAATTCTCTACATTAATATTATTTCTTGTATTCTATTTAAGATTAAGTTTAGTATAATGCTAAATATATATATAAAAAATGGAACATTTATTTAATGACACTTTTATACACTACTCAATTTCACCCCTTTGAGGGATGATTTTGATAAAAAGTATCCTATGTCCAGCCAGGATCTCAAAGTATCTTCTTACCAAATTTCATCTATATCGGTTCAGTAGATCCAGAGGTTACCCCCTACAACGTCACAAAATCACAAACTTTACCTCTTTATAATATTAGTATAGATGTATAACGTGCAAGAGCCATATTGTGCCGACTTACGCATTGTTAATAATATAAGCTAACAATCTACTAGGTTAGCTGATTAAACTATCCTGTGTTATATGCACAGACAGTTTATAATCTAATAAAATCGTTCATAACAATCTCTGCATTGGGAGTAAAATTAAACCAGTAATAAAACGGTAAATGTACGTTTCATCGACTCAAGAATATGTTTATTCGTAATAAACGTAATAAAGAACATGAGAAACGTGAACTTCGCGGAAATCGGGTTAGACGCTTTTCAGTTAGAGGTGAACGCGTACGAGATTTGCTTTTGATAACTTTATCGTGTATATCTTAAATTATATCTTTTATAAAGCTTTGTTTTTAAAAACAATATTTTCAAAAGAAATTTAGTCTATTATCCAACACGTTTGTTACAGTATATAATTTAAATTTACAATATTTTTTATCTATTAACTAGCTTATTGTAGCTATGTTTTAACGTTTAGTATAGATTTCTCAGAGATGAGATATTTTATTTTAAAAAGTATCCTATATGATACCCGGATAACCAGCTATCATTATACCAAATTACATCAAAATCTGTCCAGTGGTTTTCTTGCGATGCGGTCACAGACAGTTAATCAAACATTCTAAAAACTATAGATTCGGCTTCTGTATTGATAATAATGATTATTTCAATAAGATTTTCGAAAAAATATTTAATGTACAGATTCGACTCTGTTAGATTTTATTATATGTGTAGTTTATTATATGTATAGATTTCCCAGAAAATTAACATAAAATACAATATGTACCTACTCTGCTGAAAATGACAATATATTTATAGCTCGTATATGCTAAGGATTTATATTTAAGTACATTAATGAATGAGTATGAAAAATGTACCTATGTAGAGATCGTAGCGGCACTCTTCCGCTTGGCCTACCTCGTTATCGTAAGGAATATATTGTAAAGTTGTGTGTGTGCTTGTGTGCGAGTAGACATATGTATGAATAATTTTATTTTATACCTGTAATTTCGAATGCTTTACAACAAATATGGTCGCTGGAGAAACTCAAGTGTGAGGTGTCATAATTGTTCTAGTTATTACAAACGGTAAAAGACAAATTATGTAAATGGCACCAAAGTACCTTACAAAAAAATATATAAGCAAAATAAGCAGCAAATCAATCTGTAAAAATAGTTTTATACATGTTGAATATTCGCTATATGCTAAGAAAATATAAATACACATCGTACTAATATTTTTTCATAGAAGCTATTACAGTTTCTGTTCATTTTGCCTTACATTATGAGGTGGCGTCTCTGATTGACATTAATCGTCATTGCTCACCAAACGAAAACAAAAGGCGTTCCTTATAAAAACGTGATTTATGGCAAGCTATTTACAGGTCAGTTGTTGAGTAAGACTTTTTACTTGGTTGTTTTATTACTTAGTTTGATAACTATGAATTTTGATTAACTATTCATGGTGGCTGTGCGCGTTATTTTTAGTTATTTTACTCCCATTATATAGGATAAAAGCTTTAGCTTTAATTGAAACAAGATGCGAGGACATATTTTAAGGTGCATATTTTTTTTAGAACCTCTGTACTAAAAATAGAATAAAGAGGTTGTTCATAGGAAAATATAAATATGAAAAAAAAATTATACGAACAAATAAAGAATAATATGTTTTGGCTTCTATATTTCGAGCTTTCCTCTAAAATTCTTCTAGAAATATTCAATGCCCTTATTCAACCTAATATTTATTAAATATATACGCCTTAAGTGATTAGCAAGTATAGAATATATTATATCTGGTAAAGACGATTCCTATTAGCACAAAGTAGAATTTTTTTATCATTGACTAGATTTTATCCGCGGGTTCTATCGTGTACTATCCACTCCACTTCTAAAGTTCATAGCTTTATTTTACTTAACCTTTAACCTTCCCAAATTAATATTCTATGAAATATCAAAAGGTTTTTTTCCAAATCGACCTATTACTTTCAGATATTAGTGCATAGAAATTAACGAAAAACAAACAATCTCTTTAATTTATTAATTATATTAGTATAGATTCAAGTGCAATAGTATTCTAATGCGATGCAAGTTGGAAAACGTCCATAACTGAACATAAATTGCCCGTAACACTATTATACGCTATCAGTTTTATTTGACACTTTTCATCTCTTTTTAAAGCGTGAGATCAAAATAAAAATGTGAGAATGTATGCATAGTGATGGTTCTCGTTTATTTGGTTGAAGTGACGAGAGAAGTGACGAGCCGGGTTTGCTCTTTTTATTTCTAGTGACCAACGATAAAACACTATTATTTAGTTAAACTTGTACCGCTGATGTCACAAAACTGATACGACAATCATTTATACCTATACTAGCAGAACTTGCGGCTTCGCTTGCGCTAAAACTACAAAAAAACTCTAAAAAGTGAGTTTCATACAAAAGTTCATCCCCTATTTTACCCTCTTTGGGGTTGAATTTTAGAAAACGCTAAAATACATAACTCGTTATTTTTAACGTACTCAATTCACACGAAATTTTATGCAAATATGTCCAAGGAATAAAAAGGTTCATACAAACTTTTATCCCCTATTTCACCCCCTTGGAGGTTGAATTTTAAAAAATCCTTCCTTAGTGGATGCCTTCGTTATACGCCTTTTTAACGTCCCACTGCTAGGCACGGACCTCCCTTTAGTACGAGGGGGATCAGGCCATAGTCCACCACGCTGGCCAAGTGCGGGTTGGCGGACTTCACATATCTTTTGAAAACTTGCTAGGTTCTCTCAGACATGCAGGTTTCCTCACGATGTTTTCCTTCACCGTTAAGACAAGTGATAATCATGTTGGAAATGATTCGCACATGAAAATATCAGAGGTGCGAGACCTAGCGAGCCCCAAGCGAGCGCGTTACCACTGGGCTACCACTGCCTTATATTATATAATTCCATAATATTATTTTACGCCGCACATTTACTTAACGTGTACTCTAACATAATATGAAACAGTGTGAAATATTCATTTTTATCGCAATAAAGCATTCAGAGAGCTATATAACAAGAGGCTCAATAGAGACTCTGCCAATTAGGGGCATATAGATGCCCGATTTTGTTTTAATCATTATGCGTAATGACTTGCATCGTTAATACTAATAAAATATTTTCATTCAATAGCAATCAACTGTTTTGTAATATTTAACGAACCAAAACTGTTAATATACGAAAGCTCTTTAATTATGAATCATTTGCAGACAAATGATTATGTATATTGTTTATTTTTTCATTTAAAGCTAATACGGTTATTTTTAAAAATTAAACACATTACGGTTATATAATTGTTTTAAGCTGAATTTAATGTATTTACTTTTTACGTAAATGAGCATGCTAAAAGCTTACCGAATTAACAGCTGTCATCACAACATGGGCGCCGTTGCGCCGTTCCGGCTACCAGCTCATTCTGGAAACGAAATAAACTTATTATAGCTTACACGTAATCGTACGCAAATTTTCGTTAGAAAACGTACAATATGGCGCCTAAATGTATGACCATTGAAGGTTAAGGAGTCATTAGCGTCAATCGTAAATTGAATTAGTCCAAAAGCAATATCGTAAATGCTTCTGAAAGCGGGTCGGCCTTGTTGACATCGGATGTACGCTGACTCAGTGCAGTCTCCGGTGATGCTCGCCTCACAGAACACGATGGAAATTAACCAGTGGTGCAATCAAATATCATCCGTAATACAACCAGTTAAGACACAACAGAACGACGTCTTTGATAATAAGATACGTTGAGACAAATAGAATAGCCGCGTTCACAGTCACTAGGGCAAACGTCCAAATCCATTAATAAAATTGAATCAGACGAACATTCCGAGGCACAATATGTGCACGTGTGGGAATAAATAAGACGACGGAATGTCAGTTCTGGCGATGTGACGTCAGGAGCGTAGCGTATCTGAAGGAAGGCAAGATAACATTCTATAATCGTTATCGCTAACTGGAAAAATTTATGGAAATTATATATATATATATATATATATATATATATAACTATACATATAATAAAATTGTAACTAAGCCGAATCTGTACATTAAATATTTTCTGGAAAATCTTATTGAAATATACATTATTATCGATACAGAGCCCGAATCTATAGTTTTTGAATTTTTGTCTGTCTGTCTGTTACCGCATCACAGAAAAACCACTGGAGGGATTTTGATGAAATTTGGTATGGTGATAGCTAATTATCCGGGTCAACATATAGGAGACTTTTTACCGCAGGAAAATATCTCATTTCTGAGAAAAAATACAAAAACTGCATTTTAAGAGTACATATACTATATGTAAAACCTAAGAATTTGCTTTTTGGTCATCTGAACGCGGGCGGAGCCGCGGGCAATGCTAGTATATATATACTTTTTTCTTCTCTATTAGATACGATTCTAGAAAGTCCACTTGTCTAGGGCAGTAGCATAGCGAATGAAACCGCAGACGACAAGGACTCAATAATGAACTGAAAAGTGTTCTTCTTAATTGAAACTAACTATTTTAATATTCAATGTGCTAGCTTCACTAATAACGCGCACGTTCCTTCCCACTGGAATAGTGTACCGTCGCCTACACTTGCAACCATCTGTCAAAATTATTTACGCGTCTGTCAACAGTTATGTTCCATGAATTCAAATATAAATTGCATAACTGAAATAAATAAGGACTCATAAAGTGAGTTGTTAAATTACACATGTACATCTAAACATACAATATATTTTTTTATAACATTTTTCCTCTCAAATTTACAATAACACGAGCTTGTAGGTGTTTTTAAATACCATACTTATCACTTTTCAAAATATTCTTGAGACTAAAGAATTCACCGACACAATTTATCTTTATTTCATAAAAATGCTATTTAAAACGGTTATTAAATAAAATCCAAATATTATTTTCGCTACTCTCTAAACATACAGCTAATTTGAGAACTCCCCTTTTTTTAGATCGGTCACAAACCTGTTTACATAAATATCTAAGGCTATAAATTAATTTATTTTTCACAACTCTATACGATATTATAGTGCGTAGTTTAGGAACTTCCCCGATATTAAAACCGGATATTACCAAATGTTTCAAATTACGCACATAGATCGCGAGACACAAAACTATTACTAACTACAAAGGTAGATTTACAACTTCTCGCTATAAATTTTCACGTGCACTGTTTAATGCAGTGTAAACGCGATGTGCCAAATTAAGTGAAAATTTCTAATGAACTGAAAGGAATTTTAAAAGATATATTTTCCTTCGATATTGTAACTGTTTCGATTTAATGAGTCGAGTTTCAAGTGAAAAACGAACATTCGACTGTTGTCATTTTATGACATTACTAGAGACTCACTCTCGCTTCGGCTTCGTCCCTAGGCACGTTTTAACGGTTAGTATAAAATACAAATCTTTGTATTTATCGGTTTTTCTGTACTATAATATACATGTATTATACATATAAACCATCCTCTTAAATCACTCTATCTATTAAAAAAACCGCATCAAAATCCGTTGCGTAGTTTTAAAGATCTAAGCATACATAGGGGCAGACATACAGCGGGAAGCGATTTGTTTTATACTATGTAGTAAAGAGTAAAACTCACACATTGTTTAAAAAAAATAATCTATTGTATTTGAAATAAAACAAACTGTTGACTGAGTGATTAATATTTTGACATATTTTCCTAATTCCTAAATAATATTTATATATGTATTAATATATAAACAGTTCAATATCTTTTTCTCCTCTATTTATCAAACGATTTTCTATTGACGAGCCTTAGTCTTATCAATAAAGAATTTGGAAACAGTTTTTTTTACGGATTTGGGTGACCATTGAATGGCTATTGGGTGAACACTAATTATATAAAAACAAATATACCTTTAACAAACAAACAAACCGTTTTGTAAAAAAAATAAACCGTTGTTTTGGAAAAAGTACTTACTACTACTTACTAAAGTACGTACTAGATTAATATAATCATATAAAATATTATTTACATAATAACATTTTGTAGGTAATATATTTTGAACGATCTATGTGTATGTATTATTCTCGTATTTGCGTATATTTCTATACAGTAACCAGTTAACATCATCCCCCTTTATATATAACTAAGCAGAACAAGGCGCCCTAGTAGCTACAGCTCTTTTAGAATCTACTCAAGTGATACTTTCTTAGATTTACGCGAATATTTGATATATTATATAAAACAGATTTTTTCGCGCATTTAATTTGGTTTCTTCTCAACGTTTCGAATGATTTACAGCAATCATTGTCGTCTCTCTGGTGACCATGATTGCGAAAAGATAGTTTTATTCTAGTCGAGTGATTCAGTTATGTTTAAGTTAATGAAAATTTAGCTTTATTTAAGCAATTAGCCTCTTAATACAAAACAGGTGGCTTTTTTTATTTGGATCCCGAAAATTATTGTATCTCATAAACATGTTACATGTTTCTTTCTTTTTTTACTTTTGAATAATTGATTAAGGAATGAACTTTAAAAAATACTTCTTGGATATTATTATTATAGTAATATTCTGTTAACATTTCAGCTTCCTAGTCAGGTGGTTCAGCCTGAGTGGCGATAAACCAATCAAGTGAGTCTATGCAAGTGACTTTAAAACGAACAGACATTGCCAACATTATAAATTGGCCAACATTCTAAATGACGGCATAAAATTTCTTATGTCTTTGAATATAAGTTTTAAATACAATCTAGAACAGTTATTACATTATTATACTGTAAAGGAACTGCATTGGTAACACGTTTATTTGAAAATTCAAAAGTTGCGAATTTAAAACCTGGATCATATATAATTTTAACCACTTGCAAATACGGAATATTGTGAGGAAACATGCTAACAAAAGAACAAAACGAGTTTTCATAAAACCTGTGAAGGCTGTCACCGCGCATTAGGCCAGATTATAAAAAGATAGATAAAACATTGCGTTCAGATTTTTTTAACATTTATATATGACAAATACATAAGTACGACTGGAACACTGAACTGAAAGAAGGAACACGAAGGACATTGAACGTCGTATTAGATTCGGAAAAAGTTGATGATTATGTAGAGCAATGTCCCTTTATAGTTTCCTCAATACTGCTACAAATACGGCTTTATTATTTTCACTAGCGACACACCTTTACTCTACTTAGCTTCTTCCCTAGATATGTTTTAACGGTTAGTTAGATTT
Organism: Brenthis daphne; assembly: GCA_947093115.1. Lineage (NCBI taxonomy): Eukaryota > Metazoa > Arthropoda > Insecta > Lepidoptera > Nymphalidae > Brenthis > Brenthis daphne. The sequence continues at coordinate 17,177,409 of OX352477.1, read as the reverse complement.
CTCAGAAATGAGATATGTTCCCACAGTAAAAAGTATCCTCTATCTTGACCCGAATAACCAGCTATCATCATACCAAATTTCATGAAAATCTGTCCAGTGGTGTCCAGACAGCCACACAGACAAAAATTCTAAAAACTATAGATTCAGCCTCTGTATCGATAATACTAATCAGTATTATCGATACACGATTTCAATAAGATTCTCCAAAAAATATTTAATTTACAGATTCGACTCAGAATTTTGTTATGTGTATAGATTAATTATTAAATCTAGTCTATTATTTCCATTAACTAAATTAAAAGTAAATATGATATAAATAATCCCATGATAATATTATTACATAATATTATATATTCAACTTTCACATTTATTTGCATAATGATACAATCAACATTTTCATAATTCAAATAAGAATCACCCAATGTCATATTATGAAAGATAAAATAAAAATATTACAAAATAAGACAAAGCGTCAGACTTTATGAAGCGCGCCCATCATTTTTATCACTTTGCTTGAAAAACTTTAATAAAATGGAGACACGACCGGCGCAGGTGAGATATTACATTTTTATGTGCAGCATGTTTTTGATATTTTATCTTAACAGTGTATATACAAAGTGGTAAGTGCTACGACAAGGGATGGACGGAGGTGAAATTATATTAGCTTTGCAATATTAAATATTTCATATAAAAATTAATTAGGATCTTCAGAGTTATTTTTTGATTAAATCCTCCCGATCAAAGGTAATAAAAACGCTTCAAGCCTCAAATATCTCATATATCCTAGAAAGTAATTACTTTAATGTTTATCTTTAATTTAATATAGAATTTTAACTGCGATTGTACGTTTGAAATGACAAAATGAGCGATAGAAAAAGCTATCGAACGAACCGCTGTGAGGCAAATAGCCAAACCATTAATAAAATTGAATTAGTGTCGTATTTGCCAACAATAGCCAGTGTCCGGCTACGTTTGGTAGATCTCGTTAGCCTTCAGAAATGGTAACGGCAGAAAATACTCAGGATAGTTTGGGTTCGTTACGTCAAAGTATGAAAATTAAATAATTAGTAATTTTCAAAACAATTTCTTTAACTATAAAAAAACGATATCTCTAAAATTAAAGATTTGATGGTTTTAAGCAATGTAAAAAAAACAAAATTAAAATTCGCTTATTTTTCTACTACATACGTTTTTTTTTTAATTTATGTTTATCCCTTAACATGTTCCGGGACACCTAAATTTTTTTTAGTCTCACGATATGACATTCAAAATTTCCATACATTTGAACATATCGTCCATTGCCGTATTGCCAATTTACATTATTTTTTAGTTTTGCGATAAGGCAATTACGGTCATAGACGTTAACGCCTATAGGCGGACCGTCATATTATGATTAATAATGTACAATGTACTATGACAGTTCGGCTAGGGACGGTGCCGCCAAAAGACGGTGTGTCATACCATATAGATCTGAAAAGGTGTATTAGTGTGTAAACTTCTAAAAAAACCTACAAAAGTAATACTTATAAGTTTATTGATCACAGTATGTTTTTCTAAATTCTTAAACAATATGTACCTTAAATTCTTGTTTAGTCTTATTTAGTATAAAGTAAAGAAATATATTTGAAAACAGTAGAAACTATTTGTGTGTGTTAGAACTAAGAGTTAAGTGCCATTTTTCGAAACATTATATGTATATCATCAAGTTTCGTAAGACTTCTTATTAACCTGTCTCTGTTCTCTACATATTCGTATTTCTTGTCACTATTCTTTATTCATTTTTTGAATAAAAAGAAAGAGTTCCATGGCGCAACATCTAACATGTGAAAGAGTACTTTTTTGTACCATCTTATTCTCTTTCTCGGACACGAATAATAAGAGATCATTTGATCGGCACGATCAATTCGTGGATATGTAGAGGAGAGATTTGGGTATATCTGTTCGGTTCGATGGTGAAGATAAGATGATTCATAGGCATGGGAATGTAGGCGAGGTTCCTGAAAGCCCATTACATCCTCTTCTTCACGGTATACTATCACAGCTTGGTCATCGCAAGACTTTTCACCTATTTCCTCTTCTGATACCGGGTTGTCATCATTCAAACTAGAATCATCCAACCGGCTTGGACGACATCTGCAAAATATAATACGTAAATATTTATAATACAAACAGTTAGTAGGTAGCTAAAATAGCAGGTAAATATCATTCGAATAAATACTTTTATTGTCACTTTTATAACATATTTCTATCCCTACCTAAATAAAAACAACACTATAGGACAACACAACACATTTTCCATCAGATTTATATCATATTATAGTATAAATAAACTTTATTTACCTTGCATTTGTTGACAAAAATCACTAAACACGTACAACATAGCAAAGATTAACTGGCAGTGCGCGCGCTGTGACACTGAATTCCGAAATCACTGTACTTGTATGACTGACTATACGCCTCTCGACGGTGTACCTGTATTTGTTGGGTGTGAAACCACTGCGTATATGTGTGTGGAAAAAGTACTCGAATAGAGTTAACCGTTTTGCTGAATTACAATGTGCTTTAAATGGTCTATCTGATTCTTCTCCAGGTGAAGATAGCATTCCATATTCCTTCTTAATTAAATTAAGTGATTCAGCTAAACAGATCTACCTCTCCATTATAAATTCAATTTTAGAGTCCAAAAATATCCCCCCATCTTGGAAATCCCAAGTCATTATACCAATTATAAAACCTGGTAAAGATCCTAAAGAATCCTCGTCTTACCGTCCTATAGCTTTATCATCAACGTTGGGCAAAGTTATGGAGCATCTTATTAAGAATAGACTGGACTGGGTAATGGAAAGTAGAGAAATCCTCTCAAAGTCACAATTTGGTTTTCGAAAGGGCATGGGTACAATTGACAGTCTCAGTATTCTTATATCGGAAATACGTCTAAGTTTTTTAAGAGGAGAATACCTCGTGGGGGTCTTCGTAGATATTAGCTCTGCTTATGATTGCGTTCTTCTTCCGCTTCTGAAATCTAAAATGCTTTACTTAAATTTACCGCCAAAATTAACTAATTTTATTTTCAGTCTTTTTATTGGAAGATCGATTCGAGTGAGATATCAGGGTGAACTTCTTCCTCCTAGAACAATTTGGAAGGGTCTCCCGCAAGGTTCCGTTCTTAGTCCCATTTTGTAGAGCTTTTACACTCATGATCTTAATAAATCTGTTGATAGTTTCTGTAATATGTTGCAATATGCGGATGATATTGTTTTATTTTATAGTTCAAAGGATATGACTGAAATTGTATCTAGATTAAATTCTGCTTTGTATTATCTGGGAGAATGGCTGCAGTCACATGGTTTACTTTTGTCAGTTCCGAAAAGTAGTGTAGTTGTTTTTACTAGGAAGAGACATATTCCAGAAGTTAACATTTTATATAAGGAACAAACCATTCCTGTTCTAAATTCTGTAAAATTTTTAGGTATTTTCCTAGACTCTAAATTATCAGGTACCACTCATATAGATTATATCTCCAAAAAATGTGAAAAGAATATTCAAATTTTACGTGCATTATCAGGAGTGTGGTGGGGTTCCCATCAATACTCCCAAAAAATTTTATATAACGCTATTATTCGTAGCCATTTTGATTATGGAGTATTTCTATTAGATCCATGCAATAAAACAGCACTAGAAAAATTGAACAAAATCCAATACAAGGCACTAAGAATAATATTAGGTGCCATGAAATCATCGCCCACAAATGCTATGCAGGTTGAGTGTGTAGAGCCTCCACTTCATCTTCGCAGACAATATCTCTCTGATCGCTTTATTTCGAAAGTTTTACAATCTTCATGTCATCCGTTATTACGTTCCCTCAATCATTTATTACAAATTATTAAACCTAATCAACAAATTCCGTGTATTATTAAAAGTTTTCAAAAATTTTTAGAGCTTCCTGCGCCTATTTTTAAACTTAACCTTAACCCCTTGTACTCAGTACCTTTTCCTTCGCTTACCTTTGTTCCTTCAATCATAACGAATCTGGGAATTGGCAAAGGTGACCCTGGGGCCAATGTTAAATTTAAGAGTATTTTGGATAATGATTGGTCTGATTATATTAAAATATTTACTGATGCATCCAAAATTACTCGTGAGTCTTGTGTTGGGGCTGCTTGCTGGGTCCCTCGATTCAATATTATACTAAATTTTAAGTGTCCTCCTGAAGCTTCTGCTTTTTCGGGAGAGTGTATAGCTCTGCTTGAAGCCATTTTATTTGCAGAATCTCATAAAATGTCAAAAGTCATTATCTTCACAGATTCTTTAAGTTCCCTTAGAGTATCTTACAAAACCCTTTCCGTAGTAAATTAAGGTTTGTTATTATATTTAAAATTAGAGCAGTTCTCTTTCGTTGCCATGAACAAGGAATCCTCATAACTTTGGCTTGGATCCCTAGTCATTCAGGTATTATCGACAATGAAATTGCTGATAGCTGTGCCAAATCTGCAACAGTTAGCGGAATTTTAAATCATTACTATAATTACTCCCACGACTTGCGTTCTTTGTCTAAAAAAAGTCTTTACACTTCCTGGTACACATTTTGGAACGCTTCTAAAACAATTAAAGGTAAGTATTATGCTTCAATCCAACCGGAGGTTCCAGTCTCCCCGTGGTTCTTTTGATTTCGCCGTGCTGACCGCAAAACCACCTCTATTATATGTAGGCTTCGTCTAGGCCATGCGTGAACTCCGGTTCATTTAGCAAAATTAAAAATTAGAAATAGCTCTATTTGTGAATGTGGCTTAGATGAGGGTTCCACTGATCATATTCTCTTTAATTGTCCCAAACTGAAATATTCTCTTAATGATATAATCCCTCCTCAAATTCACCGCCCAGTTAACACCAAATGTTTATTAGCCCTTGTATTTAGCGCATTTATTAAAAAACTAGTTAAATTTATAGTAGATAATAAAATTAAATTATAATATAGTTCTCATTATGTATATATTTTTTCATTCTCAATCAATGTGTCATTTTTGTATTACGTAATTATTTTTCTATTGTTATAGGTTACTCTTGTAGACCGATCATTCATTTATAGTTTTAATTCCACAATAAAGTTACCAAATTTCAAAATTACCGCTCAATCTCATTCGTGTCTTCCTCACAAAACGTGACACTGGCAGAATGGATTGCGTCTGTTAACGCAACTATAAGCCATTACATATAAAAAAAAAGAGTCACCGAACGGAGGCATGTAATATGACACTAGATCACGTGCTTCCTAGTAATGATAGGGATAACCAACGGCCATCGACGCTTTGTCAGATATAATAAAATAAAAGTAGCCGCCCATAGCCGTACTGTCACATAACACGATGCCAATTTAACGTCGAGAAGCGGTCTGTCCCGGAAAGTGTTAAACTTAAAACCTCCCTAACTCGGTTAATTTTGACCGGAGAAAAAAGTGTCATATAACGTTTTTTATGTAAAATTTTATACTGTACATATTTTATTAAAAGTCTAATTTTTACCGTTTTTGGGTAATTGCGAAAAACACTTTTGACAATTTTTTTCAACCCTTGCCGGGGGTTGCGGACACGAAAACCTTCGTTTTTGAATCATTAAAACTACATTATATTAAAAATGCAAAGTTAAGAGCCAAAATTTTGATTTCAAACCATATTTGACTGGACTATATTGTTATTAGTGTATATTACATTATTAATTAATAATTAATTAGTTGCGAGAAAAATGCAAATTATAGTTGATGTGATAAGAAGTTTACTATGGTCTTTGGGCGGGCGGTTTTATAAAATTAAGCTTTTGTCTAAAGTAAGCCTAAAAAAATTCAAGATTGTGGACATATTGCTAACAAAAATCTGTAATATATGCAAAGATAGCTACGAGTAGCTACGTTGGCCTTCATGCTACATCCAATCAAGTGTATAATATAAATATTTATTTAAGAGCGAATTTCGAACCCGTGACCTTATTTATACCTTATAGCTATACTAGGTTAGGTAAAACCACTATTATATGCACATTTATAGAATTAATAAATGAAAATATAATTTATTAAATCAAATCGTAAACAAAATTTACTCTGATATTGTAGGTCTATACCATTTCTAAAATCCTACTCGGATACCAAACCGAATCAAATCAAAAACATGGCCTACGCTAGAATAGAACAAAGAGCAATTTACTAACGAGTCTTTTGACTGGCTTTTGATGCGGAAAGGTTTTGGCAACGTTTTGTTCGGTTCATGGGGAATACTGTCTTTGCTTACTTGAATTTCTTTGAAATGTCTACGTCGTCGTTATCTTACCACAGAGTATATCTAATGTAATATATGTGGAAAGGTATTTGGTTAAATTTAAAAAAAAAAACAAGGGTGCGTGTAACCTTTACGCGCGGTTGAAGTAAAACTTCTTTGGTAAATATCGCAATTAAATTAAAACAAATCAATGTTTTAATAAGGCATATTACAATCATATATTTATAGAATATCATATACGGAAAGAATATAATGTTATACTCGTATATTATTTGTCAGACAGTAAGAACAGTTACCATGGCAACAATTAGTCATAATAGCTTTTATTTAATTTATGCACATTCATCCCACAGTAATAAATATTCATTTTTATAAGTAATAATTATTATAAAAATATAAATATAATATTTAAAATAATTGTAAAGTTTAGTTTATTTTACCAAGTTTAAAAGTTATTTTACATTTTTTTTACATATATTTATTACATAACATATTATTCAGTGTTATTTTTCACTTCCTGTGTAATGTATTATATCTCATTCTCTCGCCGGCTTAATACTATATATTTATGTTTAGTTTGTTTGTTTGTAAATTAAAAATATTTATTGCGCCAGAGGTCGCATATTCTATTTTTGGAAGAGACAAATGTTTTTTGCACGATTCAATTTATTCCTGATCTGGACAAGACAAACTATTCTATTGACTTCCACTTATACTATATTATATATTACGTATATAATATATAGTGTACTAAATAAATATTTAAAAAAAAAAACATTTAAAAAAAACAAGTTTTTATATCATATAAATTGTGTAATGTAATAAATGGGTACGATTTAATGTAAAGTTATTTTTTATTTTTTAGGTATTTATTCGTATCCTTCTCAACAAACTCTTTCATTTGATATCCATATCATGGGGGTGCATAAAAAACATAGTCTGCCATTGTTGGGAGTCCGCCATGTTGGATTTAGAATGCCGTCACTTATCTAACCATTCATTGTTGATAACTGCTTTAAAATTTAGTTGCAAGACCCAAACAAACATACATACAAACATTATAAGTAAAATAAAAGCTTGTAATAACGGAACACAAATAAGGAGTCGAGAAGGTAAGTTAAAAGAGTAAACGTTCTCGAAAAAGCAGCAGACAAAAGCTACAAAATATACAGTTCGACCAATTGATCCTTTACACCATAAAAGCCCAATTCATAAAACCATTTACGCCTAAATTATTTTCCTTTTAGCATGTGCAGAGCGACATAAAAGTTCTCATTACGTAAGGTCGGGCGCCGTCAATGGGAGTCTTGTTCGTGCCCTGTTTATTTCACAATAAAACATTGTTTTATGACCAACATCACCGTTCCGCGTTTCACGATGCGTAAACAATTTTTCACTCTCTCCTTAATAAAGATACAAGCCTCGATATTATTGTAATTGTGTGTTTCTAATATATTGCTTTGTTTTTAGGGTTCCGTAGGTTTTAAAGGTTTCAAATCCTTATTACTAGCCTTATTCTGTCCGACTGTATGTCTGTCGTACGCTTAAAGTCGCCTCTTCAATATATTTTGTAAAAGTAAAAATTCTAAACTAAGATTACTACAAAAATTCTAAACTAAAAAAACCATATAATATAAGGTTCTTATTTTTTTTTAAATACGTAACAAACATATTATTGCTACGGAACCCCTTATATATATGCATATATTTTTCTATACTTTTTTTTACTATAGTCACTACAGTATAAAACTTTTATTTAATTGCCCGTATAAACAATAGCCACGGAGAGTGAATCCGTGATGCTATACGAGCTCCATATCCAAATCGAATGTTAAAGGCTGATTGGCATCGTTATCAGAAACATCTTGAATAGACATCGTTAATCAAGTGTGAATGGCTTTCAATCAAATTAAATAATTTGTTTATTGTGTTTATTATTAGAACTCTACTTTGTAGAATGGATAAATACAGATGGCTGTGGCCAAATAATTATGTAAATGATTTTGTAAACAAAACAGGAAGTAATGGGAAGATATTAACAAAACTAAAATATAATATATAAAGTTTTAATATTACGAAAGATAAATTCAACAATTACATTTCGTCGAGGATATAAAAAAATCTAAAGTCTTGAGGTTGCTTCGTAATTTCTTTGCGAGTCATAAATAAATATTCTTCGTACAATTATTTTCCTCTTGTAATTTTATTACAAATATATTTATAATATTTATTTTATAGGAATAAAATACAACAATATGTCGTCAAAATGGTTGAATAATTAATGACGTGGAATATGAAACTGTTTTGTAGTATCGAATGAAACCACCGATTTCAGACGTAACAAAAATTCCATTTGATTATTATTTTTTCTTTGAATGTTTGTCTTTTAGGTGTGTCTAACCATTCAAGTTTAAATTGCTAGTACTAAATAAATAAATATATAAATACAAATATGTTGGGACATTAAGACATTGCACCATCTAGTTCCATGGTAAGCGAGACTTGTGTTATAGATACCAGATAGTTTATACACTACCAGATATATGTGTACATATATCACTTTAAATACATATGTACATATTATAAACACACATGCAAGTGAATGTCCCCAGCGGTATTCGAACCCGCGACCGTTGGCACAGCAAGTAGGGTCAGAACAAACTGAGCGTGTCGTTAAATTAAAATTAGATTTGAATCGTGTCCCTATTCAATGAAAACTTAATATATCTTGGAACCACATCCTAGTTAATACATTAAAGTACAGTGTTTTAGCACACATAGAGCTTTACTTTACTCGATTTGTTACATCGCGTGTTCAGTACAAATAAAGACATAGCTACATTAAGCAACACGGCACCGTACGTGTAAGTATGTACGAGAACAGCGGGAAGGAAACATATACTCGTAAATAACAAGAGAATTTCGATGTATTCGGTAATTACGATATAAAAGTTACGCGATCGTAGAAAATCACTGCATCGATAAGATGACTTTCTATATTGGCTATCGCTAATAGAAATCCTAAATTGGAGAATATCGATATACCTAAGCTTTATTTAACGCGGTAGAAATACATATTTTCCATATATTGATTGCTTTTCTACTAGCGATGTCGATTGTAGAAATTTAAATTGTCTATGGAAGAATTCTGCCACAATGTTCGTTATATAATGTATATAATATCATATCATCACAAATTATTATAACTTTATTATAAGTATAATAATTGGTCCATTATATATAATATTACGATTTCTAAAATATATGACTTGAAGCGAGTCAAGGTCGAAAGTTGACTCCTTGTCTGCTCATTATGACATCTACGACATTGAGGTTAAATAATTGTGTATGTACTTATACTACTTCATTTTATTTGAGAATGATGAGAAAAAGCCTGCAGAAATGGCATCTGTTAAGGGTTTTCCCCACTAATTGCGATAATTATTAACTTTAAAAAAAAGGCGTGTTAAATGTAGTAGGTACATTTGTTTCGCGTTTATTTTACAACTAGCGACTCACATTCGCTTCGCTCGGGTTCGTCTCTAGGTACGTTGTAACGGTTAATATGGTATAGATAGACTATATATTATATGATATATATACCTTCAATAAACGGGCTATCTAATGCAAAAATAATTTCACAAATCGTATTAATAATTCCTGAGATTTGCGTTCCTGAGATTTGAGCGCGTTCAAACAAACAAACAAACTCTGACTCTTTATAATATTAGCATAGATTGTAGTCTAGTTTTAGTGACATCGTATTTTTTTGTAAAGTGAGTATAATTTTAAAACTTCAAAATGATAATCTTGATTTTGTTTAAATATGATGATTGTTAGAACCTAAATCTTAGCAAATAGTAGTCATAGGAATATCGATCCCTTAGGGACAATTTTTATTTGAAATTTATATAGTTTCACAACACAGACCACCCTTGAGACATAATTTATCAATTAAAAATAATGAAAATCAACACACAAAATTCTTCTCATTCTGCTTTTTGAAGCCATGAAAAGTCTTACAAACGCAATTTAACTAAATTAAAAACTTTCAGCTTAGCTTTTTTATTAAAAGAAAAGACAAACACCTAAATATATATAGATAGTTGCAAATTGTTTACGATTTATTTCAAATTTAATCAACAAAAGCTCACTGTGTTTATGCTTGCTCCGAGAACAAATCTCAGATTTCTTGCCGTCAGATAATTAACAATGTTGAGAGGCTTCCTAAGTACCCACCCTAAGCCCCTGAACGTGATTGCTGCAGGTGGGGCAGTTTTTGTACGGCAATGATTTCTCTAACGTCTTGGTCAGGCTTAAAATATATTAGCAAAGAAATATTTCTGTTCCACGAAGACTTACATTTTCTGAGTATCTAGTGGAAGTTTTCAATGTACTTAGTAGGTACAACAAAATAGATCGTATGAAAATGTCGGAAAGCGTTTTCAAAATTCTTTTTGACAAACGAATTCATTAGTTTGCTCATGACTTCGCAATATTTATTGCAACGGTAATTGACACGAAACTTTTGTTAGGATTTATTAAGTGATTAGATTAGTTATTTTTTGTTTTGAATATATTACCCTTACTATACCTTAATCTTTGTACCTAACAGTCCAACTTGTAACAAAAACACTTTTGTATTTTATTGAGAAAGATTATCTATCAAGCAACACCGACTTTTGGGAGCGGAATTATACATAAATAAAATACGCGGGCGCAGCCGCGGACTAACGATAATATTATTTAAAAGTAAGCCATCTCATGTAAAGTAATAGTACTAAGTCTGTTACTAAATGTTACTATTTTTTAGTTAGTTTGTTAGGTCAAACAAATATTTGTATACGAAATATTAATATTTGTTTCAAGTATGCCTCGAACCTGTAGCCCACGTAGAGTCAGAAGCTACTACCCCAAATAGAACAATAATTACTACCCCAAATAGAACAATAACATTTATATGGTTAATTAAATTTCATATCCAAACACATATACCAACAATAACTATATAATTTAAGTATACTAGGCGCATTAAGACATAATGGCTGTCGACAACAATTGGCCTCGTAATTATTTTGCGACGTCACAGAGGTGACGCACTCTGAATTCCGCACCGACTTTACTTAGCAACGTGTTTCTTTTTATCTATTTAAAAATTCGCTTATTTCTACCTCGCTTCGTCACAGAGGCGAAAAAATCTTTAAAGCTCGCACACATTAAAACTTGTCTTTTGCCTGCATTTCATTCTCGGTGAGCTTTTTTTGTAATATACATTGTACAATCAAACGTGGCACGTGTAACTACACCTACTTTAATTTAAAATATATCAAGAATAAATGGTGTTAAAAAACGTATGTAAAGTGTAGTTTTAATAAGTAAAAAATAAATTGTGCTCATCGCAGTAAATCTGACGTATATAATATTGTGCAGTGATCTCTAAATCGTAAAGAATATTTCATACTAAGTTATATATTAGTAATTTTACTATACTCTAATACCTATTTAAACTTATTATTATTATTATTACAGCAGGTACTGCAATTTACTAATAATGGATGAAAATAAGTCACCTTCTTTCAATCTATTGAAATATCTAGTCAATACAAAAAACTGCACTGTACGGAAATCGAACTTACGCCCTTCGTGCTATTGGATAGGGATAGCTTTTCTTATTAAGTTTTACACTTTATACCTTATGAATGGACATGCGTTGATACGACAAATCTTTATTGTGTGTAGGTTTCTTAAGACTATCATAATGACTTAGAACATTTTGGCAATCGCGTACGTATTCGTTATCGCGCTATTATTCTTGTAGTAACGTTGTTTTTGTATGTCGTGTTGTTGGGGCGAGCCAAGAATGTAATCCGTTTAATGGGCTCGTAAGCGATGTATCACCGTATATTACGTGTAAAGGTAATTTTAGACATATTTCCCGTGTGTTTTAAATTTAACAAGTGTTTTCTTATTTAGGTATATTATGCAGTTTAAATTAGATACTTTGTTATTTAAAATTTACAAAGAACTATTGAAAATACTAGGAATTGTCGCGTGTGTGTGTCAACTCTATCATGAAAAGGTACCTATTCTTGTTTCAAGATTGAACCATATTTTTATAGAATCGACAAACAGTTTTCTATAGCCTTCCTTTATATTTGTCGATTCACGAACTAAATTCAGATGATTTTTACAGCAAATGTAAATCACAGGTGTTGAAAATCTAACTCTTTCCTTTTTAATTTGGCTTTTTAAGCCAAATTAAAAAGAGAGAGTTAGATTTAACAAAAAAAAAATCAAAAAACTTGAATTAAAAAAAAACAAATGTAAAAACTTTGTATCCGACCCGGACGACACCTGTGATTGTCAATCTTGCGCCTTGGCCATTTGACCACGATGCTTATGCCCGTGCGTGCGAAATAAGCGACCATATTTTGCGTGGCAGAATGCGAAAGAAAACCGCATGAAAACTCGAAAATACGCGTTTTCCTAGACATAAGACTAATCTAGATCGATTTTTCGCCCCCAAAAACCTCCACATAACAAATTTCTGCGAAATCATTAGAGCCGCTTCCGAGATCGCCGGTATATATAAATAAATAAATATACAAGAATTGCTCGTTTAAATATATTAGATAAAACCTCCACATACCAAACTTCAGGGAAATCGTTAGAGCCGTTTCCGAAGTCGCCGGTATAAATAAATAAATATACAAGAATTGCTCGTTTAAAGGTATTACATATTAGCATTATTATTTAGATATAAAAATAACATAGGTTGAAAAATTGCTTATCAAAAACTTATTCATTCGTTCATTAAAAAAACCATTATCCTCAACCAACTTCAGTACACTGAGGTACTAATAATTCAAATTAACTGTTTGTAAAATAGAATTTTCGTAACAATACAAATTATTGAGTGCCGGTAATGGGAAAATATTAAATTCGACGACTTAATTAGTCGTTGAAGCGATATAATTGCCTATCGAGCATAAAATTAACTACCTCTTAATTTTTATTCGAGTGTTTATTGAACACTGTTACGGCTTCGTAAGTTAAATAATGATATAAAATGAATGGAAAGGAAATTCCTGTGATTAAACTTATTCAAACAAATGGCTCACATCATTTACCTAATCTAAAAAACTAGTTACCCATTCTTACTATATTTGTATCAATAGGTGAAATTTCAGACTTTTTATAATATTATTACTGAAATAAAATGTAACCTATGGTTGTACTTTGAGATAATTATGTTTTTATGGTGAAAGATTTATTTCAAATCGGTTCGGTAGATACAAAGCTCACATAATACTATAGTGGTAGATATAACGTGGTAGATACTATATACATAGCTAGAGTAGACCGAATGAATAGTAGAATTATATACCTACTACTAGCGACTCACTTCGCTTCGGGTCCGTTCCTACAGAAAAACAAATCTATCCCAAGATGGCCGTACATTTTTTCGAGATAAAAAGTAATCTATGTGCTATTTCAGACTATAATCTATCTCTGTGCCAAATTTCATCCAAATCTGCTTAGCCGTTTTGGCGTAAAAGAGTAAACCACCCATACATTTACACAAACTTTCACATTTAAAATATTAATAAGTATCTCTATCTCTCTCTCTTGATCTCATCATATACTATATCTTCAGGACAGTAAGACCTATCTACATTAAGACATTAATGTTAAATCTATATAAGAAATCTTTAAAACTCTTACTTATATCAGTGATGTTAATTTTTAAAAATTCCCTTTCAAATTCTTTCTTCAAATAGCGCCATGCTACCAAAAACAGAAAAGTTTGAGAAGCAACTTTATCTTATATTTTGTTTAAATACGTTAAAGCTATTATCATGCATTTTATATAACGTTATGTCATAAGCATTTGAACGGGAAGCTTGCCAGAAAATCAGTCATTGCATTTACAATGTAAATATCGATATCGTCCACTTCATATCGAAGCTATTGCGGTTAAGTCAATAATTACAATGAAACCAATTAATTGTTTTTGAATATTTTGGGATTTTAAAATGTACATTATATATATATATATATATATATATATATAAGTAAGTACTACGGAAGAGAAAAAACAACTGTTTTTTATCTTCCGTAGTACATATATAACAATTATTTTACTAGTTGTTTTCTTAGCGAATTTAGATTAAAAATTGAACAACAATTGTATTTTTGAAAACTTTTTTCGTGCTATATTGAAAGATTATATATAATTTTTATAACAACACTATTTTTTTCGCAATAATTCAAAAGTTATTTCAAAATAAAAAATCATTTTTGAATCCAGTACCGAAGACACGCTGACAGCTCCCGAACAAACCCGAGCGCGTGTAACGTCATAATGTTAGTTTTCACTCATTGCAGTTGATATAGAAATATTAAGTACAGTGTTTTGATCTATTTAATTTTGTTGTCATTGTTAAATATTCAAACTATTGAAAATGTCGAACCTCAAAAGTTATCTTTCTTGTTTTGTACCATTATGTACGAATATTACAAAAACAACAATACAACTCCTGACAAAATGTTTTTAAATGTGCCCCTATGCTGCGTTTAAACTCCCGATCAGTCTCACCCTAGTTGAAATACCAGTATGAAATATATTTAAACAGAGTAACATAGCTCAAGTTCTCCAAAAATGTACACTTACTGTGTAGGATTTAAAATAGAGAACTGAAATTATTCCGAATCCAAAGGAAAATTATGCCTTACTCTTTTTTTTTTTGAATTATGTATTACTATCTCGGCTGGCCATAGCAGTGACAACTATAACAGACTTAGAGAGCGCGAGAGAGAGAACCTAGCTAGAGTGTATCCTGATGTTTCTAATATACAAGCGAAGTCTTTGCTTGGCTTTGTGAACTGTTAGCTTAATTTTATATTTTAATGTTAGATTCAATTAAATTTCTATTTTAATAAGTATTTCAATTGGATTTTGTAAAAACTATGCTTGACACTTTAGTTGCTGTTTTGACATAAAACGAGTATTATAAAAACCCATGATGTCGCCAGTGGCGGGTCACTCTTCGTTCTGATTTTGTCAAGCATAGTTGGCTCCTGATCATTGTAAATTGGGTGACTGTGAATAAATCGATAATGAACAGTACCGGCAGTGTTTTATTATAACGGAGTCTATCAGTTCAGAAGTGGGATGTTCTCTACGTTCAAAAAAAATATATATAGCAGTTTCAGATAATGAGTGACAGAAGCAGTGATTACCGTCGTCAATCGAGACGTAATCGAGAATCTACATCACGTCGCCGTGACTTGATTGAGCAAGATGTGGCTAGAAGAACACGTTCTCCTAGCAGACATCGTTCAAGATCACATCTGCGAACTTCGAGGACTCCTTTTGAAGCCAGCTCCACAAGTCGACGATCTTTGGGTGTTCTACATCACAGGAAACGAAGACGAGTCCTGGTAAGTGAGACTTCGGATACTAATAGTGAAGAGGAACTTGAGTTTAGACGCCCCAATTTTTCGAATACTACACCACAACTTGACACTAGGACCGACAAAGTAGAACCGACATTTACTGCGCAAGAAATAATAAGTTTAATCAAGGCATTACCTTCAACGTCGTCACAAAATCATTTTTCGATGACGTCAAACGCAATTCCTGAATTTGATCCCGCGAACAAAGAACAAACAATAGACACATGGTTAATTAAAGTAGAAGAATGTTCTAAATTATATAATTGGTCGGAAACTCAATTACTTCATTATAGTCTACCTAAATTAACTGGCGTAGCTAAAGTTTGGTATCAGGGTCTACCTTCGGTAAATTATACTTGGAACGAATGGAAAGAAAAATTACATAAAGCCTTTCCAACCGTTCAAAACTATGCACATCTTTTACATGAAATGTTGGATAGGAAACCAAAGTATAATGAATCATTAGAAACGTATTTTTATCACAAAATTAATTTATTAAATAGATGTGAAATTTATGGAAAGAAAGCAATAGATTGTATAATTGCCGCAACAGATGATCGTAGTATACGATTAGGGGCCCAAGCCGCAAAATTCTCAGTACCAGAAGATTTGCTAGCTTACTTTAAATCAATCATTCACAAATTTGATGACAACAAAGATAAAAGAATAGTTGCAAGTAAAAAGTTCACAAATAATGTTGTTAAAACTCGATCAATTGAAATAAAATGTTTTAACTGTGGTGAAGAAGGACATCCTAGTTTTAAATGTTTAAAGCCTTTGATAACTTGCACAATATGTAAACGTCTAGGTCATTCGGCTCCCAATTGTAAACGTTTACAAGGAAAATTTAATAATGAAAAAAATAAGGACATCTCTGAAGTAAAATTAACGGGTACTTTAGATGATAAATACATATTACCGGTCTTAATTAATAATAGAATTTCTAAATTAAGTTACGTAGATTTGGGCAGCCAATGTACGCTTATTAGACAAAGTGATTTTAATGAATTAAATATCGATTTTGAGCCAGTTCATACAATGTCATTAAAAGGTTTTGGTAACTTTTTGATAAAACCTATTGGAAAAGCCACACTTAATTTTCAAGTTCAGAACGTTAGTACTACAGTTGAAGTTCTTATAGTACAAGATAATCTTTTAAAATATCCAATATTATTAGGGCATACGCTTACAGAGCAAAACGGTATTACTATTATAAAAACAGACAAGGAACTAATTATACATAAAACACAGAAGTACGATGATATAGGTAAAAAGGTGAATTTATTTATTTGTGAAAATTTAGATATAGAAGCAATGGCATCAATACCTGTACAAACAGAAAATAATGAAATGTCTTTTAACGTGTATATACAAGAATCGGTACGAATTTCGAAAAAATTTAAATATTTTATTTTACCTGGCTTATATACAATTAATAATGGAAAGGGTTGCATTATATTGATTAATTTAAGTGAAAGTAAATTAAGTTTATTAAAGGGACAGTTAATAACTAGGGCCCGAATTGTAAAAGATACAAATATTACCGATCAAAATACCTTTGTAATTAACAAAATTGAAAGTCAAGATTTCAAAGATCAATTAGTTACAAGCGACACGTTGAACTTAGGAGAAAAATATCAACTTGAACAGTTACTTTTTAAATATAATAAATGTTTTTCTTTTAGTTTAATGGACTTAGGCTTTACACACTTAACAGAAATGACTATAAATCTTAAAGATTCAACACCAGTTGTATATAGACCACATCGTTTAGCATTTACTGAAAGACAAAAGGTGAAAGATATGATACAAGAATTATTAAACTGTGGAATAATTACCGAATCATCATCCGCATATGCCAGTCCAATACTATTAGTGAAAAAGAAAACCGGGGATCAACGTTTGTGCGTTGATTATCGTGCACTAAATTCAAAAACAATAAAAGAACATTATCCTTTACCTCGTATAGAAGATCAAATCGATTGTTTAGGTGGTAATAAATACTTTATAACATTAGATTTGGCATCAGGATATTACCAAATACCAATCTCTCCATTGTCCCAAGATAAAACCGCTTTTGTGACTCCTGATGGGCAGTATCAATTTACGCGAATGCCATTTGGTCTGGCCAATGCTCCATCCGTATTCCAAAAAACTATTAACAAAATGTTATTAGGATCGAAGAATATAGCTTATGCTTTTATGGATGACATCATCATTCCATCAAATAGTTTTCAAGAAGGCATGGAGAGATTAGAATTGGTACTTAAATTAATATTAAAAGCGGGCCTAACATTGAAGCTATCAAAATGTAGATTTTTCTTTACTAAAATTGATTATTTAGGTTTTGAGATATCTGAAAAGGGAGTTTGTCCTGGAAAAAGTAAAATAGAAGCAGTAGAAAAATTCAAAGCCCCTAAAAATCAACATGAAGTACGACAATTTATAGGCCTTGCTAGTTTTTTTAGAAGGTTTGTAAAAAATTTTGCAATAATAGCCAGTCCGTTAACGCGACTTTTGAAAAATAATATTAAATGGGAATGGGGTACAACCCAAATAGAATCTTTTAATAAATTAAAAAACGAATTGATTAATAGACCAATTTTAGCACTATACAACCCAAAAGCAAAAACTCAAATTCATACGGATGCTTGTAGTAAAGGGATAGCAGGTATTTTGTTACAAGAAGATAAAAATGGTTTTTATAGGGCAGTTTCTTACTATAGTCGCCAAACTACAGTAGAAGAACAAAAATATCACTCTTTTGAGTTGGAAACTCTTGCTGTTATTGCTTCACTAAATAGATTTAGAGTTTATGTATTAGGTATTCCATTTACTATAATTACTGATTGTAATGCACTACGAACAACTCTAT
The DNA here is from genome assembly GCA_947093115.1 of Brenthis daphne. Taxonomy (NCBI): domain Eukaryota; kingdom Metazoa; phylum Arthropoda; class Insecta; order Lepidoptera; family Nymphalidae; genus Brenthis; species Brenthis daphne. Next base: position 17,158,809 of record OX352477.1, on the reverse strand, counting down.
CTAAACGAGATATAATTCCGCGAGTTAGTAGATGGTGGCTTCAGATCCAGGAATACAATTGCAACATTGAATACCGACCTGGAACTCGAATGCATCACGTGGATGCTTTAAGCAGAAACGCTATATCAAATACAGATGAGCCAGAATCGGTATTCGATGTTCTAGTTCTAGAGACGGAAGATTGGCTAACAACAATTCAAAGAACGGACGATGAAATTTTAAAAATAAAACGTGTATTAGAAGACCCGGAAACTACAACAATAATAGATATACATAAAAATTATAAACTGAAAAACGGGAAAGTGTATAGGTTAGTTAATAATGAATTAAAGTGGGTTGTACCTAAAGGAGTAAGGTGGCAATTACTAAAAAAGAATCATGATGATTTAGGGCATTTTGGCATTGATAAGACATTAGAAAAATTAAAATCGCTTTATTGGTTTGCTAAAATGAATAAATTTGTAAAAAAATATGTACAATCATGTCTTGAATGCAATTATCACAAAATACCCGCTGGTAAGAAACAAGGAATGCTTCATCCAATTCCCAAGGTAGATGAACCATTCCATACCATTCACTTAGATCATATTGGACCTTTTGTCAAAAGTAAGTCAAAAAACTCTTACATACTTGTTATAATAGACGCATATACCAAATATATTACAATTAATGCTGTAAAAAATACTAAGACTAAAACCACTCTGAAAATATTAAATCAATACTTAAGTTTATTTGGTGTCCCCTTTCGTATAATAAGTGATAGAGGGACATCGTTTACTAGTAAAAGTTTTAAAAATTTTGTCGCTAAACATGGTATACGTCATGTACTTAATGCAGTATCCACACCGCGTGCAAACGGGCAAGTTGAGCGATACAATCGTACAATTTTACAATCATTGGCAGTGAAAAATCATAGTGAACCAGAAAATGAATGGGATAAACATTTGGAGGAAATTCAATTAGGGTTAAATACTACTATAAATAAGGGTACGGGGAAAAGTCCGTCAGAGGTTTTATTTGGACTACGATCGCGTACTAAAGGTGATAGCATAGTGTCTTCATTATTAGATAAAGATGGTCATAATATTCGAGATATAGTGAAAGTAAGGGAGGAAGTTAATACAAAAATAAGTGATGAAAAAAGAAAACAAGAAAATAGATTTAATCAAAGGCGAAAGAAAGCTCATAAGTATAAAGTAGGTGATTTAGTTAAAATTGAACGTGATATTTCTAGTAATAAAGGCAAATCAAAAAAACTTTTACCAAAACTTCAGGGACCGTACAGAGTATTAAAGGTATTAGACAACGATAGGTACGTGGTAGAGGATACTCCTCTTACAAGAAAAAACAATAGAAAATATGAAGGTGTAATATCTGTAGATAAAATGTTTCCTTGGTTGACTTATACTCAAAATTATCTTAACGATACTGACGATGACTTAACTGACCAATCTGAGCAAAATTCTAGTAACGAAGTACATGACAATATGATTGCTACCAGTGAAACAATTAATAATGAATTAGATAATGAAGTAATTGATAGTAACGATGATGGTAATGATAAATAAGATATTAATTAACAATGACATTGGAAATGGACTGGACTTAGGAACTGGATATGGATAATGATAGAGTTTGGTGCACATGAGACCGATAGGTCAACTATGAGTGTACCAAACTCGCATGATATATAATCTGTTTGCACATGAGGCCGATAAGCCAACTAAGGAGTGCAACAGATTTGATGTATTCTGTGAAATAAAAAGGAAATTGATATTAATTTTTATAGTTATTTTAAGGCATTTCATTTAATAAATTAATTATTTTATATTATATATTTAAATTATTTTACTTATAATGTAATGTATTGGGATTATTAATTGCAAGATGGCCGAGATGATTCTATCTATAATAATTTATTATGCAAATTCTTTTTGAATATAGTTAATTATTATCGGTGTCCTCTTATGTTATTAATATATTATACTGTATAATTTTATTAACGAAGGGACTTGTTGATTATAGGATGGCCGAACTGTTAGCTTAATTTTATATTTTAATGTTAGATTCAATTAAATTTCTATTTTAATAAGTATTTCAATTGGATTTTGTAAAAACTATGCTTGACACTTTAGTTGCTGTTTTGACATAAAACGAGTATTATAAAAACCCATGATGTCGCCAGTGGCGGGTCACTCTTCGTTCTGATTTTGTCAAGCATAGTTGGCTCCTGATCATTGTAAATTGGGTGACTGTGAATAAATCGATAATGAACAGTACCGGCAGTGTTTTATTATAACGGAGTCTATCAGAACGTACTACACTTACCCCCAAAAACAACAGTGCTACTGATTTTAATAACATCCTGCTTAACTCCTTTAAAGATTCAGAAACAGAATATAGCTTTGTTTGCTTTACTATCCTGTGGAGTTCCTTAGTAGCGTTAACCCACCAGGCCTCCTATCTCATGAACTCCTCCTGAAGATTGTCACACCTGTGATGAATAATCCACCTAAGCTGTGTAACGGGACTAGACAGCGAGTAATCCATAAAACATTATAATAGCCATTTGGTTTGCTGGATGTGCTTGGAGGGTATCAGTATTCATATCTCGAATACCACTGATAACCTCGGACGCCTTTGAATGTTATATATTGTAATTCGTTCTTAAAATTTACTTTGCAATGGCCATTAATAATTCTCAGAGCCAGTCTTTAAAAGTAACAGGCTTAGACTTAAGGGAGGATTGCTTCTTACATGGACATTTTAGCAGAACCCAAAATCAGACAGAACCTCCACCAATGTCGTACACAAAGAAGTTCTTAATTAAATTCGAATTTCCTGTTCGCGACTTTTTAGCGTAGACTAAATTTAGTGAATCTAGAGTGATTACATAAATGTACACTTATTATTACACTGACAATTTAACAGTAATATTAACAATACATTAAACTAAAAAAAAAAAAAAAAGAATCCTTAAGTATATATACATAATATAATAACTAAAAAAATATTATTAAAAGGAGTCCCTTTAGGCAAGGTTCCGAAGATACTGGCAGCGTTCCCCCTTTGAATTGCTAGACTAATTCTCTGTCCGAAGTAGCTGCCAGCTCTTCGGTCTCCTGTGACGTCGTATAACCTTTTTGCTATTTCCTTAAAAAGTCTTATAGCGCTAGGACCCCACGGACCAAGGGTCTCGACACCGAAAGGAACAAAATCATATTCAGAACCTAGATCCCTGTATTTATATGCTTTGGTTTTTTCAGCCGCTTCACAAGCCGCACCAGCTCTGTTGTTGGTTCCATGTAGATGGGAAGGGGCGAGCGTGTCTGAACAGGTTGCATCCCATACCAGCACCCGGCCCATCTTCCATGGAATTAAACTCATACCATCCGGTCTCTTGCCATCGTCTCTTGCAATACCAGTCGGCTCAAGTAGACTTGGCACGTTGATGGTGGCAAGGGACCGGCGTATGATATCGTTAAGCGCGGCATGTCTCGAGAAGCGGCCTGCACTTTTTTGGCATGACAGACCATGATGTCCTAGCTTATCGACATCACTACCACTTATTATTACAAATTGGATATAACAACATATAAATTCAATGAAAATTCAAATTCGGGAAGTTTCAAGCGTACATAGCATTGGGCCTTTAAAAATAACGTAGATCTCACTTAGCCTGTTAAGAACCCATATTAGCCGAGTTACATGATTTTTAAGTCGTAAACATTGTATGCAAGTTCTATCATTGTACTTCTAACGTTGAAAAGATGAAGTAGAAAATATGCGAAAAAATAGAGGTAGTGGAGTTTGCTAAATACTTCGAAAATGAATTTACAGAATATACCTACGTAAATATTTTTAAAGATACTGGATATTTTGGGTTACGATCACTAACACTAAATTTGTTTTCCATAATATCTTTAAGAAATAATGTGAAACGCGAATATATTGCGAATACGTAAAAATTTTTTTTGTGTGTAAATGTGTTAGTAAAAACAACACAATATTTGGTAGTATGGAACTCTCGGTACACGAGTCAAAATCACTCATTTGAAAATCATTACAGCCATCAAATTTTTACTTATAATACAAAGCCAGAGTTTTTTTATAGATTTAACGTGAGTGAAGCCACGGGTTCTGCTAGTGAGCGAAATAATTATGTCAATATGACACTTACGGTCTTAAACTCGATCAAAACAGGACAAACATTAAAATACTAAGAGCCTTATATATATATGTACGTAAGAACGTGAAGACGAGAAGGGGAGTTTGACACGACACGGCTTAATTGAATAAGAAAGCACATTTTATTCCAAAGTAAAGTTTTGTACGAGCATGCGAAGAGAAGCATTTTCTTTTCAACTCCTATTCATTGTCTCAATGTGAGATATAAAGTTTCAAAAGCCTTCACAGCGCGTGAATGTATTTCTCTTGATAAGCGACGAAAGAGATAAGCCCTCTCTTAACTCTTATTACAGATTTTCATCTAAAGTATGTATATTTTAAAAATATAATAGAGCATGTGACTGTTTTAATATCTTCATTTCATAAGGTATCTTTTGACTTCCAATTTTATTTTTTGTCGTATAAAATACAATAAATAAATGGGGAGCAAGCATGCTATAATACCCATAGTGCTTTCGAAATAAATACGAGGTAGCATCTTTAATAAAAATTGTAGTCTTACATAATTAAACTGATAAAATTCCTTTAACGTTCTTATTAAATAACAACCGTATTTAGAAAAGGCCTCAAAATCAATTATGGGGCTCTAACAAAAGTTCTAAATTAAACGTAGTATTTGGGCATACGTAACGTATAAAACACGGGAAGCGCCCGAGGCGTGGCCTGTGAGGCCTACTGTTTGCGATGAACAACTACATGGGAATCTCTACAGAATAATCATGTATAATACGAAAACAGGCACATTTACTGTCTAGTAAAATGAATGAAATTGAGTAGTCTTTTTTCCTTTCATCATTATAATTGTAGCAATAATGGACAGGAAATATTTTGATAACCGCCAGTGAAGTGAAACTTTTCAATGGCAACACCTATTGCGCTGGAAAATCTTGTTCAATTCTTGCGCAAGGCGAATACTTGTATCAAAAATGCAATTTTTGGGATTTGGTCATGTTATGTTGACGATGTCTATATCTCGAGCCAACTCATGGAGTCCCGATAGCGGTGAAAAGCGGAGACTTGTAGCCTTTTTATGTATATAAAATGTGAGAAAATATTTAATTAATCCTTATTTATTATAAAATGTATGTATATAGAAGAACGTAGATTAAAAACATACTTTTTTCATTGTCTAATATTATAAAAATGGTACATATATAAAGTAAATTAGTTGCGTTTATTCGGTACATTTCGAAGTTTGTCGTATAATTCGAAAATATCTGTGTAAAGTAGTGAGACTTAAAGTACCGTTACGGACATAAAATCTCTATTCTATCTAAGTAAAACGGCACAAGTGCCTAAAAACCTGACTCAGACGAAGTCGACAACGCAATTCGCTATATATCCCAAGCACTAAAAGCCGATCCCACTTTATTATGTGCAGTTCAGGACGAGTAATGTCGCTTTAGTACTAGCTTTTATTTGACACAAAAGTTTTTTTTTATATATACATTCTTTTGCTCTTAACAAGTGTTTATACGTAAAAGAGGGAAGTTCTACAATATTAAAAAAGAAAGATAATAAGATACTCTTTATATGATTCTGAACTCCACTTTCGGAAGATTGCATTTATAACGCCTACTTAAATGCCTACTTTTCATTTTAACCTATACCTACTGTAAGTATAAATACAATCTTTGTCTAAGGCAAGAACTAGGATCGAAACTTATAGCGTTGTGAGCAATATCCTCTATAGACTGATAAAAGATAGATATAATAGAGAAGACAAGAACAAAGTTAAAAGAATAATAAGCAAAAAATAAAAAATCTTCTATGTATATAGATAAATAAAATTGCAGTGTCTGTTTGTAATGTCGTAGTGAAAGCTTTTTACTAAATGCATATGAAATTACATACGATAGTTATAAGAGAAACACAATTTTTAAAATTTTTGTATGTCCGCTTGTTCTGCATAATCTCCGAAACGGCAAGACTGATTTTGTCGGGATTTTCACTAGCAGATAGCTGATGTTATAAGGAGTAACGTAGGCTATTTTCCTTTTCTAAAATGATTTAGGGCTCCGTTCAAAAAAATAAAAACGTACCTAAGGACGCATCCGAGCGAAACGAGGTTAAGTCTCTAGTATACAATAACATTAAAAGTAACAGGAAGTTGAGAGTACCTCATCCTATCCATTTACAACAAAATTACGAGTAAGAAACTCAATAGTGCATGGAAGGAGTTCTGCTAAGTCTCGGCAAGTTGCGAGCTGACTCTGTGATCTTCCAGCAATGTCTCAAGAGGCTACATTAAGCGATTAAGACATTTATGGACCTTGAACGGTACACCCGATATATATATATATATATATATATATATATATATATATATATATACATATATATATATACTAGCGGCTCACCCTCGCTTCGCTCGGGTTCACCTCTAGAAAAGCACAAACAGATCTATCCCACTATGAACTATATTATTGTAAAGTTTCATTAAAATCCAATCAGTAGTTTTTGTGTACTAAGCTGTATAAGTTGTTATAGTTTTTTAACTATCCCACGGGAACTCTTTAATTTTCCGGGATGAAAAGTATCTAAGATGTTGCCCGGGGATATAAGGTACCACCATGCAAAATTTCATTTAAATCGGCCCAATAGATTTGGAGATTAGCCCGTACAAACAGGAAAACAGACAAACAGCTCGCTCGGGTTCGTCCATACCTACGAATATGTTGTATTATCTCTTTAACCATTTGTCCAAATTATATGCAGTAAAAGGGAAAAGTCTTTTGTTTTAAACATTTTAGACGATAAATTTACTTATTTTGATAAGAATTCATAATTGTTGATAATATGACCAATAAACATGACCTACCGATTTAAATTATTTTTTTTTATATAAAAAACTGTTACTTACTGTGACTTAAATATAAAAGTTAGACATATGCTGTCGCTGACTTTTTTGTAGGCATTATTAAGCTCTACAACTTTTCTCTAGAACATAATCATATATCTCTAATCGTTAAGGCAGCGTTCGTAAGAAACGTTTTCGTTCGACCGTTTTTTCTCCGACTTACTTTGCAAATCCGACTACCACGAAAAAGCCTTTTCATTCTTCGGGTTAATATATGGCCTATGACACTCAGAAAGAACGTGGCTTTCTATTGGTAAAAGAATTTTGAAAATCGGTTCTACAGATCCAGAGATTACCCCCTACAACGTCACAAACTCACAAACCCACAAACTCACAAACTCACAAGATCACAAACTTTACCTCTTTATAATATTAGTATAGATATATATATATATATATATATATATATATATATATAAATATATATATATATATATATATATATATATATATATATATATATATATATATATATATTCCTAGGATGTCCATATTTATAATAAGTGTAATCACTCTACTATTATAAATGTGAAAGTTTGTATATTTATGTGTATGATTTGCTTCTTCATAATATATACCTGCTGGACGAACTTGTATGAAATTTAGTAAGTACTAACTGCATAGTTAGAATGATCTGTAATAATATATTCGTACATATGTAGGTTAATAATAAAGTTTGCCAGATGGAGGCGTTGTCTATATATATAATACTAGCAGAACCCGCGGTTTCGCTCGCGCTAAAACTACAAAAAAAATCTCTAAAAAGGTAAGTTTCATACAAATTTTCATGTCCTGTTTTATCCCCTTAGGGATGAACTTTGAAAAATGCTAAAACACGTATTTATTTATTTGTATTGTAAAAGAAGTTTCAAGTAATTCTGATCACAAATATTTTTTGGGACGTATTATAACGTATTTTCCCGTTGGAATGAGATAATCTCCCGCGGTAAAAAGTCGCCTTTGTCACTTTCCAATCCTCCACCTATCTCCATACAAAAAATCACGCCAATCCGTCATTCCGTTACAATATGAAAGAAGGACAATCAAACAAACAAACACATTTTCACATTTATAATATTAGTATGGATTATAAACAAATTAAAAATAAGATGTTTCTAACTAATTTATGTTAATTACACGAATATATTCTCAGTTTTCCTATTTATTGTTAAGTATTACAGCCATACCCAATATTCGTAACCCACAAATCCTAATTCTATCAAATAAGCAGCTCAAATCAATCGTGAATTAGAACCAAAGTACGCGCTCAGTAACCATAAAGCGAAGTACTCCACTATATTTTATCGAGCTCCATGCAATTTTGCGGTCTTTGTAGATTGTTCCAAGAACCTATGCTTAATGTCTAAGCCGTTTATGGGCCACTATATTATAGGTATTTTACTGCGACAAGCTGTGCAGTGTATTAATAGCGTCTACATAAATTGATTTCGTTTGTTCAATAAATTACTAGAACGGATAATAATCATTACATACTTTATTATGTCCTTTTGTTTATTGAAATATAAACATCCCGCCCTTGCTTCATTCTAAAGCTACATATATTTTAAGCACGTATTTTAGTAATTGTTTGTTTCAATAGTATAGATGTAATTGAATAAACTTTGGTAATCTCCAGGCTTAATATATGTGTATAACCAAAAATATATATGTTCTCTGTTTGTCTGTTGCTATTTACGATAGAAGGCCATAATATGATCACATTTTTTGATTAATAATACTAGTAAGAAAGGTTAGAATGGTTCAAATCAACGTCCACGTTCATGAGTTCACTGTTACTTTGTGTTAAGAGTCATCCATGGTACAAAGCGAAAGTAGAGATGATGATACGAGTTCCAAAACGATAGGTTTCGGTTGCAGGTGGTTTTAAAAGCTGGATAGCTAAAAATTACCGCTTTTCCATGTATTAAGCAAAACTAATATGCATTCTCTCATAATCGTTTCCACTTGCAAAAAAACAAAAAAATGTATGACAATAATGTTATTCTAACAAACGTAAACGTAAAAAAAAATTTTTTCCATATCTACATATTTTTTTGTTATTTAAAAGCGTTAACAGTTGTAGAATATCATGTTATCTAAGCCCCAAGGTTTACCTTTAATATGAACAATGAACATATTATAATGATAAAATCATTGTTACTACTATTTATGATAAAAGTACATAAGTATTCAGCCCTTTTTAACGTCCCACTGCTGGGCACGGGCCTCCCTTTAATACGAGGGGGATCAGGCCATAGTCCACCACGCTGGCCAAGTGCGGGTTGGCGGACTTCACATGTCTTTCGAAAACTTGTCAAGTTCTCTCAGACATGCAGGTTATCTCACGATGTTTTCCTTCACCGTAAAGCAAGTGGTAATCATGTTAGAAATGATTCGCACATGAAAATATCAGAGGTGCGAGACCCGGGATTTGAACCCGCTTCACTCGGTTTCCCAAGCGAGCGCGTTACCACAGGGCTACCACTACCTTAAATTTAAAATTACATAAATCGTTTTGTAATCGATCAGATAACAGAAAAGCTTGTAGTGAAGTGAATACTAATTTATTTTTTTTATTTCGTAAACATGGTACAATAAGTAATTAAAGAAGTTATTTGACCGTTTAGTATTAATAAATTAACTTAAATATTTCCATTATTATTAAAAAGCATTTCATACACATTTATTATAATATAACTATGTAACTCCATAATAAATAGATTTTTATAATGTAAAGAATAAAAACTCAGCACTTCATCCATGATACCTACTAATATTATAATTGTGAAAGTTTGTGAGGATAGATGGATGGATGGATAGATGTTTGTTACTCTTTCACGCCAGAACGGCTGAACGAATCAGGATGAGATTTGGCACTGAGATATATTGTCTGGAATAGCACTTATGTGCGATGTGTTTTTGTCCCGGAAAAATGTACGGTTCCCGTGGGATAGATTTCTTTTTATCTAGGGACGAACCTGAAACGAAGCGAGGTGGATCGCTAGTCACTTATAAACCAAGTAGTTTAGAGTAGTTTCATATACATATGTAAGTCTTCATAACTTTCAAACTGGCTAGATCTTACGTAGCTTTTAGCTGCAAGTAAAAGGGATTATTATTCACGTTACTCGCCACGTTGAAGTGATTAAAGTTTACAGTATACGCTTTGGTGCAATTCGCCAGTTAATCCCCTTTATGGCTATTCTATAGGTATGTATAAAATTATACATCCGGACAGGATGATTCATTAACGTCCCTAACAAAATTTCTGCACCTAAAAACAGTAAAATTGTAAATACGGATGTGTTGGAATTGTAGAGCTCACTAAATATCTATATTACTATTAACCCCTCAAATGCGGTAGGATACAACAAGGGGCTAGCGAATTAGAGTAGATTTAAAAAGGTGGCGTTTCCGTTCAAAAAAGATTTATTTCTGATGTACAAAGATATTGCTTATGTAGTTGTATTTTTTAAACATATTTTAGCTACTTTCATGACATAGGTAGTGGTATTCTTCTGATATTTTACTAGGAGGAAATAAAGCTATTAATATATCTATATCTGTCATTAGAAAAGACTATACTCGTGCATTTGGATCAAGAATATATGTATTTTATAGTATAATTTAACATATTTAAAATATTGATTGGTTCTATAAGTGTTTTATGAAGAAAAGTCAAGAGAACAAAAAGCTTATAAAAAATTTCGCTTTCGCAGTATAAGGAAAATATAAAATAGGTAAAAGCTTTGCTAAAAAATAAATCCGTCTAAATTACTGTCGTGGTACTTTGCACCCTACAATAACCTTTATATTTATATTAAGTAATCATTTGATATTATCGATTATGCTACGTGAATCTAAGTTACAATAAAATCCTAATAAAGCGAATAGTATGTAAGCAATACGAATAATTAGGACGGATTGAAGGTAGTTTTCAAAAAGCAATGTTCACTACAGAAAGTTGGTTTCGAACTCCGAAAAACTAAGCGGGATCACCTGAACCCAAACATCACTAACTAACATTGCAAAGTTTTCATTACGTTTCCTAAAATTGGTTGTAAAAAGTCTGTTGTACTTCGCGAATAACAGAGTGAGTCAAAATACAATGTAACAATTCTAGGAATTAATGGTTAGAATTGATTGTTTAGGTGGAACGTCTGTACATGTAAAAGATGCTTAAATAATACTGCTCTATAAATACCTCATATCTATACATATAATAAAACTGTAGAAGTCGAATGTCTGTACATAGAAAAACAATGCTGAAAACCGAGTCAGGGGGATGTAAGAAGAGAAATAAAACAAGTCCAGTTTTTTTTTTCATTTTTTTTTGTTTTTCTGTATGTTTGTCTGTTTGTACGAGCTAATCTCAGAAACTGTTGGACCGATTTAAATGAAGTTTTGCATGGCGGTAACTTATATCCCCGGTCAATATTTTAGCTTCTTTTTATATAAAAACTATAGTAACTTACATAGCTTAATGCACAAAAACTACGGTTTCGATTTTAATGAAACTTTACAATAATATAGTTCATGCATTAGAATAACAAATAGGCTACTTTTTATTCAGGAAAAATGTACGGTTCCCGTGGGATATTTGCTTTTGTTTGTCCAAAGTAAATTTAATAGGTTCCAAGCCTCAGAGTGCGGGTAAAACTGTCGGTCCTGCGCCTGATTCTTCACTGGTCGTATCGGACATCCTACTGGCTTTTGAATTTTGAAAGTGTCAAGAATAGAGAGTGCACGTCTCATACTTGCAAACACACTTGTTCTCGATAATATTTTCTGGGCAATTGGTTAATTAGTAGAGATTGGTTGCCATAGCTGAAATGAGTCAGGAGGACATTGTTATTGCACTGAGACGTTTACGTAAAAGTTCGTTTATGCGGTATTTCACGTAAACGTATTGTTTATGAAATATTGTAATTTATACATTTAAACGATGAAATTTATATTAAATTGTTTTTTTTCTAACAAAATATTTTCACAGAGAACTTACCTTGTTCGTATTTAACTATAAAATATTTTAATTATTTGTTTTTTACAAACATTGTTTTTAATATAAAAAGTACGGGTATACAACGGGTAAAGTAGGTATTTTTTCTAGGCTTCTAGGCTTCACTCTATAAGTAATATAAGTCTATCTAGCATTTCTAATTTTTCCTCTAAAATTATAAAATAGGTAGTATATAATAAATATTTTTAATTGTTATAAATTATTTGAATAAAAAAAAACTTTTTCAATAACCAAGCAGTAAAAATAAAATATTATTTTACCTACTCTTGTTATGAAAATGAAATAATGAAATCAATATGAACTATTTCTTAGAAAGCATTCATATTAAAGCAACTATTGTTTTGCCAAATATATAATTAAATGCTCGGTTCATAAATTTATTAAATGTTAATTATTATATAGTCATTAATTAGTTATTAGATGGATTATGATTGGTTTTCGATAATAACAAAAGCAATAAAACAATATAGAGTTATAACACTAAAGTCTAAACCCCCCCAACCCGGGAGACGGCTCACCTCGATGGGCGGTGTGCCATGTGGGTTGCTCCTGGTACTTCGTACGTGGAATTGCTTCCACTTTCGACTCTGCTATGCTAGCAGTCTTATAAATCATCTAATTATTACCCAAGTATTATATATAAAAATCAGCTTTTATACTATAACGTAAGTAGGATTATGATTTCATGAAAAGGGTGTCTGGCAAGGGTTTGCCACGATGTTAAGTGTCTGGCATTGAATGACGTGATTTTTAATAATATTCTGAAGGTAATACCAAAAAATCACACTTTATTATTTGACGAATTTAGATCGGTATTTTACACACCTTTAGTACCGTGTACCTGCCAAAGCCACCATAGCCTGAACTTCATCGGTCCATCGTTCTTATCTGTGTTGGGAGCATGCGCTGACAAACTTTCAGCCTTTATAAAATGACGAAGGTCTGGCGTTCACGGGCTCTTCCTCTATTACCTAATGCTTCTCCTCGCATTACATGGAGGCCCGTGCCTCCAGTAATTTAAACGCATAATATCAAATGCATAATAATAAAAAGAATCTGGAATACAATGAAATCTTAAAAATATTGGACCTTGGACTAAAATAAATTTTTATTTTTTAAACTTTATCTAAAGTGAATCTAACAGATTGAAGTGAAATTTGAACTTTTTAAAATAAAATATTATGAACAAACTTCTTATTTTCTTTCTTCCGGCAAATACTGGGATCTACGCCAAGGCGTGAAAAAAAATTTTTTTTCATACAGAAGTGCTCTCAAATTTTAAAAGATTTTACGTGAGAAATAATAGAGGTAAATAAAAACGTTGTTGATGTAAGATGATTTTAAATACGTCGCATAATTTATTATCTTTCTTAAACATTCGTTATCATTAATCATATGGATTACAGCTAGTAATTTTGCAGCTTTATTTTTATTTTAGGCATTGCTCTACTATTCATATTTAGGGCATAATATGAGTATCTTACGTGAAAATGTTTCATTTGTGTCAAATCTTTGTTTCCTTTTGCTATATTATTGATGTAATATTATTATTGCAAAAATGTGCTAATTAGTTTGTCCTTTTTTATAGAGCCAAAACGCAATTTCAAAGTTTTATCTTGACTTGTAAAGAAGATCCCATGGTATATTAAAAAAAGTACTGAACGATGTGCAGGTTGTGGGATCTGATACGAAGTTAAGGTAGATCGAATACATCAACCTCCTTCTGGTGAAGTCGGATAAAAACAAAGACTTTTTTTTGTTGAACGTGCTTGTATCAGGTGGAAATACCAATAGTGGGTAGAGACCTTTCGTTACGAAGCGTGGTGGGGGCCATGCTACGCGACGCGAGGTCCTGGTCGGCGATGGTCTCCTTTAGTGAGACCGTCATCTCACTGAAGGAGACGGCGGAGAGGGAACGCTTTAGCGGACCCTCTTCGTCGCCGTCGGCTGGGGGATAGGAGGTTCGGGTCGTCCGCAGGGGTGTTGCAGTGAGTGCGCAAGCGATCCTGCACGCCCCATTGTACTGCGGCGAAGGGTTCCGGTGTGGGTTTTAGTGAGTAGGAGTCTCACAGTACCTTGTCCGTTATAACGGCGGGCAGGGTCCCCATGATGGGTTTCCCCAGCAACAAAAAGGCGGAAGTACCAACCCCCCAACGTGCGTTCACCTTGTCGTGGTGGGGGGGCTCAGTAGTGCCCGGCAATACAGCCGGGCGTGAAGCCAAGAAACGCACAGGGAGGTGGCCCACTTCGGTGGACGGTGGGAGGCGGTCCTCTTCGGAGGGCAGTGTACCATGCGGGTTGCTCCTGGTACTTCTCTGATAGCAGAGTGGACCTTGGAGCAACCCCGTGGTTGTTGTGGTCTGCTTCGGCAGACCTGCCGTCGGGGCGTTGTAGTTGAATGCGTAAGCGATCCTGCGACGCCCCATTAAGACGGGGGAAGGCTTTGTTGGGTTTTAGTGGGTAGTACTGGCTTTGCCGGTGAGTCCCACACCTCGTGCGTAAATGCATTTCCCAACGTTAAAAAAAAAGGTGGAAATACCAATCCAAATTCATTTTTTTTTCAAATCTAATAAAAGACGAGCGGAGCCTCGGACTAGTTAGTAACCATTATGAAGACTTTATAAGCATAATTTCATATTTCTTAGTACATATCTCATGTAATACTTTCTTAGATTTACGCGAATATTTGACATTTTAAATAAAACTATCTTTTCGGATTTTTTCGCGGATTTATTTGCATTTTTGTTTCCCGACGTTTCGAATGTAAAAAATAATAATGTTTAAAGGTAAAAAATATTGTAATGTAATTGGTGCAATTTTCATTTTGTTAATTGTGGGTAGGCTGTCTGTAACAACTATACATACAAGACATGTAACACCTCAGTCTCTCCCGTGACCATGGATGCTGTAAAGCATTCGAAACGTTGGGAAACAAAAATGCAAATAAATCCGCGACAAAATCCGAAAAGATAGTTTTATTTAAAATATCTCATGTATTTTGTATCTACTATTTATTCATCTCTACGCTATCGGGCCGGCTGTATCCAAAAACGTAACATTTAATATATACATAAAAATATGTATATTATGTATTATGTACGTTTACAGCAGTACAACACCCTCGCAACTATAAACAAAGTTATAATATTTTTGAAAACAAATAGAAACACGTCAGAGGGTAGAAAGTTAATACCCCCTGGGAGAAGAAATGAAGGATGGAAATGTACAAAACGATATTGTAAAATTATTGCCAGTCCGTATAAATCAAGTTTGATGTAATACTAGTCATTGTCTTCGGCTCTACCCGTGTAGGTATTTTTAGTTCACTTACTTTAACGATGATCTTCGTTATATAAGGCCTAGATCTCAAGCTATAAAGCTCAAGTCTGAGTATTATATGCTGATTAAAAACAAACTAAATTATACAAATTATCTGTAAGTGCCCTGCAAATTTTGAGTTCACTCATTTTCGACTTATGCGTAGTTAAATAAACAGATAGGTACACATAAATTCTAGTAAATTTTTGGTTTCATTTGGATGAAGTAGTCGTATAAGTACCGTGGACTTAAAGGAAGATTTTTTC
Source organism: Brenthis daphne (assembly GCA_947093115.1). Taxonomy (NCBI): domain Eukaryota; kingdom Metazoa; phylum Arthropoda; class Insecta; order Lepidoptera; family Nymphalidae; genus Brenthis; species Brenthis daphne. Next base: position 17,143,157 of record OX352477.1, on the reverse strand, counting down.
TGAAATAATTAATATACAAAAACCCTCAGACTAAAAGAGGAAGATAGCTTACAGAAAATAATGATTTAAGCTTGAAACGGTATTATAATTAGCTGCCTTATAATACCATTTTAGCGAATGTGTGCGCCGTTTGTTATGCAATAAAAAGCAAAATGAAGAAGCATCATCAGAAACAAATTAAAAATAGTATTAGAAATAATTAATTCACTTATATTTTTCCTCACATTGACAGCTTTGCTTGGCTCCATTTTCTCTGTCCGTCTATCTTATTTTGTTAGTCTGATGTTTGACCTTGCCAGAATTCTATTATCTGATTTTTTTTTTAAATTATAATTAAAACAAAAGATGTACCATTAATTAATATGTAAATAAAAAATCAAATGTGTTCCAATTCTGAAGAGTTTATTCGTATCGCGATAGTTATCTGGAATGCGCATCTGTCGCATGATAACTCATGTTACATATCCAAATAAAATGACAAAATAATATCTAGTGTGGAGTTGTAACAGCAACTTTTTGCTTACAGATAAAAATTATAAGTAATTCATAGTGAGAGAAAAATTGATTATTATTCATTTTAACACGTTAGCTGCGGCACCAATTTTTGCATACTTTCCGTTCCTGCGGCACGAGGTATAATCGGCCCGTACCGTGACCAGACGTTAGGGCGACACGCGGTCTATTAGACCCCACCTCCTTTTACAGACTAAAATCCATTTTCTGGCGCGAAATCAAAGATAAATGAGAATTTTGGTCCTTATTGATATAGACAGTGAATTGATGAACCCTAATCCACCGTCGCCCCGGGATCTGATGGCTAGTTTAGGAATTATTAGCAAAACAAAATATGGGATCTTATACACCTCGTAACGCACTGAAATAGGGCAAATTTTCGCTGCGATTAGTGATGGGAAAAATAATATCGACGTTTTTAAACTGTCTTAACTACGCAACGACTTGACCGATTTTGATCAATTATATCTCATTAGATCGTTTTAAGGGCAAAACCTGGCAAAACAACACAAAGCTATCAAAGGATACATTTTTTTTTAAATAATCTAAATTGTGCTTGAAGGCGCCATAAAGAAAAAAAACCCGGCCAAGTGCGAGTCGGACTCGCGCACGAAGCGTTTCATTCTATACCATTAAGAGGCACCTATTACAGACTTATTATTGGAAAATAATGGATTACGGTTTATGCATAAGGTTTATCTTTCTATTGATGCACAACACTGGTCGCGGGAAGCTCGCGTTGAGTGCGGTACGAGGTCAGGGGGGATATGGGACGTTTTAGCCTCGTTCCGCACTGCATTAAAATTATATTAATTCAGTGCGGCACGAGGCCTAAGACATCCGGTACCAAGGTAGGTACACCACCGAGTCCGGAACCATTAGTGATCTCAAATATATATTTATCTCTTTCCTACACTGGACCAAACCAAAGCTATGCCATTCGCACGACAGAGAAATTCACTTTTATGCTTGCCGCACCACAGGGAAGTTGCATCAGGGGTGATTTAGGCCTCGCTTCGCACTTAACGTGTTAAGAAGGTTTTGCTATTATAATCACTAACAAATCATTTATATAGTAACCACATTTTACCTAATTGTTTATTTACAATTTATAAACTAGCAACTCACCCTCGCTCCGCTAGTCTCGTCCGTAGTTCCAAATTTGTCCATTCCCCCCAAAAAGGCATGATTTCCGGGATAAAAATGTCAATTCCCTTGGTCTCAAACTATCTTTTTACCAAATTTCATCTATTTAGATTTCTTTCAGTAATTCCAGAGATTACTTCCTACAAACTCACAAACTTACAAATTTTACTTCGTCACAATATAGATATAGAAACAGTTCAGTACTTTTTTTCCTCTGTTTTTCAAGCGTTTTTTTTTTGTAACTATTGCGAGCTTTAAGTATCTATACTAATTTTATAAAAAGGAAAGATTTGTTTGTTTGTACTGAATAGGCTCCGAAACTACTGAACCAATTTAGGTCAAATTTGGTAAGAAGATAGTATGAGACCCTGGGAAGGATATAGAATAGTTTCTATCCCGGAAATCATCCCTTAAGGGTTTGAAAATGGGGATTAAAATTTGTATGGGGAAGCAACTTATAGGTACGAGTATATCAATAAGAACATGATTATGGTCGAATTTCGACCATTAGGCAAACACGTGTTCGTAAAACCTGTGATTTTTAAAATATTAAATGTATGTAAATAGTAGAAATTTCAAGAGGTTTTATCTAAGATCGAATATTTATGCAATATATACGAGTATGTTACGAGTATAATATGGATGTTTCTAGTTCTATCTTTATTTCTGATTTAAATCTATTGATTAACCTCGTTGCTTTTACTAGCCTTTTGACCTTTTCTCAAACATTTGAATTCAAAGGTCTCTATTTAATAGAGTAAATAGAGGTATAAAAAGATTTTATTCTCGCTAGAATTTACGATTTAGATATGAATATTATTTATTTACCTGAAGACTAAAAGATATTTATGTTCAATAAAATAAAATGTAAGATGTTTTTATTATTAATCCTAAAACTAAAATCAAAAAAATCTCCGTTATCTAAAACAAAATATTTAAAAGTTATAAATTGCTAATAGATATAATAACATTTTCGCTTATATCGCTTTGGATATAACTCTCCTTTTGAACTGCCAGTTATATCTACTGAGCGGTATTGATTATTATTAGAGAAAAGTGGAGTCACTATATTTTCTCTGTTTATTCCGAACAAAAGCTAATTCTTAAATTAGGCTCGTTTCAGATTACAGAGAGTGTGACTTGGTATGGTAGATACGTCACGGGCCGTCACCAACGTCAGACGCGTCATGCCTAATTGAAAGACACGCGGTACACTTTTACGATAATCATGACGAATCCAACTATTTTAAAACCAAGGTCTGGTCTTTATATATATTTCTTTGAAAGTTCCATATTTTATATACTTTATGTTATTTATTTTAAATGGCAGTCTCGTTTTTTGCTAGGAATGTTAAATAAATGGAAGCGTTCCCAACTAGCAAAATTTAGTCTTACAGGTATCCTAAGAGTACATTTTTCTACTCTTATAGTATACTTACAAACTTTGGTAAGTGTGGAATTGGGCGCACTTAGTAAGAGCGTTTACCCTTACTGTTATTGTATTATGGTCATATGAAGAGTGTTTTCAAACTTATAGTGATCTGCCTAATGCTGTTGTAAAAGTAAATAAGTCTTACAAGTGTTTTACATTGGCATGGTGTAAGGGCAAAATGCCATTGTGTAGTCTTATTAATGTCGTTCTAAGTGTAATTCGTCTTATTTGTCTCTTTGTGATTCCAGTTTAAGAATATTTTTGTGTCAAACATCAGGAAAAACCTAAGTTGTGTTTTTAATATAAACTATATTAAAAGTGGAAGTATTTACTTGATATTAATTTAATACCAATATACTTCTTAGCTGCTTCTACGTATCTATCATAATGTTGATCGACCTGCGGAGTCGATTTATTCGAAGGAATTTTAATTTAAATAACATTACACCCTCGGGCCATTTCTAAAATTTGTTTTAAATCATAATTGTTAAATTAATAAAATGTGAAATAAAGGAAAATATCGCCATTTTTTTACATTATTACAAATCTGACTTACAGGTTACTTTATGAGAACATTTAAAAGATCAATCGCTCTTAGTTAAATCCACTGTAAGACTTAATATTCTTAATTAGGGTTGGTAAGTACGTTTTAAGACAATTGCTCTTAAATAAACACTAGCCTAAACAATTGTCGCCGGCCATTTTTCATAATGTTTAGGATTCCTTAGTAAAAACGAAGAACCAAAAATTACAATGTTCACGTAATAACGTTAATATCACAACATATATATTATTATTATTGATTATGTACTTAAGTATCTCTACGAAACCACTCTCAAAGTTTTTTCTTCCTATTTTGCTTGGAATTTTAGTAGTATATTATTTCGTTTTATCGTATGATGAATTTTAAATTTAATAAATATTTTTTTCAAATTATAATAACTCTACTTAACGTCGCTTCTAAGTTAGATGGCTTTTTATCTCCCACATATATACCTAAAAATGAAATGGATTTTCATTGATTGCAAAAAAATATATATTTATAAATAAACATTTATGCATATAACAAACCACTCGTAAAATTATAAAGGTGAGGTCGTTAATATACTTAATAAAGCATGCTTATGACGTTTGTGAGTTCAAGTGTTCCTATAAAACCTCTTCCTACATGCTGGTCTCTTTAAAACGCACTGCCTAAGACAAATTACGCTTACAATTTTTAGGTTATTCAACAGTTGTATATCATGCTTTAGTAACAGCAGTTCTCTTATATTACAATCACCCAAGGCAGTTATAAGAGCAAACAATCTTATAAATTGCTGTACTGAGTGTTAAAAATCAACAAGAGTGATTAGTCTTACAAAGTATATCTATATAACTTTTGTTCTTATATGTACTTTACAAGGAGTTCTTATATACATCTATAAGCGTTCACTATAAGTTTATATGTTCTTATAGTTCAAAACGTCTTTATACATGCCTCTATAAGAGGTCACTTCTTAATCAGGACACTTATAAACCTTTTGTAAAGCTTTTGTTCTTATATATTACTTTAGCCAAGACTTTTTTGCTACTTGGGTTCTTACAAAAAATTCGCTGGCGATATGACTTTTCTTCTTTATCTATAGATACATATAATAAAATTGTTACTAAGCCGAATCTGTACATTAAATATTTTTTGGTAAGTCTTCTTGAAATAGACAGTCATTATTATCGATACAGAGGCCAAATCGATAGCTTTTTCAGAAATTTTGTCTGTCTGTGACAGCATCACGGAAAACCCACTGGAGGGATTTTGATCTTCTTCTTCTTCTTTTCGTGTCGATTTGGTTTGATGATAGTTGGTTATCCGGGTCATCATATAGGATACTTTTTACTACGGGAAAATATTTCATCTGTGAGAAATCTATACTAAACGTTTAAACGTAAGTAGGGACTTAGTAAAGGGAAGAGAAAGATGAAGGGAATTTTCAAAACATCTTTGAGTATAGATATCACTCCCTAATCCCTATAGGGAATATGACAAAACCAAATCTCAAGATTTTTCGACGGTTTGGTGGTTAATTAGTGCATGGCTTTTCACATCTATCTATCTAAAATATCATCTATATATATAAAAGAAAGTCGTATTAGTTACACTATTTATAACTCAACAACGGCTGAACGTAACTAGCGACGAATCCGAGCGAAGCGAGGGTGAGCCGCTAGTCATATACTAAAACCTTCTCCGAAACACGCTGCATCTTATGGTATGAGTATTATTCCCATCGGTTCAGTAGTTATCGCAGTATAACCGAACAAAAAAGTCGGCTCTCCATCTGTTAGTACCTATAGATAAAAATAGAGGATAATAATAAAACTTTCTGTTTTTCATTAGGTATTAATGAGTTCACGAATTAAAAATCAGTATTTTTTTATATAAATTCTATAAATTTTATTTACTATACCTAACATTGCTAAACAAAGACAGAGATTAGGGTTAACCAATTCATTTTAATGGAGCGGGTGCGGTTTGACTGTGCACGTTGCCTTCAATCGAATGAATGATACGTGCTTAGCATAGCAGCGCGATGCTGCGATAGCCCGACCCTCTGAATAGACCCATAATTTTGCAATGAAAATACGATGCGGTAATCCAGTGTCTAAGTCAAATATTTTGAACCTTTTTTAGCATCGATACTTGTGAAAACGTTTTGTCGTAACAATATTCTTTATAAAATATTGTTATTATTCAATGAACGGCTTCAGGCGGTCATGATTTTCAGTTGGTTGTGTTGGAACGTGGAATGCTTATAGGCACGTAAAACTTAAAATTTTTTTAACGCTTTTACGTAGACTTGAAATTTTTCTAATATTGTCTTTAACTGTGAAAAATATTTAGGAAATAATAATCTGACCATTAAAAATAAATTTAAAAGAATCGTATTACTACCGTTTTTTATCCATATTTGTTTTTCATTATCATTATTTTCTTTTACTGTACAAAGTTTTATTTTATTATTTTGTTTCATATTTACAAATACATAATAAATAAGAGATGAATTTGTGCATTAAATATATTTTAAAATAATGAATTAGGTATATTATTTCTTTTGAAGAGGTAAAACTGTTAAAATAAAATTCTAAATAGTCCCCAGAATTTGTATTTAGTTTTAGTCGAATGATTTGAATTCGAACTGTTTATATAGCCTATTTACGTATTTAAAAATCTTGTTATCTTCAAACTCAATTGGATCACTCTTGAACTCAAACAGACTAAGAGATAGATCGGTTTTAGCTACAAAGACAATGTTTATTTAGATTTATTTTTAGTAAGTTGCGATTTTCTAACTAAATACGTATTATAAAACATATAATATAAAAACTATTAACTTTTACCATATAAAATGGTATATTTAAAATATTTTATACTATAATTTTCTAGAACCTCTATATTTTAAACAAGTTATATAATGAATAATAGTGAATATACAGCTTAAAACATTTCCCTGCGATGATTTTAACAACTTTTTGGTTTTCTCCATTCTACGTAGCATTGGCAAAGTAATCTGTGCTTAACTGCTACACTTTAAAGCCATTACCAAAAAAATTGAATTGAATTGAACAATTTAAATTCGAACTTCTTTTTTGGTGTAATAAAGGATTAAATCTATATATATAATAGAAAGTCGTGTTAGTTACACTATTTATAACTCCAGAACGGCTGAACCGATTTGGCTGAAAATCGGCGGGGAGGTAGCTTAGAACCCAGAGACGGACATAGGATACTTTTTATCCCGTTCGACCGCGTCTGACGGGACATAAAACTCAAGAATGGGTGGAACAATTTTTATGATATTTGAATTTTTGGATTTCTCTTAGTCCGGAATAGGTTAATAAGTATTAAAACACCAGAAAAATAACGAAAAAAAAATTAAGATTTATATGGCTAACGCTGGCTAATAACTATTTATATCTATTTAAATCCTAGCGACGAACCCGAGCGAAGCGAGGGTGAGCCGCTAGTAAGTAAATAAACCCTTTGCAAGCAACTTTATGTACTACCATTATATCATTAAAAACAGCGTATTAACCTAGGACAAAAGTTATTTTTGTTCTGAATTTCAGTCAAATCCGTTGAGCCGTGACATAGACTCGGATTGGATCGGATAGAAGTTGTTTCCTTTGTCTTTTATACACTATATTTACTTTTTGATATGATCAAAAACGCTCAGCAAGAACAGGGTGATTCTTAGAGGACCCTCTTAACAGACCATAGGATGGAGTCTAAAGCGAAACGTAAGTTAGTGTGTCGGTGTAAAAAAATGCTTAGAAATTACCAAAATAGTTTTTTTTTATAAACTCACAACAGCGTTATTAATTATTATAATTTAATACTTTAGTAAGCACAACAATACATATTATCATACAGTAAAACTGTCAAAATAGATCTTTTATTAGTAAATCTGTACTAATATTATAAATGTGAAAGTTGTGAGTATGTATGGATGGATGTTTGTTACCCTTTCACGCCAGAACGGCTGAATGAATCTGGCTGATATTTGGCACTGAGGTAGATTATAGAATTTTTATCCCGAAAAAATGTATGGTTTCCGTGGGATAGATTTGTTTGTGTTATTACGAGCGAAGCGAGGGCGAGCCTCTAGTGTCAAATATTTGAGTAAATCTAAGAAAGTATTATAAAATTTTGTGATATTAAAAATTATAAATCTTAAAAATAATATTGCTAAAAATATAAATTCTACACAGTCAAAGCTTGTAGGTATATGAAAACTGTTCTCTCTAAAATATTCTTTTTATCACGATGTCTTCAATAGTCTGTTACGTGCTGAGCATTCCTAGTTTCTGTGGTGCCCCTTTGAATAAAACAATAATTCAACAATGGACATACTAGTATAATGTTTAAAGGAACGTCCGAATCGAATTATTTCAAACTTAAGTTCAATAAATGAATGGAATTCTCTGTGAAATAAGTAAGAATGCTAATATTGTCCTATAAATAATTTACTTTAGAGACAAGCTATTTAAATCTACATGTGTAAAGTTGTTTATCTGTATAATATCTATTAGTAGCATTGCATTATTGCAAGCTACATATATATGTATATCATTCGATTGGATAAAGATTTACCATGAATTTCAACGATCTGTTATTGTTAAAACAGCGATCTTAAAATCAGCCCAGATTCAGATCTGTAGCTTTTAAAATCTTCTTTTCCTAAGAGAGAGAAAAATCTAAACGAACATTATATTCAGTTTTCAACCGACTTCAAAAAGGAGGAGGTTCTCAATTCGACTGTATGTTTTTTTTTTATGTTTGTTACCTCAGAACTCCGTCATTTATTAACCGATTTGGACAATTTTTGTTTTGTTTGAAAGGGTATACTTCCAGATTGGTCCCATTTAAATTTCAAAAAAAAATACCACCCCTAAGGGTGGAAAAACAACTAATGATGAATTTAACCTACTTCTAATTGTCATATTGACTTGAAACTTTGCAAGTATTTCTATTTCCGTTGATAGTACAGTGGTTCGGTGTTGTTGACCTGATCTGATGGCAAGGCCAGAAGGTGGATAGGTGGAACTCTTCAACGGCTAACAGTAGATACTTTGAGTTTGGGCTTATTTTGTTTGATTTGACAAGCCTAACACGTTAGAATTCTTACTTTGCTACTACTGTCTACACTAAAAAGGGAAAAATAAAAACTTTTTAACAAAAAAATAAAAACCGACTTCAAACAAAAGCACTAATAAAAACTTTTTAACAAAAAAATAAAAACCGACTTCAAACAAAAGCACTAAAAACTAAAAAATAACTGATTGGTAGTTTTCATTTACTATACATACCTAATCAAATATTTTCGAAGTCGGTGTGCTTTGCTTTATATGGGCTGGCACCGATTTCGAAAATATTTGATTAGGTATGTATTTAATAGGTAGACTTTAATTACTTAGTCAAAGCACACCGACTTCGAAAATATTTGATTAGGTATGTATAGTAAATGAAAACTACCAATCAGTTATTTTTTACTTTTTAGTGCTTTTGTTTGAAGTCGGTTTTTATTTTTTTGTTAAAAAGTTTTTATGAAACAAGTTGAAAAGTATTAAATAGAAAAAAACTCCTTAACATGCAAGCAGATTTGATGGGCGATCTAACTTTGGATTTTAAACTATTTAGTCAGCAACCATTAAACAGCAAAATTGGCTCGATTAGCGTATGAGTCGATAAACACGAATAATTGATATCAATTTGCGGAATTGATATTAGTTTCGTAATATTACTATGTGCATTGACCTTGCCTTAATGAAGATATCAATTCAATGACTAATACAGACGTGGCTAGCTCCTTAATTACTCTTGTTGGCTACTTAACAACTATGTCTGGATTCGTAGCACAAAATCAGATTAGGATGCTATGAATAAATTTAACCAAAATGAACGAGATAAATCTAAATTATTTCTGTGCGTCTAGTCGCTGAATTAAAGGAAGGTAGTAGATAAAACCATTGCGACCATGGTCAGTTATCGCGACCATAATATAAATATTAAATAACTGGTCGCTGCGATCGTAGTCTTGGTCGGCGTCATTCAGTTTTTAATGTGCCAGTTTGTGGATTTGACAGTAGATTTTTGATGTGTCAAGTGGACAGTCGGTGATTCTCATTTCTATACATATAATAAAATTCTAACCGAGTCGAATCTGTACATTAAATATTTTTTCGAAAATCTTATTGAATAGTCATTATTATCGATACAGAGACCGAATCTATAGTTTTTAGAATTTTCGTCTGTCTGTCTGTCTGTTACCGCATCACAGAATAACCACTGGAGGGATTTTGATGAAATTTAGTATGGTAATAGCTGATTATCCGGGTCAACATATAGTATACTTTTTACCGCGGGAAAATATCTCATTTCAATGCTAGTCTATTATCAATGTAAAATGAGTATTCAGAAAAAGCAATAAGTATAATTGTTAATTGCTAAATATTTGTTTTCCTGGAAAATCATTTTGAGCTATTTCAATAGGGTCTATGGTTTTCCTGTATGTTATGAGTGACAAAATGCATGGGAATAAAAAGCAACCTGTGTCAATTTCCGACATATAAACTATGTTTATGTTCACACTATCGATTTACCCTCGCTTCGTGAGTCCGTCCCTTAGTGCCTTTTGTATTTATAATATTATACAGCCAGCGCCACCTTTTGAAAACTTTTGTAACTAAGAGTATGCTATGAAGATAGTGCTAGCCCAGTGGTAACGGGCTCGCTTGGGAAACCGAGTGAAGCGGGTTCAAATCCCAGGTCTCGCACCTCTGATATTTTCATGTGCAAATCATTTCTAATTTGATTACCACTTGCCTTACCGCGAAGGAAAACATCGTGAGGAAACCTGCATGTCTGAGAAAACCTAGCAAGTTTTCGAAAGACATGTGAAGTAAGCCAACCCGCACTTGGCCAGCGTGGTGAATGGCCAGCGTGGCCTGATTCCTCTCGTATTGAAGGGAGGCCGTGCCCAGCAGTGGGACGTTAAAAAAGGCTGAATAAATACAGATAGTGTCCTATATGTTACTCCACGTTATAACCTATTTGTATACTAAATTTCATCTCAATTTGTCCAGCAATTTCAACGTGAAGGAGCAAAAAATATGCAAAAACTCACATATACAGACTTCCGCATTTATAATATATACCTATCAGTATGATATATGTATGTATGTAAAAAAATATATTGTTAAAGACCTAACACACTTTTACATTTGTTATACATAATATGTTAATGTTTTCAGACCTTTTTCAGACCAGAGTGTGCAAAAATATAGAAAAATAATATTATAGGTAGGTATTATTAGGTGAACGCCCGTCGGTATTACAACAACGATGCTTTTGTAAATTCAGTCACGTACAAAACAACTTCCTTACAGTTTTTGTCTTTCGCTTCACGATTTCCTTCGATTTATACAGTAAAATTTTATTAATCTCAGAATTTTTTAGAACCATAATATGCAACTTTATTACTAAATTTAAATTGGTTTTATTTTACAATGAACCGACAACTTAGCTTTCGATCTTGTTGTATAGGTAGTATTGACAAAATGAGTATATTATTTTAATCTATAGAGGTAATGTTTGCAAATTGTGAGTTTGTGACGTTGTAGAGGGTAATGTCTGGATCTACTGAACCTATTTAGATGAAATTTGGTAAGAAGATAATTTGAGACCCTAGGAAGGACATAAGGGGGTGAAAATGGGGATGAAAGTTTGTATGGGGAATAAACGCTAGGGAGCAATAAAACGCTAAGATATAATTTTTTTACAAAAATATACAATTACCTACTAGGTCTGGGCCGTAGTCGGCCCGGTTGAAAAAAATATTTATTAATACTTACCTACTACTACTTAAAAATAATCTTTATGCCGAATTTCAACAAATCCTATAAGCTGTTATAGCTTATAGGATTTAGTCAAATTCTAATTGAATAAATATAAAAATATATAACTATACAAAATTAATAATTAAAATAAATATAAAAAACCATTTAATTCAAGATATTTAATCTTACATTTCTATTTCAACTGAATTCAGCAATAATAAAATGTTGATGAACGCAGCCGGGATTATCATTATTATAATTAACGTAGTTTATTTGGCCATAATATCAATTCATACTAGGCTTTGTATTCGAATGTATTCGCATTAATTGGATCCGTGATATGAGAGACAAATCAAATTTTGAAACCATCAGTGCGTAATTTGTTTGTGCATACGTCAAGATAATTTCTATATGACTTTTGTAAAATGTCATACGCAACCATATCTACTAAATTTCATTTAAGTCCATTCAGCGGTTTAAACGTTTAGAAATAACAAACAAACACACATATACGAAACTATCTCATTTCTATCAGTAGTCTGACAAGTTTCGTTTGATATTTCTGTCAATAAAGTGGAAGAATAAGGCATAAAGATGAGAATTAAGGGCCAAGTCTTATCTTGTCTTCTCGCAAAGAAAAATAGACTCAATAAATGTTATTATTTTTTATTATTGACTAACTGACCCAACACACGTTTTCCTGTTTAGTTCATATACAAATCTTATGGAAAAGAACTTTTAATTTGTTTCCGAATTTCTCAATATTTCGGAAAACTTTTCCAAAAAAATTTTATTTTATTTTTTTTCTCATCAAACTATTAAAAAATATTTTGAAAACTTAAGCCTTATTAGTTGTCAAGTGATAGGTACGCTTACCAACGAACAGCATTTTTATTTATATATACACTACTGGAATTGTTTTTAAAAGGCAAGTCTAAAAATGTATTGTCCAATACGTTATATTTTATGCTTTATAGGCTATATTCTATGTTCTTCTCTAATATGAGCGTTCAAAGTAAAAGGTAAAACGACATACCAAAAAGTCAAATAGAATATGCGCTGGTATTAATTAAAAGAAAAGTTTTGAAATAAGTCTCAACACAAAATAAAGAGTATTTTTACGCTAAAATTGTTGGTTATAAAGAAATATACTTACGTTTAGAAAACGCTCTGCTTGAAACCCATTACAAGCTAGAATTTTTTATATGAGACCATTGATGATGACGTTTTCCTAGCCGATTCCGGCCACGGCGGCCAATCTCAATGAGATTAGCCAACTGCGCAGGAGATATTATAGTGCTCAAGTGTACGCGCAGACACAAGTGCACTCTCTATTCCTATCACTCTCATACTCCGGTGGGACGACCACTCGACACGACCGGTGAGAGTTAAGGCGCAGGACCGACGGCTTTACGTGCTCTCCGAGGCACGGGGGTGAAACACCGCCAACTTCCCAACTCCGGGCTGTTACTGAGACTTACTATACAGGAAGACTCAAAAACTAAACTTGGCCCGACCCGGGACTCGAACCCAGGACCTCTGGGTGTGCAGCCGTACATGCTAGCCACTACACCACCGAGGCAGTTAAAGATTGAAGTTGAGACCATTATAATTATAATGTTAATATTATACAAGTTGTACTTGCTTATTTTTATAGAATATCATAAATATTATAAATTATAATTAAACTCCTAGATTTCCCCTCCTTCCCCCGTTTCGCTCGGGTGGGTCCTTAGAAGGCTAACAGCAGTGTATACGTTATTCCAGGTATATAGATACACTCCATAGTTTACTTGTTTACTGAGTTTCATCACACACACACGCAGACACACACTCACATATACATCTTCTGCGATTATTACACGAATACCTATTCCGTATTTCACGTTATTTATATATTAAGGTAATGGGTTTTTAGATCAACGTCCAAATTGTATCCAGTGCTTTTTAAGTTTTAACGTCCGACTGCTGGGCACTGGCTTCCCTTCGATAGAAAGGGTTTCAGACCATTGTCCACTACGGGGTGGTCTGGTGGCTGGCCAAGTGCGGGTTGACAGATTTCAGGTATCTTTCCTTTCCTTTCTTACCGAAAGATAAGTGGTAATCATGTTTAAAAAATAACGAAGGTATATAACAACTGTTACTGCACTAGGGGAATAGGCATAAGGAATTGTCTTAAGTGACATAATTAAAAATACGTGTCGCACCAAGGACGACTTCTTGAAGTAATATCAGAACAAAAATACTTTTTATTTTGTGAAAATTAACAATTAAAAATAACGTGAACTATGTAAACTAAAGAAAAGGAAAAAATAGTTCATAGACTACATGCCCATGTTACAATAATTACACTTTAAATTCAACTCAAGTTTAAATTGCTTATTTAGCGTTTCAGATTCGAACTCTCAAAGCAAAAGTTATGAGCACAAATTAAATATAAAAAAGTAAAAAGTACTTTTAAGTATCATCTACTATTTAATATTATTTTATTGATTATTATTAGTTATAAAATTATAAAATGTTTTTGGTAAAACAAGATTTATTTTCTCATGATAAACATTATATCTTCACCCAATAATTATGATAATTAAATTTAGACATTAAGTATTTTGGCCATAGACAATTTTTCATCATTTGTCATTTTATCATACAAGCTTTGGGTGAAAATTGTCGTCTTAATTTGTGTCCAGTAACAAATTACCCTCTTTTCGTAAAAGTAACTTTAAACAAAGTGCCTCGGGGAAGATTGATGTCCATTAGAAGGTAATTTCCTAAACAATTTCAGAGAGACATCTCACGGTAATCAAGTCGGGCGCCATATTCTGCGATTTAAAAATTCTCTTTCAAAAGTGTAATTACTATTAATTTCTTTTCGATAGCATTGTGCCCAATATCACAATGTTTAGCTATTTAGATATATATTTTAATTTTATTATTAAGAAAGACTTATTTGTTTTTTGATCAGTTTATTCGATGTGAATTCAGTTTTAAATTGTATTCATTAATTATATAGGTATCAGGGATTTATTATAATTTTATACTTTTGATTATGTAATTATAGCGAATGTTATGTACACTTGTAAAGACATACATATCTGATTAATTATTATTATTGACTTCTAAATGTATATAAATATTTTAATATGTGTCTTGTTAGTGTGCCTTTTATAAATAAATTTCAATAGTTTCAATAGTTACCAATAAATACCTGAAAACAATTCTAATAATCAATATAAGCCTACGCGTAGCTCTTTGTTAAGAATACCTATGTTGTGATCCTATAACTATACCAGTATAAAGATCTTTTGTTCAACCCTGAACATAATGTGAAATCTTTTGTGTACGTCAATTGTCACGCGTTTCGAATACATCGATACTGATTAGTGACATTTCATAGCTTTAGGTTGAAATTAATTTACGTACATTCCTGTCTTTCCGCTCAGCCGAGCGTGAGCCGATTCGCAATCCTGACACCCCAGTTTCGTTCACTGACTTAAAATTACAATCTAACTTGGAACTTCTCAATTCTCGAACGGCTCTTTTTATTTGTTTCGCAACCATTCGTTCGCGAAGCTTAATGCGTTCAAATATTTTTTAACTCTAAACGTCGTGCTTACCGGCGAGGAAAAATCTGATCTTTTTTTAATGAGCAAAAAATCCCTTTTTACCTTCGAAAGGCTTAACGTTTAATTAAATGTCCGAGAGTCTTCAACGTAATAGGTAACTTAAATCTACTTATAGCCGAAATTTATTTTTCGGATAAAAACCATTTGTATTACAAATTAAAATTTTACCTTGATTAATTTTATGTTTTATACAATATTATAACAGTATCACCTAACAAAGTAAAAATTAGCCGCAAGTACAAAAAGATGAAACCATCAGGAAAACCGTTAACAACCCGGATTGTGGATCAGGATAGATAGCCAGAGATCGTAAAATTTAATGGATGTCAGTGAGACAGTGCTATGAAGCTAACATTGTGACCACTATTAGTAGCATAATAAAACAAAGTAGTCGACAAATCTAAACATAATGTTCAAGGAAACGTCGACTAAAACGATACGTCATTTTCACATATAGAACAAATAGAATCATGTCGCAGATTGTTCGAAATATCCGGCGCGGAGTCATTCGAACCGCATTCGTTCTTCCACAAATAAATATGAATACGCACTGAAAATAAAATATTGTGCGATCCCATTCGAAACGCAGTAACTGAAACAAATAGTTTGTCATGGTCTACCTCTTGCTGGCGCATTGAGCAACCGCCGTAATGAACATTCACATTTTAAATTTAACATTTCATATTACATATATGTAATGTAATATGTATAGAATGACCTATTTTGTATGTCCATGTTTTGGTTTTTCATTGAAAATAATCATACTGCTATTAACTATCCGGAACGGTGCTAATTTTAGAGTTGAATATCCACAGCGTTTAGTTAGTTTTACTAACAATAGGTGTATTTGTAATAATAATATTTGTGACTAATATAAAAAGTGTAGGAAGTTAAAATCTATTCTTTGCCTTCTTTAGAATAGACTAACTAATATCTGTATATACTTACTAAAAGCAAGTGAAACTGGTATTCATATGACAGCCATTTACCAAATATTAGTAAAAAAATTGAAGTTACATCGTTATAAGCGCTTTACAAGTGTATTATGAACTAAATAGAAAAATTATACACTCGAGCAAAGCCTTAGGTATGAAACCAGAAATAATTTTTAACAATAACTAGCGGCTCACCCTCGCTTCGCTCGGGTGCCCCTCTAGGAAAACAAATACAAACCTATCCCACGGGAACCGTACATTTTTCCGGGATAAAAAGTGTATAACGAGTAAAGCCTATGTGTTATTCCAGACTATAATCTATCTCTGTGCCAAATTTCACACTCACAAACTTTCACATTTATAATATTAAAAATAATACGGATAATATAAGTAAATGTACAGCGTTACTAATGTAGGTTTTCATATTCTAAAGCCTTGTCATTTTTATTTGCGCCATATTCCGTGAAATTCGTAAAATCAGTATGACGTTAATCCTTTATCCCACATCATATTTTATACAAAAATAAGAATTTTTATTTTATTATTTATGTATACTCGTCGAGTAGTACTTGTACGCTTCACACGTGAAAATTGAAGCTGTATGTGTAAATAACTTGGTTTTGTATCAAAAAGCTTTTAAAGGCCATTTTTTTAAAATGATTGGAATAATTCACTCAAAATGCACTTTTTTCTTATTTTTTGAACTGAAACTGTTCGTTTAGTTATCTGATGAATATTGTTTATTCTATTTCGGCTCAAATATTTTTAATGGACTATTAACTTAGCGAAAAATAAAAAAAATATGAGTGTAAATATAACGAAGACATACAAATGCATTCAAACTGGGAAAAATAATGTTTATCCTTTACTCAGTTGTGCGTGTAAAGAGACCAACCAAGCAACAAAGGTTCGCATTTCTCACAATATACCTAAATAAGAAAATAGAAAAGGTAAAGCTGCTAAGTTTCATTCGGCATTACTTGTCAAGGTTGAGACCTTTATTCAAAAATATTGAACTTATACTAGTTTGTAAATTAATAAAAATAAATATATTTCCACGTTGCATAGGTGCATTAAGTAGTTGTGACAGTTAGATATTAAAAAAACGGCCTAGACGAAAGCTTTTTCTTGCCAAAACTACTAGATGGCTAAAAGTATCTAGACACAGAATTAAAATATGCATTATCAAAATAATGTAAGAAAGCCAGTGTAAAATATAATAAACCATGTACATATAAAAACATGGCATATTACATGTTATAAACAATGTCAATATTGCACTGAACGAATTGTTCCGCAAACAACCATAACTCACAGTGACCATCACCAATAGGTAATAAACTGATGAAAATCTGCCCAGATTGCGCTTCAATTCAATCATCGATGAAAATATTCCCAAAAATGTTTATTTTCATTGAAGCTTCATTCAAATATTGCAAAACAAAACGATTTAAATGTAAATACAAAATAGTGACTGTTAATTTTACGAGTACTAATATAAATATAAACTTCGTTCCAAGAATTGTTTGTCCAAGTTATATCATTTGTATCATAGCATTGCAAATTTAACTACAAACTTTATTAATTATATTAAGATACCAGAACTCATATTGAATTTTCCGGTTTGGTCTTATTTGCATTTTAACAAGCAAGGCAAAGAGAAATCTGTAGCGTCCCAAGAGCACCGCTCATAATCATATTTACCCAAGCTATGTTAGTAGTAATGTTTAGTAAACAGTAGTTTTGCTCTAAATTAAAGTTAATATGGCCAATAAAACTGAATATAAAGCTGCTGAAAGGAACTTACTTTAACTGTACTTTAAAGTTTATAATAATACCTCAAATGTATTTTTGTTTATTTTTTAATAATGCACTGAAATGAGTTAGCCGATTTCTCATAATTAAGAAAATGTCTGAAAGGCTTATCTAAGTTGCAATAAATTAATCTATACATATAATAAAATTCTAACTAAGCTGAATCTGCACATTAAATATTTTTTGGAAAATCTTATTGAAATAAACATTATTATCGGGACAGAGGCTGAATTTATAGTTTTTGGAATTATTGTCTGTCTGTCTATTACCACATCACAGAAAAACCACTGGAGGGGTTTTGATGAAACTTGGTATGGTGATAGCTGGTCATCAGAGTCAATATATAGGATACTTTTTACCGCGGGAAAATGTCTCATTTCTGAGAAAAAAATACAAAAACTGCAATGTAAGATTATACTAATATGTATAACCTAAGAATTTGGTTTTTGGTCATCTGAACGCAGGCAGAGCCGCGGGCAATGCTAGTTATTATAATAAATGTGAGAGTGTATGAGTGCGTGGTTCCGCTAATGTATTTGGTTCACGCTATATTGGCTCAACGGACTGAAGTGAAATTCAGAAGGATGATAGCTTAATTCTGAATTAACATAATATATACTTTTTATCGATATGCCTATCAAGAGAGTAGAGTTTAAAAAACCTATTTATATACATTTTCCTCTTAGCTAAGCAATTAAAATCTAAATAAATAAATAAAATTGAAGTGTCTGTTTGTAATGTCAAAGCAGCTTTTTTCTAAATACTCACATATGAAAGTATATACTCGTACTTTATATACGGTAATTATATGGATGGAAACAATTATAAAAATTTTTGTTTTTCTGTTTGTTCCGGCTAATCTCAGAAATGGCTGGACCCATTTTTAAGAGACTTTCACTGGCAGATAGCTGATGTTATGAAGAGCAACTTAGGATACTTTTATTTTAGTAAAAGAAAGAGCGCAAAAAAGTTAAACCCATGAAATTGTGAACAAAATCCGCTCACCTAGGGATGCACACACCCAAGCACAGCGAAGGTAAGTAGCTATTAAATAATAAAAGTCAGTTCGTTTCATTATATAGAATGTGAATCTTTGGTATGTACCCATTATATAAGTAATTTATTGTCTACATTATTTTTCTTGTTAAAAAAAATATCTTCAATCATGGAATCTATTTAATAACGGTGAGTCAATACTTTATTAAATTCTTATGTAACTCTTAACTAGTATTATAGTTACAATATTTTTTCAAAGCTCTAGCGACTACTGCAGTGAAGCTTAAAAAATAAAGAGTTTAAAAGTGGCAGAATTGGATGCAAATCTTATTCGGCAAATATTGTTGTTGAAGTAAGTTTTATGAGTTATTAAAATTAATAATATTAAAAACAAAATGCTACAATAATATATGAGCAAAACAATATTCGTATAAAAAGCTAATATTTTGCGATTTCTGATAAGTGTTCTTATCGAAATATCCAATAGATGAGGAATGAAAGGAAATAATAAAGCAAATGATTACTTTCATATATGCAAGCTCTCGTTTATTCGATATGAGGCAGGATCATGACACGCATAAAGCCTTTCCTATTACTATTCGACCTTTGAGAAGTTCTAATCATGATTACAACATAAGTTTGTTTTTAGTAGAATTTTCATTAGTGTTTAACTAAAGTTAAGTAAACTGAACTCTCTACCGAAAACTAAAATTGGAAGTTAGAATTTTAATTGAGAGAAAATGTTTATTTAATAATACTTTATATAATAATAATTATTATATTTATTTATTTATAACACTATTACATTTATTATATATTAGCTGAATTGATACAAAAATGTACAGGTAGGTATATTTGTTTCCTTCGCGTGCTTCAACTCCAATAGTCTTTAATTCTGTTCTAATACATTTAATTCGACTTTTGTAGTAAGTGTCAATATACATGATTTTCTAAACTAACTTAATTAAACTGTTCTGTCTAAATTAAACGTGACAGTTTTCTTGCGTAGTGTTTCATGACGGAGGCCACGAAATCGAATTCCGCTTATCAAAAGTACTTAACTAAAATTAAGCGTTCGAATGTTGATTACGGTATGGGTTATGACATTTCTGTGTAGGTATATAGTTCACTAGCGACTCACCCTCGCTTCGGTCGGATTCGTCCCTAGGTTGATTCCCCATACAAATGTTCATCCCCATTTTCACCCCCTTAAGGAATGATTTCCGGGATAAAAAGTATCCTATGTCCTTCCCAGGGTCTCAAACTATTTTCTTACCAAATTTCATCTAAATCGGTTCAGTAGATCCAGAGATTACCCCCTACAACGTCACAAGCTCAGAAACGCACAATTTACAAACTCACAAACCTTACCGCTTTATAATATTAGTATAGACTAGCGACTTACCTTCGCTTTGCTCGGGTGCGTCCCTAAATACGTTTTAAATAGATATGAATAGTTATTGCGAGTGTACCTTAGGAGAAAAACTTATGCTATTGCAGATTTTTCTGTAGGCTTTTTTAAGACCTACAATTATTATCTAGAACATTGTTTTGATGTATCTCTTAAGCCAGAGCTAACCATATAAATTTCTAAGGTCAGCTCCCGTTTACCCGAAAAGGTATCCTAAATAAATATAAAACCCGACTAATAAGTCATACGTACACAAAATGTAATTAAAATCGATTCAGTACTTTTTGACCGAAACGCGCACACGTAAACAGACAAACAAACAAAATTTTTAACAACTATTGTTTTAGAATCCATATTCTGTACACAATACGTCACAGTCATTGTTTTTAAAAAAATATTTCATATATAGATTTCGCTAAGTTACTATTTTATTATATGTATACATGTTTTTCTTTTACTAAAAACTTATCATCTTAACTATAAGTAGTATGTACCTTGAAACTACTTCTCTCTCTCTCTCTAATATGTATGTATTCAGCCCTTTTTTAACATCCTACTGCTGGGCACGGGCCTCTCTTCAATACGAGGGGAATCAGGCCACTCTATAATCTCTACTCTCTCATTTCAATATGGCCACTCTACTATGCAGCAGTAAAGTAAGATAGTAAGTGCATACGATAACTTACATTAATTCAACTAATCTCGTTTATTCGGTATGGTTGAGAATCCTGGTACACTTAAACTTAATAGCGATTTCTATTCAGATCTAGCACATGACTGAGCTAAGTGCTTAGAGAGATAACAGCGAGCATTCTCAATATGTTGGCAATTATGGTTGGATGTTTATATGAGACGTGTATCAAGTAAGACCGTAAAAACTGTAGTATACTTGTTTTAACGGTGGCAACCAACGATCATGATCCATGTTTTCAATAGAATCGAATAGTGTATAGAGCTCAAGTTAGAACGGGTTTATTAGAGCCTAGAGAAGCCGCGGGCAATGCTAACTAGCATTGCCCGCGGCTTCGCCCGCGTTCAAATGACCAAAACCCAAATTCATAGGTTTTAGATTTTAGTATACCTACTCCTACATTACAGTTTTTCTATTTTTTCTCAAAAATGAGACATTTTTTCGCGGTAAAAAGTATCTTATATGTTGACCAGCTATCACCATACCAAATTTCATCAAAATCCCTTCTGTGGTTTTTCTGTGATGCGGTAACCCGTATCACAGAAAAACTACATATTTTTTGTCTGTCTGTTAAGACAGACAAAAAATCTAAAAGCTATAGATTCCGCCTCTGTATCGCTAATAATGTTTATTTCAATAAGATTTTCCAAAAAATATTTAATGTACAGATTCGGCTCAGTTACAATTTTATTATATGTATGTATAGATTCAAATGAAAGTTTACTATACAGGCTGAAGTATTTTTAAAAAGTTCACTATAATATAACCAATGAAATTTTGAGTTAAATGCCATATGAATTTCTATTTTATATAAGATAATCCCCTAGTTAATAAATATAAAGCAAAAAACTAGTTTATATAAGATGAAAATGAAAAATCTACTTAATTTCTATATCTTATTTTTAAAATCGTCAATAAGGATAATCTGTAGTGATTAACTTTTATTAATAAAAATCACTGAAAATAAATAATCACTGAAAATAAATATAAATAGCGACGACACGTTTGGCTCAGTTTGTAGTGACTCTACTTGCTGTGCCAGCGGTCGCGGGTTCTAGTCGCGCTGGGCGCATTCATTTGTGTGTTGAGCGCGAATGTTTGTACTCTAGTCATGGGTGTTTATGTTTTTAATATGTGTAGTAACTATCTGGTATCCACAACACAAGCCTCGTAGCTTAAACCATGGAACTAGATGGTGCTGTGTGTTAATGTCCCAACATATTTATTTATTTTAATTATTCTTTAAAACTGAAGTGTAAAGTGGTATCGTATTGGCATCTCGATGGGACCAGAGTCATTTATTCGTTTGTGGGCGGCGCTATTGTTCCGTGATGTAGTTGGCGAGTCGCCAGGTCGAATGCGAAGCTCCTAGCTATAGTATGAGACACAGGTTAAAGATATGTATCGGTTAATCAACCCATTGTGAAGGCTGCGAAATAACTACACTTTGGTAAACTAATTTGGATGAAGTCCAGATGAATACAAAAATGCAACTGATTTACTGAAGGTTATTTCGGTAATTAGATGAGTTCTTTAAATGACATAAGAAAATTTAAAGAATCTATGAAGGTATCTAGTATCTAGTTGAGGTGGAGTAACATATAAAAGAGTAATATATGTTTTAAAAAACATTCTTAAATAGGTTTTGTCTTTCCTACTCCGAAATAAGAAGAAAAATTAATTAACACATTACATATAATACTTTCTACGAATATTTGACATTTTAAATAAAACTATTTTTTTGGATTATATCAGACAGTGGTCTGTAACAAGGGTATAATGCCTTTGAGACGTCTATAACCTTAGTCTCTCCCATGACCATGATTGCTGTAATGCATTCGAAACGTCGGGAACAAAAAATCTAAATAAATCATCGAAATAATCCGAAAAGATAGTTTTATTTAAAACATTATATATAATTCAATTAATGTTAATTTCACTGTACGGTACGTAACAAAATAGCAAAAAAATATTCTGAGCTATAAAATACAAATTGTCCAAAAAAATCTCATTCGTATAAGGTGTAATATAACTAATAATATTATACGAGTGCCTACTTACTTCACAGGTACCTCCCAAAATTCAATAGAACTGAAATCTCATTTCCGGTATACCGTCGGTTAGTCAATTTCACTCGCAGGTGGCGAATAGGATTTTTTTCGCCAAAGAAACGACCCAAGAACTTTCCAGTTTTATTTCTGCATAAAAATTTTCTTGGCATTTATTAAAACAGCGTGCGACTTAAAAATTTTCGTTTGTGAATGTGAATTGAAAAACTCTCATAAATATGTATATAGGTAAATATTATTTGCTATTTTGATAAAAAGAAATAAATATTAATACACCATTTAAGTAACTACTTTAATACTCTATAATAGCGTTATAATAATACATAGTATGTAAATTTAGTTTAAAAATATTTAAGATGACAAATCTTAATAATTATTAGTGAGAAAGAATAAAAATATGTAATAGAACAGTAATGAAGTTGGCGGACGTTTTTAGAAATGGCTAAAAAAAATTTTAAAATCAAACTTTTATTATTATACAATCTGAAACTGATTCTGCCAACTAAAATAGACGGTATGCACAGAAGACAATGGTAAAGCCTTAAATGGTATTAAAATTGAGGTGTTAATAGTACTATTGCCTCCACAGTGTCCACAATGTGTGCTATTGACAGCTCATTTTGGCTTCTACCTTAATGTTTAGCCTGAGTTTAAAACTTAAAGTCATTTTTTGATAAATTTAGTAAAATAACAGGCACTCTATGTATTGCATACGAGCATATAGATAGAATCATATAGGTAGAGCTTGGTCTTACGATCCACATATTATGTACATATTTCTCTCATTTTTCGATATTGTCACTGTAGTTAACTTTATGTATTAAGCCCATATATAATGATCCACACCAGCTTTACCCTTTTTAGTTTTCTTAGCTAAAAGACTAAAATCTCTTATAATTGCTATGTCTGTCTGACCGTCTATCCATAGGTATATCACAGCCATTTTACTCGATGACTATTAGAGCAACATCGCCGAAATTTAGTTGTTGTCTCATATGAACCGCTTGACTTGAGCGCGTTCGGCCGCTCAATTAATTTTGTTTTTCATAGTAAAACTTATTTAAGCCGCCCATATAATGAAAATGTTTAATGCTTCGGAACCCTTGGTGTGAAAGTCAAACTCGCACTAGTCACATTTTTTTATTGCAATTATAAATTAGAAATATCTCTATTGTATACCCACCCCTATTGCACCCCGTTCAAATATTTTTATATAAATATTTTGGATATTAAAGGGAAGTGCTATAAGTTCGAAATTAATTCGTCTATTCAGATATACCGCAAACAAACAAATCAAAGCGAAAGAGATAAGTCCACGTTTCCCGTTTAGTATCGGATCATAACTTCCTAAGCCGACCATAATTGCCTGGGTGTCTCCAAATTTTCCAATGTAAGCACCCTCGTTTCGAAATTCATCCCATTTATTTTAATCTCGATACATTTATAAATCGTCAAACCGTAAAACTGTACCACAAGATTGCGACATAAATTTACGCTAATAACCTATTATGTCACTTAGCCTACCTGCGGATACCTGGGACTGGCGTCTTGTATAGATTTATGGACTACATTATTACCTATATAATTTAGTGCTTATAATTATAGTGTAACTAGCGGCTCACCCTCGCTTCGTACGTTTTAAATAGATATAAATAGTTATTAGCCAGCGTTAGCCATATAATTTTTTTTTCGTTTATTTTTCATTTTTTCTCTTTATTAAAACCTTCTGTGGACGTTAAGGAACAATTTTGCTGAATTGGTCCAGCCATTCTTGAGTTATGTGCTTACCAACATTCATTTTTATTTATATAGATATTATTGAGATTATTTAATAACGCGATACGATATGGACGGTGTATGTAATATGCCTTAAAATCTATGTATAGCATTTTTTTTATATTTTAGTAAATCCTGCATGCAAATTCTACATTAAATTTACTCTAAAATACACATGAATATTATTTTCAAGATTGTACTAATGGATTCTCGTATTTACTACTTAAGTAATATACTTATTACTTAAGCTATAACAGAGAATTCAAGCTGTAACTTTAGATCGATTCAACCATTTGAAATGAAAATATGAAGGATGTTAGCTAATGTGGAAGATCAAAGTAGTAACTGAGCAATAAAGAAAACGTTATTGAAATTTATCAAACGTCTTGATTAGATATAAAAAGACCAATACTTGTAAAAATATATGTGTATGCAAAAATATAATTTTTGTTTTGTACAAAGAAAATTAAGGTTTGAATTGTTTGTTTGTAAAATTGTTGTGTAAATTTCTACTATCTTATATTTTGTATATCTTAGGAGGGGTGATAAATTTTCTACTACTTTATTGCGAACTTCCTAACCCTGTTTATAAACATCGGCTCACACAACATTCAATTCAATTCAATTCTTTTATTTCGTGGCTTCTAGGAGTGCCAGTTGGGCAAAATTTACTTCGCCTATGTCACATAGAATTTACACATCATACACTTGCACTAATCGTCCTTTTTTGAAGTCAAAAGTAGAAGACAGTTAAGACATTGATGGCTAAAACTCACTCTACTCAAATCTAAAAAGGTTATTTTATTATAATTACTTTGAGTAGTTTTTTAGTTAGACTGATGATATATTTCGGTTCCGGTGTGTCGATAGGTTTCACTGGTTACAGTAGGGTATTACAATAACCCCCCCCCCCCCGACGTGCGTTCTTGTCGCGCGTCGCGTGGTGGGGAGGCTCAGTAGTGCCCGGCATTTCAGCCGGGCGCGAAGCCAAGAAACGCACAGGGAGGTGGCCCACTTCGGTGGGCGGTGGGAGGTGGCCCTCTTCGGGGGGTGGTGTACCATGCGGGTTGCTCCTGGTACTTCTCTGATAGCAGAGTGGACCTTGGAGCAACCCCATGGTTGTTGTGGTCTGCTTCGGCAGACCTACCGTCGGGGCGTCGTGGTTGAATGCGTAAGCGATCCTGCGACGCCCCATTAAGACGGGGAAAGGTTTTAGTGGGTAGTACTGGCTTTGCCGGTGAGTCCCACACCTCGTGCGTAAATGCATTTCCCAACGTTAAAAAAAGGGTATTAGAATAATACATAGCCAAAAGCAATTAACAATAATTAAAGGCATTGACAATTTTAAGATTCCACCACTGTCTTTCTAAAGAAAGAAAATAAGTGATTTAATTGTTATAAAAGCCTAAGCAAATTTTTAAGGTTTTAAATAAATACTTGTAGCATAAAAAAAATTGTTTTATTTTATTATCTATATTATTAGGATACTTTTCTACATAGCGATCATGCTGTATATTTCAATTCAATAATGAGAATAAAATTAAAAAGAAAAAAAATTAATAAATATTATGTAATTAATAATCATTTAAAATAAACAATATAAAATTAGTAAAATACGTATATACGTATATATATGCTAATTTTGTTTACAGTTTACAGATGAATTGAGAGACTGATTAATTGACAGTCTAATTGCCAAAACACTTGAATATGACAGTGACAAAATAAATATATCTATAGTCTGATCTTTAATTCGGCGGAATTCTGACATTTCAGAAATGTTGTCAGCTTTGAAACATTGTCACTAAAAACAGAAAGCATTTTAGCAAAATAAAAAATAAACCTTTCTTGAATTTAAGGTTTCAATTAAAAAAACTAAGACTTAAACAATTATTGATAACTCTAAAATGGTAATTATTTTTTTATTATCATATTATCGAAGTTAGAATAATTATTAAGGAAATTATTTTTCTATTACAGGAATCCCTGTTCAATAATACATAGGTTGCAAGCCTTTTTTAGGAAAACCCCTTTGTTTGTAAAATATTTGCAATTTGCAAAAAGAATTGGAAAGTCCCAAAAAGACTGGACCACAACGATCGTTCACGATTTTTTATTATTGTTTTTGGCAAGAATGCATAAACCATATTATAAAAGAAAAGGATAAAATGTGCCCTCTTAATGATCTGATGGATAGTGTGAAAGATTCTTTTATAATCCGAGTGGATGATGACGACAAGGATGATGTAAGTAATAATGATTAGTAAATATTATTACTTACATCATCCATTTCTTATATTTTGTTTTACTCTGTTTTTTTTTCATTAAACCATTAAAAAAAATTACATTATAGTTAGTGTGCATTGAACGCACAAAACAAAAACTATTTACAATGTCATACATATACTTTACTTGATTTAATTCTGTTTCATATTTTTTGTTATTTTATATTAAAAAATACAAAGAATGACAGCTGTCATATTTCCGTGGAATTAAAAATCAGACTATAGTGTACTTAATAGACGAAAACTAAGGATAATAAATTTTGTTTGGGATGACCACGGAACATCCATGACTACTTGAGCTATCTCCAAAGTTTACCAATAAAACTTTTTGCCGACATCGTACGTCACATGCAATTACCCTCCTAGCTGGGTGTACAACACTTGAGAGACTCGCTAGAGTTATAACGAAATTCACCCAAAGTGATGATTGATATATAACTCGACCAAATGTGGAGGGCGCAATACGTCTTTCAATACATAATAAAATTATATTTTTAGATTTGCTAACAAATA
Organism: Brenthis daphne; assembly: GCA_947093115.1. Classification (NCBI taxonomy): domain Eukaryota; kingdom Metazoa; phylum Arthropoda; class Insecta; order Lepidoptera; family Nymphalidae; genus Brenthis; species Brenthis daphne. The sequence continues at coordinate 17,115,573 of OX352477.1, read as the reverse complement.
AGGACCTATTAATACCTGCGTCTCAGACTCTCAGTTGTCTCACTAATGCAGCTATTAACTTTGAAACTGCTTATGATATTAAACCTATGCAAAAATGTTTTTACTACATAAATGATTAAATAAATTAGATATTAATTGATATAATGACATATAAAGATTTTGTATAGATCATATTCATATATTTCCTAATAATATTATACTGTAGTATAAAATCTATACATATAATAAAATTCTATCTTAGGCGAATCTGTACATTGAATACTTTTTGGAAAATCTTATTAAAATAGCCGTTATTTTCGATGCAGAGGCCGAATCTATAGTATTTAGAATTATTGTCTGTCTGTCTGGGAACGCATCACGAGAAAACCACTGGACGGATTTTGATGAATTTTGGTATGGTCAAAGCTGGTTGTCCGGGCCAATACTTGGAATACTTTTTAGTGCGGGAAAATATCTCATCTCTGAGAAATCTACGTATACTAACGGTTAAAACGTAACCAGAGACGAACCCGAGCGGAGCGAGGGTGAACCGCTAGTATATAGTTCAGGTCTCGATACGTTATATTATATAGTTTTGTACTGTTACGTCAAATCGTCAACAGTGAGCTTTATTTTAAGTCACCTTTTTATGAAGTAAATTAAAATGCTTAGCACAACTTCTTCTGTCACTGGCGCATAATTTCCTAGTATGCTCGAGCCTCGAAGTAAGTTAATAGTAGTAGTAAATACCAACAAATCTGACAACATTCAGAATAAAGTGACATTTATTAATTTTGTTTTATTTTATGTTATTAAAATTATATACACGAAAATTCATCTGTGTAGTTATCAATATATGTATTATGTATATAAAAATCAATTGCTGTTCGTTAGAGTTAGTAGACGGACCGATTTGAATAACTGTTTTAGTTTCGTTCGGTGTGTATCAGGGGTAGTTTAAATATAAAAAATATGGAAAATTCATAAGAACAGCCGGAAAATAGAAAAGTTCTGAACTATTTATTTTGTGTGGGAATCACTATAGAATTTAAGTTGGAAAAAATACAATACATATACGTAATATAGTCTATCTACTCCATACTAAACTTTAAAACGAGTCTATGGACGAACCTGAACGAAGCAAGGGAGATCGCTAAGTATGGTATATTTGTCACATCATAGCGACTAGTTTTTATTTTAATCTTATTCGTAAGATTCATAGCTTGATATAACCTTTCCGAATAAACAGTTTCTAAAAGACAAACAAGATTTTTCTGTTAATACCAGTGCATACAAACAATAAAAAAAATCTTAACCTTTACATTTTAAAATAGATCCTCTAAGGTCAGAGACACTTCAACCCTTCACAATATATTAATAATCCTATAACGTTTAATAAAGCAGTTACTGTAGTCTTTGTAGCATATGAAATATTTTTTTTATTAAAAAATCTTTTGTGATGAAATGGAAGGCTTATTATTAGATTTTAGAATTTTAATTGATTTGCCATTCGCCTTTGGGGAGTCTCTTAAAAAGTTTTTACGCTTTTATTGTACAATTAAATTTTAAGAAGTAAAAGAAAATATAATTTTTATTTGAACCAGTAACCACAAAAAACTCTAGTTCTATATGTATATTATGATATCCGCGAATGAAGTTTGCTATCCATTGCAGCCATAAACAGGAGGCATTTTGTAGCCTCATATCTATAAAATAAAAAAACTATCAACCAAATAGTATGAAAGTAAATAAAAGAGAAAAATATAGAAAAATTATATAGTCTATAAGTACCAACAGAATTTTAAAAGATCATTTATCTATAATATATTAAATTGCCATAATATATTATTCCAAATATTTATTGAAATGAATTAAATGTCATCAAGTCTTGTAAAATAAAATTAAGTCTTCATTTTCATATACTTTTCTGATAATTACATCGGAGATTAGATATAGAACATAATTTTTCAAATAAAATGCTATCAATATTATGAGATTTCTGAAAATATTATTTTTCCCATACGCAAATGCTGGTAGAGTAACCCTAGAATTCAGTACTAGCGCGGCAATAAATACGTATTATGTTCCGAAACTGAATATCACATTACCATAATAAAATAAATTGGCCGCCCTGCCAAAAATCAAATTTATTTCAATGATAACATTCGAAAGAATATGCAACTGGGTTTACGGTCCATCAGCGTTCCGCTCAAGTTTTTCGCATAAGTGAATTGGCTGCTTGTAGAAATATTTTTAGAAGTTACACCATAAATATGAAATAGTATGGACATACACCACTCATTTCGTTATTCTTTCACGTTATGTGTATACTATTAATAATATTATAATTTATGTAATTAAAAACAAAGAGAACATTAGCTTCTAAAATTAGTAAGTAATATCATGATAATAATATGTTTTTTTTTCGTTTTCGATGTGTTTCATAAATCTTTGCGTAAACCATTTTGTGCAAAAAAAAATTTTTTTTAATAATAAACCAATCTAGTAACAACAAAGAAAATCATTAATTAATCATTATACAATCAAGTTTATTTAGTTTTGGTTGATATAATCTAGAAATGCCACTTCTAATTTTTGCAATTCTAATCTGAGATCCATATTCGGGTATGAAATCTCTCGCTGGAACGCGGCTGTGGATTTTATTGCCCGAGTTTTCTGCCAGTTCTAGGGTCGTGATAAATGATGTTGTTTTCGCCGATCTCGCTGTTTGTACGTCTTGTGGTGTCGAACTAGTAGATAGCTATGTCGCCGGCTACAAGCATCGTGGCGCCTTGTGTTTGTGTATAAGTGGGATCAAGGTCGTACGTTACCTACCCTTTTTTGTTTTCGTCTTTTCACCCATAAGATAAGACAGCATTAACATTTCACAAGCTATTAAATGTCAGCGTATCAACAAAAATCCAATTATTTATTCTGCGTTTATTACAACTGATATAACTTTTGTTATCTACTAAATGTTAATTTAATAAATTATCTAGTCAGAACGAATTAGCATATAATTTTAGCGAATTTTCTTCAAACATCAACAATTTCGTTTGAGACAAAAAAATAATCTATAATTAAATGGCGGTCTTTAATTAAATACAGCTTGACATTTCAAAGGAGGACGTGGTTATAATTATAATCGACCACAAATATCATTAGGGCAACACTCGAGATTGCAGGTCGCGCGTGAAAAGGAGACGGATAGGATTAGACCGTGGAGTGACAGAGATGGATGTAGGGATTGCCCTCATTAAAAACTACTAACGCATTGTTTGTCGCGACAAACACAATGATAGACGACGAAGTAATGTGACAGTGGACTAGCAAAGAATAATATATGTATATATAAAGATGTTCCATGAGTTTTAAAAAGTTAAATACTGGTGTATCTTCAATTTTTTTACTGTCAAAGGGTTTATTATTTTTAGATTCAGAATATGGCGCACCTATAAAACTATTAACAACATCAACAACGACAAATATCATGTAGTTAAATAAAGACTTAAATAAAGAGTTAAATAAATTTTGTTGCTTAGATGCATGATACATTAGCTTGATGTTTCTTTTAGATATATGAAGTAGTTAGTTCGAAACTTCTGGATTAGTTTGCAACCCTTTTTAATGTCCCATTACTAGGCTCGGGCCTCATTTCAAATACGAGGGGGATCAGATCATAACCCACCACGTTTGTTTTGGTTTGGCGAACTTCACATGTTTTCCCTCAACGTAGGAGAAGTGGTAATCATGTTGGAAATGATGCGCACATGAAAATATCAGAGGTTCACGACTCGGGATTTGAACCCGCTTCATTTGGTTTTCTAAGCGAGCGCCTTATCTCTGGGCCACCACTGACTATTTTTCTGGATTAATCCTTTGAAAAGAATAAAACTCTGGAAGTAGCGGAAATAAGGCACACGTATTCGTCATAACCTGAAATAAGTCGAAGTTATCGAAGAATATATTAAAACTATATCAAAGCTGGAACTTCTATTGCCTTTCAACGTGTGTTCAAGTCCTCAGGGGCGAAACTTAAGATGCGATGTCAAGGTTTTGCTATAAAGTTGAGAAATTAATCTAGTAGAAACGGAGCCAAGTGTCCAAAGTTAATGTTTACTATACTATTAAAAATTATCAATCATCTGCTTGGATTTGCGGTATTAATGTGTTTTTATATGTGTCTTTCCAATTAAAATATTATTTCCATACAAATGGAAGTACCTTTGTAAAAAGGCTAAAATATTTGTTTCATTAAACGTGACGATGAGCTAAAATGATTGGTATCGATTTTTAATAAAAATTTAGTTTTTCTAATAACCTTTATCAGGGAAATAGTATATGTATACTTTAAAAATATTATTTTTTACATTTTACCGCCTGTTCGATATGGATTAAATTTCAATACTTCTTAAACTAAATATAAATATCCCTGTCATTATAGCTATTAATTATCTTATTTTATTATATTACTTTAGCCCATTTTATAACGGTAACTAACTAAAGAAAATCTGAGTGAGAGTGATATATGCCGCCGTTGAAAGCTAGACTATATTAATAATAATATATAAATTAAAATAAAACAGCTTTCATTTTAAAAACCCATTAATGAATTCAAAAAGTAAAAAAGACTTGCATGAAAGAAATATTACGAGATTATGAGAATTAAACGCTGTAACGTTCTTTGATCGGTTCCATTTTAATAAAAAAATAAATATAAATATATTGGGATATGGTAAGTTACGAAATGGCTAGTTTACAAGGATTCGTGCTCGTAATACAAATCAATGCCCCAGCGGGACTCGAACCCGCGACCGCTGGCACAGAAAGTAGGATCACTACAAACTGAACCAAACGTGTCGTCATTTTATGTCTAAAGTGCATTTATCATTACATATAATAAAATTCTAACTGAGTCGAATCTGTAGATTAAACATTTTTTGGGAAATCTCACTGAAATAGTCATTATTATCGACGTAGAGGACGAATCTATAGTTTTTACAATTTTTGTGTCTGTTTGTCTATCTATTTGGGAACGCATCACGAAAAAACCACTGGACAGATATTGTTGAAATTTGGTATGATGATAGCTTGTGACCCGTGTCAACATATAAGATACTTTTTACTACGGAAAAATATCTCATCTCTGAGAAATCTATACTAACCGGTAAAACGTTCCTAGGGACGAGGCCGAGCAGAGCGAGGGTGAGTCGCCAGTGATAAATAAACTACATACTCATAATATACTACATTTTAATTGAAGTTTAATATTTAAATACAATACTTATGTTATTAATATGTAAAAAAATTATTCCATGTTATAGCTTGATGCTTTTTCTCATGTGTAAGCAAAAAAAACATATTTGTTGATTGCTTTATGCCGACACTAAGACAATTCGTGCTAAGTAGCATTTCCCGGCGGTCTCTTTATTGTGGTGAGACTGGTAGAAACATATTACTAAGGTAATAACTAAAAACAAAAACTGAACACATGCATTCTCTTGTATACTATTTCTTTAATATCTGCCAAATAGGCACTACGGTCACAAAATTCGTCAATTATTATGTAAATTCACAAAAGACAAGTACATGATTTAACAGTTACGATAAACAATAAAGCAGCAACTGCACTAAATAGAGCATACATTTCTGGAAACTAATAGGATTGATTTGATTTCGACTCACTCACGTATCATATATGCACCGCCGAACAGAATTCGATGGAATCGTTCACAATTATTTACTCCTTATTTACATCATACAACCTGGCAAACAAACGAAACGTATAGGTTAATAGGTCTGGGAACAAGACTTCGTCGCCCTTCTAATCACACACTCGGTTGACTCTCAAAAGGCAAAACGAGACCCAGAAAACTCAACCACCCACCGAACGTTTAATTAAAGTAAATAATTATTTGTCGAGCCCTTGCATTAATTCTGAAAAGCTCTCTATTAATTTGCGCTGTCTGTTACAAATATCTATTCACATCGCTTTTGATTTCATTACCATTTAAAATTACAATTACGTTGTGCGTTATTAGATACGAATTGCTAATCGAATACAGAAGACCCAGACGGACCTTAGATAAACAAAACAAACAGAAACGCTAAGATACTCGAGATCAAAGTCGCGTCGTTTATTTCATTTCGTTCATTTCCTTTACAAACTTCTCTTTTGGCTTTATCGGCCTAGGCTGGAATATGAAAACGCGCAAATGAAAAACAAAATGTCACATGAAATAAGCATGACTTGAAATATTTAACGTCGTGGCAAATATATTTGGAGGCAAAGGACTCGCGTGGGTTCTCGATGCTAGCAACACAATAGCTAGAAAAAACAAAATGAATGGACCTCTTAAAACACGAGTGACGTCACCTGAACGAATTAAAGTTTTTTATCCTTGTCATACTTAAGAGCAAACGCAGCGTCTCTCTTCTAGCAACGAGGAGGCATTTGACCTATTTTCGGAGGGCGTGCAATAATTTCACGAAGGGTGGATTACCTAGCATCCATTACTGATCTATGTCTTTGCACATCTTACGGCGATAAACGACTGATTCACGTTTTATTTTTATTTTATTAGTTTTTTAAGTGTTTTAAAATTGTTTAGCAATATAACTGTGATTTAAACATTTTCTTTTATCTTTTGACGTTATATTTTGCTACGGTAAAATTTATGTATAATTATTATTAAACTTTCATAAAATTCGAAAAGATTTTTCCGCTAGGTTAATTAACTCCCACAATAAAAAATATTATTTATCAAATAGTTATAAGAAAGCCCTGCTAAGAAACTGTTCGAATATTTGTACCACGACGGGCTATTAAAGTGGTTAAAAATAAAAACGTAAAAAAATGGCTAACCTCCAACATTGTATCACAGCACGACAGTAGGCCGGCCATTAGAGTAAACAAGTCGATATTTCTGGCAGTTATAACATTGTATTGTTGATGCCATCTTTGATCATTGTTTATTTAAGAGTTGTATGTACTAAGCTTTGTTAAGGTTTCGATTTTACGTTCGTCCTTCATTAATGCTTACACAATATATCCACCCGAGAATTTGACGCTTCAGAAATTAAAAGCAGTTTAAGTGATAAGTGTTTTAGATCTAGAAAAGGAAATAAAAGGAGTTCATATATTGTTTTGTCAGAAGTTTCTATTAAGATTTCCCACATTAAATCTGGGTGAGCATTTCAGTATTTTAAATAAATTACTTCATGAAATATGAGAAAAATGTTGTGATTGTACTAGACCAACAGGTAAAAGCAATGAAAATCTTACGCTTGGTCTAGATCATTGCATCTGCTGCATTTGCATCTGCAGCTTTCATGGAAATCTAAAAGTAACAAAAACATATCAATGAAAATTAAACCAGCAAATTATGTATTATACTAGCTACTTATTCTCGCTTCCATCGAGTGCATCCTCAGGTACCTAACAGAAACCTATGTGTTACTTCAGGTCATAATATATTTGTATACTAAATTTTCGTTCATTCTAGCGTGAAAGAGTATTAAACATACAAAATTCGCATATATATATAACAAGTAGCCCGATTATACAAATCGTTTCACATCACTGCGTTAACAACATTATGACAACTAGGAAAATCTACAATCAACATTGAAAAAAATGTGAAAAAATATATATTGGCAATATACCTTCAAAGCCTTCCCAAATAAATATCAGTAAGCACGTGCAAGAAGTCAACTGTGCCAAGGGGACACGCACAAATGATCTCGTATCCAATTTGAGTCGCGACCAACTTTACTGTCTGTAAAGGGTTTATAGAAATATTTTTGACATTTGGAAAATAGGGAAATAATTCTACTTTAATTTCTGTTTTATATAACATTGATCTTAGTTGAGCTTAACAAGTACCTACTATATACTTTGAACAAAACATGATTATTGTAAATTATGACATAAAGAATTTGTAAATATGTATTTTTATGATTGTACAATATATTATTTATATACAATCTTCATTTAAGCTATGTATTCCCTTTTTAACATTGCAATACTGGGCACGGGCCTCCCTTTAGTACGAGGGAAATCAGACCATAGTCCACCACGCTAGCCAAGTGCGGGTTGGGGGACTTCACGTGGCTTTCGAAAACTTACTAGTTTCTCTCAGAAATGCAGATATCCTCACGATGTTTTTCTTCACCGTAAGGCAAGTGATATTCAAGTTAGAAATGATTCACACATGAAAATATCAGAGATGCGAGACCCGGGATTTGAACCCGCTTCACTCGGTTTCCCGGTCTTTATATTTAAGTTAACAAAGTGAAATGTATATATATCGCTACATAGTATAAAACAAAGTCGCTTTCCGCTGTCTGTCTGTCCTTATGTATGCTTAGATCTTTAAAACTACGCAACGGATTTTGATGCGGTTTTTTAATAGATAGAGTGATTCATGAGGAAGGTTTTAGTATATAATTTGTTACGTTTTTATATAAATTAGCTAAAATATAACGACATTTGTCGGAGGTGTTGAAAAAAAATAAGCCGTCTGGGAGCTTTTAACGAAAACACTGTCTAAACCCTTTGAGATAGGTGTAACAAAATAATGTATGGTGGAATTACGTATTTTATATAGGTCTACTGAAAAGTCCGCGATGGCATAGCTATATCTTAAGAATAACATATCTACTATATCCATTTTAATTTAAAACGTACCTAGGGATGAACCCGAGCGAAGCGAGAGTGAGTCGCTAGTATTCATATAAATAATAAAGTAGTGCAAATGTCATTTAAAGTTTTATTTAACGATAGGAAATAAAACAAAAGTCACAAAAAAAATCTATAAAATTCATTTTAAATCAGCAAACCTAACCAGTCTATGCGAACTACGAACGTGACCAGAAAAACTGTTCTTGTTATATAACGAAAGAATCTTAGAATCACAGAATCTAATACAAGTCCACAAGAAACTACAGTAATAAGTGAGCTCAAATATATCTAGACTTATCTATTCTAGTCACGTGACCAGGAATATTCGAACCCGTTACATTATTGAAGGATGAAAAAATTGTGCTCTATGAACAGCAGCTGGTTTACACTGACTAATAAATCTTTTCCAATAATAGCGGATCTCTTTTTACTAAATCCAGTGAGTGTACGTGTTGTGGTTCGCCCAACGCGTTGTATTATCCCCGTTTATAAATCATTCACGTCAATGCCACGCTTTCAGCTTACCTATTATACGATTAAACCTAATGGAGACTAACAATCGGTTTTTAACAATGAAAAAATGTTACGGTTTCAACATTTTATGGGCGCGTTGCGCATGGTGTTGTGATTGCAACATCGGAGCAATTTCAGCTGAAAGAAACATCATAGTAAAACAAAATAATATCAACACGTTAAATATTGTAATACATAATGTATTCACCCGGTATTTACCCGGCAGTGACAGCCCAGTGGTGACGAGCTCGCTTGGGAAACCGAGTGATGCGGGTACAAATCCCGGGTCTCGCACCTCTGGTATTTTCATGTGCAAATCATTTCCAACATGATTACCACTTGTCTTACGGTAAAGGTAAAAACATCGTGACGAATCCTGCATGTCTGAGAGAACCTAGCAAATTTTCGAAAAACATGTGCAGTCCGCCAATCCGCACTTGGCCAGCGTGATAGACTATGGCCTGATTCCCCTTGTATTGACGGGAGGCCCGTGCCCAGCAGTGGGACGTTAAAAAAGGGCTGAATACAATTCAATTTACTCGGCTGTGCTTGTCAACTTAAATTGATATATCTGTAACTATAGAAATATGCTTTCTTTAGTTATGTTGAAAATCAAAATCTCTAATTTTGTCGTAAGGGTCAAAAAGATTATTTCTATACAAACATTGCCAAGAACTCGACATCATTAAATAGAAAAAAATAAACCTTTCTTAGGTCTCTAAATCCAGCACACAATCACCAACATCACCACTATGAAACAGCTCAAGCCAAGGAAAAGACATGTTGATGAAGAAGTAAAGTACAAATCAATTCAGACGTAAACTTCAGAGCTAAACTTGCATAATTATTAAACTTTAAATTTAAAGTCGACAGATGGCAGTGACGCATAATATAGAGACGGCTTTCAGCGTTGCGTAACAGACATTTATCATTTAGCTAGATGAAACAAGCGTCTTAGAAAAGCAACATAAATCATCGGTACCACTGATTCATCGTTGCCGAAATGCGCATTAATAAAAACATTGAAGTTTCCATTAATATTTCGCAAACTAATATCTAAATGCGACTATATGACATTTAAATATTTTAATTAAATCATTCCATTAAATAAATTAAAATATCATTGCTTTACAGTCTTATCAACGCATCTAAGCTATAAATTTATATGTATATGTGAGGCAGTTTGTTTGTTTGAATGCGCTAATCTCAGGAAGTGCTAATCCGATTTGAAAAAAATTTTTGGATTAGATAGCCCGATTATTAAGGAAGGCTATAGGCTATATATATTGTATATTATTATATATTCTTCTTTGTTTGTTTGAATGCGTTTATCGTAGAAACTATCAGTTCCATATATGAATTTTTAGCAAGTTATAGCCTATTTATGGAGAAAGAGTATAGGATATTATAAATCTCGCTATAATGTATAGTATAAGAGCAGATTCCACAGAAATAAACTATGCACGTAGAGTGTCGAGCAAATGCTAGTGTGCAATAAAGCCATTTAGCTATTCTTTAAATCCATTAAGAATGAATTTTTCCAATACAAATCTTAATGTAATAACATTATTTAAATTCGAAGGATATTGTCGATAAAGCATTCACCAGCAGTCGTACCGCAATGACATGTTGTACGCACAGGTAGGTTGATTATACAAATTGCTTACGCGATTAAAGCGGGGCGTTTTATATATGGTATAATATAAAACCGATACAATACATTTTAAATAATTATTATTTTAATTTACTTACTACTTCTACTGTCGTAGTTTTTGTAGTGTCTTTTAAAAGACCTTGTTCTATATCTCTGTGGACCCTCTTCTAATATAGTTATAGGTGCTTAAGGTCAGTCTTTTACTTGGTATTGATGTAATGCTAGGCACGTTTACTTTCTCGAAATTATTTTGTATCCACTATGCTTTCTATTATTTCTTCTCATATTTTAAGTCATATTTTTAGTAAGTAAAAAGTATCTTATAAAGATAAACATCGTAAATTAAACAGTATTTAAAATTGTTTTACTTTAAATATCATATATCATTATATTGTGGTGTCATAATAGGTTAATGACATCACCCTACTTTGACACCAAATATTAGCAAATGAATAAAATAAAAGAATGCCTCAAAATATAAAATAATATTTTTTAAGTTACCAAAGGTGCACTTTTTATTTTGATATATTTCGAATTAACCAAACAATAAATGTCAGTTAATTATAAATCCTCCGAGAGATAGTATTTCTCTATCTCTTTCTCTCTCTATCTCGATCTCCCTACCCCCTCCTCTTTTCCCTCTCCCGCTATCTCTATCTCTCACTCTCTCTTTCACACAAACACACACACACATACACTGTCTATACCACTTTTCCTTCCTGCTAAGAAAAAGAGAATATATCGCCTCTTTATACATAATTCCAGTTCGTCTATAAATACTTTTTTATTAATTTATTGGCGACAATTTATTTTAGTTACAACATATAAATAAACATTAATATATTTTGCTTGTTCGCTTGTCCGTTTCGTCTCTGAAGCGTCTAGACGCTTCTTCACATTATGTTAAGAGGGCCTCGGATGTGTCACTCCGACTTGACCGTAGCGATTGTGCCAATTTTGTGCGCAGCATTTATTAATTATACAACAGGCAAATGCCTCTGAAACACATCATTAGTTCCACTGTAACAGCTTTACTATGTTGTCTATATATCTTCATTAATGGGACAATTTAAATTAGGGGCGAGAAATAAAAGATTACAGCTACGATTACATCTGTTGCTGCAATAAATATCGTTCATTTTCAAAGATGCTTTATTAAACGTCCCCACTTCCGCAAATAAAAGCTTTTCGAGCCTCATAATGTATTTGTACATCTACAAAATAAGCGTTCATTCACGATACGAAAAAAATCTTCATAATGCAAACACTGGCTGAAAGACGAATCGGAGGCGTGAAGCTCTTGCAATACCCGTTTTACGAAACAAGTGCTTGCTCATTTTAATATTTCCAACTTCCCTCAACCATAGCGTCATTAAGCGACCTAGAAAGAAAGCGTTCCGGGCAAAAGTGGGCCGGCAGGGATCCCCCTTCGAATCTCACGAGTCCATTGTTATACTTCATACCACCCCAACGTTTATACTCTATGCCATGTTTTCAGTTATATTAAGAGAATTTATTTGACATTGATCTGCCGAAATTTTGTTTTGACGCAAAATTTCCTTGCATTAGCATATTTAAAGATATCCTCAAGTGAAAAGATCGTGCGGATCGGGGAAAAATCATTCGTTTCGTCTACGCAGCGGGATTTGAACCATAAATCAGGGACATGCCAAAATCTGTCGAAGTAGATATAAATTGCAGCCAACCATAGAGCTAGACTCATTTAAAATTCAAGGAAACTCAAACTAAGTTTTGGAGTGATGGAGACCAGTGTACTGGAAAACCTACTTGCCTGTACATAAAGCGGTTGGACATTATAGAATATATGATAGGCAATTATGTTTAAAAAAAAATTGTCTAATCCCATAAAAAATCCTACATATTTAAAAAAAACTCGATGTTAAATATAGACGTTGTGTACAGCTAAGTCGTAAAGGTCATTGTGGACAAAACAAAGGCATGCAAATGAACGTTGAAGAGGTTCATAATTAAAGCGAATACTTCCGTGCGATATCTACTAAACGTGAAAACTATACTACATCTTATACATAAATAAAAATGAATTTTGGTAAGCGCATAACTCAAGAATGGCTGGACCAATTCAGCTAAATTTTTTTTTCATATGTTCCTTTAGGTCCACGGAAGGTTTTAATAAAGAGAAAAAATAAAAATTAACGAAAAAAAATATTATATGGCTAACGCTGGATAATAACTATTTATATCTATTTAAAACGTACCTATTACCATATACCATTAATACAAATGAATACAGCCATCGCAAAAATATAAAATTACTTCTAAGACTTATTAAGTCACAGTATTGTAATGTTACATTACGGTACATGTTACGTATATACTATGTAGCTACAAATGTTTTCTTCAGTTAATGCCGAGTATTAAAATTATTATTACTTAAACAGCACAGAAAAGAGAGTTATTTTTTTCTTCAGTGTATGTTACACGATATTTTGGCCAATAAATTCTATAATAGCTTCTTAAATAAATAGGTACCTAACATATCACTTTACAAAGTTTTGAAGTATTTTTAATTATAAAAGTAATTATTTAACAATACATGCACACGGTTCAATACATAAGAAAATGGAATTCGAAAGTCATAACAAATTTCCACTGCTGGCCATAAAATAGTTTTACGACGCCAAAATCAAGTTACGTTTAGAAACGTTTCATGCTTTATAAAAGGAGAAAATGAAAGCATTTTATACTACACCGCACTGCGTCAAGTAGCTCCAATTCCCTTATAGTCTAAGTATTGTCTAACATTTATATTCAAGATGTACGTCACGTGAGCCACTGACTTACTACAAGTATCACACAAAACATTGATAGCATATAGGTTCTTATCAGAGAATATAACGTGTGGTAAATTAATTAATATCATTTACGACTGGAGTATAACTATCTTATTTTTAAGCAGTTATATAGAAGATTCTACTTATAGAAATTAAAAGATTTAAATAGGTAACTTTCCATATTATTGTGTTACATACTATAACACACTCACATTAAGGGTTTTGAGCTTGCCTTGTCTTCTGTATTTTCTATAAAGAAGTTAGCCATGTCTTCATCAAAACTGGAAATATTAACTTACAGTATTATCCACTGCTTGTGACTCTTTCTGCACTTATTGATATATTTCACTTCTATCAATATTTCACTTATTGACATAAGGGATCTATGGGTTATAATGCAAGAGTAGCTTCTTTCTTCTAAATATTCTTTAAAAAAACTAACATAAATATTAAAAAAACTAGCATAATTAGACAATTTCTAAGCACTCTAGAAATTTTGAGGCACTTAACATTACGTGAAATTACACAAGCTCTACATATTCATGCAATTTTCCATATAATTTACTATGAACACATTCAAAAATTTGCTATAAATAAAGTATTTACATTAGACATGCAGTAAATGACCAGGGCTCTACGTTTCGTGACCATTGAAGCTTCAAAGACTACTCTCCAAGGTTATATGCATTGCTCAATAAGATTTAACGAGCAGGTCCACTTATTACAAGCGTACTACAAGTATAATAAATCTTTAATGATTTAAACTTGAAAATCGACTCGTGGTCGAGTACCTACTGTACTGTGTTTCAATTTGATACGCCTGCTAATGCAAATTATTGTTACCTAATGCTAGGGATTATTCCCAAAAAAATATAATGTTTGTTTAAAGAAAACTTTTCTGATTAATATTAAGTATGTATTAAAAAAAAGAATCGCTAAAGAATTTACTGTAATATTTGACATTTAAAATAAAACCATCTTTTCGGATATTTTCGCGGATACATTTAGATTTTTGTTCTCCGACGTTTTTCTCCCGTGACCATGATTACTGTTAAGCATTGGAAACGTCGGCAATCAAAAATCAAAATAAATCCGTGAAAAAATCCGAATAGATAGTTTTATTTAAAATCAATGTACAGTAATTTAATTCAAATGAATGATTTTATTCAGTTTATTCAAACGTCACTCACGGAGAAATATAAAATACACATGTCACAAAACGACGCTAAACGTGTGACGGATAGAGCCACCATCTATTTTTGTTAAATATACGTTTTTCACAACCTTGACTTGCATTTAGAAAATACATTGGACAGTTTTTTTGTATACTTAAAGTAGTGCAGCTCTATATTTTATAAACTATAAAATTGTAGGATTAAACCTATAATATTTCTATACAAATAAAAAGGTGGAGAGGTAAAAGACCTTAAACAAGGACCTCACACGTTTAAAAAACTAATTAGGTTATCTTAAGACATGAAGGTTTTCTTTCGACGTTTTTCTTTGGCGTATTAACAATGAGGTTATCACATAGAAATCTCAGAGGCGTAAAATCCTGGCTTGAAACCACTTTGTTTTCATAGTGAGTGCGCTCACAATGTATAGCATAGCTCTGTATATGTAAGTCTAATAAAATGACATTAATATTGCGTGTACAAACTTGTTGCACAAACATAAACCTTGAAAAATATCCCAGAATAATTCAAATCTATTTTTATACGGTATGCAACTGTTCTGTAAATTATATTTAAAGAAATGTAAAAGTGAAAATAGTACAGGCGGAAGCGACGCTTGCGCAAGATTAATACAAAATGGAACGAATTATTATTACAAGTACATTTGTTGTGCTATATTCCTTGGGGTTTTTTTTATATTTAAATATCCATACACTACAGTTTTTAATGGGTTTGCACTGTAAATATCTAATTGAATTATTTTATTTTGAATTAGTGCATGTTTATATTTTACTTATGGCTTACTACTACTACCTTTTGAGAGTGATTTTCTGGGGAATTGAATGCGTTCAACAATACATGCGATAATTGGGGGGTTACAGTGTTTATTAACGATTTCATTTCACATATCTGTGGTATTTGTATAAGATTTAACTATAGACCTGTTTCATAGAAAAAGAAAATAAATATTATATTTCATTAAAATATTTGATAAATTGAACAATATGTGTAATTAATTTATTTATAAAAACGAAAACATGTTTTTTTCCATAAAAGAGAAACTGATCCATTCATTTAGCCGAGTGTACAAAGAAATGTTCCACTACCGAGACAATAGAAGGTCAGTATGCATCATAGCAATACTATTCGCCTTGGCAGTAACGTTAGTCGAAAAGACTTGGCTCATCGACAACGGTGTGCAAAGCTTCGGGACTGAAATATTCATTTTGATGACAAATTTTAAATAGATAATTTTCACAGTATAGTGTGAGGAGTTGTGCTATATGTATGAAGGAAGTCATGTTTAATATACCTGCGTATAAATAGCTTATCTTTTAAGCAGTTGGGAGGGTAGTGATGACAAAGAGTGTTATTTGTATGTTGGCTCGAGTTGAAAAGCTTCCTTGCGACACAATGTATTATATCGTCGTCGATACTTGTTTGTTTAATTCAAATGTGGCTTTAGCTTCAATTAATTAATTATTATTGTTATATGCCGTAGATTCATCATCAGAGACATTAAATGTCTGTAGTTAAAAAAGTAAATAATATCATTTACTGTTTATTTTTTTTTATTTTAAATCACAACTCATAACTTTTCAGTAAGATTTCATAGACAATACTTAATTTTTCAGACAATTTCCTAAACTAATTCAGTCGATAACTACAATATAACATTTGGTTTTCATCAATTTTTTTATTATTTTTTTTATTTACTTTCAATTTTGTTTACTCATAAAACTTATCTGAAATTGGTTTGCAAATTGTGTTATTTAATTGTTCTCAATTAAGACCTACATAATAAAATTTATTATTACTGTTGCTTTTGGCACAACTTATAATGATAGAAATGACCGCATCAACTATCGTGGAGTATGATAAAATGTTTATTTATTGCTACTAAACATTATTTCCATTCCATTCAAACATAAAACATTGTACTAGTTATTATATACTCGTAGATATTCGTACACATGTAGGTATGTATGTTTAGTGAAAATATGAAAAAAAATTTATTGTTATAATACTGATATCAAATAATCTTTATAATTAACATAGAGGTGCATCAAGAAAGTGGGTGGACTTTTAGAAGCTTTTATTAAACTTGCAATGTTTTGTATGTATGTATGTTTGTTCAGGTCAAATCTTGCAACTGAATTTTAAAGCAGTTATCCTCAACCGATTGATGCCTGAAATTTTGCATACAAGTTTAGTTTTGATGACAATGCATGGTTAGCTAAGTGACTTCATTCTAAATCCAATATGGTGGACTCCCAACGATGGCAGAATATGTTTTTTTATACACTCCCATGATATGGACAGCAAACGAAAGGGTTTGCTAAGAACAATACGACTAAATAACTATAAAATAAAACAAACTTTAAATCAGACCCATTTTATTACACTACACTATTTATATGATATAAAAGCTTGTTTTAAAAAATGTTCTTTTAATAATATTAATTAATTTAAGTATACGAGTCGACTATATGGAACTAATGCACCGGCATTAGTTGCTAAGCAAACGCTTAGCCAAAGCACGTGCTTAGAAACATTCTAAACATCACAGTTCCCATTTTATAAGAATATAGGCGGAGCCCGCCAAAAAAAGTAACAAAGTCAAAAATAGTAGCGTGATTTTGCTGTTTATGTTACTAATCTCGATTTTACCATATAGATTGTTGACTTTAAAGAATAAGGTAAATTTTATATAGGTATTACTCGTTACTTTACAACTTTTGAGAAGAAAATATGAATAATAGTAAAAATAATACTAGGTATATACTAAATTGTATTTTTATGTACCTATTAGTTCTTTTCCACTCGAAGAGATAGCATATTAGCTTATGTATATATTTATTTATTCTTTATATAAATTAATCCTTTAGATATTTTTAATTTTTAACATTTATTTACATATCACAATTACGAGTACTTTATTAATATTTGTACACTGTTTTAAAACTTTATTCTTTGGTTTCATGCCTATTTCTATGACACTCTGTCTAAAACTCAGTTGATAGTGTTACTAGTGACTCACCCTCGCGTCGCTCGGGTTCGCCCCTTGCAACATATAAATGAGATCTTTTTTTGGAATTACAAAATACCTTACTTAAAATATTTTATTGATCGTAAAATCAAATTAAAGTATAGCTAATCAAAATACACTATAGTAATGGTAAGTCAATACACTCAGGTAAATAATTCTAATATTAACGTCTCTGTTACACCATCATAGTTATAAAGGTTTTAATAATTATACAAGAACTCTTCTTGTGAAGGTAAAAGACTTCTTTAGACTTTTCCATCATTTTTTATCTTCCAGAATCTATTTATTTTATTATCTATTGTAATATTATAAAGAGACAGAGTTTGTTTCTTTTTGGTTTCAAAAATTTTTATTTTAAAAATACGTTAACGTTAATCTGAGGAACTACTTGAAAAATTCTTTTTGCATTAGTAAGCCTGTTTATTGAGGTTGGTTATAGGCTATATATCATTATACTACTGTCCCAAGGGAGCGGAGCAGTAATATAATATATAGTCTATCTATTCCATACTATCCGCTAAAACGTACCTAGGGACGAACCCGAGCGAAGCGAGGGTGAACCGCTAGTATTTTATAAAATATAGGTATTATTTCCAATACGTATTTTAAAATACGGCAATAAATATTACAAAAAAATCTAAGTTTCACATAAAAATGAAATTAATACCTTTTAATTATTCTAACCACGAATTCATAAATAAAATAATAAAAAAAGAATAGGTTTTCAAAACGAACGATTTTTGTCACAATATTTTGCACGCGTTCTACGAATAAATAATTATTTATTCGTAGCGCGCGTCTAAATCATCTCTCTTTCACTTGAACTATGGGTAGTGATACCCACATAAATATTTAAATCAGTGTTAGCTTAGCTTCGATCAACAATACTACTGTTGATCAAAGTAGCTTATTAATGTTTTCCGAAGCACCTACTTTTGACAGACGCTTAGAATGAACGATTTATCTCGTCCCTAATTCTTAATACCCGTAAGACAAGGAGAGCTTAATGTTTTCTCCGCTTATTCGACGAGAAAATTAAGAGAAAAATATTCAAAGCCTGTTAAAATGACTATCGTCGACTAACAGATAATTGTTGTGAAAATACATTTATTTTGTGATGAAATAATTTACGAGCATAGAGTGCTTCTAAGCAGTTTATGAGGTGGTACTAATGTTACGACTTTTTTATGGAAATCGTTAAGGCATTGAATTGTCTTTAAAACAGGTAATAACCCTGTGTCTGTCGTGTGGCGCACCTTTAGACGTGTGTTCTGATTGATACTATGCTCACGTTAGTTTATACGTTTTTGTACAGGTCTCCTTAATAAAGCTACAGATGTAATAAATATTTAATTAATATAAATTTTTGTTTGTTAGATTGTCTTTAAGCGTTTTCTAACATCAACTGTGATTTAGACATCGTTTTATATACAAAGATTTTATCTCGGCCCACTTTAAGTCCAGCTTTATAATTCTAAAACTGATTTTTTTAATATGCCTATATAAATTAAATATATATAATAATATTAAACAATGGAAAGATATTTAAGACAAACTTTCAAGATATTTAAGTGAAACAAGACTTGACGTTTTCGCTATTATCATTGGGAATATCACGAACATATTATTTTATCAAAAACTTCTACGTTTCTTGGTTAAAAAAATATACTTTCTTCTATTATTAAATGATATATTTCAAAGATCACAAGCTGAAATGTAAAACAAAATAAATAAAAATATACAAACATAAATTATAAAACTTACCTCTAACTCGTTCACCTCAATATCTCGACACCTGAGCACGTCTTCAATGTCCCAGAAAATCCACCATATCACTAAACGCGGGCAGTTCCATAAGGCAATTTACTTTCTGAATGGTAATGCTCGAAGTTTTAGCATTCAGTCTGTTTATTGTATTCACAACCCAAGGGAAATTAAAGATGGGAAGTTCTAAGTGTTACACACAACCTTTTTATCTTTTTAACGCTAAAAGATAGGAGACAGCGAGCACTACAAGAGTTTCACACCAACATGAACATTACTAATCTTATTATTTGTATATAAAATATTAATATAATTTCCTAACGCACAACTTACGTTTACAACCGAATTATTGAGTCCGCCAGCTCTCGAAGAGAACGCACTACACATTTATTTAATCACAACCTAGGTACTAATACATCAGTCTAATATCAACGTCGTAAATATCCTCCCTACATAACTCACGCGAAGATTTTAAACTATATTTAACTAACCGTTATTCACAACACTGAAGAGGTAAACATTGTATGTTTCTAGAGATTTACATCGTGTTAACTTTTAGGGTTCCTTGATAGTATACGCATACTAATTCACTTTAACACACCGAGCGCACGTGTAGTAAAATGATTATATTTTGCAAAAAGTTCATCAGATTATTGTTTTGGCACAGCTGAGTTCCACGTGAAACTTTACGCGGTCGGCGGACGCGAGAGCTTCATCCACTGAATATAATCTATCGTTCATCCACTTATAAATAGTAATATCTATTGTGAAATGTGACGGTCCGTTTACTAGCGATAAACAGCCGCAGCTCGGAGGACGGCGATGAATGTCAGGTAATGTCGGAACTGTCACTGAAACGGTGTTTTCAGTTTCAGCTACGACGTGTGTGCCGTACTGTTTGTGCTGTGTTACTAGAGGCACGCGTTCTACGCTGCATCTACTGAGAGGCGAAACCTGTTGAAATAGGACGGTATAAGGCGAGCGAGGGAGACAGCCACATGTTTCTCAGCAAGGCGACGAGTTTCAGGCGCTTATTTTGCTACGAGCACGAGTGTGCGTGTAAGCTGCGTGGCTACGACTAGTGAATCGGTGTTAGTGAGTTGTGGAAAACTCTGTTAGGGTGTTTTCATAAGCGTGCGATTTTTCTCGCTTCTCGTAACAGGTCTAAAAAAAAATCTTTTTAAATGAAATTTTCGTAATTTATTGTCTTTGAAATATGCTATAATTATATAGAAGCGATACTTCCAAGAATTTTCAACTAAGCCAATGATTTCTTTCTTCAGTAAAATTTTTTACAGCATTTTAAAAATTGTTTTTTTTTTTAAATATCATTAACTTTTAATGTGTATAATTTACTACGAACAAACAACATTTTTTTACGAAAACGCGACCACATTAAAAATCGGATAACCTTTAAAAACACAAGTCATTAATCATAGAAAATAATAACTAGGTTGAAGAATCGAAGGTGTTGTAGTTAGAATTAATCAATTGAAAGTGGATTGGGACCAATATAAACAAAGGGTCACACAAATGCGTGATAATGAAACGGCACGCACTTCTCCCGTAGGCTGTAGACATGGTCGAGAGAGACGACAGTACGCAAGTGCGCACGCAGAAGTTCAATACCCCAGCCACCGCACCCACACCACTGACCTGACAGCCATGTAACGATGTACCCTTGATTATAATGGGAATCAATCGGCGAATTCGGGGGCACACGCACTGCAATCATTGATCGATATTTTTAATCTTGGCTTAGATTTTTTAGTCTTTAGAGGCTTGGCTTAGAAAGTAAGTTTAAGAAAGCTTCAAATTAAATTTAATAAAATCAATACAATAACTCTATCGTATTAATTAAATATTATACTTATTAGTTAGTGTATATAAAAAATGAGTTGTCGCTCTATATATATTTTCATATTACATATAGATATAATTGAATCATCTCTTGTCTTTTATGATACAAAAATTGAAATATTTTACAATATTGCTTTATATTATATGCAAATTTTACTACGAGGCTTTTATTTAATTTAGCGCGACAATATAGTGTGATGAATAAACAATACATGTTTAAAATATAAAAATATGCTATTTAATAAATAAAGCATCACAATAAATTATAAATTTAGTCCATTCAAATATCTATCTAAAACATTCTGTTCCTAAACTACGCAGTGTACAAACATAGCCGTACATATAAAATATTACAAATAAATTAATCTATACCTACAGATAAATAAAATTGAAGTGTATGTTTGTAATATAAAAATAACAGCTTTTTACTAAACGGATATTAAATTATATATAGTACCTATAATAAAAACACAATTTTTAACATTTTTGTCTGTCTGTCTGTGTGTTCCGGCTAATCTCCAAAACGGCTAGACCGATTTTGACGGGACTTTTACTGGCAGATAGCTCATGTTGTAAGGAGTAACTTAGGCTACTTTTATTTTAAAAAAGGATAAGCGTTTCCCAAAACAAATTAAAACCTACCTAGAGACGAACCTGAGCGAAGCGAGGGTGAGTCGCTAGTATCGTATAATAATTTCACTGCAAAATTTTCAACCTATTTCAACGTATAAAAACACTAATCAAACTACCCTGTACAAATCCCAGCCCATAATTAACTCCATAACTTAATAGTTTAATGAATGAATAATTAAAATTTAAAACAATAGCTTCTAAGTCAAAGAACAGATTTGCTTCCGGGTTACGTAAATCATCTGCACAAAGCCATAAATGAGTAAAAGCTGCTATTTATTTTGTAGATCAACGCAGTTTGGCCCTTTTTAACGTCCCACTCCTGGGCACGGGCCTCCCTTCGATACGAGGGGGATTAGGTCATAGTCTACCACGTCAACCAAGTGCAGGTTGGCGGACTACACATGTCTTTCGAAAACTAGCTAGTTTCACCGTAAAACAAGTGGTAATCATGTTAGAAATGATTTGAACATGAAAATATCAGAGGTGAGATACCCGGGATATGAACCCGCTTCACTCGATTTCCCAAGCGAACGTTACCACTGGGCTACCACTGCCTCGATTGGTTGACATTATACAATATACGTGTTTTAATATAGAATGTAATCAACGATTTAATGCATCCACAATGTTGTAATTGGTAACAAAAATAATTTGTTCAATGTACTATCTAGTTTTCAACCGACTTCAAAAAGGTTCTCAATTCGACAGTATTTCTTTTTATGTTTGTTACAACCGATTTGGACAATTTTTGTGTTGTTTAAAAGTGTATACTTCCAGATTGGTCCCATTTAAATTTCAAAAAAAAACCACTCCTGAGGGTGGAAAAATAGCTAATGATGAATTTAACCTACTTCTAATTGTCATATTGACTTTAAACTTTGCAAGTGTTTCTATTTCCGTTGATAGTACAGTAGTTCGGTATTGTTGACCTGATCTGATGGTAAGGCCAGTGGCCAGTGGTGGTGGATAGGCGGAACTCTTCAACGGCTAATAGTAGATACTTTGAGTTTGGGCTTATTTTGTTTGATTTGACAAGCCTAACATGTTAGAATTCTTACTTTGCTACTACTATCTACACTAAAAAGGGAAAAATAAAAACTTTTTAACAAAAAAATAAAAACCGACTTCAAACAAAAGCACTAAAAAGTAGGTGCTTTGCTTTGTATCGACTGGCACCGACTTCGAAATTATTTAATTAGGTATGTATAGTAAATGATAACTACCAATCAGTTGTTACTTTTTAGTGCATTTGTTTGAAGTCGGTTTTTATTTTTTTGTTAAAAAGCTTTTATGTTAGTCTTTTTTAATCAATTTTAAATATTGAGTCTATATACGTAGTTCAAATATACCTACAGCATTAGATTATCATAAAGATAGTTATAAATTGCCTCAATTAACTAGAAATTCTATAGTTTTTCTTAAGCAATAGCTATTATTTACGAGTATATTGAGTAGCTACTCAAAAAAAAAAATAATGTCCTCTGCTCCATAACTACTAATAAGTTGGAGCAGGCATAAAAATTTGAGTAATTGGATAATAAAAGTTGAGAAGTAAATTACGAACAATTAATGGGAACACTAGGGAACTCCGCCATTGCACGGTTGCAGAACAGATTTGCTTCCAACCGCATAAATCACCTACACAAAGGCGTGAATGAGAAAAAGCTGCGATTTATTTTGCTAAAAACGCGGTGTAACTCCAAACACGTTTATACGACAAATATAAATTGATAGAGTTGGTAAGGTAAAATTGAGCTGTAATTTAAATTGACATTTCATTTGATTACAGATATCATATAGCCGATTTTGGTAAAACTAAAACGACTTCACAAAATTACAATTTTTTTATACATAAATCTTTGCTGGAAATAATTTTGTTGGTTTTTAAATATACATTATATATTTTCGCTAATACATTATATATTTTTACAATATTTTCGCTATTCCCATATTAATAAGGAGGTACACTATCAATGGACAATGGACATTTCTGTAAAATTCTTCTGCAGCGTTTAAATACTTTCTTCAAGAACAGAAGAAACAAGGTAAAACTTTATACCACCTATAGATATAAGTATATTGACGGAATACATGTTGGATAGCTGCTTTTAACTTTGTACTACGAGTATCTTAACATAGACTAAGATAACTACGAGTATCTTGTATAGGAAACGATGTATCAAACTCGCGAGCAATAGACCATTGAGCAATTTAAAACTTTATATTTACAAAAAGCAATTAACTTTAAAAAAAATTTTTTGATCGAACTAGGAAAACGTTCACAGTATCACTTTAATTAATTTTTTAAAATATTATACGGTGTTATTTCAGAACTGAAACTTTAAGCTACTAACCATATCAATGAAAAATTTTTTTAGGTAAAAAAATTTTTTTTTTCATTGTGTAACATTACTTTGCAAGTATTATAAGGTTTTTTTGTATTTATTTATTCACAATTGGGAACTTTTCCAAATAGTTCTTATCAGACAAGTAGTCGAACTAAAACGAATAATAAACCTATTAATGTTTTAATTTTAGATAATAATTAATTACATGGAGGTTCATTTACCTAGTTTTGCACTTGACGCAAAGAAAAGGTAAAATTATTATAAAACTCATTCGTTCATTTTATGAAAAGTCGTAAAAAAACATCGGAAGCCCAGCATATAACACGATTGGGTAAACCAAGTGAAACAGGTTTAAACCCGGCTCACACACCTAAGAGATTTTCAAATTAAATTAAATTACTTTATCCTTTTTTGAAACACGCTTTTTGAATCATCGATTTTCATAAACGTAATTCCAATTATTGCCTTATTTACAGTGCCACTTGCCTTACCGTGAAGTAAAACATCGTGAGGAAACTTGCATGTTTGAGAAAACCTGGCTTTCGATCGTTCTCATTAAAGAGAAGTGTCCAACAAAAGGGATGAAAGATTTTTATAAACTTATTTCATTACTCTAACAAATTACCTTGAATTTTCAACATAATAAAACAATAAGCTATTATACTTGAGCGGAAACTCGTACTCGTAATAACAGCATTAAAATAGTTAGTGGATTATTAAAACTATTTTATATTTATTGCAAAGATATTTTTTATATATACTTGTGAGATTATTAGTACCTGCTAGCTCTTGCAAGCGTCTTCTCTCACGTCTGTTATCTTATTTAATTCACATAACCGTTAAATATGATTTGTATTACTCATATATGAGCGATCTGTATATATGAATTACTCGACAGAAACCTACTTTTTATTTGGACCATCATCTCAAAGTCTAAATTGAATTCATTCAGTCAATCTCCAATATTGCACACAGACAGACAAACAAAAGCTATAATATTATTGGTTTGGGACGTTATAATTTTATTATAATAATGTACTAGCAACCCGCCCTCTCTTTGTTTACGACCTAATTATTACCCGAGCGCTAATCACTTATTGCATAAATCCAATATTATGCTAATATCCTTCAGGAATAATTGGATATAATATAATCGGGAAGAAAATTATATTAATTTCTCAAGAGTAACGAAATTTCTTGTAAATAAAAGAATTTTTAGTACCGGATAAGTTTCAGAGATTACCTCTAACAACCAACTGGCAAAATTTAGGTTTTTAATATGCGGTTTTCTAATAAAAATACCCGATTTTTTAAAGTAGCAACTGCACTGATGAAGCTACAAATGTCAAATTTTCGCATTGGGAGTAATTAAAGATATCCAAATCACCAGCAAAATACCTACACCAAAAAAACACTATCAACAAGTAATAAATTAAGAATTAAAAAAAACCACGACAATCTTGGAGCGATTTTCATCAAACATAGCTAAAAACACTCCCAACTAATTCACCTTTCAAACAAAAAAAACAAAATCAAAACCGGTACATTGTTTGAGAGCTAAGATGCCACAGACAGGCAAACACACAGACACGTGAAACCTATATAACTCCGTCGTTTTTGCGTCGGGGTTAAAAATAATGCTCACACATTTTGCGCGATATGACAGAATTTAGCCATGCATTAAATCGTACGTGTTATATAGCTAATCTTCGTATTGTGAACAAAGAATGAACCTCAATGAAACATAAGTGTTATTGTCTACAATTGCAACTTTGACATGTAAACTTGCGATCGATACTAAACTTATGTTTTAACACTGTTCTTTTTGAAATAGAACATTTCTTTTTCTTGTCGAGTTACAAAAAACCTATATCTATACTAATATTATAAAGAGGTAAAGTTTATGAGTTTGAGAGTTTGTTAAGTTGTAGGGGGTAATCTCTGGATCTACTGAACCGGAACTTTTTATCCCGGAAATCATCCCTTAAGGGGATGAAAATGGGGATAAAAGTTTGTATGGGGAAGCAAGCTAGGGACGAACCCGAGTGAAGTGAGGGTGAGTCCGCTAGTAACCTATATATAATCTATCGTAAGTTGCAGACGATAGATGTCTTGAAAATTAAAAACGTCAGTGCTCTAGCTTTGTATCTAGATCAATTTATATAGTCAAATAAATAAAAAAATCTGACCCGTCGGGTACGCGATGCCCAGAATTACCCGCGGCATTTGGTCAATTTTACATTCTATACAAAATGTTATCATATAATAAAACGCTTTCGTAGAAAAAACTCAAATTTATGATATTATCTCATTTATTATTTAAACTTCGATTATCCTTTGAAAAAAATGTTATATAAATGTAGATAAATTAACAATTTTTATATATGTTTTTACGAAACGAAATAACGCTTAAAATAACTAAAGCTAAGTACCTATATAATACCACAGATCATATAATTTACATATACATAATAAAAACTTTTTAACAAAAAAATAGAAACCGACTTCAAACAAAAGCACTAAAAAGTAAAAAATAACTGATTGGTAGTTTTCATTTACTATACATACCTAATCAAATATTTTCGAAGTCGGTGTGCTTTGGCTAAGTAATTAAAGCCTACCTATTAAATACATACCTAATCAAATATTTTCGAAATCGGTGCCAGCCCATACAAAGCAAAGCACACCGACTTCGAAAATATTTGATTAGGTATGTATAGTAAATGAAAACTACCAATCAGTTATTTTTTACTTTTTAATGCTTTTGTTTGAAGTCGGTTTTTATTTTTTTGTTAAAAAGTTTTTATTTTTTTTTTTTAGTGTAGACAGTAGTAGCAAAGTAAGAATTCTAACATGTTAGGCTTGTCGAATCAAACAAAATAAGCCCAAACTCGAAGTATCTACTATTTATCGTTGAAGAGTTCCACCTAGCCGCCTTCTGGCCTTACCATCAGATCAGGTCAACAATACCGAACCTCTGTACTATCAACGGAAATAGAAACACTTGCAAAGTTTCAAGTCAATATGACAATTAAAAGTAGGTTAAATTCATTATTAGCAATTTTTCCACCCTTAGGGGTGGTATTTTTTTTTGAAATTTAAATGGGACCAATCTGGAAGTATACCCTTTCAAACAAAAAAAAAATTGTCCAAATCGGTTAATAAATGACGAAGTTCTGAGGTAACAAACATAAAAAAAAAAAATACAGTCGAATTGAGAACCTCCTCCTTTTTGAAGTCGGTTGAAAACCACGCACATTACTTTGCAGTTCTACCCGAATCCGTGAGACATGTCAATCAACTTTATATTAATTACTCTTTTTCTTCAATTTTAGGAAAAATATGTTATACTAGTAGAACCCGCGGCTTCGCTCGTGCTAAAACTACAAAAAAATATCTAAAAAGGTAGTTTCAGACAAACTTTCATCCCCTATTTTACTCCCTTATAGAATGAATTTCGAAAAATGCTACAACACGTGTTTATTTAATTTTATTGAAGAGCATTATTACCAAATTTCAAGTAATTCTGATCATAATTTTTTTTAATTGTATTACAACGTGTTTTCCCATGGGAATTAGATAATCTCCTGCGGTAAAAAGTAGTCTATTTCACTCTCCAGCCCTCCAACTATCTCTCCGTTTTGACGTGAAAGAAGGATAAACAAACAAACAAACAAACAAACAAACAAACAAACAAACAAACAAACAAACAAACAAACAAACAAACAAACAAACAAACAAACAAACAAACAAACAAACAAACAAACAAACAAACAAACAAACAAACAAACAAACAAACAAACAAACAAACAAACAAACAAACAAACAAACAAACAAACAAACACACTTTCACATTTATAATATTAGTATGGATAGAATTAGATATTTTAGAATATGTAACACAAAACTATCCTATTACAATACGGGAAGCAAATCAGTAATGTAGTAAAATTTGCAACGCACAATATTTCAGGCGTTCAGAATTCGCGTAATAACTATTTATATTTTTTAAGAGTACACTCCGTACGTAATGGATCTTATGACACTCGCTTAATTTGTGTCTGTGTTACAACAAAGGACTGTTTAACATAACCACTTAAAATGTTCACAAAATAGGCTTAATATACTCGTAGAAGTAAACGTAAAATTACAAAAGTGAATAATCCCGACTGCGTAAAAAACGAAATAGAAAAATCTAAGCAACCTAACGAAAGAACATAGTAGATATGATGCAGTCAGAGACATATGTATGTACCTACTTGTATCAAGACTCGCAGCAAATGGTAAAGCAAACAGTCTTTTATATTTTTGTAATATATATTTTTAATTTCTTAGTCAGTCAAACATTCGGAGTTCTGTTTAACAATCTGTCATCCTAAATTATTTTTAAACGCATGAGAACGACGCTTAGAAGTCTTTATTTTTATAGAAAAAATTTTTTCAAGACACAAATTGACGCCTGAAATCTGGCATTTTGATTTTTATTAATTTCCATATACTACTTCTTCTATGACCCTTGCATTATCGAAAAGAAGCAAACGACAAATAATTCATCAAAATTGGTTAAGCCATTAAGTGATTACTGGAGCACAGGATCGAACATATCATATATATAGGTCATACGTATAACTCCCCTTTGGGTTTCGCCACAGTCGGGTAAAAATTGAGAGAGATCCTCATACAATAAACATTTTATAAGGTCCCTATCGTAAAATCGATATAATATACAGGATTAAACTTTGTGTGATTATTGCCTATAGCCCTTGAATGAAACAGCAAATTATAAAAAATGTCAAGGATAAATGTTGCCACAAATGCCTCAATGAGATAGTCCGACTCATGTTTGGCATATCTTTGACCGATTTCAAAAAGCAGGTACTGAATTCGTTTTTTTTTAATTCGTACGAGTATGTCCATAACTTTTATTTCAATGAATAAGTCATACTTTAAACATAAAATTTATATGGGACCACCCATATATGCTTAAGTGATCTTAAAGTTATTGTGCTTTTTTACATGAAGAGAGTGACTACTTTTACCTAAGTATATACAATATACATATGTACCTATGGGTGTATAAATACATCAGCTAAAACATCTTATTGAACAATGGATATATTATACCTTTCATCCCTAAGTAATACGAATTTATAACATATTATACTGTATTTTGAAAAAAAATTGCTATAACTATATTTTTTATTTACGAGTACGTCAAATACTCTTTGAAAAATATTTACGTCATAGATGTCATGATTAACTCCATTCTATTTTTCAGTAGACTCTAGGAGTACCATTTGGGCACAATTTACTGAGATGATGTGATAGATATGAAACAAACATACAGACTGTCTGTCGGTATGTCTATTTCATATACAGCAAAATAATTGTAAAGATTTTCTACGATTACCTCGTCCCATGAAAAGGATAAATATTAATAGCATACAGTAACTTCCGTATTGAATATAAAACCCGACAAGTTGAGGACAAAAATATAAGCAATTATTGTGTTTACAATAATTATGCAATCATTTATAAACAAACACTACTTCCTTCAAAATATAGTTTTAAATATAGCTTTTCTTATATAATCCACAAGTCATTATTCATCAGCGCTAAAACAAAGTGTAAAACAATAGAATCAGATATTTTACAGGTAAAAAATACATATAGATAGGTGCGTGTTTGAAATGCTCAATCATTCTAATGCTTTAAGAATTAGTGCATAGCTTAATGTTGAACCATACTACGAGATAAAGAAATTGAAGGACTAGCTATAAACGTCACTCTACCATGGGAATTTCATGATAAAAGAGGACAAGTAACATCTTATAATATTAGCGACTTAGCCACGCTTCGCTCGGATGCGTCCCTAGGTAGGTTTTATTTTTTGAGCGTAACCCTGATTCTTTTTATAAAATAAAAGAGGCCTAAATTACTCCTTATAACATCAGCTATTTGCCAGTAAAAGTTTCGTCAAAATCAGTCCAGCTATTTCGGAGATCAGCTGGAACAAACAGACAGACAAACATTTTAAAAATTGTGTTTTTTACATATTATGTAAGTTAGTAGGTACCGTATATGATTTCATAAGCATTTAGTAAAAAGCTTTAATTTTGACATTACAAACAGACAATTTTATTTATCTGTATAGATGTACCTTTTCATATAGTATTGTTTTCATGTTATTTCTATTTACATAATACAATGGTAATTCCAGTCACGTAACTTTTGATATAACTAAGACGTATTATATTTATGCATTACTAAGCAATATTTTGCAAACAGAATCTATGTATATAATATTTTTTTTATTAATTTGTTGCATAATAACTAAAGTTCTAGTAAAAATTAATTAAAATATTATATAAAACAAAATTTTTAAAATTCTAATATCTTAATATACATAATAATTCTTCTGTACGTATGTTTGTCAATAACTCCTCCTAAGCTGCTGGAGCGATTTGGATGATTTTTTCTGTTTATTTCAGTGGATTCCTGGATGGCTTGAAAAATACTAAAACCGAGATTAAAAAATGGGGGGTGGGGATAGGATGATGAAAAATACTTTACGACCTGTTATTATAGCTACCAAATATACGAAAAAATCATTAAAATCGATCGAAGCGACCACATACACCGTGACACGAGATATTTATATATTAGATACCTATTATATATTAATAGCGGTCGTACGTAATCTGTATTGTAGAATGCACATATTAAGTAGTATATTGTGTCAGTAGCTTTATCGTTAATTAATATGGTAATTATTTGTGGCTTTTTTAAATTTTAATAGTAAACATTTATTTAAATAAAATAAACATTGTGGAGAAACGTGTGTGTACTGTATCGCCCCCTGGCGGTCTGTAATATTATAAAACTTAGCTAAGAACATGCTCAGGAATGAGACTTGTACAAAGCAAAAAACCGTTTCGAAATCGGCCTAGCCGTTTCCGAGAAAAATGGTAACAGACACACACACAACTTTTTATATTTTATATTTATATATGTATAATATATGTAGGTATAGTATAATTTATGTATGTAATTATAATATTTAGGTATTGGTTAATTATATTTTACTTGTATTTATTTTTTATATATTATATATTTGTATGATACGTATATGTATAAATATATAATATTTCTACTGTCTCTTTAATTGTTATTCGCGCCCTTTCTATCTTAGTACTATTTCCTACACCTAAAGGTTGCCTGGAAGAAATCGCGCTTTTAGCGATAAGGCCGCCTCTTGTACCTTCTTCTATATTTTGTATATTTTCTTTTTCGCTTTTTTTGGTGTACAATAACGAGTAATTCATTCATTCATTCATTCACACAAACACCTCTTACCCTAAACGCGTATATCGGGGATAAAAATAAAAACTTTTTTACAAAAAATAAAAACCGACTTTAAAAAAGCACTAAAAAGTAAAAAATAACTGATTGGTAATTTTCATTTACTATACATACTTAATCAATTATTTTCGAAGTCGATGCCAGCCGATAAAAAGCAAAGCACACCGACTTCGAAAATATTGTCCAAATCCGTTTATAAATGACGGAGTTCTGAGGTAACAAACATAAAAAAAGCATACAGCCGAATTGAGAACCTCCTGCTTTTTGAGGAAGTCGGTTGATGAAATATTCGAAATACTCAATGTTAATTATTGAGCATTTCAAAATCTTAATAAAAAAGGTACATAATATATATATATACGTACCCTCTGCCAATCTGCAACATTTAGTACTAATAACATTGAATCGGAAGAACCATTAATTTTTCACAAATATACATGCTTTCGAACACATTAATAAAATCACGATTTTCCGTTTGCTCTGGAGATATGGGTGATTCATCACTCACATCTAGCGTAGCGTATCTGTAAAGTACATGCTCGATAGTCAATTTGCATAGGACTGACCAACTTGCTTATATAAATATTTATGAGTTTTTCAACAGTAGTAGGATGCATCGTGTGTACTGTAATCATAACCCCATCAATCTTACTTAAATAAAGCAAAGGCCCTTGATATATACTTATTTTTAATCTCCTACGGAAAAAGAGGATGTTATAAGTTTAACATGTATAGTTGTGTATTTGTGTATCTGTCTGTGGCATCGTAGCGTCCAAACGAATAAACCGATTTTAATTTAGATTTTCTTGTTTAAAAGGTGCTCGAGAGAATGTTCTCGTGCTATAAATTATTAAGAAAATCTGTTCACCTGTTTGTAGGCTATCAGCTTTTTTTATAGACGGTAAAAGGAGCAAGTTCCATAGATCTAATCCATTGAAAGCTTGGTATCCCCTGATATAATACTTCAATGACATTACTACGATATGGTAACCTTGACCAGATGATGCTGCAGTATCACTGGACCATCACCTGGAATCAGCAAGATATTAACTCTTTGCAGAGATATCGTGTTTAGGCTCATTGAAATGGCATGAATGAAAAGGTTATTGTTTTGAGGTTTTTTTAATTTAATTTCTTGTGGATACTTTTTATTATAAGGAGCTAGACGTAATCGTAGACAGATCTCGGATTCCAGAAATTCAGTATATTGGAGTGTGAAATATTTCATAAGACTGTTAATAAAGTCCACCTACTTAATTACAGAATAAAAAACATAATATGTACTTTAAATCATTTTAAATGAAAGTGTGCTGATACTGTTGATATAATTAATTGAATTTCTCGAAGGGGTAGGTACTCGAAATATTTCCTAAGCTGTAATAAAATATTGACGATGAAATTTTCATTGTATAAAACGTCTTTGGTAACAAAAGAGATGGGTTCGAGTCTGGAATTCTTTGTGATATATTACATTGAAGCCTTTTTGTTGTTACTTTATAATCTGTTTACTGCTCTCTTTTAAATAGAATACCTATCGTGATATCTCGATTACTTTCTATTATCTATTACTAGCGACTCCACCTTACTTCGCTCGGGTTGGTCTCTAGGTATGTTTTGACGCTTAGTATAAAATATGATGAGTTTTATAGACCTTGCTTGAGAAATGATTGATTCCACTCCTTTTTCACCCTCTTAAGAGATGACTTCCGGGGTAAAAAACTATCCTATGTCCTTCCCAGTGTCTCAAACTATCTCCATACCAAATTTAATCTAAATCGATTCAGCAGATTAAGCGTGAAAAGACAGACAGACAGAATTACTTTCGCATTTATTATATTAATATGGATTAAACTTGAAAATCGTTATAACTCAGGAAGCGGGATATGTAGATCTAATAACAAGTATTACTGTAGCCCAGTAGGTTACGACGTAACGATTTGTATTGGGTTCATTTTTCAAAGTTGTTGTTGTTTCTTAATATATTTATTGTTTTATTAAATACTTCGTCCATGTCGCATGGTTCCGATTCCAACTTCGTTGAATCAATACAATGGAAAGTATACTTCGATTAACTTTCATATAAACAAAAACCAAATTTCTATTTACATTAGAGTTTAAAAAAAAATTTTTTTTATTTTTTTTTTATTGAAACCAACTCATGCTTGACCAATAAATATTACTTTTCACTTTCCTTTTGGGACTGTTCATTATGGAAAGAGAAATTGCAAAAAGAGCCCTACAAATGACGTTTCTTATATTAAGCCCTCCATCCCATAATATTTCATTTTTTTTATAATTTCATTCATTCATTCATTCTTTGGGTATCCATAATAATAACGCATATTTTATGTGAAATTTAACATTTATATTCATTTTTAACGTAGTTATGGGGTATAATTAGCCGCGAAACTGACGGAGAAACAAATTCAGCTTAGCAATAGACTCTCTCTTAAATAAGTAAATGTAACATAGTTTCATAATATAGTAAATATAATATTATGTTGCAGTTGCATTCTTAAGGGCTTAATTACTCGATTTATTGTACTGTATTTGTTTGTATAAATTTATCTCATCTATTTATAGTTATTACCTACTACGAGTGTGTTATTTGTCCTTGTTACACTAGATAATAATATTTAAAATTAAATCTAATTTTATAAGTGTGGTAGTGTTTTTTTTTTCACTTACATAAACAAATATTAGGAAAGATATAAAAAAATATTCAAAACATATAAAATACTATGAAGTTATATAAAAAATACTGTATTATAATTAAAAAGTTCTTTTGAATACAAGTCATCTGTTGTTGAGTCATACGATCACATCGTTAGAGTTTTTGTACATAATATAAACAATCCGACAAAATCTAAAACTGTTGGTAGAAGAACGGCTTTATATACCTTCTATGACATCTCAAATATGGCTCAAATACAAATCGAAAATGCAAAAATGTACGTAAAATGACAAATGCCAAATTAACGGTACCTACCTTCCGCGGCACTTATCCATGAACGAATTTTCGTTCATGCACTTATCCTACGCTGAAGATACAGCAGAAACCTCTGATGTCCTGCAGCAATTACTTAGTTGAATGGTTTACAAATCCATATGTTACAAGCTTATAAACACTAAATTCTTATAAAATATAATGTAAAAACTTAAAACAACAAAAAATCCTTAATTCTCTTATAAATAATATAAAAAAACATTTATTACAGTCTTATCTATATATGATGTTCTCCTGACCGATTCCGGCCACGACGCGGCGGCCAAACTTATTGAAACTAGCCAACTGCGCAGGAGATATTATAGTGCAGAAGTGTACGCGCAGACACTAGTGCACTCTCTATTCCTGTCACTCTCATACTCCGGTGGGACGACTGCTCGACACGACCAGTGAGTGTTAAGGCGCAGGACCGACGGCTTTACGTGCTCTCCGAGGCACGGGGGTGCAACACCGCCAACTTTCCAACTTCGGGCTGTTACTGAGGCCTACTATACAGAAAGAATCAATAACTAAACTTGGCCCGACCCGGGACTCGAACCCAGGGCCTCCGGGTGTGCAGCTGTACATGCTAGCCACTACACCACCGAGGCAGTTATCTATATATACAAAACATACAAATAAATAAAATTGAAATGTCTGTTTGTAATGTCAGAATAACAGATTTTTAATAAATGCATATGAAAGTATACATATACGGTACTTATAAGAAAAAAACAATTTTTAAAAATTTTGTCTGTCTGTCTCGTTGTTCCGACTAATCTCCTAAACGGTTGGACCGATTTTGACGGGAATTTCACGGGCAGATATTATAAAGAGTATCTTAGGCTAATTTTATTTGAGAAAGAGAAGTAGGGTTCCGAAATCCGTGCAAAAAATTAAAACCTATGAAATTGTGATAAAAAATCTATACATATAATAAAATTGTAACTAAGCCGAATCTGTACATTAAATATATTTTGGAAAATCTTATTGAAATAAGACGTTATTATCGATACAGAAAGGAAGAAAAACCACGCAGGGATTTTGATGAAATTTAGAATGATGATAGCTGGTTATCCTGGTCAACATATAGGATACTTTTTACATCGGGAAAATATCTCATCTCTGAGAAACAGTAACTACTATCGTAGATATGTAGTTCATTTATTATTATATAGGCTACCAATAAATATTTGCAATACAAACATGTCTCTATTTGTTAGTTATATCAATTTCACTTTGACTTTGTTTTTATAAATTCGTCCAATAAAACACATACAAATAAATACAAATAATGTTCTCTTTGACTGGCATCAGATTGCGTTTTAATTATAAATATTGAGATCCAAAAACATAAAGATTAAAACAGAAATATACTTTTATTAAATGTGTAAATAAAACGTTGATAGATTCATATAGATTAAAAATAATAACTAATGTAAATTCTTTTTTATCATATTAGCTTTGTCGGGATATACTCCAGTCAAATGAGTTGTTTTATAGCTTTTAATGGATTTTATTTTTTAGATTATCAGAAGTACCTATTTATTATTAATGTTTATGGTTTATAATTTTGTGTTTTTTTTATTTTTCTAAAATTCGTTGGTTCTTTAGAACCAAAGTAATTCAGAATGAGCTTAGCTCTTAGACTTAGAATGACCTAAAGCTTAATTTAAATTATTTTGGAAACAAGTTTTTAATGCCATGTTTTGGGCCTTCATGACATTCTTCAAACTTAAACCAAATATTCGGTTGTTTTGCTACCATTCCAAAACTTATTTATTTAAACTTGACTAAGTATTTAGCAAAGAAAGATGAAATTATAAATTGCCTCTAGCCCTTAGTTTACACTTTAGACACTTTTAATTGAACGTAACAAATGTTTTTATTTAACAAAATTTTATAATTTTTTCGTAGATTTATTTTTAGTTCCAGACGTTTCGAATGCTTTACAGCAATCATGGTCACGGGAGAGACTAAGATTGTAGACATCTCAAAAGTTATTATGTAATTGTTACAGATTACCTTGATATGTATAGCCTTACTGGTATATTTCTGATGCTAATATTTAATAAAAAAATACGACTTGATGAAACGACAATCATGAATAAAATCAAAGGTAACGAAAGCAGGAAAATAAGATATCATATAGTTTCGATTTTTTGAGCATCCGGCCACGTCGGAGGTACTTAATAAATAAGAAATACTACGCTACGCTTAGATTGATTAGTTGAATCGAATTGTGGTATATATAAAGTAAGTATTTTAAAGTTTATTTATATAAATAAATAAAAAAATTAATTTGTACCCAGAAACATAAATAATAATATGTTGGGACATTAACACACAGCACCATCTAGTTCCAAGGTAAACTACGAGGCTTGTGTTATGGATACCGTATTGTTGATATACTATACATATATAATTTTAAATATATACATATTATAAATATAAATACTCATGACTGGAGTATAAACATTCATGCTCATCACACAAATGAATGCCCCCAGCGGGACTCGAACCCGCGACCGCTGGCACAGCGAGTAGGGTCACTAAAAACTGAGCCAAACGTGTCGTCAAATGTAAATAAAACTATTATTCCAATTTATTGACGTGTTGTTGCAAAGCTAAGTACGTCTCGTCTATATGAGGTAAAAAACAACAAAAATGTAGCGAAGCCAGTTTCTTAGGATAACCTATTGGGCACTAAAACACGTTATTTTTGCTTTGGGAAATACAACTGTATACATAATTCAATTAAAAGATTATTATATATTAATAAAAAAATAAGTTATTAACTTTATGTTTAAATACTGTCACTATAACACTGATAAGTACTGAGCAAATATTTTTTGATTTCTAAATAGCTTCTATCAATGATTTTATATCTTGTATGTGTACTTAGAATATAACAAATTA
The DNA here is from genome assembly GCA_947093115.1 of Brenthis daphne. Classification (NCBI taxonomy): domain Eukaryota; kingdom Metazoa; phylum Arthropoda; class Insecta; order Lepidoptera; family Nymphalidae; genus Brenthis; species Brenthis daphne. Next base: position 17,077,835 of record OX352477.1, on the reverse strand, counting down.
CATATATTATTATACCATTTGAAACTGCATTTACTTTCCTCTGCTCGCTCCGCTTATTTTACTCTTTTAGTCTGAGGTGAAATCCTGCTAAGTTCACAACTACTAGAAAAGATCTAAAGTTGAATAGGAATGCATAGAATGATATTTTAAAGTTGTACTTATGATTAACAAGGTCTTAAGGGACTCCATTTGGAGAATGACAAAATTTTTAAAAAGCGTCGATTTGACTTTTAATTACTATATGAACTTTAGGAAAAAAAATTATTACACGAATCAGAAAAAAAAACAATAATTAATTTACCCGTACTAAAAATTACTTTATAATTTTTATCTATAGTAGATACTGTTATTATTTATTATCTATATGAAAAATAATTTACAACTGACACAAGTGAACCCATAAACATTAATTAATCATAATTAAATGGCTTGTATAACTGGTATTGTATTATTTTTACATTTTACATTACGCTGCATATTATTTAAATAACTTCCGTATATTTCAATCATTATGGACATAGTACAGCGTTTAATTTTAGCAAATTAATAGGATATACATAGAATTCAATTAACATAGAAATAGCCAATCAAAATGTACTAAATTATAAATCCAGTTTAAGGGATTAGTTAATATAATAATGATAACTAAAACCATAAATATTCATTAAAGTACGTATATTTATAACGTTAAAATCTTGAAGATTCTGCTAAGCACTAGCGATTTACCCTCGCTTCGCTCAGATGCGTCCATTAGTGTCGTTTTATTATTATGTTTTATACTTTATTTCAAAACGTTTTGGCAACGCACACCGATAAAATAATTCAACAGCCAGTTTTTTTTCAGACTTCAATTAAAGTTATTATGATTTCTGACACACACATATTTATCGAAATAAAAAATAACTAAAGCACTCATCGATAATGGAGCTTCCTATATTTAAAATAAGCTTCACAATCGGACCAGTAGTTTCAGAGATTACCCTCCTAGGTACAAACAAACTTTACCTCTTTATAAAATTAGAAAATTTTAATTGATATTTTATACTATAGACATTAAAAGGCCAAAAAGTGAAAAAATTGTCAAGTATGAGCCAAACAAGTAGAACCACAGACCAAGATTTTCATTTTCCGATCAATACACAATATGCACATGTAAAAAAGGGACTTTATTTTGAATAGTGTTTGATAGCCCCAACATGAATCAGAAACTGGAATATGCTAGACTTTGCGAGTTTAACTTGTCATTTTACTTCAGAGTTATCAGTAGCGCCTTATATTGGATGATTTTGTATGTATGTGTAGGACCGTTCATACAATAGAACAAAAACACATCTTTACATGTGCGTATATTATGAAGTTTTTATGGTTCAATCTATTATTAAATTATTCATTATCTATTATGACAAACGAATGGAACAAAAAGGTTTCGCAGTCCCTAACTCTAATTTAGTAGCTATTCTTATAATGACATGACCATCATGAAAGGATTGTTTAAGACTTAATCTCTACACGACTGGAGTTACAGTTTAACATATACAGATTTTAAAGGATAGGTTAAGCAATAAATTCCTGACCTACCTATATAACGAATCGAATCCGAAAACCTATGTAGCAGAGACGATTAATTTTACAAAATAATAAGAAAATGTAACAATTTTAATAAGTGATTATCTCGCTTGAACTTTAACGTAATGCGTAACAATATTTTTAAGAGTATTCCAAAGAAAAAATCTTTCAACTTATAAAGTAAAATTTTATTATACACATTACTTAAAGAATTATTGACTATAGCACATACAAATTAAATCTTAATACTATTAAAACACTTAATAAACATTAAGAATGCACAACTTTAAGCCGGGTAACAAACGACTCCTCTTTTAACGTATCCAATTGGGCAGGTACCCACTCGGACACCAAATCTGTTTTCAAACTGAACTGGCACAGTAGCAGGTTTTTCTTCTAAAAATGTTATGGCACCGTTATTACTCTTAGCAACTTCTACTACGTGTTGAATATCGGCTTTCTTACTGCCTGCCGGTCGGCCATCAATTGAAGAGCACAATATAAAGAATATCAAAGCTACACATGGATTGACAAACATTTTCACGTTTAATAATATTATTACAATGTAAAATTTTGCACGTCGTCCTCAAACCGGTGTATGTTGACAAATATATGTACACTGAGAGCTGCATCGTCCTTTATATATCATTTACCAGGACATTAAGTCCGTCTACAGACGACACGTTTAGTTACTGAAATATGGCACTGGTGCATACAAGTATATTTTTTATAGTTCATTACTGTAATATATTGGTTACAATTCATAGAATTATGTGTATGCTATGCTACATCTATACATATAATAAAATTGTAACCAAGCCGAATCTGTACATTAAATATTTTTTGGCAAATCTTATTGAAATAAACATTTTGTCTGTCTATCTGTATGTCTGTTACCGCATCAAAGAAAAACCACTGGAGGGATTTTAATGAAATTTGGTATGGTGATAGCTGGTTATCCGGGTCAACATATAGGATACTTTTTACCACGGGAAAATGTCTCATTTCTGAGAAAAAATACAAAAACTGCAATGTAAGAGTATACTAATATGTAAAACCTAAGAATTTGGTTTTTGGTCATCTGAACGTGGGCGGAGCCGCGGGCTAGTATTATATATAAACGTAAAATAGAAAGAAACAGGAAAACGCTTGCATTAATTCATAATATTGGAGTCACACTGATTTTGTATCTGATTATGTCTTGCCGTCGTTTATTTAAAATCGTTCCAAGTTATTTAATTTAGTCTTAAAACTGCAACTACGTAATAAATTACAAGTTATAGTACTCAATAGCCTTACAAGTAGGTACTTAATTTCTCAAAAGACATACATACGTAGAAGTCTAGACTTTTATAATAAGTATTTCCATTTAACTGGATATTATATTTATACGTAACTTATAAGTATATAATTATGTATTTTTTCTCATATATACATGTACATTTGTATATGATATGTATTAATATATATTTAATTTTATCTCCTTATTTAAATCACGCCCCTTCTATCTTAGTGCTACTTCCTACACCTTAAGGTTGCCGGGAAGAGATCGTTCTTTTAGCGATGAGGCCGCCTCTTGTACATTTACCAATCTTTCTGTATTTTATTTTTCTCTCTTCTTTTCTTGGTGTACAATAAAGAAAATTATTATCTTTACTAATTATATAAAGAGGTAAAGTTTGTGATCTTGTGAGTTTGTGAGTTTGTGACGTTATAGGGGGTAATCTCTGGGTCTACTGAACCGATTCTCAAAATTCTTTTACCAATAGAAAGCCACGTTCTTTCTGAGTGTCATAGGCTATATATTAACCCCAAAAATGAAAAGGCTTTTTCGTGGTAGTCGGATTTGCAAAGTAAGTCGGAGAAAAAACGGTCGAACGATAACGTTTCTTACGAACGTTGCCTTAACAATGAGAGATATATGATTATGTTCTAGAGAAAAGTTGTAGAGCTTAATAATGCCTACAAAAAAGTCAGCGACAGCATATGTCTAACTTTTATATTTAAGTCACAAAAAGTAGTTTTTTATATTAAAAAAATAATTTAAATCGGTAGGTCATGTTTATTGGTCATATTATCAACAATTACGAATTCTTATCAAAATAAGTAAATTTATCGTCTAAAATGTTTAAAACAAAAGACTTTTCCCTTTTACTACATATAATTTGGACAAATGGTTAAAGAGATAATACAACATATTCGTAGGTATGGACGAACCCGAGCGAGCTGTTTGTCTGTTTTTCTGTTTGTAAGGGGCTAATCTCCGAATCTATTGGACCGATTTAAATGAAATTTTGCATCGTGGTACCTTATATCCCCGGGCAACATCTTAGATACTTTTCATCCCGGAAAATTAAAGAGTACCCGTGGGATAGTTAAAAAATGATAATAACTTATGCAGCTTAGTATAAAACAACTTATCCTCCTAATTTAGTAAAACTTAGCATGCTGATACCTTATATTGCCGGTCAAACAACAGGTTACTTTTCATCCCGGAAAAATGAATGGTTCCCGTGGGATAGATCTGTTTGTGCTTTTTTAGAGGTGAACCCGAGCGAAGCGAGGGTGAGCCGCTAGTTATTATATATTTTTCTATTGTGCTTCAAAGGCAGTAAACCGTATGTTTTTTCCTTAATAAAACTTAAATTTCAAATTCGTACCTATTTTTAAAATAAAATTATTTACAATACTAAAGTTTATGTGGTCTTCTTTAATTTTTGTTCAATTTATTACCATTAATTAAGATTAAAGTTTTATACAGAGACAATATTACTGTAAAAATATAATATGAAAAACATAAAGAAATCTATCCCACGAGAACCGTACTATTTCAGACTATAATCTTTCTCTGTGCCTTTCATCCAGATCCGATCAGATGTTCTTGCGTGATTAACAAACATCCATCCATCCAAACTTTCGCTTTAATATTAATGTATTTATATAATTATTAATTTAATTATATTAAATTTTAATTATATATAATTAATATAATATGAATATTAATTTAGTAGTTACAACGTTTTGTTGTTTTTAAGCACACAGTATGAATTATTTCGTATGCAATATGCCTAGCTAACAGGTTTTTTCTTCTTTTCAACACATTCCCCTGGAGTCATTGTAACAAAGTAATCAAATTAATCATATTACACGTCTTTTATAACCAGTCGGCCTTATGCTAAAAAAAATTGTGTCGCACCCAAAACATTTACCGAATAAAATATCCCGATTACTAATCTACGCTTACAATTATACGAGTACTATAATTCGCTATATAGTTGTACACACGAATGAAAGTTTAACACGTTCACTGCGTCATCATTTTGAAAGTACTTTCAGCTGGTGCTTTGGAGACCTAAAAGATCTCGAAACTAGCCTACCCTTTGGTGCGTTAGAGACCTAATCAGTCTCCTAAAAATACAGTTTTGAAAATAATTTATATCTTCCAAAAAACTAATGACATATATTTTAAAGTTTTTGTGGGTCAAGAGAGCCTATTGCTCTACATTTTGCTAGGTTCGCACGCAGTTATGACATTAGAATAAGCTACAAATACCAAAAAAAAATTAGATATCGATTGTATCTCGTACCGCAACCGAAGATAGTTCAATATGTGTAGTAAGTAGTGATGGGAATAAAATAATATCTCAGTTGTCGATTGAAAAACTTTATTAAAGAAGTTTATTTATAAACTATGCAAAGTGTTTTTCATTAAAACATAGTAAGCACATTGATTATTTGCATTGCGCGCAAATGGTATTTTTTCAGCTTTTTTTAGAAGCGTCAGTGCTGTTTAATGTGCGTCGCAATTTTTCATAACAACCCACACAACGTCTTTTTTTGTCGCCACGTTGGAAAACATGATCTGTACATCTTCCTTCGGGGAATTCTGTAATAAAAAGCATTATATTTTCCAAAATTGTAATTATACTGGACGATGCAGCACTATAATCCAGCGTTGATTTTTCATTCTTAGAAATCTCACCAAAATAAAACAATTTTATTAAATAATTAAATAAAATATATTAAATAAAAAATTTTTTACACTTTTTCGAAACGTGCGCGCAACCTCCCACGTCGACACTAGGACAACACTAAATCGATTCACACAGCGCCCGCGCCCCCCAACCTCCCTTTCTTGCGTCTACGAGGCGTACGATTCCACGAGTATCGACATGTCTCCTAACGCAAGGAATAAAAATAATTATACTACTGTGCGTTAGGGACCTAATCCATCTCTATTTATTTTTTTTATGTCCTCGAATTCACCTTTAAGTAGGAAGCAAATATGTATATTTGTCTTACTCATACTTAAAGAACTTTACACGTTAGAGCCTCCCGCAAGGAGTGAAACAACACGATTATAGTCAACGCACAGTACAAAAGTCCTGCAAGAGGTCTGATAGATCTCGTAATGCAGCGAACGTGTTAAGAACGATGTAGTAGGGTACAAGTAGAGATATCTCCATTGCTGGTTTTTTGGGTTTAAGAATTGTGTAATTGATACACTAAATAACAGTACCTGGGCGACCGAGCTTCGCTCGAAATCCTTTTTTGTTATATCGTATTTTTTAGATAAAAAAAAACTAAAAACTTGAATAAATACCAAAAATAACAAAAGTAAAAACTTTGTATCCGACTGGTATTCCTCACCTCATTCCATACCTGTCATTGTCAATTTTGCGCCTTGGACACTTGACCACGATGCTTATGTCCGAGCATGCGAAATTAGCGACCATGTTTTGCCTGGAATAATGCACAATAAACCACATGAAAACTCGAAAACACGCGTTTTCCCAGACCTAAGACTAATCTAGATCGATTTTTCGCCCCCGAAAACCCCCAGATACCAAATTTCTGCGAAATAATTAGAGCCGTTTCCGAGAACGCCGGTATAAATAAATAAATATACCAGAATTGCTCGCTTAAAGGTATTAGATTACAAAAGTAAAAGTTTATTTATTTGTATGTCTTGAACTGCTTTCACATACACATTACAGGCATACTTCCTGTGTGGAAATAGTCGATAACATTACTAAGAAATACATAATTACTCTCATAATATATGTATGTAGGTGCCATATGTCCTTTATATATAGTTCCTGTTTTGAAATCAGTGTGTACAAATTTTGTTTATATGTACAATGTACATATATATTTATATAGATACTAGCGACTCAGCCTCGCTTCGTTCGGGTTCGTCCCTAGGTTAATTCTCCATACAAACATTCATCCCCATTTTCACCCCCTTAAGGGATGATTTCCGGGATAAAAAGTCCTATATCCTTCCCAGGGTCTCAAACTAACTTCTTACCAAATTTCATCTTAATCGGTTTAGTAGATCCAAATTCACATACTTTCCTCTTAATAATAAGTATTAGTTTTGACTAGCGACTCACCCTCGTTCAGCTCGGGTTCGACCCTAGTTACTTTTTATGCGCTCCCAGACAAACAGACAGACAGACAAAAATTTAAAAACTATAGAGTCGGCCTCTGTGTCGATAATAATAATTATTTCAATAAGATTTTCCAAAAAATATTAAATGTATAGATTTGACTCAGAATTTTATTATATGTATAGATAACACAAAGGTAATAACAAGTCTGACACAGTCAAGTCTTAAAGAATACTTATATGGGCAATACAAATATTTAATTTGAATGAAACACTAACAATAAAATGCTTTCTGCGCTCTCTTCATACTATCTTATAAAGATATCTGTATATTGTTGAACATAAATGTCCTATAATTCACATTATTTTCACGATTACTTAAGCTATTTACGAATTATATTCTATTACATAGGAAAATATAGCCATACCTCATTAGATTTACTATTATATAACTGTAGAACTACGAAACCCATGAAGATAATATGTACGTCACCTAAGGGAAAAACGCTTATTATTATTCAGACAAGTAAACGTAATAAAGAGACAAAAATATTTTAATAGGTATGTAATTCTAAACTAAATGTACGTAGCAAGTGAAACCTCCAACTTTGCTCGCAAAAAGCTTTACTAAAGTTTTTTTCTTGGACCACCTATACCCAAGCTATTCGTAATGTTGACCTCGGATTTTCCACCATAATAAATAATTTTTTAAATTCCACTTTAACGTAATCTATTACTATATCAAATTTCATTCGATATCGATTTCATTTAGTCGTAAAAAGACAACAACCAGAATAACAAATTTTAACTGTTTTTATTATTTTTGACCGACTTCAAAAAGGAGAAGATAATCAATTGGGCTGTTTTTAATATGTAACTCGACTCATCCTCGCTTCTACTATATTATGTTATAACCATATTATGTTACAACAAATAAATACAGAATTACAATAACCTTCTTATTATATCAGGTTAGTCTGGCTAATAAAATATTAGAGTAATTGCTGAGGCGACACTAAGTGTTTGTTTTAGTCCAGTTCATGAGAAATCGCGGCTTTGAGAATCACCAACCAACACTAACTAATTTAAAATTATCACTCCCCCACTAAATAACATTCTAATAAATAGAGCTATGACTCAGATTAAAACGTAAAGAAAGCAAACTAAAAAAAATGATTTTTAATGTTTAAGTTTTCTGAACTACAGTTCACATTAAAGATTAAGAATATAATTTTATGAAGCTTCGCAGTATAAAAGTTTGAGGGCTAGTTAACGTTTGCAGTGAACATTTTCTCAATATTTTTATCTGATCTAGATGTGGAAAGTTATTCAAGGAAAAAAATGAATATCTATTACTTAAAAACAAAATTCGACTTATAATCATTATTAATAATATTTTATATGTTAACATACATATAAATGGTTCTACATTTATATGTTTGTACCAAAACGGAGAATAACGGTTGTTTATAGCATTCAATACCTGCGGCTACGTTTAGTCTTTTTGTCTATATTATATAATACAATCGAGACATACCGTCATTTTAGATCTACTTACTTATATTACTATAACGTTACGTTACGTTATATACTTATAAACTTCGTAGTATATTTATTGGTTTTGAATTAGCACACAGGGACATTTAATACTTATAACAAGTTAAGTAAATTCCGATGTTAATAAAAACACATCGTGAATCATATTAAAACCAAGGTACTTCAATTTTTTGTTAAAAACCGCAGGATAGTAGCCCGATATTATTATTGTTTCCTAGAAAAAATAGCTGTAATAAAATTATTCAACTTTTTAAATTCGATACTTCATTAAATCTACCTTTTAGATTAGGGAAAATTACGCAGATGGCCTAATTTTCGTTAATTTAATATTTTCGTATACATATACTTGCGTTTACAATAAATATCATTGTTAGATAAATATCCAAGTCAATTTGATAATATTACCAGTAATTGAACTCGTTAATTATAACGCTTAGTGGACAGGTATTTGGTTAACCCACTTGAGAATCGTCAGTGGCATTTGGCACTAGCTTTGTGATTACTGATTGGCGATGGTGTAGGTATGCAATACATGTAGTAAATACTATGTACATTGTACATACATATATAATACTAGCGTGTCCCCACGGCTTCGCTCAAGTAGTTTTTTTTTCATTAAGAAAGTTTCTTTTTGATATTAATAATTTTAACTTAAAAAATTATTAATTTTCATATAAACTCGCAACCTCCTTTTTAACCCTTAGGGGTTAAATTTCGAAAAAAACTTTCTTAACGGAAACCTTCTCACTGCCCATGAGAAATCTACTTAACTCCCTAATTTAAAGTTTATAGCACATATACTTCTGATGTATAGTGATTAACTAATTAGTGGCAATACCACGAATTAATTAGATTCGTAAACTAACAGTCAATTGTAAAACTATTGCAGTTAATAACAGTACCTGAGACTATACTTCGCTCGGCGTAGTAAGTTAACATCTTATATTTGACATCGATCAAAAAAGTACTTTTGATCGATGATTTTGATGTCTACTAGTGATAATGCAAGTACCGCAAAAATTTACGAGATGGCGCTATATGACATTGTCAGCAACGAGAAAAAGGCTTTAATAGTAATTATTATAATTGGATATCAAAAAATGTTTAAGGCGTAAAAAAATGTGTGTTATCACAAAAGACACCCATATAGAATAACTTAAAAACCAAACCTTATCTAAATACAAAATTTTATCCAAAACGTTAGAGCCGTGTCTTAGATACACGAAGTAAAAAGGTTAATGGGGAGCTACGCTACGCTTCGCTCCCGTCTTAGCCTTCTCAACCTACGATATCCAAGTCGAATCAATCACAGAATTTAAAATTAATATAAAGCACTTAACAGGGGTTAACTTAGCAGGGGTTCTAGGTTTCTCCCCCAACGTGCGTTCACCTTGTCGTGATGGGAGGGCTCAGTAGTGCCCGGCAATACAGCCGGGTGACAAACCAAGAAACGCACAGGGAGGTGGCCCTCTTCGGTTGGCGATGGGAAGCGGCCCTCTTCGGAGGGCGGTGTACCATGCGGGTTGCTCCTGGTACTTCTCTGATAGCAGAGTGGACCTTGGAGTAACCCCGTGGTTGTTGTGGTCTGCTTCGGCAAACCTGCCGTCGGGGCGTCGTAGTTGAATGCGTAAGCGATCCTGCGACGCCCCATTAGGACGGGGGAAGGTTTTTGTTGGGTTTTAGTGGGTAGTACTGGCTTTGACGGTGAGTCCCACACCTCGTGCGTAAATGCATTTCCCAACGTTAAAAAAGGGGTTCTGGGTTTGAAATAAAAAAAAGACCTAACGAGAAGGCTAAAGCGTGAGATACCTACGCTACGCTTTGCTCCCGCCTTAGCCTTCTCAACCTACGTTATCCAAATCTGACTGACCCCTAATCAAAAATTAAAAATCTAAAAATAAATAATACACTTAGATTTAAAAAATAGTCTACACACAGTTAAAACACTAAGAACACTTAAAACTGTAGTAATAATATTAAAACAAAAAACTAGAAATGAACGTACATAATATATGAAAATTAACAAAAACTTAATAGCTACTGGAGAATAATATGAGAAAAATAACAATGAAAAAGAACAAAAAAATTAAAATCTTAACACGCGTTTAATGAGTACAGACCGTATCAGTAAAAGTGTTCTGTGGATTGTATTCACTACTAACGAACTTCGCGGTATTTTGTAACTAACCCCCAAAAATGGTGAAAAGTATTTAAAGAATATTATAACATTTAAATAATGATTTAAAATTTTTTGCTAAATATAAATTAATTATACAACTTAATCTATACAGATAAATAAAATTGAAGTGTCTGTTTGTAATGTCACAATAACAGCGTTTTACTAAATGCATATGAAATTACATACGGTACATATAAGAAAAACATATTTTTTAATTGTCTGGCTGTTTGTTCCAGATAATCTCTAAAACGGCTGGACTGATTTTGACGGAACTTTCACTGGAAGATAGCTGATGTTATAGGGAGTAACCTAGGCCACTTTTATTTTAGAAAAATAATTACTGTTGCGCTCAAAAAAATTAAAACGTACCTATGTACAAACGTACGCTATTTTACATAAATCAACTAAAAAGTCGTAAATGCATGCATGAATTGAAAATAACTTATATATTTTTTTCAAATCTTAGTAATCTGAAGACAATTTTCACTTTTAATATGCCTAACTCTTAGCTAATGGGGAAGATTTCTCGAAAGGAGGGCGCCACACGTATGGCCTATTTGTATTCAGTCTGAGTGCAATTTAATGTGATATCTCTTTTATATCTGGTATTTTGCTTCTATTGTGTTTGCATCTTACCTGTGCAATGTTTTTTTTTAATTCATCCCTTAAAGGGGTAAAAGAATTGTCTATGATCAGAATCACTTTAAACTTAATATTAATGCTCTTCAATATAATTAAATAAATACATGTTTTAGCATTTTTCGAAATTCAATTCCATAAGTGGAAAATAATTACATGTTTTAGCATTTTTCGAAATCCAATCCCATAAGTGGGTAAAATGTAAAAAACTTTGTAATTAAAATGTAAAAAAGTACAAAAAATTAAAAATATTATTCACCTGCAGACGATTTAAGGTTTAAAATCCCTTTCTGTAAAATGATGTCCACATAGCCTTGAATATAAAGATTGTGATTTCGACGAATTTGGTTGTATATTTGCTTTAGTCCACAATTTGTTCAGGTTTTGTCTTTTGGGCACCAATTATAGCCATTTGCTATGGAGCTTAACATTATACTGAGGGTCATAGTGATCGCGACATCTGACGGAAAAAAAGGCAAAATTTTGCCCCTAAAGAATTTTTTTGAGTTTTTAAACTTGAACGCACTATTTTATTGTCACCATGACTGATGACAGTGACGTCGATGGTTTGGGAAAAATGTCAAAATAGTCTAATGTTGCCGAAAATATAAAAGATGATCTCATTAGGAATCTATGTAGATTTTTTTCCATTTGGCTAGTTTCTTCTCGTTTTAAATGGTGCTCATAGTTTATTTACATAATGCAACAATCACCGTTTGAAAATATTTTTAATATTATCGGTGGTCTCTCAGAGGGGAATGAGAAACCCATGAAACATGGATTCTACAACGCCTTCGCCCTATTTATCCTAGCAATTTGTTGCGCAGCTGTTTATGTTTTATTTTTAATATTAGAACCTTTTTTCAAACCGTTATTTTGGGCTCTTCTAGTCGGATCATTGCTTCATCCCTTTAAATACAAATTATCCAAAAAAATTAAGACATGGTTTCAAGATCTTGAGAAATCAAATTCATCTGTAATATATGGATTAATGGTAATTCCAGTGAATGTGATAAACTATGCATCAGATACTGTTGGACATCAGTTCAGAGAACATTACAAGGTATATAATTTGGATTTATGCGAGCATTTCAATTATTTATAAATAAACCTAATTCTTTATAAGTAAATTTGGAACTATTTCTTAGGATTTATTTGAAAATATAGTGTAAATTCTTAACTACTATTGTCTCATTTTTTGCTGGGCCAGTATTTGTTTTGTATTGTATCCATATCTTAGGATGTGGTGTCAATGTATGGGTTTTAAGGTAAACCAAACCCAATTGAAGTAATTTCTATGTTATAAGAAGATTTCCATGATAACAAACAACATTATAAAAAGTTTTCTCTGTATAAAGTTTTCCTATTTCAATTCTAAACATTTTAAATCAACAAATATTGTAAGGTACTTAGTGCCATTTTTGAATTTTTGAAATCATTTTTATAAAAAGCACTGTCTGTAACAAGTATATAATTTCCTTTGAGACATCTAAAACTGTAGTCTCTCCCATGACCAATCATGCTGTAAAGCATTCGAAATGTCAGAAATCAAAGATCATAACATTTGTTTTATTTCAATAGGTTCATAAATAAAAAATTTATGTCAATTTAAAAATCATTTAAGGATGAACCCGCGTGAAGCAAGGGTACGTCACTAGTTAATATAAACATTTATATTTACAGACTGTAATAGGATTGCTTTCAGCAATATTTATACTGCCATGGCTGTACAGTTCGATACCAAGAAGTTTCTGTTGTATCTTTTGGCAATTTGTCAGTTTTATAAGTTTCACCACTACTCTGCTCATCAGACTTTGCAGCTCATACATTGTAAGTAAACAGATATAAGATTTAATTATAAATCCTTTGGTCTATTTTTAATATTTTTTATCGATAATAGTGTAAGAGTAAAGTATTTCTAACTTAAAATTTTAAGTTGTCTCACTATTTAATTTTAAATATGTTATTGCAGACAATGACAATTGCAGTTGCGTACATGATAAGTGTATATTTCATGTGGAAACCATCAAGAGCTTCAATGTTCCGATTCACATCTCACATTCTGTGGCTAGTTATTGCAAGTTTTATAGCTAATTTAGCAGGATTATTCAAAGTATACATGTTTATATTCCTGGAAGCCATCTGTATAACTGGTTTTATCTTAGAAGTGATTCATATGCATAAACAACTTCTAATTAAAGGTAATTTTCATATATCAAGGTTATCTTGGCTGTATTAATTATCTATTAAGTAATATTGACTGTTGCACTAGATTGATTTCATGGGCACTAGTAGCCCAGTGGTAATGCGCTCGCTTAGGAAACCGAGTTAAGCAGGTTTAAATCCCGGGTCTCGCACCTTTGATATTTTCACGTGCGAATCATTCCCAACATAATAGGAAATTGGCGTGTGATATAAATAAAGGTACTACTATATATACTCCTGGACACGGGCCTCCCTTCATAACGAGCTAGATCAAGCCATAGTCCACCACGCTGGCTAAGTGCGTGTTAGAGGACTTCACATGTCTTTCGAAAACTTACTAGGTTCTATCAGACATGCAGGTTTCCCCACGATGCTTTCCTTCGCCGTAAGGCAAGTGGTAATCATGTTGGTAATTATTCACACATGAAAATATCAGAAGTGCGAGACCGGGATTTGAACTTGCTTAACTCGGTTTCCCGGCGAGCGCATTATCACTAGGCTACCACAAAATCAATAATAAAATATCATAATTTTTAATTTCAGATCCTGAAGCATCAATATTTAAAGCACTACAATATATATTAACCAATAAACAGTGTGATAATACATTGGAAAAAATTGAAGAAAAACCAGAAGAAATGTCAGAAGGTGCAAGTGAAAAAGATTCTACACCCGACAAAGACTCCCCTTCTCCCGTCACCCCCGAAACTGTCGTCAAAAGAGGAAGTTGGACGGGAAACGACCCCATTCAAAGTTCTCCCAGACAAGCCAAGCTATTATTTAAAACAAGGACTCTATCGGCACTACCATTGCCAAACCCAAAATCGAAATCCATAGAAAATCGCATATTGGCTTCCTTTAGGCAGAGATCTTTAGATGAGAATTATATAAGAAATAACTTCAATGATGATGAAACAGCATTGTATTTCAAACTTTTATTCTTCGGGTGCCTTTGTATGCTTATTTGGAAGCATATATGGTTGTTACCAGTCATGCTGTTCTTTTTGGCTATACATATTATTAAAATAATGCTAAATTTCTTTGGTGTTTGGTTGTTCTTCGAGAATCAATACAATTGCCTTAAAGCAAAAGTAGGAGGCTGGTGGAATGAAAGGTACTTTAAGTTTTTTTTAATTATTATTATTTTTACCGACGACACTACACTCGATTCGCTCGCGTGTGTCCCTAGTTATAGCGTTGCTACAGTTTAATAGATCTTTTTAAGAGGAATAATTCCTTAATACATCCCTTGTTTTCATGTAACCATCGATTAATAAAGTACTAGAGACACAATCAGCGACAAAAAATATCCTCACCGAATGAGCGCTCATTTGTACATTTAAGCGCGTTTTAATTTTTTTTTTTTGAAAACAAGTCAGCATTGCATTTAAAGTTCAATTTACATTGTTGTATATTTATTTCAACTAGAATAATTACCTAAACGCAATTAGTGACAATTAAATCAGAAATTCTAGATGGGGTTGTGTATCTAGTACTTTTTTGATCGATGCATAAGCATCTAAAGGCAGTAAAGTAAATTTCAAACAATTTATACAAAACCGTAACGCATTATATATCTAAATCTTCCTCGTGAAAAATCCGTCCATAGGTAAAAACCGTATGAAAATCCGTTCAGCAGTTTTTTAAACTATCGCGTTCAGACAAACAGACAGACGCGGCGGAGACTGGCGAGTAAGGTCCTATCGCTGACGTTAAAAAAGTATTTGTTAGTACAGCAGGGCGAATAAATTTAAAATAGTAATAATTGTTAGTGTGGAACCAGTTTCGACGACACGTTTGGCTCAGTTTGTAGTGATCCTTCTTGTTGTGCCAGCGGTCGCGGGTTCGAGTTCCGCTGGGGGCATTCATTTGTGTGATGAGCACGAATGTTTGTACTCCAGTCATGGGTGTTTATATTTATAATATGTATGTACATATTTAAAGTTATATATGTGTAGTGTATCAACTATCTGGTATCCATAACACAAGCCTCGTAGCTTACCATGGAACTAGGTGATGCTGTGTGTTAATGTCCCAAAATATTTATTTATTTAGTTTATCAGGATTTTATTTTAAATATTTGATAATAACTAAATACATTAAATAATGATTTTTTCTTAGCACTTCTTTTAGAGCACTAACATTTTTAGCAGTACCGTATGTATGCCGTAATTTATCAGGAATGGCACAATTGATACAATCATCAGATATTAGTGAAAGTCCTCGATGAAAAGCTCGGAAACAGTGATATTTGACATTTCTAAAGATCTCTACTAGTGTGATCTACACTAGTGCCTTGTGGCGTATTCAATTTTTATTAATTGATATATTTTATTTTATAGAAAATCTGCCCTACTACCAGCAGAGATACGCGGTATAGGAAAGATGCTTTCAATTTGCAACTCCAGTGTAATCGAAATGGCATACGAGTCTGTGGACACGGTTTCTACGTGTATAGTCATTGTTGGTCTAATACTGTTTGTTGCGGTTGCCACTATATTCATTTGTATACAAGTAAGTATATAACTAACTTAACATAACTTTACATAGGTTCTGATTTTGTGATAGCTACATCGATAATAAGCTTTTGTTTTAATCTAGGATATAATGAGACATTATGTGTTTTTTTATTAATCTCAACACTTCTCTACCGATTGAAACTAATACTATAACAGCGCCATCTAGTGGCATGTTTAGAATTAATGTTGATTATTTGGAATGGGATTTATATAAAAACTCAAAAAATATAACTTAGGTATGTAGTTTAAATTAATATTTTAAAAACAATTTATTTAGCTTAAATACGTGTTTGTCGTTTATATCAACATTTGACAGTTATATATAAATTTCTCATTTCTTTTTTTTGTATTGTTACAGATATATTCTGAAGCGATAGTCGTAGTACAGCTCAGTGGTAGCTTACTGAACAGTACATTCGTTCAAAATAGTGAATTACATGCATATTTGCCCGAAGGGTGGGAGGAAAAATTAGACTCTCTCATAGACAACGCATATACATATGGACGGGAAGGAATCTCAACAGGAGTAAGTATAACTATCTTGGCATTTAGTTTTTATAATACAACTGCGGATGCTGAAAATAGTTAGTTAATTTGGGCTCCTGGATTTGTTTGTAGTCCTGGTTAATTTAGTAGAGTATTCGAAGATAACATTTTGTTATTAAAAAAAATTGATATAAATATAATTTTTCAACTTTATAATTCAGAGAATTGTTAATAATTAATAACATTTAAACTAGCAGAAGGGCTCCAACTTTAAAATTACTTCAAACGCATTTTTTCTGCCCTAAGATGTGATGTTTCTTTTAAATTTATATGAGGCTATCCTTGAGGCATAAAGAAAAATAAAAATCTGTTTATAATTGGTGAAGATACTGCGTAAAATACATCACATAATGAATTGAATACCTCTTCCTTTTTGAAGTCGGTTAAAGATGAACCCCCTCTACTATTTTTATTTTTTCACTAAATCTGCTTTTAATTATGTAGAAAAAATTATAGAATATAATATACAAGCTTTCTGGCTATTTTCCAAAATAAGAGTTTAACTTTATTAGACTAAACTAGCATTGCCCGCGGCTCCGCCCGCGTTCAGATGACCAAAAACCAAATTTTTAGGTTTTACATATTAGTATAATCATTAATCTTACATTGCAGTTTTTGTATTTTTTCTCAAAAATGAGATATTTTACCGCGGTAAAAAATATCCTATATGTTGACCCGGATAACCAGCTATCATCATAACAAATTTTATCAAAATCTGTCCAGTAGTTTTCTCGTGATGCGGTAACAGACAGACAGACAGACAGACAGACAGACAAAAATTCTAAAAACTATAGATTCGGACTCTGTATTGATAATAATGTCTATTTCAATAAGATTTTTCAAAAAATATTTAATGTACAGATTCCACTTAGTTACAATTTTATTATATGTATAGATTAACTATGAGTATACATATTTAACAAAATAAAATTTACATTTATATATGTCTATATACAAAATATATCATTTAGTTTTACTAAAAATTACATGTTATAAGAAACTAAATAAATCATTTATTTTTCTATGCAACTCCTTGGACTCCAGATAATGAGATATGTAAGTTGCTAATGATCATAATAATTACAACATTATGGTCTCGCTTCAACTCAATGCAATTATATTTTCTAATGTGTTTTTGATGTTCCATTTATGTACTCTTCTATATAATATATAAATTAATTCTAATTTTATTAGCTTAGATGATTAATTAATTAGGCGCTAAAATTTTAAATATTATTTTAATTTACATAAAAATTCGAATTTCCGTTAAACATTTCACAAAGTATAAATATTACTACGGTCTATTACATTAAAACTAGAACATTTTTTACTATCATTTTTAAATTTTTAAAATATATGTTAGAGTTCTTTTATTTATTTTTAAATATCTATTTTACTTCTTACAGCTTTTGTCAGTGTATGTCAATTTTATTTGCCTTTTTCTTACAATGTTACACATTTGATGCTACTTACTTTTCTGATGTTATTATATTGAGAATATTCATTATATTATAAATGTATTGTTATGTTTAAAATCAGGTAAAAAGCATCTTAAAAGAAGGCGATCCAGAAAAAATAGCGAAAGTAGAACAGCAAGTGTTAGAAATATGGGATCGAGTGTACCAAAGCTGGGTTTCTGGAACTTTCGCTACACAGATGGGCCCCCAAGTTGATGGCACTGCTGTTCAAGACTCTTGGGATA
Organism: Brenthis daphne; assembly: GCA_947093115.1. NCBI lineage: Eukaryota > Metazoa > Arthropoda > Insecta > Lepidoptera > Nymphalidae > Brenthis > Brenthis daphne. The sequence goes on along the minus strand of OX352477.1, from coordinate 17,059,530 downwards.
GTTTTGTAAACGACGTGGGTGCTCCTGGTGGGTTAAGTGTTAAAATTTATTTAATATATTAATCTAGTATTAGCCCGTGACTATGTGGTATCCATAACACAAGCCTCGTTGCTTACCATGGAACTAGGTGGTGCTGTGCTAATATTCCTACATATTATTTATTTATCATGGAGACGGGAGGGTCCATTGGGTTTTATTAGGTAGCACTAGCTAGCTTTTCTAGCCCTTGAGTCCCGCATTACCATCTGTATATATGCAGATGGTATGTATACAATTTAATTCCCAACGTTAAAAAAATGGTCAGCGCTAGCTTAGCTTTATTTTATTCATATCGGTTTTTCAATAAATAAGTAAATAAATATGTTGAGACATTTACACACAGCACCATCTGGTTTCATGTTAAGCTATGTGCTAAATACATACATATTATAAACACCCATGACTGGAGTACAAACAATCGTGCTCATCACAATTGAATGCCCCCAACGGGACTCGAAACCGCGACAGCTGGCACAGCAAGTAGGATCACTACAAACGGAACCAAACGTGTCGTCCAATATAAAACAAAAACTCATAACAATTCAACATAGAAACCGTTATTACATCTGTGTGATATCTTCGATACAGGTTTATTCGACTACACTGGTATAATCGCATGGGTGCAAGCCAATGTGGGCACGTTGAGTGCTATAGCGACAGGTATCTGGGCGCCGCTAGCCAGCAACGTGTCGCTGCTGGCTGGCTCGTTGGGAGCTTTCACTTCTCTACTTCTATGTGGTGGGGGGGCTATTATCAACATGTTCATCAATTTGGTGAGATTTTCCATGATTTTTTGTCATTTTTAACAAATATTATAAAGAGATAAAGTTTTTGAGGTGGTAGGGGGTAATCTGGGGGGGGGGAGGGAGGAGGTACTAGAGCGCGTGGTAGATCGGCAATGAGGTGGGCAGACCAAGTCAGAGCGGCAGTAGACGTCCCACTGCATGAATGTGCGAGATACGCAAATAATAGAGAGGAGTGGAGGTGAATAGTCGAACGGGCTACAAGACCTATATGATGACCACGACCAGTCTGTCAAGACTGTAACGACTAAGAAGAAGAAGAAGAGGGGGTAATCTCTGGATCTACTAAACCGATTTAGATGAAATTCGGTAAGAAGATAGTTTGAGAGGCTGGGAAGGACATGTATACTTTTTATCCCGGAAATCATCCCTTAAGAGGGTGACAATGGGAATGTAAGTTGGTATTGGGAAGCAATAAATTTGGAATAAGAGGTTCTCAGTTTAACCGACCTTTTTTTGTATTTCTTTCTTGTTTTTGTTTAATGTGTTTGGTTTGATTTTGTAATTCCCTTTTGTCATCTTAATTCCCACGGGTCTACTAATATACTAGCGGACCCGACAGACGTTGTCCTGTCTACACGTCTTTAATTTGAAAATTTCAAACTTTTTTTAATAAGCTAAAACATTCTGGACCATTTTGATGAAAATTATTATTCAAATTGTGAATCTAAACCATTCCCAGATCCCCTTGAACACACACAAAAAATTTCATCAAAATCAGTCCAGTCGTTTGAGAGAAGTTCAGTGACATACACACTCACAGAAGAATTATATATATATAAAGATTATAAAGTGGTGGGGTTTGTTTGTTTAAACGCGCTAATCTCAGGGATACTAATCCGATTTGAAATTTTTTTTTTGCATTAGATAGCCCGATTATTGAAAAATAATTGGACTAATATGTCATATATTATATATTCTATCTATTCCATACTAACCGTTAAAACGTACCTAGGGACAAAAACGAGCGAAGCGTGGGTGAGTCGCTAGGAGAACAATAATCTTCGTTTATACACAAGCCATTTTGTTATATTTTTTTTTGTATAAATCATTTGTTTCATAAAGTAAAAATATAAACATTGTTTAAATAAAGGTTAATATGATATATGTGCTAATATAACATTTTCCTACTAGATTGTGTTTTTCACAACCCTCTTCTACCTGTTGGCATCGAGCAACGCCCTTTACAAACCAGTGGAGGTTATAACACGAGTTCAACCGAACTTTGGTCCCAGATTGGGTATCGCCTTATCTGTGGCTATTAATCAGGCAAGTGTTTTCACTTATAATCTAAAATGTATATTCCTGTAAGAAAAAATTTGTTTGGAACATTTGTTTTTTTTATAAAAAATGATAGTCATATTTTTAATCTAGGTTAAATAATATAATTTCCCTACTTCTTTAAGTTACCTTGTATTTGGGGATCCTAGTTAAATATTGTTGACGCCCAAATCATGATAAATGCCTGTGTGGGTTCCATATTTTTCCCCAGCGGGAGTCGCACCTAAAACCTTTCGTGTACACAGAAACTGAAAATTATAAAAGAAGAATCTCTATTACAGTAAAATCATTTTATTACCATTTAAACATTTCAGGTATTCAGAGCCTCTTTCAAGATGGCGTTGTTCTATGGTCTGTGGACGTGGCTGGTACACAATTTGTTTGGTGCCAAAGTGGTCTATCTTCCATCAGGTAAGATATACTGTACATATTTAAAATATATATATTTAGTGAAGTAATTAATAGTTTAAAAACATATTTTTCAATTTACTTTAAATATAAGTTCCTGGGCGACTGAGCTTCGCTGGACGTATACCCTCGTTCAGTAGGTTATCATCCATTAGCGACAATGTAAGTACCACAATTTACGAGATGGCGTTACATGACATTGCCAGCATTAAAGCAGGTAGGAAAAGGCTCTAATAATCCATACTAATATATAAATGCGAAAGTAACTCTGTCTGTCTGTTACCTTTTCACTCTTAATTCGCTGAACTGATTGAGACGAAATTTGGTATGGAGATAGTTTGAAACCCTGGGAAGGACATAGAATAGTTTTTTTTGTTTTTGTTAAGCGGCCAGTTTTACATAGGCAGAGCATACACAGAAAAAAAATAGCTTTAATTTGATGTATAATTAATATACGCCATGAACGTATAAATGTAACAAAATATGACCTGCTTACACCTGGCTGCGAAGAGGTTCCGACCAAATGCGCAACGGCAGCTATCCCTGTTCTAGTTCTCTGCGTATATTTCTGTGTGGAGTATAATTTGTTTTAATAACAAGTGAATCGATTTTGGTCCAAAAAATCAATTATTATTAATTTAACTAAAAATACTAGCGGGCACATTTTAATAGGCAACCCGGCCAAATATATTATCTCTTTTATTAGTGTATATAAAAAAATGGTTTTGATGAAATACTCGATGAACGTACCCATCTTGCAACCGGATCTTAGACCACTAGAACCCGAGCGAAGCAAGGGTGAGTCGTTATCTATCCGGTTTCTATCCGGTATTTTTTTAATAAACAGATAAGTTATTTAATGTATATATTAAGTATACTAGCGACTCACCCTCGCTTCGCTCGGGTTCGTCCCTAGGTAATTATTTATATTGACATACCTTTTTTATTTAAGAATCAATGGATATAAAACAACAAATACAAAATGTTAAATGCAGCTTACCATAATACATTAGTGAAAACCGCACCCAAATCAGTTAAGCCGTTTCTGAAATTAGCGCGCCCAAACGCACAGGCAAACAGACAAAAAATCTAAAAATCATTGTTTTGGTTCTATTGCGTTAATAGAGACCCCAATAATAGTTTTTTTCTCAAATATCTTCCATGTACAGACAGCGATCAGTTACAATTTTATTATATGTATAGATTAACTTTGTAAGTATCAGAGTTCTCTTTTTGATAACTAGGCTAAGAGCGCTGTATAAATGACTGAATAAACCATCCGGAACAGTATTGATAATGTGAAGTATTTATTTTATCGTTAACTATTATAATTGTGAAAGTTTGTACGTGTGTGTGTATGTTTGAACGAACGAGATAAGTGTAAGTCGATAGTATAAGAATGAAATGAAAATACAAAATTATATATGTTCTTTTCGTGATTTTTCTCATTCTTATCTTACAGAAATTTAATGTATATTCTCAACACTCAATCTATGTATTGTATGTTCTTCCAAATAAATCTAAGATCATATTTAAGGAATACTTGTTGTTAAAACTCAGTTAAATGGACCCAGTTATGCAAAAAACAGCCATGTGCGTAAAAGTACCAACAGAGTTATAAGCATTTTATTATAAAAAATAAAATAATTATAAAAAATAAACAATACTTATATAAATATTGTTCAATTTTAAAATAAGCAGAAAAACAAAACATAACCCAAGTGCAACTATCGACAGAAAAATGCTTATAACTCTGTTGGTACTTTTACGCACATGGCTGTTTTTTGCATAACTGGGTCCAAATGTAAAGTATAACATGTCATGTTCATCAACCTTTGTTTTAGTTTACTAGAGTTCATACTTATTAATGTACGTGGTAAATAGAAGACATCTTTGCCACTCCTTTGGAGTGTCTGCATTTAAAAAAAAAATATGTAACGTAGGACTATACCTTATAATCTTAATAGTAACATTCTAATAAGTATGAACCTTGAACGTTATGCTTAAACAAATGAAATAAATCGCCAATAGATAATGCTTATAACAAATAAATCTGACACGACAATCGTCTGTATATTATGTTTTTTTTTTGAAAATTACTTCAATTTAAGTCATTATTTCGATTTTGGTAGTGGATAGAAAGTATGGGGTCACCCTTAAGGTATAACGTATTCAATAAAAATAGAAAAATCTGCTCACGCTTGGCGAAGATATCGTGTACCATACCTGTACGTGAATTTTGTACCTCAATTTTTTTGATGTCGGTAAAAAAGTAAGGTATAACAGAAAAGTATTTTAAATTTGTGAATAGATAAAAAAAAATGAAAATAATAAAATCCACGTGAGCTTCAATATTCATTTGATCTTTTCATTTGCATTATTTAAGAATCATTAGGAGCTCATGCTCGTATCATATAAATCTATACTAATATTATAAATGTAAAAGTGTATTTGTATGTTTGTCCTTCTTTTACGTCGAAACGGAATGATGAATTGGCGTAATTTTTGGGGTGGAGATAGTTGCAGGGCTGGAGAATGACATAGAGTACCGCGGGAGATATTCTCATTCCCACGGGAAAACACGTTATACTACAACCCAAAAATATTTTTTGATGATTTATATATTACTTGAAACTTGGTATTAATGTTCTTTAATACGATTAAATAAATACGCGTTTTAGCATTTTTCAAAATTTATCCCATAAGGGGGTAAAATAGGTCATGAAAGTTTGTATGAAACCTACCTTTTTAGAATTTTTTTTTGTAGTTTTAGCGCGAACGAAGCCGCGGGTTTTGCTAGTGTTCCTATATTTAGACGGCTAGTGTCAAACCGAGACGTCCCTTGTAGGGTTCCTGATAGCGGTAATATAATACATAAACATTACAATAAATTGTTGCATTTTATCTGCATAGTATAAAACATTTTTATTTCTTTATATTATGTACATTTATTTCTCGAATAATTATTTAGTTTTTTATACTTTGATTTTATAATTCAAAGCTAAAATACTTAATGTGCAAAAAACACAAAAAACAAAGCAAATAATATAAAACAACGCTTTTATTTTTATATATAAATTATAAAAGAAAAATATCATTTTAAAATCATATTTTATTACTAGCGACTCACCTTGGCTCCGCTCGGGTTCGTCCCTAGGTGATTCTTTAAATTGACGTAACTTTTTTACGAGTAGGTATTTATGCACCGATTGAAACAAAACAATTAATACTAAATGTTAAGTGAAAACTTCACTTAACATTTAGTATTAATTGTTTTGCCAAAATTTACTTAATTTATTTAATTTACCAAAATATATTAGTAGAAACCATACCCAAGCCGTTTCTGAGGTACAGAGATACAGACAAAAATTCTAAAAAATATTGTTTTGGGTTCTATTGCGAAAATAAAGACCCCCAATGATAGTTTTTCTTAAATATCTTCCATGCACAGACAGCGATCAGTTACACTTTTATTATATTTATAGATTTACTGCCAGTAAGTTATACCAGTAATTGTACATTCTATATGAACATTATGACAAATATTTGTGCAATTCATTATGTATTGTATTTAGACCTTCTTAACGTCCCGCTAACGTCTTAACGTCACGTAAAAGGACTTCACGCATCTATAGATGTATAAACTTGCTAGATTGTTTTAGACATGCAGGTTTCGTTCTTCACGATATTTTTCTTCACCGTAAGACAAGTGGTAATCATGTCGAAAATGATTCGCACATGCAAATATCAGAGGCGCGAGGCCCGGCATTTGAACCCGCTTCATTTGGCTTCCCAAGCAAGCATGCTAGCACCATACCACCACTGGGCCACCAGTGCCTGCATTCCATTTAAAAAATATTTTTTCCTCCTAAGAAACCCTATAATTTATTGGTATGTATGTACATAAATGATTTAGAAGTTTTCGGAATATTCAGAGAAAATAGCTGGAACAGACAGATAGACAAATTAACGCATCAATGTTCCCTTTTTACCGTTTGAGGTACAGAATCCTAAAAACAATAATTCTTATAAAATCATGAATGTATATATGTAACCATCTTAACATCTTAAACTGTTTAATGAGATTTCCTGTACTTACCAAAAAGCATGTAATATCGTCCGGGTCATTGAGACTCGACTAATTTAGTTTAGCCACTTACTGATAAAGTACATATAAATATTTTTTCTTGATATTTTAGTAAATTATTATCTTACGACGACACTCATTCGTGGTTTGTGTCACATTTTTATTACTCGTCTTTTACGATATACAGTTTTACGCCATATATATAAGTTTTTTATTACATCATCGTTTGGTGACAATGTGCAAGAGAAGCTTTCTTTTACTGACGTTTATTGTAATTACTTGTTACGGTGGTGGAGTGAGAATCAATTTTACAAACTGTATTGCACCCGAATGGTCCTGCACGAGCAATGCGTCGAACGATATTGTTTATTCTTGTTCCGCAGTTAAAGGCAGTGTAAGTATTAAAGACATAGAGTATCGACATCTTTATAATAGCTGTTTTAAAATAAGGAATTAACACTATTTTTTTCTCTTGTTCTAGGAATTTATTGTTCACCTAAAGGATTTCTACACTGATCATATACATAGCCTTACTATTCAGAATTGTAAAGACTTAAAAGTAGTGTTAGATTGCCCAATTTTGCAAAGAACTTCGCGATTACAAAAATTCATTATTAAAAGCTGTGATAAATTAGAATTTACATCATTGTCAGGCACTTCCCTGTTACAAACCCCACCTGAAGTTAGAATAGAAAATGTAGCAGAAATACTATCGTTTCCAAGAAACCTTTTTAAATCACCCAACTCAAATACGGAACTAAAATGTATGGGTGCAACTAATTACAAGAAGATTCATGTTACAAATAGCAAAATAAATTCTATCGATACTGAAGCTGTTTACAACGTGAGCAAAATTAAAAGTATTGAATTTGAAAATGTTACTATAACAAATATTCAGACACGAGGTGTTGAAATTATTTCAAATAATAATAGTTTATTTACAATAACTAACAGTACAATTGAAAATCTAGAGTTTAACAGCTTGACCGTACAGGGTACTACAATGAAGATATTAAACAGTGCCTTTGGTGATATAAAATCAAATGTGGTAAATATCACTGCAGATCACATTTATATAATAGGGAACACTTTTAAGGAAATAAGTGCTAATGGAATAATCACAAACGCCGTAAACACCGATGTAACTGATAACACTATTGAGTCTCTCAAAACAGACGCTTTCGCGAACGTTAGATGCTCTAAAAAACGGACTTACAAAAAGCATATGCATTTCTTACGTAATAAAATTAAAAAACTAGAACCTTATTCGCTATATTTTGACTTTACAAGTTGTAAAATCGCATCCTCGTTAGTAACTTACAGCGAAAACACAATGGATTGCACATGTAGGAACATTGCATTCCTAAATTCACAATCAAACGTAGAACAGAATTATCTGATATTAAACTTAGCGAATAATAACACTTGTTTAGTATCGTACTGTGTGTTACCTATCGAAGTCATAAAGTTATTACTAGAAAGCCACATGTGCCATTTGAATCTTGACCCTCAAGTCATGTGTTTGCTTTACAACGATAAACATTCTAAGAATATAAGTAATGAAGTCACCACAGACGAAGTAACAGAGCCGGCGCCTACATTTTATTTGATAAGACAAGCGAATACTCTACACGGAGGCGCGGGGGCCGCCATGACTGCGATCGACAAGGACGACCTATTGAAAGATAGTCACTTAAACATGACAAATAGAACTACAATCAAAGTAGTGTTCGATTCTTCAAAAGATTTCGTAGAAACTTTAAGGAGTACGAACCGAACTAGGAATAAAGCTTTGGAGAATAAATCACCCCCTAAAGAAGACTACGTAAGTCATTGTATTGGCACACAATGCAGGAACACCGCAGCTTATAACCGACAGAGGGCCTTGGATTTTTACAAATACGTATACGCACAGTTGCGTACTCCGAGACAGAACGATAATAAAAAACCTGACACTTAATTTATTCATATTGTATCAAAATAAAAACATACACAAAATATTTTGTTGACTCTTTTGCCCCGAAAACTGAATGGACCTACTTTCTTGATAAAGATTACGCTTGTTTTGAGTCTTATCGACAATTATTATTTACTAGTGACTTAACTCGCTTCGCTCGGGTGCGTCCCTAGGTGCGTTTTAAATAGACATGATGAAATAGAAATACCTTACGAGAAAGACTTATGCTATTGCAGACTTTTCTAGTACATTGTTTTGAACTTTGATGTTTAAACTACTCAATAGAATCAGTTATTGTTTTCCCATGGGAATGAAAGATTTTCCTGTAGTAAAAGGTATTCTAAATATTGACCCAAGCAATAAGTTATCACTACACAACATTTAGTTAAACTCAGTTCAGTACTTATTGCGTTCACGCACATCGATTTCGCTAAGTTACTGTTGTATTATATGTATAGATAAACATCTGTAAGTAAAAAAAAAGTTCGTAAATGATCCTGATCTTGAGGTAAACATACTAATCTTGAGCTTGATCCTGAAACAGACAAAAAACCACTGTTCAACCTTTTTTATTCTGTTTTAGCATTATTATTTCATAAATGGATATTAATTTCCAATGATTCCACCGTTATTACAAATTTTATAATTCCAACAAGGATCGTTGATCGTTGAGCTTGAAACTCAATTTAAACAATGGAGTTTAGCGCATGTACCTAGCAACAGGCAATGCCTGTCTGCAAGCGTGAGAGTTTTCAAAACTACTACATAGTACAAATATTTTCTATACATAGAATGTACTCGAAATTAAGAACATGTCATTAGTATAAGAAGTCTTAAGCACTGAGACAAATGAAAAATATTTACTATGTATAAAGAAGCAACTTTGTAGATTTCATTAAATGATTAACCGAAATAGTTATCCGACATAATACGTTCATATAATGCTATACAATATATAGGTGTAGGTACATAAAACCAATACTACTAGCTTAACTGCCTCGGTGGTGTAGTGGCTAGCATGTACGGCTGCACACCCGGAGGTCCTGGGTTCGAGTCCCGGGTCGGGCCAAGTTTAGTTATTGAGTCTTCCTGTATAGTAAGTCTCAGTAACAGCCCGGAGTTGGGAAGTTGGCGGTATTTCACCCCCGTGCCTCGGAGAGCACGTAAAGCCGTCGGTCCTGCGCCTTATCTCTCACCGGTCGTGTCGAGTGGTCATCCCACCGGAGTATGAGAGTGATAGGAATAGAGAGTGCACGTTGTGTCTGCGCGTACACTTGTGCACTATAATATCTCCTGCGCAGTTGGCTAATCTCATTGAGATTGGCCGCCGTGGCCGGAATCGGCCAGGAGAACATCATCATCATCATCATCACTACTAGCTGTTGCAGTAATACTAATGTACTTAAAGAACGGGTTCGATTCTCATCATAATAAATTTAAAAAAAAAAAATTTTTAAATATTTCAATAATCCAGTTTTAGTGCTTTTCATAATCCTTTTTTAGACTCTGCTATACATCGGACTTACCCATCGTTTACAATATTATCATCAACATCCGCTTAAAAATTAAATCCTGTATGTTTTTTTTCATTTCCAGTTTTAGCTGCTGTATTAGGTGCAGCACCGTTCTTAGGGCCCTACCTAGCGGGAATTCCCGCAGCTCTGGACGTATGGCTACAGGGCAGGCCTATGGCTGCCTGCTTGCTGCCCATAGCTCAAGCTGCGCCTATTGCCTTCCTGGATGCTGCAGTTTACGCAGAAATAAAGGAGTGAGTGGTTTACATATGTTGTATGGCTTAGAAATTTGGACTTTAATAAGAAAAAGGTCGACGTCTTAACAACGAACATGTGTGGATAAGACGGATCCCTTATGTCCTCTGAGAAAATAAGCCTTTCAACATTTTGCAACACTGTATTACTTTTAGTTATAATATTATTTAGTTTCGGAACTAAAGGGCCAAGTCTATCGGAATCTTATTAATAGAATCCGTCGTCTGTCTGTCTGATCTACTTTTTTCTTCTAAGCTATAGTAGCCATTGAACTTACGTTACGTTTTTATATACCAATTTATGATTATTTTATTACTCTCCCGCGACCATGAATGCTGTAAAGCTATCGAAACATCAGGAACCCAAAAATCAAAATAAATCAGCGAGAAAGTCCTAATAGATACCTACTTTGATTTAATATGTCAAATATTCGCGAAAATCTAAGAAAGTCTTATGATTTACTAATTAAAAAAATATTAAACCAATATCGAATAAATATTAATTATTTAACATGAAATTTAAAATTACTTAAACAATAGATTATATTTATGTATGCTCAATTCGTAAACAACTCTTCCAATTTATCAGTTCGTTGAAAGTAAATACAATGTATGTATGAATAATGCTAAATTTAACCTTTTAATATTAGAAGATAACCAGCATCATCCGAGTGAGGCTGATAATATATTCCTATAATACCTTCTTATCATTACGCGAATATTTAACATTTTAAATAAAACTATCTTTACGTACATATTTTTTGAGGGTTTATTTTGTTTTTTGGTTCCCGACGTTTCGAATGCCTTACAGCAATCATAGTCAAAAATCTAAAAAGATAATTTTATTTAAAATGTTATAAAATTTTAATTAATATATTCCTACTAAATAAATAATAGGTATGTGTTTTATCTGCTATGCTATCTTAAAAACTAGTGAAGAAAAAACCAGTGTGATAAAAGAATCAAATCAGTGTAACCATTTATTTTCTTATATATTTTGATTTTCGAAATTTGTTAAGTTAAAAAAGAAATGATAAAGCATTATATTCACACGCGATTCACATAAGACGTTATACGTACACTGCAAATTATAGCTATATACTCTACTTTTAGGCAGTGATAGACCAGTGGTAACGCGCTCGTTCGAGAAACAGTCAAGCGGGTTCAAATCCCGGGCCTCGCACCTCTGATATTTTCATGTGCGAATCATTTCCAACATGGTTGCCACTTGTCTTACAGTGAAAGAAAACATTGTGAGGAAACCTGCATATCTGAGAGAAACTAGCAAGTTTTCAAAAGACATGTGAAGTCCGCCAACTCGCACTTGGCCAGCGTGGTGGACTATGACCTAATCTCCCTCGTATTGAAGGGAGGCCCACCCCCAGCAGTGGGACGTTAAAAAGAGTTGAATGCATACTCTAGTTTTTGTCCGTGATTCCGCTCGAGTAGTTTATTTAAGTGGTGTTGGGAATCGGTCTCACCGAGTCCACTGCTAACGGCCGCCTCTAAATACTTATATCTAATTTTTATTAACGGCAATATAAACCAGCGGATTATACAATCCACCTTTTATTTTACGTCCCAGGTGGACCCTTACAAATGGGATAGTAAAATGTTACTTAATAGTAGTTCCAGAGATTAGCGCGTTATAACAAACAAAAATACTAACTCTTAAACTATATACATTATACATAATATCTACATATACATATATAAACAGGCCAAGACAAAGCATCTCAGTACCTTTTTCTCCTTTGTTTATTAATCGGTTTTCTTTTCTTTTTTGTTTTTTTTTTCGTAGTTATTGTTGGGCTTTCGTATTATAGTGTTATCAATTAAAAAAATGGAAACAGTTTTTTTTCTATATAGATCGTATACTATTTATGTCTTCCTCAAATTTTCAATAATGATTATGGTCGAATTTCGACCACTGGGCGAACACTAGTTAATACATATAAGTAAAATCGTTATGACATATGTATGGGTTACTATACATATTATGTTAGACGGACATTTTTCATTTATCACTAAATGTTTATAATTAAAACATATTATCTTTAGACATTATCAAAGTCGAATTTTACAATTTAAATAAAACTATCTTTTCGGATTTTGTCGTGGATTTATTTGCATTTTTGTTTCCCGACGTTTCGAATGCTTTACAGCAATCATGGTCACGGGAGAGACTGAGGTGTTAGATGTTTCTAAGGTATGATATAGTTGTTACAGACAGCCTACCCACAATTAACAAAATGAATTCAAAAAATTGAAAAATGGCACTAAAGTACCTTACAATATTTTAACTTTATATATTTTTATATAATTTTAATTAGCTTTATTATTGAATATAGAATATTATTTATTTAATTTGAGCTGTTATTATTATAATTATTACAATTTTAAAAATATTAATTATTAATCTACATTTTTAGTGTTGCCATTATTATATTTATAACCATAAAGAAAAAATCATAATATATTAATTATTTAAGCCACAATTGATCTATGTGTAATTTGAAAAAGTTAAGATTAATTAAAAATAATAATTTTAATTTAAATTTGCAATTATTTAAAAACAAATTATTAAGCAACACATTACTACATACATTTACAAATGAAAAAGTGAAAAAATATTATTAATCAGAAATATTATCATTTTGATCTACACAGTTTTCGACACATCACACATACACATCGAATTTTACAAGGTAAATAAATCACTTTATTTCAGCGGTGGCCATCCATATGTTACTGGTCTAGCTATCGCGGGAGGTATCTTCTACTTAGGCCCGGAGGGCGCAATACTCGGACCCCTCCTTCTGTGCTGCCTCATGGTAGTGCTCAACCTGTCTTCCACCTTCCTCAGAGACACTCCCTCTGAAGAACGTGCCGCTTTACATTCACGTGTCAGGTAAATCTGTTATCTATAACTGTTAAAAATACATTATTATTCTATAGTAGCGTTATAACGTTCATCGATTGGGGGCCATTTATAAAACACGTTAGCAAACCGGGAATAAAGAGCGGTGAAAGTGGAGGGTCGAATCAAATTGTGACTTAAAACAATGTTAATTTTATTACAATTTTTTCTTTTTCAAATTGTGTGTGTATGTCTCCGACTGCATAATACTATGTTCCTTCGTGCAATTGTCCTCTTCTTTTTAGGAAGCTTTCTTCGCTTTTTACGGAGTCGGTTTTTTTTTATTTTTGTATATTATTTTTAATATTTTCTTTGTAATAAAAATCGTATAATGATTAAACATTTAATAGTAAAAATTTTGCTATGGAAATTAAAAATATTTTGTGTTAATAAAATTAGTATGCTCATATTAATGACAGTAAATGACTTATGAGAAGGCAGGGAAGTCTACTATATTTCATGACTGAGATGCATTTTTTGGTGAGGTTGTAGAAAAATATGAAGCTACTTGATGAGATCTTATAAACTTTTTCTCAAGAACAAAGCGTGACGTATTATATAAATGGCCACTTCCCAACATTGCATTTTTTGTATTGTTTTATTTATTGGAATATGAATTGAAATGTAGATGTTAATTATAAAGATGAACATTTATATGAGTAATGTATTTTTAACTTAGTTTATTTGAAGCACAAAAACGTCGCCATTAGTCACAAATTAATCATAAAATTACAATTAGTATGATTTTTAAGCATTTACGTTTTCATAATATAAGTTTTATCTTCTTTATTTTTTTTATTTTATTATGTTATTCTCGCTTAATTGTATTTTTAATTTTTATAATCCAACTTATTGTATATGTAACATAAAATTATCATTGAATAAGTGGAACTGAATTATTTTTCTTTGTATAGATCATTTTAATTAACTATAGTTTTTACTTTCTTTCCAAAATTTTATGGTTGCAGAGCAAAATACTTTCGTTCCACAGATAAAAATTGCTTATGGAACATTGTATATAGTGACCATTGAAGTTTTATCTTGTTATTATTTGTCTTGTGTAATCTGTTATGAATTCTATGTTTCACTAAAGTTTTTTTTATTTAGGTCGTTATTGGAATGTATTTTAAAGTGAGGTGTGTATTGTTTCTAATATCAATGTTAATTTGAGCACGCTAGTTTGACTAACACTAACGCCCTATGTACTTATGCACTTACTCGAATGTTATACACTATATATAAAATATTTCGAACCGGTATATTTTTTGGTCTTGATAATTTCAATTTAAAAAAATCATTATCAAGAATTGAATTGAATTTTGGAATATTATCATTTGCCTTTCAATTGTCAGCTGCACGAAGGTAAGTATGCAAGTTATACACTATGCATGATATTATTTTATAAGGGTTTTGCGCACGCATGTACTTTAATTCTTTTTTTTTTTCATTTTATGCACACTTAGTTTAAGGATAAAATAATTTTTGAACGCATTTACATCCACTATGTTTTTTTAATAAGTTATAAACATTGGGTATACCTGACCCAAAAAAAATATCCACGGAATATAAATTAAAAAGATATTTCTTTACAGGCTTGGTGCTTATCTGTGAACATGCATGGACTAACATTATAACATGGAGGTAAAATCTTAATAAGAAAAGTAATTTTGGGCGTATTTATTTTATTAATATTTTTATATTTTATTTTATATATATACACGTTCTGTTGAGATTAAAATGTTTTAGCGAATATAAGTTGTTAAAATTATAAATATTGAAAATGTTAGGATGATTGAAAGAATGATAAAAATGTCTGAATAATGATCAAGAATATTTATTTTATGACGAGTTTTTCTGACAAAAAAGCTGTGTCTTTATCATATGAGAGAATTTTCTTTTATGGCTAAACATGGAAAACATTTATCAAATAGGTGTAAAATTTCATGTCACAATTTTGCGGCTAACTTTTATGCTGGCCATCTTTTTCATTTTAAAATCTCATATATAAAAACGTACCAGTTATATCTGATTATTTTGTTATTAATAAGAAATCATTTCATAATATCGCTTCCAACGTACAGTTAATAATCCATTGCTCATAGTTTACCTGTAACCAAGAATCAAGCCAAAAATAGGCTAATTAAACGCATGACAAATTATTATTATTAAAATGCATGTCGAAAGCATGTTTAGGCATACTTTGATACAAACATTCTATAGCCGTACAAATCACTACGGTAACTAAGCCACGTAAAATTATCTGTCAGAAAAAAAAATGGTACCTACCTATGTTAATTTATTAGGGTAAGAAAACAAGAAAACTACTATGAAATAGTCCGTGCTTCATACAAAATTAATTAAGCTAAAGTTTCTAAACAAAATGTATCAATATTAATATTAAATACATCTTTCCATTTTGAAAAATTCAATTTAATCGAAATAATACGTACCTCACATGCTATTTATACAACTGTAGATTCATTGTCGCTCGAATTGTTTGTACTAAGATTAGACAAGTTTTATAATAGTTATCTGAAAATTTTAAGCTGATAACTCAATTGAGATAAAAACAGATATATATATATATATATATATATATATATATATATATATATATATATTATTTAGATGACTGAATTGTCTTAGGAATAGTTTTTATATCATTCTAACCAAATGTAAGACAAACAACATTTACACGTTGTTTGTTTTTTGATGTGAAACATCTATTGGGGTGCCTTGGCAGTAAGATCGGTGGCATGACGCTGTCATGCCATCATGCCCCTTCTACGTCACCGCTCTCGACTCCGTCGTGTGTGCGCGCGCGTGTACTAAACACGCTCCATTGTAAAAAAAATCTCTATCAACAAAAATACTTACATATTTTCTATTCTATTTATAATATTAAAATTAAAATAATAAGAAAAATAATAGATTTTATTAACGAAACTCTATTATTTTCTTTATCTTACTCCATATTTCGCTAATGATTTTTATTAATTATGAATTCTAATATTAAAATAGATGTTTCACATCTGCCGGGCGTCCTGTGACAGTAATTTTTTTTTAATTTATAAGAAGATCAATCTATTGTATATTATTTATTTCTGGCATCATTTGTCGTATTTCTCTTTTTGTTAAGTTTATTGTCAATTTTGCAAAAACAAACTTTAAACTATATAAAAAATTGCTTATGGCGCCTAAGTTATATGGGTAAGGGCCCTCCTTTTATTAATTTAAGCAATTTTAAACTTATTAAATATTTGTTTTATTTATTTAAACTCCTTAATCGTGTCCATTTTTCTTCATATAGTAATATTATTTTTGTATTCAAGTGAAACGCATGTTGTAATTTAAGCTAAGTCAAAAGTAATAATGGCCGTCTGTAATTAATGATATTTTCTATTAAACCTCTTCACTTTCAAGAATATAATCGCATTAACTAAGCAAAATGTTATATTAAATATTTATTAGCAGCTATTATTAAAAATATATTCGGCACATCGTAATACGTAAAAATGAACAAAAACACAACCATACACACGTATTTATAATATTAGTAAGACCATGCTCTAATGGGGAAGATTCTTGGAAAGGAGGGCGCCACACGTATGGCCTATTTACAATCAGTCTGAGGTAAAGCAATTTAACTTGGTATCTCCTTTATACCTCTTTTTTGCTTCTATTATGTTCGCATCTTACTTGTGCAATGCAATGCAGTATTGTAACTGGAAGTTAGACCAGGTGAAAGAAAAATTGAGAAAGAGAGGTGCACCCTGCAGTGGTCCTGACTGATTGACTGAATGACTGAAAAAGGCAAAATTCTTCCCCATTGTAATATAAAAAACATTTCAAAAAACCCTTGATTTTTTCCAAAAGATTTTATTTGTGATGAGAAAAAAAATATTTTTTTTTGATATCCAATTATTAAATTTACTATCTGCAATGTGCCGTATCTATAACTGTATTATATATTCAAAAGAACAAGCCCTTACCAGTTCAAGAAAAATCGTCCAAAAATTAATTTATACGCATTATACTGCAAATAAATTAGCTTCGAGCACGCATACTCAATGTAAGCGATAATAAACGTAATTCATTTGCTTAATATATGTTTTTTTTACTATACAACCTATTTCTTTCTTTCTTTTAGATTATAAAATATGGCATATAGATACATAATACTAGCGACCTGCTACCCACCCTCGCTTTGCTTCGGGTTCGTCTCTAGAAAATAACAAATCTATCCCAGGGAACACGGGAAAAGTAACCTATGCGCTATCCAGACTAAGTATAATCTATCTCAGTGCTAAATTTTATTCAGATCCGTTCAGCCGTTCTGACGTGAAAGAGTAACAAACATCCATCCATCCTCACAAACGTTCACATTAATAGTATTAGTATGGATGATTTGGAGTAACACATAAGCTCGAATGAAGCGGGGGTAAGCCTGTAGGATAAATATGATATCACAATCAAAACAAAATTTTGTTGAATACTTATCATACATGAAGTTTGCTACTTCTATACATAATAAAATTCTAACTAAGCCGAATCTTTACATTAAATATTTTTTGGAAAATCTTATTGAAATAGACATTATTATCAATGCAGAGGCCGAATCTATAGTTTTTAGAATTTTTGCCTGTCTGTTTGTTACCGCATCACGGAAAACCCACTGAAGGGGTTTTGATTAAATTTGGTATGGTGATAGCTGGTTATCCGGGTCAACATATAGGATACTTTTTAACGCGGAAAAATGTCTCATTTCTGAGAAAAAATACAAAAACTGCTATGGAAGAGTATACTAATATGTAAAACTTACTAAAATAAAATTTAAATTTAAAATACCTCCCCGTATTAGATTTTTTTCGAAATGTATGCCTTAAAAGGGTAAAAGAAGGCGATAAAGTTTACATGGGCAAACAATTATTTATGATCAGAATTACATGAAACTTGGTATTAATGCTCTTCAATACAATTAAATAAATATGTATTTTAGTTTTTTTTTCGAACTCAACCCCTACGAGTAAGTGGGTAAAGCTGGGCGGTGAAGTTGAAATTGTTGAATATATTTAAACAGAGTAACATAAGTCAAGTTCTCCGTAAGTGCACAATTACTGTGTGGATGGTGTGGAGTAGAGAACGGAGATTATTCCGAACGCAAAGAAAATTATGTATAACTTCTCGGCTGGCAACAGCAGTGACAACTATAATAGACCTAGAGCGCGAGAGAGAGAACCTAGCTAGAGAATATCCTGCTATCTATATCCTACTTCTGAAAGTTGGCGCAACTGTGATGAAAAAGTCACCTTAGCTATATTAACCTTAGCTTAATTATGTAGCGGGATTAGACTGTAAGTAATTCATTAAACATCATAGTGACCACTGTATTTGCTGGATATGCTTGTGGGAATCAGAATTCATACCTCGAATACCACTGATAGCTTCTGACTACCCCTTTGAATTTAATCTATTGTATTTCCTCCTTAAAGTTTGCTTTGCAATAACCATTAATATATCTAGGGCCAGTCGTTACAAGTAGCAGGCGTAGACTTAAGCTCCTCACAGGGACATTTTAGCAGAACCCAGAACTAGACAGAACTTCAGTGTGGTATATTTGTGGTTGGGTTTTTTAATATAGACTAAGTTTAGTGACTCTAAGAGTTTTAATCTAGACAATATTAAAAAAATGATATGAAATTAAATTTGTTTCCCTTCTATCTTTAAGAACACGAAATCTTATAAGAACTTATTTTTAAAATAATAAAATATGCGTAGCGAAAAGTTTATTTTCTCCGTAATTTGATCGCGGGCGATGCCGCGGGTTCTGCTAGTAAAACATAAACATTAAAATACATTATATGAACTTTATATGCATAGATTAGATAGCATAGTATAAAACATTTTTCTTCCTTTATATGTACATTTACCTATTTCTTAAATAATTATTTAGTTCTTTATACTTTGACCTTATAATTCAAAGATAAAATACTTAATGTGCAAAAAACTCAAAAAGCAAAGCAAGAAATATGAAACAACGCTTTTATTTTTGTCTAAAAATTATAAGATGAAAATATCATTTTAAAATCACATTTTATTATTTAGGTACTGCCAGTAAATTATACCAGTAATTGTACATTCTATGTGAACATTATGACAAATATTTGTGCAATTCATTGTGTATTGTACTTAGCCCTTTTTAACGTCCCGCTGCTGGGCACGTTCTGGATTTCAATACAATATACCTATATGTCTTTAGTATTGTAGTAGGTACCTAGGACCTACTATTACATACAACCTATCAATAGGTAGCACATACAAATAATAGTATTTTATTACTAATAAAGGTAAGTTTTACATAAGAGGTGTATTAAATTAAATCTTAATTAATTCCCATGAAACTAGATAGTGCTGTGTATTAATGTCTCAACATACTTATACATACTTACAACTGTATTTTATATTCAAAAGAACAAACCCTTACCAGTTCAAGAAAAATCATCCAAAAATTAATTTATACGCGTTATACTGCAAATAGGTTTGTTTCGAGTAATTCCTTTGCTTTATACATGGTTTTTTGTTATACAACCTATTTCCTTCTTCTATTATATAGGATATGAATATACGGGCATATAAATATATAATATTGCAGGAAATAAATAAACGGCTGGATTGATTTTAATGACATTTTTTGTGTGTTTGTCCATGGACGATCTCAAATCCTTCAACCCAATTGCAGTGCCACCAACTGGACTCAATTGTAAATTTTAAACATTCAGAGACTTACTCAAACACGCACACAAAATTTCATCGAAATTAGTCCAGCCGCTTAGCAGGAGTTGAATGACATACACACGTACAAAAGAATTATATATATATATATATATATATATATATATATATATAAATAATAAACTTTAATAATAATTCTATCAATATTTTAGATATTAAATAACAATATTGTATTAGCAAAAGGTAATCGTGAAAGATATATTTTATTAGTTACGGTAATATTGATAGGTTATTGCTTTCTTTAATTCTTCTGAGCTTATTCTGCTTTTGGTAAAGAAACCAACGTTGATTATAGGTTCTGTGACGATGAACCCATTATTGTCAAAATATCCATCTAATCTATCGGTTTCCAACCATAAGAAAAGGACTATCGTGTCGACATTTATATTTATCTCAAACTTAATAAGTCCTTCGGAGGTTTCTTGAATTGCTCTTACGATGTGAATCTGTGTTCAAAAATTAAATGTATGATGTATCTACTTAGAAATAGTAAATATTAATATAATGATATTCTTATATATAATCATATTTACACAACATTTGCAATGAATAATTTTTGTGCTTTATATTTAGAGCATATTTGATGGTAAAACCATAATGAAAACTCGAAAGAAATATGTAGATTAGTAATTTATAGGATACGAAAAATCATAACTTAACAGCAGACCGTTATAATTTGTGCAAAAAATGTCAAAAATATGGTGTATAATATAAAATTATTAATTATTTATTACATAAGTATAGGTACTTACATTTATTTGTGGTTCTTTCAGGTTTTTTATCGATTTTAATGGTACAGGGAATACATAATTCGGTGGAGAGATAGCGCCTTCGGCTTCCAATTTAAACCTTACGAACACTTTATCCTTATTATCTGTATTCCATAAAATTAGAGTCGTTTGCTTTTTACTACTCAACGGGTCAACATTAGCTGAATACCGTTGTGAATTAAAAGGTACTAAGCTACTCCAATTAAAAATGTCTACTATAATTTCGGCGTCAACTATTGGCACAAATCTGTCATTGATTAAGTAAACATCAACATCGCCTAGCATCGTAAGTCTTGGAGAAATCAGAACAGGTGCAAAAAAGGACTTTGCAAAATAGTGAAGCATTTTCCATTTACCACCATATTCTGTAATAATATTAAATATTTGCTATAGGTACATTAAGGTATGAGATTAGAAAACAAAAATTGAAGTATATCTATCATGGTCTTACCAATTCCTGACCAAGATGGCGCTTGCCACACATCGTTCAGCTGCCAGTACAAAGCACCCATTGTGTACCAATTGGCTTGATTTTGTCGATAATACTCTGTTTCAGCTTTCATTGACATAGCTTGAGATATCTAAAATAAATTAGAATTTTGGCACCTCTTTAATACTTCAAATATCTTGAATTATTTAAGTGTGTACCATATAAATATGTAGACTTACCTGGCTATAAAATATGAACTTCTCAAAATATTTAGGATCGTCTTTATCAAGTTTCATCCGTTTTTTAATTTGCGTTTCGATAAAATTGTAGCCATTAGGACTGTGTTGTCTGTGTTTGAAGAAGTCACTGTCGAGTTTATAATCACTTGACTTATTCGATGCTGTTCTCATAGTTTTTAAAGAAGGCAAAGATTGGAATCCATATTCTGAAGCAAATCTCGTTTGAGGATAGATATTTTGATCCCAATTGTCTGCTAAGTAATTATAGTAGTGAGTGTCCCCATAGTGAGGGTCATAGGGATTTTGGGCAATATATCCATCTTCTTCAGACTTTCTACCATTTGAAGGACTTGAAACTAAGTAACGTCGCTCAGGGTCGATAGTTTCGACTATAGGTTTTATAGTATCCACATAAAGTTTTATGTATTCCTGTTTATATTTATCAAATTGTTCTTTAGTGCCATACCAGTTGCCACGTAGTGCAACTTCATTTTCATTGTTGCCCGCCCAAACTGCTATTGAAGGATGATGCTGAAGACGAATCACATTCTGCTCTATTTCTTCCTCTACATTTCTAGAAACAATATTATTAATATACGAATGAACGAAAGTTGAAAACTAATTTTCATTTATTACTTACTGAATAAATTCAGGATCAGCTGGATACATAGAACACGCAAAAAGGAAATCTTGCCAAATCAAAATACCAAGTTCATCGCAGCGGCGATAAAAATAATCAGACTCATATATTCCCCCTCCCCAAACCCGAAGCATAGTCATATGTGCATCGCGAGCGGCATTCAACAAATTGTCAACTGTAACATTTACAAATTAGTTTTTAAAAGCCTCTCATTTGTTTTAATTCCAAGTTGTAACATGTTTTTGGAAGAATTAAAATTATAAATATAGCTATATAATATAGAACTCACTTTCGTGTTTTTCTTGAGCCTTTTCAGGAAGTATATTTGAAGGGATCCAATTAGATCCTTTCATGAAAAGAGGATATCCATTTACTTTAAAATAAAATGTCGAGCCTTTTCCAGCAATTGTGTTATTTTCTATAAATAAAATTTTTTTTTCATCATACACTTGTTATTATTTTCGCGATTATTCAATGATAATTTGTTTTTGGCTATATATACATATCGAGTGATCGATTGACGGAGCTATTACAGGGCCTTATTATAATCAGTGAAATACATAAATTAAGTAAGATATGATAGTGTTTCAATGGTATTTAAAGCTGCTGTAAAACACCACTACCAGTAACTTATAATTAATCGACAGTATTATATTATAAGACAAATATTTTATGCAATAACATATAAAGTAAATTATTTACAGAAGAAATAAAAAATTAATTAAGAAATAAATTAATTTTTTAAATATACACTTTACCCAATCTAAGGTATTTGGTCATGGAATAATCCAATTATGATCTAAGCATAGCGCTATATTTTAAAGCTGCATTATGACCTTAAATGTCCTGTGATCTAATGTACCTTACGTAAAAAAGAAGTGTTCCAAATATATTATTTTACCTACTAGATGAGGTATAGATGCATTCGGAAGTCCAAATCTTAGCAAGAATTGGACATCCGAGTGCATCTAATTGGAAATTTAAATGTAAAGGTACAGCATTAATGATGTCACGTATAAAACTTAAAAAATACAAACCAAAAATCAACGAAGCATCTTGTTCTATTATCTCTATGGTACGGAAACCTATCATCACATGCTTGTAAGATACCGTATGATTTCTTTCATTACAAGTAAACATGACTACAAGATTGTATAATTGTTGAGTGCCGTAACCATTTGGCCACCATTCACGTATTAAATTCTACAACAAAAATATTCTTTTATGTTGACATTCAAAAAAATTATTGCTTCATAATATAAATTAAAGTTGAATGTTAAGTTTTTGTTTGTTCGAGCTAATCTTAGGAAGTACTGTAGGGTTTTTACCAATAGAAAGAGGGTACCTTTAGCTAAAAAGGTACAAAGGTGCATTACTTATAATAATTATAATCATTTATGTACCAACAATCTATGTACCAGCACTACCGGACCGATAGTTACTATAGATATGTACATTAATCAACACGCTAAAGTACAGTACAAAATATTAGATAAGACATTTTTTTAAATTGGCCATATCACTCAATACTCACCTCACTGACATTCAATTCCAGATCTGATTCATATGTGCCGTCACTTATTGTCGTGTTTATATTCTTCTTAATTTTAAAGCTCTGATGTCCTTCGACTGCCAAATATAGAGATAATGATCCATATATGTGTTTTACATGATCACCTGTTTCCAAATACACTTTAACTTTTAAGCTCCAGAACTTATCTTCTTTCCTCGTATGGACAGTGATGGATCTTACCACAGCACCATCAAAATATTCTACGCTTGCTGATCTCCTAATAAATCATGCCAATTTTTATATGTTCAATACGATCCTTATGTTGTGCATTTTTAAAGTTAATAAGTAGGTATATGTATTGTTATTTTTACCAGACAGTGAAACCCAAAAAAGCCAAAGGTATGTGTTTGACCTGTATGTACCCGATCTTATGTTCCCTTGTAACTCTTAAGCGGCTGAACCGATTTTGATGAATTATACATGAAAAATATATAAAAAGCAGTACGCCGGGCTATTTTTTTAATTTATAAGTATTTTTCCATTTATCAAGTCAAATACACAAAAAATCTTTAAAAAATAATAACTAAAAGAAAATGTATGTTAAAACTGTTATCGTTATAATAATTTTTTGTACGTCATATTTTACGCAGTAGATTTTTTTGTTTTTGTATAGGTATTATTTTATTTATCACACATTTACACAAAAAAAACTTAAAAAAATGATAATAATAAACTAAAATTCTACTGTGTAATACTAATACATTATCTAATGTGTACTCTATTTATGCATTTACAGCATTACTAATAACAAAAAATATCCGTTAAAAAGTTACAAATTGATTTTATTATCAACATTGTCTTCCAGATTCTACATGACATTGGCGAAGTAATCTGTTTTTAACTGGCACGCTTTCATTACCAAAACAATTGAATTGCATTACCTATCAACTATTTAAAGCCCTTATTGGATGTCCGTTTAAATTTTATCTACTCTTATACAAGATCGACACAATTAATTATTATTGAACCAAATATGTACCTACCATAGATTTAACTGTCGACCTCAAATATTTATTTTCATCAAATAAAATAATTGGCCTTAATTAAATTCACACAAATTTGAAATAACATAAAAATATGGACACAAAAAATTATGGAGGTGCCGATGTTTATTATATGTTTATCTTCAACCTACCAGATTCCAACAGATGGGAACGCTGGACCCCAGTCCCAGCTGAAGGAAGCTTGCATCTTCCTTATCTGATTGGCGTGACATTCTCCGTTATATACATCAGGGACACAACGGGGAGCTGTAAAGTACTTCTCGGAGCGCGTTTTGGCATATTGTGTAGGTGATACGAAGTTTAAAGTCAATTCATTTTCACCTGCCTTAGAACAAAATATTTTAGCTTTAAAAATGTTAAAAGACGCTTTTGACCAACTGTAAATTGAGTAAATTAAGTGAGTGGGACTCGTCAAAATGAATCAAATAACTAGTAGCCATTTAATAGTAAGTAATAGCGTAACTATCTTCGGCTTCATTTTCAGATCAGCGCGATTGTATCAAATTATTTAAGTGTCAAACTTAGTTCAATTCCTATTTAATATAGGTATACTCGTATATAAAATCATATATTTATAGGTAAATATGTGTACCAGCTGACGCAGGGTATAGCTAATTATACATCACAAATTAATAAATATAATTTCAAATATTAAAATTAATTTATATTCACTTTTTGTTTACCTTGCGTTGGCTGGAATATAATTATTAGCATTTATATCGTTTTTTTTTGTTTCATCACAAATTAATAAATATAATTTCAAATATTAAAATTAATTTATATTCACTTTTTGTTTACCTTGCGTTGGCTGGAATATAATTATTAGCATTTATAGATAGTTCTACATTAAGAGGTACTATCGACGGCTACATGAAAAAATCATACATAATTTGAAAATTCGCGGAAATCCTCAGTCATATTTAATAATAAATAAAGCATACTTTTTTACCAATGAATTACAGTATCTGAATAAGCTTAGTTTAGCTATAATTTCATGTTTACCTAGAAAAAAGTATCTACCCTGGCCTGTCTCTTTACTATTCTGTAACAAACTCTTCCAAATTTAACATATTACTAATTCATTCAAAATCTAAGCGTTATTTATTACAAAAAACAGTATAATTAACAATAATGAATGTATAAAAAAACTCTCAAATTACTTTAATTTTCTATTTAAAAAAAAATATCAGTTTTTGTCCCTCATATATTAAGTCTCCTCCCCTGCCTATTTTTCGTCCGTTATAAATGCTGCCAAAATACGTTGACGCTTCAAATATCAATAGGCAGAGAATTTGTTTTAAAGTTAAGTTAGTAACAAAGGCCGCGAGCGCCATCCACGCGCTCTCATTGGCAGATAATTCGATCACGCCACTCGGCTCACACGGACGTGTCAGTGATTGCAGTATCTCCACTGGTAAGTTTTATTCATTTCTTATTTACATTTAAAGTCTATTTGTATTATTTATTTACTTTAATTTAAGCTTAGTTTACCGTGTTAATTTGTTTTTTCTTTACAACATATTTTATCCTGATTAATCTTAGTTTTTTCATGAAAACGTCTCTTCCCTGCCGTATTTCCCCTGCTTCATGAGATGCCAGGGTAGAGACTTTACATCCAGGGTAGATAAGGAAGTGAGATATTACTGCTTTCTTAGTATTCATATACTTTTATTAGTATATGAATTTTGTTTTACGTTAGTCTTCCACTACGTAGCAATTATTTAAATTTATTTCTAAAATGTTTGAATAAGCTTTTTCATTTCTTTAGATCATGCCTCCTCGAAAGAAACTAACTCGTGAAGAACATCTTGAAAAGAAGCGTCTGGCAGAACGATTGAGATGCCAACGCATAAAAAATGATCCCGAAAAGTATTCTCAACAGAAGAAAAAGGAAAAGAAGAAATATGAAAGAAAAAAAGAGAAGGGAACTATTAAGACCGTAAACCAAATGACACCCAGAGAACAACGAAAAGCCAGAAAGATATGGAGAGAAAAGGCAAAACAGCGGAGACGACGTTTAGCTCTTCAACATATTGGAAATGCTCCTGCTACCATACCTACTTCAGACAACGAAGTTCCTCCTAATGAAAATAATAATCAACGAGCGCAAGCTGGACAACGAAGATCGATCCAGGCAAGGCGAGCAAGAAATATATTAATAAAAAAACAGGTAGCTGAAATCGCTCAGCTTAAATCAACAATACAATGTTATAAAAAAAGACTTCAGAGATCCAAAGGACAAAATAATATGGAGATAGAGAAAAGTCCAGGTACAAGGGTAAGCGCATTACTTTCTTCACCAAAATCGAGAGATACTATCAAGAAAAAAATATTATGTGGAGAAGTTCTTTCTCAACAATTAAGAGATAATTTTTCGGATCTTACGACTCAAAAAGAGCAAAGACTGTTTCAGAGAATGATAAGTGGAAAACTGGTTTCAAAATATAGAGTTTTAGAAGAAGACAAGATATTAAAACCTATTCAGAAAAGAAAAACTAAATTAACTTTAATAGAAGCAAAACGAAGCACAAGAAAAAAATCGATAATTTTGAGAAAAACTATAGAAATTTTCATGGAAGAAGATTCAAACAGTAGAGTGTGTGCTGGTAAAAAAGACGTTGTAACAAAACAAGGGGTAAGAAAACAGAAGAGAGTTATGTTGGACACTTTAATAAACTTATACAAGCTTTTCATAAAAAAAAACGGCATTAAAATTTCCTATGCGCTTTTCTGCAAGTTTCGTCCGTTTTGGGTTGTTCAGTCACGGTACGACAAACGTAACACTTGCTTGTGTGTAAAGCACAGCAACATTGATTTAATTTTGAATTGTCTACACCAAGCAAAGATAATATCAGTGTTAAACTACGTGGATCTTCTAAATACGATTTGTTGCAACAGATATAATGAAGATTGTCTTTCGAGAAATTGTGAGACCTGTAAAAATATAACACTTTGCTACAAAGAATTTGATAATTCATTTCCAATACTCTATAAAAAGTGACAATCTGTACCTCAAGATTATGTGGATGTAAAAACTAAAAAGACGCGGAAAATTATGAAGTGCGTAAAAAGCACAATACAAATATACCCCCGAGATTTAATTTTACAATTGGAAAGTAACACCGAAATCTTACTTCTACACGAGTTCAATATTGTACATCAATATATGGCTATGAAATTAAAAAAGGAAACATTGACAGAGCGAGATGCTATTATTCATGTTGACTTTAGTGAAAATTATCAAACCAAATACGCTGAAGAAGTGCAATCCTTCCATTTTGGAGGCTCGAGAGAGCAGATAAGCATCCATACGGTCGTGGTGTACACCAAAGGAAATAATGGAGAGTCACAATGTTCCTGTTATTGCACCTTATCGAAAAATTTATCACATTCACCACCAGCAATTTGGGCACATTTGCAGCCTATACTCGACAGTCTTCCCGCACAAATCGAAAACTTGCATTTCCTAAGTGATGGACCGGTCACACAATACCGTAATAAAATAATGTTTCACGCATTGGCAACTAAATTACAAGATTTTTACCCAAATCTCATAAAATTCTCGTGGAATTACCACGAAGCCGGTCATGGCAAGGGCGCGCTTGATGGAGTAGGTGCGACGTGCAAAAGAACTGCGGATAGACTTGTTGGAGCTGGAAACGACATTTCGTCGCTGGAAGATTTAACGAACGCCCTCCAGAAAAATTGTCCCAATATAAAAGTGTTGACCATTGATGACAAAGACATATCAAAGAAAGAAAAGGAACTTGAAAATACCAAAAATTTAAAAGGTTTCTCTGGCACTATGAAGGTCCATCAAATTACAGGAAGTATACTTTTTCCCAATCACTTAACGATGAAGAGCTTAAGCTGTTTCTGTGATCTTGAAGTATGCAATCATTTTGTGCTTGGCACTTTGGATTTTCCTAGCATGAATACAAAATCGCGCCTAAATGTTGATAATGTGTATGGGCCTGAAAGTGAATCTGACGAAGAACCACTAATGAAATATAGAAAGTCAAAGCAGCTCAGAGTATCTTCGTCTTGTTCTCAGCCAGTTTCCGAGGAGACATACCAGTTTGTGAACAAACAACCCTTAACATCTAGGTTGAAAAATAAATTTAATAATGGCGATTTTGTCTTGGTGAGACTGTTGCATAAAGAAAAAGAATATCGTTACGTAGCGATGTGCACAGGGGTTAAAGAAGATGATGAAGTCGAAGTTATTTTCTGCAAAGTCTCTGAGAATACTGGAAAAAGCTTCAGAATTGATGACAATGATGTTTGTTTCGTCACATGCGACCAGATTATTAAAAACTTACCAGCCCCAAATTTAAATATGAAAGGGCAGAGGATTTTTTACACTTTTGACAAAAGTATTAACGTCTTTGAACAGGCGTGATCTCAATTGTTTTATTTTTAATGTTTATTTTTTTAAAAGTTCTTGTTTAAGTATTTTTTTTTATCACAGCGTTGATTCTCATATTCTCACTTAAAAGTTTTATTAAAGAAAATATTTAAGTTAAGTTTATTTTACTTTAGAAAAAGATGTTACTTTTGTGATTTTTGTAAGCAGATATTAAGTATTTTTGTTTTCTAAGTTTAATTCCTAATTTAGGTTACTTAAAAAAGACTGTACGAAACTTCAAGTCTGAATTTCTGTATTAGTTATAAACTACCACAAATTAGTGAATAATTAAAGTTGATTCTTACGAAATTGAGTTTTTTTCTCAATTCATCTTTCCCCTGTAAAGTAAGGTATCCTGCCCTGGCCTTCATGTCTCTACCCTGTACAGATTATCTTCCCTGGTCCCTTCAAATACTCATAAAAGTAAATTAATTGACTGGCCATTCATCTACAGCATACAAAATACCTGACTACATAATATAATGTAGAAAAAAGAATCAATTTTAAATATTTTTATCGTACCGCCCTGCCTAATATCAAAAGACCTCTTAACGTAGAATTACCCTTATATCGTTTTTTTTTGTTTCATCACAAATTAATAAATATAATTTCAAATATTAAAATTAATTTATATTCACTTTTTGTTTACCTTGCGTTGGCTGGAATATAATTATTAGCATTTATATCGTTTTTTTTTGTTTCATCACAAATTAATAAATATAATTTCAAATATTAAAATTAATTTATATTCACTTTTTGTTTACCTTGCGTTGGCTGGAATATAATTATTAGCATTTATATCGTTTTTTTTTTGTTTATATTTTCAGTGTAAACGTAATAAGAGCAAATATGAGAAATCTAGTTTTATATTTATCAAGACGATTTCAATTAGTTTGACCAATAATTGTGACTAAAACAAAAACTATAAATTAACTATCAATTGATTGCAATTAATATTTTTCATATGCATTTAAAATGTACATATTACGTCACACTTATATAATTTAAAAGTATTATAAAGCGGCAGAGTTTGTTTGTTTGAACGTGCTAATCTCAGTAACTACTAATCCAATTTGATTTTTTTCTTAGATAGCTCGTTTATTGAAGAAGGTTTATAGATAGGCTATATAATCGTCCATCAAGCACCCAAGGGAGCGGAAAAGTAATAGGTATAATATACATATATTCCATACAAACCGCGAAACGTACTTAGGGACGAACCAGCGCGATGCGAGAGTGATCCGCTAGTATAATTTAAATTTGATGATTTATACATAATTATTTTATTATGAAACAAATAAAAGGGTGTTGAAAAAAAATGCTCACCGTCTTAGCATCTTGATGATACCAAATTAATGTATTGCCGGAAGTCATTTGAAGTGGCATAAATTTGACTTAGATATTTATTATTATTTTAGACGCGTATATTTTTTCATGACAAGGTATTCCTCTTCCTTTTTTGAAATCAGTAAAAAAATGTCGGTTAAAATCAACTTTTAAGAAGTTAATTTAAGCTTTAAATAATAAAAAAAATCATTTAAAAATATATTGGTAATCTAGCGACTTACGTTTCCGTCCCTTGGTGCCTAACAGTGGCCTACGTGTCACTCCAGATCATAGTCCATTTGTGTACTTTTCATTTAAAACCCTACAGTTGTTTCTGCGTGAAGGAGTAACAAACATACATACACATATACAAACCTTCGCATTTATAATAAAAGTACATTTAAAGCAAGCTGACCTTCAAATATTTCTTTACATCAAAAACGTATCGGACGAACATATTGCTTGTGACTCCAATGGGACTGCCATTTAGTTCTATGTAAGATACCGTATCCACGCCTTCCAAAACCAATATTGCATTCAGATAACTTAAACTTTCTGTGCTAACTGTAAATAACGAATAATGTTAGTATAGCATTCGTTGAATAAGTAATAAGAGATCACGTGAACATGCACAGAAATACATTTATATATTATAAGTATCTAAAGTGCCTTTTATTTTGAAGTCAGTCAAATTACTCTTATCACACTCTTAAAAATAAATTTATAATTTTAATTATTTCTACAATGCGTTAATAGCTATATTAAAATTCAAATATGATTAGTAGCGCAAAATAATTGCTAATTCAAATATTACATTCAAAATACCTAACTAATTTAGAAGCAAACGGAAAATTCTATGAAATTATAACAAACTAGCAAAACCCCGGGTTCGCTCGCGCTTAAACTACAAAAAAGCTCTAAAAAGGTAGTTTCAAACTTTCATCCCCTATGTTACCCCCCTTATAAGACGAATTTCATAAAATGCTAAAACACGTATTTATTAAATTTTATTGAAAAGCAAGTTTCAAGTAATTCTGATGATAAATATTTTTTTGGGTTGTATTAGAACGTGTTTTCCCGTGGGAATTAGATGATCTCCCGATAAAAAGTAGGTTATGTCACTTTCCAGCCGTCAATTATATCCACGCAAAAAATCACGCCAAGCCGTCACTCCGTTTCGACATGAAAGAAGGACAGACAAACAAACAAACAAACAAACAAACAAACAAACAAACAAACAAACAAACAAACACACTTTCACATTTATAATATTAGTATGGATTTTATTATAAACTAGTTATGTCCACGGGTCTGTTCGCGTGGTGGATACGTCGATGAATAATACTTATAACCATATAAACCATAACCAATCTGAATTTCGTTTAAATTCAATGAGCCGATACACGCAGTATGAAAAGTAACAAATACATGCATTCATTGAAACACACACACTTTCAGAGTGATTTTATCAGAGAATAAATAATTTTTACCGTTTAATTTGCCATTATAAGTCCAAGTATCATAAGCTACCCATCTACAAAGAACGTCATTGAAGCCAGATAGGATGTCGCCAATAATACCCGCATTGCGTAGGTCCGTGTATACACCGCCCGGCACTGAACCCGGTACCGATATAGCTGGAAAAATATTGTTTATAAAGATCGTCTTAAGCGACATCTGTATATAATTACTATGTAAAAAAATATAATATATTCATGCAAACAACTTTTTTGATCACAAAAATACAAGAACCATAAATAATAGGTACATTTAACCTAATATCATAATAAGAATGTCTTAAAATTAAAACATCAACATTAAAGTAGGTAGTTGCTTTAAAAATTTTCCTTGTTTGCATTTAATTCTCTCGTTAATAGCTTCACAACGAGCCAGTTGTTATTGTAACAAATTACTTCACCAATGTCATGTAGAATGGAGAATAAAATTCCTTATTTGTGGATCACAAACAAGTAACTATTTTACTACGAATTGTGGTAAGTAATTTAATAAACTTAACGATACCAACTCACATTTGTTTTTGTTTTGTAGTGTCCATCTCACATTCCCATACTTCGAATCTAATCTAAACTTAGATAGACATTCAATTTTACTTAAACTTAGACAAAACAAACTTAGATTTAATAACTTAACTAACTCTCTCATTATAAAAGAATATTTACTTAAACATATAACATTACTGGACAAAGCATGCTATAGAAACAATTTCACTGTCACTTAACCCCTCAACTGTCGCTGTCATTTTACAAAAATATGGCGCATCTGTCAGCTACTTTCCGAGGGCCTGCGCGAAATATGTACGCATCATTAAAATAACAATATTTCTTAAAATTTTATATATAAGCTATATATAAAGGTTATATCGTTAGAATCGTTTTAAAATAAACTACGAATATATATATAAATGAGTTCAATTATATTTAATAATATATAGTTAATTCTAAGTTGAAATTACTGTAAGTGATTTTTTATCAGTATATAGTATGAAAACAGGAATTATTACAAAATAGAACTATTATTTTAAAAAGTTATTATTTCATTTAATAATAGATACAATATTTTATATTAATTAATTAAAACAACACAACTCACTATACATTTTTTTTATACCACAAGCTTTTACAATAACATGTCTCAATCATAGCGACTTAGCGCCGGATAAAAAAAGAGGTATTTTTTATACTTTAATTCTGAGAGCATTGAAGATCGAGAGATTTAGGATAATCATTTATATTATAGTTTAGTCCACATACGTAATACTGACATAGTTTGAGTTCTTATAACTATTTAGTTTACGAGAATTAAACAATAAACCAAACACTTTAAAATAAGTGCTAAAAAACGTCATCTCGAACTTTGGATCGCTGAGCAAATTCTTTTTAAAATTTCATTAAAATATATTAACATCTTACAATTTAGTGATATTTAAAATTAGAAAAATATAATAAAAATACATGTTGCCGTATTAGAATATTTCAGAAATCAATTCTGAAAACTAACAATTTCACTATAAGAATTACAAGGGGCAGCTAAAAAAGTATGGATACGACCAATTCCATCACAACTGAACAGATTATGTTATGGAAATAAAATGATAATAAAAACATCAATACAAAATAAATCAACTTCAAATATTAATTCGGACAGGAATTATTTTTATTCTACTGTTTTTAACCTCCGACGCAAAAACGACGGGGAGTTATAAGTTTGACGTGCTGTGTATGTGTGTGTGTGTGTGTCTGTCTGTGGCATAGTAGCTCCCGAAGAGATGATCCGATTTTATTTTTTCTTTTAAAGGTGAATTATTCGGAAGTGTTCTTAGCTATGTTTGATGAAAATCAGTCCAAGATGGCCGCTGCCACAAAATAGCGGATTACATATTTTTTCACAACTCCCTCAATATGGGTATCAAATGAATTAGGCTTGACTAGTATAATTTTCGAATCCAGATGGTCGCCACCACAAAATGGTGAATTACATGTCGGGGTTACTTTTAAATTTTTCATTTATATTTTATAAGATTGAAGTATTGTGCCAGTTACTGTATTGAGTATTAATTGATGAACTCCATAGTTATAGTGCTATAGTAAAAAAATATATAGTAGAGTATAAAAAGTTTGTAATTAGTACTCACAGATGATTTAAATCTGAAGTTAAAAATTTTGGATGCCTTTTGTTAGGTAAAGGACACTTTTTAATGGATATTGCTTGCAGGTAGAAGCTTTTATACATATTTTTTTTAAATGAAAAAAAAAAGATGAACACCTATCCTAAAAGCAACAAATACTAATTATTACTAAGTATAGATACATACGTAACTATACTAACCTCCTCCCATATAATGTTCACCACGTCTTCGATGTTCAGTCACGTCGTCGAAACGAACAAAGGCGTGGTATAATATATAAATCAGATATTTCCGAAGTCAGTTCCAACCGATGCAAAGCAAATCTAATATATTTCGATACATAAATTCATATTTACGTATTAGATATTCATATCTTAAAATATTGTCGGCTGGCACCGACTTCGAAAATATCTGATTAGGTATCTATTCTAAATGAAAACCTCCGTTTAGTTATTTTTTACATTTTAGTGCCTGGAAGTCGGTTTTTTAAATAAATAGTTTTTTATTATAGACGCAAAGGAGGGTCATATGTTTATCATGTCTATGTATGTATGTATGTATATATGTATGTATGACACTCTACAGACCAAATGCGTGGGCCGATTTCTATGATTCATATGTCGTAAGTTTCGTATTTACGCGAGTGTCATAAGCTATATATAGCCTATAATACTCGCATTATAGTTAAAAATTAAAAATAGTTAAAAAGTAAAATGGCGGATATCAGGCGCCAATTTGTGTGTCTGTAAAGAAATCTTCCAAATCAATCGAATGGGGTCTAAAAATAAAGATTTTTGGTGATCACAAAAAAAATTAGGAGAACACAACTTACATGTTTAAAGGTAATTTGGGATAAGAAATTGCTAAATATTAAGTCTTTACCTATGAAATTGTCGTTTAATATACAGAAAGTTAAAGTATTGTATTTTTATAAATATTTTTCATTTCTATTAATCAAAATATGCACCCATGCTATTGATGCAATTTGATGCAAATGGACCAATATTGTTTTGATGCTAACGTTGAAAGCTGCTGCTATCTCAGCCACAGTCCACTATCGCCTTTAATGCGTTGTTACTGATTTTAGTTTTCGGGCGACCACGGGGTTAATTTTTTAAGACCAAAATTTCGATGTTGGAAGCGTTCAGACCAATAACGAGTCGTGCGTTCGTTTGTAGTGTTCACTCGGCACTCCGTACGTGTCATTAATGTTGCGAGCCGTTTGTGCCGGATTGCTACCGCGATGGAAATCGTATTTCATAATTACTCGTATTTTTATTGTGTATATATTGATGAAAAACAAACAAATGTAGTAAAAACAAAACACTAATTAATAAACAAACGACTGAATTCAAAAATAGAACTCCATACTTTTAAAATAAAATTCATTTGAATTTAGAATTTATTGCCGGCCAATCATAAATTACGTTTCCAATGGCCAGTAAGTATTGTAGAACGGCAATTTCAAAAGACCTATTATAACTTCAAATGTCTAATAAAATTAAAAAGCTGTAAATAAAAAAATACATTTCATCCTTGTCGCGAGATGTACATGTGTATGTCACCAACTGCATAATACTTTATTCCTTCGTCAACTTGTTTTTATCTTTTTAGTTAGCTTTTATGCAGTTAGGTTTTTTATTTTTATGTTTTAAAGTAATGTGTAAGTTGAACTTATATCTGTAAAATAAAAATCGTACTGTTTAAAAAAATGCAATTTTTTTAGAAAAACAGTTAAAATATTTATAAAATATTAAATTTCAAATAATGCTAAAAAATATCAATGAAAATATTCTAATGAATATTAAAGAAGTCTTCCCCATACTATCCAACAGCCGTCAAAAATGGCGGCTCGAATTTGGGTTACGTGTTATTATATTAATAATTACTTAAAATCCAATAGAAAATTTACAAATTCAACTATACGTAGTTATTTAGTTATAAATTTAAATCATGTTAATAAAAATATTATGCTTTCGCTAGTGTATTTTTTATTCAGAAAAAGTGAAAATGATCACGTGAAAGCTTACGATGTTTGACAAATATAACAATTTCTGTATAAAATCTTTATTCAATACACATCTTATGAAATACAAACTGTTAATTACTTACCCTTCCATCATATTCCAATCCTTATACTAATAAATTTAGACTATTTTATTAATTTTTTACTCACAAGTATTGAGTTCACAGACCGCCAAAATTTAAATAAATTATCTGCACAAACTACAAAAAAATATGTTATTGGAGTTATTACTTTTTTGACATGTAGTATGATATTATTGCTTGTATTTTTCTTTACACGTTACAAAAGTTAGATAAAAATAAATATAGTTTAAATGCGAGAAATCACACATTAAATGACATCGGGACCAATCGACCTTTAAAAGGTCGATCGACAGACGAGGTATTAATCGTGTTAAAGGGTAACAGGCATGGGCATGCACCAAATCGATAAATTATCGATAAATTTTTCGTTTTTGGAATTCAAAATAATAACTTGCTCTTTAGCTGTTTTATAGATACGTACAAGTCCCGTTTAAAGTAAATTTTCTGTAGGTACTGCAGAAGAGAAAATTTCGTGTACACTCGTGGTATAAAAAGTCAAAATTAATTGGCTATTCTGGAAAGCGACAATAGAAATATCAAAGTCTATGATATATAACCTGTGGTATAGTATGGCTACATAAATTTTAAATGGCCAGACATGTTCTTCAACTATTGTATTACACACGGAAGAGAAACATTTTATCTTCCGTGGTATTACTAGACTTCTTCATTTCTATCATCCCAGTATATCTTTGGGTGAATGGTGTTATAGGAGCCGAGTGCTAGTTCTAGTGCTAATTTATTTAAAATTAACGTACACTAGTATCGTTTATATTTATATGTTTCATTAATAAATGAAACATAAAACTAAACAAATGTAGAGTTCGATACTTTCTGATAGATTTTCATGTAAACTCATTTAAAAATCGATAAGCGTAACCTCACTCTTGCCCACCACTTAATGCTAATAATTATCTCCAATGAATGATACAACGATTGGTGTTTCTACGTAATGTCTATGTATGTATGTGTATGTAAAGAAGCTCACACACACAAAAAAAACTCAATGATGCATACCTAAACAAATCGTTAGAATTATATTAGGTACATATTTGCTTTTACCGGCCTACCTTTTATTTATTTCGCGACAATTAAATAAGACCTTCACTGATATATCAGCAATGTTTTAAAGTGTAGATATAAAATAAAGAAGGTTATTTGAAATGCTTCTTCTTATAATTAAAATAATTTTATTTAACTGTTACTCATTTCTAGGTTTTTGAGTATATTGTCTCTTTCCGTTGCCACTCACTATTTGGTCAATAAAATAATTTATCAATACATATTATGAACTAACGATTAACCCTCGAAATCGGAATGGAGCTTTCTACTATTGACAATATTTGACATCATTTTTTCATAGCACGAGTAACGCTAAAATAAAATGTGTTTATTCTTGTTATGCACTATTAATAAACTTGTCCCTTAGTGTAGTGTATCGACGTGCCAACCACGCAAGAGGAGTCATGTCCAAAACTAGTTATATTTTTAGAGTTCCGTACCTCAAAAGGAAAAAGGAACCCTTATAGGCTCATTTCGTTGTCCGTCAAGACCCTTTTCCTCGGGAACACGTGAAATTCAAAGTCGACGCAATCAAAAGATACGGCCATTTATGCCGCATATTTTCAAACTCGCAAGGAAATCAAAACCTATATGGTATTTCCCATTGACCTAGAATCATGAAATTAAGCAAGAAACAATGTCTTATAAGTTATAGCACAAGTAAAGGGAAAAATCTGAGATCCATAATTTTCTAGTTAGTTACATTGCAATTTTTTTTTTGCGGTTATAAACTTATTGTTGCATGCTATAGAATTAATAATGTGTGTCTATAGTGCCCTCGGTGTGCGAGTCAGACTAGCATTCGTCCGATTTTTTATTCTGTACAAGCATTTAAATTAATTAATTAAAATTACTCAGATATAATACTTTGCCTTTTCATTTAGGTAGGCGTAATAATATTAATGATGTTTAATTGAAATTATATAAATATTACATTGTTAAGCGCATCAATATAATTGAGTTACTATTAAAATTATTACATTTGTTTAGTTGAGTACGTTTAGTTCTAAAAATTCTAGTCTGAGAAACACGTTTAAATTTTTTTTGTATCATTGGATTGTACTAGAAATACGTATTGAATGCTTTCGTAACTTTTTAATACAAAATGTTCTCTTGTATTCTTTTAATTAATTAGTCCGAAGTGTTCGAGAGTTTCATAAAACTTTTGACATTCTTTTTTTGGAAGTTTTTTCGTGACTCTATCTTATCATCTAATAATATTACTTCCATTTTAATTGTTGTTCTTATTACTTTAATTATATTATGTGTAACGTTCATATTTTAATAAATTTTTAATTACCTAGTAGGCTAGTACCCACTTGAAATTAAGTTTTTATACAGGTGTAAAAACAAATCTGTATAAAAACTTGTAAATTAAATAAACAAGCAAATAACGTACGTTTATGGATATAGTCCATCACTACTAACGCAGCTGACTGTTTTTTTTTTGTTGATTAGAATCTTAGAGTATACTAGCTTATGTATACTCTAAGATTAGAATTCAATAAAAACTTTTTAACAAAAAAATAAAACCGACTTCAAAAAAAGCACTAAAAAGTAAAAATAACTGATTGGTAGTTTTCATTTACTATACATACGTAATCTATGGGTGAAAGTTTAAAATATGAAAAATTTGTATTATAGATCTACGATATTAAAATCTTATTATTAATGAATATTATTATATAGAAGCTTTGCTTTATTGTTAATCATAAATACTTAGTCAGTATAAAACAATTATATCTTTTATAATACAAATTATTTTTACAAGCTGTACCTATATTTAGGCACGTTATGTATTAAAGTTTTTATAGCCTATTTTTTTATTATACCGTAATTATTATACTACGTCATTATTAATTTGATGTTTTTTTATACAATGGTTTAAAAGAGTAGCCTTAGCTTGTATTATCGTTAACAGACGATCCAAGCCGCCACTCGGAACACTCGGACCTGACTGCGTAAGTGGTCATAGCTTAATTCGTTCTTTTTCGTAACAAAAGTATTAACCTATTTAATAAATATTATTCCAAATAATATTGAAAATACAAAAAAAACTACTTTGAGTATCAAAAAATTTGTGAAAAATTGTTTTTATTTTTCTTAGCGTCGATAACGATACATCAAAACCAGTGAAAATGGCAATTTTGAATCTAAAATTTTTTTCGGGGGAAACTCTAATTTTAATAGCTATTAGCTTTATTTTCATTTATATATGGTTTCAATACAAGTTCACGTACTGGGCAAGAAAAGGTGTTTTCGCACCAAAACCTACATTCCCATTTGGCAACATTCAAAATGTGATAAAACGGAAAGAACAATTTTTCGAGCCATATTGCAGGAATTACTATAAATACAAACACTTACCATACGTGGGTCTATACTGTTTTAATCAACCAGTGCTAAGTATAAACGATTTGGATTTGGCAAAGCATGTTTTGATAAAGGATTTCGATCATTTCCAATCCCATGGAATATTTTCTGGAGGAGCGGGCGATCCTTTGGCTGGCCATCTCTTCAACAAACACGGTTATGCTTGGAAATCGCTGAGAAATAAAATGACTTCTATTTTCTCGGCTTCTAAGCTCAAAAGTATGTACCCTTTGGCCGATAAAATTGCGAAAGAATCCTTACTTTATGCTGACCATCACCAATTAAATAAAGAAGTGTTAAATATGACGGAGTTTTACGAAAAATACACTATGGAAATTATAGGAAGTGTTGGCTTTGGCTTAGAATGCAATGGATTCCAAAATTCTCAGTCCGAATTTTATTTGCGTGGACATGACTATTTCGAGCCATCATCACTTTATTGGTACGTTTTTCTGTTTTTGTAAATAGTTTGAATATGCTTAAAATTAAAATAAATTATAAAATTATTTCATGAAACCTATTAAAAATTGTATTTTTTTTAGGCCGAGTCTATTAATACGGTTACCGTATGAAAAATTTATAATTATTAATAAGGGTACTGGACAAACAATTTATTATTATTCGTACATAAGTCGGACGAATAATTTTATTTTATCAATTAGAGTGGAAATTTAAAAAAAAAAATAATTTTGCGTTTCTATTTGTTTTTAATTTAAACCAAAAAATGGTAAATGTTTGCCGATTTTAATACTATTAAATACTACTACTACTACTACTACTACTAACCTAACCTAACCAAATCGATTGAAAAAAAAACCTAACCTAACCAAATCGATTAAAAGAAAAACCTAACCTAACCTAACCAAATCGATTAAAAAAAACCTAACCTAACCTAACCAAATCGATTAAAAAAAAC
Organism: Brenthis daphne; assembly: GCA_947093115.1. Taxonomy (NCBI): domain Eukaryota; kingdom Metazoa; phylum Arthropoda; class Insecta; order Lepidoptera; family Nymphalidae; genus Brenthis; species Brenthis daphne. The sequence goes on along the minus strand of OX352477.1, from coordinate 17,018,979 downwards.
TTACCTAACCTAACCAAATCGATTAAAAAAAAATAAGTATAAGTATTAGTAATAAATTTAATAATAAAAAAAAATCCGTATGAAATATACGTACGTCCCTACGAATAAATATAATTTATTCGTCCAGTACCCGTACAAATAGTCACTTCGTTTTTTTTAAATTATATATATATATATATATATATATATATATATATATATATATATATTTATAAACCCATTTGCAAAAAAAACGGGCACCCGAAACTTTTCTGTACAACTATGGAAATCTTAAACAAAACAGGTTTTATATGCATTCAATTAATTTGAAACAATTGTCTACGTATTAAAAAGTAGTGGCAAATAAAATAAAGTGTTCCGAATTTCAAAATTTCAAAGTTTAAAAAAAATATTCTATTCGATTTGAGCATTTGCTCGCAGTTTGTGTTTATATCATACAGTATATTGCTACATATATAAAAAAAAGGCTTTTTTGTAATTTTAATGAATTGATGTTGATGTAAAATTGTTTAAATTGGTTATTCGTGATAAATTTTATACCGTAACATATTACGCCATGGCAGACAAGACAATTATCGCTGGTAATATAGTGATTCTTCTTTAAGATGGCTGTACTCAATGTTATGTGTCGAAAGGGTTTGGTACCAGTCGTTCCACTGTTCAGAGGACCTGGACTAAGTTTCAAGAAACCGTTTCTTTGAAAAGAAGACCTAGATCAGGAAGGAAACGATGTACTGAGCCCAGGGACGATCGATATATTATGAGCCAAGCTTTACGAAATCGGAAGTCTACCTACAATAACATCAAAAACAATCTTAAAGATGTTAGAAATGTGAGTTTTAGCGTATGGACTGTCAGGAGGAGACTTCTAGAAGTTGATATACACAGTTGAAGACTAGCTAGGGGTCCTAAATTACTCCGTGGGCACCGTTTTGCTAGCTTAAGATTTTCCCAAAATTGTGCGACATGGACCGATGTAGAATGGAGCAAGGTTTAATTTTCTGATGAAGTCAGAATCTCTTTATTTGGTGAAGATTGACGTCGTTAAGTGCTAAGAAGACCAGGAGAACGTTATGCAGAGGTATGTTTTGAAGAAATTAAGCCGTACGGTGAGGGCTCTGTCATGTTTTGGGCTGGAATAACTTCTGAAGATCGTACAGAGTTAGTTTTCGTAAAAAATGGCTCTCGAAATGCACAACGCTATATTACGAAACACCTAATTCCTCATGCACAACCAGCGTTAGCTGTTGCAGGAAGTGCTGCTGTGTTTATGGACGATAATGCTCAAGTACACCGAGCAGACGACGTAGACGCTTACTTAAGTGAAGTCGGGATCCGCCGTTTAGATTAGACAGCACGAAGTCCCGACCTCAATCCCATTGAGCATCTATGGGACTTTCTAAAACGACGTGTTAGAGCTGTACACCCTGTCCCACAGAACATCCAAGAGCTTTAAATTGCTATTACGGCCGAATGGGAGCGTATTCCCCAAGTACTCATAAAAAAACTCGTCCAAAGCATGCCACGAAGAATTGCAGCAGTTATTTCAGCCAGAGGAGACCACAATCACTATTAATTTTTTATTTTATTGTTTGTAACTTTTAGTAAATAAAGGAGAAAGTCAATTGAAGTTACCTTATTTTTTTTTTGTCAAAATGAGTAATTTCCTAAAAATCAAAATAAAACAAACTAAGATCGACTTAATTACCAAACAATAGTGTTTTTACATCAGTAAATAATATTTATTTTATTTTGTTGCATCAAATCCCTTTTACAACTGTTAATACTAAAAGTACTCGAATAAATCAAAAGTGCCCGTTTTTTTTGCAAAGGAGTGTGTATATATACACATGCGTAATCTTAAGCTTTTGAAATAAAAAAATAGTTAAAGGAATTTCGAATATGTTTAAAAATTGCACAAAAGAACTTAAACTATTTTATTTGTTAATTTGTTTATTTTATGATTATATTATGGTACTACCGATTTGCACTCGATTCGCTCGGGTGCGTCTCTACTCTCTAGGTACGTTTTAATTTTTTGAGCGGGACAATCATCCTTTTTCTAAAATAAAAGTAATGAGTAATGTGAAATATCTGCCAGTAAATGTCAAAATCAGTCTAGACGTTTCGGAGATTAGCCGAAACAAACAGATAGACAGGCAACATTTTTTTAAATTATGTTTTTCTTATAAGTACCGTATACAATTTCATATGCATTTAGTAAAAAGCTGTTAGTTTTTATATAACAAAAGGACACTTCAAATTTATTTATCTGTATAGATAGATATATTGTTTGTCTTATAAAATAACACATCTTTTAAAAGCTATCTTCGAATTAAATTTTTGAAATTTGGATTAGCGATTGCTTTATAGGAAGTAAGTATATTTCCTTATTATTTATCATATATCAACATTTTTTAAACTTCATGAAAAAAAAAATAATGAGCTTTAGAAAGCATTGCTAAATACCTGAAACAAGTTTACATATTATTTTACAGGCGTTACGTTTATTTCAGTATAACATGAAAATATAATAAACTAAGTTACTAAAATTGTTATTTAATTATAAATCGGATCGAAAACGAATATAGAAATCTAAAAGAAAAAATGTATTACATCTTTTAATAATCTACAGGAAATATGTAAATAATTGATAAATATATAAAATAATGTTATTATTTCTTTTAAAAGTTAAATATTTATATTACCTTTAATTTTTTTGTTTTAGGACAGTCGTAAGAGCTTTAGCCTTTCTTATTCCCAGATTTTTTGGAAAATTAAAGATAAATCGAATTAACCCGGATACAATTAGCTTTTTCTATAATTTGGTGAAAGAAACCGTGGAGTACAGAACCAAGCATTGCTACAAGCGCAACGACTTTTTACAAACACTTATCGATTTAAAGGAAAACTCTACATTATTGGATAAAGGTAAGTGATAACACTAAAATGAATTTAATTTCTAAATGTAAGAGAAGTGGTTCAATGTTTAAGAGTTACATTTGAATAGCTTCGTATAAATAAAACAACTAGAAACCCTTAAGGGTTAAAATCTTCAAATTGATTGATTTAACCTTACGTAAAAAGAAAGCTTAATGTTTTATTTCAGATGATAAAAATTCTTTTACAATGACGGATATAGCTGCAAACACCATGCTGTACATGTTTGCTGGCTACGAGACCTCCGCGACCACGGGGCAGTTCGCCGCATACGAGCTTGCTCTCAACCCTCATATACAGGCCAAAGCTCGGGCGGAGATTACCACAGTCCTCGCTAAACACGGCGGAGACTGCACATACGAAGCGCAGAACGAAATGGTCTATATTAATATGGTACTCGACGGTAAGTGAATTCGTATATAAGATATTTTTAACCGATTTTAAAAAGTATTCTAGTAGGATATATTTGTTTTTTATGAACCAATCGTCAATCGAATTTCACGAGTTTTGTTTTAATGGATAGGTATACTTCTGGTTTTAAATAAAGGAATTGAAAACTTTATATAAAAAAAGTTCAAATATTACTGAAAATGTCTTATTTCGAACGTAAATCCCAGTTAGACCAAAGTTTGGTGTTTCACAAGTAGTATTAGCTGTTGGGTTTTTTATATCTGGTATTCATAACACAAGCCTCATAGCTTAACATGAAAATAGATGGTGCTGTGTGTTAATGTCACAACATATTATTATTATTTATTATTATTTATTATTATTAATTTGTGTTTTTAAAGAGACATGAACACAGTATGGTCAATACAAACTTTCAATCCGTATAGGAATCGTATCTCCGACCTATACGTATAATACGACTATAAAACTACTTAAACGTGTTTGGTTAAGATTTTAAATTTTATAATAATGCCATTTTCTATCCATAAGTATCAGGCAATAATATTAATAATAATGTCTTTATTTCAGGCTTATTCGCCAAAATAAAATGTATATAGTTATAATAAAATTATGGTAAAATATATACACACAAATATTAAATACGAATACCTACTTTTTATTTCTACCGCATGGCTGTGTCAATTAATGCCGGAGAAAGTCAACACTCAAGTACTCGCCTATTACTCGGAGAATCTCATTATTAGAATTACGTAGTTGAATCCCAGAATGCAGCAATTCTGGAACGGACCACCGCAAAAAATCTGGTAACCTGGCTGAAGCAAACATATCAGATGCGCTACAGAACCGCAGTAAAAATTTATCAAAGTCCAGTAAGCATCATTGTACTAAACTCTGATGGTGCTATACGCGTGCCTCGTATAATTGAACCACAGTTGACATGTATATAAATTCTGACATTATGTTTTAAACAGAGTTGTTTTTACGTCCTGGTTAGAACGAGAAAACCTGCGTAATCATGTTGCACCTCAAAGCAAGGGCTCGACGCTCACGTTCTATATCACTGTCATCTTTGAGATTCTCCGTTAACAAATGGCCCAGATACTTCAATGTTGACACTCTCAGGATTGGTTTACCGTCAATAAATACAGAGGGCACTACATCCGGACCCCTTCCACTTTTAAAAACCATAAATTCAGTTTTGGACACATTGTATTTAAGTCCATGACTAAAGGCGTATTTTTCACAAATACTTAATAATTGTCTAAGACCTCCGATAGAGGGACTGAGTAGCACCATATCGTCGGCATAACTTAAATTATTTATGCACACACCACAGATGTGACAGCCAACGTTTGTACTTCTCAGTTCCTCTATCAGATTATTTACATAAACGTTAGAGAGATCCGGTGATGTAAGCCCACCTTGACGAACTCCACACTCTAGCGTATAGTCATTAGAGAGTGCGTCGCCCATTCGTCACATTATTCGTTTGGTTTTCGTACCAATGCTTCATCAGTTTAATAGCACTGACCGGAACTTTGTATTTATTTAGTTTTGAATGCAGTAGTTTGAACTTTGAAGTTTGTTCTTTTATATCTTTCGTTTTTAATTTTCTTCATCATATTTTAGGTTAATGATTGATAAAACACGAAGTCACGTTACTAAGGCACGTTGCGTTACATTTCTGTTCTAATTTTTTAGCGGATTCTCTTAAGAGATCTTCATGTTCTGACTTTATTATTGACGAGGTTTCGACATTCACTTCATCTCCTATTTTTGTTTTCTTGTCTTTTTTAATCACAAAGACTTAATAGTTTCGGGGTTATATCGCGTGTTCTCTATTCTACCAGGGATGTCTAATTAAAAGATGGTAAAACTGTATAAACGGATTAATTTAATTACTTTATACGATGTCTATTATTAATATGAGGAGGGTACTGTCGGGGCAGTCGGGAATGTAATGACTGAATTTACAACGCGGTCACGCTCAAGATGTCGCATATTTGCACTGTGGCGCCACAACAGTAATCCAATTATGGTCACTGTAACTTTCAAACTAAGGAATTTCCTGATTGATTGAATTTTCCGAAAATCGTTCTTAGCCACTCTCCGTGAAAATACAGCTAACGTGTACCTAACACGGGTATATGGTAACGGGATTAGGCTTGTATATTACTATTTTAAGCTAAGACAAAGCTATGCTAGCATTATTTTATACTTAATTAAAAGTAAATCTTATTTTCCTTTAGAAACAATGAGAAAGCATCCACCATTGCGAGCATTGTTCAGAAGATGCACAAAGGATTATAAAATTCCAAACACTGAAGTGGTAATCGAGAACGGTACTTTAATTTTCATCCCAATACACTCAATACAAATGGACCCAGAAATTTTCTCGGATCCTGAAAAATTCGACCCAGAAAGATTTACACCGGACAAAAAGAAAAATATGCATCCATGTCATTGGATGCCATTTGGAGAAGGTCCAAGAAAATGTTTAGGTAATTCAATTGCATCTAATGTTTTTTTACAATTAAGTCGCTTTAATTAAATTAAATTTCCTTTTTTTTATATTAAGCAAAAATAAAAATTCTGAATTATTACACTATAAATGCTGTAAAACTACAATCAATCATGGCGAATGTTTTAGGTCTCCGTCAAGGATATATCCAATCTAAACTAGCCTTAGTAAGATTGTTGCACAAGTATGAGTTGGTCTTAGATGACCGCACATTAGTTCCAACGAAGATAAAGACTACGGCATTGGCGTGTGCTGCGCAAGGCGGCATATGGATACGTCTTAAGAAATTAGACGTGTAAATTAAAGTGTGTACTGTTTATAAAATTTAATTTCAAAATTAAAAATTATTTTGCATGCACAATATACCTACCTATATGTTCAATATATTTCTTTTATAGCGCATGCAAATATTTATGTCCATTTATTTGTAAGAGACAAAAGGGACAAAATATAAATAAGGAAACTACTAGGAATAATCTCATATTAAGTTGAGCAATATTTTATTATTTTTGCGCTGTGTTAATGTGGAAAAGTAATACGACAATTGATCAATCAATAATAATTGTGCAATGTTTAAATCATCTATCGGTCGAGAAATAATAATTGATTGGTTTCAATAGTTTTAAAAACCACAAATAAATTGAAAATGACTTTTAAACCTGAATTTGCAGCGTCAAAATCATTATTGTAACAGCAATGTTTGAAATTATTTTTACATGGATTATTGTTATTTATTAATGAAACTAACATTTAGCTTCGTGGATCACCCTCCTGGGGTGTGGTGGTGGGAAAAGTTTGTTACTTTCTAAAACAAAAATTATCATATTAAAAAGGTAAACTTCCGACTAACGGTACCTACCTATTTATGTTTACATCTTATAGTTATAAACAGGATTTATTTTAGGAAATAATCTTCACCATTTTTTAAATTACATTTGAAAAAAAAATTGAAAATAACAAGAATTTAACTGAACAGCTTAAATCTTGCACTAAGACTTACGAGATTTTGAATGATGATATAATTTAACTGAGTAATTACTCAGTTAAATTATATCATCATTCAAAATCTCGTAAGTCTTAGTGCAAAATTTTTAAATCTTTCAGTTAAATTCTTGTTTGGGCCGGAGGCTTTATATTTAGTAAGTCTGTTTTAGTAGGTACATATATACTTAACAGTTTGTGTAATTGCTGTATAGTTGTAAACTTTTGTTTAAGAAGGAGTAAATATTATATATAAAGTTGTTATATATAACAAAGAATTTATAACTATTCTTATATATAAATAAAAGTGAACTCAAGAATGGCTAGACCAATTCGGCTAAAATTTTTTTTCGTATGTTCCTTAAGGTCCACGGAAGGTTTTAATAAAGAGAAAAAATGAAAGATTAACAAAAAAATTAAAATTTATATGACTAACGCTGGCTAATAACTATTTATATCTATTTAAAACGTACCTAGCGACATAGCCGAGCGAAGCGAGGGTGAGCCGCTAGTTGTATATATAACAAAAAAATTATAACTTGTGTAAGTAAGGTTTTTGAAGTGAAACTTCTTTAGAATCGATGTGATTTGAAACTCGATGAAACGGAAATACGACACTAAAATGAGTTAAACACATAAATATATTGGATCAAGCCGGCCAGATAATGAGATATAATATTGTATGTACTCTATCTATATATTATATGCTATAAATATAAATATGATTGTAATATGCCTAATGTGCCTTATTTAATTATTTGAGATAGAATACATTACACAGGAAGTGAAAAATAATAAAATTAATTGCTGAATAATATGTAATGTATAACATATGTCAAATAAAATGTAAAATAACTTTTAAACTTGGTAAAAATACTATTAAAAAAAAATTAACCTTATAATAATTATACCACTCCTGATACTCTATATTTATCTCATTCTCTCGTAGCTTACTTATCTGAAGTTTCACTTCTACCATGTGTGAATTGCACACACACGCACTTTTTTGTTTAATAGTGTAGTTTATTTGTTTTTTAGCATAAAATACTTAATGTTTTGAGGGAAGAAACTAGTAAATAATGCATTTTTTTGTAATCTTTTACAAAATCAGAGTTGACAATGAATATAATAGTAGACAATACAAGACAATTACATTAAAATATTTTTTTCCAAAGTTGGTTTTGTTTAAAGGTAAAAATAAAAAAAAATATTGTGAAAAATAAAAAGCATTATTGTTTCTACCATTTTATTAATATTTATGCTATTTCCTCCTTTGTTTTATTTATCTTTATTTAAATATTTTGCTTCTTAATTTATGAATTTATCTGCTTAATAAATAAAACATGATATAAACGAAATAATCATAATTTACGAGAGAACCCGTTCCATGAGAGTTCAAGTTCGTGTTGGCCAACCAGCTATTTGGTAAATTGAGCTAAACCTGGCCATGTTAACCGTGGCCGCCGCGCCACTTTAACTCTTAGGATATTTGAGTAAATAAAATGATTGTGAGTAAAGTTTGCGCATCTTCTTGCATTCACATTTCAAGCTTTTTTCGCATTGATATTTTATGGTTGCTATACTATAATAATTAAATACACAACACAATACATACGAGTACATATATACAGAACTGTACATAGAAATGTAACTGTGTATAGAAATACCGGAATATATATCTTGAATATAGACATCTCACTATACTAAAGGGAGATTTAGCGACTAACTTCACATTGTAGCCATAAACGACTAACTTCACACTGTAGTCAATAACCACTGACTTCATAATGTAGTCTAAATCTGTCGCATCGTAAAAAAGTCACTCTCATCATCCATTTTTCATTTTTCATAACGTGCCAAAAGAACTATAGTTCAGTTGATTTGGCTGAAACTTTAATTAATTATATTATATGTAGTTTGTAAAAAGTTTATTTCGACACAGCAAAGTCAAAAATTGATAATTTCAGAAAAGACGCTGCCAATGTAAGTTGAGACATCTATATGGTTGAGCATATTATACAGCGTTTAGCTTAAACTGAGTGCGCTTCTGTCGAACGCCGGCGCACCCTGGTAACAGCTAAAATCGGCTAATTTTTTTTTAAATAATTAGGGTTCGATGAAAAAAAAAATCTATGAAATTGTGAACAAAATCCGCGTAGGTACCTAGGGACGCACCCAAGCGAATCGAGAATAAGTCGTTTGTCTTAGCTATATTGAAATACCTATATGGTATTTAAAAAATCTGGTTGATATTGTATGCAGTGTGCAATCTGTTGAACAATAATAAAAAGTGTCCTCTAAATAAAAATGGACATTAGGATTTTTTTGTCTTCATGTAGTGTGTAGGAAAAACAAGCACGGGGGACCAGGTTTAATAAATTTCTGTTTTAAATTTATTGGGATATCATGACTTTTTGAAAAGAAACTATTATTATTATTATTCATAATTCCAAGGTGACATGTAAATTCAATCTTTTTTTCATAATTTTGTGACTATTCGTTAGTGGATAAGGCGGAATAGGAAAATGTTTTTTAATCATCATGGAAACTTTTCTCCTGAGAAAGAAAAAAAATTTGTTATTACTTGATTGCTATTGCTATTATATTTCAAAAGGCACTGGATGTTAAGCTATTACTATAATACGGACTAATGTGTTTTAACACATTAATACGGACCTCACAAGTGAATCAAGGTACGCAGATAATCAGCGATCATTTTTCGAACAGTTTATTAATGTAATGTAAGGTATTAAGGACGAAAGGTACTGTAGAACGTGACAAATTCCCAGTTTTTAACACCTCCAGGTAAATTTCTAAGAAATCTATTGTTAACTGTAACGCCGGCGTTTCCGCGGTCGTGGAGGGATTAATAATGTTGTACCCAAATTTGATCCACTATGTAAAGAACAAACAATTGATTCATGGATTCATAAAATAGAAGAATGTGATCAAATATAAAGCTGGGACGAGAAGCAAATCATACACTATGCTTTGCCAAAACTTACAGGGATAGCGAAGTCATGGTATCAGGGTTGCTATGGCTTTTGTTATCATGGTCTGACTGGAAATTTGAGCTTAAAGAATCTTTCCCATCACGAGAAAATTATCCTGTACTTCTTAGCGAAATGTTAGGCAAGAAAGTTCGATACGGTGAATCGCTCGAATTGTATTATTACACCAAAATGAACCTTTTAAATCGTTGTCATATTAAAGTTAAGCGGGCCGTTGACTACTTAATTTTCGGCATCGAAGATAGGGGAGTCCGATTAAGCGCGCAAGCTGTAGAGTATACGGAACCGGAACAAGATCTTAAATATTTTAAAACTGTAAGGTTAGGGCAAGATAGGAACGCCTCGAATGATATACATGACGAGGATAAGGACAAACGTGCTCATCGGCACAGTGGCCCAAATTCTTTGTCTGACAAGACGACTAACCATAAAAACACTAATTATACTCATATAGTTTGTTATAACTGTAACGAAATAGGGGCACACTTTCTTCAAAACCCAAAACCGAAAGTGCAATGTACGAACTGTGATTTAAGTGGCCACCTTGTCTCTGATTGTCCAAAGAAAAATCAAAATAGCTCTGATGAAACTAAGAAAATTTTAAGAATTGAAAGTGACAATCACAAGAAAGGGTAGGTAGGCGCTTTGAATCGATAGTGGCAATTGATAAAATATTCCCATGGTTAAATTTTATTTATCAAATGCCCTCTGACAATGAGAACTCTTCTGATAGTGAATCCATGAATGATGAGGTAGATGTACCTATTGTTCCTAGCAATGTAAAAGAAAAATAAATAATAAATTATAATTATGTTAAGGTACTTTATCTTATTGCATATATGCAATATTCTATATAATAGATCACGAAACTATATAGGTATATTATGAATATTTTGGTATTTCAATTGACACTTTCCGCTCGGAATTAAATAATTATTTTATTAAGAATATAGATATTATTTTGACTCGAAATTGAAGATAATAAGAGTCGGAAAACAATTGCCATCCGTTGCCTAGATACCGAAAAACAATGTGTGTTAACAAATAAATAATATTTATAATAAAAATGTCTTTAAATTAAAATTCTAATCTAAAATATTAATAAAATAAAGTGTAATGCTGAATAAATAATAATAATAAATTACTGTAATTAACCGGTTTTTTTTAAACCGGTTCCGAGCCCTGATTTTAACTAGATTTAATTAAAATTTATTAGGAAACACTTATTCTCAACAATTTCTTATTCCTTTGCTCTAGTTAAAAATCACGGAAAGTCCGTATGTCCACCCATGTCAACTCCCCACCGATTAATTCCCTCTTTTCTTTATTCATTCTTTCTATTTTTAATTCTATTTTTATTATTCTTTTTTTCGGCCTGAACATTCCCGTCATTTTTAACTGTCTATTTTATAAAGATATCTATAATGTACGCATTCTCGTCGTCAGTATGGCCAGTATAATCAATTAACAACTATTTTATTATACATTAAAATAGCGAAACCTTACAGGATAATTAAATAGAATATGATCAGTTGAGTTACTTGGTTAATGTGGATCTAGCTTGCTTTAAGTCAAATCGACGTTGTCATTTCTTCCCAATGATATGGATCAAGTAACGTTGTACGAAGAATTTAGATTCATAGAGAAAAGCGAACCTAAAGTTAATGGAGCATGGAAAGGTATTAATAATTTTATTTAACGTATGTACATACATACGAGTTTATGTGCATTCGTTTTTTTTTATGTTGATGAAACTTTCTCCCGTGCGTTTTCAACCCAAAGTATAACATAAGTCTGCTTATTATTATTTTAAACGGATAAGTAGCGATTTTCTCTCACTTCCCTCGTGCTATGTGCTACTCCAGGTCTATCTAAGTACTAAAAGACAATGACATGTTCCACTACCAAAACGCATAACAGCTACAAATACCAACATAGTCACCCACAAGCAACTAATTCAAAATGTGTGTTTTATTGCAATATTGATAGTTTATTACGGTTTAAATAACTTAATGAAAATACGAGTACCTAATTATAGGAATACGCTGTTAATATTTCAAATATGTTTATATCAAGACAAGCAACTTTATAAATACTATATTGAATTATAATTTTATTTTGTTGATCGCATTGGAATATGTGTCTGTTTGGCACTGCTTTCTCGCTGTAGACAGAATTAATCGAGACAAATATTTGTAAATAATTTATAGGATAAAAAGTTAGCATAAGTTTCAGGTTTTAATTATGTTTTAATAATGTCTTGTGTTGTCTTAAGAGGAAAATTAAAGAATGGATTAAGTATTTAATATACATTTGTCAACAGGTGCTCAGTTATTACTCTTCTTTCTGGCATTCGTGTTTGGATCGTTCTGCACTTTCTGCTTTCATCTGCTAATGTATTTATTTGATGAGAAGTGCGTCCTGTTCCCCAAGCTTTTATCTCTAACGTCTCTTCGCCAAAATATGATTTATGAATTCATACCCGAGGATAAGGAAACCGTAGATAGTAAGATATTTTTTATTAAACACTGTTAATTGTTTAATTTTTTATATTAAAATGAACTTCATGTGAAAAATAAATTGGTCCACTGCAAGTCGGACTCATGTAGACAATGGTTCCGTACATCATAGGAATTTAAAGACTTTTCCTGTAAAGTACCTATGTTAATCACTACTATGTACTTTCGCTGCTACTTTCAAAATTCATTTTTTTTATTTAGCAATAAATTAGCAGTTTCGGAGGGGAGACATAGCTCTATTTTAATTTGCTTATTGTAAACATAAATATAAATACTTTAAATGTTTTCGGTTGAGGAGGTCCTTTCTTCACGTTCAAAAGTCATCATCATATTTTCACCAAATGTATATAGAACCAACCTTAAGATTCTTTTTAATTTCTAACGAGAATCATCAAAAATTGAAAATGTATATGATAATACATATCTATTAACTATATACATAATTAACATTGGCTTAATGCTAAAAGTATGTACAATAAATAAGTGAGATTAGGAACACAATTGAGATAATGCAGTGAAGAAAGTCAATAAAAGAGAAAGAAAGTGAGATAATCGCAGACACACAAACATACATATGGATCCAATGCGAACCTTATTTTATAAAGACAAATAAAAGTCACAATTTTTAGTACAGCCAGTTCCTTAATCTGAAACAGATACTAAAGGATATTAATAGTACATAGAGAAAAATAAAATATATTATATTCTAGAGCTGCCGGTAGACTTTATAAGCACTCAGTGGGTAGAAAAAAGTGCCTGTTTGCTTCCTACGTACGTGCCTCTGGTTTCGGGTATTTTTGGACTTGTATGGACTACAATGTTTTTGATGTGTTCTACTGGTAGTCGCGTTTTGACTGGGTAAGAGTATTTTTTCAAGTTAAGTCAATATTTTCTTTAAATAACTTAAATTATATTAATACTGAACTTATATTTTCTTCAAATACCTTAAGCTAATTAAGCTTTAATAAATGCTGGCTTAACTGACTGTGATAAAATATGTGATAAAATGAAAAAAAAAAGATAAGTTCCCTAGAAACACACGATTGCTGTAAAATGACAATTCCTTATAAATTGATAGTTTTAATTTAATTAACGGATAGACACAATGAGACACCAAGCCTTCGCAGAAGCGTCCCTCCTTCTCGCGCCGCCTTTAAGTGTCAACAGTAATAAGTAGCTACCAACCAAACACAAATACTCAACACAGAATAAAAACGTAAAACACTTATCCTGTTGTATCTAGTACCTAATACAAACATACGTGTCAAACTTGATGTTGGTAGAGTCGAACTCTGTTAGAGGGTTTAATAACTATAATCGAATAGAAACCTAAGCCTCGTCCAGTCTCGTGAGTCCATCCCGCGCTTGATAGATTTTTATAAAATATGCATTAACAAATTAATTAATCACTTATCTTTTCTCTTATATGTATATAGTCTATATAATCTGTATAAATATTATAAATGTGAAAGTTTGTCAGTATGTACGTATGTACGTATACGTATGTACGTTTGTTACTTTTTCACGCCAGAACGGCTGAATGGATTTGGATGAAACTCTTTATCCCGGAAAATATACGGTTCCCGATGGATTGATTTGTTTTTGTTTTTCTAGAGGCGAACCCGAGCAAAGCGAGGATTAGCCGCTAGTAGTTAATCATGTAAATTTAGAACATGTCCTACAGGTTTTGTTTATATCAAATGTTTATTAGTTTGCAGAGACCATGGCGAATTATACCTCCTGTTTTTATATTCTCACTGGCCATGTCTGGCCTCTGTATTTACACCTCGGCAGTCACACATTACGGCCTGCAGGAACTATGTTATAAGCTTAGTGAAATCACTGGAAGTTCCACGTTTGTTTCATTTAATTTTATAGCTTTCTCTCATCAAAAATATTATAAAAAAATTTAAGCTTTAAAAGAATAATTTATTTTACTGTAATATACTAGGGTTATATTAATTGATTAATATATTATAAAGTATTGCTATATGGGTATTATCAAAAATATTATTTGTTAATATTCTTTCAATAGGGCGATTATAGACATAGTAATATGTGTTACTTAGATGCACGTACACAGTAAACGTAGCAACACTTGCTTATGAACGTCGAATCCGTGGCGTGTACCAGGCGACACGACTCACAATATTTTCTGCGTGGCTTCACACAGCCTGTTGGGTGCTGTCGGCATTTTTAGCCCTAATGAGAGTTTTGTTGGCGGTCGACTTCAAACTCATCCGAGTCAGTGTGCAATTGCAAGGAAATATTGATAGGATGCTCGTAAGTGTCTTTTAAAAATTGTTAGACATTGAAAATCAAGTTAGGGAACGTACCTATACTACGTGACCCGTTCAAGGAGGGGAGGGCGATCTTTAAAATACCACGCTTGGTAACAGGGGCAGGGGGGAAGTCTTTGTCACTAGTCATTATTCTTTAGGGAAATCTCGCGCTTTGTCGAGCTATAAATCTCACTCTTGGCATCACGCGCCAAGCGGCGTATTAATAAAGACAAGTATGAGCCAAATTAAGTTTTTTTTAAACCAAATCATCAGTCCCCAAGGAGGGGAGGGGGGAGAGATCTTGTCATATACTACGGGTGGTCACCAAGGGGGAGAAGGGTGGTGAAAAATTGTAAAAATAATGGGTCACGTAGTATGGGTAGGTTTCCTTAACTATACTTTTATATTTTTGTTAAGCAATTGTATAATTTATCTTCACAGGAGCAACATGAGAGACACATTCGTACTGTCTCTCCAGATACATTGGAGTCTAACCATTATTCACGAAGTAAAGTTCTATTGCACTTCAAAAAGAAGGATTTCCATTCTAGTTTAATGAAATACAAACAAGATATACAAAAAGAAGATCTGGGCGATGTATTATATTATTCTGAAGTTATGGAACAAATATCTGAGCCCTCTTTAGTTACGGCAGAACGCCGTAAATTAGATAAACTATCAGCCTGTGATGATGTGCCAAAGGAACATCAGTTTATTGTTAAAATGCTATATAACATACTAGACACGGTAGAAGCAACGCAAGATGTTGATATACCTTCAAGCTCAAGTTCAACAATAACTGAGTTTGACTCATCTGTAGCCATTGCACGACAATATGGGCAGCAGAGAATATCTTCAACATTGAATCAAGATACAAAAAAACCATCGGAAGAACTGTCTTTCATGGACTTGGAAGAAGTTGAGGAAATAGCTATGGAACTAAGGCGAAATTTACATGAAAAATTAAATAAACAATTAAATGAAATAAAAATACCTCGGCATAAAAAGTCAAACAAGGAATCTACTGAATCGACTATGAATATGGCTTCTGATACGAAAATAGCTGTTCAAAAGAAAAATGATGCTGAATCCAAAGGCGATTCGTCAGACGAATCAGAACCAAGTACAAGCAAAGGGGTAACGAAAGTAAAATTAAAATCCAATTTGAGACAATCAGGTATTCAAACTGAAGCAAAAATTAAAGACAAATCTGTTAAAGTCAAAATAGATTCTCGAACTAGTGTATACTCTTTGAATACAGCTTTCAATGATCCACAATCGCCCAGGGAAAATAAAAAAACGCAGACTAATAAAGAGAAACAAGAATAAATAATATTTCATGGTCAAATTCAGTCAGTATGAGTTCTTCGTTTTTATACAATACAATAATCACAATGGCAATAAATCCGACTGTGTAAAAAAATAAAGTAAAAAAAAACGTTTGTGTGTATGTATGCAAGTAATAAGTTATACTTCTTTGGCGTAACAGAACAAAATATAATAGCTAGAGATTTCAACCCTTATATCACAACTCTCTGTTTGTAAAAGTAACCAAACACTTTAAAATAAGTACTAAAAAACGTCATCTTAAACTTTGGATCGCAGAGCAAATTCTGTTTAAATTTTCATTAAAATATATGAACATCTTACAATTTAGTGATATTTAAAATTAGAAAAATATAATAAAAGGACATGTTGCCTCATAAGAATATTTCAGAAATCAATTCTGAAAACTAACAATTTCACTATAAGAATTACAAGGGACAGCTAAAAAAGTATGGATACGACCAATTCCATCACATCTGAACAGATTATGTTATGGAAATAAAATGATAATAAAAACATCAATACAAAATAAAACAACTTCAAATATTAATTCGGACAGGAATTATTTTTTTTCAACTGTTTTTGTCCTCCGACGCAAAAACGACGGGGAGTTATAAGTTTGACGTGCTGTGTGTGTGTGTCTGTCTGTCTGTGGCATAGTAGCTCCAGAAGAGATGATCCGATTTTGTTTTTGTTTTTTCTTAGAAAGGTGAATTATTCGGAAGTGTTTTAGCTATGTTTGATGAAAATCGGTCCTAGATGGCCGCCGCCACAAAATAGCGGATTACATATTATTTCACAACTCCCTCAATATGGGTATCAAATGAATAAGGGTTGACCGGTATAATAAACACTACGATAAATTTCAAATCCAAGATGGCCGCCGCCACAAAATGGCGAATTACATGTCGGGGTTACTTTTAAATTTTTAATTTAAATTTTATAAGATTGAAGTATTGTGCCAGTTACTGTATTGAGTATTTATAGGGACTCCGTAGTTATAGTAGTAAAAAAAATTATGGTAGAGTATAAAAATTTTGTAATTAGTACTCACAGATGTTTTAAATCTGAAGTTGAAAATTTTTGATGCCTTTTGTTAAGTAAAGGACACTTTTTAATGAATATTGCTGGCAGGTAGAAGCTTTTATACATATTTTTTTAATTGAAAAAAAAAGATGAGCACCTACCCTAAAAGCAACAAATACTAATTATCACTAAGTAAAGATACATACGTAGCTATACTAACCTCCTCCCGTATAATGTTCAGCACGTCTTCAATGTTCGGTCACGTCGTCGAAACGAACAAAGGCGTGGTATAATATATTAGTCAGATATTTTCGAAGTCGGTGCCAGCCGATGCAAAGCACATCTAATATATTTCGATACGTAAAACATATATTTACCTATTAGATATTTATATCTTAAAATATTGTCGGCTGGCACCGACTTCGAAAATATCTGATTAGGTATCTATTCTAAATGAAAATCTTCGTTTAGTTATTTTTTACATTTTAGTGCCTGGAAGTCGGTTTATATTTTTTTTTAAGTTTTTATAAATAGTTTTTTATACTACACTCTTGTTCGCTTCCGCTCTATGGGGTACATTGCCTACAATTGGTCTTTCTTGTCCACCCCATCGATCATAATATTGTAAACTAATTTTATTTTTATGTATTTATTTATTTATTTTAGGGAAACAAATAGTACGATATTACATAAATAATTAATAATAATAGATAACACATAAACCAATGAAGTTTCCACAAATTAAATAATACACATGTGAAGCAGACCATTATGAAAATGAGAAAAACAAAAAGCTAAACAATAAACTAAAAAATTACAAAATAAAACACTGGTTAACATGAATAATAAAAAAAAATAAAAAATAAGGAAAAACATAAAATACAAAATCAACAATTAAACAATAGGTTATTTATACTATTTTTGAAACTTAAAAGTGAATTTGAAAATATGTCTATACTTGTAAATTTTTTATTATACTCATTATATGAACGAAGTATAAAGGTATTTCGAGCATATTTCGTTCTAGTACATATCAGTCAAAAATATCGTGGTTATACGCTTACTAAATTTTGGAACCTTAAAATTCAAACAGCTTAATAAGAAAGGGCTATCAATGAAATTATTTAAGAGTTTGAAAAGAAAAATTTGATCTCTAAGCGTGCGTCGCATCTCTAAAGGTATATTAAGTGGACATTGATCATGACTATAAAATTTATATTGAGTATATTTTATAAATTTAAGTTGTATTTTTTCTGTAGAATTTATATATACCTTATATTGTGGGTTCCAGATTGATGAACCAAATTCCAATATCGAGCGTACTAGACTATTATACAGAATAATAAGCGTATAATAATGTTTAAACTCTTTACCAACTCTTAGTATAAAACCAAGCATTCGATAGGCCTTAGCAACAATATAGTCTACGTGAAACTTAAATGTTAATTTGTTATCCAGGTAAATATCCAAGTCTCTCACCTGAGACACACGGGTAATAATTTCGCCTTTTAGGTGATAATCATAAATAGTCGGCGATATTTTACGAGTAAAAGAAATAGTGCTACACTTTTTAACATTCAGAGAAAGAAAATTCTCGTTACAATATTTGCATAATTTGTTAAGATCTTCTTGTAATAGTGAACAATCAGATAGTTTAGAGATCTTTCTAAAGATTTTCATGTCATCTGCAAATAATAGTACAGAAGAAGGATCAAATATTTGGCAAATATCATTTATGAAAATATTAAATAGCAAGGGGCCAAGGTGAGAGCCCTGTGGTACACCAGAAGGAACGGGAACGAACGTTGAACAAAAACCCTTTATTGTCACAGCTTGACTTCTATTGTGAAGATAAGAGCTTAACCACCGAAGAAGATCACCGTGAATACCAACTTGCTGTAATTTACTCAATAGGATAGTATGAGAAATTTTGTCGAAAGCCTTAGAGAAATCGGTGTAGATGACGTCTACTTGAGCACCAGCATCCATGTCTTTCACCACACGATGAACTAGTTCACACACATTTATTTCAATAGACCTTTTACTAACAAAACCGTGTTGCTCACTAATCAAAATACCTCTTACAATTGGAAAGATACTGTCATAGATAATTTTTTCGAATATTTTAGCTATAGTACATAATTTTGAGATGGGCCTATAGTTCTGAACATTATGTTTATCTCCCGACTTAAAAATAGGTACAACGAACGAGCGCTTCCAAACAAGTGGCATTGTGCCTGAACGTAATGATTTATTAAAAAGAAGCGAAATTGGATAACCTAAGGATTTGTAACATTGCTTTAATAATACCGGAGGAATCTCATCCGGTCCACAGCCCTTATTGATATCTAGTGATTTCAGATATTTTTTAACGGTCGATACTGACAAATCTATATGGCCAATGTTTAAATTACAATTTTTACAATCTGTGTATGTTTTAAGTGATTGTGTAGTGGGTTGGGTTTCGTAAACCGATTTAAAATATTCATTAAAAAGTGAGCACATCTCTTCCCCTTCCCCAGCAGTACGATCAAAGAAAAATACGCTATTAGGTAGACTTGAAGACGATTTCTTTGATTTCATAAAAGACCAAAAATATTTACTGTTACTACGTATTTTAATTTCCGCATTATAAATATATTGATCATAGCATTGAAATTGGATTATTTTTTGACGTTCCCGTAGAAGAGCAAATGAGTGGTAATCAGATATCCTATTGTAGATCTTCCATTTCTTGTGGTATTTTAATTTTTCAGCAATCAATTTAATTAAAGGACGAGTATACCAACACGGATAATTATTTGTATACTTCAATATCTTCACAGGAACCAGATCAGTGATTATAGAATTTATAACTTCATAGAACGTATCAACCGCCCGGGAGACATCACAGTCATTTAAGATATCGTACCAATCGACACACTGAATAGCTTCATTAATTGCCTCGTAATCTGCTTGACGATACAAGCGTATTTTACGGGTTGTAAATATATCACGTTTTGATGATGGTGTCGTAATTTGAATTTGCAATGCAGGATGGTGAATATCTTCTCCAACCAGCGGAACAATACATCTATGAACCAAACTATCACAACTACTAATAATAACAAGGTCTAAGAATGGTCCATTCTCATTTGAAATGGAATTATATTGCTTAAAATCAGTAAATTGAAGAAAGTTATATAGACAATTAATTAGTTCATTACCAGAACTAAAATTATTAATAATCATATAGTTACTTTCTTTTGACCAAGTAGCCCCAGAATATTAAAATCACCCAGCAACAAAAAGCCATCTTCAGCATAACAGAGACGATCATGAGAAACACTATCATACAATTCACAGAGTACTTCATACTGAGAGCTACAATGTGGAAAGTAACAACAGTATATGTGCAGAAGTTTCATAGGAGGACCAGAACTGGTTACAATTGACACTTTAATTATTTCAGCCGCATTATTTGTTAAAATAATAGGTGAAGTGGAATAGACAGAAAGATTAGAGCTAACGGCAATTAAAACTCCTCCACCCATTTTATCACCACGTGAGTGATAACACCTGTCGCTTCTGTATACGGAGTACCGAGAGTCAAAAATTTCAGAGTCAAATATGACTGAAACAAATTATAAGATGAAACAAATTATATCATTATCCTGCTGCATCAAATTCCGAAAAAATGTATTAGTTTTTGTTCTTAATCCACGTACATTCTGGTAAAGTATATTAAGCGTATTACTCATAATTGGAAACAGACTAGATAATAAGGCAATAGACTAGATAATAAGGCATGTTTTAAGCAATTTTGGTGCAGCTACAATAAACATAAGATGCAACATAATACTAGTGTAAGAGATGCAAATAAACATATTTTTTACCCGACAACGCGACGCAAAGGAGGGTAATGTGTTTATCAGTCTATGTATGTATGTATGTACATATGTATGTTTTTTCCTTTGTGGCACTCTAGAAACCAAACGCGTGGGCCGATTATGATGATTCATATGTCGTTAGTGTCGTATTTACGCGAGTGTCATAAGCTATATATAGCCTATGATACTCGCATTATAGTTAAAAATTAAAAATAGTTAAAAATTAAAATGGCAGATATAAGGTGCCAATTTGTGTGTCTGTAAAAAAATCTTCCAAATCAATCGAATGGGGTCTCAAAATAAAGATTTTTGGTGATCACAAAAAAATTTAAAAGAACACAACTTACATGTTTATAGGTAATTTGGGATAAGAAATTGCTAAATATTAGGTTATACCTAAGAAATTGTCGTTTAATATACAGAAAGTTAAAGTATTGTATTTTTATAAATATTTTTCATTTCTATTAATCAAAATATGCACCCATGCTATTGATGCAATTTGATGCAAATGGACCAATATTGTTTTGATGCTAACGTTGAAAGCTGCTGCTATCTCAGCCACAGTCCACTATCGCCTTTAATGCGTTGTTACTGATTTTAGTTTTCGGGCGACCACGGGGTTAATTTTTTAAGACCAAAATTTCGATGTTGGAAGCGTTCAGACCAATAACGAGTCGTGCGTTCGTTTGTAGTGTTCACTCGGCACTCCGTACGTGTCATTAATGTTGCGAGCCGTTTGTGCCGGATTGCTACCGCGATGGAACTCGTATTTCATAATTACTCGTATTTTTATTGTGTATATATTGATGAAAAACAAACAAATGTAGTAAAAACAAAACACTAATTAATAAACAAACGACTGAATTCAAAAATAGAACTCCATACTTTTAAAATAAAATTCATTTGAATTTAGAATTTATTGCCGGCCAATCATAAATTACGTTTCCAATGGCCAGTAAGTATTGTAGAACGGCAATTTCAAAAGACCTATTATAACTTCAAATGTCTAATAAAATTAAAAAGCTGTAAATAAAAAAATACATTTCATCCTTGTCGCGAGATGTACATGTGTATGTCACCAACTGCATAATACTTTATTCCTTCGTCAACTTGTTTTTATCTTTTTAGTTAGCTTTTATGCAGTTAGGTTTTTTATTTTTATGTTTTAAAGTAATGTGTAAGTTGAACTTATATCTGTAAAATAAAAATCGTACTGTTTAAAAAAATGCAATTTTTTTAGAAAAACAGTTAAAATATTTATAAAATATTAAATTTCAAATAATGCTAAAAAATATCAATGAAAATATTCTAATGAATATTAAAGAAGTCTTCCCCATACTATCCAACAGCCGTCAAAAATGGTGGCTCGAATTTGGGTTACGTGTTATTATATTAATAATTACTTAAAATCCAATAGAAAATTTACAAATTCAACTATACGTAGTTATTTAGTTATAAATTTAAATCATGTTAATAAAAATATTATGCTTTCGCTAGTGTATTTTTTATTCAGAAAAAGTGAAAATGATCACGTGAAAGCTTACGATGTTTGACAAATATAACAATTTCTGTATAAAATCTTTATTCAATACACATCTTATGAAATACAAACTGTTAATTACTTACCCTTCCATCATATTCCAATCCTTATACTAATAAATTTAGACTATTTTATTAATTTTTTACTCACAAGTATTGAGTTCACAGACCGCCAAAATTTAAATAAATTATCTGCACAAACTACAAAAAAATATGTTATTGGAGTTATTACTTTTTTGACATGTAGTATGATATTATTGCTTGTATTTTTCTTTACACGTTACAAAAGTTAGATAAAAATAAATATAGTTTAAATGCGAGAAATCACACATTAAATGACATCGGGACCAATCGACCTTTAAAAGGTCGATCGACAGACGAGGTAATAAGCTAACTAAAAAAATGAAAACAAGTTGACGAAGGAATATGGTATTATGCAGTCGGAGACATACATACATATGTAGATACATCTCGCCACAAGGATGAAACCTGTATGTCTCCGACTGCAAAAACTATATTTCTTCACCAATTTGTTTTCATCATTCTTGTTGTCATTTTATTAAAATACTAGCGGCTCACCAAAGCAAAAACAAACCTATACCACGGGAACCGTACATTTTTTCGGGAAAAAAGTAGCCTATGTGTTATTCCAGAATATAAATGCCAAATTTCATCCAGATTCGTTCAGCCGTTCTGGCGTGAAAGAGTAACAAACATCCATACTCACAAAATTTCACATTTATAAGATTTATACAGATTTTCTTCTCATTTTCAAATATGCTACTAATACGTCTATAATAAAAATGGTAAATAAAAAACTTAAAAAAAAAAGAAATATAAACCGCCTACAATGCACAAATAAGATATAATATGTATCTAATATAGCGTCGCTGCGCCTGCAAAATGCGCTATGTATTTTTTTTTTGAAAATCGGTTTTTAATGCCAGTTTATACTACTTCTTAATCCACGTGTATCTGTAAAATCCGTTTTTGAATAACTCATTTGGTTAAGAAGATAGCAAAATCAGCTATGTAATTTTGATGAAAAACGGACTTGAAAAACCCTCTATATGTGCAGGAGGCACATAGCGTATTTTTGTTTCAAAGCGAGTCCCTTAGAATTGCGCTTTGAAATGATACATAGCGGGTTTGTCATACAGAAGAAACAGCACGTGGCAGGTGGTGCACTATTTTCCAGATCGTATTTTATATCAATTAAATAGCTTTAGGTGTTAGATAGTGCATATAAGTTACAAAACTGGTTATACATACCTGGTTTGGCGAACTTTGAAATACCAAGTACTAATATTTCGAATTTCAATATTATTGACCCTGTAGAAGAAAAAGTATCGATTGCACGTGACTCAACGTTCACTGAATTTCATGAATCGAACCAGCATCAACTTAATAGTGTTCAGATGCCAATAGCGTTTGATTCTGGTGATTATTCTGATCAGAATATAGTAGTTTATCCACTTCATGTGTCACCACCATTACTTCCATTTTCTAACGACCAATCCTTGGATGTATAAAAAATACACAGCCCAGGTATTTCAAGCTCCTGTTGTTTATTGCTGAACCCTGAGACAGGGCTGTTAGAAGAAGACTGGCAGGTAGAAGAATCTAATAATAATCAGAGTAATAACTTAACATCTATTAAGAATAAGAGGAAGAACAACCAGGCTCTTCAATTACATGGCAAAGAATACAAAGGTCTTCAAAGAGCGGGGGGAACTGTGATCGAGACTGAGAAGTCTAAAAGATAACTAAAGCCCGTACCTTGTAATCATGGTATTGTAGGCATTTCTGACAGGTCTTTTCTTTACGGGTCTGTAACCGATCAAGCCCGTAAAGATATTTTTGATTATTTCTGGTCGTTGACATCTTGGGAAGCTAAAAAGGCCTCGTACTGGGTTCGACTGCAGTTCGAAATATAATAAAAAGAAGAACCATAACCACAACTGAAAATCGTACATCAAAATGAAAAAATACTGGTGTCGATTGTTTTTTGCCAAGAGAAAATGGCGTTAAAGTAAGAGTCTGTAGAGATTTATTTTTGGCCACGTTGGAAACCTTTACAGATTGGACCAAAGCTAAAAGATGTCATACAACTAAAAGTATACCTGCCATTTATGATAAGATTAGTACCTCAAACAAGAGAATTTTAAAGTCAGACTGTCGTACAATGGTTAGATCAGTTAGCTAAGGTATCCAGTCATTATTGCCACTCGTCTTCATCAAGAACGTACGTGGATGATGCATTGCATTCAAAGACAAAAATGCACGAGGTTTACGTTTCCTAATGTCAATCTACCTCTTTGGAATTCGTCCAACGAAAGAAATCTTGCGAGATTTTAAGAAGTAAGAAAATTTCTATATATAAGCCACGGAAGGATCAATTTGATACTTGCGTATCTTACAAAGAAAGAAACTTAAGCGAAGAAGCGTATCACACACATATACAAAAAAAGAATGAGGCTCGAGAAGCGAAAAAAATAGCCATAGATTCGTTATCTGATGAACATTGTGTATGACAATGGATTTACAAAGTGTCCAATTATGCCCCAAGTTATTAGTATCCTGCCAGTACTACAAACAAAAACTTCAGCTTCATATTTTCACAATATATATTAATAACACGAGAGATATACTTGTGTTTGTTTGGCACGAAGGCGACGGTGGTGTTACATGTAATAAATTTGTTACATGCATCGTAACATTTGTGGAGCTTTAAACCACCAAAGGCTATACAAAAATTAGTCTCATATCAGATGGTTGTGACTACCAAAACTGGAATAATGTTTTGTCTAGTGCTTTGGCAGACGTTTCGAAGCTAAAGTCGGTTGAAATTCAACAAATCATCTTAGAAAAAGGGCACACCATGATGGAGGTTGACAGTGTCCATTTGAGTTTAGAGAAATTCTTTACTCCGCCGTTATACACACCTGCAGATTATGTCGCATGCATACGGAAAGCGAGGCCAAGTCAACCTTACATTATAAAACATGTAGACTATACCTTTTTTAGGAACTTTGAAGCTGTGCCTAGCAATTTTTCATCGATTCGTCCCGGTAAAAGAGCAGGCGATCCCACAGTTGCCGATATAACATCATTGTTGTATGTGGACGGTGATACTTATTATAAATTAAGACATCATGACACTCAATGGACCTTGTTGTCACAAAGAAGAAAGGCTGATCTGTACGAGGAGCTCGGTGTTTGTTTACTAAGCCGAAAAAAATTGAAAAAACTAAATTTCATAGTTTTCAGTCCTTGAAACCTTTAATGCATCGAGATAACCACTTTTTTATGACAATTTATCTTTTTTATTTATCTAAAACTAGTTTTAATTACTATGTTTAGTACCTACTTTTTACTTAGTTACAAATTGATTTCAAAGTTTGCCAAATATTTAAGTGTACCTAACAATGAATGTGATTTAATTTGATCTGTTCATATTATACGAGAGTGTTGTTATATTATATTTAGAACGATTGTTTTATTATGTTACTTATTATTTTTTAGTTTATATAATTTTATGTTTCTTGTGATAACTAACTCATCCGTTAATTAATACCTACTGATGCAATTTATTTTATTAATATTATGTTACATTTTTAAATACCTATTTTGTTCATAACTACCTAGGCATGCTAAGTTGTTTAGATGTATCACTATTTTAGTCTGTTTTGATTTATTTTGTTAATTATTTTTCTAATTAAGTATAATAAATACTTTTTAAGCGAACTTAAGCTTATCTTATTATATAAAAATAGTTTGTTAAATCCGTTACGTGTTCAAGAAAGCACACAAATGTTTATTATTTAGAAGAAGCATAAATCCGTCATGTGGTGAAAAGTCAAATGGCGGTATTTACGACCCAAATAAAATCCGATATGTGCCCAAATTCACTTAAAAAAATTCTAGCACCTGGAATATCATAGTAAACAGCAGTAAATATATATTTCTAGGTGCCCCGACACAAAGTCTAATTTTCTGCATAGTAAATTTTAAAATATTATTAACAGTTTAGAAAAAAAATAGTTTTTTGTTTCTCCTGAAAAGTTGGGTTTTTATCCATAGCGGATTTTGCAGGCTCAACGACGATAGGTAGGTGATAAGGTATGAACTTTAATTATAGTTAAAATATAATACATTCATGTGTGATGTATTTATACTTACATATCGAGTGCTTTGCATTGGCTGGTTCGACTTCGAAAACAGATGTCTAACACTACACTACAACTAGATGACTAAACATCTATATTAAAAGGCAACCCCCTTTCAGTTATTTTTTATTTTTTAGAGTCCAGTAACAGGTTTTATTTTTTAATGACTCCGTTTTAGTGTCTGGAAGACGGTTTTTATATTTTTATACTAGATAATTTTGCGAATTTTAAGTTACACATGTATAACGTGTTAGTACTTTTATTAACTTTTATTGATTAAACCAACTTAAAAAAATATACTTACATTTACATTGAAAGATACTTTAGTCAGTAAAAAAAAGATAGTATTGCATAGCACGATTAATTTCTAAGAAATTCGTAGTAAAAGGTACACCTATGAAATTTTGTACATTTGTTTATAAACTCTAAATATTACGATTCCAATTATGTACCTTCCTTACTCAGTCAAATAACTAACGTCGGCTTTGAATTTGATTATTTTTAATCTATATACGAATAAATTACATAAAAGTTTTAAATGGGAATAATTTATCCTACTTGTCATTATCGCAATAATTATCATAGCGGAGCAACTATAAAATATTGAAATCAATGCGAAATAAGAGCTTAAAATGTGAATGCAAGGTAGCTTAGCAAGGAGTTGCGCAAACTTTACTCACAATCATTTTATTTACCCAAATATCCTAGAGTTGAAGTGGCGCGGCGGCCACGGTCAACATGGCCAGGTTTAGCTCAAAATTGCCAAACAGCTGGTTGGCCAACACGAACTTGAACTTTCATGGAGCGTTCTCTCGTAAATTATGATAATTTCATCCATATCATTTTTTATTTATTAAGCCAAGAAATTAACAAATTAAAAAGCAAAATATTTAAATAGAAATAAATAAAACAAAGGAGATATTTTTACTTTATATTTTAATCAACTCTCATTCCTCTTAAAAAAATTATAAATTTTATAAACTGTTAAAACAATAACGCCTTTTATTTTTTATAATATTTTTATTTTATTTATATCTTTAAACAAAACCAACTTTTGTAAAAAAATATATTAATGTAAGTCTTCAAATGTCTGCTATTATATTCATTGTCAACTCAGATTTTGTAAACAATTACAAATTAAATATACATTATTTACTAGATTCTTCCCTCACAACATTAAGTTTTTTTTTCTAAAAACAAAACAACTACATAATATTAAATAAAAAACCTTACACAAGTTATAAATTATTTTTGTTATGTACTACTATAATATTTTACTTCTTAAACAAAAGTTTACCACTATACAGCCTTCACACAAATTGTTAAGTACTAAAACAGACTTGTTAAATATAAAACCGGCGGCGCAAAACAAGAATTTAACTGAACAGCTTAAATATTACATTGAGACTTGCGACATTTTGAATTGATGATATAATTTAACTGAGTAATTATAAATTTAAATATAATTTAAAAAATGGTGAAGACTATTTATTAAAATAAATCCTGCCTGGTAACTATATGGTGTAAACATAGTAAATAGGAACCGTTAGTCGGCAGTTTACTTTATTAATATGATAATTTTTGGTTTAGTAAATACGTACCTTAACCCACCGGTGTCTACCACGAAGCAATATGTTACTTTTATACATAAATAAATAAATTAATAAACATGTAGGTACATAAAAAAATTAACACTCAGCACTATCTAGTTCCATGGTAAGCTACGAAGCTTGTGTTATGGATACCGGATAGTTGATACACAACACAATACATACATATTATAAATATTAACACCTATGACTGGAGTAGGTACAAACATTCGTACTCATCACACAAATGAATGCCCCCAGCGGGTCTCAAATCCGCGACCGCTGGCACAGGAAGTAGGGTTACTACAAACTGAGCTAAACGTGTCGTCAAATAAATAAGAATATAATCCATGTAAAAATCATTTCAAACATTGTTGTCACACTAATGATTTTGACGCTGCAAATGCAGGTTTAGAAGTCATTTTTAATACTATTGAAATCGATCGATAGATGAATTAAACGTTGCACAGTTATCGTTGAAGTCTCTCACTTATTGCTAATACCTTAGTCACTCATTGTTTACTAGTGACTCACTCTCGCTTCGCTCGGGTTCGTCCCTAGGTTGATACCCCATGCAAAACTTTCATCCCCATTTTCACCACCTTAAGGGATGATTTCAGGGGTGAAATGTCTATCTTCTTACCAAATTTCATCTAAATCGGTTTAGTACATCCCAAGATTACCCCCTACAACGTCACAAACTCACAAACTTTAGCTCTTTATAATATTAGTATATATACATTGATTTCGCTCTCTGAATATTTTATATGCGTTATAAATAAGATTATTTGCCTGCAGCTCATTTTTTCGTATTATTTTTCCACATTAACACACGGCTGGATAAATTTTGCGCAAGAATAATAAAATATTGTTCAACTTAATATGAGATAATTATATATTCTTTATTGCACTAAACAAGTAATAAAAAAATACATAGAAAATGACGTGGACAAAGGTGGACTTATCTCTATAAGAGATCTCTTCCAGTCAACCCATGTATGTGGGAAATAGTGTTAAGTAGCGAGACAGAAAGGGAAAGTGCAGAGAAACGATAAGAAATTATATAAGAATAATCATAAGTGAAACAAAATAAATACAATATATAAATATATATACACACTATAATTCCATATATAATATATAAGCATAAATACATAAATACAAATATGAATTATAAACACTACATGTATAAATATTTGAGAAAACAAATACCAGAACTATTTACATACATATATACATAAACATACTTATATTATTACAAAACAGAAATGTACACATTTTTCAATTATGAGTTAGAAAATACTTTTTCATATTGATTTTAAACGCATCATTAGAAGGGCTCTCTTGTAGGACTTTGGAAAGTCTGTTCCATAGCACTACAGCGTGTACCGAGAATGAGTTTTGGAAAAGCTTGATGTTGCTTCTTGGTATGTCAAGCATCGATGTGATGCAGTGCCACCTGGAACGAGATGGAGTGGGAAGAAAGTTAAACCGGGAACGAAGGAAGAGGGAAAATTGAGGTTATGAAGAATGTTGTACAGAAACGAAAGAAGGTGCATATCACGGCGAAGGCGGATAGGGAGCCATTTAAGACGAGCTCGAAAGTCGGAAACGTGATCATACTTGCGTAGACCATAGATAAAGGGTATGGCGAGATTTTGAAGATGCTCTAGTTTATTCAGTAGCTCCTCACATCCAAATAGCATACATCGGCGTAGTCAAGTATGGTTAGTAGACAGACTGCGCAAGCATAATTTTGGTTTTGAAGGGAAGAAAGTATTGGAGACGCTTCAGAGAATGGAAAGTGAAGTACATACGCCTACTAACCTCATTGACATGAGGTGTCCAAGTCATGTGGCCATCTAAGATAAGACCCAAGTTCCAAGTTGTTTCCTTATTTATATTACCCTTTTGTCTCTTACAAATAAATCCACATAAATATTTACATACATGCCCTATAATATATATATATTGAACATATTGTGTGAACAAAATAACTTTTAATTTTTAAATTAAATTCTATAAACTGTACACACTTTTAGTTACGCGTCTAATTTCTTAAGTCGTATCCATATATCGCCTTGCGCAGCACACGCCAGTGACGAAGCCTTTATCTTCATTGGAACTAATGTGCGGTCATCTAAGACCAACTCATACTTGTGCAACAATCTTACTAAGGCTAGTTTAGATTGGATGTATCCTTGACGGAGACCTAAAACATTCGCCATGATTGATTGTAGCTTTACAGCATTTATAGTGTAATAATTCAGAATTTTTATTTTTGCTTAATATAAAAAAAAGAAAATTAAATTAATTAAACCGACTTATTTGTAAAAAATATAAGATGCAATTCAATTACCTAAACATTTTCTTGGACCTTCCCCAAATGGCATCCAATGACATGGATGCATATTTTTCTTTTTGTCCGGCGTAAATCTTTCTGGATCGAATTTTTCAGGATCCGAGAAAATGTCTGGGTCCATTTGTATTGAGTGTATTGGGATGAAAATTAAAGTACCCTTCTCGATTACTATTTCAGTGTGTGGAATTTTATAATCCTTTGTACATCTTCGGAACAACGCTCGCATTGGTGGATACTTTCTCATTGTTTCTAAAGGAAAATAAGATTTATTTTTAATTAAGTGGCTATAAAACGGAAGGTCTTATCATTATTGATTGTGTAATTAAAACAATTAATAAATGTCACGTTATGATATGCCTGTCTAGCTTTAGCTAAAAAAAGTAATATACAAGCCCTAATCCCGTTACAATATACCCATGTACTAACAGTTAGATATATTTTCATATAGCCAAAAATAAATTAATTATTCATTAATTTTTAAGTACTTATTGAGTTTCAAATGAATAATTTCAAATTGTTATATATATTTTTTACAATAAAAAAAATCTGTATCTCTAAAATTAAACATAAGAATCTTTTAAGCAATTTAAAAAAAATAAAATGCGCTTAATTTTTCTATTAACTAGGTACGATTTTCTTAAATTTACCTTCATCCCTTAAACTTAAAACCTCCCTAACTCGGTTAATTTTGACCGAAGGAAAAAACTCATGATACATTTTTATTAAAACTTTTTTGTCTAATTTTTACTGTTTTCGAGTAATTGCGAAAAGACACTTGACAAATTTTTTTCAACCCTTGCCGGGGGTTACAGACACAAAAACCTTTACACATTGTTTTGGTATCGTTAAAACTACACTATATCTAAAATGCAAAGTTGAGTGCCAAAATTTTGATTACAGACTTTGATTTGACTGGACTATTTTGGATATTTGAAGTTTGAAACAAATTATCAAACATTCGAAAACAAAAATGCGTATTGAGTCGCGAACAAGTACTAGTTCCAATAATATATACCTATTATCTACCGATTATGTTAATTTAATTTGCTTTATGATATCTATTAAGTCTCGCCGTTCAGCTGTAAGAAATGACTATCACATTAAAAATTTAAAATTATCAAGAAATGTAACGCTACGCGCCTTAGTATCAATCGTTAACCTAAAATAGGATTAAGAAAGTAAAAAAGAAAGAAAATAAAAGACCAAACTTCTAATTTTAAATAACTTAATATTATTGCATTATACTTATGGATAGAAAATGGCATTTTTTTTTAATTTTAAATCTTACCTTAACCAAACGCGTTTAAGTAGTTTTATAGTCGTACTAGCATTGCCCGCGGATCCGCCCGCGTTCGGATGACCAAAAACCAAATTCTTAAGTTTTACATATTATATATACTCTCATTGCAGTTTTTTATTTTGTCTCAGAAATTAGATATTTTCCCGCAGTAAAAAATATCCTATTTGTTGACCCGGATAACCAGCTATCGCCATACCAAATTTCATCAAAATCTCTCCAGTGGTTTTTCTGTGATGCGGTAACAGACAGACAGACAGACAAAAATTCTAAAAACTAGGTATATATCGGTATCTGTATCGATAATAATGTTTAATGTACAGATTCGGCTTAGTTACAATTTTATTATATGTATAATTTATACGTATATGTTGGAGTTACGATTCCTATACGGATTGATAGTTTTTATTCACCATACTGTATTTATGTCTCTTTAAAAACACAAATTTTAACAAACACAGAGTTTTCAATTCCTTTATATAAAACCAGAAGTATACCTATTCATTAAAATAAAGCTCGTGAAATTCGATTCACGATTGGTTCACAAAAACAAATATATCCATCCAACTAGAATACTTTTTAAAATCGGTTAAAAATATCTAATATACGAATTCACTTACCGTCGAGTACCATATTAATATAGACCATTTCGTTCTGCGCTTCGTATGTGCAGTCTCCGCCGTATTTAGCGAGGACTGTGGTAATCTCCGCCCGAGCTTTGGCCTGTATATGAGGGTTGAGGGCAAGCTCGTATGCGGCGAACTGCCCCGTGGTCGCGGAGGTCTCGTACCCAGCAAACATGTACAGCATGGTGTTTGAAGCTATATCCGTCATTGTAAAAGAGCTTTTATCATCTGAAATCATCCACAAAGCTTTTTAGATACGATTGAAATCAATCAATTTGAAAATTGGGGGTGGGGGTGGCTGAAGGGTTTCTAGTTGTTTTGCATTTATACGACACTATTCAATTGTAACTCTTAAGAATTGAACCAATTATCTTACATTAAATTCATTTTAGTGCTATCATTTACCTTTATCCAATAATGTCGGGTTTTCCTTTAAATCAATGAGTGTTTGTAAAAAGTCGTTGCGCTTGTAGCAATGCTTGATTCTGTACTCCACAGTTTCTTTCACCAAATTATAGAAAAAGCTAATTGTATCCGGGTTTATTCGCTTTATCTTTAATTTTTCGAAGAAACTGGGAATAAGAAAGGCTAAAGCTCTTACAACTGTCCTAAAACAATAAAAATTAAAGGCAATATAAATATTTTTCTTACTGAAGATATTTAACTGTTAAAAGAAATAATAACATTAATTTATGTATTTATTAATTATTTACATATTTTCTGTAGATTATTAAAAGATACATAATATATGAATTTTCGTTCTAGTTAGATTTCAATATTTGTTTCCGATCCGATTCATAATTAAATAACAATTTTAATAATTTTCGTGTTATACTATAAAATTAACGTAACGCCCGTAAAATAATATATAAACTTGTTACATGTATTTAGGAATGCTTTGGGATTCAAAAGCTTATTCTATATATTTTTTTATTTCATCAAGTTTAGAAAATGTTGAGATAGTAACTGTTTTCTTACTTCCTATAAAGCAGCCTCTAATCCAACTTAAAAAAATTAATTCGAGGACAGCTTTTAAACGATTTTTTATTATATAAGATAAAACAATCTATCTATACAGTAAATAAAATTGAAGCGTCTGTAATGTCAAAATAACAGCTTTTTACTAAATGCATATTTATTTATTTATTCCTTTATAAAATACAAAATATCATTTATACAAATCTAAGTCACTCGTACTAAGTGAACTTGTATTACGAGCGTCTTGTTATATACGGTACTTTTAAGAAAAACACGACTTTAAAATTTGTTGTCTGTCTTTTTGTTTGTTCCGGCTAATCTCCGAAACGGCTGAACTGATTTTGACGGGACTTTCACTGGCAGATATTTTACATCACTCATTGCTTTTATTTTAGAAAAAGAATTAATTCGGATCCTGCTCAAAAAATTAAAACGTACCTAGAGAGTAGAGACGCACCCGAGCGAAGCGAGTGTAAGCCGCTAGTACCATAATATAATCATGAAATAAACAAATGAATAATAATGTCGTTTAAGTTCTTTTGTGCAATTTTTATACAAATTCGATACAATTTTTAATAGGTCTCGTTATATAATTTTATAATTTATTTTATTTAAAGCATATTCAAACTATTTACTAAAACAGAAAAACGTACCAATAAAGTGATGATGGCTCGAAATAGTCATGTCCACGCAAATAAAATTCGGACTGAGAATTTTTGAATCCATTGCATTCTAAGCCAAAGCCAACACTTCCTATAATTTCCATAGTGTATTTTTCGTAAAACTCCGTCATATTTAACACTTCTTTATTTAATTGGTGATGGTCAGCATAAAGTAAGGATTCTTTCGCAATTTTATCGGCCAAAGGGTACATACTTTTGAGCTTAGAAGCCGAGAAAGCAGATGTCATTTTATTTCTCAGCGATTTCCAAGCATAACCGTGTTTGTTGAACAGATGGCCAGCCAAAGGATCGCCCGCTCCTCCAGAAAATATTCCATGGGATTGGAAATGATCGAAATCCTTTATCAAAACATGCTTTGCCAAATCCAAATCGTTTATACTTAGCACTGGTTCATTGAAACAGTATACACCCACGTATGGTAAGTGTTTATATTTGTAGTAATTCCTACAATAAGGCTCGAAAAATTGTTCTTTCCGTTTTATCACATTTTGAATGTTGCCAAATGGGAATGTAGGTTTTGGTGCGAAAACACCTTTTTTTGTCCAGTACATGAACTTGTATTGAAACCATATATAAATCAAAATAAAACTAATAACTATTAAAATTAGAGTTTCTCTCGAGAAAAATGTTACATTCAAAATTGCCATTTTCACTGGTTTTAATGTATTCGTAATCGATTCTAAAAATATAAAACAATTTTATACAAATTATTAGACACTCAAAGTATTTTTTTTAATTTCAATATTAATTTAAATAATATTTTTCAAATAATATTTTTGTTACGAAAATGAACGAATTAAGCAATGACCACGCACGCACTCAGGTCCGAGTGTTCTTAACAAGTGGCGGCTTGGATTGTCTGCTATCGATAATACAAGCTAAGGCCACTTTTTAAACCATTGTATAAAAAACATCAAATTAATAAATGACATTATATAATTACAGTATAATAAAAAATAGGCAATAAAAACTGTTAAATACATAACGTGTCTAATTACCAATACAGGAATAGCTTGAAAAAACAGTTATACTATAAAAGGTAATATAATATCCTAATTGTTTTATAAAAAATAAGCACTGAACCATAAAGCTAAGCTTATATATAATAAGTAATATTCATAAACATAGATTTTAATATAGTAGACCTATATTAAAGAAAATCATATAATCTTTCACCCCTATGCGTGTAGCAGACGTCGGGGACTAACCAAATATTATTACAATTCACTATTATATAAAATTCCCTTCTTCTTAATATATAAAATTCCCGTGTTAATATTGGTCCGCGATAAACTCCGAAACTACCTGTCGGGTAAGTAGTTTCTTATTAACGCATTTTTTTTGAATTAAATGTGTGATTTTTTCGAACTTAAAAGATAGAATCGTTTTTATACCGGATATTTCTTTTTTTTTTATTGCAAAATTTGACGATTTTCATATGTCTGCCACAGCAACGCGTGGCCGGAAGTGCTAGTACGAGTACATTATATTATACAATGCCATAATGAAATTAATAAAGAGGAAAGTATACTTCTTTAAGTATTTGAATTTTGAGAGATAAGCAGGTTCAACAATTGTGATAAAGACCCATAATACCAAGTTTCAAGTAGACCAGGAAAATAAAATATCTTTGAAACTTTACTACTTCTAATTCAAACTACACCATCAGCGAGTTTAAGTGGAATTGATATAGCTGAAAGGCATTTTTATTAAATAATATGTGAGTACTATACATACATACATAGCTTATAATTTGTGAATAATTTGTACTAAATCATAACAAATAACTTATGTACTATTTGATTCAGACCTGAAATAAAAGCATGTTATCTATATATATAAAAGAAAGTCGTGTTAGTTACTTCGCTTATAACTCAAGAACGGCTGAACCGATTTAGCTGAAAATTGGCAGGGAGGTAGTTTAGAGCCAGGAGAAGGACATAGGATACTTTTTATCCCGTTCGACCGCGTTCCAATTTTTATGATATTTTAATTTTTGGATTTCTCTTAGTCCGGAATAGGTAAGTATTAAAACATATAATTAAAATGTGAGAAAGAAAGATTTTTTCTTTTTATATCTATTTAAAACGTACCTAGCGACGAACCCGAGCGAAGCGAGGGTGAGCCGCTAGTTATACATATAATAAAATAGAGATTAAACGAAATATATATTAATTTTTAAAAACAATGACTGTATAGACCCTGAAACATAGATAAATTTCGCAAAGCCACGAGCAAAAGGTATGGGTATTGGAGAACTACACATATAATAAAATAATATCAAAGCGAAATCTGTTCATAAAATGTTTTTTTTAAAATAAAAACAATTTTTGATGTGTATTGTGCACAGAATATAGACCACAAAACAACAGTTGTTGAATTTTTCCTGTCTTTTTGACTATATGTCTGTTTTTCTGTATATCTGTGCGTAATTCATATATAAAGTACTAATGGATTTTAACTAAACTTTGTGTAGTAATAACTTATAACTCGTGTAAACATTTAGGATACCTTATAACTACAGGAAATTCTCATATTCCAGTGGCAAAACACAACAACTGGTCGGCTGAGTTCTCCTTTGTACAAAAAATTGAAATACTTGTTACACAAAAACTATTAGTTGCAGGATTATGATTAAAAAAAGTTATGACATCTTCAATCTTCTTGCAACTGGCACGGTATGTACAATGACAGAGTCTCTAGAGACCTAGAGTCAATTTTATGGATTATACCAAATACCATAATTATAATATGATTATTCATTTTAATAATTAAGACTTATCTTTTAGTTAGTAAATGATATACGTACGTCACTACATAAGTTTTGTCGTACATAAAATATATGTAAGGTATTGTTAAGATACAGATAGATTCATAAAGGCAAACTAATTTAAATAATAAGTACAAGTTTTGAGACGTACAGTAGCTCTGTAAATTTATTGCGATTTTTTGAAAATTAAACATGACTGAATGTACTCGTCGCGACGTTCATGTAAAATTTTATATAATTTTAAGCGTAGCTTAACTAAGCACAATGTTTTGAAGAAATGAGTAGTGCATGAGGTCATACTTGTCCTTCTCTAAGGACTATAGAAAGGTGGTTTATTCAGTTTATTCGCGATAATTTTAAGTTGTAGGACGATTCAGGATCGGATAGGCCAATAAAGGTTTCCTCTAAAAACGTTGAGGCAGTGCGAAAACTACTTAAAGGAGACCGGCATGTGTCGTATCGACAGATCGAGGAAATACTAAATTTAAGTGCAACGACTGTTTATTGAATTCTTCACGATGATTTAAAAGTTAGGAAACTCTGTACAGTCTGAGTACCGTATTCGATGACTGACGAGCTGAGGGAACAACGTATGAATTGGTGTCATGAGATGTTAAAAAATTTGATGGCGGTCGATCTAAGTACTTCAATTTAATTGTTACATGTGACGAAACTTGGCCTTACTGTTTTGATGTCCCAACTAAATCCTAGAGTAAACTGTGGGTGATTCAAGATGAAGACCCGCCGACGTCTGTCTAAATGTCTCGATCAATTAAAAAAAGAATAGTAGCAGTATTTTTCTAAAAAAGGCGGAAAATTATCTCTTTACTATTTACTCAAGACTCGACACTTGGTTTTTGCATCAAGACAATGCTCCCGCACGTTCGGCTGGCAAAACTACAGATTATTTGCGTGAAGCTGGAGTGAAATTACTGGGACATCCTCCTTACAGTCCAGACTTAGCGCCATGTGATTTTGCGCTTTTTCCTTATGTGAAAAAACAATTAAAAGGGCGTAAGTTCTCTAAACATGAAGAGCTTATAGGCGCATTTGAGGAGATATGCGGTAGTGTTCCAAATGGTTTCTAGAGCGAAGTATTTATTACATGGTTCGAACGTATGAGAGCATGTATTAGTGTTAATGGAAAAAAAATGAAAAAAATAAATAAATAAAAAGTACGACAAAACTTGTGTAGTGACCTAGTAGTTATGTTTTTAGTGATAACGATTTATTTTAATGGTTTCGAAAATTACAATAACAAATGATTCAATCTCCAAAAATTACCCTTACACTTTTTCCCCTAAAATTTACTGTAATTATATATATATATATATATATATATATATATATATATATATATATATATATATATATATATAATATGAAATAGTAAATTTTTCCGCGGTAAAAAGTATCCTATATGTTGACCCGGATAACCAGCTATCACCATACTTAATTTCATCAAAATCCCTTCAGTGATTTTTCTGTGATGCGGTAACAGACAGACAGACAAAAATTCTAAAAACTATAAATTCAGCCTCTGTATCGATAATAATGTTTATTTCAATAAGATTTTCCAAAAAATATTTAATGTACAAATTCGCCTTAATTACAATTTTATTATACGTATAGATTGACGGAAGTCGGATAGTGTAGGAGAGAGAAAAGGTAACAAAAAAGTAATTATACCGACTTTCATTTTAAAACCTTATCATAATTTTTTTTAATACGAAATTATAATTATGACGTTGGACTTAATTAGAGTGAGATTAATTAGTTCGAGTCCCGGGTCAATTATAGTTAATTTCCTTTTTTCTGTGAAATGAGTGAAGAAGTTGACGGCGTTACATCGCCTTCACCTCGGAGAACACGTAGCCAGGACCGTTTCTGCACCTGACCTCCCACTGGTTGCGTCGAATGGACGTTCCACCTAACTTACAGAGTGAAAGGAATACATAACATAACACAAATATGCATTTATGTAGGTATATTTGCGCATGCGCTTGTGTTCTTTAATATCTCCTGTACCGAGAGCTAGTCTGAATGAGACTGGTTGTCAAAATCAATTAGAAGGACATTATAAATAGTATATTATATAATAATTAGAAATTTAAAAAAAAGTTAAAACTGAAAATAACAAATATTCTTTAGTTTATATTATCTTCTTTTTCTTCTTCATTACTCTTATTTTTATAGACTACCAATTGCTTTAGATTTTAGTTATTAATTGAAACTCTATTATTTTCTTTGTAATTGTTTATTATTTTTCAAACATTATTAATTCCATGACCTCTACTTAGATGTACATCACGTACCTATGTAATATACCTACTACAGTATACAAAATCTCCTAGTAAAGACAATGCCAGACCATAGGCTAAAATATCTTAGCCCAAACCACTGCACCACATTACATTAAAAACTAAAAATGTTACAAGTATTCTGGATATTCCAATTTAACAGCCTCTCGTCGTAAATTAATCAAATGATGCAAATATTCAGTGGGAGTTCGTGTATCTGACTTAGAATTTCTTGGTTTTCTCAAGTAACTATCATACTGGCTTACAGAAGCCTCTAAACTGTTGCATGCGCTTTTAATATTCTTTTCTATACTATCAAAATCATATATATTTTCTGTTTTTTTATTTGATTTATCTGTTTTATTGTAATCAGTTTCTTCACGATGGGGACGAAGATTTGGGGATTGTTTACTTTTTAGGCCAAAATCTTCTGTAGACATAGTAAAGTCGACTTCACATTCAGAGCATGTGTCTTGCATTCTTTTTTGACAACAGCCGTCACATTGCGCGGGATTTTTCGCCCAAATAAAATCGGATTCAGTGTTGGAATCGGACGATTCTAAATCATCGCTACGTATATTATATTGTACAGTTTTATCTTTAATGTACTTTGTTGGCTTTTTATTAATAAATTCATCGCACTTCGTATCCTTATCTTTAAAACGTATCACCCGCTTTGTTTCATCTCTTTCTTTAAAAGGCGATAATTTCAGATTATATGGGTACAAATGTTCATTTCGACCGAATATTAAATCCTCGTAGTCTTTACGACCAATTTTTCTTGCACTGTCGACGGTTACACGAGGCATAGGTAAGTCAACATCAGAAAATTCATCTAAATTATCCACTGAGTGTGATTTTTTATCTAAATACTCGATATCCAAATTAAGATCATTGCAATTTTCCTCATTTTCAATTGATTTTTTTGACATGTTACTATGATTTGTTAGAAGATCAGGAGTTGTAGCAACACTATGCTTGTCTTTATCTGGACAGGCGACAACTTCGTCTGAGCTGTTAGAATCAGAATTAACTACATACATTGGGGAAATATTAATGTTAATTATTGGTGATATGCTATTTTCATTGCTTTCATCTGTGCTCGATTTACTACGTTCTACCTTTTTAATATATTTTGAGTAAGCAGATAACCTCTTTTTTCTTCTCGGTGGTGGTTGGATTTTTGGTGTTTGTGTACTAAAACTCCTCATAGAAACAGTATCAGTGATTGTTGAGGTATTTGTATAAGAAACTTTTTTAGATTCCGTTAAAGTAGATTTATCAGCAAATGATAAACTACTATATTTTGATCCAACCGCTATTTCTTTTACACGTGGTGTCATTGATATAGTTTCCGTACTTACATCTTGTTGAAATTTATATGGGTACTTTTGTTGTATTATATATGGTTGAAGATCCGTTTGTATTTCAATAGCTTGGTCTTTTACTCGTATAACCGTTTTTCTTGTTTGCGTGTGCGCAGGAATACCTATTCTTCTTTTGTTTTTCAAAGCTTTTTTACTTAATTCCATAAGTCGTTGGCGTGCGTTTGAACAAATTTTAAGTTCGTTTAACGGTTGCATAATTTTTAATTCACTCGGTAGTTTTTTATCACTCATAGATTCAACTTTTGAAGCATCTTCATTTTTTTTAAGTTTAGAATAAAGTCTCTCTGTTACTGAAGCTATAATTTCTGCTCTTTGGTTATTATGCAAAACTGTCACTTGTGGTATCTTTGTTTTATTTATGCAATCTTCAACTTTTCCTTCATTGACACCGACGTCTGAAAAATGATAATCAAGATTTCTTTCTGCAAAATCACTAGACAGTATGTCTTGTGACCTAAAATGCCGTTTCTTATCTCTTAAAGGTGCAATAACTTCTATGTCAGTTCCACTTTTAGTTCTTTCTAAGGCTGGACCAAACAACTTATCTATTTCCTTGTTTATTTCATTAGTAATTTCACCGTTTTTATCCATATTATTTATTACATCTAAGCTACCGCTGGCTATTGATGATGGGGTTGATCCTGAGCTATCGGCCTCATTTTTTGGATACCGCAAATTCATTATATTACCTATCTTGATTTTTTTATTCAAAATGTTATCTTGTATTTTATTTATTTCCAATGTCCAATGTTTATCATCATACAGGAGCTCTCCAGTTTCTGGCTTCTGTAAAATAACACAAGGTTTTTATAATAAATAGGTATACGTATAGTATCATTTATCTAATATCTTTAAACGAGCAATTCTTGTATATATATTTATTTATATATGTATATATATAATCTGAATCTCGGAAACGGCTCCAATGATTTTCATGAAATTTAGTACACAGGATGTTCGGGGGCGGTAGATCGATCTAGATTAGTCTTATATCTGAGAAAACGCGTGTTTTCGAGTTTTCATGCAGTTTTCTTTTGTATTATTCCACGCAAAATATGGTCAGTAATTTGCACGCTCTGGTGTAAGCATCGTGGTTAAGCGGCCAAGGTGCAAGATCTAAAATCACAGGTGTCCAGGTTCGAATCTCGGTCGCATACAAAGTTTCTACTTTTGTTTTTTTTTAATATTTATTTAAGTTTTTAAAAAAAAATAAAGAAAATTGTACCCTAGGCCAAAAACTCCGAGCGAAGCTCGGTCGCCCAGGTACTTACTATCTTAAATATTAATAGACATAATCTTTCTTCAGAAAAATTTGAAAAAAAAAACAGGTTTAATATAATACAATAAAAAATATTTTTTTATAATATTATATTTAATCTGTTTTAAAAAAGTAACGTAATCAGTTTCTAAAGAGTATAATAGCATGCATGACATGCATTTAGAGTAAAAAGTTCAAATATGTATATAGACCGATATGGATTAAAATTGCTAGTGATAATTATAGTAACTGATCATATTTACATATACATATATGTATACAAATAGTCTTAATACTTACATATTGTATATAATGTCTACCCAATTCGGCTAATATAGCATCAAATTGAGTCTGTAACGTGGCTTTTGTATTTGTGTTAGAAGTATTGGTTCTAGTATCTGGTAACCGGCGCGCTCGGGACGCCCAGCGAAGGGTCGACGCTGATTCTCCGTAACACGCTACACTGGGTGACACAGCTAAAGAAATAATGATTTATTTTACTAAACATATAAGTATATTATAGGTACTGTAGCCCAGTGGTAACCCCCTAGTTTGGGAAACCAAGAGAAGCGGGTTAAAATCCCGGGTCTCGCACCTCTGATATTTTCATGTTCGAATAGTTTCTAACATGATTACCACTTGTCTTACGGTGAAGGAAATCATTGTGGGGAAACCTGCCTCTGAGGAACCTAGCAAGTTTTCAAAAGATATGTGAAGTCTGCCAACATGCACTTGGCCAAGGTGGTGGACTATGGCCTGATCCCCCTCGTATTGATGGGAGGCCCGTGCCCAGCAGTGGGACGCACGTTAAACAGGACTAAATACATAAGTATATTGAGCTTAATATATCACTATATCTACAATTAAGTGACAGGAGGGCTGGCGCATTTTTCGCCCAAAGAATCGGCATTGATATTCAACGGGGGAATACGGCTAGCATTCTTGCCACTAATCCACGCGGACATGACTTGTACAGTAACTAAGTGTACATATGTTTTGTATATATAATTAAGTATATTTGTAATTTTCTTTTTTCTAAATAAAAGTTAATAATACTTTATTGTTCGCAAAGTCATTTTTTTTATTTTTAGGGCTGAAATAAGACTTATTCTTATCTTTTAAGTTGTACTATACATTTTTAGCCTTTTAAAATGGAAAATGTCATTAAAATTCGTTCAGTAATAATTGCTAACCTAGCCTTTTTTATCTAGGTTAGGATGATAAACCAGATGTTCTGAAATTTCAAATTATAAACTTAACTGGTTATCGTTAACCACTAAATGCGTCACGTACAATAGATACATAATGTGAAATGTAAATAAATCAAAGCAATTTAAATAAATATTTGCCTCTACCTTAATATTGACCTACATGATTTTTAGAATTAAATACTTTTAAACAAAAATTCTTACTTGCAACGATAAATGTACTGCCGCCACCTGTAAAGCAGTCTTTTAAAAGCCATGTGAGCGCGGAATCTCGGTATGGCACAAATCTTCGGCGACCTGACCCACCACTAACTAAAAAAAATATTTAAAAAAATTAATTGAATTAACAGCTAACTTTTCTACTTCAGCTTAAATTACTTTAAAAGAACTAACATAAAATGACAATTGTTTATTTTGATGTTCTCCTTACCGATTCCGGCCACGGCGGCCAATCTCATTGAGACTAGCCAACTGCGCAGGAGATATTATAGTGCACAAGTGTACGCGCAGACACAAGTGCATTCTCTATTCCTGTCACTCTCACGTAACACTCCGGTGGGACGACCACTCGACACGACCAGTGAGAGTTAAGGCGCAGGATCGACAGCTTTACGTGCTCTCCGAGGTACGGGGATGACACACCGCCAACTTTCCAACTCCGGGCTGTTACTGAGACTTACTATACAGAAAGACTCGATAACTAAACTTGGCCCGACCTGGGACTCGAACCTAGGACCTCCGAGTGTGCAGCCGTACATGATAGCCACTACACCACCGAGGCAGTTAATAAATTTATTTTAATTTCCTTATCGAATATTAGCTTTCACCGGCGTCTTCGTTGTTATTATTTTTATAACACCTATGACATGACTCTCTAACCTTAATCGTATACCAATCCATGTAAGTTCTATCAAAATCGGTAGGTCGTGTTTCTATCGAACATATATTCTGCGAAAACCTTTTTGATATCCCGAAATAAAATATAAATAAAAGATGCAGGGAAAAACGTATAAGTCTCGTTATGACCTGGTCAATTTTTGACTTTGGAAGTATAGAATAATATATGGATAGCTCATTAGTTACTTGCTGTCGTAAGTACCTTGCTGCGAATATTCCAAGGATATTTAAATTGTTTAAATGACATTTACATAATTAACAATCATGATATTAGTACCTTTAAATTGTTATGTTATGTAATGGTGTAGTCTGTATCCTGTAGATGATGTTACTTTTTGATTTAGCTACTATAGTTAATGAATAAGGTTATTATGTAAAAAAAAAATAGAAACGTTGCCGGGAAAATAGTTAATTCGAGAAAAATAATGCTTCTTTTAAAGGATTTTTGAGTGAACTTACAAGATCATTACATATTTTTGATTACATTCTTGAACGTCTGTGGGGTCAGCTCGTTCACAAATATTTACCTAAAGCAGAGATGACATTGCTCAGCGCTACTAATGACTTGTTAATATTAGCGCCCTCCTTTTGTCGGCCGCCCGCACCTTCCCAGCCAGCTTTTTCACTACAAGTACGTTTTATTTAGATCATGGTTTATTTATAGCATATTTAATAAAATTGCATTAATTTT
This sequence comes from Brenthis daphne, assembly GCA_947093115.1. Taxonomy (NCBI): domain Eukaryota; kingdom Metazoa; phylum Arthropoda; class Insecta; order Lepidoptera; family Nymphalidae; genus Brenthis; species Brenthis daphne. The sequence continues at coordinate 16,974,338 of OX352477.1, read as the reverse complement.
ACATAAACACTTTGGAATAAACGTTTTAAAAGTCGACCGCCTTCAATGATTATGACTTCTACGAGTATTACAAGGTTCTAATTAAGTGATTGGTATGTATAATTCGTTGTAAAACAACTAGTATATAAGTGGCCGACGATCTTACAAGGTTGAAGAAATTATCATCTATAATTTAACTTTAATAATTTAATATTAATCTATAATTATTTTACTTTAATAATTTAATATTAATCTATAATTATTTTACTTTAATAATTTAATATAAATTAACCTTAATAATAACTTAATCTTACTAATAACTTTAATCTCGACCAAAGTCGATTAAAGTTAGTAGTCATCTCTAAGCCACTAAAGAAATACAAGTTAGTAGTTATAATATATACCTATTAATGATGATGATTTCTTATATTTATGCTAATATTTGACATCTATGTGTATTAATAAAAATGAAATGCTTTTCGTTGGTTTAAGCGCATAACTTGAGTAGGTACGGCTAGACAAATTTGGTAAATTTGTTTGGTAAATTTGTTTGCAAAATTGGCTCGGAAGAACAGAGAAAACTAAATATCTTTTTTTCTTTAAAGATATATCCATACTAATATTATAAATGTGAAAGCGTGTTTGTTTATTTGTTTGTCCTTCTTTCACGTCAAAACGGAGTGACGGATTGGCGTGATTTTTTGTGTGGAGATAGTTGTTGGAGGGCTGGAGAGTGACAAGAGCTACTTTTTATCCCGGGAAATTATCTAATTACCACAGGAAAACACGTTATAATATAATCCATTTATATATTTATGATCAGAATTACTTGAAACTTAGTATTAATGCTCTTCAATACAATTAAATAAATACGTGTATTAGCATTTTTCAAAATTCATCCCATAAGGAGGTAAATAGGGAACCTATTTTTTTAGAGTTTTGTGTAGTTTTAAAGCGAGCGAAGCCGCGGCTTCTGCTAGTATTCTATAAATGAACTCAAAAGTCACAAACATTAAAAAAATTTCAGGGCAACGTCTGTCGGGCCAGCTTTTTTTAAATAAAATAAAAACGCAAAAAGTTAATTCATTTATACTAAAATCTTGGAAATGTTTAGATAGCTTTAGTCTATTTATATTAGTTTTCAAAAATATATGAGCTCTTAAGTTAAAAGCTGTGCTATAATGCTATTGACGGGATGAAGGTACAGCTTTCCACTTTCTCTAGAAACTACAGGTAATATATACATTTATTGTTCTATGATTTTACAGTAGGTACCTAAAAACCAGTTGATATAGCACTGAATATTTAAGCTTTATATTTAACGTTAAAATTAAAATTGTAAATATTTTGAAAATTATAAATAAAACTTAAAAAACATCTAAATATTATTTTTTCAGTAGGTATCTACTAGTAAAATATTTACACATTCTTTAAATTTTATCATTGAAGCACTTTCAAAGAACTTTGTATTCTAAAAGAATATAATTTCATATCTTAAATCATAAGGCAAAATTTGTTAACAGAACCGAAAGTGATAAGTGACCCAATTTAAAAATAAATGTTAAGAATTTATGTGAGAAATATTGTACTAAAACCCACTTTAAACAAAGATTTCATTATTGAGCTGCAATTTGTTAATATAATCAAAGGAACACTTGGAGTATTCTAAATATGATAAAGTCAAGGATTTTTGCATAATTATATCTTATTTTCATATGACACTTTACGTAGTCTATCAATATTAAATTATATTCAATTCATATGAATATTTATCAAGCACTAATTTTAGGGTCAAGGTTATAATAATCCTCCTTCTTACAGTTTCCTTTATAGGTGATAATTGCTGTTAGTACATATTATTATATCTTCCTATATTTAAAGTATCATTTAACAAATATTAATGCAATACTTTAGTTTAACAAAATAAGCTCTCAAAGTCAAATTTCGCCCAATGGTAGTCAAAGTTAGTAAGAACTATTATTCTGAAATTATCTACCTCTGGAACTCAGACTAAAAAAATATTTTATTCAGATTAAACAGTTACAATGAAGTAAAGATATCCACAAAAGATATAAACCAACAAAAAGCAAACTCTTCAGCTTTATATATTAGTATACAATATACATAAGAAAAAAAAGTAATTGTAAAATCTCTTCAACTAAAAACTGTTTTGTTCTCTATTTTTAAATTTACTCCATAATAAATACTTAAATGAAATAACATAAAAATAGCTAAAAATTTAAAATCTATACATATAATAAAATTCTGAGTCGAATCTGTACCTAATTATTTTTTTTTTTTAATCTTAATTGAAATAGTCATTATTATCGATACATTCGATACAAATCTATAGTTTTTAGAATTTTTGTCTGTCTGTGACCGCATCGCGTAAAAACCACAGGATTTTGATAAAATTTTGTATGATGATAGCTGGGTATCCGGGTCAGCATATTGGATACTTTTTACTGCGGGAAAATATTTCATCCCTGAGAAATCTATACTAAACGTTAAAACTAAGTAGCAACGAACCCGAGTGGAGCGAGGATGAAAAACTAGTTCAAATATAAGAATGTTTTACCATGTTATAAGCAACTCATACCTGCCAGCAAGATCAGCAAGATGCAGTGTGGCGCGGGAAGTTTTCAATTCAAGCAAGGCGTGGGATCTTGAAGAAGCACTGTTGCGTTTAGTGGCAGCTGTACGACGCCTTCGTGTACCTTCGTGTACTATGGCTAGAAGCGACTCTACGTCGTTCACAGTTACACGGCGAAGATCTAAAAATATTGTAATATTTACTCAATCGTAAAGTGGTATCGGTTTTTGGTTCTAGTAAGTATAGCAACCAACCCCTGCTCGATTTTAATAACCTATAACGCGCCCCAATTTTTCTCCGGATATACACTCAAATTAAGTAGAAGCAGATACGGATATTGTAGCTTTGAAATTGCGACTCTACATCGTTCACTGTTACACGGCGAAGATTTAAAAGTATTGTAATAGATTTAATAAACTTTATTATTGTAGTATCATAGATATCAATCATTAAACACCTACCCTCTTCTCGTCTTTAATAACCTATGCCGCGCATATTTTTCTCCGAATATGCACTCAAAAAAACTATGATTTTAAATATCCTAGGTTACTTATCGTAGCTATAACTACTGAAACCTAATCAAATAAAATATATTCATGAAAGAGCACAAACAAAAAAAAAACAAGATTTGTAAATAATTTGTAAGTATTTACTAAATATAGATTTTTAGCAGATTCTAGATCTAAGGAATGAGAACCATAGTTTTTAATTTTAAATGCTCAGTGTTACTGTGTTATTGTGTAGTGGTTACCTATAAATCTAATAACGGTTAGGTTTGGAGCTGCTCTGTACAATTGTGTAATTTTGTTAACTTACTGTATATCATGTTGGTGATCCTAAATAAAAAAATAGTACCTTTGAAAAACAAAACAAACAACACAGTCAACCTCAACGTTATTTATAAAACAACTTTAATTGCTCTAGCATAAATTTTATGAATAATTTAATACGCGGAAACGAAATAAACCAAATTGCTTAAAGTACATAATATAGGTACAGTAAAATATATTTATATAATGTTCTTTGTACTAACAGGTAGATATTAATTTTCCGAAAGGAAATAAATATATGCCTAATTTACATAGTATATTACTGGACACATTACACCGTGGTACCATAATATTATAAAGTACAATCAATATTTGATTTTGTGTAATCAATATTTTTTAAGTCATAAATTATATGTATATACGAACTATTTTTAATAAAACTTTGCGTTAATATTGCAGAGTCCTGTTCTATAACTGGTAATATTATGGTCTCTATCTATATCAGTATAAACAAATACGTGAACATCATTAAAAATTAAGTTGTCACTCTAAAAAAATAACTTTATTATGTTTATTGCAGCATAAGTGTGTCAGGGATAAAGATTTAATTTCCGTATGTTGTATTTTTCCGATATATTTTGGACTCCAACATATTTCACTTAAAACTTTATCTCAAGAAGGTCAAATCAAGGTTTTCAATTCAATAGTAAAAAAATTGACGTTTTAAAATGGCTAATTAAAATGCTTAGAAGATTCTCATAACATCTAAATTATTGTATTGATCTTTAATTATAAGTTTCATCTAATACGCTTCTGAAATATTATTTTAATTAATTTTTATATTATTTTATTTGTCGAGTAAGTTAGGAATATTTTAAATATAAACTTACTTTGAACATAAGTTCCCTTCGTTGGATGTTCCCTGACGCGAAGGTCTTTCCTCGCATTGCCTTTTCTACGTGGAAGAGAGTTGAGAGGCAAATTCGGCTCTCCAGCTAGGAGGTCGTGAACTCGCTCATTGTATATCTCTAGAAAGCTAAAATATTTAGAAAGCTTAATATTATAAAATAGACTTTTTCTATATTACTTAATAAGATAAAAAAAACTTGACGTCACTTATTATGATGATGTTCTCCTGACCGATTCCGGCCACGGCAGCCAATCTCATTGAGACTAGCCAACTGCGCAGGAGATATTATAGTGCACAAGTGTACGCGCAGACACAGATGCACTCTCTATTCCTGTCACTCTCATACTCCGGTGGGACGACTGCTCGACACGACCAGTGAGAGTTAAGGCGCAGGACCGACGGCTTTACGTGCTCTCCGAGGCACGGGGGTGAAACACCGCCAACTTCCCAACTCCGGGCTGTTACTGTGACTTACTATACAGAAAGACTCAATAACGAAACTTGGCCCGACCCGGGACTCGAACCCAGGACCTCCGAGTGTGCAGCCGTACATGCTAGCCACTACACCACCGAGGCATAACATAAATAAGTTTGCAATCAACTTTTTATGTTTGTTATCTCAGAACTCCGTCATTTATTAACCGATTTGGACAATTTTTGTTTTGTTTGAAAGTGTATACTTCCAGATTGGTCCCTTTTAAATTTCAAAAAAAAATACCACCCCTAAGGGTGGAAAAATAGCGAATGATGAATTTAACCTACTTCTAATTGTCATATTAACTTGAAACTTTGCAAGTGTTTCTGTTTCCGTTGATAGTGCAGTGGTTCGATATATTTGACCTGATCGGATGGTAAGGCCAGAAGGTGGATAGGTTAGGTTAGTCTCTTCAACGGCTAATATTAGATACTGTGAGTTTGGGTTTATTTTGTTTGATTTGACAAGCCTAACACGTTAGAATTTTAGAGCTAGAATTTTTAGTGCTATTAACAAAAGCGAATTTTATTTTGTCTTTATATAAAAATTAGCATCTAACTTAAAACGTTTAAGTGAATATTTTAAAATACTTTCTCCTTACTTTGCTACTACTATGTCTACACTACAAAGGGAAAAATAAAAACTTTTAAAAAATTAAACAAAAACCGACTTCAAAAAAAAAGCACTAAAAAGTAAAAAATAACTGATTTGTAGTTTTCATTTACTATAGATTATTATTATTATTAGTGTTGGGTGTGGTGCCGAGGTCGGCCCTAGCTACGTCGACCAGTTTTGGTCCATTGTAGCTCCCTTTATAGTGAGTCCAAAGTTCTCCGCTTAGTCCTGTTGACTCCAGGAACTTCCAGATTTTCTGAGCGGTGAGCATCTGTATCTCTTCCGGTTGCATAATATGCTGCCCTAGATAGATACTTCTGCGGTGCATGAGTGGACCGCACGAGCAGAGGATGTGCATAGCAGTTTCCTCTGTCTCATGGCATAGTCTGCACATTGCGGTCTGACTGAGGCCGAGGGTAAACATATGTTTATTGAGTTTGCTGTGACCAGTAAGTATTCTGGTTACTGCACTGGTTTTATACTTGTTGAGTTGAAGCAACTCTTTTGTAAACTTTTTGCGATATCCCTTAATTAGCGCTTTAGAGTGTATTTGTCCAGAAGTGGATTGCCACTCTTGAAGTGCTTGGCGATTGCAGTGAATTTTGAGAATTGAATAGGCATGTTGTTTTGCAATGCCACAGAATGGTTCTGGGCCACAATCTGGGGTTTCAGCGCCCCTTCTTGCCAATGCATCAGCCTTTTCATTCCCATCTATGCCTGAGTGACCCGGGACCCATCTGAGGGTGACTCTGTTGGATGTGCCCAGGACATTCAGATTATCCATACAGTCTTTGACCAACTTAGAGTTGGTCTCAAGAGAATCTATAGCCAGAAGTGCTGCTTGGCTATCTGAGTTGATGTAGATATTTTGGTTTCTAAGCTTTCTCTCCAGGATGACTTCAGCACATTTGTTGATGGCGAAGACCTCGGCTTGGAAGATGGTGGCCTCCTTGCCCAGACTGACACTCATGTCAAATCTAGGCTTAAGGCCATAGATACCGCACCCTACATATATAGATACCTAATCAAATATTTTCGAAGTCGGTGCCAGCTGATACAAATTAAAGCAGTTATTTTTACTTTTTAGTGCTTTTTTTTGAAATTAGATTTTTTTAAGTTTTTATATAACATGAAATTTTAAATAATCAATCAAAGTGCTACATTAAAATTAATATTCTAATTTAAAAAATGTTTCATTGTCATACGCTTCAACGATTTGGACCAGATTTTATTTTCACTCTATATATTTAGAGATTTATTATTATCGCATTATATTTAAAATCGTAAAAGTAAGCGCACATATTCTTAAACACCTTCACCATTCCACAAATTACAATGTGTCTGCCTAGGGTACACTGTAAGTAAGCACTGAAAGCGGGGCGACTAGGCAGGTGACATATTTTATTTTGACATGCAAGCATAAGCTTTAAAACGTAAATTTATACTAGCTTTATAGCTAGTAATTCTTTGCTACATTTATTTATTCACTATTTAACAACCTAGATATAATAAACCTCGAGTTTAGACTAAAACCGGCTTGCATTTAAAAAATTAAGTTCTGATTTATCATTTACATGTACTAACTAACTCACTGTGGCTACAAACTTTAGAAAATAATATCTTTAAATTGATCCAACACAGAGGATTTTTTTGAGGCTTTCCATGATATAATATACGTATCTTCTATTACTACTACTACTACTTACTACATATTTGTTTTGTAGCACAATCAAATTCAATCAAAATAACTTGAATTACGTTAAAATATTGTATTTTATTTAAATTCAAAAGATTTTTTAAAAAAAATCAGTGTACTCACATAATAAAAACGAAAAATACTGTAAATAATTACTTTTTACTGAAAAAGTGCCTTCACTTATAATTAAATATGAGAAAATAAGTATGTAATTATTCTTGAAATCTATTTATATGTTTTTATGGTTTACCCTTGAGATATTCAATATGGTATGTAAAAAAAACAGTTATGAAAATTTATTCACAGTAATTGCCGATGATATTACATATAACGCACACAAAAATTACAGCCGAATAGACAACCCCCTCTTTTTTTAAAATCGGTCAAATACAATAGTAATTATGAGTGAATAAAATATTCTTAAATCCACTAAATACCTGCATGTTTTTAACAGGTGTTTCAGTGAATGTGAAACGTGTGACTGAATTACAGCGACGTGTAGCGCAACTTGGCTATCAACATCGACTCACGTGCGGCTGAAGTCGTACAACTATAGAGGCATTACCCTAATAAGTCTACGTTTAAATTATAGATTTAATTCAGATATAGACACTATAAATTATTATTTGACTTATCGATGATCTTTATTTTTCGGTTGCGTTGTTTATTTCAGTTTCTCTGACTAAATACTGATCTGTGTCACTTATATCTTCTATTTGACCTATGGTTCAAATTAACTGGTTTATTAATCAAATTGGCAGTATTGTATTCAGCACTTTTTTTAACATCCCACTGCTGGGCACGGGCCTCAATTCAATACGAGAAGGATCAGGCCATAGTCAACCACGCTGCCCGAGTGCGGATTGGTGGTCTTCACATGTCTTTCAAAAACTTACTAGGTTCTCTCACATATGCCGGTTTCCTCACGATGTTTGTTATCCTTCACCGTATGACAAGTGGTAATCATGTTGGAAATGATTCGCACATGAAAATATCAGATGTGTGAGACCTAGGATTTGCGCCCGCTTCACTCGGTTTCCCAAGCGAGCGCGTTACCACTGGGCTACCACTACCTTTAAATATAAAAAAAATATCAAAAAAAACTTCCGCGTAATATTTCAGCAATTCTGAAAGACTCTGGAGTTGTTCAACTTTTAATCTGGCTTATTTGCCATTGTATAGGTAACGCCGACCAAAATCGAGGTTTGTTATAAGTTTGACACTTTTGGATTTATTTTGTGACGTTATAACTGTCAAACAGGCGGACTAATTTCGATGACATTTTCTTCCTTGAATCACGCTACTATATATAATTTATAAATTACAACATAATGTACAGGAACTTCGTTACTAATATTATTTAAAAAAAATCTTAATGTTTATTTTCGTCTCGAAACCTTTTGCCTATCATATTAATTCTACGCGTTTATATACCTACCTTTATCTTAACAGCTAACAGCTAGCAGCTAGCACACATCCGATACCAACATATTCGTATAGTAGATATTAGTGTCGATAGTATTGTAATCGCCAGGGTGCTAGGCTTGCGTGTTGGTCTGACCTTGTAGCAGCATAACGTCTCTTTTATCTTTCTTTATTACACTTTCCAACTTATACGAATGCGTTCTGCGACCAACAAAGTAGCTAAGGTGTTGATAAAAGTTAACGAAGTTCGTGAATTCCACGAAAACGCAAAGGTTTAATCACTTTAATGATGTCTAACATAGAATATATTAAACGATAGGTATAATTACTCTATTTTAAATTACCAAAATGCGAAGGCAAAACTATTATCATTATCATTTAAAATAAGTTATAATTGACTATTATGTAAATTGGTTTCACGGAATGAGAAATTTATTTTATTCTTTAAGGCTGTTGCTCTTTGATCATAGAGCATTGTAACTAAGTCGAATCTGTACATTAAATATTTTTTGGAAACTCTTATTGAAATAAACATTATTATCGATACAGAGGCCGAATCTATAGTTTTTAGAATTTTTGTCTGTCTGTCTGTCTGTCTGTCTGCCCGTTACCGCATCACGGGAAAACCACTGGAGGGATTTTGATGAAATTCGGTATGATGGTAGCTGGTTATCTGGGTCAACATATAGGATACTTTTTATCGCGGGAAAATATCTCATTTCTGAGAAAATATACAAAAACTGCATTGTAAGAGCATACTAATACGTAAAACCTAAGAATTTGGTTTTTGGTCATCTGAACGCGGGCGGAGCCGCGGGCAATGCTAGTAATTTATATATTTCATAAAGGACGAATAATTATTTTTTATGCGTCAAATCATAATAGCTAAAGTCCACTAAAGTTGCACCCAGGGTATGTGAGATCTCCTTAACAATAAACGACACAGACATGAAATTATGTAATACGCATCTGCAATAAGGCAGATGATAAGCAAGTGTATGAAATAAAAAAGGTTTTTTTGTTTTTGCATTTTCTCAGAAGAAAATATAGTAACATATATTTTCTTTTCACCATCGGAAAGTAGAGATTTCAACGAACAGAAAACATACCAACTTTTTGAAAAAAGCTGATATTTTGACGGGTGAACTTTCGATTGAAAATTAGGGTGCTTTTTCGATATTAATTCAAAATAAGGTGAAAAAATAAATATTTTAATCAAATAAATGACAGCGTATTTGGGACATAAAAAGGTAAGTTTTCACCAAATATCGTTAAAAAATTTTTTTTTTTTTTGTAAAAGATAAAAATAAAAAACCAAAAACTTGGTTTTTTGAATTTTTCTCATAAATTTTGAGGTTATGTGAAAAAAGTGTAAATACAAAAGTTTTAGATATTTTTATTACCTACAACTTTGCCATATGACTTTTTTCGATAGGACTTTTACATTTGCCGGAAATCGAGAAAAACCGTTTTTTACCCTTAAAAACTCACCCCCATCCCCTTCCCGACCTCAGATCACCCGTAAATTATTTTTCCTTTCATTTTTATAATATTCCCCTCCTTTTCTAATGGGTTGCATCCTACTATTATTTTTTTTCACTCTTTATTATTTTTAAAGGCTTCTACCCTGGTCTAAAAGGCTTCTTTTTATAAATAGTTTTTTACTAATAATTTTTAATGCTCTAACGTCTTATTGACAATGACTTAACTCCCGCCCCTTAAATCGTAAAAGTAGTAAGATGCGAGTTGCGAAAAAAATCTCAACTTTGTCTATGAATACTAATTATATAAATCGAACATACATTCTCAGTCTTAAACGAAATTAGAGAAAACGTTTTTCACGCTGAATAATACTGAAAATAATATAAGATTAACAAACGTGCATGACTCCTTTCATTTTATCTTTGAAAGTTAATTGAAATATTTGGTCTAATCATCAGATGAAAAACCTCGATCGTCGAATGGATAACGGATTGTAGGCCTTACGAGAAACAAGAAACATTACTTAAAAAATAAAAATACATAAATATCGACTTTATATAAATGTATTTATTATCATGTAAAAGTGATTACTATGTCAGTTCCAGAATTAAAATATAAGCTCTACCTAGCATGCTAAAATCCATGAAGACATTAAGTCTATAAGGTGGTCGAAAGTTATAAAATAATATAAAAACGTATGTATGTATGTACATACTTTCATACATACATGCACTTGAAATATTATTATAAATATGTAGTTGTTCATTCATTTGAGCTTTACTGTAAATACATACTTATATGTATTATTTTACATAATCATGCATAAAACTACTGAAGATTCAAACTTTCCTACCTATTTGAACTAAATTTATGATTATAAAGAAATATAGAAATAGAATTCTTGAAAAATAGTTGCATATTATGTGAAAATATCACATAATTTACAACAATTTAAAAAGAAAATGTTATAAGTAGAAAAACTTATATGTAAGACAAACAAAACATATTAGCTGAACGATTTCAAAATCGCGTGAATCACTCCCATCACTACTTTACCTCGAATGCATAATGATAGTGAAACAATTTGCTATCTGACAAAATTGCTTCATATATACGAAATTGAACAGCATTCAATTCTAATGCAGATGTCATTATATCCACTTCAATTTACTTTTGAATATTTCTTTACTAAAATTATATATTAATTACGTAAGTATATATATATATATATATATATATATATATATATATATATACTCCACATAGCGTGACTAACTGTATTGATACTTCGCCAAAGAATTAGGTTCAAAATCTTCTACAAGTCTCATACATTATATGCCGACTCAGAAATAATATAGACAGAGTGTCATAGAACAAAAACATAAGCCAAACAATAACATTTTAAAATGTATACAAATAAGCTATATTATAGCTACTCTATCTTTCAAGGGAAAGAGAACTTAATGCTTAAAGTACAAAAGAATATAGTATTATTTTTATTATTCACTAGCATTGCCCGCGGCTCCGCCCGCGTTCAGATGACCAAAAACTAAATTCTTAGGTGTTACATATTAGTATACTCTTACATTGCAGTTTTTGTATTTTTCCTCAGAAATAAGATATTTTCCCGCGGTAAAAAGTATCCTAGGATCGCGCGCTACATCGCCCGGTTTATATAGCTTGAGCAGGCGGTCGAGCGATGCGGGGCAGAGGGGATGGACTCGCCGTAGGCATCTCAATGCTCGCCAAGCATTAAAAATGTTTCGCTACTAATTACTTCTAACAACGATATCTCAAAAACTATTCATCTGATTGATTTAGTGTAAAGAGCAATTTTAATCTGCATTAAATGACTAAGCTAACTAAAATATTCATTTGGATAAGGATTAATACCGAACTAAAGAAAATAACTTTGAAAATAACGTAATGTTTTTAATTAAAAATGTTAACATAAAAGTGGTTATTGTAAGTCAACCGTAAGAGATAGAGATATGCTATCGCGGACTTTTTTGTAGCATTTTTATAGATTTTGAATTCTCTAGTACATTACTTAACTGTATCTTTGCTAGTTTACGCGGCGTTCGCGTGGAAAGTTCCCATTTGGCGAGATTTTTTGCGACCTCTTCAACATTTGTCGCCGTATTTCAGCTAATTTACATAAAAGCATAATAAATTATATACCTAAACCTTCCTCAAGAATTACTCTTTCTATTGTTGAAAACCGTATAAAAATCCGTTCAGTAGTTTTCGAGTTTATCGCGTTCAGACAGACAGGAGGACAGACAGGAGGACAGAAAGACGCGGCCGGGGGACTTATTTTTATAATAAGTATAGATAGATATTTTATTCTAAACACTGTACATTAATTTAACGAATACATTATACATATATAAAAGTTCCCGTATTCTTTAAAGAAATCTAGAATAGCATAAAATTAAACAGCAAATCACGCTACTATTTTTGACTTTGACATTTATTTTGGCGGTCTCCGTATATAATTCTTTAGCCTAAGATTATGTATTAAAGTTTGCTTACCGATGATCAGGTTTAGAAACATGGGCTCTGGCCTTCCTCATGGTTGCGTAAGAAATTTAGCTATTAATTATGTAAACATTAAAAAAGTCAAGGTTAAGATTAGGTTTTTATTTGCAGTACACATTACTTTTTTATAAAAATCATAATTAACCATACGAACTAGTTAAAACGATCCATTGATAATTAATTAGTACCTACTTATTAAAAAAATACGACATTCTTTATTTAGTAAACAAACCTTGTAAAAATCAATAACAATTATGTAACATATATATATAATTAATATTTAATTAATTGGATGAATAAAAAATTATTATTCGTCCAGCTATTGTCGGTTCATCATGAATAACTCTAAGTTTTTCTGTTATAAGCCAGTTATAGCCAAAATAAATAAAGGTAAATAAATTATTAAAAAAAATCTATATATAGGAACTTGACCTAACAAGCCAAAAAATAAATAAAAATAACACTAAAATATAAGGTAATATTATAGTCTCTCTCTCTCTCTCTCTCTCGCTCTCTCTTAAGGGAAAGAGAACTAATACTTAAAAATACAAAAGAATGTAGCATTATTTTTTTAATATTCATATTTTATTATCAAAAAAAGCCCTCCTAAAAAGGTGGGAGAGCGTCAAAAAACAAAACAATTCTAGGCTAACGATTTTTAAAGATTTTTAAGTGAATTTAATCTTATGTGTATTCAGAAATTCATATTATCACAATTGACATCTTGAAAGTAATAGCCGGATTGGTCGAGGCTATTCGTTTATTAGTAAAAAAAAGTTTTTAGAAAAAAAATGATAAAGCGACAACGTATACGTTACCCACAAAGTCGTTAGTAATAAATAGGATAAAATCAATACCTAACAGTCACATCGAAGAGTTGTTCATCAGCCAAAGCCTTGCAAATTCGTGGTATCAACCCCAATTGTCCCACCGACCCCATCATAGTATGTGTCTTCCCAGTTGCACTTTGGCCATACGTAAGAACGCATGCTGATTGGCCTATAGAAATTGTTGACAATACCTCACGGCCCAGTGTATCAAATATCTGTAAAATGCAGACAAAAACATTTTTTCAGTCTCAACGTATTATGACAATTCGTCGGAATCTTTGGTTTTATTTTTTATGTATGTTCACTTATTTTTCACGCCAGAACCGATTTGGAATTTTTGATTATTTGTTTCAAAGAGTACGAGCTGTTTTTTTTTTATAAAATCAACAAGTAAATTATTTTTTTAAAATAAATTGCTTAATCGAATATGTTATTAAAAAACTTTCTTCTTACAAATTACCTGAGTATTAGGTCTACACTAAAAATAGAAAAAAAAACTTTTAAAAAAGAAATGAAAACCGACTTCCAGGCACTAAAATGTAAAAAATAACTAAACGGGGGTTTTCATTTAGAATAGATACCTAATCAGATATTTTCGAAGTCGGTACCAGCGAACAATATTTTAAGATATGAATATTTAATAGGTAAATCTATATATATAAAAGAAAGTCGTGTTAGTTACTTCGCTTATAACTCAAGAACGGCTGAACCGATTTAGCTGAAAATTGGCAGGGAGGTAGTTTAGAGCCAGGAGAAGGACATAGGATACTTTTTATCCCGTTCGACCGCGTTCCAATTTTTATGATATTTTAATTTTTGGATTTCTCTTAGTCCGGAATAGGTAAGTATTAAAACATATAATTAAAATGTGAGAAAGAAAGATTTTTTCTTTTTATATCTATTTAAAACGTACCTAGCGACGAACCCGAGCGAAGCGAGGGTGAGCCGCTAGTATCATTATATATGAACTCTACTTATTGTTAAAATAATATACATGAACTTGATGATATCTTTATATATATAATTCTTCTGTGAGTGTGTATGTCACTGAACTTCTCTCAAACGACTGGACCGATTTTGATGAAATTTTTTGTGTGTGTTCAAGGAGATCTGAGAATGGTTTAGATTCACAATTTGAATAATAATTTTCATCAAAATGGTCCAGAATGTTTTAGCTTATTAAAAAAAGTTTGAAATTTTCAAATTAAAGACGTGTAGACAGGACAACGTCTGTCGGGTCAGCTAGTTTACGTATATATTAGATTATAGAGTATAAATATATTAGATTTGCTTTGCATCGGCTGGCACCGATTTCAAAAATATCTAATTAGGTGTCTATTCTAAATGAAAATCCCCGGTTATATTTTACATTACAGTGCCTGGAAGTCGGTTTTTTTAAGTTTTTCTTATAAATTATGCATTTTTTATTCATACACATAGTTGGTAAGTGTAATTATAATCAGTCGTGAATATCTAGAGATAGCTATTAATATCTAGAGATAGATATTTCATAACAATATAGGGACAAAAGGCATTATAAAGATAGTGATCTAAAATTGTTATACCCACCACTTCTTGCGAAGCATAAGCTGGGTGCGCGGGTGCGCACGCGCCATCAAATGTGTAATCCGCGTAGTAGCGGCGGACGCGCTCGCGGCTGTCTCCTGCACCTGATACACTCACCTTAACAAAATTACATTTATGTTAGACTGCTCTCTTACATTGCATTCATACAGATACCCACTATTTGTGAGCAAAAAATTTGACAAAGACAATATTTATTTTGTTTTAATATATAACAAATCATTATACACATCTCATTTTTCAACCGACTTCAAAAAGGATGAGGTTCTCAATTCGACTGTATGTTTTTTTTTTTTTTATGTTTGTTACCTCAGTACTCCGTCATTTATTAACCGATTTGGACAATTTTTGTTTTGTTTGAAAGGGTATACTTCCAGATTGGTCCCATTTAAATTTCAAAAAAAAATACCACTCCTAAGGGTGGAAAAACAACTAATGATGAATTTAACCTACTTCTAATTGTCATATTGACTTGAAACTATGCAAGTATTTCTATTTCCGTTGATAGTACAGTGGTTCGGTGTTGTTGACCAGAAGGTGAATAGGTGGAACTCTTCAACGGCTAATAGTAGATACTTTGAGTTTGGGCTTATTTTGTTTGATTTGACAAGCCTAACACGTTAGAATCCTTACTTTGCTACTACTGTCAACACTAAAAAGGGAAAAATAAAAACTTTTTAACAAAAAAATAAAAACCTACTTCAAACAAAAGCACTAAAAAGTAAAAAATAACTGATTGGTAGTTTTCATTTACTATACATACCTAATCAAATATTTTCGAAGTCGGTGTGCTTTGGCTAAGTAATTAAAGCCTACCTATTAAATACATACCTAATCAAATATTTTCGAAATCGGTGCCAGCCCATACTAAGCAAAGCACACCGACTTCGAAAATATTTGATTAGGTATGTATAGTAAATGAAAACTACCAATCAGTTATTTTTTACTTTTTAGTGCTTTTGTTTGAAGTCGGTTTTTATTTTTTTGTTAAAAAGTTTTTATTATATAGAATCTTTATAATTAACATAGCATTTATAAACTCCTACTGATTATAAACAAGAATAAAGGTGGTGTGTAAACCCAAACAATCTTCAAGTTTTTCTTTCTTTTCTTTCTTATACATTTTTACATCAAGTTTCCGTCCCCATGGAAAAATGATGTAAAAATGTATACCTCTCTAAAATTGAGTTTTTACATAGAAAATGTTTGTGTTTATTTGTAACGTATTATGTACACAACATAGACCCCAAAACAATAGTTATTAAAAATTTCGTCTGTTTGCCTGTAATGTCTGTTTTTGTGTGCGCGTTTCACGCGAAAATTAATGTACCGATTTCAACCAAATTCGGTGAAGCGATAACTTATTACTCGAGTCAACATTTAGGATACCTTTTACTTCAAGAAAATCTTTCTTTTCCAAGGGAAAATACAATAACTGGTTTTATCGACTCCTCCCTAGAAACCTTCCGCTGGCTAAGTCTTAGACAAACATACATCAAAACAATATACTAAAAATTGTAGGTCTTGAAAATCCTACAGAAAAGTTCTAAATAGTATATGTTTATCTCATAAGCAATATCTATTCTTATCTATACCTATAATAAAACTAACTTATTCAAATCGATGTGCGCATTTCACGCAAAAAGTACTGAATCGATTTTAACTAAATTTTGTATACTGAGAACTTAGTACTCGGGTCAACATTTAGGATACCTTTTACGTCAGGCAAATTATTCATTCCCACGGTTCAACAACAAATACTGGTTCTATAGAATCGTCCTTAAAAAATTATATGGCTAACGTTGGCTCCACCTTAAGAGATAGATCAAAACATTGTACAAGAAAATTGTAATTCTTAAAAAGGTCTATAAAAAAGCTCTCAATATTATATGTCTATTTCCGAAGGTACACTCGCTATAATTATTTTCATTATTATACTCGTATATCACTGTTTTATTATACGTTATTTATTCTATCTATATATACGTATACGTATAATAAAACTAGAGGTCGAATGTCTGTACAAAGAAAAAAAAATGCTATAAACCGAATCAGTTTTCTTACTATCCTAAAAAAAAGCAAAAATTGAATGGTTCTATGTTTAACATAGAACTTCGTTATTTTGTGATTTAAAAAAAAACAACATAGAACTATGTAAAATTGAACATTTTGTAGGTATAGTGCTGCTATCTAGTGGTTTGTTTTTGCAAAACTGTAGCTAATGACACTTAGAACCTTGTAGCATTCATAACTACATAAGTACTAAAAATTTAACATAGAACCTTGTAATATTGAGCCAACGATATGTCTATCTCCTAAGGTACACTCGCTATAACTATTTTTATTATATTATTATACTAGCGGACCCGACAGACGTTGTCCTGTCTACAATGATAACAAAACTTTTTTTTAATTTGATCGCAGCACTAACTGTCGGGACAGACTAAAATTAAAATTCGAATATTATTTAAAATTTGACACTGCGATGGTAGCGCCGTCTGTCGGATCCAATGTAAAACATTCCAAAATCAACAACTACTAATAAATTAAAAATTAATTAAAAAAACATTGTCCAGCGGACAAAATTGTAAATCTAAACCATTCCCAGATCCCCTTGAACACACACAAAAAATTTCATCAAAATCGGTCCAGTCGTTTGAGAGAAGTTCAGTGACATACACACTCACAGAAGAATTATATATATAAAGACTAGCGGACCCGACAGACGTTGTCCTGTCTACACGTCTTTAATTTGAAAATTTCAAACTTTTTTTAATAATTTTTTTGATGAAAATTATTATTCAAATTGTGAATCTAAACCATTCCCAGATCCCCTTGAACACACACAAAAAATTTCATCAAAATCGGTCCAGTCGTTTGAGAGAAGTTCAGTGACATACACACTCACAGAAGAATTATATATATAAAGATTAAAGGCAACGTCGCGACTCACAGACTGACTTATCAACGTTAAGCCTAAGCCGTTGATGATAAACCAGGACCACTAAAAAAGCCAGCTTTATATATTATGTACCTATACTAATATTACATGCGAAACTAACTCCGTCTATCTGTCACTATTTTACGCTTAATCCGCTGAACCGATTTAGATGAAATTTGGTATGAAAATATTTTGAGATCCTGGGAATGACACAGGATAGTTTTCATTCTGGAAAACATATCATGTATTGGGTGAAAAGGGTGTGGAAGGTTGAATGGAAAATCAATCGTTTTTCAAGTAAGGGATATATATATTTTTATTTTTTATAATACTTACTTATTTTTCTATACCTATTTAATATGTATATATATTATACATAGGAATATGTATATATAGTCTGTTCTATACTTACCGTTAAAACGCACCTAGGGACAAAGCCGAGCGAAGGGAGGGTGAGTGGCTAGTCTATAATAAATAGGTACAATATTCCTACTATGTTTACGCATTCAAAATAACTTTCGTATACTATTATGGAAATATATATTTATTTATATTATTAAATATTAACCGATTCAAGTAACACTGAGGCTAAAATAAATAGCGAACACACAGTAAAAAATATCTAATATTTAATTACTTTTTCATAAAAGTTAATAGCATAATATTATAAATAGGTAGTATATGTATACTTACTTTTATATTCGTTATTGTCACCGTGTGTTTATCAATAACACTCACTACTGGCACTCGGTCCTTATCCAATTTTAATTCTCTAGAACAAAATAATGAGAGAGTTTTATAACAGTCTCGATTTTTTTATACATAAAATATGTACTAACTTCTCTGTAAATGGCCTAATTCTTATAGCAAGTTTTACATTAGACATCCTACTCTGTTTTGTTAAATCAAATATCTTAATAATAACATAAAGAGCAACGAAGCTACAGTAACTCTTATTTTGAAATGAAGTAGGATGCGTAAACGTCGAATGAATTATTTCAGGCATCGTCTCTGTCTAAGGGAATATAATTAAAAATAGAATGTTCATTTCCGTGTTATGCTTTAAGCAAGCATATATTTAAAATTATTATAGAGCATAGACGATACTCGTCATAGGTATTTTACAAGTATTGAATACGTTAAAGGTGATGTCTGTCAGTTTATTAATAATTATAAAATAATAAAAAAGTTTCTCTTGCAAGTATCAGGCAAAATTTTGATGAATGTTATGCCTGAAACTTGCAAGAGGAAAATGGCGCCAATACCTTGCTAGTTCACTGAGGCCTTCAGATTGATGATGGCGGTTAGCTCTTATTAATATCCCGCTATATAAAATATATTTTAAGCTATTACCTAGTGAAAAATGTTTATATTGTTTCTAAATTATAATTTAATCTATGTCACTTTATTGATAAATAATAATCGTCAATCAATGCAATTAAAAAGATTCAGTACCTACCAATCGGACCAAGAGGTAGTTACGAGTAGCAAAATAATGGCTTCAGGCATGTACACGTAAATAGCATACTGAGGATACATTTGCATAGAATTACATGCAATTTGCTTCATAGCATGAACAATTTATAGCATAATCAAAGTAGTTTATTAAAGTGCGGGATCATCAATATGAACTACAGCCAATACGAACTGGGTAAGAACTAAAAGGAAGTTGCTAGTATTATGAGTAAAGACGTGAGAGCAGGTAGGTACTTTTGGTTTCTAAGCGTTTGGAAAAGTATTTATACTAACTTAAAGTTAAATTAAGAAAAAAAAACTAAATGTGAGACATGTAGCCGATTTGAGGCTCCTTTAATGTCTAAATACATACTCGTCCGGCGGATGCCGGGTGGGCCGACTAGACGCTGAGTTTGTGTCTGTCTTATTCTATGTAAGTCTTAATCTAGAGCGGATGGACGAGGTGTAACCATAACTAGGTACTCTATCGGTAGACGGACCTAAGCTTTGATGCGATACTTTTATGAAGTAAAAATCGGTGTCTAGGTCAAATATTATATTACTTTATTGAGCACCGAGCTACATATTATGTTGACGTAACTCGTTTTATTTTTCTTCTAAGATCCCAATACTCTTATATTTTAAAATTCAGACCATGACTAATAGACAACGTTTCGTCCGCCCCATTCAAGAGATCTTCTCCAAGGAACTCTCTACTTCAAACATAAGCTAAGCGCTGCATTTTGCAACCTAAACTCGAACTACTGCTCAGCCATAATCTACATGATGTAATAATTGCAACATGTTGTTTATAAGCGGAAAAAACTATGTAGACGAAAACACCTATAAGACAAAAAATCAGCCACACAGCTCAGCCATGAGACAGCCCAGAAAGTACGTTATCTAGATGAAAAGTTTAGATGTCTTTTGCCAATGCCGCAGACGCCTGTCTCGGCCTCATCTTGTAGAATCAGGGAGCAGCATAAAATCATTTCTTGATGTCGATAACATTAGGTAAATTTCTCGCTACAGAGACAGCATTCCAAGCCTGATAAGAATCCCGCAATAAAAAGTATTGGTCTACAATAGGATGCACCATACTAAAATTACGGTCACCTACTAGTATGGATTACAGAACCTGGGAATAAAACAATACATTCCCTGTAAAATCGTATTCATAACGGCATCAGCACCATATGAAATCTCATCCGTCGAGAAGCAAACACGCCTCCATGAATAAATACGAAGTACGAAAAATTAGCGCAAATAGCAATGTACTTACCTACTAACATAAATTGCCATACTCGCCGCATCTGACGTGGGTGAAAAGAACTAAAACTTCCTCGCGCCTCTGAAGGATCAAATCCTAATAGCGCAACTTATTTATAGATGTCTTTTCTTTACCATAAAATTCAAAGTTAACCTGTACAAGACGTGACTTTCTTAGACTTACGTTTGTTTTTATATCTGTATAAATAAAAATGAATCACTGAAATGTATGATCAGCATAACTTCGGATCGACTGCACCAAATTGGATAATTCTTTTTTTTTGTGTTTGTTATTGCTAGAAAGTTTTGTATAGAAGAAAATTAAATTAATTTTATTTTTTACTAAAATATAAGACTTTTTTTAAATCTCATGATATGAAAAGTGATTGAGTAAAATAGTTTTTATCCCGGAAATCAGCGGGATGAATGTTTGTATGAGGAAGTAAGCTAGGGACGAACGAAGCGAAGCGAGAGTGAGTCGCTAGTTAGTTAACAATTACGAGTATAACCGAGTCCGTGACTACTGTCACAAATTAATATTCAAATAGCAAAATACACAATGACACAACTGAAAAATAAACACGGTTCCAAACGTAGCATTTCTATAAAGTTCGTGGTTTCAACTCGCCACTCTTATGACTCCTTAAATAATATTTAATTATAACTTCTCGTTTCATTACAGATATTTTCTCTTACAGACTCAGTTTATTTAGAAAGAAATTTTATTTAAATATTTACATTAATTTAATTTGTTGTAATATAATTAACGGAAGAGAAAGATAAAGTGCGGTGTGACAATTTTACGATCGAAGCCTGTGTCGCCAAACTCACCAAATACACCATTAATCTTATAATGCACAACAAATAGAGAACCAATTAAATATGTGTTTTATTTTAGTCAAAACGTTTATAATTATCCTTATCCCATGGTCAAAAAATTTCTTTTTTCACTCTAAATATAAGATTTATTTTACTATATCGTAATAATTATGAGATTTTGTATTCTAACATCTTCATTCCGCTTCTTGTCCAGAGATGGCGGTAATATCAATGCACACAATTATGAAGTTATCTTTTAAGAGTCCAGTCCTTGTTGTTTCTGGTCTGTTGTCCAGTCCATCCAGCTGATTAACCGGCTTTTTCAATTTGGCCAGTATCAGCAAAGATATCTCTGATAGCAGATATCAGTAAAAAAATATCGATATTCTGATATATCGATATTTCGTCTTGAAAGTATTTACAAGTCTTATTGAAATATACCAAAATCCAAAATTAACATCATAAATTTAAGGAAACTTTTATAATTTCTTAGTTTTCAGTAAATATAACTAGGTAATTGAACCAGTCTAGTCCATCCACTATGGAAATAAAAAGAACTAAGTATTTAATTTAATATACAAACCACTCACTCTCGCTTCATCGCTCGCTCGCTCGATTAATTCCCCATACAAACTTTTATCCGGTTCATCCCCTTAAATGATGATTTCTGGAATAAAAAATATCCTTTGTCCTTCCCAGGGTTTCAAACTATGTTCTTGCCAAATTTTATCTGAATCGGTACAGTAGTTATTGAGTTTATTCGTTACAAAACATACAAATCTTTCCTCTTTATTATAGTAGTGTAGATGTAGATTATTAGATGCTACCATGCTATTTCGCATGAACTGCCATGAATAGTTAACAATTCACCCAAAACTTTATTGATTTACAAGAACCAAATCCCATTTCCGTTCAATAAGTGTTTGGTCCAAATATTGTTAAGAACCATTAGTAATCTAATTTTACGTGTCTGAACCAAATTTAACTCTTCTTCCTGGTTCTTAATTCAGGGAAAATTTCCAATGTCATATACTTAAATTCTACCCTTAAATTACTGCTTATATTAGCAATAGTATTAATTAGTATAACTATGACACCTTTTATATGTAAAACATTATTTTTACAATTAGATATTTATACGCATCGAAACTTCAGAATATAAGATGATATGCATTTGAAATGGCAAATAATATTCATGATATACAAAAATTATTATAAATATCGATAAAAATTATCTAATACATGTCCACCCTATTATGTCAACTGTCATTGTCAAATTATAGTGTCTTAAGTCGATTGCCTACGAAACTCGAAACTCGGAAAGTCTTCGTAGTTCGTATAAGATTTATCTACGTTATAACTTAAAGTTTACACGTTGATTATTTAATTAATGGTGTACTCATCATATTATTACATGTTTAGAAAATTGTAAAGGTATAGATATTAATAGATTATTATTACATTTTAGGTACCATAAGAAAGCTATAATAATTTATTATAATTATCTATTTTAACTGCCTAAGTGTTGAACTTTCCTTTTTGTATATTTTACTATAATCATTTATATTAAAAAGAAGTATTAACACTAGTTAGATATCTTATGTATGATGTGTATTGATGTATGATGTTTAACTTGCTTTGATTGATGTTAATAAGATAACATGTACTCAAATTTAAATTTATTAGTTTTTGTATTGATACCACTGAAGTTTTGTGTAAATGAAACTTGTATTCAGTTTCGTTTCATAATTTGTTAAAGATGCTTGTGAGGTGTTTTACTCATTCAATATGGAATACTTTAAAAGGACAAAAAAGATTCCTTGCATCAGATCCAACAAAAGCTGTGCCAGATATTACTGAAAATATAGAACCTGTACAGGTATATGAATTACTAATACTCTATTAGCTGTGAAATTACACAGTTTATATATATAAAGGATTATTTAATGCATGTTTGTATAATTTTATTATATTATATTTTAGTCAATTCTGTGTGTAACTACAGTAATATTTTCAATTTTTCTCTCAAGGCTCAAGCTCATGACCAGGACATTTGCTTGTTAGTGGATGAACAAGACAACTTTATAGGAACTGCAACTAAACGTGATTGTCACAAAGTTGGTCCAGATGGTAGTGTGTTACTGCATAGAGCATTCAGTGTATTCCTTTTTAATAAAAGAGGTGATATGTTGATGCAAAGGAGGTCTAGCCAAAAAGTAAGCATAATTTTCCCTTATTTTATTTTTATAAAAATTTTATTGTGACTATTCTAAACTTGATGGCCTTTTTGGTCTAGTCACCAATTAGATTGCTTTTATAGTTGCAGAAAATTAGACCCATGTTATAGATTGTTTCATTATATAGGACAAAAGTTTATTTTTAATTATGTGGAGATTGAAATAAATGACTAACAAACAGTTAGTAGCACTAACAATAAGATTTAGCCAAACACCCATTCTATAATTTTTGCTGAGACAATAGAAACCTTTAGCTTAATAGACATAATTTTTAAGAAATGGCTTAGCGGTATTGGACTATTACTTATAAGCCACATTATTATATTGTGAAAGTTTTAATGTTTTTAATTGTATAAGTTTTTCAATCTCTATTCACAAATTTCTTTGTTTTTTGAACAGGTAACTTATCCAGAGTACTATACAAATGCTTGTTGCAGTCATCCTCTATACATAGATAACAAGCCTGAAGAAGTCATTACCGCTGCAAGGCGTAGGCTAAATCATGAATTAGGTATTCCACTTGATCAGGTGAATATTTTTTTCAATTATGCTGTAAACTCCAATGTTGTATTTTAATAATAAATTATTAATTTTAATAATAAATAATATGTTGTCATGTCATATAACATATTTTTATTTATTGCTTCAAATGTTATATAACATTAATAATTATTAGTAACTAGCGACTCACCTTCTTTCCACTCGGTTTCATCCCTACTTATGTTTTAAGGTTTAGTATAGATTTCTCAGAGTTGACCCGGATAACCAGCTATCATCTTCTTCTTCTTTAATCTTTGTTCAAACTACGAGTACATGTATATGATATGTGCAAATATTTCTACAAACATTTGCACATATCATATACATGTACTCGTACATACTATAAAATATGTAATAGTAATTTTAATTTTTTTATAATTTATATATTTATTTATACTATGATTGCACCATGTCTTTCCCATCTTGTTAAGTCCTTTCACTAAAGGTTGTCTGGTACTAATGGTTTTTAGCAATAAAACTGCCTCTAGAAACCTTATGTATATATTGTCTTATTGCTATTTCTGACTAAATGTGTACTTATTTACTTTCTATCTATTATGTATGCAGTAAACAATAAATAAGAAACATATTTTGTTTTAAACGAAATTTCTACGCTTTGTAAAGTATACGACGAGCGTGTAGCAATTCTCAGAGGGGATAATTTTATTAGATGGATCCAGAACTATTCACGTTCCTGACTCGCGTGCACTACCACGATCCCGGTGACGGGGTGTGGGGCGAACATGAGATCGACCACATTCTGTTCTTCCAAGCCGATGTCAAAATAAAGCCTAATTGTGACGAAATATCGGAATACTGCTTCGTACCAAAGAGTGAATTTAATGCGTAAGTTACATTTTAGTAACTAAAATTGAATAAGGTTTTATCCGAAATGTGACATACATGGTATGGTATGGTATGAAACGGGCTTGTTTCCGCAACTCGACGTCTCCGCGCCTATTTTGCGTGTGTGGGAAATTTTTCCAAATGTTTATTCTTGCCAGCCCAGGAACTTCAGCAGTCTCTTCGTCCTACCGAAGACCTCCGGGAGTGTACTAGGGGTGCCAAGATGTTGAGCCCGGTACGCCGCTACACCTGGACAATGCAAAATTACATGTGCAGCCGTTTCATCTGCCCTCATGCAGGCTCTGCAGAGTGGGCTGTCAGCTATACCTAAGTTAAATAGGTGTTTGTTGTAGGGTCCGTGGCCTGTTAGAGCCGCGGTTATCTGTCTGACCTGAGATCTATTGAGATTAATCAGACGGTTAGTCGTTTTAGCGTTAATGAAAGGAAGCGATTCCTTCGCCTGCCTGCAGTCTGCGACTTCACGCCATATATTTTCGTGTAGTCGTCTTGTGCGTTGTCGTATTTGACCTTTGAGCCAGCAGGAAGGTAACGCCACGATGGGCTCAGGACCTATTGCATTCAGGTCCGATCCTCTTCTTGCTAGCTCGTCGGCCCTATCGTTACCCCACGAGTTACTGTGGCCTTTGACCCATTGTACTGAGACCTTGTTTTGGTCACTTACCTGTGTCAAAGCGTTATGACATTCATAGATCATACCTGAAGTGGTAGAATTACTATTTAATGCCTGTAATACTGACATGCTGTCTGATAGTATGCGGATAGAGAAGTCTTTGACGTCTTTATTCGCAATTGTTCTAGCTGCCTCAAGGATACCTAGACATTCGGCTTGAAACACGGTGTTGTAGGTACCTAGGGGTATTAAAGTTTTAATGTTTAGATCGTCAGAGAAGATCCCGCAACCTGTCCCTGATTTAGTTTTTGAGCCATCAGTGTATATTCTAAGGTCCTTGCTGTCGCGACCTTCGTGTTTGTCTACCTCTAGCTCTATTTTGTATTTTTTTCAAAAATGTATTTGATTTGGATCCCGTCATTCGGTGCTCCCATGAACGGGATGTCTTTGGCTATGTCTATCAAAATTTTTGTATGTGGCGTGCCTGTTTTTCGTAGCAACTTCTGATTATCTAATCTTGTTGCGGTAGTCGCAGCCTCTTGTTGGATGAACAAGTGCAGCGGCAGAAGGCTTATCATGGCTTCCAGGGCCGCAGTGGGTGTTGTTCTCATGCAGCCCGTTACTGCCATGCACACCAGTCTCTGCCAGCTTTGTAGCTGCATTGTGCTGTGGTCAGAAGAGTTCTACGCCACCACACTAGGACACCGTAGCTGATCATAGGTCGTATAACTGCTGTGTAAAGCCATAGAGTTAGTTTTGGTTTAAGGCCCCACTTCTTACCTAACATTCTTCGGCATTGCCAGAAGGTAATGCTGGCCTTGTTTAGTTTGGTTTCTAGGTGTTTGGACCAATTTAGTTTGCTGTCTAGAATAATACCTAAGTATTTTACTTCTGTAGTTAGTGACACGGTCGAGTTAAAGAGTTTTGGAAGGGTGTAATTCACTAGCGCTCTTTTGTTTGTGTACATTATTAGTTCAGTTTTGCGCGGATTGACGGTCAGATTGAATTTTTCGCACCACTTTTCAACTATTAACAGGGCCGATTGTGTTAATTCGCAGACCGTGCTTGTGAATTTGCCCGTTACTAAGATGGCTAGGTCATCTGCATAGCCGATTGTATAAAATCTGTTGTCATTGAGCAGGGATATGAGGTCGTTAACTACGAGGTTCCACAAGAGAGGCGACAGTACACCTCCTTGTGGACAGCCCTTAGCAACGATGGCTCCCTGTTTGTTACTATTTCCCAGCCTGACTACTCTATTTATGAGCATGTGTTAAATCTAGTTTGATATTACTGGGTTCACATCATGTCTGTCGAGTGCTGCTCTGATGCTGGTGAAGTTAGTTTTATCGAAGGCTCCTTCAATGTCGATAAAGGTGCCTAGCCATATGTCCTTGGTATCTAACACCTCCTCGATCTTGCATACTACAGCGTGGAGGGCTGATTCCGTTGATTTGCCTGAACTGTAGGCATGTTGGTTCCTATGTAGAGGTGTTTTTGCTAATGCGTTGTCTCTTAGATATCTATCACATAGTCTTTCCATAGTTTTAAGTAGGAATGATGTGAGGCTTATTGGTCTGTAGGATTTAGCATCCGAGTAGTCAGACCTGCCGGTTTTTGGTATGAAAATTACCTTGACCTCTCTCCAGGTCTTGGGTACGTATCCAAGAGCCAGGCAGGCCTGATATACTCTGTTGAGTATATGGAACAGTTTTGGGCCTCCCCATTGTATAAAAGCGGGGTAAATGCCGTCTAGGCCTGGTGCCTTGAAGAGCTAAAAGCTTTTAATGGCCCATGCTATTTTCTTTGGACTTATGACCTCCGTTGCGAGTTGCATGGAAGTGTCTGTTATGGTGTGGTTGGCATCTAACCATTTGGTTTCGTTAATCATTGAGCAGTCGGGGAAGTGCGTCTGCTTCTGCAGACTTGGTGTGCTTCTTCCAATGATTTGGTATATGTGTTGTCCGGTTTCCTTAAGGAACCCAGTTCCCGCTGTGGTTGTCCGGTAAGAATTATGTGACATACATACATACTGAGAATATGCGATAGAAATATCTAATCGTTATTGCGAGTGTACCTTAGGAGAAAGACTTATGCTATTGCAGATTTTTCTGTAGGCCTTTTATAAGACCTATAATTTTCTAGTACATTGTTTTTATGTATCTCTTAAGGTTTCGGCAGTGTTAGCCATGTAAATTTCTAAAGACAACTCTACAGGATCAATTATGATATTTTCCTGAAGAAATATAAGATTTTCCTATAATAACAGGTATCCTACATATTGATTCGAGAAATAAGTTATCACCACCCAAAATTTAGTTACAATCGGTTCAGTACTTTTTGCGTAGGTATCTATATCACGTGTATTATTTTTTACGTTAAACTTCGTCGTTCTTTCGTCGTATTTAGAAGGCTGTAGAAGTTCTCACAGAAGTATGGAATAATATGGTTCTCGACAGCCATGACGTCGTAGCAGACTATTGCCCGATTTCACCAACAACACCTAAGTTTAAGGGATAC
This sequence comes from Brenthis daphne, assembly GCA_947093115.1. Classification (NCBI taxonomy): domain Eukaryota; kingdom Metazoa; phylum Arthropoda; class Insecta; order Lepidoptera; family Nymphalidae; genus Brenthis; species Brenthis daphne. Next base: position 16,946,180 of record OX352477.1, on the reverse strand, counting down.
CCTAAGCATGGTTAGGGGGCTGTTAGGGGACAGTTTCTGTTTCACCGACAGTTGGGGTCACCTAAATATTAAAAGGCCCCCTAAATTTAGGTGCTCGAAATATGGGCTTAAAGACGATCGTAAAACGAAATTTAATTTAGGGGCTAGTAGGTGGTAGCTTATGGGTTGTTGGTGAAATCGGGCATATGTCAAGCGCGATGACAGTGCTAAAAGTTTTATTCCAGACCTGCCTTCTTTGCAGTGGTATAGCGAGCATGTGCGAGAGAATTAGTATTTGCTTCAGATGCTGCAACCTTAATGTCTATCTGGAAATTTTTATCACGGTGCATAATTTTCTAGAATTAAATTAGATTACACCTGTATGTAAACTGTAGTCATATTCAGAAAATATTTAAAATACTTTGTACCAAAAAAAAACACGTGAATTTGGTTAGGGGGGAGAGTTAGTCTAAAAACCTCACCACATATCTCCGGGGGGGGGGGGTTAAATAAACATTTTCTAAAAAAACGTCACTATTTTATTATATGCCGATTATTGAGATTATTCGTTAAAAGTTATCTACTTACATAAGATAATTTCCCTAACCTAACCGGCGCCTAAAAAAATAAAAAAAAGTAAAAAATCATCTCGATAATGTATTTAACATTTATTATTTTTATCAAGATGATCAATTTATCAATTATTTGTAGATTACAATGAAGCTTGAATCCGAATCCATGATTTTAACTGCAATTTGCTAACTTTTGAACACTAAATACAGGGTCATTTTTAATTTACTCAAAACCTTTTGGGAATATACTATTTACATCATAACAACAACATCTGTAACAAGAAAAAATAATATTTCTTAAATTTTTATTTTCATACAAAAATAAAAATATTTTTTTTGCACCTTCTAAACTTCTAAACTTTAAAGTTCTAGCATCTGGCCAAGTTTAAATGAATAAGCGCGGCTTCCTACACCCCTCCCCCTCCACCTCCACCGGACACGCAGTTTCTTTTGCTAATGCTGGACTATTACCGTTGAGAAGGTGCAATAAAAATATTTTTATTTTTGTTAAATTTAAGATATATTCTTTTTCTTTCCTACAGATGTTGTTGTTATGTTGTAAATAGTGTATTCCCAAAAGGTTTTCAGTAAATTAAAAATGACCCTGTATATTAAATTTTTAATAAAAATGTTTTGAGAGAAAGTTTCCCATTTAAATTTTGTATTATTTTAGGTTCATTCCAACATTAGAAGGCCCCTTAACACCATGGTTTAATATGATCCGTCGCCATCGACTCAAGCTATGGTGGGACAATCTCCATCGCCTAAAGGAATTAGCCGAACCAGATAAAATACAAAAGTTTCTTAACGAAAAATAAATTATTTTATTTATAAATTATTATTATAATCTAGCTATTAAAATTATTATTTTCAAGTATTCATATATTTTATATTGTAAGTTAAAATTATATTACATTTTTTAATCACTTCTTATTTAATCACTTATCTTTCTATGGTAATAATTCTTATGGTTTATGGCTAACGGTTTATTTTATGTTTTTTCTTTTATTTAAAAATATAAATAGTATATAATATCTATATAGAGACATGTTTTAATTTTGTTTGGTATTATAATTTTTGCAGTACAGATGCTTGAAATATAAATTTATACCTTAAGTTCGTTGTTTTATTTCAAACAAGTTCATTCACACGAATGAAGTGAAAGATTTTCCTGTAGAGAAAAAAGAGTAAAAGGTATCATTATTGTTGTCTCGAGTAATAAGTTGTCACTACACAAAATTTAGTTAAAATTGGTTCAGTATTTTTCGCGTCAAATGAACGCACATATGCAGACAAACGGACAAAAAATTCAATAACTATTGTGTTGGGGTCTTTATTCTGTACACAATGCGTTACAGTCATTATTTTAAAAAATATTTCATGTAGGTATATATATTTGAATAATTCAATGCTTAATATGAATATGAAAGCCTTGTTTATTTATACTCTGGTATATGATAATTAGGTTCAGGGTTCGAATCCTGCGCTAGCCATAAGTAATCAAGTCATAGGGATATACAAATAGAAAAAAATAGTAGCAACTGAGTTTGGGGAAGTTAGTGGTAGAGCTACGTGCCTCGTAGAGTACAATGACGACAATCTTACAGGAAAACGTATAATAATTATACTAAAATGTAATTAAGTATTCAACATCTTAAGTATAATTTTAATGTTTAAACATATCTTAAAAAGGAAAAATTATAAAATATAAGTAATACTCTTGTTTGTATCCATCAAACTCCTCAAACCTTATAATAATAAAAAATCTCATTCATATATAGGCTTTAGTAATTCATCAGAACTATTGAGATCTGACCCTGATGACGTGGTGTTAATGCTTCTATATCTAGCAGTGACCCATTGCGAAGTTCTGGTTGAGAACCTCCTTTTAAAACACTTTCTCTTAGGAACCTTAATTTTCGCATCCGATATTGAGCGCAGCAAATACGCGTTGCATGTTATCTGGTTACCGACGTGCAGACCATTTTTGTACGCAGTATGGAGATACCGTACTGCTATAATTTGTAACACCTATAAAATGGGAATTTGTTTGCTTTTTAATATAATATACTTTGCTTGTAATATAATATTATTTAAATCTATTTTGTAGACTACATTTTTAAGTCAAAACAAAGTTGATTGATAGATATCCTGTAAAAATTCAACAGTAGTGTTTGACGTAGGAATTTTGTAGCATTAATAATATTAATCGTAAATGTATAATACAATTGGCACAAGATTAGAATATGAAAATATTGTAAATTAAGTCTCCATCCAACTTTCAACTTTTGACTGCTGCGTTTCCTCAAAATAATTTTTATATATTTTGACTTCCTATTACGTCCCCTATCCTACTCCTCCAAAGGCCGCGTCCCATATACTAAACTGTAGTCATACAATCTATACTAATATTATAAAGAGGTAAAGTTTGTGAGTTTGTGTCGTAGGGGGTAATTTCTGGATCTACTTAACCGATTTAGATGAAATTTGGTAATAAGATAGTTCAAGACCTTGGGAAGGACATAGGATAGTTTTCATTCCGGAAATTATCTCTTAAGAGAGTAAAAATGGGATAAAAGTTTGTATGGGGAATCAACCAAATAAATAAAACTGTCTTTTCATTTATTTTTCGCGCATTTATTTTAAATTTATTGCTGCATGATTGTTGCAAAACATTGCAAAAATCAAAATAAGTCCGCGAAAAGTCCGAAAACATACTTTTACTTAAAATGTAAAATATTCGCGTAAATCTAAGGAAGTATGATATATGAAATTTTAAAAGTGCTCGCAACATGCGCTCAAATTAAACAAAATATTATATTTCAATTATAATATAACATTGTTTGTAGTTATATTATATTCGTAATTAATCGTTAGTGAATTGTTTAATGAGTGGGCATAATCAAGACTGAAGTGTCAAGACTAGCTTTCGAATCGAGTGATGTGTTATTAAGTGAACCATGCTTGTACGTAACATATTATTAGCAGTAGTTGGATATTAACTTATTACAATAGATGTAAATGTTCTGATTTATATATTACTTCAAATTTTATTAGATACTTAACTAGCGACTGACCCTCGCTCCGCTTGGGTTTGTCCCTATTTGCGTTTTGACGCTTAGTAGAAATTTCTCAGATATGAGATATTTTCCCGCAGTAAAAAGTATCCTATAATTGACCCGATAACAGAAATACCATTACCAAATTTCATCAAAATCCCTGCAGTGGTTTTCCGTGAAACGGTCACAGACAGACAAAAATTCTAAAAACTATAAATTCGGCCTCTGTATAATAATGTAGGTACCTAAATCTATATTTCAATAAGATTTTTCAAAAAATATTTAATGTACAGATTCGGCTTAGTTACAATTTTATTATATGTATAGATGTATAGATTAGTGTAGTGGCTAGCATCCCTATTAAAAAACTCCAATAGGATCCCATCAAAATCGTCAAAAGCCATATAGAAACCAATAAATATTTATTGGTTTCTATGTAGCTTTTGTCGCTTTTGATGGGATTCTATTGGTGTTTTTCAACAGGGATGTACGTCTGCACATCCGGAGTACTTGGATCCGAATCCCGAGTCGGGCCAAGTTTAGTTATTGAGTCTTTCTGTTAGGAAAGCTTTCCTAACAATACAAAGTTGGGAAGTTGACGGTTTCACCCCCGTGCCTCGAATAGCACGTAAAGTCGTCGGTCCTGCGCCCTAAGGCCCTTCTCCCATTTGGATATGCCCAGGCGACTCTAGTTAATAATAAAAATGATAAAAGATAGTTTTTCTGCTAAGTAACTTTTTTATAAAAGTGTTCTATTTGACTTTCTTTCATTTAATCTCAATATTTGACAGAATCTGTTCAAACCATTGCTACTATGATGAGAGCCATAACAGCGTTAAAACGCCAGGACACTGACATCATTTCGGCTATTATCTTTTCTTCACATCCATCTTCCCATATGCTTAACTGTTTCTGAAACCAACCATGAAAAATAAAATTATAGACAAGTACTTTAGCTAGCTTAGAAACTCTAAGAAATTATCTTATACTATGCTATTTTTGACCGACTTCAAAAAGGTTGTATGTCTAGTATATTATAGATATTATAAACATTAACCCCTACGGAAATAGATCCCGTGATTTTCGTCGCACAAGCGTTGGATATTTACGTACTAGTACCTATTATTTTTTTTCAAGTCACGCATGTTGTAGATATGTTTTTACATATTATTTAAATATCAATAAATATTAAGACGTAGGTAAGTACCCACTGAAAAATGAACACTACTTTTTCAAGCACAATAACAGTTTAAAGATAATTATCAGTAAATGTTAAATAAAATAAGCATACCTACATCGGGATTATACTTGTATATCGTGCCCATCTTGGTGACCCCGTGATGAATACAAGGCCACATCGTATTTAAGGAACAACAGCTGTACGGAACGCTATCTGCTACGAACTTACGAACTGATCTATTGAGAAAATAATATCTACAAAAAAATTGTAAATACACGTGTACGAGCTAAGATCTGCATCGAAATCATTAACAGATTAGAAGTACCTACCTAAAGGCCTTTTGTAAAAATATTTTTGTTTTTCTAAAGAATTTTTATTGTTCTATCTAACTATCTAAGTACTTTCTTTTTCAAAATAGGTCTCTATCAAATTATAAATGCGAAAGTTTTATTCTTTCATATTGAAATGAATGACTGGACAGATTTAGATTAAGAATACCTACACAGATCGACTATGAACTGGATGCACACACATAGGCTACTGTTAGGCACCGAGGGACTTTTTTTTAATGTCGGGAAATGCGCATAGCACCTGCATCTGCATACATACTGGCGCACTGGTTATGTGGGACTCACCGGCTAGAGAAGCCATTACTACCCACTAAAACCATCGCAGGATTGCCTACGCACTAGACCACGACGCCCCGACGGCAGCCTGCCGAAGCAAACCACACAACCAAATGGTTGCTTTCATAGTCCGCTCTGCGATCAGAAAAGTACCTGGAGCAACCCGCTTGGCCCACCGCTCACAATGGTGGGCCGTCTCAAGGAATTTTTCTTAGGTTACCGCCCAGCTGGATTTTCAGACGCTATTAAATACGTAATGTAAGTACACATAATATGAATAACTACCAACAAATTATAATACCAATAAGTTTATATTAAGATTTAATAACAAATGCAAAGATTGCAAGTAGGTATTATTATTTCATTAAAAACCTCGATCAACCTCAGTTGCCTTTGTTCTCATTCTAAAATGTAATAATATTATATAATGAGAACAATACAAACCAACCAATAATATGTTTATAAGTAGGTATTTATTTAAATTATGTATAAATATAAAAAGTACGAATAATTAAAAAAAAATATAATACTTATATACAAAACAATAACTAACTATGCATAGTAATTATAGAAGCAATTACTATAATCCAACAAAGAAAATAACCAAAGGGTATGATGTAAATAGTAGGGGTGTGCGAATAATTCGAACTTACGAATTATTCGTTCCGAATCGAATATTAATATTCGATTCGAAACTCGAATCGAATAATTCGAAAATTCGAATTATTCGAAAGTTCCCGAATAATTCGAAAAATTTCGAATAATTCGAAAATTCGAATTATTTGATTCGAATTTCGAATCGAATATTGATATTCGATTCAATTCGATTCGAACGATATTCGCACACCCCTACTTCAAATCGTGTGTCAAAATAGTCTACTTACGAATAATATACTTTTCGTTTAAAAATCAATTACCCAGAGAATTTTTAAACATATATTGCAAATTTTAAAAATGAGCAATTGTTTTCTCTGGGTAATTGATTTTTAAACGAAAAGTATATTATTCGTAAGTAGACTATTTTGACACACGATTTGAAGGAATTTAAATGGATACAATTGAAGATCCAGAGATATTTCATTAATTTGCGAATTATTCGAAAACTTTCGAATTATTCGAAATTTTTGCGAATTATTCGAAATTTTTCGAATTATTCGAAGAACTTCGAATAATTCGAATTATTCGATTCGAATTTCGAATCGAATATTGATATTCGATTCGATTCGAACGATATTCGCACACCCCTAGTAAATAGTGACAAGCCTTTTGGACTAAGATCCTGCTGCATGATTGCTACGTTCATTGGTTATTTAATGGAAATCAATTTTTTATATACAATAATAAAAGGGGCAATAAGTTTTGACCGGGGTGCTTATTCAAATGTGCCCGCTAGTATGTTGAATTAACTAAATAATGGTCGACTTTTTGGAACAAAACGATGCATTTACTATTACAATTAATTATACTCCACTTTACAGAACTATACGGGGAGATCTTGAAAAACGATAGCTGCCGTTGCGCATTTAACCACAACCTCTTCGCAGCCAGGTGTAAGCGGGTCATATTTTGGGACGTTTATACGTTCATCGTGTATGTTCATCATTTATATATCAAATTAAAGCCAATTTTTTTCTGTACCTGATAAACTACGTCTGCCTATGTAAAAGTGGCCGCAAAAGTGGTTACGAGTCATTAAAAATGTTTTTGTTACATTTATAGGTTCATGGCGTATATTCATCATTTATATATCAAATTAAAGCTATTTTTTTCGGGGCATGATAAAATACCTCTCACCTATGTAAAAGTGGCCGCAATCGATAGAAAAGAAGGAAAGTATATAATAATATATGTCATTTGTCAGACAATAACAACGGTTACCATGGCAATAAACAGCTAACTAACGCGCTAACTCTCTTTCACTTTAATCTATCTTTGCCATCTTTAATCTCACGTGGGGGAGGAAGTGGTCTCGGCAAATATCACGTATTTTTTTTTCCGCAAAAAACAATGTAAAATTGCGAGCAGACTAGGTTAATTTTAGTAAAAAATGTTTTTCCACTAAAATATGGCTAAATCATATACATACATATAATAATATGTATTAATTACGGTTTAATTATGCACAAATACTTAGAAGAATTCATGAACTATTAATAAATTCATTTTTTTGGAAACAATTTATTATTTATTAAATAAGAACAAATGTCTCTTAGCATTCAATAAATAATCGTTAAGTATTAATAAATATTTATTAATAGTTAATAAATTATTTTTGAGTTAATAAAAATCTATATAACTTATTACGACCATTGTTTTTTTATTAATTCTATGTTCTCCACAATTTAAAAAATCTCACGTGAGATTAGAGGAGGGGGGAGGGGGTCCAGCAAAATCTCACGAAATCTTACGAATGGGGGAGGGGGGTCGAAAAATCGCCAAAATTGTCTCACGTAATTAATGGATGCCCCCCAAGACGTACAGACCTACAGTATTGCAGCAGAGTGGTTCTTCAAAGGCGGATAAGTATTTTTTTTACAACCTTCGATATAGATGAACGCTCACCGAAACTTGATGACGAAACATACGTCTAACTACAATCATTTGTTTTATTGTGGCACGAAAGGAAGAGTTTAATATCACATCGCACTATCGCATTCTTATTGAAGGCTAGGGAAAATTAAGCCAGTGTTGAGAGTTACGACACGGCAAATTGGGAAAGTATTTGATATATAATTATTATAAGTACCTAAGCATTAATATATAAAAAAATAGCAGAACCCGCGGCTTCGCTCTGTTATATATATGTTATGTATATAATGGCGCCTAGTAGCCCTATTCCTTCTCCTTGGTCAGCACTTTTGATGGTTCATAATTATTAAATATTAATTACAGTTTAGTTCGATTCCAACATCCGCGCGTGACACTTGTCCTAATAAAATCGGGTCCAATCTATTAAATAAAACTGTGTTTTATGTAATCCCAAGTTATTTTCTTTTTTTTTTAAAAACCAATTAGTGAAAAGTGCTATAACAATTTGGTGGCAGCGGTGGGATACCGATGGTGAAGGTATCCCTGGTACGTCTCCGTTTGGACTCGATGAATCTATAGTATAACTTATTTTCCTAATTTCGAGAAAGTGTCAAAAGTGTCAAAGGTGTCAAAAGGTGAAAATAAAAGAAAATCGAACTCATAAAATAACTATCGCGAGTATTCCTGCTCTGCTCCTGAACTACTTGGAAAACTTCAACTCTCTGAGACGCCGCATCCCGAGGTGGCAATGTTCCTGCACATTTTCTACGTCTTCCTGTGAGTTTTTAAACATATTTTCCTGTGAAAGTGTACTTCAATGGCAAATTTCAAAATAAGTGCGTAATTGTGGTAATCGTGATCCTAGTGGAAGAAAAAAAAATCGTGATCCTAGTGAAATTATTTTATAATTAAGGACTAATAACATTAATTGATTTTATTTGCATGTAAATTTTATTGTAACTTTCACATAGATATTATTTGTCATAAATCTATTCTCGGAATTATCAGGATATTCAATACCATATTTGCGCTTATCTTAGACCACACAGTAGTGAACTTAGTGGCCGTCTGTTACACCGAATCTTATTTATTTAATCGTTATTATTTGTTAACGTATTTTTTTTTCATTTCTATTAAAATGTCTCTTAGGGAAACGCAAGTCAAACAAGAAAAGAATGAAGGCATTCAAATCGGAATATTATTTAAATTCATAAAACCATTCGATGGTTCACGCGAAAAATTAAATTCATTTATAACTAATTGTGATAATGCCATTGACCTAGCTTCTGATGCCCAAAAATCGATACTATTTAAATTCATTTTATCACAATTGGAAGGAAAGGCCGAGGTAGCTTGCTCTATTAAAGAATTCGATTCTTGGGATCAATTGAGTCAATTCCTAAAGACACAGTTTGGTGAGAGGAAACATTACGCTCATCTTATGACGGAATTACAGGAATGTCGACAATTAAATGAACCGGTTAATCAATTTGCATTACGCGTTGAAACCTGCCTTTCAAAACTTTTAACGGCGGTCACATTGTCTAATAAAAAGAAAACAGAACTAGTTGGTCGTACAGCGGCTATGGAAGACTTAGCTCTACACACATTTTTGACTGGCCTCAAGCCTGATATTTCTAATTTAGTCCGTGGTCGGAATCCATCCACCCTTAACGATGCCATAAATTTTGCAGTGTCAGAGGAGAAAATAATAAATTCATATAACAGACGTAATCCCCACAGTTCAACATCACATCGCATTATTTCAAAACCTCAGTATAACTTTCACTCAAATGATCATAACGCTATATCTAAGCCACAAATGCCAAAACAATATGACCGAAATAATCAAAGTCTCTTTTGTCGTTATTGTAGGAAAAGCGGTCATACTATAGAAATGTGTAGGAAACGCGAATACAACAATAATCGGTTCAAATCTAACCCTTCTTCCCAATTTCAAAGGCAATCTAACCAGGTTAGTTCTAGGCCTCAACCCTCTCGCGTTAATTGTGTAATCAATAGGGATGATTATTATAACCTTGATTATAACCTTGAGACACAACCCAATACAAATTCGAATGACGCTCAACCTTATGAAGATAACCATTTAAACGAATAATGGGCTCACGGAGGTGTCTCGTGAGGCCTGATATCCGACCTTTCACAGAACTCTTCAAAACCAATGACACCTATACTTCTAAATCTAAGGACCACAAGGGTAACCAGCCCCAAATAAGTGTCCATATTTCCAATTCTAGGGACCACAAGGGTAACCAGCCCCAAACAAGTGCCCATATTTCTAAATCTAAGGACCACAAGGGTAACCAGCCCCAAACAAGTGTCCATATTTCCAAATCTAAGGACCACAAGGGTAACCAGCCCCAAACAAGTGTCCATATTTCGAATTCTAAGGACCACAAGGGTAACCAGCCCCAAACAAGTGTCCATATTTCCAATTCTAAGGACCACAAGGGTATCCAGCCCCAAACAAATGTCCATATTTCCAAATCTAAGGGTCACAAGGGTATCCAGCCCCAAACAAGAACCCAAAATTATTCAAATCCTAATAGAATCCTTAATAATAACACCTTAGAAGAAAATAAGGTGTATGAGATATCCTGCAAACATAATATATCCTTACCTCACGTTTATATCCACACATCCGTATCTAAGAAACCACTAACACTATTAGTAGATACTGGATCTTCGATATGTCTTCTTCAAAAAAGTTCCGTCCAATCATATTTTGATCTAAAACTTAATAAAAATATCATAAAATTAAAAGGTATAGATAGCCGTGAGGAAGCTGTACCTACCCTTGGTAATTTCGATATGAACCTTATATTTGGTAAGGAATCAATATCTTACAAATTTCACGTCGTAGGTGCAATTGACTTTCCCTATGATGGTATCATAGGTAACGATTTACTTACCAAATATCAGTGCTCCATTGATTATAATCGTAAAATTCTTAACCTAGGAATAAATAAAATAAAATTAAACTTTACTGACCCAATTTATCAAATACCACCCCGTTCCGAAATCACTGTAGAATGCTCTGTCCTTAACCCCGAATTAAAGGAAGGCCTCATTCTTGATCAACATGTAAGTGATACGCTATTTATCGCGAATTGCTTAGTTAAGGTTAAAAAGAACAATAGAATTAATCTTACAGTTTTAAATACCTCTGAAAAACCAGTTTCCTTAAATTCTAACCTTCAACTTACCTTACATCCAATCGACTATGAAGCTTACCAATCACAGGACAAAAGTCAAACATGTCTTGATAGAACTAACGAGGTCATTAAACTTCTTCGAGTTTCGCATTTAAATTCCGAGGAAAGTGAAGCTCTATACGATCTGTGCTCAAAATATTCGGATGTATTTCATCTGCCAAATGATTTACTTACCTCAACCGATGCAATTCAACATGAAATTCGTACTTCCTCTGATCAGCCTATTAATGTGAAATCCTATCGCTTTCCTGAAATACATAAGCAAGAAGTCAATTCTCAAATACAAAAGATGATGAATCAGAATATTATCAAGCCTTCCACATCTCCCTGGTCTTCTCCAATATGGATTGTTCCCAAAAAGATAGATGCTTCTGGCCAAAAGAAATGGCGCATAGTAATTGACTATAGAAAATTAAATGATATCACAATAGGTGAAATCTATCCCATCCCTAACATTGTCGAAATTCTAGATCAATTAGGTAACTCAAAATATTTTTCAACACTAGATCTTGCTTCCGGGTTTCATCAAATCAAAATGTAAGACTGCTTTCAGTGTTCCCCAAGGACATTTCGAGTTCACTAGAATGCCCTTCGGCTTAAAAAATGCACCAGCAACTTTCCAACGCTTAATGAATAATGTTCTAACAGGGCTCCAAGGTGAAAGATGCTTTGTATATTTAGATGATATTGTTGTTTATTCGCATGATTTAAATCGCCACATTGACAATTTAACTGCAGTCTTTCAAAAGCTTCGTAACTTTAATTTAAAATTACAGCCCGACAAATGTGAATTTTTAAGGAAAGAAGTAGGCTATCTTGGGCTCATTATTACAGAAAATGGCTTAAAACCAGATCCGAACAAAGTTAAATCCGTTCAGAATTTTCCAGTTCCAAAATGTCCAAAGGATATAAAATCATTTTTAGGCCTCATATCTTATTATAGACGTTTCATACCCGATTTTTCAAAATTATCTAAATCTCTTACATCACTCTTAAAGAAAAATGTTCCGTTTGTCTGGACAAATGAACAACAATTAGCTTTTAAAATGCTGAAAGACAAACTCGTTACCGCCCCAGTTTTAATTTACCCAGATTATACAAAATCTTTTAACCTTACTTGTGATGCAAGTAACTACGCGATATCTGCTATCTTATCCCAAGGCTCAGTCGGAAAAGACCAACCCGTAGCTTACGCGTCTAGAACTTTAAACAAGTGTGAAATCAACTATAGTACAACGGAAAAGGAATTGTTAGCCATAGTATGGGGTTGTAAAACTTTCAGGCCATACCTGTATGGTCGCAAATTTATTATTATAACTGATCATCGCCCTTTAAAGTGGCTTTTTAACCACACTGACCCAAGTAGTAAGTTGCAACGATGGCGTCTTCAGCTTCAGGAATTTGAATACGAAATTGTTTACCGTAAAAGTAAATTAAATTCAGCAGCTGATGCTCTTTCGCGGTATCCTGTTAACCCTGTATATCCTGTAAACTTACCTGAAACTGAGCTTATAGAACTTAGCCCATTAGATATTAGTCCTTTTAATGCAGAAGTAGGTGATTTCAGTCCTTTTAATATTCCAAGCCCAGTGAATTTACCAGATCATTTTCTTCCCGTAGAAGAAGTACCACATTGTAATATTCCCAATCCTTCTGATTCTTCCAACCCTTTGGAAACTTTAGATAAAAAACCTAAATCCTGAACAAGAAAACGAACAGCTTTCCTCTAGTAATCAACCTCCTGAAATAATCCCTTCCCCTAATCTGAATTCACCTGATTCTTCAGATACTTATTCAAAGTTCTTGAAAGTGCCTTCTACAGTAACATTTGATACAGTAATTTCCGAACATAACGATAGTATATTAAAGAGTCAAAATAAAATTATAGTAATACCTACGTCGCTTGATTTAGATGAATGTATTCCGTATGTCCAGGAAATTCTATCAAATTCACCGGATTGTGAACCATTTACGAATTCAGAGAGAACTCTATTTTCCTATAAATCACTGATAATTAATGATAAAGCTTATTACTTCCTATTTATTAAAGTTCATCACTTTGACAACTGTTCTTATAGTGACATATTCGAAACTTTAAAGAATTTTCGTAATCACCTTACATCTCTAGAAGAACCCATTGACAAAATTAGTATTACCGATTTCAAAAATCCATTCGATAAACATTTATACATTAAAATCTATAATATGTTAGCATACTTATTTAATAACACAGGAATTGAAATTCATGTTTATCGTAATAAAATATATTATCCTAAACCAAGTGAAGTCAAAAAGATCCTTAAAGAAAACCATGATATACCCGTAGCAGGTCACCTTGGTTCAAATCGAATGTTTAATAGAATCCGTGAACAATTTTACTGGAAAAACATGCGTAGCGACATTGAAAATTATGTAAAAGAATGCTCATCCTGTCAAACCAATAAAGCACATCGCAAAGTGAATAGAGCTCCCATGCAAATTACAAGTACTTCAACTGTTCCTTTTGAACGAGTCTCTTTAGATATTGTTGGTCCACTCCCAGAATCTGGAACTGCCAAACTTAAATATATTTTAACTATCCAAGATGATCTCACAAAGTTTTCCGCCGCTTATCCTATCAGAAGTACAACTGCCGAAGAAACTAGTGATTGTCTCCTTCATTTTATTTCTCAATTTGGTATTCCTAAAACCATCCTAACTGATCAAGGTACTAATTTTACAGCTGAACTCTTCAAAGAAACCTGTTCCTTTTTAAAGATTAAACAATTGTGGTCTTCTCCCTATCACCCTCAGACACAAGGCGCCTTAGAACGGAGCCACTCTACTTTAAAAGAATATTTAAAATCCTATGTAGATGAATCTCAAACTAACTGGCCTCGATATGTGTATACTGCCATGTTAGCTTATAACACTGCTATACATTCCACTACTAATTATTCTCCTCACGAACTTCTCTTTGGTAATAAGCCATATCTTCCAAATTCCATTTATGAGCCCTCTTCTTCTGATGCTACATATTCCGATTATGTACAAATGCTTAAACACCGTCTCCAATTCACTCGCGCAAAAGCAGTAGAAAATATTCAAAAATCAAAAGAGTCGTCAAAAACGTATTACGATTCACGTTCAAAACCTGTTAGCTACAAAGTGGGTGATTACGTATTCTTAAAAAACCACCTTAGACTCCGTAAAGCATTATCTCCAATTTGGAAAGGACCCTATAAAGTCGTTAAAATTAATGGGAGAAATACATTAACTCTTTTAATTAACAGACGTCATGTAACTCATCATTTTGATGAAGTAAAACTTGCGCGTCGCAATAGCGACCAATAAAAATAATTTTATTTAGGTATCTATTTTATTATTTCTAAATATTCTATTTCAGCTTTGCAATTTTGGTAAGAGGAAACTTCATCCAGCCTGTCAGGAAAAATCCTGGTATATATTTCGACCCCATTGGTTCCTTAAAAATTATAGACGGACATCTTAGTGTAGTAATTCCGACTGATATTTCATTTATTAAACCTCACATAGAAAACTTGAACGGTGTGATAGGCACCTCGCGATATCTATGTAAACAAAGTAGCGCTTTCACTGAGCTCGAATGTCATAATATGTTACAACCATTATCTGTTCGATACTACGACATAATTAGAGACTTTGAATCTATTTCTCATTTCATTGAGCCAAGATCCAAAAGATCAGCCTGGTTCGGTGGCATAGGCACCGCATTTAAGCATTTGTTTGGAACTATGAATGAAGACGATGCAATTATGTATAGCAGCGCCATTAAATCAGTAGAGAATGATCAATTAAAATTATCGGAATTAATGAAAGAAAATATTTTGATAACTAAATCTACACTTTCTTCTTATAAAAATATTATAGATGACATTAGTAATAATGAACAAAGATTAAATAGCGCTGTTGAAAGCATATCCAATAATATAAGGAACTTAACTTTGTTAACCGATAATTTAATTATAAAATCTAATTTTAACGAAATGCTAAATATGTTGGAAAGTAGTTTACTTACTTTATCATTTATATTAGAGGACATAATTAATGGAATAATGTTTAGTAAATCTAATATTTTACATCCGTCAATTATTACCCCGAAACAGTTGTTTTCTGAATTGGTACCTAAATAATTATCGATTTTTACCAAATTATAGACATTTTCCTGTAAATCTTTCATTGGACAACATGTATGTGTTATTAGATATTTCCGAATTAGCTAGTTTCTATAGTCAGTATAAAATTGTGTTTGTTCTTAAGGTCCCACTTGTGACCTCCAACGAATTTAGTTTATATAACTGTATTTCATTTCCAGTTTTAAACGAATTTGAAAATAAAACTTATACAACTATTATTCCATCGACAAAATATATAGGCATAACTAGAGATAGATCTTTATATTGTAAGTTAGATAATTTAGATAACTGTAAAACTCTATATAATATGTTTTTTATTTGTAACCTACTTAATGTTTATTCTAGCTCTGTAAATCCGATTTGTGAATCTGAAATAATTTCTAAGTCCTTGAACTCTGTTCCAAATCTATGTGAAATTAAATTTTTTCAAGGTCATGTCGAAATTTGGCAAAGGTTAAATAATAATAAGTGGATTTATATTATTTCAGAGAAATCTAAGCTTTCTATTTCCTGTGAAAAAACTGTTGACAGTGAGTTAAGTATTTTTGGTACTGGATTCTTTAATCTTCCTATTAATTGTATTGCTTATTATAAAGACTTGATATTCATTCCTAAATCTATAAAAGAAATTGAAATTTCATTTTTTAATTCCACATTCGATTTATTAAATGATAAATGTTGTGATTTAAATGTTTTACAAAATCAAGAGAAGAGTATCCCTAATTTAACTCTGAAAAACATAGAACTCGATTCAATTTCATATGAGCATGACAAAGCCACGAGCCAAATTGTTAATGATTTAGATAAGATAATTAATAAACCCCTTATTATTCTATACGGTGAATATTATTCCTATACAACAATAATTGTTAGTATTATTATTATTATTTCATTATGTATACTTTCATTTAAATGTATCAAATCGGGCAAATGTCACGGTTTATTTAAGAAAAATAATTCTAAATTTCATATTAAAGAAGCCGAAGAGCTTACAGAAGTTGCTACCAATTCCTCTGACATTCCATCACCCAAAATCCGCACTACTATTTCATAAACTTACCCCCTTTAAGGGTAAGTTTAGTCAAAACCCTGGGGGCTGTTATATATATGTTATGTATATAATGGCGCCTAGTAGCCCTATTCCTTCTCCTTGGTCAGCACTTTTGATGGTTCATAATTATTAAATATTAATTACAGTTTAGTTCGATTCCAACATCCGCGCGTGACACTTGTCCTAATAAAATCGGGTCCAATCTATTAAATAAAACTGTGTTTTATGTAATCCCAAGTTATTTTCTTTTTTTTTAAAAACCAATTAGTGAAAAGTGCTATAACAGCTCGCGTTAAAACTCCAAAAAACAAACTTTCATCACCTATTTTACCCCTTGTAGGATGAATTTCGAAAAATGCTTAAACACTTATTAATTGTATTGAAGAGTATTAATACCATGTTTCAAGTAACTTCGATCATAAATATTTTTTGGGTTGTGTTATAACGTGTTTCCCCATGGGAATGAGATAATCTGCCGCGGTAAAAAGTATCCCATGTCACTCTCCAGCTCTCCAACTATCTCCACACAAAAAATCACGCCAATCCGTCACTCTGATTCGACGTGGAAGAAGGACAAACAAACACACTTTCACATTTATAATATTAGGTATGGATATAGATCATATTTACTCTCCCATTGCTCAATAACCGTCCCTAGTTGCCTAACGAGAGTCTATGTGTAGGGAAATCTTATCTCTAGGTACTAATTAGGTACAAAAATTTTTATCGTATTATTAACATACACAACACTACTAACAAAGAAATGAAGTCTGTACATTGTCCAGGTGTATACCAAGGTATAAAAAACCACTCCTGGTAATTAACTCGACCACAGCAATGAAAGCGCGTTTGCAAGCGATCTATTGCGACTTTAGAGGCCAAATGACTGCCATATCTTAGCATAGCTTTAGTTATGCCTCCTTTTATTTTCGCTAAAAATGAAATTAACTCTTATTAGAACTTATAATTTCATAGTAAGTACCTACTTAATATCCAGACGTATTCGGTATTTAGATTGCAGTCTACGAACATGTTTTCTAAAATTAATGAATCTACATATTTAAGTAAAAACAAAAGCTAATAAAATCAATAATGTTTGTCTCCAAGTCCAAGTGATTATCACGTTTAAAGGATATGTAACAGATTTTGATTTAACTTAACAACATACCTACTACGTAGGTACGTTTTTGTATTCTTCCATAAACTATAAAGCGACTTTACGCACATCAATCAAGGCATACTTATCTTAAACATATTTGGCATTAATATTTTACTAGTAAATACTACTCGTATAATAGATAATATTAAATTAGGTGCCTCTAATTATTGTAGATTGAAGGCCGGAATAAAACATAATCGCTAAAAAGATGATTATTATTACAATCAACGCCCATATGTAATAGAAGAGACCATTGGTCACGTTATATTCCTTCCTGGGCAAGCCAGCTTTGAATAGTTGATATAATCCGTAAAGCTAAAAAAGATATAAATTTTGTTAGGTATTTTACTTATGTTAAAAAAGGTTAGTATTTTAGATATAATAATAAGGTAACTTAAAATAAAAATACGATAAAATAAGTTGAAACCTCAATAACGACTGCAACAATGGAGCCACAAGCTATAATGACTGGTATCGCGTTGCCATCAGGCCAACAAACCAGATCTAAAAGTGTTCCTTCATCGCTTCTTATATTTTCTGATGTATTAACAAGCCATATTAAATAAAATATGACTATGGGCGTGCAAGCCATTATAAGCATTCTTATGTTATTAAAAGATGCCCAAGTTAAATACATATTTAAACTAAATATAAGTTCATATTCAAAATATTATCTGAAAATTATCTAAAAATAAGTAATTGAAATTGTTTGGTTGTAAACAAAATCGTGTAACCACTCTTCTTACATTTAAAGTTTGTTGGAATGTTTTAAAAGTATAATTTATACAAGTAATGCTTTAAAACAAATATATTTGAGATAAAAACAAACTGTAAGTATAGCTCAATGGAACGTCAAATAATTCGAGTAGGCTTTTGGCTAATGGCCAGTTACTTTATTTTCTCAATCAAAAAATTGACGAAACGACTTTTGAAATATGTATGTATGTATCTTTTTCACGTATTGTATATACTCGTATGTACACTTTAGGATTATGCTTTCTTTTCTTTAGTGGCTTCGAGTTGCGTTGCGTTAACTTTGTATTTTATTATTATCTTTAGGGCGCCATCAGCATCAGACGCAATATTATATTGAATATTCTGCCAGTCATTAGTGAAGAATTTTTCACTTTCTCCCGCCAGGTGTCACAATCACTATGATCCTCAGTACATTGTAAAGCTGTTTAGCGTGGATGGATTTTTTTAATTTTATTCAAAATTTAATTAAAATTATAAATAGTGAGTTGCCAGGATGCAAAGAAAATAGATATCATTTGTTCCCAAAAGATAAAAACAGACAGAAATTGTGGTCTAAAGCAATAAGATGACCAAAATTAGCAAAATCACAATCTTTATATTTAAGGCTATATGGGCATAAGTTTAAAGAAAGTGATTTTAACATTAAATACAGGAGAATTTTTTTTTTATATTTTGTACTTTTTTACATATTAATTACAGAATTTCATACAAACTTTCATCCCCAATTTTACCCCCTAGTGGGATTGAATTTCAAAAAATGCTAAAACACGTATTTATTTAATTGTATTAAAGTTTCATGTAATTCTGATCATAAATAATCCTTTGCCCATATAAACTTTATTACCCCCTTTCAACCCTTTAAGGGATGAATTTCGAAAAACTCTAATAAACATGTTTCTTATTTTTTATATTAAAGCTGAACACCACTTTCTGTGTATTTCACATTAAGAATGACAGATTTTCATACAATCTTTAAACCCCTATCTTACCCACTTAGGGGATGAATTTCGAGAAATCCTTTCTTAACGGATGCCTATTTCGTATAAAAAATACTTCCTCCGAATTTCACGTTTCCACAATCAGGCTAAGGCTGTGTGTTAATCCATCAGTCAGCCAAAATGAAGACCACCACAGGATGCACCTCTCCTTCTCAATTCTTCCTCCAGTGGTTTAACTTCCAGGTGCAATATTTTGCAGGAAGGTATAAATACAATAGAAGCAAAAATCTGGTACAAAAGAGATATCACAAAAAAATGCTTAACCTCATACTGAATGTAATTTATAGATCATATGTGTAGCGCCCGCCTTTCAAAAAATCTTCCCTATTCTAATCTCTATTCTTTTGACAGAACTCTTGACAGTTGACACTTTTGCTTTGCTTGACACTTACTAACATGGATGACAAATAAAACTTACTAATTACATTATCTTGTTCTTCCTGATCTGTTAATCCTATCCTATCCTAGACAGTTGATATGAAATTTGACATTTCGGAATAAAATGTTGATAACAAAAATTAATAACAAAAGTTCAAGTAATATTAGTAGAAACAATTCTAATCTCAATCTTCCAAACTTCATATTCGGTAATCGTGCAATTTTAAAGGAAGTTAATACTTTATTGGCAATAGCATGAAGAAAGAGGACTTTTCAAAGTTATGGGTGCTGAAATTGTGTTTAAAAATATTGTATCCCAAGTTCAATATTAACACTTTTTTAGTTTTCCTAGCTATTAAAAGTAGATACTATATCAACAGAGGCTTCTTGACAGGAAATAAAATGAATGATTTTACTATTAAAACCCTTTCAAAAAACATTCTGTGTTCACTTCTAGAAGACGTTATCCAAAATGAAAATCTGGCAGTATTGTCACATAAATGTATTATCATCTCCAAAGACCAATTCATTCAATTGACAGTAGAGAATTTCTTTTATAAAGACAATGGAGTTTTATGGGTAATTATGAAATTAGCTGGTGAAATAAAAAAAACACACAAGGATAGTCATAGAGCTTCAACTAGCTTGAAATATAATTTAAACTTTGTTACGTCAGAAATTCAT
This sequence comes from Brenthis daphne, assembly GCA_947093115.1. NCBI lineage: Eukaryota > Metazoa > Arthropoda > Insecta > Lepidoptera > Nymphalidae > Brenthis > Brenthis daphne. The sequence goes on along the minus strand of OX352477.1, from coordinate 16,925,819 downwards.
AAAAAGTTATGGACAGATACCAAGCCACAAATTGAAAATGAAAGGATAGTCCCTGTAGTTGGATCTAATTTAGTACCAGAAAATATGGCTTATACAAATGAAGATGAATATTTAAACATTCTGTCTACCTTTGGACTTGATAACAAAACAAACATTGATATTTCATTTCACCCTATAACCTGCTTTGAATATTCTCCAAAAATAGCAGCAGCTGCTGAAGTAAACCTAGTAGTAAATGAATATGACTTGGAAAATGATTTTTTAAAAGAGGTATTGAGTAATCATTTTGAAATACCAAAAGTTGTGTCTCCCAATGATATTATCAGCATTGATCTTACACCAAAAATATTATCAATATATAATTATAAATATTTAGACTTGGTGGAATCTACTGGAAAAATATATTTCAAGTGTAAAAAGTTGCAAGTAGAAGGAGAAACTAAAAGCAAATGTAATAATATAATACCTTCTTTTTATATTATAAAAGGAGTAACTCAATTAACTCTTGGTGAAAATAATCATGCTGTAAAACCAAAGAATCAATATTTAGAAACAAATAGTTTAAACCATAGGCACAGCATCCACCTATGTCCAGATGGGCTTCGAGAAAAATTTGATCTTATGCAAGAAACTCTAAACTTATTCTTAAATGGAGATATAGGTATTTTCAGTATAAAATTCATAAAGTTTGAAATGCATAGTTCATATGAGATTTAGATGATAATATTTAATTACAGAAGAATTATCGGCATCTCTAATATCTCCAATAATACCAATGCTACTTTTAACTGGGGCTATTGGATCAGGAAGGCATCTGCTAGTGAAAACTTTAGCAAAATATAATGGTATGATATTTCATAATACAAATTGAATTGTCTTGAAACTTTATTTGTCATAAACAAGAAAGCAATATAATATATTCTATCCATTAAGTGGTGATCTCTCTAACCTTTTATACCACAAAATTTTTTGAATATTAAATATTTATTCGATGAATCTGGAAACTTTATTTATTTTGAATTTACTATATTGTACAATTTGTCTATTGCATGAGTATTAAATTTATCCCTAAAGTAATTTTATTATATTTATAGGTCTGAATTGCTTACATGTGGACTGCAACACTATACAAAACTCAACTGCAAAACAGACGGAAAGTAAAATTAATGCCATGATACAAAAAGCTAAAGCTGCTGCTCCTGTCATTGTCTTGATGGATAATTTTGATGTAAGTACAAGTGCAGTAATCACTTGTATTTAGTAAAGAACCAAGTTGAATAATAAATAAATTTTTAGGTTTTCGCTGTAGATGCTGAAAATAATGAAGACTATAGAGTAATGGAATATTTTACGAACACAATAACAGATCTGTATGAAAATTATACAAAGCATCCTATTATATTTATAGCAATAACAGAAAAGAGTGATTTAAAACCCAATATGATGAGGATTTTCTTAGAAAAAATACACATACCAAAACTTAATCTACAACAAAGATATAAAATGTTACAATGGTATGCCTGTGCCATGGACTTAAACATGACGGATGGCCTTCTTGAAAGAAAAAAACCAAATAAAAAAACATTGATAATGTCAGAAAAACAACATTTAAATAGTTATGTGAAAGATGTTCTATATAGAGTGGCATCTAAAACTGAAACATTTGTGTATGGTGACTTAGATACTCTAGTACACTTTGCTATGAGAGAATCATATTTAAAGCAGATAGCATGCTCTTCATATTTATCTCAGGATCCTAATTTGAGTTATATCCAAGAAGAAGATTTCAACAAAGCTTTAGGTCAGCTCATTAATATTATCAAATGGCAGTTTCTGTTTTAATTGAAAATAGTAAAAACAAAACTAATTTTATTTCAAATTTTATTAGACACTCATCGACTCGACAGACATTGCCTGAATATTATACTCCTTATAACATCAGCTATCTGCCAGTGAAAGGCCTGTCAAAATCAGTCCAGCCATTTTGGAGATCAGCCAGAATGAACAGACAGACAATTTTTTTTTAAATTGTGTTATTTTTATAAGTACCTTATATAATTTCATATGCATTTAGTAAAAAGCTTTTATTTTAACATTACATACGGAGATATATAATAAAGAAAAAATATGTGTAATAATAATTTTTTATATTACAGACTCCATAAGGAATCTGCAAAGTCAACATTTAGATACACCTAAGATTCCAAAAGTTTATTGGGAAGATATAGGTGGTTTAGAAAAATTAAAAAAAGAACTGTTAAAAACTATAGAGTTCCCTATTAAATTTCCTCACCTATTTAAAAAATCTTCATTGAAAAGATCCGGTAAGCTTTTTTCTTTTTTTTTTTCTTTTTTATTTTAAAAACTATAATATGACAAGTTTTGATATACTTGTATGTATGTATATTTGATACTATTTTAAAGTAAATATCCGTCTAAAAGACAGAAACTAGAAACTTATTTTTCTATTAAAAACATATTGATACATTGAAATTTAAATAAAGCCTTTGCACAATTACTTTTTACATTAATAAACATTTTTTTATTTTTCTCGATATATTTCAGGTATCTTGTTATATGGACCGCCAGGATGTGGAAAGACCCTTGTAGCAAAAGCAGTGAGCACGGAGTTAAATGTGAGTTTCATGAGTGTTAAAGGCCCGGAGCTATTAAACATGTATATTGGACAATCTGAAGAAAATGTAAGAAAGGGTAAGTGATAGTAATTATAAACATAAGTAAATGATTATATTGGGAATTAATGATAAAGAAGTAGGAGCTTGTTTAAGAAACAAAACCTTTTTAGGGTTGCATAACTCAAAAGGAACCCTTACAGTCATTTTGTTATCCATGCGTCTGTCTGTCAAGACCTATTTTCTCAGGGACGCATCGGGGTATCACGAAATCTGGTCTACAATCCTTTGGAGCTGTGAAAAAATCAGACTTCTAAGTTAATGCTATCAAAAGATATGTTTGTATATAGCATAGTTTGAAACTCAAGGGAATCAAAACCTATAGGGTAATCTCCGTTCACCTAGAATCATGAAAGATAAGAAACAATGTCTTATGGCACAAATAAAGGGAAAAATAAAAACACATAAAATACATTATAAAAAAAATTAACACCTCCAGGTAAATTTTGAAGAATTTAATCGAAATTCTACGAAATCTATTGTTAACTGACACGCCGGCGTATCCATGGTCGTGGAGAGATTAATTAACTAACATTATTAATTATCTTAAAAATAGCAGAATCATATACCTATCCATAGCGTGAAACATGCTATGCGTGCTCGGTGTGCGAGTCAGACTCGAACTTGTCCGATTTTTTATCTTTATTGATCTGCAGTCAGTTTTTGACTATTTAATGATTGCAGATGTTTTATAATTTTCGATAAATATAAATTATGTAATGTAACAAAAATATTTTTTTATTTATATATTTTTTTGTTTTTATTGTATTCGTATTCTTCTCAGCAGACCCTTTCGTTAGATATCCATATCATGAGGTGTATAAATGATGAATTAAACATTTAAAAAACCTCCGACCGTCTTGGACCGATTTTGATCAAACATAGCTAAGAACACTCCCGACTAATTCATCTTTCAGAAAAAAAATCAAAATCGGTTCATCGGTTCGGGAGCTACGATGCCACAGACATACACAAACACAGACACGTCAAACTTGTAACACCCCGTCGTTTTTGAGAGTCCGCCTGCCGCCATATTTGTTTTAAAATGACATTACTAAAATAACCATGCATTGTCATCCAAACTAATCGTATATGCAAAACTTCAGCTCAATCGGTTGAGGATACCTGCTTTAAAATTCAGTTGTAAGATTTGACCCGAACAAACAAACATACCAAGTTAAATAAAAGCTTGTAATATTTAATAAACGTGTATTTTCATCAGTATTCGAATCGGCGCGAGCGTCGTCCCCCTGTATAGTGTTCCTGGACGAGCTGGATGCACTGGCACCTAGAAGGGGTGCTGCGGGGGACTCGGGTGGGGCCAGTGACAGGGTGGTCAGCCAGCTGCTGGCTGAGGTGGACGGGGTTGCCAGTGGAGAGGGTAAGATTGATTCTAGCCTTTTTAATATCCTACATAGGAACAGGCGACCCTTCCCTTCAATGAGAAGGCGATCAGGCATAGTTCACTACGCTGTCCAAATGCGGATTGGCATACTTCACAAGTCTGAGAACTGGTTAGATTCTCTCAAACATGCATTTTCCCCCAAGATATTTTCATTCACTAAATCATTTTGGAAATAATTCACACATTTGTCTGTATTTTTTTACTTTTGTAATTTCACTGAACAATAAAGGTCGTCCTAAATAAATATTTTGTTATCTAGATGCTGACTCGTCAAGTTTCGTATTTATAATGGGTGCTACAAACAGACCAGATCTGTTGGAGCAGTCACTGCTGCGTCCGGGACGCCTCGATAAACTCATATACGTCGGTCCTTACACTGGTCTTAGAGAAAAAGCTTCAGTTCTTCAAGCATTATGCAGAAGGTTTGGAAATTACTAAAGTTTAATATTTAATTGAAATATATTTCATTATTATCAACTTTTTTGTAATAAAATTATTAATAATCATTGTTTTATAATTTTCTTGCTAATTGTTTTTGTATACAGATTATAAGACACTAGCGACTCACCCTCGCTTCGCTTGGGTTCGTCCCTAGCTTGCTTCCAAATACAAACTTTCATCCCCATTTTCACCCACTTGGGGGATTTATTTTGATTACTGGGATTATAAGTATCCTATCTTCTTTCCAGTGTCTCAAACTGTCTTCTTACCAAATTTCATCTAAACCAGTTCAGTAGATCCAGAGATTACCCCTACAACGTCACAAACTCACAAACTTTACCTCTGTATAATATTAGTATAGATAAGCCTTTGACATCTGTAGATAAGAGTCTAAAAACTCAAAATGAATATCGATTTTATTTTATTCTCATTCCATTATCATGTTTTTTTTAATTCATTAATTTTAATAATATATATTTTTTAATAATATAGTTATAAACTTCGTCCGGAAGTAAATTTGGATGACGTGGCGGCCGCGCTGCCCGAGCGCTGCACGGGCGCCGACCTGCTGCACGTGGTGAGCACGGCGCGCGCCGCCGCCGTCAGGGGCCTCGTTGACAAACTGCAGAACGGTATGGCACACATTTCGATCATCATCATCATCATATACGTCCTTATGATGATGATAATGCTGCTGGATATAGACCTCCCCCAAAGATTTCCATGATAGCCAGCCTTTTACCATTCAATGTTCTAACGACTTTGGCCACATAAAACTTTCTTAGAGTTACGCGAATATTTGGCATTTTAAATATTATAACTATCTTTTCGGATTATTTCGATGATTTATTTTGATTTTAGGTTCCAGACATTTCGAATGCTTTACAGTAATCATGGTCTCTCCCGTGATCATAAAATGACTTTGACCACGTCGGTCTATATTATTGTGGACCACCCCTTTGACCTCCACACACATTTTTTTATGGAACGATTTCGCAGTTAAAATACATTTTCGTGGCTAATTACAGTTAGGTATTCCCGTCAACCCTAAAAGCGTGTCACCACTTCATTTAAAAGTGTAGGCACACACAAATATACACACACACATCTTTTTTATACTTTTCTATTTTTATTAAGACCTTTTTTAGTAACCTTTTTTTTATAAATTACATTTGTGACAAATTTGTAAGAAAGAAGAAAATAGTGAGATTAAAAGGCGTACAATTATATGCATGACTAGCGACTCAACCTCTCTTCGCTCGGGTTCGTCCCTGGGTATGTTTTATTTTTTTTGATTGGAATCCTAATTCTTTTTCTAAAATAAAAGTAGCCTATGTTACTCCCTATAACATCAGCTATCTTCTTATAAGTACCGTATATAATTTCATATGCATTTAGTAAAACGCTGTTATTTTGATATTACAAAAAAACACTTCAATTGTATTTATCTGTATAGATTTTTATTTCTATTTTAAATCAACTAGATTTAAAGTATCTAATATCGCTGCAACGGCCATAAAGTAAGTATGACAGTCGGGTGCGCCTCCCCCGCGCCTCACCTCACGCGCCCCGAATACGCAGCGCCCAGTCTAGTGTTGCCGAAGTATTGATATTCGAAAGTTTCACTTTCGATAATATTCATCTAAAACAGCCCTACTATCGATAGCAATAACCATAATATCGATAGTATCGATAGCTCGAAATGCGACAATACTATTAATGGAGGGCAATGATATCGATACTATCGATAGTATTGCTGCTAATGAATTATTATAAATTAATAATTATTAATGGTATCGATAGAATCGATACTATTGAGATTTAGACCATTGATAGTTGTTAATTTCTCGATAGTATAAGGTAAGTTTCAAAAGCATTGTATTTAAACGAAAGTCAGTAGTAGTATAGTAAAAAATCGATTTGTGCATCCTGCGACTGTGTACAATACTATCGAAAAATGAGCTACTATCGATAGACAGATAACGATATGATATCGATAGTCGACTATCGATGGGCAACTCTATCAGTCTTCGTTAAACGGCTGTATAGATGAGTACACTGTGGTTTAGTTTTGTTTTTTTGATATTGTTTATAATTTCATGTGTGTATATTTTGGTAAATGAACAACTTAAATTGAACTTATTTACGTGTTAAAAAACTTGTTGCGCCAGCGGTCGCGTGTTCGAGTTCCACTGGGGGCATTCATTTGTGTGATGTAAACAAATGTTTGTACTCCAGTCATGGGTGTTTATATTTATATGGTATGGATTTAAAGTTATACATGTGTAGTGTATCGACTATCTGGTACCCATAACACAAGCATCCTAGCGTACCATGGAACAAGATGATGCTGTGTGTTAATGTCAAAACACATTTATTTATTTAATACATGGATATATTAATTATGTGTCGTTAGAGATGAGGCTCGTTGAAGTCGCAGGCAAAAACTAGTATACTATTAAAAAAACAAAACTGTAAACATAATATTTTTACAGGTCTCCTTAAGGAAAGTGACTTAACAAGCGACGCAGTTATAATAGGGGTGTCAGAACTATGGCAAGGTGTAGAGTCATTCCGGCCGTCAGTCACCGATGAAGAATTAGCTTACTATGAATCTTTGCAATCACAAATGTGATCACATTTAAGTAACAACAGATTAAAAAACATTTAATTCACAGGGATATAATGTTATAATAAAATAAATAAATATTTTGTTTTCTTTTATTTTTTAAATATTATTATGATAAATTTAGATAAAGTGGGAAGTGAATTTTTGTCAAAGCTACTTTACAAAGTCGACTTGGACCGTGTTCTACTTATCTCAAAGCCTGCTTTGACAAAGTATTTTGATGACTACTTTGATCCTGTAAACGAGCAATCAAAGTGCATTTCGACGTAGACGTTCTATCAAAGTGAACTTTGTTTCAAAAACGTTCGTTTTGTCAAAGCAGACATTAAGCGTATCAATAAATATATCTCGCGTCATCTAAAAAAAACGCTCTGTCAAGCTGCGCAGAAGCGATTTATCAAATTGGTAGTAGGGGCATTTCACGTGAAGTGGACAGGAAAAAAAAGTGAGATTCTGAAAATCGATCACATTCGGCCCATTTATACTTCTAATTGGCCTCGGTGGTGTAGTGGCTAGCATGTACGGCTGCACACCGGGAGATCCTGGGTTCGAGTCCCGGGTCGGGCCAAGTTTAGTTATTGAGTCTTCCTGTATAGTAAGTCTCAGTAACAGCCCGGAGTTGGGAAGTTGGCGGGGTTTCACCCCCGTGCCTCGGAGAGCACGTAAAGCCGTCGGTCCTGCGCCTCTCTCACCGGTCGTGTCGAGTGGTCGTCCCACCGGAGTATGAGAGTGATAGGAATAGAGAGTGTACTTGTGTCTGCGCGTACACTTGAGCACTATAATATCTCCTGCGCAGTTGGCTAATCTCATTGAGATTGGCCGCCGTGGCCGGAATCGGCTAGGAGAACATCATCATCATCACTTCTAATATGTATGAATGTGAACACAATTTTTTTTTTGTATAATGTATATATTTCACAAGTTATCGGTTTCTGAAGAATTGTCGTAATTGTAATATCAATTTTATGGAAGTAGTTTTTCGAATTTCACAAAATTACAATTAAATATTTAATATAGCAATACAGTTTGAAAAAATACTGTTCTTTTTTACAATAAAATGAAATTGAAAAAAAAAATCATGTCCAAAATCGGAAGTAAACTTTTCAAACCTGAATTTCAGTCACTTCGACCAATGTTTTTTTCTTCTTTTTTTTTTAAATATAGCTTAAAGTATATTAAAAATACACAAGAAAATTCAAAATGGGATCTCTATTTGTTTAGGAGTTAGATTAATTAATGTACATACGCGTCGCAATGGGCGTGATATCTGGCGCTTGCATAGGTCGAGTAGTTTGCACGATATTTCATTAAAACTCGCAACTTTATTTTTTATCTCGTTTCAACGTATTTAAGCTCTTACAAGGATGTGAAATAAGTATTATTAATATAATATACTAGCTTTTGCCCGCCCGGTATGTCCAATCTTTATAAATTACAGCCTATATGTTTTATTCTGATGTCTTAGATACATTACTGCATAGTTTTATAAAAATGCATTCAGTAGTTTTTGCGTGAAAGAGTAACAAACATACATACATACATCCATACATTATTACAAATTTTCGCGTTTATAATATTAGTAGGATATATATATTAATAATACTTAACCCAAATATAAATTATTAAAATATTATAAAGAACAAAAACATTTTTAGGAACTAGTAGAAAAGTTTTATTATTTGAGAAACGTGACTAATAGCGCCATCTGTTAGCAGCGTGAAGTATACTTAGTCTTCAAATAGAGACAAGCTATGTACAAAAAAGAGATAGAAATATGACGCCAAGCGGACCGCTTGGCGCAGTTTTGTATTTTATTTTTAGTGCAGTGTTGCCGTTTGTACGGCAATTGCCGTTTCGTACGGCATTTAGGCTCTTCTAAGACGGATTGTACGGTATACGGCAGAGTGGTCTTTGCCGTACGCTAAAATACGGCAATCATAGCATAATTAAATAAATTGTAGATGAAATGAAACGTAATCAGCGTTTGTATAAAAATGAACGCAACTCGACATTGTAGATGAACATAATCAGCGTTTGCGTAAATATGAACGCAACTTAACTCTACATTATTGTATTGTCTTTGGTAAGGGAATTCCCAAATCCTAAATCGGTATAGGTTAGTTACTATACTCTTTAGTCTTTGGCCTCAATTCATTTTGCCTTGTTTTCCGCTCGTCCTTTGAAGATTATTCTCAATTCTGAGCGCTCGTCACTACTTTTTAGTTTGTGTCGAGATAGAACTTATTTTTCACTTTTGAAAAAGTGTTTTCGCAGTGCAGTGGCCGTTGGTATTTACAAAATGTCCTCGGATTTAGAAGAAGATGCTACGGGTCCGTCAACACCCAAGAAATATAAGAAAACCAAACACAGAGCCCAAAAGTATAGGACTCAATGGGAATCAGAAGGCGAATTTAAAGATTGGATTGGCCCTGATGAAAATAACATTAATAAGGCATATTGTAAATTATGTGATGTGAAAATATCTTGTGAAATATCTACTTTAAAGAGACACATGTCCAACGTTGAACATTCACGGAAAATAAAAAATAAAAAACTTGCCAAGCCGATACATTCATTTTTCAAAAAACCTCATGTTAATTGCCCCCATGAAAATTCTGTTGCTGAACTTGAATTAAAACTTTGTTCATTTATGGCTGAGCATAACATTTCATTCCAAACCATGGATCATTTAAGTGAAATAATAAAAAGTATACCAGATTCGAAAATTGCATCCGATATTAAATTGAAAAGAACGAAATGTACAGGAGTAATAAAAAACGTTATTGGGGAATATCATAAAAGTGATTTAAAAACTTTGTTAAAAACAACAAAATTCAGTGTGCTAGTGGACGAGTCAACTGACATTTCATCAGTTAAAACAATGTGCATCGTTGTGCGTCTTTATGACTCTGAAACACATAAAATTTCTAGTCTTCTATGGGAATTGCGACCTTTGTTTGAGAAGAACGATTTTGACGCTGCAAATCAAGGTGCAACTGGAGAAGCAATTTATAAATCGATTATCAGAAGCTTTCAGGATGAAAATGTTCCTACAGAGAACATAATTGGATTTGCATCAGACGGTGCTAGCGTTTTGATGGGTCAGCACAATTCGGTAGCTAGTCGATTTATATCAAACAATCCCGGCATAATCATTATTAAATGCATCTGCCACTCGTTACACCTGTGTGCAAGCGAAGCGTGCAAAAAATTGCCAAGGCGGTGTGAGGATCTAGCCCGAAACGTGTATGGATTCTTTAAGCACAGCTCAAAACGGCAATCTGAATTTGTCGAATTCCAGGCGTTTACTAACACTAAAGTGCACAAGCTACTGCACCCCTCTCAGACACGATGGCTTTCCCTATTAGCAGTTGTCAATCGATTACTGGAACAGTGGGAATCTTTAAAACTGTTTTTTACGAGAAAATGGCTAGATGAGCGTATTGTGTCTGCAGAGCATACGTTCAATGACTTAAATGATCCATTCATGAAGTTATATTTTATATTCTTGCAATGGGTGCTGCCTAAGTTTGTGAATCTAAACGAATATTTCCAAAAAAGCGGCGTCGTAATAACAGAACTCGACAGAAAAATGAGAGCAACTTATCAAGAGCTTCTGTTGTGTTACATGGAACGAAACTATGTTGTTACAAATGATATGAGCGCTATTGACCCGACTAAAGAAGAACATTTTTTACGACCTGAAAGTATGTATTTTGGGGTACAACTGATGACTGAAATAGCAAACCAGAATATTCAATCAAGGCAAGACTTGATTTCAGATTTCCAAAAAAGAGCGAGAGATTTCCTTATAACCGGGTGTTGTCAAATAAGGAACAGATATGACTTTTCCAACTTATTACTGCAGAAGTTATCGATATTATCGCCAAAAAATGCTATTTCTCGTGCTCAAAGAACCACGGAGCCAACTCTGTTGCCCATGATGCTAAAGGTTCCTTGCATCATGAAAGGTAAAACAAATGAACAAAAACAGGCCATAGACGATGAATGGAGACTTCTACCGGACACAGTTCTTCCCGAAGACTTATTCCTTGATATAGACAAAATGTCACCTGATGAGTTTTGGAGCAAGATATTACATTTATCAGAACCGCAATTTCAGAATTTGGCGAAATTTGTTCTTGAAGTTCTCTCCTTGCCACATGCAAATGCCGATTCAGAAAGAATTTTTAGCGCTGTGAACTTAATTAAAACAAAACAAAGAAACCGCCTCTTAACATCTACCATAAATGCGACATTATTAGCAAAACAGTATATTTCCAGGAAACATTCAAATTGTACAACGTTCAAGCCAACTCCCGAAATGATAACTAAAATTAAAAAACCGTCTGATTATGAAAAAAACGCCACTGAAGATATCTTATTGGATGATGTTGTGGATTTGATGGGAGGAGAGTCCGAGTGATCGGTGGTGCCTTTTTCTACCAAAATTATAGGTTCAGTAGCATCTTTTATATAAATAGAAGGATTTTTATTTGTTTGACTGGTGTTTTCTTTTTAATGTAAATTGTAAAATAAAACAATGTACGGCAATTTTTGTTTAATTACGGTAATTTCATCTCTTGCGTACGGTAATCCTACAAATGACCAGTGGCAACACTGTTTTAGTGTTGCTTTAACCTCTCGGTGACTTGTGCGCATTTTAAAATAGTTGTTATTATAATGGCGCGGTATGGTGATCGATGTTTTAACCCATTTCGATTGGTACTTCATCGAAAATATAAAAATTTAAGGAAAATATCTAAGTGTTTAGCTCAAAAGTGGGGCTTTTCACGAGATATTTACGTATGTGCCTCCTGTAGAAAACGACTTTCAAATGAAATACCTCCAGTAGCTAATGAAGACATTGTGCAATGCAGTCAAACATCTAGTGAACCTTCGCAAAACATTCAAGATGAGCCGTTCATTCCTGAAGACATCCTCCAGTTTTATTTCATGATTGTTTCCTTCTTTATTTTTCTTTCTATATCTTCTAGAGTTTTCTTTCCATCTTTTCCGTTGTTCTCTTTGAGAACGAGGCGTTTTATCTTTAATTTGGAGAACTTTTTTCTCTTCTTTTCTCTTAAGATATTGCATTTTTCGTTTTTCTTTTTCAATTGCTAGCAGCTCCGGATCATTTTTTATTTGGTTATAGCGTCTTCTTTTACATAAACGCTGTTGTGCTCTTCGCTGTTCTTTGGTTTGTGGCATTTTAGCTTTATTAATGGCCCTATTGTAAGAAATGTGCTATAAATAACAGCGATATTAATATTATACAACAAACGACTAGATCTTTAATACATAGAAACATACATAAACAAAGATGACATGTGATAAACAAAGATAACCATGTCTTTTGTGGCTTGACTTGAGTAAAATCATGTGGAACTATCTTTTAAAGTCTAAATTTTTTCGTTTTTACATTTAAAAATCATTCTTAGTACCACATCATCATTATAGGCAACTTCATAATCATTAATCGAAACGTATGTCATTCGGCGCAGCGACAAAGCTGATAATAATGATGTTACGCAAAGTGACGAATTGAGAATAAAACATGTCTGAACTTGTTTGTGAGCATAAGTTAGCTGCACTGATTTTACAAAATGTAAGCATTTGGAACTCACTGCTAAAAGATGTAATGGGAAAATATTCAATGTCCATATTTAAGGAATTTAGACTGTTAATACAAATGATATTTTTGGTGACAAAATTTGGAGAACGATGAAAATTTACTTACAATTCCTAGACGCACACGTGCTCACTCGGTGAAACGTTGCCGTTGAATAAGGGACGCGAAGACGCGCGGGGATATATTTAAGTTGCGTTGAGAAATAAAATTGTTTAGTAAAAAATATCAATTAACGGTGCACTGCGATTAATGATGATTTTCGCGTGACAAAACTTTGATTCTTAATTATGACTTACAATTATAAAATTTTGTAAGATTATTTTTTTAAATGATGTTAAATTTACTAAAGAATAATATATTGATGTTTAAATTTTTTTATTTCAAAATCAAATATTTTGTAGACACATGTAGCATCAAATGTCGTCGTCGGAATGCGAGAATAATGACGTATGGTAATGTTATGTAAGTTAAAATCACATAAATAAGCGTAAAGTGGTCTTTTAAATCTTATCTACTTTTAAAGTAGTGCTAAACACAAACAAAAAATAAATCATTGTTTTTTTAGTGATTAAGAATAACAAAATAATTAGCCGGAAGCATTTTATTGGCACTTTTGAAGAAACACCCGACCACTATGGTTCTATAAGTTCAATTCTTTAAAACAAAATATACAATTGTTATCATAGAAATTTCCTTAAATTTGTAAAATATTTTATGAGAACCACAAAAATAATATGTAAGAAGAATAACCTAATTTTTTATTAGAAATTAAGAAATTTCTAGATCGATAAATTTATATATATTTTAATTTCAAATATTTTTTGGTTATTATATGTATTTTGAAGAATTCATCCCCTAGTTTCATGAAAATCTTAAGATTATTGCTAAAATTAAAAATAAATAAACAGGAAAAATTAAAAACCGGGAATTTTACAAATATCTCGAAAACTTTGAGGTTATTGTAAAAAGTATCATGTATAAAAGTTGTAAATTTTTACTAGACCTACAACTTTTATCGAGAATATTTTTCGATACAACGTTACAGTAAGCCGGAAATTGAAAAAAAAACTATTTTTCAACGCTTTTTATCCCTCCATTTCTCGGGGGTAGCTGGACGTCGGGGGCATTTTGCGGAATTTTGTTTCTTATACACCTGCTAACGTTTTAAAAACATAAAACTTCAGGTTTTAATGTTTTCCAAACCATGGATTCCGATCACACTAATTACATACATATTATGTAGATTTTAAGAACACCACGTCCAACTTATACTTCTGTAATAATTTTATCATAAATTTTACTTGTATAAACAAGTTTTTAACAATGTTATTAAAATGTAAAAACCATTTAATGGAAAGTTCCTCTTTTATATTTAATAAGTGTGAGGGAGGTAATATTATTATAATCTGTGGAATATATGTGTAATTTTCGACACCAATAAATTATCTGTACACGCGTCTATTATCTCTTTTCGTTTTCAAGATGGTGAGTTCTCATGCCAATTGCGTATTTTAAATTAAAATGATAGTTAAAAAACATTTTTAACTGCTTGATTTGTAAAACGGATTTATACAAACTAATCCATAATGGCTTAAGCACAGTTTTACTTTAAAGGAGAATATTTTTATGTTTTCATTTACCTTTACTACAACCTCGTGGCCGCAAGATGTCATATCTACTTGAATGTTTTTATTTTAGCCGCCCAAGAAGGACGCGAAATCCTCGGCAAAGCAGCCTCAGAAAACACAGAAGAAGAAGGAAGGATCTGGCGGCGGCAAAGCAAAAAAGAAGGTATGAAAACAATCTATCATTAGTTGAGGTTATGTGGCGAAGCGAGGGCATGAAGCCCACACTTTGCACTCATCTAAATAAACCAAATGATTATACTTTTATCACTTGAATCCTGTGAGAGCGAAATTGAACTGATATATTGAGTCTGATGGTTTAAAGTATTTTTATATAAATATTAAACATAGCTTTTATATGTATTACACGTTATACTTTGCAACTTGCAGAAGTGGTCCAAAGGAAAAGTACGTGATAAGTTAAATAACCAGGTGTTGTTTGACAAACCAACATATGAAAAGCTGTACAAGGAAGTACCACAATACAAGCTTATCACTCCTGCAGTGGTCTCTGAAAGATTGAAGGTTAGAGGATCCCTTGCCAGGAGGGCACTCATCGAATTAAGAGAAAAAGGTTTGTTACAGTTAAATCCTCTATATTTTCAACCGACTTCAAAAAGGAGGAGGTTCTCAATTCGACTGTATGTTTTTTTTTTTTTTTTTATGTTTGTTACCTCAGAACTCCGTCATTTATTAACCGATTTGGACAATTTTTGTTTTGTTTGAAAGGGTATACTTCCAGATTGGTCCCATTTAAATTTCAAAAAAAAATACCACCCCTAAGGGTGGAAAAACAACTAATGATGAATTTAACCTACTTCTAATTGTCATATTGACTTGAAACTTTGCAAGTATTTCTATTTCCGTTGATAGTACAGTGGTTCGGTGTTGTTGACCTGATCTGATGGCAAGGCCAGAAGGTGGATAGGTGGAACTCTTCAACGGCTAATAGTAGATACTTTGAGTTTGGGCTTATTTTGTTTGATTTGACAAGCCTAACACGTTAGAATTCTTACTTTGCTACTACTGTCTACACTAAAAAGGGAAAAATAAAAACTTTTTAACAAAAAAATAAAAACCGACTTCAAACAAAAGCACTAAAAAGTAAAAAATAACTGATTGGTAGTTTTCATTTACTATACATACCTAATCAAATATTTTCGAAGTCGGTGTGCTTTGCTTTGTATGGGCTGACACCGATTTCGAAAATATTTGATTAGGTATGTATTTAATAAGTAGGCTTTAATTACTTAGCCAAAGCACACCGACTTCGAAAATATTTGATTAGGTATGTATAGTAAATGAAAACTACCAATCAGTTATTTTTTACTTTTTAGTGCTTTTGTTTGAAGTCGGTTTTTATTTTTTTGTTATATATATGGTTAAAGTTAAAATAAAGATAATCAAGTACTTCCAACAAGCTTTACTATTATATATATATATACAAATATTCTATGGAAAAGTTCTATTATATCTACCTCCCTTGCAAGTGTTTTAGGATAAATACTTTGCGCCATATTAGCATTTATAATAAAAAAAAAACAAAATTTTACTTAGGTACCTATGTGATGAACTCTTAATCTGGATAAAACATGACAGTTACAAACTGATATATTGAGTCTGATTATTAAACGTTTTTAAAATTTGAATTAAAATTATTACAAGTATAATAACTGTAGTACTTTTTTCAGGCTTGATCAAGCAAGTAGTGCAGCACCATGGTCAGGTGATATACACAAGAGCAACAAAGGGTGATGATCCTGTCGCTTAATTATGAATAAGTTTTAATAAACAGAAAATCCAAACATGTCTTTTATTCAGTTTCTTTTTATTATTTTAGTTTAATTTAAACAATGGTAATAAAAAGTGTAAAAATATAACAATTGCCATTCTTTTATATTAGTTATGTTAATTATTGCACAAGCATGATTAGTAATTAACTACCTAATGGTTACTTTATGTTTATCGTCAATATCAGCTATGGCAAATCTTATTGATGGATATTGTTCTCTTAGACGATCCTTAAAAGTAGATGCATGTTCTTCATTGGCAGTTTCAACCACAACATTGGCCTAAAAATAAAAATACTATACAAATATTAAATTTTAATTAAAGTTTCTTTTATTTAAATTAATAATGTTGATACTTTTTACAAATAAGTAAAAGTTCTGAATTGCACATTTCAATAAACATTTAACTACAGCAGCCTATGCTATATATAACATTAAACATTTTTAAACAAGCATTTGGATGTTAAAGTAGTTTGGAAAACTAAATGCTTAAATAGATTAACTAAAATATTTCTATCAAGGTGAAATACCCAAGTGGTTCCAACATCACTGTGGACCCACAACTGTTCTGTAGTAAGGCTCTTGAGTACAGCACGCTCGTCTGCTATGGTCTTCGCAAGTATTTCTAACCCATGGCAGTTATCCGGCAGTGCCACACCAAAACGCATAAATCTTCCACTCACACCAAGCCCACGTTGTATAGTCCGCGTTAACCTGGCTGGGTCTATATTACCCCCACTTATTACGCATACCGCACTACGAAAAACAAAATATTTAAAGGTTGAAAAACATATATTTGTATTATTCTCTTTTTGCGGTTAGTTAAATAAAATTATATTAAGATACCACTTTTTGGGGTATGTAACGATATACCTTTTTTTTTTTAACGTTGGGAAATACGCACGAGGTGTGGGACTCACCAGCAAAGCCATTACTACCCACTAAAACCCAACAAAGCCTTCCCCCGTCTTAATTGGGCGACGCAGGATCGCTTACGCATTCAACTACGACGCCCCGATGGCAGGTCTACCGAAGCAGACCACAACAACCACTGGGTTGCTCCAAGGTCCACTCTGCTATCAGAGAAGTACCAGGAGCAACCCGCATGGTACACCGCTCTCCGAAGAGGGCCGCCTCCCACCGCCCACCGAAGTGGGCCACCTCCCTGTGCGTTTCTTGGCTTCGCGCCCGGTTGGGTTGCCGAGCACTACTGAGCCCCCCCACCACGACAAGGTGAACGCACGTTGGGGGGGACGTAACGATATATCTACTTTATTAAGATCAATACAAAAATTCAAACCTTACGACGGTAATCGGACCCATCACTATCAGAAGTCTACACACAGAAGTTCCTAGTTTTCTGTTTAATCCAATATTTGTGTTGCAAGTAAAAAGTATAAATGATAGTAAATTCTTTTAGAATTTTCTTCACACTTCACTATACAGATTTGATGAAATTTTTTATGATAGTTGGTTATCCGAATCAACATATATGATACTTTTTACTTTGGGAAAATATCTCTGAAAAATATATAACGTAACTAGGGACGAACCCGAGCGGAGTGAGAATGAGCCGCTAGTAACATATACAAAAATGCTCCAAATACCGTCTTCCTCTTAACTCCGGTACCAGTCCTTGCATCACTGCAGCCAGGGCGCAGACACCAGCACCATCAGCAACTAATCGCTCACATTCTAATATATTTATTAGAGCCCGAGCGATATACGATTCATCAACAATTAACTAAAAATTGGAATCAATTATTTTTATATATTTTTTTTTGAAAAATGAAAGTCGTTGGTAAAATCTATACACATGATATACATTTAAAAATATGAATAGTATTTTGTGTTTTAAATATTTTAATACGTATACGGTACATTATACCATTCTATCCAATCTTCCCTTTATTGTAGCAAACGCATTTTGTCCGACGATAGACGCGTTAAGACCTTGAGCCAAATTTGGTACCACCGGCACAGATATTGGATGACCGGCTTGCAATGCCGTCATCATCTTTGGAACTTTTGCACATTCTGCTCCCTGAATATTAGTAATAACTAATAATATTATATGCATATTTTTTTCAAGTCGCTAGTTAAGTAAGTATACCTCGTAATATAGTTATTTATATGACGCTAAAATATAAATAAGTAATAAATTGTTTCTGACTCTACATCCGCTGTTATCCGTAATGATATTTACTTATTTAAGGTCTACCTCTCCTCAAAAATGGATTCTAATCCATTTTTAAATTCTTTTTAATAGCAAAAGAGGATTCCTATGAGATTTAAATCAACTGTAAACTGAACTAGTGCTTACTGTGATCGTAACTTTCATAAAACTGATATGAATTGATCACATTTTTTTTTAAATAGGTAAATAGTTATACATAAACAAGGCAGGTGCACTTGAGCTTCTTGCACGCGACAAGTGTTGCCGCCAGCAGTCCACCGGCCGCTACCGGTACAATAACCGCGTCTGTTTCCGGGAGCTGAGTAATGATTTCCACACCGAGTGAGCCCAATCCCGCCAATATTAATGGATCATCTGAACTACATACATATTATTATGTAAATCCTTTATTATTCATTTATGATGTAAATCACTAAATACAAAACTTGTACTTTTATATAATTTTTAACCGATTTAATTAAAAATTATACTTATATTTTTTTATACATATAATTATTAATTAGGCACGCACGGTGTAATTTTTTTGGAAAATATAGTGTTTATTTTTTAAAGGTATATTTTTAAATACCTTCTTGTTTTATAAATATTTGTGCGATGTATAAATATTAACTCATAAGCACATATTAATTAATATGTAGCCAAAAAGACATTATAAAAAATATATATGATTTGAAAAACCTAAGCAATGTCTGGTTCTCGTCACGATTAGCTTTCTTGGCATAATTTATAACGTCTTCGAGTGTTTCGCCGAACAATACAACATCAGCACCGAGATCAGCGCAGCGGTGCGTAAGTGAAGGAGGGGTACGATCAGGTAGAATTACTGTTACCTGAACGCATAGAATTTTTAAAAGACTTTATTGGTTTCGTATAGAAAGTTTTTTTTTTTTTATTTTAGAGTTGAGAGAAGTGTAATGTCTTACGGGTATTCCCAAGGATCCGCCGTGATAAGCTGCACCTAATGCAGTATTGCCATTAGAGGGTACTAAAACTCCTCTTTGACTCATTTCTTCGTTTTTAGCAACAAAGGCATTTCTAATACCGCGTTCAACACAACTGTGAAATGAAATTATTTAAAACATTAAATAGAAAATAATTGTTATTAAAAATGAATGCCATTTCATTTTTATTGCCAATATTACCTTCCAGTATATTGCAAATTGTCACATTTTAAATAAATATTATAATCCATATTTTTAAAAAATTTTGATTCCTGTAAATAAAAAACGTTTTTCAAAAGAAAGATTTGAAATAATTAATGTAAATTCAACTTACACAAAGAGGTGTATGTATTATTCCATCTTCAATTCTCTGCACTGCTTGTTTGATTTCATTAAATGATAAAATATGAGGCTTCTCTACCTCTGAATTATCCTTCAACAACATCAAATTGTTATACTACATTGATATTATTTGTAAAATATTAATGTTAAATTATTTACCATTTTATTGCTGTTAAAATCAACAATAATATATTTTAGTATGATCAATTAGTAATATTAAATAACAAAAATTTTGATTGTTTGAATATCTTTTACTTAAAATAAACTGTCATGTACCCTGTCAGATTTATACACATTCAAATTAAGTCAAAAATTAAAAATATATTATTGAGTAATGACTAAAGAGTAAAGCATATTATTCCGTCGCAGATCGCAATACTTTACAGGTATGTATGGTAGGTAAATGTATGGGTAAGCTATTAGTTAATACTCACATAGTATATGAATAGTGTATTTTATTGGAACCATACCTTTTCCGGGATAAATAATAGTCTATGTGTTATTCTGATATATGAGCTATAATATTATTATGTATGTATGTTATGTATGTATGTTCAGCCCTTCTTAACGTCCCACTGCTGAGCACGGGCCTCTCTTCAATATGAGGGGGATCAGGCCACAGTCCACCACTCTGGCCAAGTGCGGGTTGGCATATTATTATAGTTTCATCAAAATCCATTCAGTAGTTTTTGCGTGAAAGAGTAACAAACATACATCCATACTCACAAACTTTCACATTTCTAATATTAGTATAGATTAATATTATGTATATTTAAAAAGAGCAACTGTTAAGTTTCTCCCCGGCTCTTCTGAACTGTCTTATGAGCCAGTGGTAGATTCCTCATGAACCTAAATATTAATTTAAAAATGTATAATTCCAAAGTAGTTGCTCTATTTGAATTAAGTACATTTTGATTGATTTATTCAGAAATATACAATGCAAATTGGAAAAACTAGCAAATAGAGCTGGATAAATATATTGTGCAGAATACAGTTAGTTACACAAAATATCAGTTTTTGATTTTTTATTTAACTATAAAGATAATTCATATTTCTTTCTTTATGAATTGATAAAAGTAACATGGACAACAGATAAAAAATATTAGCCAATAATAATTTACATTGAGGTTTATGATGTATGTTTAAGTATATAGTACTCATCTTATGTACTCATCATATTACTCTTATTGATTGATAACAGTATTTAAATATTTTCTATCTTAAACAAAGTGGCAGAAAAATATTAAAATACACTTTTCATAGTAATACTTTATTTATAGATTAGTTCAGTTAATTGCTAAGGCATCATTCTGGGTTTCCTGGGCAAGCTGTACTTGTAAATTCAATAATTTGTTTTTTAATACTACAATACCCATAAGGACTATATTTTCTGGCTTTAGGGCTCCGGAAGATTCTACATTGTAAAAAAATTTGTTAGGTTTGGCCTCCCAGTTAAAGTCTGCCTCATATTGATCTTCGTCAAGTTCTGTGTGTTCACTTTTAGGCCATTCATCTGGTCTAGGATATAATGTATGTTTCATGACATTATCTGGATCATATTCAAAAGAGACACCTGCAGTGGGATTCCACTTAGCATGCTCTTTACCAAATCCTTTTTTTGCATATGCTCGTAATTTCAACTCTTGTCCTTTTCTCAATTTAATAATTAAAATTTCATCAAGCTCACCATAATCTGCTTGGTCTTCATCTCTATGTCGCGATGTTACCGGTACTACACGAGGATCACTTGATTTTAAGTCGGCAGTTGTAACATGTCTGGTCTGATCACCTGTACATTTAACATCCAAGGTAAACTCCACACTGCATTCTGTACAAAAATCAGCGCACATGCAATCTCGAGAGTATCGAATTTTATCGACAACATCATCAGATATAAGGGGAATGAGCCCAATACGGTGCGAGAGAAACTCGTCACTGAGGACTGTTGAATTTGCCTCTAATTGTACCCAATCTATTGCCATAGTGGGAGTTTCAGCGATAAACACTCGCCGCATGCTATTTGCGACGCTTAATTCTGTATCTTCTACCACAAATTTCACATTATCGTCGGTTAGTTCTGTTATATGTACTGAAGGTTGGTTGGCATACGGCATTTTGACTGTGTATAACTATACGGTATTTAGAAAGAAAGAAAAAGTTTTTTCTATACTTGATCTCCTTAAATTAACAGGTAACAAATGTGAACTAAGAACTTCGAATAAACACAGTCGGGTAAAGAAACATAGTTATAAAAAAAACGTTTATCCCAGTTTTAACGATGCAAATTGCAAGCAAAACATCTAAGAGCAAAGCAATGTTGACTGTCCAATGTCAAATTTAGATTTTAGACTGACAGCCGTCAATATGTGACGTACCGTGTATATTTATTAACCGACTTCCAAAAACGAGGAGGTTCTCAATTCGTCGGAATCTTTTTTTTATGTATGTTCACCGATTACTCGAAGACTCCTGAACCGATTTGGAATTTTTCTGTTTTGTTTGACTTCCCAGGTGGTCCCATCTAAATTTTATCGGTCGAGCGATTTTTTTTAAAATCAACAATAAATATATTTTTTAAACAAATTATTTAATCGGATATATTATTAAAAACTTTCTTCCTACAAATTACCTGCTTATTACGTCTACACTAAAAATATAAAAATAAAAACTTAAAAAAATAAATAAAACCGACTTCCAGGCACTAAAATGTAAAAAATAACTAAACGGAGGTTTTCATTTAGAATAGATACCTAATCAGATATTTACGAAGTTAGTGCCAGCGAACAATATTTTAAGACATAAATATCTAATAGGTAAATATGTTTTTTACGTATCAAAATATATTAGACTAGCATTGCCCGCGGCTCCGCCCGCGTTCAGATGACCAAAAACCAAATTCTTAGTCTTTACATATTAGTATACTCTTACAATGAAGTTTTTATATTTTTTCTCAGAAATGAGATATTTCCCGCGGTAAAAAGTATCCTATATGTTGACCCTGATAACCAGCTATCATCATACCGAATTTCATCAAAATCTGTCCAGTGGTTTTCTCGTGATGCGGTAACAGACAGACAGACAGACAAAAATTCTAAAAACTATAGATTCGGACTCTGTATCGATAATAATGTCTATTTCAATTAGATTTTCCAAAAAATATTTAATATACATATTCGACTTAGTTACAATTTTATTATATGTATAGATTTCCTATGTGTCGGCTCCCAAATATAACTTCAAGTAATGAATTATTCCTTGCAAATGACAACAGGTAAACGGTTAGTAGGTACTAAATAAAAATAAATACAGGGTGGCCCAAAATAACGTTGACAAGTGATTTTTCAAATAATTTTATTAACTTTAAATTTAAATAAAATTATGCTATAAATTATAAAAATACAACTTATTTTTTACAAGAATCCCTATTTGTCTTTAAAATAACCTCCTTTAGCGCGAATGCATAGAGTCAAACGCTTGGTAAAATTTTCCACAATTTTCCGCACTTCTTCAACAGATATTTTGTCCCACTCCCGTGTAAGAGTAGCCTTCAGGTCATCAACAGTTCTATGAGGCGTAGAACAGGTCCTTGCCTCTCATATTGACCATAAACTGTAATTCATTGGATTCAGATCAGGCGAGTAGGGTGACCATTCTTTTGAGCTAATGAAATCAGGGAAATTGCTCTTGCACCACTGTTGAACACTTAAAGCTCTGTAAGCTGGAGCAGTCTTGTTGAAATATCCATAAATGGTTACCAAAGTGCTGTTGACTCCAAGGAATAACCACAGATTCAAGGATGTCTCGTCGGTAATTTTCTTGGTTAATTTTTATACCATTTTCTAGAAAAACGAGGGGAGTTTTGCCAGTGGCGCAAATTGCACCCCAAACCATAATTGATTTTGCGTTTTGGCGACGTGGAATGACTGCGGCAGCTCCAGGACGAGTGGAAGACCAGATCCTGTCATTTTGGTGATTATGGGCTTGTTCTATCGAAAACAATTTTTCGTCGGAGAATACGATATTTTTCCAATTCGAAGCAGCGGAGCGTTGTTTAAGCAAACGACATCTCTCATGGCGAACTTTTTTGTCTTTCTCTGTAAGCAATTGCGCTTTTCTGAGTTTGTATGGTATCAATTGGAGATCATATTTCACTATACGCTGCACGGTGGAGCGACTTATCCCTAAGTCTCGCGATATTTTTCTCAATTTGATATGTGGATTTCGGACTAATCTTTGTTTGATAATGTGTTGGTTCCTAGCAGTTCGAACAGTCCGCTTGCGATGCTCTCCCAGGACGGTCTTCGATGTTACCGAGCTCAACATATCATTTAATTGCTGAAGAAACTAGCTGACGACTAACACCAAGAATGTTTACTATCTCACACTGCCGTTTTCCACGCTCATACAATGAAATTATGGCTCCACGCTGCTCTGACATAACGTAATAAATATATTTTAAAACTTTTTAGCCAACGAACAATATTAAAATGGCGCCAAAGAATGAAAAAAGAATAAACAAAAACAAAAGAGAACGCAAGGCATGCCATTTTTAAAATATTATTTCTTTAATTTTGTCAACGTTATTTTGGACCACCCTGTAATAGAGAGCATAACGATAAAACTCCATTGAACAGAATGTTATTAGGCGACCAAGTATAGAAGGAAATTTTAATATAATGTTCTTATAGCAATATGCGGCTAATAAAATTTTTCGAATAATAATATCGATCGGTATGTAAAGGAAAAAACAAATTAAATAGAAATCAAACAATCCTTGTTATATTTTGTAATATATCTTATATCTTTAAACGATCAATTCTTGTATATATATAATCTGTATCTCGGAAACGGCTTCAACGATTTTCATGAAATTTAGTACATATGAGGTTTCGGGGGCGATAAATCGATCTAGATTATTTTTATGTCTGGGAAAACGCGTGTTTTCGAGTTTTCATGCGGTTTTGTTTCGCATTATTTCACGCAAAGTATGGTCGCTAATTCGCACACTAGGAAATAAGCATCGAGGTCAAGCGGCCAAGGCGCAAGATTGACAAGCATAGGTCTGGGTTCGAATCGCGGTCGGATACAAAGGTATGATTTTTTTTGTTTTCTTTTTTGTATTTATTCAAGTTTTTAGTTTTTTTTAAAAGAACATTGTACTTACGACCAAAAACTCCGAGCGAAGCTCGGTGGCTTAGGTACTATTACAAAAACATATCAATTATCAATTTTACTTATCGAAAATACGATATTCCATCCTTTTTACCCGACTGCAGTCTGCGGCGAATTCCAAAGGAGGGTTATGTGTTTGACCTATAAGTATGTGTGTACCTATGTCCGTTCCTATTTACTCTCGTAGTTACTAAGCGGCTTAATAGATTTTTATGATTCGTCTTGATAACGCAAGCGTCATAGGTTTTATTATAGGGAGACATCATCATAATGGCGAATCCTAGGCACCAATTTGTGTTTTGGAATTATTCATCTGAATAAATCGAGTGGGGTATCAAAATACGGGGTTTTAAGAGTCGAATACCAAAATATAAATAACGTATATGTTTTAAAATAATTTAGGATAAGAAATTGTTAAATAAAACTAAAAATACCTAACTGACCAAAACGAAAAAGCTGTAAATAATAAAAATATTTTAAAAATAAGAAAACACTTCACTTTTTACGCGTTCCGGTTTTTTATATTTACAATTCACCCTCGCTTTGTTCGAGTCCCTAGGTACGTTTTAACGGTTACCTACTATGAAATAAAAATCTTTGAATTTCTTGGCTTTTCTGTACTATAATATGCATGTATTATACATATAAAGTATAAACCTTCCTCTTGAATCACTCTATCTATGAAAAAAACCCGCTCATAATTCGAAAGACATGTGAACGGTCCGCCAACCCGCACTTGGCCAGCGTGGTGGATCGTATGGAAGGGAGGCCCGTGCCAAGCAGTGGGACGTTAAAAAGGACTGAATACATACATAATATAATATTATTATAAATTGTATAATAAATATATGATATTGTATAACTAATAAATATATAATAATATCAATAAAATATAAACGAATATTACTAACGATAATGTAAATAAAATTTTGATTAATGCCACCTTGAAGAAAAAACACTTCTTATATTTTCCTTGCGCGCATTACGACAAAGCAGTAGTTACTTTTCAAAATGCTCAATTGTGCGGAGCATTACTGTAGTTAAAACATTTGAAGTTAGCATTATGTCGCATAGTGCGCTTTAGTGTTCTAATTGGAAAACATTGGCAAAATGCCAAGCATGTGTTCATTATGTACTTACTCACTTTGTTCTTTTTAATTTGCTATATTTAATTTTGCTATATTTTTACATAAAAGTATTAAAATTATAATTTTGTTTTCAAATTTTCTTCTCATATAAATTTTACTAAAAAAAATGGTATGAGGCCGCCTTTGATTCTATACGACTTATGATACGATTGAGATGCGGGACCAGTTTGCGGTTAAAAAATAAACATTTTAAATACACACAACTGTTAAATATTATTTTTATAGTATAGTGTTAAAGGTTTTCTTTTAATTTTTTTATATTTCATGTGGATATCCCAAAAGCGCTTTAATTCAAGACTATAAAAGCTCAGCGAAAGGCTTTATCCATAGCATATCTGCCACAGAGTACATTGGTATATATTAGGAAATATCTGCGGTAGTCCTTGATTAGTGCGTGATTCTTTTTAAAGTGTGCACGAGTATTATGGAACAATACGAAAGAAGACAATCGGTGAGATTTTTTATTTGGGAATTAATATTTAAAACTGTTTTAATTAATGAAAATGACGGGTACATACATCTATTTATATTTTTTTATTTAAAATCGACATCTATACTATAATATTATAAATATGAAAGTTTGTAACTATAGATGTATGGATGTTTGTTACTCTTTCACGCCAGAACGGCAGAACGGATTTGAATGAAATTTAGCACAAAGATAGATTATAATCTGGATTAACAGATAGGCTACCTTTTATCACGAAAAAATTTGCGGTTCCCGTGGGTAGATTTATTTTTGTTTTCCTAGAGGTGGACCCGAGTGATGCTAGGATGAGCCGCTAGTTTATAATTAAATAATATTTTATGTAGAAAATTAAAAATATATTATTTGTTATAATTACACGTTACATATTTAAATGAAAACAGACTCATTGTGCACTTTCTTCGAATATCATTAATTAATTTTAGAAAACAATATAATAGGTACTTATTTGTTTTACTTAATATAAACATATTATGAACTTATTTCTATTACTGTACTACAAATATAAACATTGAGGTTTTATAATTATGTCATCGTACTTAGGGTTAAGTTTGATAAAGTTATCTCTAAAGCATGTCGTCGAGTATATTGGCGCACTTATGATCCCATCGCTATCGGGAATCTGACGGAAGTTAGGAGTATTAACTGTTGGACCAGGAAATGATTTCTCAGTCTGAGATTTGAAGAGAAACGACTGAAGTAGTGTTGGTAATCAATATGTCATTCCAGACGATCGACTTCGATCCCATGTGCGACAAGCAGAACCCTCAAAGAATTTATTTTGAAGATGTTTCGGCAGCTGCTTTCAGAATTCAAAGTGGTATTATAAAAACGCCATGCGTAGTAAGTATATTTTTGTTTAATTTTAGTGAACTTTAATCTCATTGTTTTAAAATGTATATTTTAAACAATCATGATAAGGATTTTTATACAACTAATTTAAATTGATAATACAGTTATAATATTTTTAATTTTTTTTAATATCTAAAAAATAATTAATAATAGATATGGTTAAAATAACATTAAACAAAAACAAAGTACGTTCTTTCAACGCTACAGAAGGAAAATCCAACGTAGTGATCCAGTATATATTTTTATTTTATTTAATCATCCGATCTGATTAGATTCTTGATTATATTTTGCTAACAATAATATAAATAAAAAAGTTAATTTTAAATCGTCATCATTTTTACCAAATTGTAATAAGTACCTCTATGCTTAGGATCGAACGTGAAAAATTGGGAAATAGAGAGCCAAATACTAAAATATGTGTAGGTAAATTATAATTAATATAGAATTAAGTAGATTCCTACTACTAACTATCTCTGTAACTATGGATAGTTAAGTAAATGTGTGCAAAAATTTAAATGAAATAGTGAAAATAAATGTGTTCCTGTAGGCAGGGCTCGGAAGTCGGAACCGATTTAAAAAATAACAGTAATGTAATGGCTAATTCGTCGCTCTTTCATTAACCGGTTAAATAAAGTTAAACGAATGATTTAGCAAACCGAAATAATAATAATGGTTAATGTTTTTATTAGAGAAAGGTTAGACTTTTAAGGGTTTGGTTACTACGCAATTCACTATTAGCAAAGATTCGCCAAATGTAAATGAACGAAACTCATTTTAACCGGTTAATTTCGATCATGGTGCCTAAATTCGTCGAAAACCGTTTTCCGGGTTATAACCGGTTAAAAACGTACGTAACCGAAACCTTAAACTTTTCAGTTTTCAGTAAGCTTTTCAGTTTGGGGCAGGGTTCGAAACGATAATTATCACGAAAATTATCATGATAAATATGGGTTGATAAATATAATTGAAAATATTTAATTTGTAACTCTTCAAATTGTCGATCAGCAAACTGAACTCTCTCAATCAGCTCAAAAAACTCAATCAGCAAACTGAGTTAATGCAGTTGATGAGGATGAGGATGATATTCCACTCATTAAGGAGTCTGCCCGCTACAACGTCTCATTATTATTATTTATTTTTGGATGTGGTGCCGAGGTCGGCCCTAGCTACGTCGACCAGTTATGGTTCATTGTAGCTACAACGTCTCATACCATAACTGTGCTATGAACGTATCAGGCACGGAAACAAGCGACACGGGCTACTATGCCCACTAGAACTTATCATCCGCATATCATCCGCGTGTCATATCCGTATAGTTCCTGTTTTCTCAGTCGTAGTAGTTCACCTGTGTTATCGCGCGAGGCAGCCGCGTCAGGAAGAGCGAGTGAATATTTTTGTTACGAAAATTATTTCCTATACCTATACGATGGCTATTAGAAACTTGTCCGACAGCAAATTAACAATGATAGCCATTGTTTTAGACGAGGAAGAAAGAGAATAACATCAGTCGATCACGACGTTACTAGGTTCACGCCGTTTAAAAAAAAATATATAATTTAAAAGAAAATATTATCACTAGAAGACAAGCGACAACACGTTTATAACGGGCTTAGACTGGTTTGGCAACGTCTCGTGCCAGGCACGGATCGTATCGGCACCGGTAAAATATTCTTGCCGACAATTATTGTTAACTTTCCATGCACGGCACGCGACGGTGTTGGTTGGTGACGGAAAGGTCTTGGTCGGTGATGGAACGGTTTAGTGGGCATAGTCTCATACTTTTCAATACAAAGGATATTTTTTTGCCTGACACGGCCCTAGCACGGTCATGGTATGAGACGGTATAGTGGGCAGAGACCTTTAATTTAATTAAATAGTGTATATATACAGGGTGGATTTCTGAGACGGGACAGTAAGGGCAGGTACCTTAACGGCTATAGTTACAGGAAAACGTTCTTAGGAGACCATCCATGACTTTTTGAGATATTCTGAATTGCATTCACAGATTTTGGAAAAAATGTACAGTTAGCGCAAAAATTCTAAAATACCTAAAAAATTTTTTATGTCAACCGTCCAATTGATGTATGGATTAAAAGACTCTATGGGATCATTTAAGGTATGATTTACTAGAAATGACAGAAATCGCCAAAAACTTTTCCCATACATTTTGTACGGAAAAACGATTAATCAACTCGAAATATTCTTTGTTACCAAACGGTCCTATTTCTTAATGTGAGGCCAAATGCAGTTTGAGTACAGAAACTACAGTAAGTCACAAAACCAGACTTATACTCAGACACTTTATGCAGCGGGCGTAAAATAAAATTTTCAGTTTTTATTAAGCTGGTCCCGTGGCATACTGTACCTAGAAGCAAAAGTACCTACTTAAGTAGAAAATCATAGTTGCATCCATAATGTTGTACAACATGAGAACTACAAAAAATAGTTAAATCAATTAAAAATGTATTTTTAAACACAAACGTAAATAGGTAACATTTAGGTGATTTACAAAAAAATTGTTTAAAATGACTGCTGCTCTCACGAATACATAAGTTCACTCATTTTTGTACTGAGAAAGTAGCAGCATTTTCTTGTATGGATATCGTATTTAAAAATACACGTTTAGTTCATTTAATTTTATTTTATTCTTATTGGTCGATACAACCACGATTTTCTACTTAGGTAGGTACTTTGGCTTCTAAGTACAGTATGCCACGAGACCGGCTTAGCAAAAAGTAAAAAAAATATTTTACGCCCGCTGTATGTAGGTACTCAAACTGCATCTGGCCTCACATTAAGAAATAGGACAGTTTGGCAACAAAAATATTTCGAGTTGATTAATCGTTTTTCCGTACAAAATGTATGGGAAAAGTTTTTGGAGATTTCTGTCGTTTCTAGTACTCATACTTAAAGTGGTCCCATAGAGTCTTTTGATCCCTACATGAAATAGGATCGATTGACATAAACAAAAGTCTTTTTGGTATTTTTTTTTCTAGCTGTACATTTTTTCCAAAATCTGTGAATGCAATTCAGTATTTTTCAAAAAGTTATGGATGGTCTCCTAGGAACGTTTTCTTGTAACTACATAATATATCAGTTAAGGTACCTGACCTTACTGTCCCGTCTCAAAAATCCATCCTGTATAGTTGGTACAATTTATTCTGTTTTTATTACCAAGTTTGTATACATGTCAAAATAATGAAAAAATAATAATAACAAAAGATTACCTTGATTGTTAAAAGTGTATAAAATAATTCTAACGTAAATTATGATAGGCAAGTAGTAAAATACCAATACCTACACAAGGGTTGCTAAGTTTATATCTGTTTGATAATTATCGGATAATTATCTTGATAATTATCGCGATAATTATCAAAAGACATAATATTTATCTTGATAATTTTATACCCTGGTTTGGGGTCAATGACACATCACCGTTTTAAAAATTGAACGGGTTTCATAGCCCTGGCTGTAGTTGGAAAACAGGGATCATATTTATTAGTAGAAAGCTAAATAAAATCAGCAGTTAGCATAACTTAAACAAAAGTAGATTAAAATTGTAAGCGTATCTGGTTAAAAAATACTTTCATTCTAACGACATTTTCGAACAACATTTTAGTAATTTAGGTAGTTAAAATAGCTCAAAGAAATGTGTTAATAACAATTTAATACCTTTTGTAATTTAAATAGCACTTGCATCATAAACGTAGACCCGACATCTATAATGGCGCGTATTTTGTTTTTAAGGTTATCCAACATCCGTTAAAGGTTGCATTGCTACCGTCTATATTGATTATGATTAATTTTTTAAACAAAATCCAAGATATGAATAAATAATGTTAATTAGTATGGAATGAAGTGACATTGCTTTCTGATTAAATGATTATTTTCTTACAGAAATCTCACATGTCTTCCATTTATGGCATGGATATTTACCTTAAGAACGACTTCCTTCAACATACTGGAAGGTAATTTGAAGCATCAACTTACATCTCCTAGAAGCCACGAAATAATAGAATTGAATTACATTTGGTTCTATGTAATTCTATGTAAATAATAAATAAACGATTTAAAAAGTCAAAAATCTTAAAGTTAGAAAAAAATAAGTGTTATATCATTCCCGTACATTCCCGTCCATTAAACAGCTCAATAAGCCTACTATATG
This sequence comes from Brenthis daphne, assembly GCA_947093115.1. Classification (NCBI taxonomy): domain Eukaryota; kingdom Metazoa; phylum Arthropoda; class Insecta; order Lepidoptera; family Nymphalidae; genus Brenthis; species Brenthis daphne. The sequence continues at coordinate 16,894,300 of OX352477.1, read as the reverse complement.
GCAATTTACTCAAACAATAGTTGTGATATTAAAATAATATTTACAACATTCAATTGTAATAAATAGTTGTGGTTTTCATGATTTGAGACAACTGAATTTATAAAATTTTTAATTTTAATATGTGTAAAAATTTTAATTTGAACTAGTTTCAAAGAGAGAGGAGCGCGCAACGCGTTGATATTACTTTCTCCAGAAGCCAAGGCTCGTGGTGTAATATCTGCTTCACTGGGAAACCATTCTCAAGGTCTAAGCTATCATGCCAAGCAACTAAATATACCAACTACAGTGGTTATGCCCAATGTGGCCCCCATTATGAAAATACAAAACTGTAGATCATACGGTGCTAATGTTATTATACACGGCCATAACATGATGGAAGCAAAATTCCATGCTATGATGTTGGCTAAAGCTGAGGGACTCACTTACATCAATGGGTAAGTTCGAAGTATTATTATAGAACTCTCTAGTATTCCACATGGTGTTCAAAAAAATAATATATGATTTGTAACAAATCGAATGTTAGACATTTAAAAAATTTAAAACATACTTCATAAAAAGGCTTTTTAATTGTATCTCAGATATGATCACCCACACATAATGGCTGGCCAGGGAACTGTTGGTTTGGAGATATTAGAACAAGTGCCCGACGTAGATGCTGTGCTAGTTCCCGTAGGAGGCGGCGGACTGTTAGCCGGAGTTGCTACTGCGATTAAGCACATTAAGCCACACGTTCTTATTTATGTATGTCATATATAAGTGCAATAAAAATAAAACTAGAAAAAAATAACAATACTTCTCCAAGAATTATAGGTATCGTAGTAGTTATTTAAGGTATATTATAATTATACGTAGAGAGCGAAAGTCAGTTGGTTTATTTCTAATATGTTGAGGTCATCGTCTCAATCAAACGTGAAGAAACTTATCTTGGACTATGCCTAATGCTACCTTACCTTATTATTATAAACTAGCGACTCACTCTCGCTTCGCTCGGGCCCCTAGGTACGCTATTCCGGTTAGTATAAAATAGACTTTATATTTATATGTACAATGTACATACTTAGATACAGAGAACTAGGTAAGTATTATATTTTTTTTAAAATAAAACTATCTTTTCGGATTTTATTGCGGATTTTTTTTGATTTTTGGTTCCCGAGGTTTCGAATGCTTTACACCAATCATGGTTACGGGTGAGACTAAGGTGAAAAATTCCGAAAAAATAGTTTTATCTCTAAGTATTAAATATTCCTTACTTGAGAAATGATTGATTCCCCATTCAAACTTCCACCACCTTTTTACCCCCGAGATGTTTTCCGGAATAAAAACTATTCTATGTTTTTCCCAGGATCTCAAACTTATGGAGAGCATACCAAATTTCATCTAAATTGCGGATCTAAAAGCGGATAGAGTTACTTCCGCATTTAATATTAGTATGGATATACGAGTATAAAGTTTGTTTGTGTTGCCGGTGTATCATCATCGTTTGGACTTAACGTTGATAAGTCAGTCAGTGAGTCACTACCATTTTTATATAATAAAAATAGTTATTGCTAGTGTGCCTATTGTCGACTTTTCTGCAGGCCTTTTTAAGGCCTAGAATTTTCTAGAACATTGTTAAATTTCTAAGGATGATTCGATAGAACCAGTTATAGTGTTTTCCCGTGGGAAGGAAAGATTTTCCTGATGTAAAGGGTATACTTGACCCGAGTAATAAATTATCACTTTACAAAATTTCGTTAAAATTGATTCATTATTTTTTGCGTGAAACGTGCACACACAAACAGACATACAGACAAACAAACATTTTTTAATAACTATTGTTTTGCGGTCTATATTGTGTACATAATACGTTACAGTTATAGTTTTAAATAATATTTGATGAACAGATTTCGCTAAATTACTGTTTTATTATATGTAGGTATAGATAAATGATTCGAGAGTCTTAAGTAAAGTGAGGACAATCGCTAGTATAGAATTATTCATTATCTTGGTGATGTCATTACCTTAACCTTTATATGTTTATCAATCAATATAAGTTAGGTATATCCATACTAATGTTATAAATGTGAAAGTGTGTTTGTTTGTTTCTTTGTCCTTCTTTCACGTCGAAACAGATTTTTTGTACAAATTGGCGTGATTTTTTGTACAAAGATAGTTGGAGAGCTGGAAAGTAACATAGGCTACTTTTATTGCTATTTCATTCCCACGGAATAACACGTTATAATGTAATGCAAAAAATATTTATGTTCAAAATTACTTGGAACTTGGTATTAATGCTCTTCAATACAATTACATAGATACATGTTTCAGCATTTTTCAAAATTTATCTCATAAGTAGGTAAAATAGGGCACGTAAGTTTGTATGAAACCTACCTTTTTAGAGTTTTTTTTTCGTAGTTTTAGCAAGGCAAGCCGCGGGCTCTGCTAGCTTTATATAAATAGATAGATACTATTCTGTTTACCTCCTCTATGATTAAATAACGGTCAAAACAAATGATCAAACTCGGTATACCTAATCTGATGTTTGCTACACACTACACAATCACCACAGAGAACACTAATTATAGAAAAGGACAAATTTAGATTTTCGCGAAAACTTGTAAGTACCAAAATTTACCTTAATTTTCTACCCCGTAACTTAATTTCAATTTATCGATCCATTATCTTTATTCGCCTGATGCAAGCATCCGTACATTATCGTCCGCAAACAAATTACGTCGTATTTAGCTCTTTTTTTTTATGTCTACTGTTGGGCACGGGTATCCCTAAATTACAAGGGGAATCAGGCTATAGCCCACCACGCTGGCCAAGTGCACGTTGACGAACTTCACGTGTCTTTCGAAAATGTGCTAGGTTATCTCAGACGTGCAGGTTTTCTCACGATGTTTTCATTTACCGTAAGATATAAAGGTAATCATAGAAATGATTCGTACATGAAAATATCAGAAGTGCCAGATCCGAGATTTCAACCCGCTTCACTCGGTTTCCCAAGCGAGCACGCTACCACTGGGCTACCACTGCCTTATAATATTATACTAATGATTTACCGTCACTTCGCTCAGATGCGTCCCTAGGTTCCTTAGCGTTGCTACAGCTTAACAGATCTTTTTAAGAGTAATAATTCCGTAATAGATTGTTTTCGTATAACTCTATTGATTTACGCGGAAAAGGCCAATAAAGAATGAAAAAACTTGTTAACAAAAAAATAAAAACCGACTTCAAACAAAAGCACTAAAAAGTAAAAAATAACTGATTGGTAGTTTTCATTTACTATACATACCTAATCAAATATTTTTCGAAATAGATTTCGAAAATATTTGATTAGGTATGTATAGTAAATGAAAACTACCAATCAGTTATTTTTTACTTTTTAGTGCTTTTGTTTGAAGTCGGTTTTTATTTTTTTGTTAAAAAGTTTTTATTTTTCCCTTTTTAGTGTAGACAGTAGTAGCAAAGTAAGAATTCTAACGTATTAGGCTTGTCAAATCAAACAAAACAAGCCCAAACTCAAAGTATCTACTATTAGCCGTTGAAGAGTTCCACCTATCCACCTTCTGGCCTTACCATCAGATCCACCCTTAGGGGTGGTCTTTTTTTTTTAATCCAAATGGGACCAATCTGGAAGTATAATATACTTTCAAACAATACAAAAATTGTCCAAATCGGTTAATAAATGACGGAGTTCTGAGGTAACAAACATTAAAAAAATACAGTCGAATAGAGAACCTCCTCCTTTTTTTGAAGTCGGTTAATAAGAGCCTGAAAGAATTTAACTATCGGTCTATAATTACGTATAATATTGAAAGAATTTTCTTTTAACTCCTAACCGTACCTTCCACCATTAGCTCAACCACAGGAAATGATGATTATCAGACGCAAATACTTGAACAGCTTTAGGAAATATATGAAAAACGTAATAAGTGCCTATAAAATTTAAGAGTTGCCTTCGATTTCCCTGGGATGCTATCATCAGATCGTGACTTGGTGACTATGGGACCAACTAAAAACTATACCCTTTCAAACAAAAAAAGAATTTTACAAATCGGTCCAGCCATCGTCGAGTAATCGGGGAACATACATAAAAAAAGTCCCCGACGAATTGAGAACCTCCTCCTTTTTTTGAAGTCGGTTAAAAACCCTAATGAACATAAAGCTTCCTCATAACTCACTGTGTCCTTTGATGAAAACTGTATGAAAGTCCGTTCTGTAGTTCTTGAGTTTATCGCGTTCAGACCCACAGACAGACAGGCGCGGTGGGGGACTTTATTTTATTTTATAATATGTAGTGAATTATAGCAGACCCGACAGAAGTTGTCCTGCCCGAACATTGGCTTGGGTCCGCTAGTAATCCCTACCAACGTGCGTTCACCTTGTCGTGGTGGGGGGGGGGGGGGCTCAGTAGTGCCCGGCAACCCAGCCGGGCGCGAAGCCAAGAAACGCACAGGGAGGCGGTCCACTTCGGTGGACAGTGGGAGGTGGCCCTCTTCGGTGGGTGGTGTACCATGCGGGTTGCTCCTGGTACTTCTCTGATAGCAGAGTGGACCTTGGAGCAACCCCATGGTTCTTGTGATCTGCTTCGGCAGACCTGCCGTCGGGGCGTCGTAGTTGAATGCGTAAGCGATCCTGCGACTTACTTTGGGTAGTACTGACTTTTTCGGTGAGTCCAACACCTAATGCGTAAATGCATTTCCCAACGTTAAAAAAAAAATTAAAAAAAAGGGTCCGCTAGTAATAAAAAAAAATGTCCCAGAGTCCAACTGCAACGACACCCAATTGTGAATCTAAACCATCTAGAGATCGGAGATTTATTAAGAAGATAGATAAGTATAGTGAAGCAATAGTATTAAAGAATCTACTTATAACAAAACCATGAATGAATTAGCCACTAATTCGTTCATGAACAAAACATATAAACTCAAACGTACAAAAGGAAAAAACATACGATCTACTAAATGTATGAAATACCTATTAACTGAGCGTGCAATTTTTGTGCAATACTCATAATGCCTTATTTTCGTTATTTATTACTATTGTTACAATTTCAAATTAAATATTTGCTATCTTATATACCTATTTGAGTAATTTAATATTTGCTATATTATAAAGTGGAACCCGCGGCTTCGCTTGCGCTAAAACTGCAAAAAAATCTCTAAAGGGTAGGTTTCATACAAGCTTTCATCCCCTATGGGGGTAAACCCCTTGTGGGATGAATTTCGAAAAATGCTAAAACACGTATTTATTTAATTGTAATGTAGAGCAAGTTTAAAGTTGTACTGATCATAAATAATATTTTAGGTTGTATTATAACGATTTTTCTCGTGAGAATGTGATAATCTCCCGCGGTAAAAAGTACTCTCCAGCCCTCCAACTATCTCCACACAAAAAATCAGAAAAACAAAACATATTTTTTTTCGCTCCACCCTATTATAGACATTATTTAATGTGCACATATGTATTTTTTTAAGGGTGTAGAATCGGAAAAGTGTCCAAGCATGCAATCCGCAATTCAGAATGAAGGGCCAACGAGTGTAGAGATAAGATCGACGCTCGCGGATGGTCTCGCTGTACCTACTGTTGGATACAATGCTTTTGTCACCGTGAAGCCGCTCCTTGATAAATTGGTATGTATACTTTAACTCAAAGTATAAATTGTTATGATATAATATGGTATATACGGCAGTGGTAGCTCAGTGGTAACGCGCTCGCTTGGGAAACCGAGTGAAGCCAGTTCAAATCCCGGGTCTCGCACCTCTGATATTTTCATGTGCGAATCATTTCCAACATGATTACCACTTGCCTTAACGGTAAAGGAAAACATCGTGAGGAAATCTGCATGTCTGAGAGAACCTATCAAGTTTTCGAAAGACATGTAAAGTTCACCAACCTGTACTAGGCCAGCGTGGTGGACAATAACCTGATCCCCCGGGAGTCCCGTGCCCAGTAGCGGAACGTTAAAAAAGTGCTAAATACATCTTATAATAAAATAACATTAATTGTTACAGAAAATAGGATAATAAACGTAGAATACCTGAACACCGCGACCTTTATTAAACTAGAAAGTAAAGTAAAACTATTTATTTCCGCGTAGGTACTTATAGTGCGCATTCCGTACCTGTATTTACAGTAAGAACGATTTTATATTAGAAATTATCAGTGCGTCTAAAATGTAAACTTCATATATGTACTTTAAAGTCTAGATTTCAGAATTCATACTGTTTGCAGGATTATGTTAGATAGTAGGTAAAAAAAATGATACCTAACTTACTTAAGGTATATTTTTAATTCATTCCCCGAGGTTTTCGAACTCTATAAGTTTTGTAAATAATAGTTTATCGGTAAAAGTTGTCTTTGCTAAATATTACAATAATAAAAAAATCGCCTTAAATAGAGTTTTGATATTTAGGTGTCTCATGAACACAGATTGCCCCCCAACAGTACTCCTGAGTGAAATAATAATAATAATATTACCATTGCTATGAGGTTCTCTATTGCTTCATTTTAGAAATTCTTAGTAAGTTAAAAATGGTCATAAGTTTCTATTATTTTATTAATTGTTCCCTTAAAATTTATCGAATTAAAATATCATAGAATTACATCTGAGTTATGAAATATTTTATAACAATGACGCTCAAGCGAAGCTGAACATTTGTTTTTATTATATGTATAGAAAATTCTAAAATTATATTACAGATAACAGTTAATGAAGACTGGATAGCGCGAGCCATCTTGCGTCTTGTGGAGCAAGAGAAATTTGTGGTTGAAGGCGGCGGAGCAGTCTGCGTGGCGGCCATCATGGCAGGCTTAGCAGATGACTTAATTGGCAAAAAGTACGTGATAAAGATATTATATATGGGTGAAAGTAATATTAAAAAGTGGTGGTTATTAAGTCTTTCCTTGATGCAAAAATGTTGTTATTCTGGATTACATCTTATTTCTACTCTATATGTAAAGTTATATGTACTTTACGAATATAAATTTCATTCTATCCTTCTATCACTAGCTCTTGTTCTATCTTGTTGTTTATTCTATGTAACGAATATAATTTCCTGTAGAATCGTATGCATTTTATCGGGGGGTAACATCGACACGACGATCCTCGGGCGCTGCCTCGAGAGAGGGCTGGCGGCGGAAGAACGCTTAGTCAAGTTTAAAGTGAAGGTCAGCGACCGTCCCGGCGGCATCGCAGAGCTTTGCAAGCTTATATCCTCTATCGGAGTGTCCATTAAGGACATTATGCAGGAACGCGCTTGGGTCTGCGGAGACATATTCAGTGTTAGCGTAAGTTTTTTTTTTCATTTCCGCTTATGCCAAGTTACTCGTCGTAGATCTCAATAAGATTTTTTTTTCCTCTGAAATATAGTCCTTACAACTGCTTAATTGTAAGTTCACACGTTTTACGTACCTATACAAAAGTAAATTTAAGCAGTTACATACTAGCATACTAGTGGTACACTTACAGTTGTGGCACGGAGCACTACCTACTTCACTTTTCACTTCTTAGTAACACTTCTCAAATTTCACAAACCTTGTACTTCTTACCAATTTGAAATCATCAGTAAAAGAAATTCAAAAATGTTCGAGTAACGCGTTTTTTTTTTCTTTCTAACGGCAATTCCTTATTAATGACCCTAGTCATGTCTTGACAATTGATATTCCAGAAGATCCGAGTATAAACGATCCGATAATGGAGCTACGGAATTCTGTTTCAGGCGTCTCGTACTCTGTTTTGAATAAAATCGATGTCAAGGGTGACGGCACTGTAATAAAACCATCTGAATTTAATAAAAATAAGAGCAATAAAATTAACCTATTTTTTTAAAAAAGTAAAAAACGTTATATTTCAATATTCCTAGGAATTATTCTACATACTGCATATAAGAGATTATAATATTAGTTTTCAAATTGCAGGTGAAAGTCGTATGTGAAACAACGGGACCTGAACATATGGACAAACTTCGCGAACTAATAGCTAGCACCTATAAAGAATGGTATTTCTCCAGAGAAAAGGACTACATCGACCGAAGACCGAGCACTGATTCTCTGGACAATGTATCTCATTAGTATTGGGTACCTACTATTTTCCATAAATCGGTCCTTCTTCGCTTATGAATGGGCGATAAATAAAGCAAAATCAAATTCTTTTATTTCTCTACTAGATATTAAGGGATTATACAATATACATGAAGGTATAGACTAAGTTAAAATACATTATACTTAATATGTATCTAAGTATGTCAGCAGGGCCGGATTTAGAGGAAGGCCACCAGGAAAGGACTGCAGCCCGATATGTGAGGACTCTATAACAGTTTGCTAAATATAAAATTAAATTAAGGAAAAAAACTGTACAATATACGTTATCTAATTAAATGAACCATTAAAGTTGTAAATACTAATAGTTGAATCATAGAGGTAAAAAAAGGTCAACCAAAAAACGTCTGATATATTGTTAAACACATTCACTTCTTTGTTTACCCCATTACACTAAATCCGGCCCTGTAAGTAAAATAAAAGTTTTGCAATATTTTCAAGATAAGCAAACTTAATTATTATATGAAAATTAAGTAGGTACTAATAACTCAGCGATTCAATCTTAAACAAATTTTAATGATAAAAAAATCTTTATTAAATCCAATTCCTTCAACTACCTATTTAAATTAAAATTTTACATTACCTATTTACATTAATCTGTGATAAAGATACGTTTACAATATATGGATTTACTAACATGTTGTTTGATTTTTATCGATACTGCATTTATCTTAGAAAATAATTGAACACAGAAGTCATTTTAATATTTTACGATGCAATTTATACTTAAATATCATTAATCAGAAATAGGTTCTTGTAGTCTTTAGGTAAGATCATACCATTGAAAGAAAACAAAAAAAGTGTCTCTGTATAGAACATTAGTTATAATTAACACTCTGCTAAAACCTAGAATTATTGTACCAATATTTTTTTTGCTTATCACTTTAAATAAGGAAGCAAACCATAGGTAAATAGCTCGTTATAATGATATATCAAAATGATGCTTAAATTCTTTAAAAAGTATTGAATTCACGATCTAATGAAAATGGTAATGACTTTCGCTTACTTAAAAATTGTGAACCAGCTAACTCACGATCACATGATCAAATACTGTGCTCCAGAATTTGTCATGTAGGTAAATTATTTTGTCTAAAAAAAATTCTAATTTTAAAAATAGCTATCATTTTTGTGACACCAAATTGTCACTTAGAAAATTGATTTTTATTTAATATTAATAATATAAATTCAAAGTGAAAACGTAGTAAAAATAAAGTGAAACAACGACAATATGAAATATTTTCTATGATTATTAAAATTTTCCTTTAAATTCAACGCAAAATGACGAACCGAGATGTAAGTATAAAGCTTATTTAAATAGAATAACATAATGGGCTTACTTACGATTGTTATTATAATAAATAATTGATATATAGAAGATTATCCTAATCCGTAGTTTTATGTAGGATGTAGAGTTCGACGAATTTTGTAATCCCAACAATCCAAGGATAATAAAATACGATGATATATTGGCTGCATCAAGACGTATAGCAGGAGCAGTCCTTAAAACTCCTTGCACGGTACTTTTTTTTTACTAAATAGAGTTTAAGAGTGTAAAATAACAATCTATTTAATGATAATAATATTAGGTATGTTAAAACGTATTTTAACAGAGAGCTCATATGTCGGACAAACTAGGTATGGAAGTATACTTAAAACAAGAATTCATGCAACATACTGGCTGGTAAGTTTAAAAAGTTCATAAAAAATGTTTTATTACTGACTTAGTGTTAATTACAGTCATTAATAAGTTTTAAGGAACGCGGTGTGCGAAACACCTTACTCCTACTATCAGAGGAACAAAAAAAAATTGGTGTGATAACGGCGTCCACTGGCAATCATGGCTTGTCAATGAGCTACCACAGCACTCAACTGGGGATTCCCTGCATCGTAGTAATGCCGACGCGCGCTCCAATAACTAAATTTACTAAATGTCAGTCATTTGGCGCTAAGACACTCCTTCACGGTGAAAACCTGGCGGAAGCGAAATATTTTGCTATGGCTATTTCTAAAGAGAAGAAGTTATATTATATCAATGGGTAACATTATTAAATTCAATTTATTCTTTTTAGTTTTGGCTATATTAGTCATACAAATGTCAGGAAACAATGATTTTATTATTTTATTTCACAGTTACGATCATCCAAACATCATTGAAGGACAGGGTACCACAGGAATAGAGATAATAGAACAAGTTCCTGATGTGGATGCCGTTTTAGTACCTGTAGGCGGCGGCAGTCTTGTGTGCGGTATTGCTATTGCAGTAAAACATTTAAAACCAGATACCGAAGTTTATGTAAGTTTTTATCTAGTCTAATATTTGGCGTAGCTAGCAGGTGCCGGTGGGGGTGGACAGCCTGATCATCTGATCATCGATGGGGGGTCACACCCGTCTGATCATAATATACAAACTAAATTGGCTTGCCGGTGCCATCTATTTAAAAGTAACACCAACCAGAACTTCTAATTTTTTTTAATATTACCTGTTTAAAGATAACGCCCAATCACATTTATTTAATGTATTTCCACTTAAATATTAGAGATTCTATAAAGGAAGAGGTTTTAGATATTAGAGATGTCACCTTCAAAAAACACTTTTTTCAAATAGATTTTTACAAAGCACTTTGGAATCGTCAATTCAATAGAAATTGAAGGCATCACTAAATTTGGTACGAATTACGGTTTCGATTATAAAATATATTTTCGGTTAATTTTTAAAAACTTGTATGAAAAAATACAATGATAGTGTATTACTTTGAACCACATAATTGTACGTATAGCGCAAGCGGACACACATCACACTATATTATTACAATTGACAGCACGATGAATATATTTTAATTAAAGTTATTATCTTTTAGGGTATACAAACAGAAAAAACCTATTGTATGGTAGAGGCTTTAAAGAGAAATGAACGAGTAAAAATAGTTGTAGAGTCTACTATCGCCGATGGTCTTGCAGTTAGTTTGGCTGGAGTTAATACATTTCATAATTTAAAAGCTGGAATTTTGGATAAAATGGTATGCTAAAAATGTTTAATGTTGTAGTCCGAAAGTTAATACTAAATAATTAATAATATGAAATTATTATTATTTCTTATATAAATATTAATAAAATGAATATGTATTATAGTAAAAATAATGTTAATACTATATAATTATGGAACGCGAAAATTTAAAGGCTATAATGTTAATATGGTTAAATTTATTAAATGAAATGGATTTTTACGATAATGTACTTAATGGGATATTAAATGTTTCAATAAATGGATGTAGGTAATTGTCAAAGAAGATTGGGTAGCCCGCGCTATCATGCATATAGTAGAAGATGAGAGATACGTCGTGGAAGGCGCAGCGGCTGTTACCGTAGCGAGTATAATGGCTGGACTGTTTTCAAATCTTAAGGGCAAAAAGTAAGTTAACTGACACGAAGAATGTTGTTAAACAAAGTCTAATTTGGTAGGTCATTATTGGAGAGTTCAAAGGTAACAGATTTTCATTTTTCACTTTCCATTGGATCACTCTGCCAATTTATAAAGCACATTTAAACCATAAAAACAATTTGGATTCATGCAAAAATGACGAAACCATTAAAAACTTGACAGTAGAATAATAATTTAATAAGCTTAGGAACTTATTTTGAAAAACCTGCTATCAACAGGATTTCACGTTTTGATGGTTCCTTCCCACCACATAATATTATTAATTGTTAAAATTGTTTCGTCTTGTTTATATCTTTCCGGATCTGCAGCCCTGTTAGCCACTAGACGGTTTACATGTCTACTCTTGCCATTTGATTCCAGAGTAGTGTGCATAATATCAGGGGGTAACATAGACACGACGATCCTAGCGCGCGCGTTAGAGCGTGGCATGGCGGCGGAGGGGCGGCTGGTGAAGTTCAAAGTGACGGTGAGCGACCGACCCGGCGGCATGGCGGAGCTGTGCGGGCTGCTCGCCGGCCTCGGCGTCACGGTGCGCGACTGCATCCCGGAACGCGCCTGGGTCAAGGGCGACGTGTTCAGTGTCGAGGTATTTTGTTGACTAACCACAAAACGGCATTCTGTTTGGGTCTTTTTGTGTTATATTCAGAGCCTAAAAAAGGAATTTTTGATTTAATGAACAGGTGTCAGATAGTCTCTTACAAAGTTCTAATTAAAATCCACCCCTAATGGCATTATAATTAATTCTTTTAATAAAATTTGAAAGGTGTACTTCTTTAATTAAAAAGAATTTTTGGACAATATATTTTAGTAGGTACTTTTCCTAACGGTAGACATTTTCACCTGATAAGTACATATTGTGTTAATTGTATTGGAGACAATTGTTAACACGTTCGCTCTCCTAAATTTCTACCAAATTATTATTATTACTTATATTTGAATTTTGTTTCAGATGAAAGTTATTGTAGAAACGAGGGGTTGGGAGCATACCAAAGAATTGATCGAGATGATTAAGAAAAAATATAAAGACTGCTTCTTCGCAGAAATGAGTGAACGTTCAGAAAAAGCTCCCGGAGCAAAGCGCGGACCTTGTTTGGCGCCAAATCCAGTGTGTATGCAGAAATAATGTCGATTTATTTAACAGTATTTTTTTCATTAATGGGCCGTTGGTTTATATTACTTTTCAGTTTTCAGTTTAATAAAAACTTGCTTATTAATTTTCACGTGTTTTAATTGTGTCCTCTTGGTATTTGTTGTTGAAAATAACGATAACAGTGCACGTCACTTTATGGATCAAAGTAAGTTCTGCAATTCAGTAGTCAAAGTCTAAGTCAGTCAGCAGTGAATCTGCTTTCTTCAAAAATTATTTGTCGGTTATGCACCGATACCCAGTAACTTCTATATATTTTAAAATTAATAATCTCTGATCTGAACTTTGGCGAATGAAATTCAATTATGTACCTGTGTTCCAATCTATACATAACTAGCGGCTCACCCTCGCTTCGCTCGGGTTCGTCGCTAGGTACGTTTTAAATAGATATAAAAAGAAAAAATCTTTCTTTCTCACATTTTAATTATATGTTTTAATACTTACCTATTCCGGACTAAGAGAAATCCAAAAATTAAAATATCATAAAAATTGGAACGCGGTCGAACGGGATAAAAAGTATCCTATGTCCTTCTCCTGGCTCTAAACTACCTCCCTGCCAATTTTCAGCTAAATCGGTTCAGCCGTTCTTGAGTTATAAGCGAAGTAACTAACACGACTTTCTTTTATATATATAGATATAAAACTTAACTTTACAAATGATGTATTTAAGTACGAAACAACAAAAGTTTCAAAAAAGGTAAAGGCCACACTAATGTATATCAACCGAATTTCAAAAAAATATACATGTATATTGTGTCTATGTAACCCGTTTATAAATAAATTAAAATTAACTATTTCTGAGCTCTAATAGTATGCCAATATATCAATAAATATTTTTCTTTCGTTAATTGTATATTATTCCTATTAAAAAGCTGGTAAAGTTTGAAATGGCGAATTTACCCAGTATTTTTGCTCTCCTGTAAAATTGAGAAAATGTATATACGTTCATCTGAAGCTCTTACACCGCGTCATAATAAAATTCTAACTAAGCCGAATCTATACATAAAATATTTTTTGGAAAATCTTATTGAAATAAACATTATTATCGATACAGAGGCCGAATCTATAGTTTTTAGAATTTTTGTCGTTACCGCATCACAGAAAAACCACTGGGGGGATATTGACGAAATATGGTATGGTGATAGCTGGTTATCCGTGTTAACATATAGGATACTTTTTACCGCGATAAAATGTCTCATTTCTGAGAAAAAATACAAAAACTGCAATATAAGAGTATACTTATATGTAAAACTTAAGAATTTGGTTATTGGTCATGTGAACGCAGTTGGAGCCGCGGGCAATGCTAGTACATTATAATAAGGAGATTTTATTCGATAGGTTTTGGTAGTTTTTCGCTTTACACTATGTTGTGACTATGTAGGCACTGCTTAGGTATGCGTTTATGACATTGAGTATGGCCACGGTAATATGCATTACATTACCGCGGTATGGCCATCGAAAACGTGTCCTGGGGTTTTCTTAAAAGTTTTGTTAAGGCAACATTATTAAGCTGTCAAAGGCACGTCAAACTTCAAATTCTCTGGAATCTGGATGCTCTGGTTTTAAGCGTTATTAGTAACTGTATACATTTTTGTGCACAAACTAATGGGTAGTGGGTACATACATATAACCTGAAACGTGTATACTAATATTACATTCGAGGGCACAAGTTTAGAATAGGGGACGTGGCCCCTGGCGGAGTGGGTGGTATTTCTGGATAGGAGACGTGATAGGGAGTCGAAATGTTAAATAAAAATTTTTCCGGAAACGTACGAGTAAAAAGTTATTGAGACTTAAAGTTACAACATTTCCATACATTTTCATATATTTCTTTACCACCATTCGGAGTGGGTGGTATTTTTAGATAGGGGAGGTGACAGAGAGTCAAAATATATTAAAAATATTTGGAGGAAACGTACGAGTAAAAAGTTATTGAGACTTAAAGTTATAACATATCTAACACATTTCTATACATTTCTTTACCTAAATAAGTGATTACAACAGGTAAACATACCTTTAACGAATAGTACGCATCCTTTTTTATGTACAATACATATTTTCACAACAATTAATGCTTTATTGTATTTAATATTTTAATAATTTCACAACACAAACAAAATGATCTTACATTTTGACAAAAGCAAAACTGTCACTTTGTTTTATATTACCGCTTAAATGACAACAGATTATATTTGATTATTTTTGCTTTTTCTCTTGGTAATATTAATAAATAAATAAAAAGAAAAATATTATTTTCACTTCATAAATACATTATTTATTTATTATTCGTCATATCTTGGTTAGGTTAGGTTAGAACATTTAAGATTATTTATTTATTATTCGTCATATCTTGGTTAGGTTAGGTTAGAACAGTTGCCACAACGCACGAGCCGAGCGAGCGAAGCGAGCGTGCCGCGGTAGCGGCCGGCGAGTGCCATAAATGACTAGAAAACTAGAAAATTCGAATTTCACGCAAAGTACAAATAAAGACAATCATCTGGAGATCATTTTGACAATTGAAAGTGACGTTTTGACTCCAAGTGTCTAAATGGTAGTAATGTCAAAATAATGTATGGAAATGTTGTAACTTTAAGTCTCAATAACTTTTTACTCGTACGTTTCCGGAAAAATTTTTATGTAACATTTAGACTCCCTATCACGTCACCTATCCAGAAATACCACCCACTCCGCCAGGGGCCACGTCCCCTATTCTAAACTGCAGCCCATTCGAGTTGTTTACAATGAGTTGATAAAAATGTAACTACATAAACTTAATGATTACTTAGTTTTGAAGCACGGTTCGGACATTTTCTTTCGTAAAGTATGATATTGATATAAATTTGAAAACTTTCAGATTTTCTAAAGATTTGGTGTGTTCCTTAAATTAGAAATTAAGACCGCTAAAAACTATTATATAAATTAATTGTCGTAAATACAAAAACTACTCAACTTACTATTACAGCTTACTATAGTTAGTATTACCATATAAAGATTTTTTGAATTTGCCAAGTTTTCTCAGGTCACGTTTTCGTTGGCCAGACTCTAGTATAGGCTTAATGAGTGGCATTTTGTACAAAATCAGTATCAATAATTCATAAATTCAATCATCTTTAGGTAGATTTCAGAGTAATACCGCATGGGTAAGTGTACAACTACTATTATAATAAAGAGGAAAAATTTGTATTTTTGTATGTTTGTAACGAATAAACTCAAAAACTACTACATCGATTTAGATGAAATTTAGTAAGAAGATAGTTTGAGAGCCTGGGAAGGACATAGGATATTTTTTATTCCAGAAATCATAAGAGGGTGAAAATGGGGATGAAAGTTTATATGGGGAATCAACATAGGGACAAACCCGAGCGAAGCGAGGGTAAGTCGCTAGTCTTCTATCTTGTATATTATAAAAAGGCAAAGTTTGTAAGTTTGTGTGTTTGTGAGTTTGTGACGTTGTAGTGGGTAATCTCTACGTCTACTGAACCGATTTAGATGAAATTTAGTAAGATAATAGTTTGAGACCCTGGGAAGGATATAGGATTCTTTTTATCCCGGATATCATCCCTTAAGGAGGTGAAAATGGGGATGAAAGTTTGTATTGGGAAGCAATTATACTTCATACAATTGCAAAACCGGTTTTTCCCCGACTCGACTGACAATGTTTAGTCACGCTGTCACGTTTAAAAAAAAACCGCACGCCCGGTAGCATAGCAACTAGAGTAATGAAAATGAAATAATAAATCACGATAAAAATGTACTTTTAATAATGACGGGAAATAATGACATTGTAATCGAATAGATTAAAACAGAGCCAAGAGAAAACAAAATATGAAAACATGATTTAATGTCACCACGACACTACAATTTGTTAGACAAACTTCAAAAATTTATAAAAATTTTCTGTTATATAACAAATTAGTTCACATATAAGTATTTTAAAAAATCCCGTAAAATGACAAGGCGACATGTGAGTATTTATACTGTAATTACAATAAAATTATGATAAAATAAGTATATAATTTGTAATTCCTTTTTCTTTAAAAGGAGGACTTTGATGAGTTTAGTGATCCAGGAAATCCAAGAATAATAAAGTATGAAGATGTAGTCGAAGCAGCAAAACGTGTTAAAAATTTCATATCGCCTACACCATGTGTGGTACGTTTCAAGCTAAGTTATCACCCACTGTCCATAACATTATATAGTTTAGTACCATTATTTATTTTAAACTATTAAATCGTTCATATCTTAAATATTTCAGGTATGTTCTTTAAAGTAATTGAACTTAACTTTTTGCGCTACACAGGTATCTCACTATCAACGCGAGAGTGGCATCAATATATTCTACAAACTAGAAACTATCCAAAGAACTGGAAGGTAAAATTAAATGATTATTCTTTATAAATAAAATAGAAATAAAAAGTTATTCATAATTTCATAAACTGAAGTTTATATTTTAGTTTTAAGGAAAGAGGTGCCATTAACGCATTGGCAATGCTACCAAAAGATAAACAAAAGATCGGTGTAGTAATAGCATCGCTCGGAAACCAAGCGATGGGCATATGTTATTATGGACAAAAGTTAGGCATACCTGTAACTGTCATTATGCCTACTTGCGTACCGGTTATGAAGCTTCAACTTTGCCACAATATGGGCGCAAAAGTCATAGTCCAGGGCAACGCCTACACCGAATCGCAAAAATTCGCTAGAGCCTACGCAAGAGATAAAGGACTCACTTATATTAATGCGTAAGTTTATTACGTACCTACTAAGTTAAGTAAATTACTCCCAGCATTTCAGCTACAGCGGCTAGTGTACCTTATTCTAGCCATCTGCGGCATTCCCAGGCAGAATTTTCTGATAAGTGGTAAGAACTCTCTCATGAATTCGGCAGCATCACTTATGTTAAAAGTTATTTCTTCTTTTTCTCCACATTTTCGCGCAGTTTCATCTATTGACAGCTATTCTTAAAATGACATTAAAGTTGGACACTGGACATTCAAACACAGTACAGTCACTTTTTGCGCTACGCAAAGCCAAGTGCCATGACTGTAGTTTCTCAAATATCATCCGGGATCCGCATCCATTCAATGATTACCTACATAAGATCATCACAAGCATTCTGACATCTTCACAGAGTTTATTTGTTATTAATATTTGTAGTATAACTCCTTATTTATAATCTAATATGATAATCAAGACACCAATATCAAATATGACATTGGCGAATGACGTAGCAATCTGTGCTCAACTGGCACGTTTTGAAGCTATTAACAATAGAATTGAATTGTAATAATTCAATGTTTATCCTATTAAACGAGCAGTATTTGTATATATATCCTTATAAACACGTTTTCGAAAACGACTCTAACGATTTCGATGAAATTTGTAATATAGGAGTTTATGGGGGCGATAAATCGATCTAGCTAGGTTTTATATCTAGGAACATTCATTTTCTCCGTATTTTCACGAATAAAACGGCCGTGCCGTCTGAATAGCGTGATGGTTAAAGCGTTGGCCTACCACGCGGAATATCAGAAATATCTTTTTTTATTTAATTATCTTATTAGATTTTGTATTTAGATAAAGTTTTGCTTTTTAAGTTTATCTACATATATAAATTTCGTTATCGCAATTTTTATATCTTTTCCCAAAAACGCCGACCCGAGCGAGAAGCTCGGCCATCTGGTACTTTATAGTAAAAATACCTACTTAATTATTTTCAATTTCGTGTATTCTGTTTAGCCGTGATTATCCGAACATACTTTCGGGATATGGAACAATAGCCCTGGAGATCCTTGAACAGGTTCCAAGTGTAGATGCGATAATTGTGTCCGTGGGTACGGGCGGACTGGCTGCCGCTGTGTCTACCGTCGTTAAGCACGTCAAACCCGAATGCTTAGTATATGTTAGTATCGATTTGTCTATAAATATGTATTTGATTAATAAATAATTTACTTTATGTAATATATTTTTTTGTTAATATTACTTAGGTACCTTTAAATATGTATATATGTATGTATAGCAAAATTTATATATTTGATTCAGTAAAACTTAAATTAAACAAATTTATAGGTATATTTTTAAGAAGTTAAATATAACAACAAAAAAAAATAAAGCAAACTTGTTGTAAATTTTAGGGAGTACAATCAGAAAGGATTCCAACGTTTTACAAATCCTTGAAAGCTGGAGAGCCAATAACTCTGCCTTACGAACCTTCCATCGCTGAGGGCATCGCAATGCCGTACGTTGGCATCAATGCATTTAAAAACGCACAAATGCATCTTGATAAATTGGTAAATATTGAAATATTTATATTAGTCGATTACAATCGATTTTTGTCAAAAGCCACTACGCTGAAGCTTGCAAGCTCATTTTCCGATTAGAATGAATAATAGGTGATACTGGATTTTCTGCCTTTTTA
Source organism: Brenthis daphne (assembly GCA_947093115.1). Lineage (NCBI taxonomy): Eukaryota > Metazoa > Arthropoda > Insecta > Lepidoptera > Nymphalidae > Brenthis > Brenthis daphne. Next base: position 16,875,211 of record OX352477.1, on the reverse strand, counting down.
CAGCAGACAGATGTGTACGTACATACTCGTATATCTAATGAACAGATACCTTAATTAAATGTAGATTATTTAAACTTGTATAAATTTAAAAATTCATCATCTTCTACATTTAATATCATTTTTTTAAATTATTGGTAAAAGAAGATTGGATAGCTCGTGCCATATTACACTTAGTCGAACAAGAGCGCTTGGTGGTAGAGGGCGCCGGGGCATGTCCTTTAGCTGCGATCATTGGCAATCTGGTGCCGGAATTAAAATCTAAGAAGTACGTACTTATATATGTTATGCTACATATTAAAATACACTAATACTAATTTACATTGCCTATTAAACACAGCTCCTTCGTATTAAATAATCTATAATCTATTAATGTACTAAGTTAGTCTTAAAATTCTAAGATATAAAGAAGACATTATTTATACTTCACTCCGGTTAAATAATCTTTTTTTTGTGTCATTAATCATTATTGTTTGTTGATAAATTCTTGAAACGCCTATTATATAATATATTGTTCACTTTATTTACAGTGTGGTATGCGTTCTTAGTGGAGGAAATATAGATGCTATAATGCTGGGTCGTAGCTTAGATAGAGGACTTGCAGCAGAGGGACGACTTATTAAATTCAAAGTAAAACTATTATTATAACTTCTTACAAAGCTAGAAAAAATGCTTTAGTTTTATGACTATTTTGAGTTCAATTTATATTACTTGTAGATATACATGTATGTAAAGTACCTACCTAATACCAGTTGCCGGAACAGCTCTTTACGGAGAAAACCTCCTCTAAGTGCTCTAAATAATTTTATTTTGGACCAGTCTTGTCGATAAAGTCGTTGCCAAAATATTTTTTAACTAGCGGCTCACCCTCGCTTCGCTCGGTTTCGTCGCTAGGTACGTTTTAAATAGATATAAATATAGTTATTAGCCAGCGTTAGCCACATAAATTTTATTTATTTTTTGTTAATAATATTGACAAATATTGACATTAATATTTATAAGATACTAACGTCACTCAATTGTTTGGCCTTCCCAGAACCTCTCCACTAACACTTAAACTTTATAGTATGGTATTAAAGTTCAAACTGACTTTTAAGTGATATTACGAATCTTTTGTATAGGAGTATAGAAGTGTTGTTTTTAGACTTTTTCAGGTATTTTTTCAAATTTTTCTCTCCGTAAGAACCATCGTCGTACTTCAAGGAATATTCTAATAAAAGAATTAGCGAAATCGGTTCAGCTGCTCTCGAGATTTACGCTTACCAACACATTCAGCGATTCATTTTTATATTATAGAAGATAATCATAATTCTTAAGATAGGTATCAGAATTCACACTAGACTAATTTACTCCTTTTACAGGTTCTCATTTCAGATTTCGCAAGTTCGTATGAGCAGTTAGCGAGGCTCCTTGCCGAAGGTGGTTACAATTTAATCCGCCAGTTTCAGGACCGCATTTGGGTCGAAAATGAAATATATAGAGTTGAGGTAAAATTTAAATAACTAGTTCTTAACCAAAAAATCAAAAAGTCAAAAACCTTAGGAATCCCCTACAGGATATATTAAAGTTGGTTAAAATTAGTATTTTTTTAATGTTATAGTAGATAAAAATAATTGTGTGTGTGTGTGTGTGTGTATGAAATTCACACATGGTAGAAGTGAAACTTCAGAAAAGTAACCTACGAGAGAATGAGATGAATATAGAGTATCAGGAGTGGGATAATTATGAGGTTTGTTTTTTTTATAATATTTTTATCAAGATTAAAAGTTATTTTACGTTTTATTTGACATCAATATACATTACATATTATTCAGTAATTAATTTTATTATTTTTCACACCTGTGTAATGTACTCTATCTCGAATAATTTAATAAGGCATATTAGGTATATTACAATCATATATTTATAGAATATCTTATACGGAAAGAATATAGTATTACATATTTGTCAGACAATCACAACGATTACCATGGCAACAAGCCTATGTATTCTATCTCATTCTTTCGCCGGCTTAATCTATACATATAATAAAATTGTAACTAAGCCGAATCTGTACATGAAATATTTTTTGGAAATTCTTATTGAAATAAACATTATTATCGATACAGAGGCCAAATCTATAGTTTTTAGAATTTTTGTCTGTCTGTCTGTCTGTCTGTCTATCTGTCTGTCTGTTACCGCATCAGAGAAAAACCACTGGAGGGATTTTAATGAGATTTGGTATGGTGATAGCTGGTTATCCGGGTCAACATATAGGATACTTTTTAATACGGGAAAATATCTCATTTTTGAGAAAAAATACAAAAACTGCAATGTAAGAGTATACTAATATGTAAAACCTAAGAATTTGGTTTTTGGTCATCTGAACGCGGGCGGAGCCGCGGCCAATGCTAGTCCTACTTGCGAAGCAATCTAAAATCTGGTTTACTCTATTTATTTTTCAAAATGCAAATAACTTTGGAACCCCTTAAATCTCTAAATGTATGTATATAGCGGTTAAATTAATAGGTATAGAGATCCTTGACACCGTGTATAAGCTACATATAATTACATAAATATACCTTTGTTTTATCAGGTAAAAATAGTCTGCGAAACTAAAGGATTAGATCACGCTTTAGCATTGAAGAGATTGATCGAAAAAGCTTACCCAGGTGCATCAGCCTTCGAAACTGAGCCATTCAGTGATGACAGAACATGCCCATGTTATGCTAAATGTTCTAAATAACAAAATTAGACATATCATTATTCATAACTGCTTATAAATGGATGGATTTGAATGAAATATGAATATTTTGTATAAATCAAATGCAAAATAACCTAATTATTTTATTATGCACAACACTCATAGATATTACGTATTGTCATTTTTATTCATATTTAACATTATACAAAAAATAATCTAACAAGTAACAATAAAAGAAAATTTAAAAAATTAACAATAAGATATTTATTTCTTTCCAAACATGATGATATATGTATTATATATTTGTAAACTAAATGTTGACATGAAATTTAGCGGTGTATATGATAATTACAAGATTTTTATATATTTATGTTTATGTTTACTGCATTATTATATTTTTATCTAAAAAATTAAGGAAAGTTGCTGTCCATAAATGATGCCATTTTTATATCCCTCTTGCTTAAGCCATTTACATCATGAGAAGACAATGTCACCTGAAGAAAAAAAAACAATTATAAAAATTGTATTTTTGTGTAGATAATAAATTACAAATATTGTAAGAATTGTTTTATTTAATGTTATAAGTTTATACCTGTAATTTATTGTAGACATTAAACCATTCTGGGTGATGATCCATTTTTTCAGCGAGTAAAGCAACTTGTGTCATGAAACCAAAAGCTTCATTGAAGTTTTTGAACTGAAATTCCTTTTCTAAAGCATCTCTGTTGCTCTGAACTTTCCAGCCAGACTGGAGAAGTGGTTTAAGCAAGCTATCTCTCTCTTCTTGACTTAGTTTATCAGCCTAGAACATAAATTTATTCACTAAGTTAATATCAGCCAAATACCTATATCCCAACAATATTTAATAAAATCATTGAAAATACAAACCATAGTTTTGTAAGGTTGTTAACTATATTTTTTGTTAAGAATATTAAAAACAAACATATTTGCGCTAACAAAACTAGTTAACTATGACAGATAAAAAAAAACCTTGTCTAAATGAATAACTTACCATTTTCCTCTTACTAGATGTAGACACGCAGGCAAATTCTATAACTCGACCGGCGCAACTGGCTGTGGCATTGATCGCGGGAGCGCTTTGAGCGATTCTATCGGGGTGAAAGTGTATCGCTATCAAACATCCAACGTTGTATAATCTCCGACCGCGTAACATTATTTAAAATCTAAATAGAATATTTGATTTAAGAATTTGCGTTATTTTGCCTTTAGTTCATTGTAGGTAATTTTTTGTTTTTTGGTATGTAATTTATGGACTATGGTTTTTTTTTATTTTTTAGTACATGTATTCGAAAGTGTGATTAAATTTTTTTGTTGTTCTTTATCACTTTGCGTTTTGTTATTAATAGGTGTAGTTGAATGTGCATTTATAATTTACTTTCCTATCAATTCATAGATGATAGATCGTATCGTATACAAATTAGAATTACAATAACGCAGGTGAGACTGACTACTGACTAGGCTGAGAAAATATTATGACTTTAATTGTCATCCAAGAGTTACATATTCTGTAGTGTTGCCCATTAATTTAACTGCCTTGGTGGTGTAGTGGCTACTGGCTAGCATGTACGGCTGCACACCCGGAGGTCCTGGGTTCGAAACTTCAAGTCCCCCGGGTCGGGCCAAGTTTAGTTATTGAGTCTTTCTGTATAGTAATCCTCAGTAGCAGCCCAGACTTGGGAAGTTGGCAGTGTTTCACCCCCATGCCTCGGAGAGCACGTAAAGCCGTTGGTTCTGCGCCTCTCTCACCGGCCGGTCGTGTCGAGTACGAGTAGTCGTCCCACCGGAGTATGAGAGTGACAGGAATAGAGAGTGCACTTGTGTCTGCGCGTACACGCGCTGCACAATGATATCTCCTGCGCAGTTGGCTAGTCTGAATGAGATTGCCCGCCGTGGCCGGAATCGGTCAGGAGAACATATTATTATTATATTAGTGTTGCCCATCGATAGTTGACTATCGATAGCATATCGATAATTAATCGATAGTGACCTATAGCTAGAATATTGGTAGTTCTATCGATATTATCGATACGATCAATAGTATCGATACTATCGATAGATGGAAATGTGTCAATACTATTGACAGACCACAATACTATCGATACTGTCGATAGTATTGGTGCTCACAAATCGTAAACTATTGATAGTATCGATACTATTAATGATTCGAAATAAAATAATATCGATGGTATCAATGCTATCGAAACTATCGATAGTTTCAGCTATCGATAGTAGCTTATTTTTCGATAGTATTGTACACAGTTCGCAGGTGGCACAGATCGAATTATTATATTTATACTGACTTTCGTCTAATTACATTGCTTTTAAAACTTACCTAATACAATCGAAAAATTAACAACTATCAATGGTCCAAAACTCAATAGTATCGATTAGTATCGATTCTATTGATAGTATTGTTTTTCAGAAGTTTGATAGTATACATTCTATCGATACTATTGTTAATATATAATTCATTAGCAGCAATACTATCGATAGTATCGATGTCATTTGATCAGCCAGAGCAGCATTTGATATCGATATTATCGATATAGCTATCGATAGTAGGGCTGTTTTAGATGAAAATTATCAATAGTGAAACTATCGATACTTTGGCACTAATACTCTGTCCAAATAGAATATAGCCACTACGCTGTCCATGATTGACTTTTATTTGACATTTTTGTTTCAATTATATAAAAAAATCTTATTTACTTTTATATAAATTAATTATTATAGAAAAAAGTATGTCTAATATCTTTCATTTTAATTATCTTATTAATTTTATACTCTTGTTTTCATATATAAGTAGATGCTCAGCTGATTGGAAAATGAAAATAGCTTGCTGTCAGTGTAGTTATGCCAAAAACTTTTTAAATATTTCTCTTCTTTGAAATAACATGTAACGGAACGTAATTGTTCAAAATAAATAAAACAACAAGCATCCAGAGCCTCATAAATTATAAAACGCTATACTCCATGATTTTAAAGATTATAGACGATTACTTTATAACATTATTTGCTGCCCAAAAAAACAGGCAAAGAACATACAGAGACCGCAAAAATAATTTTATGGGTTCAAATTTTTTTCAAAAGGTTTTGTACCTCTGGTACATAATGTTCAGGTTAGATTTACTATGTTTATTTCTTATTACATTACATAGGTATTAAAAAATACAAAATGTAAGTCACGATCAAAAAATTGTACGTACAAGAAGAACAAGTTCCTGACGATGAAGAATATTAACTAATTTGTAGATATTTTTTGTCTTTTTATGTAACTTTTAATTAAAAATAATTATAATTATATAAATATTTTTCGAAAAATGTCCAAATCTAGCACTTTTTTGAAGTCAATTTAGCGCGTTTTCTTTAAGGAATGTTGGCAGCACTGAGCACACTGCACAGTGTCAGTGTTAAATGTCAATGTGCCGCTGAAGTTTTAAGTTTCAAATTCTTTAACAACACTTTACGAGAATAATTTAATTTTAAACTAGAATTTATATTGATTTGATGTTATGACAAAGTTCTCTAACGTGTAATTCTTTATATCAATTTAAAGGTTTTTTTTAAAGTTTCAATGTTTATATCTAGATTTTACATATTTTATTAAATTTCGTAAAACTTAAAACAAGAAACATGAATATATTAAAGGATATTTTACCTGCAAGATTTTTTGAAGTGTTAGAAAAAGCCGGCATTTGTACACCAAAACAGATTATCGTACTATCACATTGGGATATTAAAAAGGCAACTAATTTATTATATGACGATATACTATTACTTAAAAGCATCGTTAGTAATTATTATAGCCCAATTTGTGTAACATGCGACAAATTCCAAGAAAAAACTTGTAGGATTAAAACTGGTTGCTCAGCAATTGATAACTTGCTGAGAGGAGGTTTTCGAAAAGGGACCATTACAGAAATTTATGGAGAAAGTGGTACGGGCAAAACACAAATTGCTTTGCAGGTTGCTGCTTATTGTGGAGATAAAGGAAGTGTATTTATTTCTACTGAAGATCTATTTCCTGTTAAAAGATTCAATCAAATAAATAAGGCCATCATAAATAGATCAGAAAATGCAGATAGTGGGAAAAGCACATTCATTGAACATTTGACGGATTCACATGAACTGTTATCCTGTGTAAGGGTACGTTTGCCAATATTATTAAGCAAAAACAGAATATCATCTGTTATTATAGATTCTGTAGCTGCTCCATTTAGAAGTGAACACACCAACTATGTGCAAAGAGCAGAAGAACTTAGGGAGTTTGCAGTTACATTACTTAATTTAGCTCAAGAATATAATATGGCTGTAATTTGCATAAATCAAGTGACAGCATCTTTTGATGGCTCTGATGATGTATTACCTACTTTAGGACTTGTATGGTCTAACATGATGTCTTATAGGTTTAAACTTAGAAAAATATCTGAAACTATTCAGAATAAAGATTCTAGCCATCACATCAATCTCAGAGAGTTAACTGTTATCTATGCACCAGATTTGCCAAGTGGTATAAGTGCAAAACTGTTAATAACAGCTAGTGGTGTGGAAAATGTAATTTATCATTGATTCTTAAAATTAACATAATATTTTAATTATTTATAGATAAATACAGCAGATACTAGTAAACATATCTTCTGAAGAAAATTAAAAGTAAATCCAATTTAATAAAACATGCATTTCTTATTAAGGAAATCCTTCACCTAAAACTACTTTAAACCAAATAGCCCATGCTATTTTAAATAAAACTATCTTTTCGGATTTTGTCGCGGATTTATTTGCAGTTTTGTTTCCCGACGTTTCGAATGCTTTACAGCATCCATGGTCACGGGAGAGACTAAGGTGTTACATGTCTTGGAGGTATAGTTGTTACAGACAGCCTACCCACAATTAACAAAATGAAAATTGCACCAATTACATTACAATATTTTAACTTTAAACATTTTTATAATTTTAATTATAATTGAATATGGAATATTATTTATTTAATTTTTGCTATTATTTTTATAATTATTACAATTTTAAAATATTAATTAGTAATCTATATTTAGTGTTGCCATTATTATATTTATAACCATAAAGAAAAATATAAAATATAGTGTTAATTATTTAAGCCATATAATTGTTCTATGTGTAATTTAAAAAGTTAAAGTTAATTAAGGATAATTATTTTAATTTAGTTTGCTATTATTTAAAAACAACTTACTAAGCAACACTATTACTATATACTTTTACAAATGAGAAATGAAAAATATTAATCTGATATGCTGTCATTTTGATCTACACAGTAAGAACTTACTACATCTACCTGTCTGTTATGTTTATATTTATTATTTGATTTTATTATATTAATAACAGGATCCCATGACGATGGTAGTACCCAGCCATCTTCCCTGTTGAAAATAGGATGTTTTTTAATTTCTATGGCTTCTCGAATCATTCTAGGGCGATATCGGTTTTCTTTCGCCAGGATTTGAGGTCTCTCCCGTGACCATGGATGCTGTAAAGTGTAAAGCATTCGAAACGTCGGGAAACAAAAATGCAAATAAATCCGCGACAAAATCCGAAAAGATAGTTTTATTTAAAATGTCAAATATTCGCGTAAATCTAAGAAAGTATTATATTAGCCCATGCTATATAACATGTAGAGTTTTGTTCCTGATAAGGTTCCATAACCTTATCAGGAACAAAAAAGCATGTTAAATTAATAAAAAAAATTATATTGTAAGGTACTTTGGTGCCATTAAAATTTAAAGGTTTTATTTTTGACAAATACAAAGGATCTTAATTTATAATACTATGGTTATACAAAATATTCGAGTAGTACAACGTGGTACAACACTAGCTCTTAATGAGGGAAAGTATGAAGCGGGGGGTGCGGAAGCACGTGTTGTGTTGACCCGCCCGCACGCCTCCCGCAACACCCGCTCACACCTGTGTAATTTTGTTAAAATCGGCGTTTTCTGATTAAAATATTATTTACTGATGAAAAGAAATATCTTTGTTCGTTTTAGTTTGCTTTCGTGAATCATTTTTACAGCTTGGAAATGCACGTTTCACCATGATTACATAAATTCATATAAATACCGACAGCCGATTACCGACGAGAGAAACAGTCAGCGCGATTGACTTTTCATGACTAATAGCGTCGGCCTTGCTATTTCGAGACTGTTCATACCCGTGCTTACAGTTCATACTTGCTAGCGCGCGCTCTTTAGCTTATGTCTGTATACCTACTCTAAAGTGTTAGTTAAACCGATTTCTTGATATGCGTACGATTTTTTAGGGTCTTGTACCATAGTATATATATATATATATATATATATATATATATATATATATATATTATACATAGTATTAGTATAGTATTATATATAGTAGAAATTGAGCTGGTATGCATACTAACTAATATAATACTAACGTTCTACATTGATCAGACATTGAAAGTTTTTTTCTTTTATTTAAAAATATATTAGTTCTTACTGTAAGTCTTGGTTACAACAATTATTATTGTAAAAATTTACTGTTCATATGGATATTTATTTTTGATCCATCGACTATCGAGTAACTTCATTAACTTTTTTTTTAATAATGGCTTATAGTTGCGTTAACAGACGCAATCCATTCTGCCAGTGTCACGTTTTGTGAGCAAGACACGAATGAGATTGAGCGGTAATTTTGAAATTTGGTATCTATATTGTGGAAATAAAACTATAGATGAATGATCGGTCTACAGGAGTAACCTACAACGATAGAAAAATAATTACGTAATACAAAATTCAAAAATGACACATTGAGAATGAAAATGTATACATAATGAGAACTTTATTATAATTTAATTTTATTATCTACTATAAATTTAACTATTTCATAGGTACACAACAGTCTATTAAAATATATTTATTTCACTTGAGGTTTGACAAGAAAACTTATGGTTATGGAAGTTACACAAAAAAATTACATAAAATCTTACAACTGCGCGAAAATGAGAGTCGTGGAGGATCGTTATGATACAGATGTTTACGCGTTCGGCGCTCGCGGCTCTCTGCATGGTCGAGCCACGCCGTCGCTCACGCGTTCGCGGGAGACGGGGGGGGGCGCGGGCGCCTAAACTATACGATCGCACGAAACACGGCCCTACAGGATCGTACATGTTGAATGTTCCAACACGATACCCCGCGATCACCGTTGTTTATAAAAACCCCGCGTTACAACTAGTATTTTAATAAATGGGCTAAATACAAGGGCTAATAAACATTTGGTGTTAACTGGGCGGTGAATTTGAGGAGGGATTATATCATGTAGAGAATATTTCAATTTGGGACAATTAAAGAGAATATGATAAGTGGAACCCTCATCTAAGCCACATCGACAAATAGAGCTATTTCTAATTTTTAATTTTGCTAAATGAACCGGAGTACACGCATTTCATTAACTTTAACAATCAAGAAATATTAAAGTGACGAGTTTATGAAACAGATTAAAAATTAGAAAGATAATTAAAAAAATTAAAAAATAGATGACATAAAGTTAAAAAAATATCTTAATAAATCTGACTTGCGTAGTAGGTAGTCTATCTATAATTTATATAAATGTCGTGATGACCACGATCGTACGTCATCCATGGATCGTACGTTTACGTACGATCAAAATTCGTGTCCAAAGTGCGCGCGGCCCACAGAGCACAATACTAAGCGCGGCCTAAGGGGCCACTACATGAAACAATAAACATCCCTGCTATTATTTGTCAATTGTCATCCATGTCTGTGACAGACATGGCAAGTGGCAACACTTGGAGGCTTCCATAGAGTATATTGCTGGAGGCTTCTTTGACTTGGATAATTCATAATTTTCAAAATTTAATTTTTAACACAAAAATCAGTTCATTTGTTTTTATTGGTATCAAATTATTTTGTATAGAACCAGTTTAGTTTCCTCTGTGCATAGAACAATTAATTACAAAATACTAATCTTGTAATTCTATGTTGTAAACATATTTATTGGTACTCTTATGATGGTTTAATTTTACAACCTTACATTTTAAATTAAAGTAATTCTTACATACTAATGTCGTTATTGTCCAATGGGAATGAATTATAATTTGACCAGGTTGATTTCTCCTTTAATATTGAGAGTAAGTAAAATGTGAAATGCAATTGTATTTATCTAGTACATTCTCACGATTGCAACATATTATTCCCTTGTGAGGTAACAGACCTAAACTCTGGATAGTCCATTAACTTCCGTGAGGATTCGAACTTGCATTCACCGATGCAATAGGCAAAACATTGATCAACCTTTAAATGCTTTTTTAATTAGTATTTCTTTTAGAATTATAGTAAAGCAAATATCCTCAGACCTAAAAGAGTGAGAACAAAAAAAGATATGGAGGCAAAATGTAGAGAAGATCCTGTTGTAATCAAACTCAACACTCCTGAATTTCATAATATTTTCTCACAAGAAGTACTTGATTTAAAAAAGCTTTTTGATAAATATCAGTATGAAATAAGGATTGCTGGAGGGGCCGTAAGGTATTTCAAAATATTGAAATACAATCATAATTATGTAATGTAAATGATTAAAAAGTATGCAATAGATAACAAATTTATATATTCTGTTCTTTTTTTAGAGATTTGTTGCTAGGTCAACCAGCGAAAGACTTAGATTTTGCTACTACTGCTACCCCAGAGCAAATGAAAGAAATGTTTACTGTTGAGAATGTCCGAATGATTAACATGAGTGGAGAGAAGCATGGAACAATCACACCTAGGATCAATGATAAGGAAAACTTTGAAGTCACTACACTTAGGATAGACATGGTTACAGATGGAAGGCATGCTGAAGTAGAATTCACTAAAGATTGGAAATTGGATGCTAATAGACGAGATCTTACAATTAATTCAATGTTTCTTGGTAAATTATATTGTATATTTTTTTATATTTCTTTACTTAACTCCTAATTTAACAAAATATTTTTTTTGCAGGATTTGATGGATCAGTGTATGATTATTTTTATGGGTATGACGATCTGCAAAAGAGAAGGGTTGCATTTGTTGGTGACCCAGATGTTCGAATCAAAGAAGATTATTTAAGAATTATGAGATATTTTAGATTTTATGGAAGGATTGCAGAAAATCCTAATAATCATGATCAAAATACACTCAATATTATTAAAAAAAATATAGATGGCTTACAAAATGTGTCTGGAGAAAGAATTTGGATGGAATTAAAAAAGACATTAGAAGGAAACTTTGCTGGTGACTTGTTGAAAACTATGTTGAGTTTAGGTATTGGACAATATATAGGTTAGTATTGATGTCAAGATATTTGTGGTAAAGACAAAGTATAATTGTATTAAATAAAAGTATTATGCTAATTTTAGGTATACCAAATCCTAATTTAGAAGAACTGAAGAAGTTATTAAAAAGAAGTCAACATTTAGGTTTATATCCAATGACTTATTTAGCTGCACTCTTACAAAATATAGATGATGTGACAGTACTGCACAGTAGGCTAAAATTTTCCAGCTATGATAGAGACATGGCGTACTTCATTGTAGAAAATAGAGATGACAAGACAGGCTCTAGACCGTTATTGTGAGTTTGTAGTTCATTCCTGTTAAGAAAATAGTGAGTCTTCGGTATCCACCGGCCTAGCCACGCCCCCTGACAAATTATAAAAGTCAAGTTGCTTAAAATTATAAAAGTCAAGTTCACAGTGACCAGTTAAATTAAAGCCAGACTTAAATATATTATTATTAATGACTTAATTTTGATTTGAGATAATTATGTTGATTAATTATCATTTATATACGCCTTTACCTGCCATTACACTTGATGACTCAATATTTTCTTAACGCGAATGGACTATAGTTTATTAAACAAAATAATTTTTGAATTATATGCATTGCACACTGAATAATTATTTACCTGGCTGTTACAGACCATATGAGAAATTAGTATTAAACACTAAAATCAAACAAAAAGAAGCTGTTGAATATGTGAGAGAGGTTCTGAAATATAAAGGAGATGAAAAGCTTTTAGAGGAATATAATAATTGGAAAATACCGAAATTTCCAGTGACTGGTAAAATTTTAAAGGAGAGTGGAGTCCCTCCAGGCAAAATGTATGGACCAATTATGAATAAATTGAAAGATCTTTGGATTGAAAATGAGTATAAACATACCACTGAAGACTTAGCTAAAATAATACCAAGTATTATTGAAGAATTTCAAAGAAAATAAATATATAAACATAATTTTATTTAACTTAATTTGTAATTCATTTAATACACTATGCTTCATATAAATATAATAATATAGTTGTAGGGTTAAAATACATATATTTATTACTATTTTCTGCTAATTGTTGTTATATTGAGTATAATTATTTTTTTCATATTAAATATACATCATTATCTCAAATAGTATAATTAATTTATAAAATAAATATGAAATCATTTCAATTCTTTGGAGCAGAATAAGGCTCATATCTATCACAGCCATCATCATCTTTATGTTCATTAAAACATATTTTACAGAAGAGGTATTTGCATCCAAGACAACGCATTTTTGCATCCTCATTACATATCTCACAAAATGGCAACTCGTCCACAACAGTGTCACATATTTCACTTTCTTCAAATTTTGCTTTTGCTTTAGCCTGTAACAGTTATTTTAATTAGAATGAAAAATTCAAAGAAATATTATTTAAATGGTCTTTAGGTCTTAAATCTTACTTCCTCAATTATTTTCTGTAGCAATTTTTCTTCATTATCTGACTGATCATCAGTGTCGGATGCTGTGGTAACTTTTTCTTGTTCACCAGCAGAAGTAGATTTTAGCTTCTGCAACCTATTCTCTATATCACTAACTAAACCTTCAAATTCATCTTTATATTTGGTATCAATATTGGCTTTTTCCATGTATTGTTTCATGAGATCATCTGCTTGTTCTTGTTCGGATCTTAAATCAGGTGTTGGCAATATCGCCTAAAAATTTGTATACAACAATAAACCATAATCACATAATAAAACTGTACAATGTAATCATTCTGTAAAAACTATACCATTCATTAAATCATAAATGATTTTAAATAACCATATAAAAAACATATAAATGTTTTTAAATGAAAATATCACCTTACTCTGAACTGCACTTATAGGCACTCCTTTCAAATTTGCTAATTTAGCAGTTAATTCTGCATCTGATGTTGAAGGTACTTCACCTTTTAAATTTTTTAAGCGAGTGGTGATATCATGGTTACTAATGTTTTTTTCAATCTGCTTATCCTCTTTTAACTTTTGTAATCTATTATATATTTCTCTTTCTGAACTATTCATGAAGTTTAAATCTTTGTTTATGGTGGTATCGACAACACCTATCCTTCTATAAAACAAAATGTGTTAGTAGTAAAAAAATAACTAGACATAATTTAATAAACTCTTTCATACTTATAATAAGCATCAGGAGGAACAATTTTTTTAGGTTCATTTGAATTTGCTGTTTGTGAACATTTTGAGCAGACCTGAAATAAAGAGCAATGTATTATAAGAAATAAATTTACAGCAAGTAGTAAGTAATCTTTACATACTCGTATAATAAAATTCTAACTAAGCCTATACATTAAATATTTTTTTGGAAAATCTTATTAAAATAGACATTATTTTTGATACAGAGGCCGAATTAATAGTATTTAGAATTTTTGTCTGTCTGTTACCGCATCACGGAAAATCCACTGGAGGGATTTTAATGAAACTCGGTATGGTGATAGCTGATTATCCGGGTCAACATATAGGATACTTTTTACTGCGGGAAAATATCTCATTTCTGAGAAAAAATACAAAAACTGCAATGTAAGAGTATATTAATATGTAAAACCTAAGTATGTGGTTTTTGGTCATCTGAACGCGGGCAATGCTAGTATTAAATAGAAAACACCCACCTTAGATTCAGAATTAATCTTGTGTAAAAATATTTTGTGGTTCAGGCATTTTGAACAATAACTAAAACCACAGCCAGGACATCCTTTCTATAAATTTAATTAAACAATTTAAAAATATCAACCTTACAAAAAATAAACTTTAAGTAAATATTATTTATTACTTCAGGACGGAGCAAAGAAAATGATTTGGAGCACGTATTACAAGCCATAGATATAGATTAAGTAGATTTATAGAAAACTGAATCAACTATAATAAAATGGAAGTAGGTTTTAAAACAAATTCTGATCACTATCCGTATCTGAAATAAGAATAATAAAATGGTTTATTTATTATTTTATAAAGAAAAATACAGACTACAGAGATACAGTCCATTCAACCTTATTTTACCTCTGACAGATGTCATGATATGTTTTCTTTATGTTGGCTTTACTATCGAGTAGTCCTTTGAAGTTCCTAGCGTTTTTCTGTAATATTTTATCTATAATCATTCCGAAAAGGATTCAAAGTAGCGGAAGAAATATTGTATTATCAGTGCGTGATTTTTGTGAAAGGGAAAAAGACAATAATGCTCCTTTAATTCCATTTGGAAATGTTCGTCAACGAGTAGCCGCCATGACAGGTATGTAAAATAGGGTTACCAGTCTTTAACATTTTACCCAATTTAAATTTTATTTTAATTTAAACCATAACCACCATCAATATAATATATAGTTCTGTCACATGATATTCGATTTGCTAACACCACAAGGCATGTTCGACTTCTTGTATTTTTTGTAAGTCTACTTACACGAGGACAACAAATATTTTGTGATGTTTTGTTATGTATTATTTTTATAGTATCATGTCGAGTTTTTGTATTCAGTTGACTTTAATTCTATATTTAATTTTCATGTCCTTGCTATTTGTTTTTAATATATAATAAAATAAACAAGGGGCCGAGCTGTACTCTATTTTGTACTAACAATTAGTACTTCACTTTTCCTTTAGAAGCGAATGATTGTACCTTAAACGTAAGTAGGGACATTGTTGAGAAGAAATAGGCTAAGAAATACCTAGACTATCAAATAAACCTTTTTTTCATGTTTCAGGTATATCTGAAAAAACCGTCAGCACCATTACCATTAGTCATCTCAAAAAATTTCTACGCCAAGAAAGAAACGCGTGCAAGAAAAGAAAATTATACTAGATGATTTTGATCTGTGTGCAGTTCAAAATAAAATACATGAAATGAATACCGTCAGAAAGGAGGTACCGACTTTGGGAAAACTCTTAGCAGAGTTAAAAACTGACTTAAATTTTCGTGGAGGTCGTACTACATTGTGGAAAATTATCCGACAAATTGGATTTCGATTTAAAAAATGTGGGTCAAAAAGGAAGTTACTTATGGAAAGGCCTGATATTGTAGCTTGGAGATACAGATACTTAACTATTTTGAAACAACATCGCGATGAAGGTAGGCCTGTTGTATTCTTGGACGAGACTTATATTCACGCGTCTTACACAGTGAATAAATGCTGGCAAATAGAAAATGAAGGTGTCCTAAAAAAAGATTCTGCTGGTGCACGATGGATAATTGTTCATGCGGGTGGTGAAATGGGGTTTATACCAAAAGCTTTATTAATTTTTAAATCCCAGTCTAAATCAGGTGACTACCACGATGACATGAACAAAACTAATTTCATGAAATGGCTTCAGGAAAAACTAATTCCTAACTTGCCGGCTAATAGTTTAGTGGTTATGGATAATGCCCCTTATCACACGGTAAAGTTAAACAAGGCACCAACATTAAGCTCTACCAAAGCAGAAATGCAAAACTGGGTCATAAATAAGGGGTTATCGTATCTGCCTACAATGGTAAAAGCTCAACTTTATAAAATTATAAAAGAACATAAAGAAGCTCCAATATATGAAGCCGATCAAATGCTTCAAGCTCATGGCCACAAAGTGGCTAGATTACCGCCGTATCACTGCGAGTTAAACGCAATTGAATTTATGTGGAGTCTTGTCAAAAGGCGAGTAGTAAATAAAAATGTAGGACAAGAAACAAATATTATAGTTAATTTAGCTGAAGAAGCTTTTCAAAGTATCACTGCAGAAGACTGGCAAAAACAATGCGAACATGTGCGCCACATTGAAGACAAGCTTCGTGAAAGAGATGTGTGTATGGACGCTGAAATGGACAGGTTCATAATAGAATTAAATAATGAGTCTGATACAGAATCTGACAGCAGTTCCGAAGATTCATCTGATAGTGATTATTCATCATTGGCAATCCACATGGATCATGCTTATTTAAAATAAAAAATATATTTATAATTCAAAGGGCTGTTTATAATTTATATTTAATAATTAATATATCACGCTCATGTAATTTACGAATTTTTACTTTTGTTTATCAAATAGAACAAAATTTAAACTTTGCTAAACCAATTTTCGTACAACCGAACTGATTTCTTAAAAAGAAAAATTTAAATGCGTTCATCCATCCTGAAAACAAAAGATTTTATTATAAACATTACAATGTTATTGTGTAAGAAAAAATAGGCATAGATATTATTAATAATAGTTTAATAATAACTGCATATAAAAAATTTAACATTTCGTATAAAGGAGTCATATGAGCTAAATATGGCAACATAACGCTCACATTGGCCAACATAAGAGCTAGAGGTAAAATAACTGTGAACGCACTGTAAAACCAGTGACATTTTTGTCATGTCATTTGAATGTCAATCTCACGATGTGCGAACTCGATATAATAACTCGAGTTGGGCTTAACTCGAGTTGAATTCTCTCTGACTTGAATTTGGATTGGCGTGGTAAATGAACGAATCAAGTGAGTACGCGATTTACGCGCTCTCATTCTTACGCAAGCGCGGCGATTCGTTCGTTGTGTGCATGCTTGGTACAGTCGTTAGCTCTTCAGGCTATACTTTTAAGTTGCAAAATCGCTCCTATTACAACCGAATAAGATGCCACAGTGCTTAACTTAAATAGCTGTCGTCCGTACTTCCACCATAGCGTATCAACCGAATGACAGTGTTAAAATATCCATACTAATATTATAAATGTGAAAGTGTGTTTGTCCTTCTTTCACGTTGAAATGGAGTGATGGATTGGGGTAATTTTTTGGGTGAAGATAGTTGGGAGGACTGGATAGTTATATAGGTAACTGTTTACCGCAGAAGATTATCTCATGCCCACGGGAAAACACGTTATAATACTACCCAAAAAAATATTTATGATCAGAATTACTTGAAACCTGGTATTAACGCTCTTCAATACAATTAAATAAATACATGTTTTAGCATTCCTCGAAATTTATCCCGTAAGGGGGTAAAATAGGGGATGAAAGTTTGTATGAAACCTACCTTTTTAGTGTTTTTTTTGTAATTTTAGCGCGAGCGAAGGTGCGGGTTCTGCTAGTAATAATATAAATAAATAAATATAAAAAAATATAAACACTTATAATTGTCCCAATAAATAGATTTTATTACGAATCTGTACCATTCTTTTTATATTGTTGCGAAGCAGAGTAAAGTCTATATGTACGTGAATAAATGGTTATGTTCAATAGTTTATGTTAATATGCTTCTTTGTTAATTAAATTCTAAAAGTTTTACTAGGCGCATCACTATTCAACCGCTTTATCTACAAGTATGTAATCAAAAGGTGTGTCATCAGCTTACATTTCGCATAATGGACAATGAGCGATACGCGCGCTCTATAGCATATGTATACTCTAAGCCATGAACGAATTAGAGACTGGACCTGACATAAAATACAATTGTATGAAAACTAGTTCAACCAAGTGACGCATAACGCACACAAAGATTTTATTACATTATTATAAACACTGATACACAATACAATATTTCTAGTGCTTGAACGTAATCGATAAAATACATATATAGATGAACCAATGAATGACATTTTAGACATTGGTTAGCATAGTCATCATATTTTACATCTTTTAATTTATTCTTCTTCTTTTAATTTTAATAAATTAAAAGAAATGAATTAAAGAGGCAATAATAATGTGTCAAATAATAATTATTTTTTAATTTGATTTATATAAATACGATGGCATTGATGGCAACATTCTGCTGGCCTGTAATAATGTTAATGAACAAATGAATATCGGGTATATATTCCATTAATATATAATAAATATTATTTTGTAAAGATTAAAAAAAATATTAAGCTAATTTAATTAAATAAAGTGATTTTGTTGATTCTGTTATTGAACTATTTTAATTGGCAATTGATTGTCTCGGGTAGTTATAAAAATGTGACACTGTCCTAATATTGCTTAGTTCTTAATAAACATTTGTGAAATTAGGAAAAAGAAAAAGAGATTGCAAATTAAAGTGAGTGTTGGATCGTGAAAGTAAAATAATTAGTGCAAGTGGTAAAGTGTTTTATTACAAATCGCCAACCCAGAAGTTTAGTGCTAAAACATTATTGTTTGATTTTGTCTAATTTATGTGTTGAATTAAAATGATCTTTATTATTATTACAATGGAATAATATTCCAAAGTATATAAATGTGGAATAAAATAAAATAAAAAATTAAGTACACATACTAATTATAATTTTTGCATTTATATTTGTATTTGATTTAGAAAATATTTTTATAAATTTATTGTCATCAGATTGTAGGATACTGTGGTAAAAGTATTTTATGTTATTGTACTGTACAAATAACACAAATCGTTTAGTAATTTCGTCAAATATCGATATATTTTTCGACATTGTCAAGCACTAGTCGATGTCAAATGGACTCACTCGACAGTTTAGTCATTTGTTCTGAATGATATAATCCAGGGATTTTATGATGGTTGTGGGATGTCAACAATACATAGAAATATCGACTATATTTAATATAGTTGGATAATATGACATTTTATTTTACATTTAATTAAATTGTGTGATAAATAACAATAAATGTAATAAAATAATGTATTTACAAGTGAAAAGAAATACTGCTGCTTCCGCCGTTATAGTTTTTACATCATTTAACAGAACATTTAGTCATTTTTGGGAGATGTTTTGTTGACAAATAAGTGCTTGAGACTGACGCAAAAAACAAACGACCAAGCCTAAAATCTCCTGGTTACTGAGAAGACCGATAAAGGAACGTCCGCTTATATGTCTAGTCCAGTGGTTAATTCGTTCATGCTCTAAGCATATTATTTATATATGTAGCAATATACTCTATGGCATATTACATAGAGTATATTGCTACGTAATTGTTATATCTTTTTCTTTCAACCATGGATGACAACTTTCAACACTGAACATAGCGCCCTCTGCTGGTGCACTTGAAAACTCATTCACGTTCCAGTTTAGCGTTGGCATACTTCGGCATTGTAGTAGGGGAGCCCAAGAGGGGATTTTCTGTAGTTACTCGAGCGCGGCAGATTAACATAAAAGAGGTTACCTTGCACTCTATTGAGTACTTTCACCACAATATAAGTCTTCTATATAAAGGGGCGCGTCTAGGGAAGCCGATTAAAATATTTAAAAAATGTTTTGATAAGGTAAAAATACTTGAAACCGTCAGATTAAGGTGTGGTAGGCTAGTCACATCCTGAAAAGTGTCCAATTTAATAATCTGCCGATTCGCACAAGCCTAAGAGGCAAAAATCATCATAAACTTTATAGTCGATTTTTGCCTCTTCGGCTTGTGCAAATCGGCAGATTATTGAATTGGACACTTTTCAGGATGTGACTAGCCTACCACACCTTAATCTGACGGTTTCAAGTATTTCTACCTTATCAAAACATTTTTTAAATATTTTAATCGGCTTCCCTAGACGCGCCCCTTTATATAGAAGACTTATATTATGGTGAAAGTACTCAATAGAGTGCAAGGTAACCTCTTTTATGTTAATCTGCCGCGCTCGAGTAACTACAGAAAATCCCCTCTTGGGCTCCCTTACTATTGTGCGCCAAAGTACGGCATTATGCTCTGTAATTAGAAAACAGGGAAAAGTGCTATCCTGCTCTACGAATTTTCGTAAATCGCGCACACTCTTTATCTGAATTTCGTTCAATTTAAATTTCACATTTTTTTATCGAAACGAAGTCACGAAGCATAATGCCGCACTTTGGCGCAGAAACACGAACAAAGTGAAAAAACTTCTTCTATTTCCTGCTTCTGAGTTAATTGGTCAAAAGCGCCAAAGCAATACTTTCAAAGTGCTCGATTATGCCGAGCGTCGCTGTAGTTGAAAAATTCGAAGTTGAACATTATGCCGCATAATGCGCTAAATCTTATATCTTTAATCGAGCAATTCTCGTATATATATAATCTGAATCTCAGAAACGGCTCCAACGGATTTGGGGGCGATAAATCGATCTAGATTAGTCTTATGTCTGAGAAAACGCGTGTTTTCGAGTTTTCATGCAATTTTCTTTTGCATTATTCCACCCAAAATATGGTCGGTAATTTGCACACTAGGGCGTAAGCATCGTGGTCAAGCGGCCAACTGCCATTTGGCCATTCACACGTGTCCAGGATCGAATCAAGCAAAAATTTTACTTTTGTTTTTTAAATATTTATTCAAGTTTTTAGTTTAAGAAAAATGTACTTTAGGCCCAAAAACTCCAAGCGAAGTTCGGTAGCCCAGGTACTTAGTGCTGAAATTGGAAACCAGGGTCCTTAACTTCAACCGAAAAAGTCATTACTACAAACAAAGCATTTAATTTGTTATTTGCGAATAGTTTTATTTTCGTCATATTTAATCATTACGTATAGTTTTATTAAATCTTTGAAATACTGTCTAACAATAACTTTCCTAAAGATCAGCGCCACAATTTGGCTAATGTTATTACTAACAGTATCCATCTCATTTATTTGCCGTACGCGTTTGCCATATCTGAGGCAGTGACGTAGCTATGCCCAGGTCTATGGCTATGCCAAAGTAACCCATGCGGTCACATGGGGCCCCTAATTGAAGGGGGCCTTAGCGGGCCACAAATGATTTATTTCAAAACGTTTTTTCTAGAACTGCCCTCCTAAAAAACCGCAAGAAAAAAAGCAAAAGCGACGCTATTAGTCACGTGCGTTGTTTTTCTTGTTGGTATTTATTTGGATTTATGTAAGTATACTCTAAGCTGAAACTACTTCAACTTAAAAGACAGGATAGTTTTTATCCCGAATATTTCCTTTTTTTATTGCAAAATTAAAGATTTTCAATATTTGTGTCAAATATTCAACGCATGGCCGGGTCTACTAGTTCATACATAAAATTGTAACTAAGCCGAATCTGTACATTAAGTATTTTTTTGAAAATCTTATTGAAATAAACATTCTTTTCAACCGACTTCAAAAAGGAGGAGGTTCTCAATTCGACTGTATTTTTTTTTGTTTTGTGTTTTTTTTATGTTTGTTACCTCAGTACTTCGTCATTTATTAACCGATTTGGACAATTTTTGTTTTGTTTGAAAGGATATACTTCCAGATTGGTCCCATTTAAATTTCAAAAAAAAAAATACCACCCCTAAGGGTGGAAAAATAGCTAATAATGAATTTAACCTACTTCTAATTGTCATATTGACTTATAACTTTGCAAGTGTTTCTATTTCCGTTGATAGTACAGTGGTTCGGTATTGTTCACCTGATCTGATGGTAAGGCCAGAAGGTGGATAGGTGGAACTCTTCAACGACTAATAGTAGATACTTTGAGTTTGGGCTTATTTTGTTTCGTTTGACAAGCCTAACACTTTAAAATTCTTACTTTGCTACTACTGTCTACACTAAAAAAGGAAAAATAAAAACTTTTTAACAAAAAAATAAAAACCGACTTCAAACAAAAGCACTAAAAAGTAAAAAATAACTAATTGGTAGTTTTCATTTACTATACATACCTAATCAAATATTTTCGAAGTCGGTGTGCTTTGCTTTGTATGGGCTGGCACCGATTTCGAAAATATTTGATTAGGTATGTATTTAATAGGTAGGCTTTAATTACTTAGCCAAAGAACACCGACTTCGAAAATATTTGATTAGGTATGTATAGTAAATGAAAACTACCAATCAGTTATTTTTTACTTTTTAGTGCTTTTGTTTGAAGTCGGTTTTTATTTTGATATTGAAGCCAAATCCATAGTTTGTAGAATTTTTGTCTGTCTGTTACCGCATCACAGAAAAACCACTAGACAGATTTTGATGAAATTTGGCGGGTCAACATATAGGATGCTTTTTACTGCGGGAAAATATTTCATATTTAAGAAATCTATAGAAAACGTTAAAACGTAAGTAGGGACGAACCCGAGCGGAACGAGGGTGAGTCGCTAGTTAGTTCTATAAAACGATGAATGGCCCTCTAAGCTCAGCTTTTTTACTAAATTTTACTCTACTTCGTCTGTCTGTGAATCACATTCGTTTTCAAAATCGACAAAGGGGCCTCCCTTCCACTTGCTTTCCTTCCACACCTGGCCCAAAAAGCCCAGTTACGCCACTGATCTGGTGTAACATTTTATGACATTTTTGGTCCATTTATTTAGCCAATAATATGACTGGTCACTGGTATTATACCAGTGTCATTTTTTTTTAATTGACATGCTTATTGCTCATCTTCTTGGACTTTTTACACTAACCAGAACTTTTCCATCCGTTTGCGTTTACAGATTTTTCCAAGGTATCTCATATTTTCTGCCATTTGAAACTAAAACTCCCTAGCTTGTGATAATAAAAAAAAATAATTGACCAAATTTTTATTTATTAATATGAGCTTTGAATTACATTTTATGTATATATTTATTTCAGTGGTTACCATAAGACTCATCTAAGGTCATTTTCCACCCATTAAGCTGTTCATACCACTTGAACCTTGTTGTAACTGTCGCATCATGTTGTGAAGTCCAGACATACCACCCATTTGTTGTAAAATCCGAGGATCCATCATCTTAGCCATCTGTTGATTGAGTTTGGCCATTTGAGTTTGATTAACATTTTTGGCCATGTCTCCAGCTTTAAATAATCCTTTAATGCCTCCCATTTTTTTTACTACTGCTGCAAATTTTGTGTATTGAGCAATTAGATCTTTTACATCGCGCTCAGTAACACCTGCGCCTTGCGCGACTCGAGTTACACGTGTAGGTTGCTTTGAGAATAGTTTTGCACCATCACGATGATCAAGCTCTCCTTCATTCATAGAATCCATTATGGTCATAAGACGCTTCAATTTCGCCATTGATTCTTGTTCACTGCCTTTTGACATTAGATCTTGAGAAAAACCTGGTATCATGCCCTGCCGATTAAAGAATATCAAATAAATTATTAAACATTAAAGAATATTTTTCTAATCCTATATTAATGAGGTAAACAAGTATAATAATTTTTTTTTTAAATATGTTTTACATATATTTTGAAATTTTCACAAGCCCTTTGACACAGCTATAACTAAACATAAGTTTTGATTCAATTTAATAAATAAAGAAAAGATAATTGTATGTAGCATTTTTTGTCATTTTTTTTATTCTATAGGTCTGACAAGCAAGGGATGGCTGATAAAGTTCTGAGGTTTATTATATGTTGACTTCAAAAAAATAACACTTATAAATAGTAATAGAATATTTTGAAAAATATTACCATAATTTGTGAAAATGGTCCCATCTTCATAATGTTTTGAAATTGCTCATACATAGCTCTAAGTGTAAACTGTCCATGCTTAAGTTTTTCTAATAGTTCATCATTATCATCCAGCTTCAACTCATTCACTTTATCCAATAAACCTTCAATATCTCCCATACCCAGCAACTTATTGATAAAGGGTTTTGTTTTGAATGGCTCGAGGTCATCAATGTGTTCTCCAGTGCCAATAAAAATTATAGGACTTTGTGTTGCTGCTACACTGTAATTTCAGTTATATTAGTAAATATAAACAACATAAAAAATATTTTACAATAAACTCTTGTATAAATTATAACTTACGCTGATAAAGCACCACCTCCTTTTGCATGTCCATCCAATTTGGTAATAATAACAGAACCAATATCTACTTTCTCTTTGAAAGCCCTAGCTTGTCCTTCGCAAGCCTGTCCAATTGTTGCATCCATCACAAAAATAATGTTGTCTGGTTTCTAAAGGACCATATATTTTGTACATTATTAAAAAAAATGAATTTAATTAAATGTAACAAATAACAATACAACAACAACAAAAATATTGCTATTTTATTGTTCACATACTACTAGAAGAACAACAGAGCAAGCAAATATATATACTTACAATGGCATTAGCAACTGCCAACATCTCCTCGAATAATGATTCTTCTTGCTTGTGGCGACCACTAGTGTCTACAATAATCATTTCAAAGCCTTCTTTCTTAAACATCTCTACACCTGTTGATGCTATAACTACTGGATCTACTTCTGTGTAACTGTGAGCCGATATGAATAGTAATAAATTAAATTAATAAGTAATAACTAATTAATTAATTTTATTTATATAATAATCTATACAAAATTACTTAAAACATAAACAGGCAAAATAAATATAAAAATTATCAAAAAATAGATATATAGTTTAAAAGTGTATAATCATACCTTCCATAAAATGGTATTCTGGCTTTTGTACAATTCTGTTTGACCTGATCATAAGCACCAGCTCTGAAAGTATCGGCACAAACAAGACAAGATTTCCAATTCTTTCTTAAATAATGATAAGCAAGCTTTGTACATGTTGTTGTTTTACCAGATCCCTGAAGACCAACAAACATGATAACATTTGGTTTTCCTTTCATTGGTTGATATGGTTTTACTCCAGGATCAACTAGCTGAAAAATAACATTAATTCACATATTACTCATTATTTATTTGACAATACATTTGTATCAGTTTGTAGTAAAAATAAAAAATACTCCAGTAATGAGTTGTTATATTTATATGTATATATTTAAAGTTATATATGTGTAGTGTTTTTATCCAAAAGGTATACTAAGCTACCATGGAACTAGATGTGGTTAAGTGCTGTGTGTTAATGTCAGAAAATATTTATTTATTATTTAATCTAAATTATAAAATTATTGCCTTTTTACTATATGTATTTTTAATATTACTAATATTTATGATTTACCTTTACAAGCTCTTTAAAAACTGCTGATTGTATCATCCTCCTTTTATTAAGCCCTCCAGCCATTTCATCAAAATCAATGACAGCACGCACATTTTCACGAAGATTTTTTACCAAACGGATATTCACGTCTGCTTCTAATAAAGCTGCACATATTTGCTTCAGCATAGAATTTAAAACCTGAAAGTAACAATTTTCTGATCAAAATCCAATTTCTCATAAACAGTGGTCACTGCAATTGAATTTGAATTCAGCTATTTACCTCTTCATTTATTATGGTAGCACGACTTAACGACTGCAAAGCAGTCGTTATTTTTCGACCCAAATCTGCTAAAACCATTTTGAATAACTATGCCACTACACACTTTTACTCTTAAGTCAGCTGTTTCCCTTAACAAAGAACTATATCGTTTCAAAATAGATATTAATATCATATAAGTTTTGTGACATTTTAAATTGGAATATATTTATATGTAATCGAAATGAAACTAGAAAGTCACATCAAAATCACATATTCAACCATACCACGACGAACAATTTCCACAATCCACAATTTCGATTCCATTCATCGACACGTCAAACGTCAACGTCAAGACTTGCTTTTTTAATATATTGGAAAATGGAAAAGGATGAAATTTATGAAGTCTATATGACCTATATATATATAAATAATAGTTATTGGGTAACCTTATAAAAGTAATTTTAAAATAGTAAATACATGATAATGAATTATTTATTATTTATTTCATAAATAAATCGTAATTGTTTAAAAGTACGATTGAAGTAAAATGTAAATCTAGATTTGTGTGTGTCATCACTAATACAGACTATACAATTTTGTAAAAACAATTTTCGCTTTGTAATCCACCGCTCCATTTAGTGTAGTAACATAAATTTTAATAAGTTTCTGTAATTAGTTGAAAGAGTAATAATGGTATTAATATAGCGTTGGTCTTTTAAATGATTATCTCTCTTGTTGGTAATTTAAATGTTTTCTTATTATGTTCTATGTTTTAGGGCCAAAATCAATCTGGTGGAGGCAGTGGTGGTGACAAGAAAGATGACAAAGATAAAAAGAAGAAATACGAGCCTCCAATTCCTACTAGGGTTGGCAAGAAAAAGCGTAAGGCAAAGGGTCCTGATGCTGCCCTAAAGCTTCCACAAGTGACGCCTCATACAAGATGTAGATTGAAGTTGTTGAAACTAGAAAGAATCAAGGATTACTTACTTATGGAAGAAGAATTCATACGCAACCAGGAAAGACTGAAACCCCAGGAAGAGAAAATTGAAGAAGAAAGATCAAAGGTAATTTATTAAAATTAATTTACTTTTTCCAAAATAGATACTGTCAATATACTCTCTTACATTAAAAGTATATTTTATAACAGGTTGATGACCTCAGAGGGACACCAATGTCAGTGGGCACTCTTGAAGAGATCATTGACGATAATCATGCCATAGTGTCAACATCAGTAGGTAGTGAGCATTATGTTAGCATTTTGTCCTTTGTTGACAAGGATCAATTGGAGCCTGGCTGCTCAGTATTGTTAAACCACAAGGTAAACATTTTTAAAGATTTCTTTATATTATTCAACAGATTTTATTGATTTTTGAATAGCAAAAGTATAAAACTGTTTCCTCAAAGTGACACTTGAAAAATAAGATATTTTATAAATAGTAATACTTTTATTTCCCTAAATTTAATTTTTATCAGGTTCATGCAGTTGTTGGAGTACTGGGTGATGATACAGACCCAATGGTATCTGTCATGAAGTTGGAAAAGGCTCCACAAGAAACCTATGCTGATATAGGTGGCTTGGATACTCAGATACAGGAAATAAAGGTAATGTATAATTAGTAATTACATTATACACTACTAATATAAATGCAAAAGTTTGTATGTCTATATGTGTGTGTTTGATTGTTGGTTATACCTTCACTCTGTGAGGTATGAAAATTAGTACATAAGCAACTGCTAATAATAAATATTTGCCAAAAGTTGGTGATACATGTGTATAATATTGTAAACTAGCAACTCACCCTCCTATTGCTTGGGTTCATCCCTAGGTATGTTTTAACAGTTAGTATGGAATAGATAGACATACAACATAAACAGTTCTGAACTTTTCAATTTTCCAACTGCTTTTTTTTTATTTTCCCCTTTTTTTATATTTAAACGATCCCTGATGCACTCCCAACAAAACAAAAAAAGAATTATTCAAATCGGTCCAGCCATTTTTTGAGTTTTAATAAGAATAACTAGTGGCAATCAAACTCATTAATAGGTAAAATATAGTATTAATACTATCACTTTTATATAAAAAAAATAACTAAATAATACCAAAGAATGGTAAGTATTGGTGAAAATAGAGATAAGTCTCCAAAATTCTGCTATTTGCTGTTATTTTGTCATGAAGTTAAACATTAAACCAAATTAAATTAATTAATAAATTGTAATTTGATATTAGCACAAACTCATATACCATAACAATAATCAAAGTTAACAGTAACTTTTAGTCACATATGTCTATTGTTTATATTAATTTATTTTACAAAAAGTAATAACTAATGAATTTCTTAATTTATTATATCAGGAATCTGTTGAACTGCCACTTACTCATCCTGAATACTATGAAGAGATGGGGATCAAACCTCCAAAGGGTGTAATCTTATATGGCCCACCTGGTACAGGTAAAACTTTGCTGGCCAAAGCCGTTGCCAATCAAACTTCAGCGACATTCCTTAGAGTTGTTGGATCTGAATTGATTCAGAAATATTTGGTAAGATATTATTATAATTTGAATCCTCAAAATTTTGCTAAGTGTTAAGCACTTACAAAAGTACAAATTGATTAAAACAGTTCTGCATTTAAAAATACGCTTTTTTCAATTATTGTTATACTAAAATTGTTTGTCCACTAGTAAAACTATGTTCATAACATTGTTTTACGTATTTAATTATTATTCTCATATGTTTAAAAACTGATGTTTCATAAATTAACATTTATATTTACAGGGTGATGGACCAAAACTTGTTAGGGAATTGTTCCGAGTGGCAGAAGAACATGCTCCTTCAATTGTATTTATTGATGAAATTGATGCTGTAGGCACTAAGCGGTGAGAGATTTTTTTTTTTTAGTTATTCTTCTTTTGGCATTTTTACGATGCACGTGCACACCGACAACAAAAAAGTGACATGATAAAGTTAGCTGAAAACTGCCTCTGGTTCTCGTAACAACTCATAACTATATTTAAATTAGTTTTTCAAAAATTCATAAATCTTTATTACATATTTTATATCAGTTGAGATAAAAAAAAATTATATTTATTTTTATTAATTTATCATTCCTTTTACAAACAGAGTTGTGACATACGGGATGAAATCTTTAGTTATTTTTGTTCTGTTACTCCAAAGAAGTATAACATGCGTACATAAGTACACACGTTTTTTATTTTTCTTGGTGTACAATAAAGAGTTAATCATTATTATTACATTAAAGACAAGAAGTAGTAAAGTAGGTGATATTCTTTAAATTAATTTTATGATCTGGCTTTCAGTTATGATTCTAATTCTGGTGGTGAAAGAGAAATTCAAAGAACTATGTTGGAGTTACTTAATCAGCTAGATGGGTTTGACTCCCGAGGAGATGTCAAAGTGAGTAAAAGTATTTTTAGTACAAATTGATATTGTTTTCATCGTAATAATTATGAAAATGATGTATTAATGTAAGAAAATATGTTATGAAGGAAATTTTATACATATGTGTGTTCAACCTATAAATATAACTTCTAAGGTGATCATGGCCACAAATAGAATAGAGACACTCGATCCAGCCCTCATTCGTCCAGGTCGTATTGATAGAAAAATTGAATTCCCATTGCCTGATGAAAAGACCAAACGGAGGATCTTCACCATCCACACATCAAGGATGACCCTGGCTGCTGATGTGAATTTATCTGAACTTATTATGTCTAAGGATGACTTATCTGGTGCTGATATTAAGGTATAAAAGATAGATTGGTAACTTATGGTCTCATTATTAAAACCCAATTGATTATCACCTATTGAATGACCAATGTTTTGATTATGTTTTTTTTTAAATTATATGTTACAATAAATAATAGTTAATTTAAAAATTAATGTTTGAAACTATTTCTTAATGCTTATCATGTTTTTAGGCAATTTGCACAGAAGCAGGTCTCATGGCTTTAAGAGAGCGAAGAATGAAGGTCACCAATGAAGACTTTAAAAAGTCCAAAGAGAGTGTTCTATATAGGAAGAAAGAAGGCACTCCTGAAGGGCTTTATCTTTAAATATTCATTTGCAATAGTTCTTCTTACACCACACTTGTTGTCTTGAATGTAGGCAATTTATGCTAAATAACAAGATTTAAATGTATTGTAATGCTTGAAATATAATCATAAAATAATAAATGTTGTTTATATTTTTAAGTGAAATCCAAAGTTTTTTCTAAAGAAAGGAACATGAATTATTGGTGATTGGACGGACCGTCAATGAAACCAAATCGGCGATATATCTTGGCTAAGTAAGACTACAAACTTAGGCAAGATGACATTCTTCTATTGTTTTGTTTTTTAAAAATTTAATGCCAAATGAATTTGATATTGAACATTTTCTCTAGTTTAATACACAGATCGGATTCTGTCATCGCGTTTGACGTGATCAACACACAATTTTGAGCCTCTCTGATTTGAATTATTTTATCATTGTGGAAATAGTAGTTATAAATAATTAGTTGTATATATTAGTTAATGTAAATATTTAAATATTTTAAGTGTATATATAGAAGATATTGTGGTAAGTTTTTAGTTTTAGATTTTTATTTTCAAATTTTCCTTCTATATGTGACAAGCCGAATATGGAAAAAAAACACAATCGGAGCCTCCGGATCCAGGCGAAATTTTTTATATGCCGGAGACAGAACTACTTCCATCCAGTTCTTTTTCTAGAAAACGCTCTGGAGTCCAACAAAATATTGGCTTAAATAAAAAAACGATAATTGATCCTTCGACAGCTAACCCATCTATTCAAACAGTTTATCTGAACCCCGCTTTTAACGAATTAATTAATTCTTATTCTGACTCTGACATCGGACCTTTCATAATCCATGTTGCAAGAGAAGAACCAGACCCATCTGCCGGACTAACTATTCGCGCAATCAAATTTGGTGAATTTCTTTTTAAAAATAAATTTCAAGATATAGCCAAAGATGGAGTCAAAAGTATTGGCCGTAATAAAATTAGTGTCGAATTCTCATCCGCCACATCTGCTAACAAATTTATTCAAGATCCGTTACTTTCGTTACATAAATACAAAGCTTTTATACCTACTTTTAATATCTCTCGCATGGGCCTAGTCCGAGGAATCCCAATAGACTGGTCTATGGATGAACTATCTAGGAGCCTGGAGCTTCCTAGTGGTTGTGGCGAAATTCTTAAAGCCCGAAGATTGAATCGCAAACAATTTGTAGATGGATCACCTAACTGGATTCCAACTCAATCTGTCGTGTTAACGTTTAGGGGTCAGATGCTACCAAATAAGGTATACGCGTTTTATTCTTCTCTTAATGTTGAAACTTATAACCTACCTACTATTATGTGTTTGAACTGTTGTCGATTTGGCCATACTAAAAATATATGCCGCTCAAAACCACGATGCTTGAAATGTACCCAATCCCACTCAGGAGAATCGTGTTGTGTTACCAAAGAAGCCGCTCTTTGTATACATTGCAATGGTAACCATTTTGCAGATGACAAGAATTGCCCTGAACTGACAAGACAAAGATTAATTAAAACTGCCATGTCGCAAGAAAATATTTCTTTTGCGGAAGCCACCACTCATTATCCTCCAGTGAGAAGATCTTATGCTGAGGTTGCAAAAGAAATGTTTTCCCTAACAAATCCTTCCACTAGCAACACCGATAACCCTGTCAATTATAGCTCTTCTTCAACTGGTATTCGCTCCTATAAAAAGACGATAGTAAAGATTCCACGTTCCCCTTCTCCTAGAGCTAAGGGATACGATAAACAGACTCACTATAATATCACTTCTCCTTGCTCTTCATCTCTTGGTAATGGTTGCGCCATTAATTCTGTCGCATCTGAACCTTCGTCTATTGATCATCTTTTACGCACTTTATTAATTGCCATTAACAACCATTTTTATTCCAAAAATATTTTACCGGACAACGCTGCTCAAATCTCTGTAATGAATCCATCTTCACCCCTTCCATCAGCTCATCATGGATCTAATAAAAATCCTGCAATGGAATTGCAAAAGCCTTCCAGCTCGTAAATCAGACATAATTCATCTTATTAATAAATTCGAACCTGCTATCCTTGCCATTTCTGAAACCTGGTTAAAGCCTGGAAGCCGTTTTCGTATTCCGGGTTTTTCCTGTTTGAGAGATGACAGGGATGATGGATATGCAGGTAGTGCTATCTTAGTTAATCGTTCATATTCGTTTTCACAAATTTCTATTCCCACTCACAGCCATGACATTAACGTTGTGGCTATCAAATTTCTTAACATATCATTTGCTTCTATTTATATCCCTCATCCTCACCCATCGCTTGCTCCAGAACTCCAGCTCATTTTCTCTTCCCTACCTCGACCAATCATTGTAATGGGTCACTTTAACACCCATCACACTGCTTGGGGTTGTCATTATTGTGATACATTCTCTCACTTGTTGTTGGACATAATTGATGAAGCAAACTTTTGCTTTATTAATGATGGATCTCCAACTAGACGAGTTTATCCAAATCAAAATCCTAAGAGTGCTGTTGATTTATCCCTCTGCTCCCCCAGTTTGGCATCTTGTTTAAACTGGAAGGTCCTTGCTTCATCTTATGGCAGCGACCACTTTCCCATTCTTATGTCATTAAACATGAAATCATCCCCATTCCCAGTGCTAAATCCGCTGTTTCCATATTGTCTCAATAGAGCCAACTGGTCTGGGTTTCGTTCATTTTTTGATTTTCAGTCAACTAATTTTCCAATTGTAGATCCTCAAAATTCTTTGTGTTGTTACGAAGCTTTTGTCAAAATTTTACTTTTGGCAGCCTCTTCGCATATTCCGCTAAAACGCTCAGGTCATAAAAAACTCTTGTCTCCGCCTTGGTGGGACGAAGAATGTACGATAGCTATAAAAAAGCGTAAAATTGCTGAACGCAGCTATCAGCATTGCATGACTCGCGCTAATTTCATAAATTATAAAAATATAGCGGCACAAACAAAACGGCTTTTAAAACAAAAAAAGAAATCAAGCTGGATACAATTTTGTAAGTCTTTACATCCTGGCACCCCAGCGACAATTGTTTGGCAATGCATTAAAAAATTCCGATCCTCCTTTAATGATTTGTTGTATAACATCTCTTCTAATGAGTCATCCTGGCTTCAAAATTTTTGTAGTACACTTGCTCCTCCTTTTGTCCCTTTTTCAGACTGTTTCCTTCCTGACATTCCATCTCATTATGATGAAATGGACATTCCCTTCTCTTTTGCTGAATTACAATGTGCTTTAAATGGCCTATCTGATTCTTCTCCAGGTGAAGATGGCATTCCATATTCCTTCTTAATAAAATTAAGTGATTCAGCTAAACAGATCTACCTCTCCATTATAAATTCAATTTTAGAGTCTAAAAATATCCCCACATCTTGGAAATCCCAAGTCATTATACCAATTTTAAAACCTGGTAAAGATCCTAAAGAATCCTCGTCTTACCGTCCTATAGCTTTATCATCAACGTTGGGCAAAGTTATGGAGCATCTTATTAAGAATAGGCTGGACTGGATAATGGAAAGTAGAGAAATCCTCTCAAAGTCACAATTTGGTTTTCGAAAGGGCATGGGTACAATTGACAGTCTCAGTATTCTTATATCGGAAATACGTCTTAAGTTTTTTAAGAGGAGAATATCTCGTGGGGGTCTTCTTGGATATTAGCTCTGCTTATGATTGCGTTCTTCTTCCGCTTCTGAAATCTAAAATGCTTTACTTAAATTTACCGCCAAAATTAACTAATTTTATTTTCAATCTTTTTATTGGAAGATCGATTCGAGTGAGATATCAGGGTGAACTTCTTCCCCCTAGAACAATTTGGAAGGGTCTCCCGCAAGGTTCAGTTCTTAGCCCCATTTTGTATAGCTTTTACACTCATGATCTTGATAAATCTGTAGATAGTTTCTGTAATATTTTGCAATATGCGGATGATATTGTTTTATTTTATAGTTCAAAGGATATGACTGAAATTGTATCTAGATTAAATTCTGCTTTGTATTATCTGGGAGAATGGCTGCAGTCACATGGTTTACTTTTGTCAGTTCCGAAAAGTAGTGTAGTTGTTTTTACTAGGAAGAGACATATTCCAGAAGTTAACATTTTATATAAGGAACAAACCATTCCTGTTCTAAATTCTGTAAAATTTTTAGGTATTTTCCTAGACTCTAAATTATCAGGTACCACTCATATAGATTATATCTCCAAAAAATGTGAAAAGAATATTCAAATTTTACGTGCATTATCAGGAGTGTGGTGGGGTTCCCATCAATACTCCCAAAAAATTTTATATAACGCTATTATTCGTAGCCATTTTGATTATGGAGTATTTCTATTAGATCCATGCAATAAAACAGCACTAGAAAAATTGAACAAAATCCAATACAAGGCACTAAGAATAATATTAGGTGCCATGAAATCATCGCCCACAAATGCTATGCAGGTTGAGTGTGTAGAGCCTCCACTTCATCTTCGCAGACAATATCTTTCTGATCGCTTTATTTCGAAAGTTTTACAATCTTCATGTCATCCGTTATTAAGTTCCCTCAATCATTTATTACAAAATATTAAACCTAATCTACAAATTCCGTGTATTATTAAAAGTTTCCAAAAATTTTTAGAGCTTCCTGCGCCTATTTTTAAGCTTAACCTTAACCCCTTGTACTCAGTACCTTTTCCTTCGCTTACCTTTGTTCCTTCAATCATAACGAATCTGGGAATTGGCAAAGGTGACCCTGGGGCCAATGTTAAATTTAAGAGTATTTTGGATAATGATTGGTCTGATTATATTAAAATATTTACTGATGCATCCAAAATTACTTGTGAGTCTTGTGTTGGGGCTGCTTGCTGGGTCCCTCGATTCAATATTATACTAAATTTTAAGTGTCCTCCTGAAGCTTCTGCTTTTTCGGGAGAGTGTATAGCTCTGCTTGAAGCCATTTTATTTGCAGAATCACATAAAATGTCAAAAGTCATTATCTTCACAGATTCTTTAAGTTCCCTTCAGAGTATTTTACAAAACCCTTTCCGTAGTAAATCAAGGTTTGTTATTATATTTAAAATTAAAGAAGTTCTCTTTCGTTGCCATGAACAGGGAATCCTCATAACCTTGGCTTGGATCCCTAGTCATTCAGGTATTATCGACAATGAAATTGCTGATAGCTGTGCCAAATCTGCAACGGTTAGCGGAATTTTAAATCATTATTACAATTACTCCCACGACTTGCGTTCTTTGTCTAAAAAAAATCTTTACACTTCCTGGAACACATTTTGGAACGCTTCTAAAACAATTAAAGGTAAGTATTATGCTTCAATCCAACCGGAGGTTCCAGTCTCCCCGTGGTTCTTTCGATTTCGCCGTGCTGACCGCAAAACCACCTCAATTATATGTAGGCTTCGTCTAGGCCATGCGTGTACTCCGGTTCATTTAGCAAAATTAAAAATTAGAAATAGCTCTATTTGTGAATGTGGCTTAGATGAGGGTTCCACTGATCATATTCTCTTTAATTGTCCCAAACTGAAATATTCTCTGTATGATATAATCCCTCCTCAAATTCACCGCCCAGTTAACACCAAATGTTTATTAGCCCTTGTATTTAGCCCATTTATTAAAAGACTAGTTAAATTTATAGTAGATAATAAAATTAAATTATAATATAGTTCTCATTATGTATATATTTTTTCATTCTCAATCAATGTGTCATTTTTGTATTACGTAATTATTTTTCTATTGTTATAGGTTAATCTTGTAGACCGATCATTCATTTATAGTTTTAATTCCACAATAAAGTTACCAAATTTCAAAATTACCGCTCAATCTCATTCGTGTCTTCCTCACAAAACGTGACACTGGCAGAATGGACTGCGTCTGTTAACGCAACTATAAGCCATATTAAAAAAAAAAAAAAAAAAAAAAAAAAATACACAGATCACATAATACTATATTAGTACAAATGCCTTATCCCATACAAAGAAATTGAACAGCGCGAATTCGGGCTATTTTTGTTTGCTTGAATAGATAATAGACGTTGATTAATAATAGTTAAACTGTTTTATTTTATAAATATGGGCAAACTAACGAATGGTAAATATTGTAAAATTCATCATGCATTCTATTAAAAATCATCATAATCATTTTTAACCGTGATAAACAATAAAAGTAAAAGCGTAGTCTGAATATATACTACAAAACGTATATTCTGATCGCTGATATTTCAAAAATCAGTAAAATTACCTAAATTTGATTTACAGGCGCATTCTTTATTGTCAGTTCACTTAGAACATTTTTTAAAACAATAATACACCTTTTAGAGATCCATTTTTTATATTTAACACAACAAATCGATACATGTAACGTCATCTATTGACATTTATTTGAACTAATTTTTCTTTGTAATGAAGGCTAATCCATCCGCGGTAGAAAGTGCGTAATTTTTTTATTACTGACAAACGAGCTTTCCCTCGTTTATTATTTAGAAAGTATAAAAATAGAGATGCAGTTTTATGTACCTTGTTTGAGAAATGATTGATTCCCAATACAAACTATTCTATGTCCTCCCCAGAGTCTAAACTAACTTTATACCAAATTTCATCTAAATCGGTTTACCGGGTTTTTAGTTTATTCATTACAAATTCACAAAATTTATCTCTTTATAATATTAGTGTAGAGTGTAGACATATTAAAGTATATACGGTACATATAAGTTATAAGAAAAAAAAACAAATATTTTTTGTCTGTCTGTTTGTTTCGGCTTATCTCCGAAACAGCTGGGCGATTTTAACGGGACTTTATAAAGGAGTAACTTAGGCTACTTTTATTTAAGAAAAAGAATTCGGGTTCCGCACAAAAAAATCGGACAAAGCGAAGGTAAGTCGCTAGTATATTATACATTGTGTGGAATAACAGTAATACAGTTTCGATTTTACTACATCGAATATTTATTTTTATTTAATTAGGTACCTACATCAGTGCAAATTCTAATGTGAGCACTTTACTAAACAAGTAAAGATACAATGCTCAACATATTTTAAAATATTAGATATACCTAACCTAAGTTCAAATGAAATTAAGCAATAATGATAGATTTTAAACGTAATTAGGCCTGCAGGTAAAATCACCATAATGTACACGATGTAAAAAAACGTGTAAATACAAGTGTAAAAAGTAAGCAAATGCTTATTTGCATAAGTTGCATAATAAAAAATATTTCTATCAAGACTTTGAGATAAATTCAAAATAACTATAACATACTCGTAGAAGACCCACACAAATGTTTACTTTGGAAATTAAAAAAAAATATATACATGAGCATGACACATTATAGGTATTCTATGAACAATGACGCTGTCAAGTGTCATATTCAACGCTGCCAATTGGCGGGTAAATTACCCAACAAGTGTGTAATTTTAGGCGATTTTTATGGCGAATAATTTTGACGGTTATTTGCATTGAGCGGGATCAAAGCAGGTATTTTAGTTTAGCTGATTAATTTGATATTTTAAGTTTTTTTATGTTTGATTGAATAATTTAAAACTGTTTAATTGATAACTGATTGCGGTGACTTCTTTTTCTAACATTTGTACTTTCTTTTATTCTATATAAAGCATGAATAAATTAAAATACGGGTATAATTCTGCTCATGGTAGGCACCGGCGGGATAAACCAGGGATTTTGAAACTTGAGGTTAATTGGTCGGGTAAATCAAAGACTGTTATCTGGCAGCCCTAGTCATATTGTCATTGTCAATGTCTTATGTCATTGACATAGAGTATATTGCTACATAATTGATATTTTGTATCTCTTCTCTAGAGTTTGTGGTAAACGTAATCAATTATTTACGCATAAATTACTATTGTTTTGATATAAAAATTAAAATTAACAGCAGTTTATAACATGATATCAGGAGCTTTAACATCACATGAATGAGTGACACCGGTAGCGACACAGAAGCGACCGAGCATACTGCACTAATGGATGGCCACATAGCCGAGGCTCGTCCCGATAGGGAGGTCGCTGATCGGATTGCGAGGAAGCGAAAGACTAAGTCTGAAACACAGCGAAATTATGGTGTAAGTAGTCAACATTATTCAAAAATAGTACTTGTATAACATTTTTGCCTTTTACGGATATCAATGACTAATCTAAATTGTCACTTTGAGATATTCTCATTATATTTAACAAAAACAATCAGTTTTTCAAAAAAGAATTAGAAATACAAAAAACAGCTGGTGTAGTTATGACACTGCATAACATAATTTAAAGGATGTAAGAGCAATGTCACAAAGCTATCTTCTTTTGAAGGGAATAGAAATCAGTTTTACTTAAACACAACACTTACTTCTTCATAATAAAGACTCTTTCTGACATCCGTTAATATTTTTTAATAAACTCATGTATAATTATCTTCCTGATAATTCATAGTTTCATAAATATATTACAGAGTGTGGAAACAGCAGAAAGTAGCCAATCTGGTGCACTGGGTGGCTCAGGTCAAGATCCTCCTCACTGTGCATGTGAACCTGCACTCGAAGAATTGGAACTGAAATATGGAGCAAGACATGTTATCAAATTGTTTGTGCCTGTCACTCTATGCATGATCGTTGTAGTTGCAACTATAACATCAATAAGCTTTTATTCTGTCAAAGATGTATATTTGTGAGTATTATTTAAATTGCATTAGGAATAAAAATTATTTATTGTACAAAAATTGAAATAAAGATAATAATAGAATAAATTACTACTTATTGCTCATAGCTTACCATGGAACTAGAACATATAAAAAAATATATATATTAAATATATACTTGTACTACTTTTTACAGAGCTTATACTCCATTTCATGAAGAGAGTCCATATGCTGTGACCAAAGTATGGAATGCACTTGCCAACTCCATGATCCTATTGAGTGTGATAGCTCTCATGACTGTATTGTTAATTGTTCTGTATAAAAAGAGATGTTACAAAGTGATCCATGGCTGGCTAATCTTATCCTCTCTGATGCTGCTGTTCTTATTCTCATATCTTTATATAGAGTAAGTTCTTATCTAGTCAAACTAATATTTTTACATTATAATACCAGCTGCTGTTATTTCTTACTTAATTTACACTTTAATTTATGTTTAATAAATGTTTGATGGAGAAATATATTTGGGAATACATACATAGGTTCCTCCAGGTTAGTTTCTAAGAATATAATACATAATTGGTGACTGATACACTGGTAAATTATTAACTGACACACTGGTGTGCCCGCGGTCATTGACGAACTAATGTTTGTATATTAAAAAACAGTGTATGTATGTATGTATGTATATATCTATGTATCTATGTGTGTGTGTGTGTGTGTATGTGTGTGTGCGTGCGTGCGTGCGTGCGTGCGTGCGTGCGTGCGTGCGTGCGTGCGTGCGTGCGTGCGTGCGTGCGTGCGTGCGTGCGTGCGTTTGTGCGTATGTATGTATGTATGTATGTATGTATGTATTCGGCCCCTTTTTTTTAACGTCCCACTGCTGGGCACGGGCCTCCCTTCAATACGAGGGGATCAGGCCATAGTCCACCACGCTGGCCAAGTGCGGGTTGGCGGACTTCACATGTCTTTTGAAAACTTGCTAGGTTCTCTCAAACATGCAGGTTTCCTCACGATGTTTTCCTTCACCGTTAAGACAAGTGGTAATCATGTTAGAAATGATTCGCACATGAAAATATCAGAGGTGCGAGACCCGGGATTTGAACCCACTTCACACGGTTTCCCAAGCGAGCGCGTTACCACTGGGCTACCACTGCCTAATAAAAACAATAAAAAACAGTATATTACATGAAAATCATAAAAAATTTGAGTGGGTAGAGGATTTCAATGGTTGACCTCTTTCTTGTTATTAAAAATTTTACTATGTACTAGTGACTCACCCTCGTTCCACTCGGGTACATTGGGTTCGGAGATGAGACATCATAACAAACTTCATCAAAATCTGTCCAGTGGCTTTTCGTGATGCATTCCCAGACAGACAGACAAAAATTCTGAAAACAATAGATTCAGCCTCTGTATTGATAATAATGACTATTTCAATAAGATTTAAAAAAAATATTTAATGTACAGATTTAACTCGGTTAGAATTTTATTATATGTATAGATTTTCTTCCTTTTCTACGTTTGACTTTTTTTAGGGAAGCCTTGAGAGCTTATAATATACCAATGGATTACATAACCTTGACATTTGCTATGTGGAACTTTGGTGTAGTGGGAATGATAGTTATTCACTGGAAGGGTCCTCTGCGGTTACAACAAGCATACTTGATATTCATAGCTGCATTAATGGCTTTGGTATTCATAAAGTATTTACCTGAGTGGACGACTTGGGTTGTTCTTGCTGTTATTTCTGTTTGGGGTAAGTTTGTGAATTATTATGTGTTTTTATATAAATAAAATTGTTTCATTTTATTAGGTGATTTTTATGTATTATAATTAGCAAGAAAAACATTAATATTTTTGTAAAAGGTTATAAAAATAAATCTGTTTCCTATACAATGTATTTTTTTCAGATCTCATAGCAGTGCTGTCACCCAAAGGGCCTCTTAGAATATTGGTAGAGACGGCACAGGAAAGAAATGAATCAATTTTTCCTGCTTTAATTTATTCATGTAAGTATTTTTTTAAATTATAATGACCTAATTACTTAAATGATATCTTTAAAAATCAATTGATGTAACATTAATATGAAATAACAAAGTGCATTACAATATACATACCTATATGTATTAATGAATTATTTTCTACTTGTTATTAAAAATTTTATTATGTACTGTATTTTTGAGCCAGTGGTAGCGCAGTGGTAACGCGCTCGCTTGGGAAACCAAGTGAAGCTAGTTCAAATCCCGGGTCTCGCACCTCCGATATTTTCATGTGCAAATCATTTTCAACATGATTACCACTTGTCTTAACGGTGAAGGAAAACATCGTGAGGAAACCTGCATGTCTGAGAGAACCTAGCAAGTTTTCATAAGACATGTGAAGTCCGCCAACCCGCACTTGGCCAGCGTGGTGGACTATGGCCTGATTCCCCCTCATACTGAAGGGAGGCCCACCACCAGCAGTGGGACATTAAAAAAAGAATGAATACCTACAAGTATTTTTTATATGTAGTATGTACTATTTTAAACTTGCTATACCCAAGTTATTGTTACTGCACAGTAATACCACATTTTTTTAAATGTCTGTACATTATTATAAAATTAAACTGTAAAACACTCCTGAAAAAGTACTGTAACATCATTAAAATAATATAATATATCTTTTTCAAGGTTTAATAATTATTATACTTATATTTCTATACTAGCAAGTTACCCTCGCTTTGCTCGGGATCACGTCCCTGTATACGTTTTAACTTTTTTGGAGCGGAACCCTAATTCTTTTCCTAAAATAAAAGTAGCTTAAGTTGATGATGATGTTCTCCTGACCGATTTCGGCCACGGCGGCCAATCTCATTGAGACTAGCCAACTGCGCAGGAGATATTATAGTGCAGCGCGCAGACACAAGTGCATTCTCTATTCCTGCCACTCTCATACTCCGGTGGGACGACCACTCGACAAGACCGGTGAGAGTTAAGGCGCAGGACCGACGGCTTTACGTGCTCTCCGAGGCACGGGGGTGAAACACCGCCAACTTCCCAACTCCGGGCTGCTACTGAGACTTACTATACAGAAAGACTCAATAACTAAACTTTGGCCCGACCCGGGACTCGAACCCAGGACCTCCGGGTGTGCAGCCGTACATGCTAGCCACTACACCACCAAGGCAGTTAAGCTTAAGTTACTCACCTATCTGCCACCGAGAGTCCTGTCAAAATCAGTCTATCCGACATACAAAAAGTTGCATCTATTTGTTTTTCGTATAAGTATTGTGTTTTTCTTATAATTAATGTACTTATATGATTTCATATTTGTTATATACATACATATTTAGTGTTTGTATCTTGCATTTGTTGCTAGTGTGTATCTGATAGCTTATAAATTATTCATACAGCAACAGTAAAATGTATTGACATCATTATTTGATAAAGAAAAATTATGGGTCAGAGGGGGATTACGGGGATTACGGGGACTACGGGGGATTTTACTCCGGAACATCAAGTTTCTGTAACATCGACACGACATCGCTCATGTATGTGAAAGTTTTTATGTGTGTATATGTTTGTTACTCCATCACTCTTAAACGGCTGAATGAATATTAATGAAATTAAATACATCTTGACTTGAAGAACACATAAACTACTTACTATCAACACTTAAAGACACACAAGTATTAATACATTCAATTCAATTCTTTAGTTTCGTGGCTTCTAGGCGTGCCGTTTGGGCACAATTTATTTCGCCAATGTCGTGTAGAATAGAGAAGGCATGTTATTTTTAGAAAGACCTGTAAAAAAGGTGGAAAAAAAAACTCATTGCATGTAGAAACACAGCGATTCATTATAGAATCAGGACCTACAACAGACAACACAATATATACAAAAACAATGAGATTAAATATTAATAACCTACATTATGAAAAAACAGTGACAGTGTTAGTTTTGAGTAAAAATTATAAATCGAATATTTTGTGTGTACTTTAAAAAAAGTGATATCTAATGTATACATAATTCGAATATTATTCTAAGAATTTAATAATATACATATTATAAATAAAACTATCTTTCCGAATTTTTTTGCGGATTTATTTTGATTTTTGTTTCCCGAAATTTCAATAGCTTTACATCAATCATGGTCACTGGAGAGACTAAGGTTTAAGAAGTCTCAAAAGCAGAAATAATCCGAAAAGATAGTTTTATTTAAAATGTCAAATATTCGTGTAAATCTAAGAAAGTATTACAATAATAATTTAATTACAGCAACGGTGACGTACTGCCTGGCGGCGGTGGGCGTGGGCGAAGGTGAGCCGGCCCCTCGCGAACTGCGCCCTCTCAACGCCGACGGTCCGTGTCTAACCCCCGGCTTTACACGTTACACGTTGTGTGCTAAGCTACATGTGTCTGTCTCTCTTTGTGTTGCCATATTAAAAAACTAGCATTTTTAAGTTATATCTCTTTTGGCACGTTTGGAAAAAAATATGAGAGTAAAATTTTTACTATGCGCGCGCACACCGACAGCCAAAAAGCGACATGATGAAGTTAGCTGTATTCCTTTTAAAAACAGAGAGTTGTCACATACGGGATGAAATCTTTAGCTATTTTTTCTTTTTTCTTTAGTTATTTTTCTGTTACGCCAAAGACGTATAACATTTTACGTGCGTACATAAGTACACACACGTTTTTTTTATAATTTATTAATAAAAGAAATGACTTGTTTGTGTGTGACTAATTTAGTTAAAAGTCAGTTGTAGCCGTTAATTTCCATCTCAAAGAAATATAAAAAAATAGTTTCAATTGATTAATTCAATAGTGTGTAGATATTTTACATTATTTTACAGCGCAAATCAAAATTTATTAGATAATAGTATGTAAAACAAAATCATTATTATATGTTCAATATGTGTGGTCTACGGGTATATTTTCATTATTTTTAAAGTTAGATGCAAAAAAAACTTTTTAACAAAAAAATAAAAACCGACTTCAAACAAAAGCACTAAAAAGTAAAAAATAACTGATTGGTAGTTTTTATTTACTATACATACCTAATCAAATATTTTCGAAGTCGGTGTGCTTTGCTTTGTATGGGCTGGCTCCGATTTCGAAAATATTTGATTAGGTATGTATTTAATAGGTAGGCTTTAATTACTTAGCCAAAGCACACCGACTTCGAAAATATTTGATTAGGTATGTATAGTAAATGAAAACTACCAATCAGTTATTTTTCACTTTTTAGTGCTTTTGTTTGAAGTCGGTTTTTATTTTTTTGTTAAAAAGTTTTTATTTTTCCCTTTTTAGTGTAGACAGTAGTAGCAAAGTAAGGATTCTAACGTGTTAGGCTTGTCAAATCAAACAAAATAAGCCCAAACTCAAAGTATCTACT
The DNA here is from genome assembly GCA_947093115.1 of Brenthis daphne. Classification (NCBI taxonomy): domain Eukaryota; kingdom Metazoa; phylum Arthropoda; class Insecta; order Lepidoptera; family Nymphalidae; genus Brenthis; species Brenthis daphne. The sequence continues at coordinate 16,831,184 of OX352477.1, read as the reverse complement.
ATTAGCCGTTGAAGAGTTCCACCTATCCACCTTCTGGCCTTGCCATCAGATCAGGTCAACAACACCGAACCACTGTACTATCAACGGAAATAGAAATACTTGCAAAATTTCAAGTCAATATGACAATTAGAAGTAGGTTAAATTCATCATTTCTTGTTTTTCCACCCTTAGGGGTAGTATTTTTTTTTGAAATTTTAATGGGACCAATCTGGAAGTATACCCTTTCAAACAAAACAAAAATTTTCCAAATCGGTTAATAAATGACGGAGTTCTGAGGTAACAAACATAAAAAAAAAACATACAGTCGAATTGAGAACCTCCTCCTTTTTGAAGTCGGTTGAAAAATATTGAAATTAATATTAATTCAATTAAATAAAAAAAAACTTGTCTTATAGGAAAATATTTTTTTATTATTGTAATTTCACTAAGTGTAGTTAATTAAAAAAAACAAACTTGTATACTTGTACGTGTAAAGTCGGCGCAGCGCTTTCTATTTAAATATTCACGCTACTAACTGCATGTTTTTATCCATATTAATTTTAAATATATACAGTTTTAACTGCATTATAACACTTGATGGATTATATATTTTTATATTATTTTTACAATACAATCTCTTCTTTGCGTTTTCATAAATGTATATTCTATTTTGAATAAGTTGTGCTATAATTTCGGTTACATTTTAATTAAAACAATTTATTAATTACTAGCAGTTCCCGCGACTTCGATTACGTTTTACCTTCCGATATAAACATCAGTTTTACAGTAATGTCTGCTCGATTTGTTGACATTTATAATTACTGTACCGCTCCCTTTGGTAGTGGCATGATGATATATAGCCTATATAGTCTTTCTCAATAAACAGGCTATATAAAGCAAAAAGATTTTTTCAAATCGGATTAGTAGTTCCTGAGATTAGCGCATTCAATGAAACGAACGAGCGAACAAACTCTCAAACAAATTCTCAAACGAACAAACTGTCTCTTTATAATATGAAGTATAGGTTTCATGTGGATTCATATGATATATCATGTAAAATATTTTATTTATATATTTGTTGGCTATTAGCTTGGGTGGCTTATTCCCTACTTGCATGTTTCTTGTATCATTTATTATATATGGTAAAATACGTTAATATAGTAAAAACCTCAAGGTTTTTATACTAATTATGGTAAACAATTAATAATTCACTTAACGCGTAACATACCAAAAAAAAGTGTACTTCCTCCTTTTTAAAGTCTGTCAAAAAATTACATTGTTGGTAATCACTACGCACCTTGTGTCAATATTAACAGCAATGTTTTTTATTAACTCGTAAACACCAAAGGTTTTAAATGAAAGGAATGATAAAAAAAAGAATTTTTAGAAAATAAAGATTATAAAGATGGACACGTATAAATACCAATTCATCGCGTCGTTCATCAAGCTATAGACATTGGCTGTATAAGTACCTTTTATATTTGCCCATTAGTTTTATTTAAAAAACCAAACATAGTTTTTGATTTTACGTGTACTTTAACGATTTTTAATGTATGCGTCACCAAACAGTGTTCTAAAGACAATATTTAGATTTGGATCGAAGTTCCGGGACCGGGTGTCCCACGTCATTGAACGACTTTTTTACATAAAAAGCACACGCTGTAAAAATATTCTTCTAAAATGTGCGGTCATTGTAATTTGTGCAGGATCGGGTGAGGATCGCGAAGGCGGGGGCGCGGGCGAGGGCGAGGGCGGGTTCGACGCGGCGTGGCAGGCGCGTGCGGGCGCGGGCGCGGCGCCGCGGCGGCTGCGCGTGGACGGCACGGCGCCCGCGCAGTACGTCACGCGCGTGGAGCGCCCCGCGCCGACGACGGACGACGATGAGAGTCAGTACTGCATTATATTCTAATTTATACTATCAATTCTTAATATTATAAATGTGAAAGTGTATGTTTGTTTGTTTGTTTGTCTTTCTTTCACGTTGAAATCGATTGACGGATTAGCGTGATTTTTGGTGTGGAGATAGTTGGAGGGATGGAGAGTGACGTTTGTGACGATGTTTTTATCGGGAGATTACCTCATTACCACGGGAAAACACACACACACACACACACACACACACACACACACACACACACATATATATATATATATATATATATATATATATATACTAGCAACTCACCCTCGCTCCGCTCGGGTTCGTCCTTAATGTGGGCCACCCTTGTCACTTAGGGGTATGGAAAATAGATAGTAGCCGATTCTGAGACCTACTGAATACGCATATAAAATTTGGTAAAAATCGGTAAAGCCGTTTCGGAAGAGTACGGTAACTAACATTGTGACATGGAAATCTTATATATTATATATACATATATATAGTTTATATTTCATACTAACCATTAAAACGTCTCCAGGGACGAAACCGAGCACCCGACGTTGAGTCGGCTAATATAAAATAAATATAAAACTAAAAAACACGCTTTTGCCGAATTCAAATGTATGGGACTCGTCAAAATGAGTTATATGATCCCAAAACTTAAAGAGTTTACTTATCGACACTAAGAGATTCACTAACATCTCTTCCTGGCTCCATCATCACATCAGTGCCAAGATTTCAAAATATAGTACAGTCATTCGAACTACATATTATACATACAATTTCATATCGATACGACAGTTAGAAGGCTAATATTGACTTCCAACAAGTAAAGCTAATAAAAGTATGTTATTTATGCAATAAACAATATACATATTATAATTCTATTCACTAAATTGTCAAATAAAGTTATTTTTATATTAGGTATACATTAATCTTTAATTATTTAATAAATATTCAAAATTGGTATGATCATTTTTGTGTAAGTAATGTAGTTTTCTTTTTTTATTTATATGCATTAATGTGTTGAGATAAAATATTAAAATAGTAATGAAAAATAGTTATTACTTATTTATAGAGGGCGTAAAGCTTGGTCTCGGAGACTTCATCTTCTACAGCGTGCTGGTCGGTAAGGCGAGCTCGTACGGCGACTGGAACACCACGCTAGCATGCTTCGTAGCTATTCTCATTGTAAGTATTTTTTTGTCCTTTTTATAAACTTTATATGTGTATAATTTTCTTTCTAAGCCATTTAAAACACTTTCCATCCATATGGATCATTTTCTACTGGAATATAAGATTCCAGTAACACAGGTGCAGGCATATGAATGAAGAACAGCCTTATTTTCTTGTTTAAAAAACTAAGTCAAGAGTAGTCTTGTTTAAAAAATATACTTCAATATAAAGTTGCTTTCATTTTTTGTGACCATAGTTTAAATTGTATAGTTAAACTAGTATTCAAATATTATGTGTAATACTACATACTTATTAATTAATTTTTTATTTGGGAATTTGGCTTTGTTACACCCGCGTGCTGAAGCACAGTATTTGAAGCACCAGTCTCACTTTGAGTCGAAGTTCGTCCCATTGGACTTAACGTGCCAGGGGAATAGAGAGTGCACTAGTGTTTGTATGTACACTTGGTCACTAAAATATGTAACTATTCTGTTCAGTGCACGGACAGGAGGATCGTCCTGTCTCAGAAAAGAAATGTCTGTGTAAAAAGAGAAATAGAACAAATCCAGATTTTTTCATTTTTTTGTTTTTCTGTCTATTTGTCTGTTTGTACGGGCTAATCTCCGAAACTATTGGACCGATTTAAATAAAATATTGCATGGTTACTACCATACTTATATCCCCGGTCAACATCTAAGATACTTTTCATTCCGGAAAATTAAAGAGTTCTAGTGGGATACTTTAAAAAAACTATAGTAACTTATACAGCTTAGTACACAACAACTTATGCACCTAATTTAGTAAAACTTAGCATGCCTTATATTGCCGATCAAACAACAGGTTACTTTTTATCGCGTAAAATAAACAGTTCCCGTGGGATAGATCTGTTTGTGCTTTTCTAGAGGCGAACCCGAGCGAAGCGAGGATGAGCCGCTAGTATAATATAATAATACAATATATTTTGTAAACCAGGGTCTCTGCCTAACCCTGCTGCTGCTGGCCATATTCAAGACGGCACTCCCGGCGCTGCCCATTTCTATCACATTCGGCCTCATTTTCTACTTCGCAACGCGCTCCGTCGTCAAGCCATTCGCGGACGCGCTCGCCGCTGACCAAGTGTTTATTTAACTTTAATTATACACAAATACCTACTTATATATCGCACATGGCAGGAATAAATTGATAAATCGACTTGATATGAAATTCTTATTTTATTTAAATTGCCTAGACTTTCTACTATATATAAACAAAAATAATATAATCAAGTTTTTTTTAAATGATTACATAAATGTTATCTACGTGATTAAATCTTTTGAATAACTGAAGTTTAATATTTTTGATTTTTTAAATTTATAAATATGTATATTTTTCTTATCCATGCCATGTTCGCACATTCACGTATATTATTATGCTTTAATAAGGAGATTTTGTTCACTTGAAAAAAATATTTATTTGAAAGAAAGTGTCAGAAAATCATATTCCAAGTTGTACAAGTCAACTTTTAATAATAATAATGTTAAATAAATACTAACTTAGTACAGTATTAACCTATTCTACTTTGGCGTAGAAAAAATTCATATTGTCAATAAAAGTCTATATTTTACTCTATTGAATTTAAAAGACGATTTTATTGTTCGTTGTGTTTGGCTTAGTTTGAGTTTTTCTCACCGGAGTTAGTCACATACTGCAACTCATTTTTTAAAACACTTTCAATTCTTGCCTATGTTTAAAATGCTAAATTTATTTTTACATGTATGTAATTTAAAAGCAATTTAGATATAAAATAATAAAGAACATCTTTAAACTTATAAGATATGAATAATAATTAATGAATGACGAATCAACACTGGTATAAATGCATTTCTTGTATATGTTACTGTAAAAGTCCGTATATTTCTAAATCTTAGGTTTAACTAGTATATCTTAGGATTTCACACCGTGAGTTGGTAAATATAAAGATTCTATAAAATAGATACGACCTTTCAGTATTTTACCATCAAAGGGTTAAAACCTAACATGTAACAAACACTGAAGGCGAAAACCCCAAATATCGTCTACTTTACAACTCATATTGGCAAATCTTAAGATTTATTAGATAAACGTAAGATTCACCAATATACGGGTTTTTACATTAACATATAAACATAATAATTATAATTTGTTTGGACTGAATTATGAGTTTGGTTAGTTAACCATAAACTTGATAAAAGTTAATATAAATATGAATATAACACATAATAAGTATTTGATGTCCAACATTTAATATCTAATACATAAATTATAGTGGACACCGGTAGTTTAATGTTTGCTTATGTACATAGTGAATATTATGTTTATAGTCTGCAATCGTAGGGAATGCTCAGCTATTGTCCAGAGTCAGTGGAATTTAAAAAAAAGTTGGTCGTCACGGGACACCCGGCAGATGTGAAACATCTATTTTAATATTGGAATTCTTAATTAATAAAAACCTATAACGAAATGTGGAGTAAGATATAAATAGTTTCGTTTAACTGTCAGCGACTGCCGAGCCACAGGTGACTCGGTTATCGGTTGATTTCTTAGAAATTAACCGCGAGGTGTTAATAAAATCAATTTATTTTTCTTATTATTTTAATTATAATAATAATTACAGAATATATATTCATAAATAGAATAGAAATATATGTACTTGTTTTACAATGGAGCGATTATAGGATACGCGCGCGCGCACACACACAAGGGAGTCGAGAGCGGTGGCGTAGAAGTAGAAGAGCGTGATGCCGTTTGCCGTCACGGCATACGAGTCGGTTTTACTGCAAAGGCGCGCCAATAGATGTTTCACATCATAAATAAGTGACTCCGGATAATAACTTTTAAGCGACAGTCCACGGATTATTATCGTCACATATATAAAGTAGTTAGATAAAATTTTACATCTCTATTTTAAAAATAAAATATATCTATGTATTATGTAGCGTAAATTATAAGGAGTGATGGAAATGAGGGCTAACACGCTTGAATTTGAATTCGCCGCGAGAGACGCTAGTGTAGAGTGAGGTCTCTAGAAATGTAACATCACATTGAATGCTTACGAACTTTTCATTGCGGATTTTCAACAATACCTATTTATGATTATTACAAAGATTGTACCTTTTGATTAATTACAATGACACGGTACGGCTCAATAAATGTTATTGCTTTAACACCTCCAGGTAAATTTCTAAGAAATTAATTAAAATACTAAGAAATCTATTGTTAACTGTAACGCCGGCGTGTCCGCGGTCATCGACGGATTAAAAGAAAAGTTAAGAGAAAGGTAAAATTTTATTTATTTGATTATTATTATTTAAAATCCTAATAAAACTATTTTCCTGCTAACAATTATGAATATTATATTAAATTTATCGACCTGCCGCAAAAAGAAATGCTTTACAGGACTTTACTCGCCAGTGGCGCCAACTGGTGCCAGCAGCAAATCCTATGATATATTATAATTTTATAGTTTTATAAAATTATAATATATCATAGGATCTGGTATGATTGTATGCTATTCCTATTTAACATATAAAAATGCTAGTTTATCAAGCAAGTCATTTTAGTTACTAGAAATAGTTAGTACCATATTAAGATCTTGTGTTTTCTTTTAACTTCTATTTCACATTCCACTAAGACTTATAATTTATTTTGAACTCATCAGCTTTCAAACTTATTTAAAATATAATTGTTTTAATTGTAATTTGTTTAAGAAATAAAAATAAACATTTATAAACGTATTTTATTGCTAAAACAATAATAGAATATTCGAAGTAACGTCGACCTTCACTAGTCTTACCGAGGTATTATAGGTAGTTAAATACAAAATACATAATAACCAAAGCTACATAGTATTATTTATCCATTAACTTATCTAATTAATTTGGTATTAATTGAAAGTGCAAAGTACAAGATACATGCATTGTTTGTGAAAAAGCGTTAATAAATTAGAGTTGCCTTATTATTATTAATTAGAATTTTAAAAATTTATAATTTTCATTGCACGTACGATTTGATTTTACATAGGAACTTGGTAATGCAGCTAATAGTAGTAATGAAACAAAGACAAAAATTATGACATTATCTTTAATAGTATTTCGTAAATGGCCCATTTGCCCACATTTCATCCAAACTTATTGTGAATGTGTTATATTTAATACAAATTATTCTGCAATCGGTAAGAAGATAAGTAAAGATACTAAAGATCTGTCTAGAAAATCTCAATCACAGCCCGGAGTTGGGATGTTGCCGGTATTTTATTCTCGTGCCTCGAAGAGCACGTAAAGCCGTCGGTCTTGCGCCTTCTCTCACTGGTCGTGTCGAATAATCGCCCCACCGGAATAAGAGAGTGATGGGATTAGTGCGCATGGTGTCTGCGCGCACACTTATGCACTATAATATCTACTGCGCAGATGGCTCGTCTCAATGAGATTGGCCGGCGGGGCCGATATCGCTCGGGAGGATTTTTTTTATGTTGGGACATTAACACACAACACCATCTATTTCCATGGTAAGCTACGAGGCCTGTGTTATGGATACCAGATAGTTGATACACTATACATGTATAATTTTAAATAGATACATATTATAAATATAAACGTCCATGACTGGAGTACAGATATTTGTGCTATCACACAAATGAATGCCTCGAGCGGGACTCGAACCCGCGACCGCTGGCACAGCAAGTAGTGTCATTACAAACTGAGCTAAAATATACTATTATTATTATAGTAGGTAGGTATCAAATATAGTGATAATAAATTGACAGCTTTTAGTGGTATATGACCCAAATGTATGTCAGTTAAAATGTTGCTAATGCTTATACCATGAATATAATGTATTTTTATAGAATTTTTGGGTTCTTGTTTTATATACAAAGGTTTTTAGCTTTGCTTTTAAAATATATTATTTGGTTAGGTCAGATAGGTTGATAGAAGAAAAAAGTAATAAAAGATAAGAGGCTTTATTTAAAAAGTTATTGCTACTTATAGATATAACATTTCTAAAATCATAATTGTTAACAAGATATAAATTCACTATAGGTATATTTTAAATGAATATAAATGTAATCTACAAATATATTTTGAAGGTATAAAATTAAAAAAAACGTGTTAAACAACGGTTTGCAATATTGCACAAATGAATTGGTAACAAACAAACAAATAAAAATAGAAACATAGTATAAAAATAGTTAAAATGAGATACTTGAGATACTTGTTAAAAAGATTAAAGAAATATAAATTTAAAAAAAATATACACCCATAATCATGATTGTCACCTTTTGTTTTGTATAAAGTATAATCATAATTAAAATATCAATTTTGAGATCGAAAATAATACAACATTTTTAAAATATGTATTTCTAAAATCAAATTATTAAAAATAACAAAATGTAACATAGGAATGCTTTATGGGAATGCTAAAGGTGAAAAACTATTGATATCGACCCTTGATCAACATTACCTAATAAAATTATAATTATATAAATTAAATATGTAGAAAAAATATTTAAATAAAAATTAATTTACCACAACCATTTACAAATGAGGGTTAGGGATCTCCTGAGGACCACTCTTCTTAATTACTTTTAACTTTTCCTTGCTCGGCTTTGCTGTGTCTGATGGTATTACTTCTTTTACAGGTATTTGTTTCTTCAGCTTCTCATTTTCAACGTTTGGTTTTTCAGCCTTCTTAACTTTTTCTTTACTTCCATCAACATTCGTATTTTTGGACTCCTTAGATTCTTTAGGTGTTTTAGGTTTTACTTCAGCCTCCTTTGGTTTTGCTTTTGGTTCTGCTTCTTTGGAAACTGGTTTAGTTTTTGATGGTTCATCTGTTTTTTTAGCTGCACTTGGTTTCGTATCTACTTTTGGTGCATTAGGTTTCGCATCTACTTTTGGTGCATTAGGTTTCGCATTTGCTTTTGGTGCATTAGGTTTCGCATCTACTTTTGGTGCATTAGGTTTCGCATCTACTTTTGGTGCATTAGGTTTCGCATCGACTTTTGGTGCATTAGGTTTCGCATCTACTTTTGGTGCATTAGGTTTCTCATCTACTTTTATTTTTTGTTGTACTTCGGGTGCAGTTTTAGGCTTGAGTTCTGGTTCTTTTGGTTTTTCTTGTGAATTTCGCACAACTTTTGATTTGGTTTCTGGTTCTTTTGATGCAGGTTGTGCTTTAGCTACTGGTTCTTTTTGTTTTTGTGCTTCTTTCTCGATTGTTTTTGCTTTTACGTGTGACGCTTTTGGGATTTCATTTTGCTTAATTTCAGCCTCCTTAGACGCAACCTTTGGTTTCTCTTTGGGTACTGCATTTTGTTTAACTTGCCGTTCTTTTTGTACTTTCTCTGGTTGCTTAGCAACAGGTGGTGGGGTTTGTTGAGGAGCTTGTTTAGGTTTTTCGTTTACTTTAAGTTCTGGTTTCTTTTGCTCAACAGGCTTATTAACTTTGGGTACATCTATCTTTTCTTCTGGCTTTTGCTGTTCTTTAACTGGGACTTGATTTGAGGAAAATGCTTTTTTCAACAATGGTGGTGCGGGTACAGCACCAATAAAATTTTGTATGTGCGGACAGCCAGTGAATAACTTGTCATTAAACACTATAGCATCACTTAAATGACTTATACTACCATCTGTATTATAATAAGCAGCAATAATGTTTCCATTCCAATCGAGTTGAACTAATCCCGACATGCCTGAGCTTAACTTTGTAAGGCTGCCGAAACTGCCAATCTGTAAATTTACGAAAGAAAGTTATCTCGTATATATTTATAGATTATGTTAAAAATAAAATATAGTTTGAACGAAAAACTTACATAGTGCACTATTTCTTCAAAAATATAATGTGGAACCTGAGTATTGAGAAGTTCAAATGGAATCTCAATGAGGCGTACTAATCGAGCCAAAAACATTCTTACTAAAGGCGTGGCGGCCATGGTTTTTGTTAGCAGAGGGTGGTCATCGTCAAACACGTTGTACAGATATACTAGCACTCCAGAACCGTCAGGTAGAGAGCGTATATTATCTGGTAAGCCTGTAAGTATTATTATATATTATAATATAGTAATTTATCGTATGTAAATGTATGTATTATTAATGTTTACGTAATATATAATATTAATAGGTAATGTTATATTTCTGGGCAATAACTTCAGACTCTACGCTTTACATTATTATTTCAGATACAAAGCTATCAATCCATTAAAAATAATAAAATATAAAAATAATATTTATTAGTTTAATATTTTATATTCCAGGTACTTTCTAGTTGACGTCGATTTCTTAGGCAAAACCTACTGAATCGCGTACCGTACATTTTGTTTGAAATAATTACTCACACACTTACATCATACAATTCATAATTTATATATTTCTGTTTAGTAAAAATTTGTCTTAATAAATGGAATACCATACTAAAAACACTTAACATCTGTGTAAACACCTTCAATAACCTTTTCATCGACTCTTTCATGCCACATATTTTTAAATCCTCACACTTAGAGCAACATTCATGTATAACATGATAAGTTATTTATTGTTAGCCACTTTATGCCAATTTGTGGCCACCAATCAGTACTATGAGACTGATGTCAACTTTAGAGTGGAAGCGGGAACAAGGACGTGTTTCTTTGAAAAGGGCAAAGCTGGACAGATGTTGGAATTCTACTACCAAGTGCTTGACGGCCAACACGGGGACTTAGATATATCGGTCGATGTAATAGACCCCAGAGGTGTTAAACTCATCTCCGATTATAAGCACTCGCAAAATTCCATAATAATGGATTTAGCATATGAAGGCGACTATGTATTTTGTTTGGACAATACGCACAGTGTAATGAATTCGAAACTTGTATTCGTGTATGTAGTGATCGACGATAAACGAGAGACTACAGAAGTTGAAGGGAATTTAAGTGTTGTCGATGATGAAGGAAAAGAGCAACCAGAAGAGGATATTATTGAATGGATAGGTATCGACGAAAACGGTACTACATATGCCATTGAAGTAACTCGAATTATAGATTCTTTAATGCGTACATTGAACTTTGTGGTAAATGCTCGCCATATGCTAGATAAGTATAGTGCATCCAAATCACGCGACAGCTACTCAGCGTTAGAAGACACATTTATAGTTGATATGTGGTCTGCTTTTCAAATAGTTTTTATGACATGTGTGGGTATGTTACAAGTGTATATGATTAAAAAGTTGTTCGAGAGACCTTGTTCTACTTCTGTATCATATTAAATGTAAATAAACTTGAATATTTATTTATTTATAAAATAAATAAGTATATTGGGACATTAACACTTAGACAAATACTTAGATAAAATAGTGCAAATAGTAACAGTGTTTAACTTACAAATTGATAACAAAGGGTTATTATTTGAGTTTATTTTACTATTTCTATTTTTAACTTTATCTTTTAAAAATTATCTAAATAGTTTGCTGCTACATTTTTATGTTATGTAGTATGTACTTGAGTAGTACATCTAAAATATGTCATATATTTTTTAAAATATTGTGATTGCAATAAATATAATATTTTTTTATTGAAGAAATGTATAATCTTTTTAAATAATTAATTATTTAAACCTGCAAATTCCTATTATAAAATAAAATGAATACATTACATTTCCTTATCATTAAATGATTAATGAATGGAGAAGTTTCCTGATGTTGTTAATATCATAAGTAATGCAATTAAAAATTATAATATAAATCAAAAATAATAAATCAGTGAAAACATTTTTTAAATCTATACATATAATAAAATCGTAACATTATTATCAATACAGAGGTGGAATCTATAGTTTTTAGAATTTTTGTCTGTCTGTCTGTTACCACATTACAGAAAAACCACTGGAGGGATTTTGATGAAATTTGGTATGATGATAGCTGATTATCCGGGTCAACTTAAACAATATTTTTTACTGCGGGAAAATGTCTCATTTCTGAAAAAAATACAAAAACTGCAATGTATATATTTTTATAATTAATAAGAAAAATGGGAAACTTCTCCATTATGTATAATCATTACTTTTATTTAAAGTAAAAATAAAAAGCTACAAAGTTTTTTTTTAAATCTTGCAATCAGTTTTCTTGACTATGAGCAGATGTGATGTAAGAATGTCAGTGCAAGTAAGCTACAAAGTTAACAATAACTTATGAGTCGATTAAACTGTAAAATAATCATAAAATAATTAAATGGTAATAAATCAAATGTGAAAGATTGTGGGACGGTTTCTCGGTTCCTGATAAAGTCCATGATAGCTTATTAGAAACTTATCTGCCAGATAAACTAAAACTTTTGGCTTCACAGGTCCCTGATACAGATATCTGACAGATAAAATCGCTCATAATTTATCAGCCGAAATAAATAGCTGTTAATGAATTTATTTAGCAGATAATGCCACTTGAAATGATTTCTTAATTATTTTAAGTGGCGGGTCCGAAAATAGTTTCAATACAGGCAATAACATTTGAAACAAAAACATGTAATAATTTCATATAATTATATATATATATATATATATATATATATATATATATATTTAAATACATAAATATAAAAAGTTATTAGCCAGCGTAAGCCATATAAATTTTAATTTTTTTTCGTTAATTATTCTGATGTTTTAATACTTACCTATTCCGGACTAAGAGAAATCCAAAAATTAAAATATCATAAAAATTGGAACGCGGTCGAACGGGATAAAAAGTATCCTATGTCCGTCTCTGGGTTCTAAGCTACCTCCCCGCCAATTTTCAGCCAAATCGGTTCAGCCGTTCTTGAGTTATAAGTGGTGTAACTAACACGACTTTCTTTTATATATATAGATATATATATATATATATATATATATATATATATATATATATATATATATATATATATTAATGAAATGATACTTCAATATACCTCATAAGTAAATTTATATAATTTTAAATATAAAATAATAATGTACAAGTTTTCAAAATTGATCATAAATAACAAAACTTGGTATATCGAAACATAAAAAAGCGATGTCGCCACTCTGACCATTTAAGTGGCAGGTAAATTATCTACCAGTTAGTTTAACAGAAAGAATGATGATGAAACAGAAAAAAATATCAGAAACCTTTTTCTTTTACTTATATTGCATTATCTATAAATAAAGAAGTCAAAACAAGCCTTGATTTGATTTAGTAGTATAATATATTATATATTCACCCACCTGGTAATCCTGCTACAAATACTTCTGAAGTTCCCTTCTTAGATCCATTAATATAATATTTGATAACTCTGTACCTACTTGTCTCAGACACTATTACAAATTGGTTATCAGGAGATACCACCAGGCCATTAGCAAACCATAAGTCATCAAGAAGCACTTTACTTTCATTTTTGGCTGCATTGTAATAGAATAATCTGTTAAAATTTATAATAATTTATAGATTTATACAGGTAGCAATAAACACAAATCATATTAATTAATATTGTTAGTACAGCTTTTTTTTATCAAGTGTTGTTTATCATTAAAAAAAAATACTTAAATGTACATAAAAGTTAAATTATCAAACCTTCCACTTGGATCTGCCAATAAAGTTAAAAGTCCATCTCTTAAAGAAAAATCACTACTAGAGTCTGTCCAAAACAAATCTCCATTTTTGTGTAAAGCCACAGAATTAAAAATTTTTGGTGTCCTACCATCTATAGGGACTTTAGGTGACACTAGTAATTGCTTCTTGTCTGTTACTAAATTAACTTTCCAAATTCCATAATAGGCATCAGCTACATACAGTAATTTATTCTTTTCATCAATAACAAATCCCAGAGGTCGCCCACATATGTGCTCCTGAACTAAGCCAGCTAAAATTTTGAAAGAAATACTTTATACTTAAAAAGATAAATGATAAATTAATCTACTTATTATTCAATTTCACAAATAAATTAACCAAAAATAATTATTTCTTAAACAATAAATTTGAGAATTTTAAATTAACGCTATTAAATGAATTTTTGTTTATGAAAAACAGTATTAAAACTTTGTAGGTATACACTACTTACTGCAAGGCTGTCCAATTTTCGTAACAAAAGTCACATGTCCACCTGGCGATACTTTTACTATTTCGCCGGTCGCAAGTCCAGTATATACTTCACCGTTCCATATTTGAAATGCTTCAGGTCCTAGTAATTTATCTTCATACAAGCGTTGAGCATTATTTAAATCTGTGTTGGGGGCTAAAGGTCCAATCCATTGTTGAGTTGGCTCGATCCTAAGATAAATTAAACATTAACCGTGACTAACATAACGGTAATTATCATAGGTTACTTCAAGTTCAAAACTTACTCAATATTCGTAAACTTCGTATATGGTGGTAAATTAGGAATAAGGAGGATAATCGCAACGAAGATAGCAAAAAATAATATTAATTTTAATAATCGTTTAATTATTCCAACAAGAAATCCCATATTGCCGACAAAACTAAGTACGAAAGTTACTTTAAAAACTTGAACTTGACAAAAAAACAAAAAACTCGTACTTCACGTATCAATCACATATTTTTTGTGAATTTTCACTCTAGTTGACGCTCAGTGTTGCCAACACTCTTTAAAGAAAACGCGCTAAATTGACTTCAAAAAAGCCCTAGATTTGGACATTTTTCGAAAAAATCGCTAAAATAAAAAATTTGGTAATTATAATTATTTTTAATTAAAAGTTACATAAAAAGACAAAAATTATCTACAAATTTATTAGATAATATTCTTCATCTTCAGAAACTTGTTCTTCTTGTACAATTTGGTGGTACCTACATAGATATACATGATTCATGACTTACATTTTGTATTTTTTATTATGTAATGTATAATAAGAAATTACAATAGGAAATCTAACCTGAACCAGACCTACCAGAGGTACAAAACCTTTTGAAAAAAAATTGAACCCATAAAATTGTGTTTGCGGTCTGTGTATATTCTTTGCTGTGTTTTTAGGCAGCAAATAAGGTTATTTTTCGTTTCTAATCTTTAAGAAAACGGAGTATAGTGTTTTTTTTTTATTTATGAGGTTCTGGAAGCTTGTTGTTTTGTTTATTTTACGTTCCGTTACATGTTATTTCAAATAAGACAAATATTATTTAAGAAACGCTAGCTTGGGCACTAAGCGCTATATTTTTTGGTGGGCGCTGACAGAGCCAAAAAAGCGTTTAATCTAGAGCCGAAAGCGCTAAGTTGGCATCACTGTTGACGCTAGAGCGGCTTGACTGATAGAACAAGCAATCAGCGCTACACAGAGCACATCTAGGCCGACATCAAAAATATCTGATTAGGTATTATCAATTGTAAATGAAAACATCTTTTAGTTAATTTTTACTTTTTAGTATTTAGAATCCAGTTTAAATTTTTTTTAATGTGTGGAAGAAGTTTTTTTAGTGTTTAAAATTGTTAATGCTTAAAAATGTGATATAATTCACACTCTGTTTTCCAATTACCGAGAATAATGCCGCACTTTTGGCGCACATTTTTGGGTATTTTAGGTTTTATTCTTTGGTTTGACATAACGTCACTTACAAACCCACTTTTTTAAGAGATATTTGTTAGGATTTAGGAATTGTGCATCTAGGGTTTTGTTATGTTCATCTGGAATGTTCTTAATCTTGCCTATGAGTGAGAGTTGCGTTATAATTGGCTTTGTCCTAGCTTATGGCCGGTGTACACGTGTTAAGTAGCTTAGTAGTTAACTAAATTTTAACTTAATTTTAAGTAATTAATTGCGAGTTAACAGATAATTTAGTAGCAAGTTGCAAGTTAAAATTAAGTTAACTACATTACTACTAAATTAGAATGTTTTCTATTTTTTCGCTTTAGTTGGTGGGCGGGGCTTGTCACTTTACACGTTTGGACACTTGGACAGTACGATTTAGTTATAAACGCATAAGTAGTTTAGTTAAACGTATAAGTAGTGGCGCACTAAGTTTAATTTTTTCTTGTTATTTTTTGTTAAGAAGCATATTTAAAAAAAGAATGCTTATGGAACGTAAAAAGCATGAAGTATCTCGCTTAAAACAAATTTAAGCACAGAATTTACGATTTCATTACGTTGTTGATTTTCCATCTTGAATGAAATAAAGAACTTCAATTCAATTCTTTAATTGAGCACAGATTACTTCGCGAATGTCACGTAGAATGGAGAAGACAACTAAAGAGCTTAACTACTTAACTACTTAACACGTTTGGTCAGTCAGCTACTAAAATATAAGACACTTAAAAGCATGGATGACAAATAAAACTTAAAATTAAGTTAAAATTTAGTTAAGTACTAAACTACTTAACATGTGTAAACCGGCCATTAGTGGCTTTGTAGTTGATCTGTGGCTTGACGTTTTAAATTTGACAGTTTCAAATAATTGTCTTTTTCGTTCTTTCAACCACCATTTTGGACGTATTTTATACGTTTTCACGGTGAAAACTAATTTTAAATATGGGTCACGCTAATATTTGGTATTCCCACCCCCGTAAATACGGACAGGGATCCCGGTCATGGTATGTATAAATCACGAAATAGCATTCCTAGACCTTACAAGATACTTGGTTTGGTTAGAACACGTGTTTCATACAATTATATCTTTCAGCCGCGCCTGCTCCAACAGACACGGCCTTATTCGTAAATATGGCCTTAACATCTGCAGACAGTGCTTCAGGGAGTACGCCCACGACATTGGCTTCAAAAAGGTTATAAATGTTTTTTTTTATTTTTTTAGAAATTACTACAATTATTCTAGCACTCCCAGGTAAATTTCTAAAAAATCAATTAAATTTCTCAGAAATTTATTGTTAACTGTGACGCCGACGTGTCCTCAGTCGTTGAGGGACTAGTAATCTCGGAATTTCTATAGAAGTGTGGTTAAATAAACCATGAATCTATGGTACTCTAGTTAAATATAATTTTTGCTGATCATTTAGGAGGATTCATGGTGACGTATTGTTCATAAAGACTACAAACAAGTTACATACATAACTAAAATTCAATAATATTATTTATTTCTTAAGTACAGCTCATACATATTCTGTAGGATATTTGAATAGTATAGTAATGGTATTGGGTTCATCATAGTTTTTGTTTCCTATTTTGATACGTTTTTTTATAATATAGTTAAAAGATTGATCAGCTAAAACTATATATTTAGGAAATATAATATAGGAAATAAGTGGGGGGAACAATATACAGAAAGAAATGTTCATGTTTAAATTTTTTTTTAAATTTGTTTGCATAATTTTAACCATTCGTAGTTAAATTGGAGTATCTAAAAATATTAATTTTAGATTGACTACTAGCAAATAAACTGATATATTTAGTCTAAGAAATATTTAAAAATTAAATCATGTTCAGCAGTTATCCCATAATCCCATTAATATTTAAAATAAGAAAGTTTGAATGGATGGATTTTTCTTAATCATGCCAGAATGGCTGAACGGATCTGGACAAAATATGATAGATTATAGTCTGAAATAGCACATAGGTTAGTTTTATCCCAGAAAAATGTAAGGTTCTTGCGGGACAGATTTGTGTTTGATTTCAGTTCAGTTTTGTTGTAGGGACGAACCCTAGCAAAGTGAGGGTGAGTCACTAGTATTTGATAAACAAGTCATAATTATTATCCATTTTTTTTTGTTTCAGCTGGACTAATGAGTGCTGGAGCATTTAGGTTAATAAAGTTTTAAACCCATTGTTATCTTTTATTTCTACCTTTTTGGAACTTTTAATTTACATTTCAGTTAGTGGAAAATCATTAATTGAGGAATGGAATAAAAACAAAACAATATACATTATACATTTATTATAAAATTAAAAATATTTATAAAATACTTTATTAAATTAAATTTGCATATTTTTATTTATTTACACAATATAGTTTAGGATTAAATATTTATCTGCCAAGCGATAGTTGCTCAACCCAATCTCTGAAAGGAAATATATAAGATAATTAGAATAGAATTTTTAATATCAATATCACTTATCTTATATTCCATTGTAGCTGTAGCCGGTAATAACATACTTCATGTTGTAATCACAAAATTCTAATAAAATCAAGAATTTAATATAAACTGGTCCTAACCTATGGCGCGGGTTCCATGCCAGCATTTTGTTAACCGTCTTCCAATAAGGAGGAGGTTATCAATTCGTCAGATTTTTTTTATGTTTGTTCACCGATTACACGAAGATGCCTGAACTGATTTGGATTTTTTTGTTTCAAAGGGTATACTTTCCAGGTGGTCCCATATAAATTTTATCGTAATCGGTCGAGCGGCTCTTAAAAATCGACAATAAATAATTTTTGTAAATAAATATTTTTATCGAATATGTTATTAAAAAACTTTCTTCTTACAAATTACCTGCATATTACGTCTACACTAAAAATGGAAAAATAAATACTTAAAAAAAAACGACTTCCAGGCACTAAAATGTAAAAAAAAAACACAGTCGAATTGAGAACCTCCTCCTTTTTGAAGTCGGTTGAAAATAACTAAACGGGAGTTTTCATTTAGAATAGATACCTAATCAGAAATTTTCGAAGTCGGTGCCAGCCGATAATATTTTAAGATATTAATATCTAATAGGTAAAGAGGGTAATTCGTTCATGGTAAATATGTATTTACGTATCGAAATATATTAGATTTGCTTTGCATTGGCTCATCGGATGATTTTGGGTGAAGTTTACAGTACCTACATAAATAGATTATGCACCGAAGCCAGGGTATCTAAGCCGCTATATAGCCCAGAAAACAGTGAGTCATAATTAGTGCAACTGCAGGATAAAGGTGTTACATATTGGAGTAAAAATTCAATTCAAGTAATATATTATACACAAAAGATTAAGTTTAATGGATAAAAATCAACTTAATTATCTCAAAAAAAATAGTCATTAATAATGTATTTAATCAGTATCACTAGAATCTTCGTTTGTATTTATTATAAAAGAATCAAAATCGTTTAAATCGTTCAGTTTAAAGTACTTAAAAACATTGTAAATTACTCGTCTTTCTCCGCTATGATTTATCGATCCACTTTTATTCTTACGATTAGGTGAGGTATTCATTTTTAAAATTTATTGTACGAACGAACAAAGGACAACTGTTTCGACTGACTGTACGAAAATCTGCTTTCAACTGGTCATTGTAAACTTGACTTTATAATTTTATGCGACTTTATTGGTCGGGGGGCGTTGGATAGGTCGATGGACAACGATGACTCACTATTTTCTTATGTGAATGAACTATAGTTACTATAAACTTGCACACTTACCGCTGCGGCGCCAGCAAGGAGCGCAAAGAGGCTGCGCTGTGGGGGCCGACAGTGCCTCTTGCCGCCCTCCGCACAGCACAGGTTGGGGAAG
The DNA here is from genome assembly GCA_947093115.1 of Brenthis daphne. Lineage (NCBI taxonomy): Eukaryota > Metazoa > Arthropoda > Insecta > Lepidoptera > Nymphalidae > Brenthis > Brenthis daphne. Next base: position 16,811,770 of record OX352477.1, on the reverse strand, counting down.
CAGTCTACGCTAGAGCTGCAGCGCTGAGGGAACGCGTCGAACTGTGGCGGCGCCGTACATTGCAGATAGGATTCTAACATGCGCACCGCTTTAATGCAATATTTTGGTTAGTTGCGGTTTGAAATGAAAAAATATTATCCTACAAATATCATATTGGTCCATGGTCTTTATGAATGGACGTATTTTCTATAGGTGCCTATAATGTACTCTATTATAAAAGTCCTTTGGTATTCGTACATTTCAAGCACTGCTATCGGTGAAAACTACGACGTTGGATAAAAGTTCAAGTTTTAGGATGTACCTACCTACCTATTTGATTATTTTAAGTCTAACAATTTAGAACTGAAGTTGCTAAAATTAATATTGAGAGTTTTTAAATTTTCACTTATTGCTTTTCGAAATTCGAATTACTTACCTAATATATAGTTACTTACATACTACATACTTTTTGTGGGATTTAATTTACGTAATGACGCAATAAATAAAAATATGGGGCAAAATACAACAATTTTAAAATTAGCCAAATTCATTAACTATTCGACCAATAGAAGAATACTAATTGAGTTTTTTCGTGATCATACAAACACTACTGCAAATTCTAACGCATCGAACCGTTAACGGTTAAGAAGTTGTTATATTTAAATGATCTTTGGTTTAGTCGTAACACAGATATTATAATCAATATTGTCTATGAGTCGTAAGTAGTTTTATCTTGGAAGCTATGGTTCATAATTATAATTTGTGAGGTGATTCAGAAGTGAAAATATTTTTTTTATTAAAATTTTCTAATTTAAATATAATTTAAACCTGTATAAAAATGTTTTCTGGCTAGTAGAGAATTTATTTTATTTTTTAGTTGGTAGCAAACTATTCATAATTCGAAACAAAATCTTAAAATATCAGTTTAGAGACGTACTTGCCTGAAAAAATAATTCTGCATAATTTTGAAGCAAGATAATAAGTATCTATTAAGATTAAATTGATTAAGTAGGTATTTACTTATATCATTAAAAAAACGTGTGTGTAGGTACTTATGTACGCACGTAAGAAGTTATACTTCTTTGACGTAAAAGAACAAAAAAAGCTAAAGATCTCATCCCTTATGTGACAACTCTGTTTGTAAAAGAAATGCAGCTAACTTCATCATGTCGCTTCTTGGCTGTCGGTTTGCGCGCGCATCGTAAAAATTTTACTCTCATATTTTTTTCCAAACATGCCAAGAGAAGTATAACTTCAAAAAGTCGGTTGATGTCATGGGACGCTGTCCGCCCTTGGCTCACACACATTGTCACGAGTTGGTAGTTGGTACTGGTGTGTAGCACAGACATCAAGCAACGTAAGTACATTGTACATGTTGAACTTGAAGCTCATCAAAGAAAGAACTTCAAAAATATTTTAAATATTTCTAATAAGTAGTAGACACCTAATTACCAAATAATTATATTGTTGTATTTTGTTACGGTCAGATGAATTAAAATAGTTAAAACGTTTAAGTCCATGACATTAATTTCACAATATTTTAAATAACCTAGACTAAGTTTTACAAAAATTTCGCAACTGCTTGTTAGTTATTTCAACGCATTACTGCAGCTTTTCTCAAAAACTTCTAAATTGAACTGTTGTATTAAATGTATGCCAACTAACAAATATCTTTTCTCACTGCTATTAACGTTAGAAGAATATATTAATATATTTTTTTATTGAATTTATAACTCACGTGCTTCAATCCTATTAGCTACTGGTACCAAATCCAGACGAGCGCGTGCGGTGCGGCAGTAGGAGCGCGTGCCGTCCGGACAGCACACTCGCGGCCAGCAGTCAGCGTCGGTTTTACATGTCTGTACCTCAAACAGGAGCTCGCCTAGCGGAGTCGAGGGACATTCACGAGGAATTACCCCGAGTATGGCTATAAAGAAAGCAGAAAGGCGTAGTGCTTAAAAAATATTGATATTATGATCGCCCTAATCTCTCGATTTTGTCAGTTTTAATTTAAGTTTTATTACGAATAAGGAAGTAAAGCTTACTAAGGTGTGTACTAAGCTTAGACCTAGTGAGATAATCGGAGGCAATCCAATCCCATTTTCCTTTTTGTCCGTCATCGATGTTGGGACAGTGGTAGGTGGTTTCTAATATTGCTCTTTATTATAACTACATCATAATACACTTTCACTTTGCGTGAAGTTCAAATCCATGAACTTGTTTATTTCACGATAAGGCACGGCGCCAGGACCGTTATAAGTGGCGGTTGTTACAAGTTATCAAATATGTTACTATCACTCCTTTCTCTTACGAATTTAATCTGTTTTATTGCGTATAAATGCGTCTGTCTGTTACCTTTTCATGCTTAATCCTGAGCTGAACTGATTCAGATTAAATTTGGTATGAAGGTACTCGTAGTTTGAGATCCTAGGAACGACATAAAATACTTTTTATCTCGGAAATCATTCCTTAAGAGGTCGAATTTTGTGCTTACCTACCTACTTTTCTATACCTATTATCATGAACGAATTAACCACTTCATTCATGCCTATTATATATTGTCTGTCAATTCCATAGTAGCCGTTGTATAATGAAGGCTTAACACCTCCAAGTAAATTTTTAAGAAATTAATTAAATTTCTAAGAAATCTATTGTCATACGCCGGCGTGTCCGCGGTCGTGGAAGGATTAAGGAAGCCTATGCACTATTTTCACTATAGGTATCTTTCACGTAAGCTATTAGGTAGGTACATGTTTCCTATATAAAAATAGATGATTAACACCTCTAGGTAAAATTCTAAGAAATTAATTAAATTTCTAAGAAATATATTGTTAATTGTAACGCCGGCGTGTCCGCGGTCGTTAAGGGATTAAGAAACAAAGTAGGTAATATTTATTATATTAATAATAAAATGAACAATAAATCGCTTGCGCTATTATGTCACACTACACATTGGACTTTTTATTAATAAATACTTATCTTATAACTGTTTTTATTTCGAAATAGTGAATGTTTCAGAAAACCACAACTAATTATTATTTTTATTTCAACATCGAGAACGTTACGTTGCATTAATCAATTTAACTTGACATATGGATGAGGAAAATATCATGTTTTACCAATTTGTCAATATGTAACCGTAAGCTTTTTCTAATTCTTTCATTGACACTAATTATAAATACCGTGTGTGTGATAACCAACCACACAGAAAACACTCCGCTACTCGTTTTATTTATATAGGATTTGATAGTTGTATGTAATCTCCCGAAACTACCTACTTATACATTAAAGTGCCAAAATATTATCTCCTATTATCCTAGGATATGATGCTAATTGCTATACATTTACAATAATTTGTGTTACAGACCCGCACAAATTCTTAAAATTATTCAATGTCTTCTGATCACATTTTTATTTTATGTTATTATTATTCTATTCTATGTATCGCTTATATCGGATATCGAGTCCAAGTCATAAAATATAACTTGTTACCATAAGCACCAATGAATTTAAGTGTGTGCTATGCCTTACTTTTCATCAATTATATAATCTATGATTCTATACTCATTATATTATAAAGAGGCAGAGTTGGTTTGTCTGTTTGTTTGTTTTAAAGCGCTAATCTTAGGAACTACTAATCCAATTTGAAAAATTCTTTTTGTATTACATTAGCCCGTTTATTGAGGTAGGCTATAGACTATATAACATCATACCACTACCCAAGGAGCCGATAGTTATAGTTAATACTTACGTTGGTGTGATTGTTCTGACACAGTCGGTCGCGGCGCGGGCACTCCTTTCACACACTGTCCTTGACAGCACACTTGTCCGGGCCCGCTACTGGCGCGGCACTGCGAGTTGCTCTCACAGGGAATTCGAAACAGCACAACTGGTACGCTCTTCGGGCATATCAGCTTCTGGTTTTTTCCTTAATAAAGAATATTTATTTATTTGTTTAAATACTATGTTATAAAATCCCATAGTTTACTTCACTACTATAAGTGGAGTTTAATATCGAAGATGTTGTTTAATGGATGTTTGTTATTCAATCTCGCCAGAACGGTTGAAAGGATCCGGATGAAAGTTGGCACAGAGATAGATTATAGTCTAGAATAGCACATAGGCAACTTTTTATCCCGGAAAAATCTACGGTTCCCGTGGGATAGATTGGTTTTTGTTTTAATATTATAAAACTAAAAATGTCGTTTGTTTTTTTTGTTTGTTTGAATGCAGTTATCTCTGGAATTACCTAGTCCGTTGAAAAAACTATTTCATTTTATGGCTTATTTATTGAGGAAGGTAAGTTAGCATCACGATATATATGTACATGAGCGGAGCAATAAAACATAAATAAACTATTTAGTAGTCGAACGGATCCGAGGACAAAAGCTAGTTTGATATAATATGTATGTAGTAACGTTATGCTAGAGTGCTTACGTATTAACCCTGAGTCTCACATTTAGAACTCACGTAATTGCTGCTTGTAAAATCTAAAGTTGCCAATGGTTTATTTCTTTTTTATTTGATGTTAAATAATTGCCTGCAATATTTCTTATATTATATAATTTTTATTTACGATCACAATACGTAATTTTTCAAATTTATTATATGTTACAAATATCTACTACCTAGTAGAATATACTATATGATATATTTAGTATTAGAAATACATTTCTGTAATATTTTTACGTGCGTATGCATCTGTGCTTTGACTTTTTAAGTACCTAAGTACACTCTACAAGTATTAGGTACATTATAGGTGCAAATTTTTTCTTAACGTTCAGTTTCTTAACGAGTAAGAATGTAGCTTTAATTAATAGCTTTCGGTATACGTATATCCATAATAGGTAAGTATGGTAAGACTAAATAGATTCGTTTAACTAACCTACCTGCCTAAAGTAAATGCTTACAGTTTAAGTATTCTAAGGTTACCCGTATTCAGGACGATATCCGAATAACGTTATTAAGGTATACGTATAGGTATACTATGAGTATTTTCTCTGTTCTTGTATTGTATTCTCTCTGTCTCGTAGAGCATAGATCTATAGACTTACAAACCTTATACCTGTACATATGTATAGTTTAAAAAATATTGCTTTTAAAGTTGTTACCTATTTTAGCCGGAGCTGCTTTTGGTGTCGTCTGTATGGGTAGCAGTTGCAGGAATGGGCGCGGAGGCTCCGTAGTAGTGGTGGTGGTTGGCTTAGGAGTAGTTGTGGTCATCGTCGTGGTGGTCAAACTGGTGGTACTCGGGGTTGTTGTAGTTGTTGTTGTACTTGTGGTTGTGGTGGGACTGGTGGTCGTGCTAGTGCTTGTGCTTGTGCTAGTACTCGTACTTGTACTTGTACTTGAACTACTGGTAGCGACTACACTACTCGCCTCGTTGATTCTAGAATGTTTAGAATGGAATCTAATGATATTTAGTCACTAAAGCTTTTAAGCGTGCGTGAATTTAAGTCTTGATAAAAGCATCATTATAACTCAATTTTGTATAGCAATAAGAACTTCTTAGTGTAACAGTTAGGTACTTTATACCGACAATATTTTATATAAGTCTTAGGACTGAATATACGATGTTAACCTTGCTCGTTAACATTTACTATGCTTACTCTATATTATTTTAAGGAACATAATTATAGTTATCAAATAATGTACATTGTCCATAAGTTAGAATACAGTCGATAACTTCTAATAATAAATTAGCTGTGATTTTGTGTACATAGGTATATAAAGTAAAGTAGGTACTTTAATATTTAATACTTTATTTATATACTTATTATGTACCTTCTAATGCAATTCAGGAAGAAATATGAAACAAGATAAAACTTAATTAATTTAAATATAGGTAAATAACAAATTAATATTGTAGGTAATGAATGTTCAAAAAAATTTTATAGTCATTATTCCTACTTAGATTTATATGACGTCCACGTTACAAATGTTGGTTTAAATAATGCAACAAAAATGAAAAACATTTCTTTCAATATAAAAGACATCAACGAGCTTTACAGTTGTTAAATTAATTAGGTATCTGTAATAGTTCTTAAATAGAGAGATATTTTGGGGAAAAATCACGAAATAGGAATTATGTTTATTTTTATAGAAGTTTCACTAAAGTACTCACTAAAGTACAATTTTATAATAAATACAATTAATAAAATTCTAACAGAGTCGAATCTGTACATTAAATATTTTTTGGACAATCTTATTGAAATAGTCATTATTATCGATACAGAGGCCTTTATACTTTATAGAATTTTTGTTTGTCTGTCTGTCTGTATATGACCGCATCACGGAAAAACCACTGGAGGGATTTTGATAAATTTTTTGTATGATGATAGCTGGCTACTCGGGTCAACATATAGGATACTTTTTACTGTGGGAAATATATCATCTCTGAGAAATCTATACTAAACGTAACACGTAAGTACAATTGAAAAACCCGTGTGGAGCGAGGGTAAGTCGCTAGTATAATATAATACCTATAATATTTTCAAATAATTTATTACTTATATATTTTTATCTATGTATATAAAATTACTTGTCCTGAGTCAGGACTCCTGACAGATTCATCAACACAGAGCCTAAACCACATGGTTTAAAAACTTTAAAGTTTGGCAATTGATTCATTCGAAGACCAATTGGCTCAGTTTGTAGTGACCCTATTTGCTGTGCCAACGGTCGCGGGTTCGAGTCCCGCTGGGGGCATTCATTTGTGTGATGAGCACGAATGCTTGTACTCCAGTCATGGGTGTTTATATTTATAATATTTATGTATTTACTATACATATGTGTTGTGTATCGACTATCAAACGGGAAAGAAATCAAGTTTATTAATATTTTTTGGAGTAAAAATTCTTTAGGCGGACTGAGGGGTAGGTCAATACACTGAAAAAATGAGTGTAGCGGAAGTGTGTCGCGGAAATGAGAGTAAAATTAATTATCAATAATTAAAAAAAATATTATATTTATACAATAATTATGTGCAATAAATAATATATATAATTATTATGTATAAAAATACATATTTATTATTAATAAATTTATAATAATTATCTAATATATAAGTATCTCGTGTCACGGTCTTTGTGGTAGAACTCCTACGAAACGGCTCGACCAATTTTAATGATTTTTTTTTACTATTTTTTGTATATTTGGTAGGTATGGGAATAGATCGTAAAGTTTTTCACTCTCCTACCCCAGCCCCAATTTCTTAATCGCGATTTTATTATTTTTGTATTACCAATATTATAAAAATACATACATATTTATGATAAGGCCAAAGAGTTTTTTTTGTAGATTGAGCGCGAGCGTAGCCGCGGGTTCTGCTAATTACTTATAAAAATGAATATTTATTACCTACTGTGGGATGAGTGTGCATAAATTAAATAAAAGCTGTTATGATTAATAGTTGTTAGGGTAACCGTTGTTATTGTCTGATAAATGATATATTATATTATATTTTTTCCGTATAAAATATTCTATAAATATATGATTGTAATATGCCATATTCAATTATTGATTTATTTTAATTTAGTAACGATATTTGCCAAAGAAGTTTCACTTCAACCGAACGTAAAGGTTAAATGCACTCATTTTTTTATTTTCTAATATGGGTAAAAAATACAAACGTATACTGTCCATAAATTGAACATTTTGGAATATTATAATGTGATTTTTAGTTACAAGTAATTATAATTAATTAAAAAAGTGTAGTAAAATAGTGCGCCACCATAAATGGAACTAAAACAAAAAAAGCATAAAACTACAGGAAACTATATTTACGAAAGCAACATTGAGGTTAAACTGCTCATATAATTATATTATTGTATTAATATAAATACAATATATTTAAATCCAAGACACAATAAACAAAAGTTATGACATAACCTTACTTTAACATCAAATTGTTAAACTCATTGAAAAATTATTATTACTTTTTGTTAATACTTGTAGACTTTTAATGTGTGAAGTATATTTATTACTAGGCGTTGAAATAGATTTGGATTCAATTATCAATTTTCGTAAAATTATAAAGCTATATTAGGCTGGGCTTGAGAGATACATTACTTACCGCAATTGAGCTGCTTTCACTCCTTTAGTACAGAATCCCTTGCAGCAGAGATGTTGAGTACCCATCACACTGCAGTCTGTGCTCTTTCGACAGGGGATTGGAAACAAATCCAACCATCCACTGGTCGTGCGCACCTTTGGACATTGTAAAGTTTGGCAACCACCTGCAAAATAGTAAAAAAAAAAGATTTTTATGAATAAGTAATAATAATCATAATTACCAATTGGAATACATAATATGTTTCTGCGGGAAAGGTTTTATAATAATTTATGACGTTATACGTTGGTAATATACATATCTGTCTGTAAATAAATAAAAAAGTGTATGTCGGACGACTGACAACTATAATTATTATAGTTTTGCTCCATAATTATGTAAGAAATATAAAATATCTATAATTTTAAAAGAGTGAAGACTATCAAGTAACTTCAAGTATGGTTTTGACAAACGAGGTGGATTTACCAGAGTTTTCCACATTAACGGTAGAAGAAGTTAATCTATCTACAGCCACGTTAATGTCCGCAGCACCATACCTCGGCAAGCATTGTGAGGCTATCAATAACGAGTTTATGCTATGTAGAAGCGAGTCAAATGATCCGCGGCCCTGCATTGAATTAGGAAAGCTAGTCACAGCTTGCACGATGCATTTTTTTAGAAATATTAAAAATAATTGCCTCGAAGAATTCAATCAGTATGCGAATTGTGTAGATAAGAGTTCAGGAAATTATTCCTTTGCAAATTGTCGCAGAACACAAGCAGTTTTCGACGAGTGTATGAATGATAAGTTGTGTATGTCTCGGCCTAGTTTCGGTTACTTTTGCCGCACGAGAGTCCACAGCAGTCCTAGCGCACCGCCTGATCCTGAGCCGTGCCCTTGTCTACAGAAGTTTCCGGACGCTACACCTGCCTTACCCGATTGTAAGCCGCGTCTTCCAGCTCGATTTGGCGGTCGCTACTATTGGATAACTGAGTAGTGCATAGTAGAGAGCTCTAAAACCTCATTTGCAATTTAAAAAAGTGGACAATAGGTAAGATTACCAAATTAGGTTGGTAGTCGATTTTGGGGATGATTTTGTTTTATTATTTAAAAACAAACCTGTCCCGTTAACGTATTATATTTTGGTGCTTTTATGTTTAGTTACCCTTTTAAATTTTAATTCGATTTAGTTTTTATAACTACTTTTTTTTGTTTAAAAATGTCAAAGACTTATAAGCATCTACTTTCTCGTGCATACAAATTACATTATGTAAAAATATAAGTAGGTAATACATTTAAGTTTTGTAAGAAATTTTATCTAGTTTCCGCAATGTTGACAACAAACTGACAGGATCCAACACAATAGCCTGTATAGTGTATGTGCTTTAATATATAATACCTAGGTCATTGTAAATGCACTTTTAGTAGGTCACTCAAACTGAGTAAGTGTTGAAATTTGAAGTAGATTCCGGTTATTATCTCTCTTATATTATGAACATAATTGATCGTATCGAAATTATCTTAAAATGCATGAAAAATTTTCGTAATTTGTAGCACCCGAGAATTCAATGGCTTAATGTATTTTTTTATATTATAAGTCCATTATCAAATTATAGGTCCTGATGTAAAGGTTAATTACAATAAAATTTTGAGTAAAATATATTGCTATTTTATTATTATTTTTATGATTAGGTCGTAATTATACAATTGTTGGATTTAACAAAAACTTTTCAAGTTTCAAGTCGATATAAAAAACAATTTTATTCAGACGAAGTAGGTATATTTAATATTTTCTTTATATCTGAAACTATATGCATTTTAGTAAAAAATCGCGTCACTTCATATCCATTAAACGAAAACGGCTTAGTTTTTTGGAATTAGCGTGGAAAAATTATTATTCAGAATCATGTACAAGACTTCATGCAACATATGCTGCTTTTCTATGTAATAAGACTGTTGTTCGAATCAGAATCCATTCGGCCAAACGCATGAAATGGAAAATATCTCGTATCTCAAACTAATTTTAGTTGAAATCTCAATTCTTTTTGAATTTTGCACCTAATACTTCAAAAGCTAGTATATGTTATTGATTATCGAGTAGTAATATGTACCTGTACGTATACCCTAAACAAAGACCTATCCACACGCTTGGTGGTAAGTTGGAGTAAAGTAAAAAAATAGAGGTGACTATTATATATTAATATACCTACTATATATTTTTTATTTTTGGTAATTTGACTACAAATTGTTTTTATATGATACACCTACCTACCAAATTTCAATAATGTAGTTATACAGGGTAGAACAAATGGATGGAACATGGAAGAAAACTAGGTACTTACCTTAAATATTGAAGATATCTACTATTCACTATTTTATTGAACTAACTGATAGAGTCTATGGGTATGGTAAAGATAAAATCTTTCGAAGAAACATTGTAGGTATCTTACAATTAAAGGAAGCCATGAAATCTACAATTTATAGATTTCCAGTCTAGCTACATCGTGGAAGGAAAGTGTCTTAAATACTGAAAATATCAAGTTTCACACAAAGGAAGCATTATTTTATTTATAAAATAAAAATAACTGCATTTAATTATTTTTAAAAGATGTTACCTGAACTGGTTATCGAACCAGCTAAAAATGGAAAAAAGTCCTTAAAAATTTAAATGCATTTATTATTATTTTTTTAAATAAAGAAATGTTTCCTTTGAGTAAAACTTCAATGTTTAAGGTACTTTTCCTCCATGTCCCATCCATTTATACTACTCTGTATTTAAAAATAGTTTTCGAGAAGATTATTTTAGGAAATTATAAGGGTTCCGTTTTAGATATATGGCTACGGAATCCTAAAACGCGCCTCAATCTGGTATCTGCTGCGATAAAGAAGGACGAAATAACAAACTTGTTTTCGTACTTTATTGCAATATTAACGGATGAGAAATGTGTTTATAGACAAATTCTGAAATATACATTTTATTGCAATTCAAGTTTATAATGAGATGAGAGATTCTAGAGATGTTTTTTCAAATAGAAAACTTAGGCAATTTTTTTATTATTTTATTTCTATACTATTTATTTCTACATTTCTTTATTTAGTGAAAGAGGAAAATGTTGAATAGGAAAATAATCATCTTATATATAAAATTTCCATGTCACAATGTTTGTTACCGTACTCCTCCGAAACCGAATCCGGGACGAACCCGAGCGGAGCGAGAGTGAGTCGCTAGTAATCTATACTAATATTATAAAGAGGTAAAGTTTGTGAGTTTGTGAGTTTGTGACGTTGTAGGGGGTAATCTCTGGATCTACTGAAACGATTTTCAAAATTCTTTTACCAATAGAAAGCCACGTTCTTTCTGAGTGTCATAGGCTATATATTAACCCGAAAAATGAAAAGGCTTTTTCGTGGTAGTCGGATTTGCAAAGTAAGTCGGAGAAAAAACGGTCGAACGAAAACGTTTCTTACGAACGCTGCCTTAACGATGAGAGATATATGATTATGTTCTAGAGAAAAGTTGTAGAGCTTAATAATGCCCACAAAAAAGTCAGCGACAGCATATGTCTAACTTTTATATTTAAGTCACAAAAAGTAGTTTTTTATATTAAAAAAATCATTTAAATCGGTAGGTCATGTTTATTGGTCATATTATCAACAATTATGAATTCTTATCAAAATAAGTAAATTTATCGTCTAAAATGTTTAAAATAAAAGACTTTTCCCTTTTACTGCATATAATTTGGACAAGTGGTTAAAGAGATAATGCAACATATTCGTATGTATGGACGAACCCGAGCGAGCTGTTTATCTGTTTTTCTCTTTGTACGGGCTAATCTCCGGATCTATTGGACCTATTTAAATGAAATTTTGCATGGTGGTACCTTATATCCCCGGGCAACATCTTAGATACTTTTCATCCCGGAAAATTAAAGAGTTCCCGTGGGATAGTTAAAAAACTATAACAACTTATACAGCTTAGTACACAAAAACTACTGATTGGATTTTAATGAAACTTTACAATAATATAGTTCATACATGACAAAAACAAATCAGCTACTTTTCATCCCACAAAATTAAAGAGTTTCCGTGGGATAGTCAAAAAACTATAGTAATTATACAACTTAGTACACAAAAACCACTGATTGGACTTTGATGAAACTTTACAATAATATAGTTCATACATCAGAATAACAAATAGGTAACTGTGTATCCCGGAAAAATATACTTTTCCCGTGGGATAGATGTTTTTGTTTATTTGTAACGTATTATGTACACAACATAGACCCCAAAACAATAGTTATTAAAAAAAATGCCTGTTTGTCTGTTTGCCTGTGTGTCTGTTTGTCTGTTTTTGTGTGTGCGTTCACGCGAAAGGTAATGTACCAATTTCAACGAAATTTGGTGAAGTGATAACTTATTACTCGAGTCAACATTTAGGGTACCTTTTGTATGTATGTATGTATGTATGTATGTTGTATTGAAAAATTTTGCATGCTGATACCTTATATTGCAGGTCAAACAACAGGTTACTTATTTTTATCCCGGAAAAATGAACGGTTCCCGTGGGATAGATCTGTTTGTGCTTTTCTAGAGGTGAACCCGAGCGAAGGGAGGGTGAGCCGCTAGTATTATATATTTTCACATTAAAAGATTATGTCATGTGCCACTTGTTATGTAAGATATTCGTTGTCAATAATCTAACTCTGCTAGACCGACGAAGCTTTCATATACTTACTTACAAATCAGGAAATAGTTCGTAATTAAAATAAAAGGCTAAAATATACACCAGTAATATTACGAAATCGGTTATTTAGAAAAATAACAACGTTTGATAATAATTATCATTCAATTATGAATTATATTTTCCCGAAAAACGTTTTTGTTGATATGTATCTATGAGACACATATTTTTAACATATAAGAATATTTTTATGCTTTTTTGTAATTGAAAAAAGTAACTTTAAATCTAATTTGGCCAGTTTTTACAGATTATAACAAAATAAATACAAACTATGAATATTTTTCTTTTATTTTATTTAACCCTTTATTACACCAAAAAGAAAAAAAAACAATTTAAAAACAGTACAAAAATATGTAAAAATGTATTTCAGTGTAAGGACGGCCTTATCATCTAAAGTGATCACTTCCAGGCAACCTATATCAGATTTCAGCAAGCAAGCAAACTCGTAGGATTGCATCGATAATGGTTGGTGCAAAAAAAAACAGTCTATAACATACTTACTTAAAAGGTACATACATACATAACAATAAAGACATACATAAATATATAATATATTAAGTGCAAACAATATACATATGTATATATTCTACAAAAAACTTACACAATCAAGGCTTACATAAATATACGTAGAGTTATAGCGATAAATAGTAGTTTTTAAGACGACGTTTAAAAACTAGCACGGATTCCGACTGGCGGATGTCATGTGGTAAGGCAATCTCCATAATATTACAGCTTTGTCTGTATACATAAGAGTCACCATAGCTTTGAGTGCGACTGACGGGCAATGCTAAATTGCCGGTTTGCGATCGAAGGTTTAGGGGTTGACCAGAATCCAGAACCAAAGTAACAAAGCCTTGTTTTAAGATAAGCAGGAATGTGAGAGTGAAAGAGGACAGTGTATAGAAGAGTAAGGATATGCAAGTTACGGCGCTGTCTAATGGTGAGCCGTTAGCCGGGTTATATTATGATAAGTCTTTCTAAGCTACATTTGCCTATAAAACGATTCTTTTCTTAAAATGCAACATATTTATGAACATTAAGGACAGTAGATAAACTAAATCGATACAGTTATGATTTACTGTAACATAAACACGACATTGACAGTTTCCGAGTCGTGAATGACTCAAGGCAAATAGAAAACGGCCAAAACTTTATGATTGTTGAATTGTTTGTTTTACAAAATCAAAAGTTGAACGGCAGCAGTTAAATAATAATTAGTCTTCTTTATCATTTATTTTAGCCCTGATTAATCAGGGTAGAGCGTGATTCTTTTTCGGCCCCCTCTGGTCCACAATCTATACATATAATAAAATTGTAACTAAGCCGAATCTGTACATTAATATTTTTTGGAAAATCTTATTGAAATAAACATTATTATCGATACAGAGGCCGAATCTATAGTTTTTAGAATTTTTGTCTGTCTGTGTCTGTTACCGCATTACGGAAAAACCACTGGGATTTTGACGAAATTTGGTATGGTGATAGCTGGTTATCCGGGTCAACATATAGGATACTTTTTACCTCGAGAAAATATCTCATTTCTGAGAAAAAATACAAAAACTGCAATGTAAGAGTATAATAATATGTAAAACCTAAGAATTCGGTTTTTGGTCATCTGTACGCGGCCGGAGCCGCGGGCAATGCTAGTAAATTATATTTTTATTATCTTAAATAATTAATAAATACATTCAAAATCAACACTTATTTCAAAAATCATACCTTCTTAAATTTAAATGTAATTCAGTACCTATAATTATTACGCTCCTGTTCATTAACACAATTTTTTTTCCGCCCCTCCAGCTATTTAATTAATTTGTACGCTTTAAATAAATCAGATTACTTATTAAAAATAAAAAAAAGAATAGGGTACGTATTGTATCGGTGTTTATACCTACCGTATTGAATAACACCAAGGTTTGCCCTTTTTTGCTTCCACATTGGTAAATTGAGTAATATGCCATGTTTTGCATTTGGGATTTTGGTGCCCCTTTTCTTGTAGTTCTGACCGGTTAAAAGTTTTGACCCAAACATATGTATATTATTAGCTACGTTCTACGTACGTACTATAGCTACGTTCTTTCTACATCAAAGAGCTACTATCTATCAAAGATGTGCGCCTCCTAAGTAAAATGAGGAAACCACCGCATGTAGCAAGCGCTTACGATTAAGGTTGCGAAAACGTCTGGTTAATAAAATTATGTTACTTACTTTCCTACTAAATTATTATTTTTAAGTGTTACTTAACTTACTTCGTTCATATGTTTTTCTTTTCGTTGAGTGAAATTTAAATCACTTTTCGCTAAAAAATTTTTTCGCTTTTGAGTTAAAATTTGGTATAGGTATACATAGGAATATACCTGACTACCTACCTGAGTTCGGCGACAATGTATTAATATGATACCATGGATGGAACTATGAAGACAAAGCTAGAAATTAAACTCATTGGGTTTGGCTTCGTTAGTTTTGGTTTGATAAATAAGATAAACGCATCTTATTCTGAAATTGGTACCATATTCTGATAATATATAAATATTTAGAAAAGCTATTGTTTATAAGCGACTCACTAACTAAATGTTATTGTGGTATATCTTAATCAATTTATAATAGGGGAAGACTATTCAAAATAGGTTAGTAATATAAGATCAAAGCTCAGTATTTTACAGGGTTTCATAAGTACTATTTCTTATATGAGTCTCGCGTAATAATATATAGTCAGGAATATTTTCTCATTGTTCGAGTCATAAAAAAGCGGCTGATATCGGCTAGAGAAACTCAACTGAATTTTAATAATAAATTCTCTTCTAAAAGACCAAGATTGACACTGGCAATTACATTGCACCGCAGTTTGAAAATATATTTTTTTATGTTGGGAAATGGTCACCGGCAAAGCCTAAAAACTACACACTAAACCCAACTGAACCTCCCCCATCTTAATAGGGCGTCACAGGTTCACTTACGCACTTAACCATGACTGCAGGCCTGCTGAAGCAGACCACAACAGCCATGGGGTTGCTCCAATGGTCCACTTTGCTATCAGAAAACTACCAGGAGCAACCCGCATGATGGCCCATCGAGGAGGGCCACCTCCCTATACGTTTCTTGACCCGCTATTATTAATATAGAAAACAAAGCCAATCATTCTGATTTTTTTACTAACATGCAATATTTTTCATACAATTTCATAAGTTGGTTTACCTAAGGTAAGGCTGGAATAAAAAATAGTTTTAATAACCTTGACATGAAACGATAGGTATAAATATGTACTAACTATGCTGGCTAAAACAAGATCTCTTAGATAATAAGCGAAACAGCTCAACATGCTTAAATAAACTAATAATTTATTACAATTCATATCTTGTGAAAGAAATTCTGTTACCTTAGTTCAGGGCTATTTCGGGCTATAGTCTCTATAATTAAGTGCCTACTTTATTAGATATGGAAAATTATACTAAAATAAATACGCTTATTAAAAGAACATTTTAAATGAAATTATCTTTTCGGAGAAAAGAACATACCTAATATATTTAACGATTTACAAGAAGCATGTTTATAAAAGGGAACTTAAATTTATCATTAAATATAAACTTTAATAATATGCTTTGCGCGCAGCACGACATTATTTACAAACGAAAAAGAAAAATTATAAATTATGTGGTCATTTTAAAGTGCAACATATTTTTACATAGATAAGTAAGAATGTTTACTTTATAATTGCTAATTTTATCATATAAGTACAAAAAGTTATTCTCATCAAATTATTCTTGAAGCCGCCTAGCCTGGCCACCCTCGCTTTGAAAAGAGGCCTGTGCCCAAGGACATTAAAAAAGGCTGAATGGTGATGATTAAATAGTTTTATCCCTTTCCTGGCATTTTGAAAATCCCATCCATTATGTTCTTGCTACGTTACATAGGTACGTATATATCGTACGTATATACGTAATATATCGCAGCAAAACATATAAGTACATATTTATGCTCGTGACTGTACCTACCAAAGATAGAATAAAAGCTCTATCGCTATTTTCTACGCGTCCAAAGCACTGTTATATTTAGTGTTGCGTAATGTGGGTTAAACAAAATTACACTTGGGTGAACTTTTGACACAATAACAAATAATATATCAGAAAGTGTATTTACGTAAAACTATACATACCTAAATACGTTTTAAGAGTTCGAAAAGTTAACTGATAATTATTAACAGCACTTAAATAGTGTTATGCATTAACCGGTATAAGTAGGGCTAAAATAAGAAAAATATCTTTACGCAATCGGTTATGTACATTAAAATACCGGTCAGTTACATTTAAGCTTTTACGAATGAGAGAACGTATTACTAAGAATTAAAGAAATAAAATGTTGTTGGTCAAGTCATGGGTCATTCAGATGTGCACTGTAGTGTCCCAATAACAGCTCCTTTTAATCTACTGCATGTTTAAAATGTTACGTGCTATTAAATTATTAAACTTATTTCGGTAAAATATAAATCTTTAATCAGAGTAACATTTAGCATTTATTTCATTAAAATTATTTACCTAACCAATCGATTGGGTTATTTTGAAAATGATTGATTTTATTATCATCTTAATTACGTAAATATAATCTGCATACCATACGCACGCTTTAAACCCCAAAGATTTGCTGCAACTACTTATTGTAGGGTGTACTTAATTTTTTAACAAAACGTTATTTTTACGCCGCGTTGATTTCTTTCGTCATAACAAAAATTTCATAAAACTCCTCAGTTTTAGAATCTGATGTCCTTGCACGAACTTGCGGACACAGTTCATGCAGTTCATTGTTATGTATTATTTTACATATTTTATTATGTAAAATAATACATACTCTTATATAATATTATGTATTATTTAACATAATATTAAAGGTATAGGATTAACTTTTTTAAATAATATAATAACTGGTCTATACTTTAAATGGGACCCCAAATTTTTTTACCCAATATCCAACCGTTCTCGAGTGATGTACTTGCCAATACCAACCATAAGCATGTCAACTTTATTTATATAGATAAATTTATTTTATATTATATTATTGTATTCAGCCCCTTTTTTAATGTTCCACTGCTGGGCACGGGCCTCCCTTTAATACAAGGGGGATCAGGCCATAGTCCACCCCGCTGGCCAAGTGCGCATTGGCGGACTACACATGTCTTTCGAAAACTTACTAAGTTCTCTCAGACATGCAGGTTTCCTCACGATGTTTTCTTTCACCGTAAGGCAAGTGGTAATCGTGTTGGAAATGATTCCCACATGAAAATATCAGAGGTGTGCGTGCGACCCGGGATTTTTACCCGCTTTACTCAGTTTCCCAAGTAAGCGCGTAACCACTGGGCTACGACTGCCTTCCTTATTGCCATATATTATTATTCCTTTTAAATATGTATATTATTCCTTTTAAAACTAACTATGATTTCTTTATTTTTCCCGAATTTATTTTGTCTTTTCCCGTGACCATGATAGCAAAATATCTGAAAAGATAGTTTTAAATGTAAAACTAGCGACTTACTTCATTCGGTTGGGTCCCTAGGTATGTTTTAAATAGATTCATATGTACATAAAAAAAGTTATTAGTCAGCGTTAATCGTGTTATATCTTTTTATATATTGTTCGGATTATTTTTTAGTTATTCTGCTATTCGGGGCGGAGGAAAAACTAACAAATCAAAGATCATAAAATTTGATCCAGCTGTTTTTGGGTTATAGTTTAGAGATTATAGTTTTTGAGTAAATAGTGTAATTAATATAAAATATTCGTGTAATTCAAGTCTTATATAATACTTACTAAATATTATTTTTTTAATTCATTTAGTAATTTGCAGAATGTCCGCTGTACTCATATGTATGTACCTACTACAATTACCGAGATTATCACTTACGATTTATACAAAGCGCAGAACACGCACTAACATAATTATTATAATTCAAATGTGCTAGGAATATAATTAAGATCTTTCCTGCAATTTAGTTTATGTCTATGTATAATTTTCTTGAGATTTCTTTAAGAGATAAGTTATACTTATATAAACATATTATGTGTATATGTGTGGAATATTTATTTATAACAAGTAAAAATATATTCATTAAAATATATTTATTTAAGTAGACAAAATAATAATAAGCGTAATATTTTTTTGTACCTTTGTTTGTAAAATTTAATTTCCGCTCTTGAAAAACTTTGGGACCCTAATGCAGTGTAGTCCTATGTATGATTCAGGAACTTTAGAGTCATCCGTCTCTTTATTGCATTATCAAAATAGGGACGGAAAAATAAATATTTGGATTATTTATAAAATAAATATTTCAAATTATAACAAAAAGCTTCTAAGGCGCGCAACTTTTGTCTGTATCAATAAAGTAATCATACATATTGTTAATGTTTTTATATTACTTACTATTTTTTTGTTTAAATATACGATTAATTAATATAACGCATATAAAATAAGCTTATTTTTCTATCATATAGAATAAAGATTTAGAAAAAATCGAAGCAATCAAAAAACTCACCGAAATTCAAAAATCCAATCGATAAAACCAATAACGTTAATATTTTGGAATACATTTTACTTCACTAAAATAATATCACATAAGATCACAGTCAATAATGGCACTTTCTTAGCTTTGCGGGTCTTGGGTGAGAATGTCTAGTGCCGACTAAGACTGGAGAAGGCAAATGTTGCCGCGAGCTCGGTGGTTGCATAAGTACTTGCCGCTGTTGATACAGATTATCATTTGGCGGACACAAATACTTTCGCTGCACTTTATTGCTACAGTGTGCTTGCCCTCTTTAGCTGCCTAAATATTAAATAAGATCAGATATAATATATTCGCGTTAATTAAGCCCATAAATTAAATAAATATTTAAAATTAGAAATTTTATTACTATTCAAATTAAAGGTACATAAATAGGTCAATGCTATTCGAGGTCGCGCACCGAGAGTTCCCTACCGTCACAATTCTCATAATATATGTACAATCTACGGAGGTATGTTTGAGTATTGGCCATTATAAAAACTTTTTAACAAAAAAATAAAAACCGACTTCAAACAAAAGCACTAAAAAGTAAAAAATAACTGATTGGTAGTTTTCATTTACTATACATACCTAATCAAATATTTTCGAAGTCGGTGTGCTTTACTTTGTATGGGCTGGCACCGATTTCGAAAATATTTGATTAGGTATGTATTTAATAGGTAGGCTTTAATTACTTAGCCAAAGCACACCGACTTCGAAAATATTTGATTAGGTATGTATAGTAAATGAAAACTACCAATCAGTTATTTTTTACTTTTTAGTGCTTTTGTTTGAAGTCGGTTTTTATTTTTTTGTTAAAAAGTTTTTATTTTTCCCTTTTTAGTGTAGACAGTAGTAGCAAAGTAAGAATTCTAACGTGTTAGGCTTGTCAAATCAAACAAAATAAGCCCAAACTCAAAGTATCTACTATTAGCCGTTGAAGAGTTCCACCTATCCACCTTCTGGCCTTGCCATCAGATCAGGTCAACAAGACCGAACCACTGTACTATCAACGGAAATAGAAATACTTGCAAAGTTTCAAGTCAATATGACAATTAGAAGTAGGTTAAATTCATCATTAGTTGTTTTTCCACCCTTAGTGGTGGTATTTTTTTTTTGAAATTTAAATGGGACCAATCTGGAAGTATACCCTTTCAAACAAAACAAAAATTGTCCAAACGGTTAATAAATGACGGAGTTCTGAGGTAACAAACATAAAAAAAAAAAACATACAGTCGAATTGAGAACCTCCTCCTTTTTGAAGTCGGTTGAAAATAAGAAGAAAAGCGGTTAAAAGTCCTGGCACGAGACCAGTTCACATTTGGCATGTTATTGATTTTTACCGTAGAAATCAAACTTTGACAGTTATATAGGTATACGTATTACCTTTTTTACGACAAGACCTTTATATTCTTATGTAGAGTCTAGATTTTGCAGTGATAGTTTTTGCAGAAATCTATATACATATAATAAAATTGTAACTAAGTCGAATCTGTACATTAAATATTTTTGGAAAATCTAATTGAAATAGACATTATTATCGTTACAGAGTCCGAATCTATAGTTTTTAGAATTTTTGTCTGTCTGTCTATCTGTTACCGCATCACGAGAAAACCATTGGACAGATTTTGATGAAATTTATATAAAGAATATTTTTCGATAAATATAATACGTACGACCGAAAACGAATAAACGAATAAACTATATATATGTACATATGTACATAGGTAAAGAAAAGTAAGTACCTACTTTTAAAATTAAAATATATATATATATATATATAAGGGATAAGAGACTTGAGAAATGATTCCCCATACGAACTTTCATCCCCCTTTAACCCCCTTTCGGGATGATTTCCTGGATTAAAAACTATCCTATGTCCTTCTCAGGGTTTCAAACTATCTCCATACCAAATATCATCTAAATCGGATCAGCGGATTAAGCGTGAAAAGGTAACAGATAGGCAGAGTTACATTCGCATTTATAACATTAGTATGAATTTAAAATATTATGGTACACAAATAAATGTAAATATTAATTTATATTCGTTTTTCTATAGTAATTTACTTTTGTGAGAAAATTAATAATGTTAAATAATGGTGACTTACTTATTTTATTATTAACTTTATTCCTTAGGATTTACTGACTCAAAACATGATTTTATAAAGCGTTTTAAATATATAAAAATAATTATTATTGCTAGTGTACCTTAGGAGATAGACATACGTTATGACTCTTTTGTAGGCCTTTTTATGACCTAATGTTTAGCCGGCGTTAGCCATGTAAATTTCTAAGAACGACTCGACACAACCATTTAGTGTGTTTTCCCAGGGGAATGAAAGATTTTCTTGTAGTAAAAAGTATACTAAATGTTATTCCGAGTAATAAGTTATAACTACTTTAATTTAATGGTAAATGTAAACTGCTCTGAAATTTTCTTTTTTTTTTTAAATGTATTGTTTTTTTTTTTAACTTTAGTCAGCTTATGCAGGTGGATAAAATTAGTTGTACTTTTATTAATATTTTTGTTATATATATTTATATTTTAATATATATATATTTTATATACATATTATATATTCTTCTTCTTTTTAAGTACTGATCTATTGTAGAATAATGATTGATAATGAATATTTTTCGTGCTCTTCTAGTGATTATGATAGTGCTGAAAGTCATACGTCGCTTTCTGACTCAGAACCGCTGAATGATAAATTGTCAAAGATTTTTGTTGACGGCTCTTTATTCTCCTTGGTGCATATTAACGCGCAGAGCGTACATGCTCACTATAACGATCTTCTCACATCTTTCAGCGCCGGCGAAGTTGATTGTATTCTAATATCTGAAACCTGGTTAAAGCCATCTTTTCCTTCTTCTAGCTGTTCTCTTCCTGGTTATAAGCTATTCCGTAATGACCGCACCGAAAGGGGTGGTGGCGGCGTTGGCATTTACCTCCGCGGCAACATTCCTGCCAGTGTTGTTACTTGCTCCCTCTCTCAGCCCACAGGTCATCTTGAATACCTTTTTATAAAAACAGTTTTAAAACATAAAAAAATTCTTATCGGCGTTCTTTACTGTCCAAACGACCAAATTAACTATTTTAATAACCTGGGATGTTTATTTGAGAATCTTTTACCTGATTACGATCATGTTATCTGCATGGGCGATTTAAACACGTGTCTCCTAAAAAATGACACGAGAACACATATGTTGAACGCGCTCATGACTTCATATGACTTGCACGTTCTACCTGTTACTTTCCCCACTCACTACTTTCCGAATTGTAGGCCATCTCTTATTGATGTCATTTTCGTCTCTAACCCTAACCTTGTTATTTCTCATGGTCAACTGACTGCCCCTTTTTCTCATCACGATTTAATCTACC
Organism: Brenthis daphne; assembly: GCA_947093115.1. Lineage (NCBI taxonomy): Eukaryota > Metazoa > Arthropoda > Insecta > Lepidoptera > Nymphalidae > Brenthis > Brenthis daphne. Next base: position 16,789,091 of record OX352477.1, on the reverse strand, counting down.
TTGCATATAAATTGCGACCTCCCAAGGTTAGAGGCAAAATAGTTTTCCAGCGCAATTTTAAGCATTTGGATCTTGAACGCTTAAGGGAGGATGTGAGGAACATAGATTGGTCGTCTGTACTGTCTTCTACTAACATCGACTGTATGGTTAATTCACTAACTACTGAATTGATTAATTTATACGATGTACATGCTCCTATTAGGCCAGTTAGAATGAAACATGCTCCTGCCCCGTGGCTAACGCCAGTCATCAAAAGAACTATGGCTAAACGTGACAGGGCCAAAGTTAAAAACAAAAAATATCCATCTCAGGAAAATCTTAATGCATACAAGAAACTGCGCAACATCTGTAACAGAATGTGTAGGGATGCTAAGCGTCGTTATATTCACTCCACCATTCAGGATCTTTGCCAAGCTCAAGTTTGGAGGTTCTTAGAGTCGCTAGGCGTGGGCAAAACTTCGGATACCCATGTGGTCTCCGAGGATCTTAATACATTAAATTCTCATTTTGCAACTCCACCCATAACTTTAAACCCTCAAGTGAAATCCGATACCCTTAAATTTTTATCTCACGTTGTCCCACCTGACTCTCTCCCTTTCTCATTTAAATCTGTCTCTGAAGACATTGTTAAGAAGTGTGTCCGATCTATCTCGACTAAAGCCATTGGAAGTGACAATCTCAGTCTACATATAATTTTACCTGTGTTAGAGGACATTGCACCAGTGATCACCCACATTTTAAATTTTTCACTATCTTCCAATGTTTTTCCTTCACTGTGGAAGAATGCTTTTATCATCCCATTACCTAAAACCTCTAATCCTACCTGCCCCACCCAATTTCGCCCTATATCTATTCTCCCTATCCTCTCCAAAGTCCTAGAATCTATCGTTAACAGCCAACTTTACACTTACCTCACCTCGAATAATTTGTTATGTCCCTTCCAATCAGGCTTTCGTCCTTTTCACAGTACTGTTGGCGCGTTGCTGAACATCACGGAGGACATTCGGTCCGCCATGGACAACACTAAGCTCACTGTAATGGTTTTGCTTGATTTCAGTAGCGCGTTAAGCTCGGTTGATTTCGATATACTTCTTGGCACTCTACGAACTGTTAATATGTCTCCCGCAGTTATAAATTGGTTCCAATCATATCTTTTCGGGCGCCGGCAGCGCGTGACAGCCAATGATAACTTATCGTCATGGTTGGATCTTACAGCTGGTGTTCCCCAAGGCGGCGTACTTTCCCCACTACTTTTTTCTATTTTCATTAATAATATCTCACATGTCATTTCTTCTCCCTACCATTTGTATGCAGATGACTTGCAGATATACCGACATTGTAATTTAATTGAGTTGCCTGAGGCTGTAACGGCTTTGAACAATGATTTAGCTGCGATCCAAAGCTGGGCTGAATCTTTCGGTCTATTAGTAAACCCCAAAAAATCGCAATCTATAATTATTGGTAGCAGCAGACTACGAAGTAGGATTGACTGGACCTTAGTACCTGATATCCTGTACTCTGGAATCCCTATACATTACTCGGATAAGGTGAGAAATTTAGGTCTCATCATTGATTGTAACATGTCTTGGGCTCCTCATATTAACGAACTAAGTAAACGTATGCATTTTTCCTTTCATTCTCTCAAGCGTCTCCAATACTTTCTCCCATTCAAAACCAAAATAATGCTAGCGCAATCCATCCTATTACCCATTCTCGACTACGCCGACGTCTGCTTCCTGGATGTGACAGAGGTGCTACTTAATAAACTGGAGCGTCTTCAGAATCTCGCCATACGTTTTATCTTTGGCTTGCGGAAATATGACCACATCTCTGACTTCCGTGCTCAACTTAAGTGGCTCCCCATCCGTCTTCGCCGTAATATGCACACCCTATCATTCCTTTATAATATCCTTAAAAATCAAAATTTCCCTCCTTACCTTCGTTCCCATTTTAACTTTCTACCAATCCCTACACGTTCCAGAAGATCTTGCAGTACTTCTATGCTCGACATTCCTAGGAGCAATACTAAATTCCAACAAAATTCTTTTTCTGTCCATGCCACAGTACTATGGAACCAACTTCCCAAAACCATCCATGAGAGCCCATCTATTCATGTTTTTAAATGTAAATTAAAAAATTATTTACTATCACAAATGTAGACAGTATCAATCAGTACCTTTCTCTATTTTCATATTTTATATATTAACTATGTATATGTATATATGTTTGTATGTATAAGTAGTCTTTACATTAGGTATTATATATGTATAGTATTATATATTTTTATATATAATATATGTATATATGTATGTATTTATGTATGTATATATGTATGTATGTATGTATGTATGTATGTATGTATAAGTGGTTATTATTACCTTTATTTCTAGTATATATTTAGTTTTTTTTTTTGCACTATATTGCCCGCTGACATCTTCTTCCACAACCAAGGTTGACTGGAAGAGATCTCTTTTAGAGATAAGTCCACCTTTGTGAACTATGTTTACTTTGTTATTTTCTTTTCCTGTATCATATTTTAAGTGCAATAAAGAATATAATAATTTAATAAAATCGTGACATCTTTTCCGTAGAAAAGATAACTTGGCCATCAACCAGTGATGATTATATTTATTTACACATTCTTTAGCTATATTTGCCCAAACTCTTTTTTTCCATCTTTATTACATCTGATTGTATTAATGTTTGGTTTAATCTTTCATTCCCGGATTGGATAGAAGCATACCGATAGTCTCCGTTTGCGTACATTCATGACTAGTTCTATAAAATCATTTTCATTTTGAGTATTAGATGTAATAATAAAAGCGTATGTAATAAAGTGGTCTACTAATTAATAATTATAAGTATTTTTGGACGATCTTAAGCCGCTCGCTCTTAAATTTAGCTCTAAAACTTCCAATTTTGTATCGATAAACATTATTTCGAAAGTCCAAATCTGTCATGTCGGATGACTAATTGTCTATGTGCATTTGCGCAAGGTTGCCCAGACATTCGTCAAATACTTAATTGGCCATATTCTATATAAGTCAAAAACTTAATTTGCCAAATTCGCGATTCGTCAAATTAGTTATTGTCAAAACATATATTCGTCAAATACGGGATTAGTCAAGTTATTGTACAATCTCACACATATGATTTATACATAGGTATTAGACTGATTCAAAAAAATGGACTATTATTATTATTAGAAATCCCCTCGGAAATAGATAGTGAGAAAAGATGCTTGTAAAAAGCGGAACTCTTAATAATACTATTTAGATGTATGATAAGTATGTAGCCCTTTAACAGTTCCACAAAGTATCTGCGACATCTGTCGTTCTATTCTTTGTGGAACTGTTAATAAGCTGTTATAGTAGGCTATATACTTTCAAATTTTAGCACACAGTAGCTTTTATATTAAACCCACTTTCAAACAGGAGGAGGTTCTCAATACGTCGGAATCTTTTTTTTTATGTATGTTCACCGATAACTCGAAGACACCTGAACCGATTTGGATTTTTTTTTGTTTCAAAGGGTATACTTCCCAGGTGGTACCATATAAATTTTATTCAAAACGTCCAAGCGGTTTTTTTTTAAATCAACAAATAATTTTTTTTTTTAAATAAATTGCTCAGTCGAATATGTTATTAAAAACTTTCTTCTTACAAATTACCTGCTTATTACACTTCTTACAAATTACCTGCTTACTACACTAAAAAATAAAAAGAAATAAAAACCGACTTCCAGGCACTAAAATGTAAAAAATAACTAAACGGGGGTTTTCATTTAGAATAGATATTAGATACCTAATCAGATATTTTCGAAGTCGGTGCCAGCCGACAATATTTTAAGATATGAATATCTAATAGGTAAATATGTATTATGTGTCTCCAAAAACACACAGCATTGAGATGAAGAAAGCAGCTCTGTGATCTGTCAAAACTATCGAGAATACAGATTAAAACATACCTGAATCCAATAAAGTTTGATAATTAGGTTACCAGAGGGCGCAGGCACCTGCGCAGGCATCTGCTTGCCGCCTTTTCCGCTGTCAAGTGTCATAGCGTTTTGTGATTTGAAAAAGTTTACATCGAAAAGTTAGAAAGTCGATGTAAATGAAGTTTTAGGTGAATTTTATGTGTAAAAAGGAGATTGGTAAGCATTGTTAATATTTTTAAAACATGGAACCTATGCGTTACGACGACGTGAAGGTCGGTCGGACGTCAGTTGCTCTGGAGGGAGAACATGTCTCGGCCTTGACCTCTGCAGCTTCAGGGACCGGCTCCTTCTCTTTCTCGGAGGTTGAGGAGGGCTTGGCTCTACCCATGCATAATAAACGTCGTAGAACGCATAAGTGAAGTTTAGATACTATGGTAGGTATAGTCTGTCAAGAAAGTCATGAAAAGAATGTTTTGGGAACTACTGCTTTTCTTAAAACTGACAACACTGAATAATTGACAAACTAGGTACCATTTATAACTATACTCTTTGCTAGGTACCTTAACTGTCACATCGTAGCTTTGTGGTTGATGTTTTACAATATTTTTGTAATAATTCGAGTTTTTTGAATCGTGTGATTCTTTAGAGACAAAAAATGAATCGAAATGTTTATAAGAGCAGTGCGAGACAAATTATATTTAAAGTTTTTCAAGGGTGTATGGCCGAATTTCAAGCTGGGATGAACGAAGACAATGTTTACGGTCGAACAGCGAAGTTAACCGGTACGTAAATATGTTTTAATGTTAAACACGTTAAAAGAAATATAATCTCTTGATACTCATCTGTTTTATAAGTTTAATTTATCTATTTTTATCTTTGTTTATATTTCGTTGAGGTTATGTTTTTTACCTACGATTTAACTCTCAACGGTTTTGATACTTTTGTGTTATTTATTTAGATATGCTTAAGGTATTTGCTATTTAACATGTCTTTATTGATTTCAGGTGTTTCCGAAAGCACAATTCGGCGCATAGTAGACGAAGGTTTTAAGAATGGAGGTAAATTTTCAACACCTGGAAAACACAGGAAAGGCCGACCTACAAAACACATCGATGATTTCGATATATGTTCCATTCGTCAGAAAGTTCAGTTTTTCTACACAGTGCAGAAAGAAGTACCAACACTAAGAAAATTATTAGCAGTGGTGAAGGAAGATTTAAATTTTGATGGCAGCTATGAACTCCTTCGAAAAATTTTAATTTCAATTGGCTTCAAATTTCAGAAATGCCAATCAAATAGACTAGCCCTCATAGAAAAACCAGCAATTGCTTCAAAACGTGAGTATTATTTAAGGCACATCCTTGAAAACAGAAGACTGCCTGAAGAGCTCCAAAAAAACATAATTTATTTGGATGAGAGCTACATACACGAGTCCTACAAAGTAACTAAATGTTGGCAGTCTACTAATATTGCCGGTGTCCAACAAAATGTGTCTAAAGGGAAAAGGTGGATAATTGTACACGCTGGTAGTGAGAAAGGTTTTGTGCGTAATGCACTTTTAATATTTACTGGTAAAAATAAGCAAGAAGATTACCATTCTGAAATGAATGCTCAAAATTTTATAAAATGGGTAACTGAAAAGTTATTACCCAATATAAGTGAACCATCAATAATTGTGATGGATAACGCACCATATCACTCCATTACGACAAACAAGGTATTCCTCCTCTTTTAATTAATTTATCCTTTTTTTATTTGAAATTAAAATTCAACAACTAAATTAAGTTTTTTCCCCAGGCTCCTACATCTGCATCAAGAGTTGATGAAATCAAATTGTGGCTACTTGAAAATAATATTCCATTTGATGAAACATTGCGGAAACCATCCTTATTAATGCTTGTAAAAAAACATAAACCTGAACCGATCTACTACATTGATGAACTTTTATCTGAACATGGACATACAGTGGTAAGACTGCCTCCTTACCATTGTGATTTAAACCCAATCGAATTAGTTTGGGCAATAGTAAAAAGGCGAATTGCACAAAAGAATGTTTGTGGTCAAAATGTTGCGAAGTTGGCTGAGGAAGCATTTCAGGCAGTAACTCCACAAGAATGCAAAAATTGTGTTGAGCATGTCATCAAAATTGAAAATGAATATTTTGCCCGTGAAGGATCTCTCTATAATGATATAGACCGATTTGTTATCTCAGTTAGCGATGATAGTTCCAGTGAATCTGAAGAGTCAGAAGACGACCAATTTAATTATGCAGGAGTTTCGGGCAACATTTCGGGAGTCGAATATCTCGAGTCTGATTATTTGGATTCTGATTAATAAAGAAATATCTAATAAACTAAGCATTTTTATTTCTCATTATACACACATTACATTATATTCTAATTTACAAATTTATATAAATCAGGTAATAAACATCGCAAACAAACTACAATACATAATTATTAGGCACCAGTTAAAATCTAATGTCTTTGGAATACTCGTAGAAATTAGTTGGAAGGCTAATGTTGTTCACCACTACCAATGAAAGTCATAACTCTTTTTGTACCCTGAGTCAGAGAGCGAGATAGATATCTGTCAGATAATCCACATGACAGTAAAGTAAATAATAATAAATCAGTAAATAATTCTAAGCCATTACGAAAAAAAAAATCAGTAAATGCATAAAATATATAAAAAAAGTATCAAAACCTTTTAGTCGAAATTTATAGGATTACCATGTTAATGTTGGTGGCGCCCTCCTTTTTTTTCATGACTTTCTTGACAGACTGTATATACCTACTTTAATCTCAGATGTGCTATACATATATTAAATATTTAACACAATTACTAGCTTATATGTATTTGTATACATAAGATAGGGTAGTAGTGCTAATTCTGAAAGATTTATTATTAATTCTAATCAACTGTCAACAAATGAATTACCAGAAACATTAATATTAATTCTTGATAGTTAAGTTCTGAATTTGCCATCAAAAGCTTTGTTCAACCTATTCTTCATTGCACTTTAAAAAAAAATCAATACAGTAATTTAAAATCAGTTGTTATTTACAAAGGTGGACTTATCTCTAGAAGAGATCTCTTCCAGCCAACCTGTGGTAGTGAGAAATAGTGTTACAAAGCGGGCTAAATTCGTGCAGTCATAGTTATATAAATAATATATAGATACTCAAAAATATATAGCTAATTAAATAATATATATAATAACATATAATATACACTACTTACTTATACCATACATACTTATGTACTTATATACATACACACTACTACTTACATAAATACATATCTATATAATACAATACATAATAATAGTAATTAAGATAATTTTTGATTTAATTGAGTGAGAAGGTGCTGTTTTAATTTTTTTTTGAAAGAATCAATAGAGGGACTAAGTTGGATTTCTTTAGGAAGTTTGTTCCAGAGCAATGCGCCATACACCGAAAAAGAATGCAAGAGGAACTTTGTGTTGCTCTTGGGTATATCGAGCGTCGCAGTGATGCAAGGCCGCCTGGAACGTGAAGGAGTAGGGAGTATTTGGAAACGAGATCGGAGGTATGAAGGAGAATTAGGGTCATTAAGAATATTGAAAAGGAACGAAAGGATGTGCATATCACGGCGAAGGCGGATTGGGAGCCATTTAAGTTGAGCACGAAAGTTTGATATATGGTCATGCTTACGCAAGCCAAAAATAAAGCGTATAGCGAGATTTTGGAGACGCTCTAATTTGTTGAGTTGCTCCTCAGTCACATCTAAATAACACACATCGGCGTAGTCAAGTATGGGGACAAGGAGTGATTGAGCTAGCATAATCTTGGTTGTAATAGGGAGAAAAAATTGGAGACGTTTGAGAGAGTGGAAAGTGTGATGCATTCGTTTGCTGACCTCGTTGACATGAGCTACCCAGGTCATGTTACAATCCATTATTAGGCCCAAGTTTTTCACTTTATTACAATAAGGGATTGGAACGCCAGAGAACTGGACTTGAGGTATTGAGTTCCAGTCGATTTTGCACCTCAGTCTGCTGCTGCCAAAAATTATACATTGCGATTTGGTGGGATTCACAAGAAGGCCGAAAGACTCAGCCCACAACTGAACTTCAACAAGGTCCGAGTTTAATGCACCAATAGCCTCATGCAACTCGGTCAGCTCAAAGTGTCGGTATAACTGTAAGTTATACCGACCATACAACCTATTGATAGATAATGTTTTTTTAACTGAATAAACTACAGTGGTTTTTTTTCCCCCTAGCTTGAAAGCCTATTAAAGATAAGAAACTAGGGCAGAATAGTCTAGGTTTTACTGGGTTTATAAGTTTAAAAGTTGATGATGAGTTAGGGTCATTTCAATAAATAAAAAATTATTTAGCTTCTACAGAACTTTTAATAGCTGGGCTATCTACTAGGGAGCAGAGATTTATAAGAAAGAGTTTACAATCAATACTTGATTGGACTGTAGTCAATCCAAAAGATTTTAATTTAAGTTCTTTATATGAGAAATTTTCAAGAGCCTGACTCAGGTTCTGCAAAGCATATAAATGGAGAAATAACTTTGCAAATAATATGTGACAAGAGTTCAGATTTTTTTTTTAAATTAAGCCTTACCTTAGGACAACTTTACAGAATGTTCCTCGTAGTTCAGAGTATTTATTTACTGTAGAGGCCCTGGGGCCAATTATAGTTCTTGGATATTCTAAGGTTTTATTTGAGGAATGATGTTCTCCTGACCGATTCCGGCCACGGCGGCCAATCTCATTGAGACTAGCCAACTGCGCAGGAGATATTATAGTGCACAAGTGTACGCGCAGACACAAGGGCACTCTCTATTCCTGTCACTCTTATAGTCCGGTGGGACGACTACTCGACACGACCGGTGAGAGATAAGGCGCAGGACCGACGGCTTTACGTGCTCTTCGAGGCACGGGGGTGAAACACCGCCAACTTCCCAACTCCGGACTGTTACTGAGGCTTACTATACAGAAAGACTCAATAACTAAACTTGGCCCGACCCGGGACTCGAACCCAGGACCTCCGGGTGTGCAGCCGTACATGCTAGCCGCTACACCATCGAGGCAGTTTGCATTTGAGGAATAGAAGGGTAATAAATCATACAAAACATACTGATTTATCTTTTATTTAAAAATATAGAAAAAGGGTGAAGCTCAAAAGATCTAAAAAAAGATGTAGACATACTGTTAAGAGGGATCAGCCCCTTTGTCAATGTGAGTCCAATAGCAGAGTTCCAGCTCCAAAAAATAAGGAGGCATTAAACTCAACAGAACTTCAGAGGGTGGTGCCTAAGCTTTGTTTACAAACAAATGGAGTCGAAAGGGTGCTAAGCAGTTTGTTTTAAATTTTATAGCCAATTGCCTTTACCTGTCAGAATGAAACCACCTTTGAAGTTCCCATCCAAGCCGAGTTAGTACATGAGCTACCCGAGTTATTCAGACGTAACTTGAAAAATTTAAGAACAACTCAAAATATGTATTGAGTGAGGACAACAGATAGTGAATTATGTCCCCTTTTCGACCTCAGAGACTTAAAATACTCGCATAGTAATAAAGCGTTTTATTTGATATCTTACGAAGATATAATAAACTTACTTTAGATAAGATAGAATAAGCTTTCTTTCAGGACAGTAATTGGATGGTGAAAATAATAATTCACCAGGCCTATATTCATTTAGTATGAAAAAAGGCACACAGACGGTTCCTCCGTGTTATTCACGAGAGAGAGATCCTTCAGTTAACAACCTTATCATTTAGTCTGTCTTTAGCCCCCCGTACCTTTGCAGCGGTATCGAACAGGGTTGCGGAAACCTTGTGAAACCGAGGTACTTTGGCAGCGGTATCGTACTGGGTTGCGGAAACCTTGCGAAACCGAGGTACTTTGGCAGCGGTATCGTCGTACTGGGTTGCGGAAACCTTGCGAAACCGAGGTACTTTGGCAGCGGTATCGTACTGGGTTGCGGAAACCTTGCGAAACCGAGATACTTTGGCAGCGGTATCGAACTGGGTCGCGGAAACCTTGCGAGACCGAGGTACTTTGGCAGCGGTATCGAACTGGGTTGCGGAAACCTTGCGAAACCGACGTACTTTGGCAGCGGTATCTAAAGTTGTTAGAAGGAGATAACTGCTCTCTAGGGGATCTTGAAGTTTGCTACTCATGTTAGACTATGCCAACCATGCAGTTCTTCAAGGTCAGCTACACTGTTTCAGGGTATATCTTTTCCTAAAGAAGTTCACCCAGAGAGGTTGGAAAAAGAAATTATGCCCTACAGGAGCTAAAGTGGTGGTTGGATGCAATAGGCTGCAATCCAACTCCACAAAAAGGAAGTAACGTACTTCTTGACCACAGACGCAGCGGATGCGGGCTGGGCACTTAGCACTTAGACAACCTAAGGAGTAGACAGGCTCCAAATCAAATACCTTGGCACTCCAATCTAGAGGAGGTGTATTCACTGTTTGCTGTGATTAAGTCACAGGTGTCTTTTTTAAGGAATGCGCACATACTGGAACAGTCCGATAATCAGACCCTAGTCGCCTATTTTCGGAATCAAGGGGGATTCGGTCTATGTACCTGTCTGATAAAGGTATGAACCTTCTGGTAGAGGTATGTTGGGTTAAAACTTAAAAGTAACGAATTCTATCAATATAACAATCTCAGCTTTTTACCTCTCAGGAAAATTAAACGGTATCGCATATCGCTTATCAAGGGGAAAGCAAGTACCCGAATGGCATCTGGTCCCGCCAGCCACGGAGGCTATTTTTGAAGTGTGGGGGATACTAGACATAGACCTGTTCGCGTTCAGCGAGACCACCGTCGTAGAGGCCTATGTATCGCTTGACTCAAATGAGAGTTCTGGCCAATCCCGTTCTCGTAAAGAACCTGCGGAAGGTTCTTGTTGATGAAATGACAGTAACAAGCCCACCACAAGTAGACAACTTAATTTTCAGGCTTAAAAATTGGGGGTGGGCAGCCCAAATAATAGAGTGGAGTGAGAATAAAAAGCAACTATTTCAATGGAGTTGGTGTCGAGCTACATTGAATTCTTCCAGTACTCCATTAAAAAAATGGTTATTATGGTGCCGGGATAACAATGTCAATAGTTAAAGTCCAGAAATGAAGGATGTAGCCAGATTGATAGTTAAGCTTTATGTAAAGAATAAGTTAGCATATAGAATGATTTTATAACATAAATTAGCCATGTCTACTTATTGTTCAGCCACAATTGAGAATCTACCAAAAAGCTTATTAACTCATCAGGTTTTAAAAGAAATTTAATTTTTTAAACCACAAGAAGCTAAACTGCCCATATGGGATGTTAATATGTATTTAACTTGTTGAATTCAACATCAGGTTCTGATTCATTGTTTCATAAGGGTAGAGAGACAGCCTTAATATTGTTACTAGCTTCAGGCTGTAGGTGGCATGATCCAACTCTTCTGGGACTTTCTAATGATAGAGTTAATTAAGGAGGCAAAAATTCCATAACATTTTGACCAGGGTTTGGTTCTAAGACTGGCTCAGTAACTTAGACAATCTGGTTGGCTCCTTACATCCCTGCTCGCAGATGGCCTCGGAGGTCAGATGCAAGATGGGAAAGGATTTGCAATGTCTTTTTATCACAGTTATAGGACAAGTGAAGTCGGCAGAACCTGTCACTTCCGGGTGGCTGCATTCAGTGTTTAGGCAGGCCAAAATAGATGAGTCCTCAGGAAACATCAAGTCTACTGTAGCATCGCGGAGATGGCTAACAATAGACAAATAGAGGAGATTCTAGAGCTAGAGAGATGTTTAGAAACATTTAAGAAATTTTACTTAGATAAGTAAATAAATCCTTCACTTCTAACAGTGATTGTACTAATTTATTATATAATAATTTTAAGACTGCTCAATATTATAGAGTAATAATTGATTTCAATTTTTGGTTTTGGTTTATAATTAAAAATTGTATTATTTATGTGTTATTACACAGGTGTAATTAATTATTAACTTTTCAGAGAAATTTATGCCTATGGTTATCTTAAATATTAATTTGAATTATTTTGATGGACCTATTAGATTTGAATTTTATGGGACTAGGTGTAAAAGTGGTGCAAGGTGCACTTGAAGTGTTTAAGTTTGTTTATCATGTTGTTTTAATAAGTAATTTCCTAAGTTAAATTAGTGATATTTTGATTACATGAAAGAAGTTACATAAAATATATAAACAATTAAAGAGGTCCTTAGCTGATAATTATATAATTAATTGTTTATTCATTCACATAGCGTTTTGTGCATATAATTCTGGTCACCAGCAGATATCAAACAGGTCTTCATTTCAATGCTGTGTGTTTTTGGAGACACATAATATGACTGTTTTGCATTACAACAAAACAGGTATTATGTGTAGGAGAAAACACACAGCATTGATTCAAGGTGCTTGCTGGCGATGAAGACGCTATGACACTTGACAGCGGAAAAGGCGGCAAGCAGATGCCTGCGCATGTGCCTGCGCCCTCTGGTAACCTAATTATCAAACTTTATTGGATTCAGGTATGTTTTAATCTGTATTCTCGATAGTTTTGACAGATCACAGAGCTGCTTTCTTCATCTCAATGCTGTGTGTTTTCTCCTACACATAATACCTGTTTTGTTGTAATGCAAAACAGTCATATTTTACGTATCGAAATATATTAGATTTGCTTTGCATCGACTGGCACCGACTTTGAAAATATCTGTTAGGTATCTATTACATTTTACTGTATGTAGTTCTAGGAGCTTTATTTTATGACAATCTTTAATTTTTTTTAACTATTTGAACTCGTAACAGTCTATTTCCTGGTGAACAACTATATAAAACTATCTATCAAAAGTAAAATATTGTAAGTAAAATATCACAAGTAAATATTTGTCTATTATGGCTTTCAGGCGTGTAAGTTGGGCACAGTTTACTTCGCTAATGTCAATTGTCACATATAATGCAGAAGACGTTTTAATTATCTATGTATTATAAATTGACGTTTGACAGTGGCAGTAGATAGAATAACATTTGCTTACAAAAAAAATAATTTTAATACAACGTGCTTTTTAGTATTTACTTTTTAGTGTTTACAATCTTAATTACTTATTTTAGATATTATATAAGTACATAAAACAGGATTTAAATATAATAAAAATGTCACAATTAGAAGAAAAGCCAAGAGTATTTTTGGAAGAATTTCGTGTAAAGGTATAAAGCCTATAATGTATTTATAATATGTTAATTCTATATTGCATTCAGAACATACAAACAATCATCTACAACATATCATTATATGATACCCATTTTTTATATAAAATAAAATAACTTTATATATATTTTAGAATTCCCCTGATGATTATGGAATGGCTGATGAAAAATGGAATTTCAAAAAATTTGTTAAGAACTTTCGCATAGTTATAGTACGGATGGACAATGCCGAAATGGAATTTGATTTAATTGGAATCCAACCTGCATTTGCAAATGCTTTCCGCAGACTTATGTTGAGTGAAGTACCTAGTATGGCTATTGAAAAAGTATTGATAAAAAATAATACATCAATTATACAAGACGAAGTACTAGCACATAGATTGGGCCTAATTCCTCTTAAAGCAGATCCTAGATTATTTGAATATCGCCCAGAAGGTCAGTCTTTTATTTTTTGTTTACATTAACTTTAATCAAAAACTTCATTTATCTGTAATTTTCTTTTATTCATTACACAGATGCCACTGAAGGAACAGAATTTGATACCTTGGAATTTTCCCTAAAAATAAAATGCACATCTAATAAGTCACAAAATAAAGATTCTTTTAGAGCTGAAGATCTGTATGAAAATCATAGTGGTATGTAGAGGTTTCAATAAAGCTAAATAGTGATTTGTTATGTTTTTAAATGCTAATGAATTTGGACATAAAAAAAAGGGTGAAATAGTGTTTGAATATTATAAATATTTCTTTTATTGTGTAGAATTGATTTCATCACCTTAAATATAAAATTTTGTTGATTGATTAGGTAAAATATTTTAAAATTCTATTGCATGCATCATTAGAATTTTGCCAAAATATATAAATAATACATATTATATATATTATATTACAGTTTATTCATCAGCAATAAAATGGAATGCTATTGGCAACCAAGCATCTGTTCATAAAGAGGCAGATATTGGCCCAGTACACAATGACATTCTTATAGCCAAGATGAGGCCTGGCCATGAACTAGATCTAAATTTAATTGCGGTAAAAGGCATTGGCAAGGATCATGCAAAATTTTCACCTGTTGGTTAGTATTAACTTTTTTTAAATCTGTGTAATTATTTATTTCTGATTGAATTTTTTTCACATGTATCGATAAAAAAATAATTTAATAAAATAAAAACAACCCGACTGCATAATAAGCGAACTAAAAAGATAACAAGTTGATGAAGGAACACAATATTATGCCATAGGAGACATACAAATATACATGTTTTGTAATAGCTGCCTGTGTGTTTCCGACTGCATAATACTATGCTCCTTTGTCTACTTGTTCTCATCTTTTTAGTTGGCTTTTTACGAAGTCAGGTTTTTTATTTCTGTTAATATTTTTTTTATTTACTACTTTTTCCTTTTGGTGAAGTAGACATTTTTAGCTTAATTTAAAAATTTGTTATCGTAAAAAAAGTTTAAAGCATGAACGAATTAACCACTGGACCAGACATATAAGCGGACGTACCTTTAACGGTCATGTCAGTAACCAGGGAATTTTAGCCTAGGTCGTTTGTTTTTTGTGTCAGTCTCAAGCACTTACTTGTCAACAAAACATCTCCCAAAAATTACTAAATGTTCTGTTAAATGGTGTAAAAACTATAACGGCGGAAGCAGCACTATTTCTTTTCACTTGTAAATACATTATTTTATTACATTTATTGTTATTTATCACAAAATTTAATTAAATGTAAAATAAAATGTCATATTATCCAACTATGTTAAATATAGTCGATATTTCTATGCATTGTTGACATCTGACAACCATCATAAACGGGCTGGATTATACTATTCAGAACAAATGACAAAAGTGTCGAGTGAGTCCATTTGACATCGACTAGTGCTTGACAATGTCGAAAAATATATCGATATTTGACGAAATAACTGAACGAATTGTGTTATTTTTACGGTACAATAACATAAAATACTTTTATCACAGTATCCTACAATCTGATGACAATAAGTTTATAAAAATATTTTCTAAATCAAATAAAAATATAAATGCAAAAATTATAATTAGTATGTGTACTTAATTTTTTATTTTATTTTATACCACATTTATATACTTTGGAATATTATTCCATTGTAATAATAATAAAGATCATTTTATTTCAACACATAAATTACACAAAATCAAACAATAATGTTTTAGCACTTCTGGGTTGGCGATTTGTAATAAAACACTTTACCACTTGCACTAATTGTTTTACTTTCACGATCCAACACTCACTTTTTTACAATTTGCAATCACTTTTTCTTTTTCCTAATTTCACATTTTTATAACTACCCGAGACAATCAATCGCCAATTAAAATAGTTCAATAACAGAATCAACAAAATCACTTTATTTAATTAAATTAGCTTAATATTTTTTTAATCTTTACAAAATAATATTTATTATATATTAATGGAATACACACCCGATATTCATTTGTTTATTAACATTATTATAGGCCAACAGAATGTTGCCATCAATGCCATCGTATTTATATAAATCAAATTAAAAAATAATTATTATTTGACACATTATTATTGCCTCTTTAATTCATTTATTTTAATTTATTATAACAAATACAGATATTTTAAATTAAGAGATGTAAAATATGATAACTATGCTAACCAATGTCTAAAATGTCATTCATTGGTTCATCGATATATGTATTTTATCGATTACGTTCAAGCACTAGAAATATTGTATTGTGTATCAGTGTTTATAATAATGTAATAAAATCTTTGTGTGCGTTATGCGTCACTTGGTTGAACTAGTTTTCATACATTTGTATTTTATGTCAGGTCCAGTCTCTAATTCGTCCATGGTTTAAACATATATGTTGTATATATTTTTGTAATTATCTCTTAAAAACCTGTATTTTGATACCACACTTCTTTAATTTAAAAGAAAAAAAATTTTAAGACTCAAATTGGCACCTCATATTCGCCATTTTTATTTTTGACAAAATCTATATATCATATATTTACCGAATATAAGACATTCTGTCCGAAAAATTTCTTCGCGCATTATTTTTGTAACTTTTAAATTAACATTGCGGCCTTGTGAACGTGTTCAGGCTGGCAGTGTTTCAATAGAACCAATCGAAATATACGCTCACTTTGCAAGTGAGATTATATTTACCGAGACGGATTTCGTACGCCAAGCCGATATCTAGTAGCATGGACGAATTAGAGATAATTCGTTCATGTCTAGTAGTATTGTTGATCGAAGACACTCGCGTTATCAAGACGAATCGAACGACTTATGAATCATCAAAATCGGTTTAGCCGTTTTGTAATTACGAGGGAACACAGGATCAGACATACATACAGATCACAAACATAACCCTCCTTTCGGCTTTCAGTCTGGTAAAAAACCAAAAGAATATTTATGTATGTCGCAGGAAAATTGTAAAAACTGTTAAATTATAATTTCACTAGTGAAACGTCTTTTTTGATGCACAGCATGGACTATAGACTTAGTATATAAAGAAATAGAAATGTAATATTTTTTATTATTTATCACGTACCTATTATTTATAGGTTAAGAACTTGGAATTATTTGCATTACCGGCGATGACAGTTTAAAATTTTTCCTTGCCCACAGTCAAAATATCATATTTATTTTTGATAGTAGGGGTTCTAGGTTTGGAATAAGAAAGACCTAACGCTTCGCTCCCGCCCTAGCTTTCTCAGCGAGTCGAATCTGTCACCCAATCGAAAATTAAGAATTACTTTCATATAATTTTCTCGAATTTAAAGAATAGTCTACTTGGATTTTCTACATCTCTGGTCAAAATTTAAAACTGTGTCCCATCTGATATATACAAGACCCCATCTAGAACATTCCATTCTTTTTTTTTTTATACGACGTCGGTGGCAATCAGGCATGCGGCCCGCCTGATGGTAAGCGGTTACGGCAGCCTATGGACGCCTGCAAACACCAGGGGCATCACATGCGCGTTGCCGACCCTTTAAAGACCTATTTACTCCCCTTTTGAAGGACCCCATACTGTAGCCCTCTGGGAAAACCTCGGCAGGGAGTTCATTCCACAGCGAAATGGTCCGTGGGAGGAAATTCCTCTTAAACCGAACTGTACGGGACCATTTGCGCTGCAATGTGTGAGCATGAACTCGCTGTCGATGGCGAGCGGTGCGATAATAGAAAGTGGCCGTGGGCATCATTTCAAACAATTCTTCGGAATACAACCCATTGTACAAACGATAGAGCACACATAGGGACGCAAAATCTCTTCTTAGACTTAGGGGCTCTATATCGCTTGTGAGTATTGGATCGTCGACAATTCTCACAGCTCTCCTTTGAACCGAGTCAAAAGGCCCAAGCTGGTATGCCGGTGCTCCCGCCCAGAGATGTGAGCAGTACTCCATGTGGGGACGGACTTGCGATTTATATAAAAGCAGTCTTTGTCCCGGCGTGAAGTACCGCTTCGCTCTGCTTATGCTTAATAGCTCACCTAGCTTTTTGGATGCCAACTTGACCTTGTCTTCCAGGTGACTTCGGAACTGGACGTCACTGGATATGTCGATACCATTCTATCTTACTATCTCATGCCTACAGTGTATAAAGTAATTACAATATGACTGAATGTGTTTAGTGAAATTATAATATACCTAAAATTGTTCCGTGATCTTGTAAAAAAGGAGACGATCCGGGTAATTATAATTTCACTAGTAAAATTACAATTTCACGGTTTTTACAATTTACCTGCGACATACATATATAATTAATTGCTTTGAAACCGAAGTATTAATTGATAATTTACCTGGTTTATTCAGTATCTTTGGCCTTAGTTTTGGTGAAAGTTAATTTTGATGTAGTGCTTGCAAATGTAAGATATGATTCGATACAGTTTCATTTATTTCATTTAATTCGTAATAACAAAAAGTTTGTTTACATTGTCAACTGACATATTTTTAGCGACAGCATCCTACCGCTTACTGCCAGACATAACCTTGACACGTGAAGTAACTGGAAGTGAAGCAACACTTTTGCAAAGCTGTTTTTCACCTGGAGTCATTGGACTAGATTCTAATGGCAAAGCACACGTAAGAGATGCGAGATACGACAGTTGTAGCAGAAATGTATACAGATATGATTGTATAAGAGATGCTGTTATATTAAGCAGAATTAGAGACCATTTTATATGTAAGTTTTATCATATAAAACCTTTTATGAAAATGAATTATAAAAGTGCAGTGTAATTTAAAGTGTTTATTTGCTTGGTGTTTTTTTTTTTTTTCAGTTAATGTGGAGTCAGTTGGAGCTATGCCACCAAACATCATATTTGTAGAAGCCATTAAAATACTTAGAGACAAATGTAAGACATTGTTAGATGAATTAAACAATTTTTAATTTCTTTTTCAATTTGTTTATACTTTATATCCCGACCTGAATTTCTTTGTATTCAATAAAATCATAGAACACATGGAACACTCAATAACAATAACATATGTATAGTGTATCTATTTGTCACTTATTCACATACCTTTATCTTGGCTATCTTACTAGCAGGTTTTAAGTTTAAAGTTACATTAATTACAGTACTTTGGTAAGATACAGACAATATCATGCATATCCAATTTTATATAATTTTAACTCGTAAGTTATGAAGCAAGTAGAACTAGGGAATCCAATCCCGCATACGCGAGATCCCGCACCTTTTTTGCGGGATCGGTGATGCGGGACTACACATACAGGATCCGCTGGATTGAAATAAAAAGGAATTTGAAAAAAATAGGCGCTGACGTTTTTCTTACTTAGATAATTTAAGAGATATTTATATCTCTTAAATTATCTAAGTAAATATTAATTCGTCCCGGTCCCGGCCTCATTAATAGGTTATAATTAAACAACTTTCTTAAAGGAACTCATAATTTTGCCTCCCTATAGCAGCGGTTATGCGGCTACTGAGCCGATAAAATGATAGGTTTTGTATGGAAAATGATTGTTTTATTAATTTTTGGCATGAGTTTTTTTAAGATAACTTTGTTGTATTAGAATCACCTGTTAATAGAGTCGGGACTTAATATATAAATACTTACAAAAAATACATCTAATTAAAAATAAATATGTTTAACTGATAATGAATTAAAAAAAGTGTGTGTGTATGCAATTCACTCACGGTAGAAGCACGGTAATGTAATGCATACAGTATTCCAACTCGGGCCCGTCCTTGAAATAATTACCTACACCCGAGCGGCACGTATTCAAGCAACAGGGCTGCCCGCCGTCCTTTATTTTAATTTCATCTACCTACTTGAGTTTCTTCCTAATTTTGTGATTTCAAATATTATATTTTTTATTAAAAACTATTATTAGTAGATTTAATTAAAAAATCTCAAATTTAAAAGGGTGGTATGCCCTTATAAATTTGAGATTTAAAAATATTTACTTAATAAAGACTTAATTTAATACACCTCTTATACAAACCTAATATATACCTTTAATATTTATAAAAATACTATTATTTCTATGTTCTACCTATTGATAGGTTCGACGTCGGTGCCTTTAGTATAGATTTCTCAGATCGCGGCGAGTGTAGGTATTGGCAACTTACGATAAATATTAGTCAATTATTTGTTTAAATAGAACATTTGTTGATTATAATGATGATGATAATACATTTTTAGAAAATTGAAAATTATTCAATGTTTTTTTGGTTTTGCAATGCCCAATGCTTTTTGCCTAATCGCCTTTGTAAAATTAAGAATTTTCTTTTAATCCTCTCGCTGAAACAATGAACCTTAGCCTTTATACTTTAATTAAGAGGTTATAGTTTTAACGGTTAGTATGAAATACAAATCTTTGTATTTCTCGGCTTTTCTGTACTATAATATGCATGTATAATACATAGTATCTGGGCAACCGAGCCATGCTCGGAGTTTTTGGCCAAAAGAACAATTTTCTTTTTAATTCGGCTTAAAAACAAAAAAAAAACTAAAAACTTGAATAAATACAAAAAAAAATAAAAACTTTATTCCGACCAGGCTTCGAACCCGGACACCTATGATTGTCAATCTTGCGCCTTGGCCGATTGACCACAATGTCGAATGCATGCGAAGTCAGAGACTATATTATGCGTGGAATAATGCCAAAGAAAACCGCATAAAAACTCGGAAACACGCGTTTTCCCAGACCTAAGACTAATCTAGATAGATTTTTTGCCCCCGAAAACCCCCACATGCGAAATTTCAGCGAAATCGTTAGAGCCCCTTCAAAGATAAATAAATAAATATACAAGAATTGCTCGTTTTAAGGTATTAGATAACCCTTCCTTTTGAATCACTATCTATTGCTGAAAACTTCATTAAAATCAGTTGAGTAGTTTAAAAGGTCTACGCGAACAAACAGTGAAAGCGACTTCATTTTATTCTATGTAAAGATATTTCATATTTATATATTAAAATCGGTTACGTAGATCCAGAGATTAGCCCTACAACGTTACAAACTCACAAACTTTACCTCTATAATATTAGTATACACTATACATTTATTAGTTGTTTTATCTTTTAACACTTAATTTAGTGCACTCTGGTGGTGCACTTGAAAACTAATTCACGTTCCAATTAAGCATTGACACACTTCGGTATTGTGCGCCAAAGTGCGGCATTATATTCTGTAATTGGAAAACTACCTTGGTGGAGGGTGCATTTTGCACTAGTTACTTAAATAGTTTACTATATGTGGCAATCGCAATATACTCTATGTAGTTTACGCATCTGTGATATTTGACGTTTGAAAATATCTTTTTATTATTAAAAACAAAAAGGAAATAACTTAGATTAGTAATATAAATTAATATTTTTTCTTACATTTCTATAAAGAGTTTCAACAGTCAACTTTAAATAAAACGATGGGTAGTCTGGATAGAGGAGTGTTAACAGGATTTATATGTCGTTTGTGCTCGGAAATGCACCGTGTTGTTCTTCACATTTACGGAGAGGAAGGAATTCGATTATGTATATCTGAAAAAATCAATAGATATCTTTCAATAAATGTGAGTATTGCATTTGTTATAACATGTTTCACTCTTCCACGTTCGTTGTGTCAATGACATAATATATTATTACTGAGACAATACATTTATTTTAGGTGTCTCGATCAGATCCACTACCCAAAACCATTTGCAAGAATTGCTTAGAGCGATTAGAAAATCAACATAGATTGGTGATGCGCATCGAACATGCTGCAAATATGTTAAAAGGACAAAGACGTGCACGCGTTGGACGGGGATGCTATGTCAGCCTTTGTGATAATTCAAATGGACCACCACATCCACCTATACCAAAATAAAATATTAGTAGTTTCTCAGCACCTAGTAGGTATTTATAATTAAGCTAGAATGTAAAGGCAGTTTTGAATATCTTAAAATACTAAATTAGTAATGTTCTCAATGTTATGTTTTCTATTTACAATTCTTCAAAAAATCTTTCACTGTTCACGCTATAAAGAACTATTTTAATTGAAGCATTAAAATACTTAGATACAATCTGGTTAAGTGCAATTTTATGTTATTTTAATTATTTTATTAAACATTTTAACAACAATAGGCATTTGTAAATATTCTTTACATTTTTGTTTAGGTAACTGATAGTTATAGTAATTTCTATTTAAATATTATGAAATTACTTGAATGAGTTGTAGAAATTTAGCAATAATAGACACAAAGTAATGACATATTATAAGTTTATTGGATAGATGCTATGTATATTTTTTACAATACATTTTTTGAGTTATTTCTTTAATATGTAAAATTTATTAATTATGATCTTAATTATTATGTAATCACTAAATTATGTTTAGTCTAAGGTATTTAAATAAATATTATGAGATCTAATTATACTTTTTATTAATTCTATAGAGAAATAAGAAACAAATGACAAACACTGATTCTCTGGAAGTCTTCTCTTCATATTTGTGAGAAGGTTATCTATTGATAGTTGTATAGTTGTTTTTAATTATTTTTATACTTAATATTATAATGTTAAATTTATTATATTTTAAATAACACTATTTTTTGTAAATTATTTGTATTTTTAGTCATGAAAACTAAGTAAAATATTGCAGTGATGGGAAAACCTTATTAAAATTTGTTTCACATAAACCTTACAAACCATAAGGTTAACCATAAGGTTTTTAAAGTAACTAGGACTAAAAAAGACTGATTTAGAAGTGAAACTTCTTTACAATCATTGTGATTTGAAACTTGATGATACGAATATAAGACACTAAAAATAAAAAAATCTTTTTCTAAAATAAAAGTAGCCTATGTTACTCCCTATAAGATTATTTAGCTTTTCCACTGACATTAATATTTAACTGATGATGACGTTCTCCTAGCCGATTCCGGCCACGGTGGCCAAGCTCATTGAGACTAGTCAACTGCACAGGAGATATTATAGTGCACAAGTGTACGCGCAGACACAACGTGCACTCCCTATTCCTGTCACTCTCATACTCTGGTGGGACGACTGCTCGACACGACCAGTGAAAGTTAAGGCGCAGGACCGACGGCTTTACGTGCTCTCCGAGGCACGGGGGTGAAACAACGCCCAACCTCCCAACTCCGGGCTGTTACTGAGACTTACTATACAGAAAGACTCAATAACTAAACTTGGCCCGACCCAGGACCTCCGAGTGTGCAGCCGTACATGCTAGCCACTACACCACCGAGGCAGTTAATAAAATAACAAATATAAATAATAACTAACAATAAAAACAAATATAAATAATAAATAACAAATAAAAATAACAAATGTAAATAATAAAATAATAAATATTTGACTATTCTATAAGAAACGGTATTTTCCCAGAGGAATGGAAAAAAGCTCGAATAGCAATTCTCAAGAAGGGAGATCGTGCAGATATTAAAAACCAGACCAATATCTATTTTATCGTGTTTCTCTTGCTTTTTAGAGCCTTGTTTATCCCACACTAAGTAAGCATTTTGAAAGCTTATTTAACAGTTTGCAAAATGGCTGGATTACCAGTGCAGACTAATATAACTATCTTTACTTCGAATTTAGCACAAACGATAGATAAGGGGGATGAAATTGATGCTATACATACAGATTTTAGCAGCGTATTTAATAGAATGTAAACCATCATATACTTTTAAGCAAACTAAGCCAGTATGGCCTTAATAGTTCTTTGATTAATTGGTTTAAATCTTATCCATAGACCACTAACAGTTACCGCAGTTGATTTCGAATTTGAGGAATATTTTGCCAAAAGTGGGCTGCCTCAGGGTTCACACCTTCCCCCCCAACGTGCGTTCACCTTGTCGTGGTGGGGGGGCTCAGTAGTGCCCGGCAATCCAACCGGGCGCGAAGCTAAGAAACGCACAGGGAGGTTGCCCACTTCGGTGGGCGGTGGAAGGTGGCCCTCTTCGGAGGGCGGTGTACCATGCGGGTTGCTCCTGGTACTTCTCTGATAGCAGAGTGGACCTTGGAGCAACCCCATGGTTGTGGTGGTCTGCTTCGGCAGACCTGCCGTCGGGGCGTCGTAGTTGAATGCGTAAGCGATCCTGCGACGCCCCATTAAGACGGGGGAAGGTTTTGTTGGGTTTTAGTGGGTAGTACTGGCTGTATTACGCCGGTGAGTCCCACACGTCGTGCGTAAATGCATTTCCCAACGTTAAAAAAAAAAAAGGGTTCACACCTTGGACCTATCTTATTTCTTATTCTGTTATGTACACTTGAAAAGACATATATCTGATTAATTCATTATTATTGTCTTCTAAATGTATATAAATGTTAATATGTATATTTTTAGTGTGCTTTTCTAAATAAATAAATAGTATGACCGATGATCATCCAAATGGAAGTGCACGGGACCAAACAAGTAACCTTTCTATAGAGTACTTATATTAGGATATAAAAAAATTGTACTTTTAAATATTAATTTTTATTATACATACTATATAAATACATATAACAATAAAAACCTATAATATTATTGCATATTCCCACTTGCCAATAGTTTCTCTATTCTGAAGGTATTTTTATTTATGATTATTTTAAGATCATTTATCTTATCGTGTTTCTCTTCTATATCAACTTGCAGTTGTTTTATTTTTGTATGGAGAGGCAATAAAGATTCTTCATTAGCACTGTAATAAAAATTAATTCGTTAGTAACAATAATTACTTACTCAATCTTTAGAACAATGTCTGCTATTACGTGAGGCGAGGCCCTTAAAGAATAACTTTAAGTTACAAATACGTATATGTTTCTAGTAATATACTTACGCTTTTTGTTTTAATAAATGCTTAGAAGCTTCCTCGTACGCTATTGTCCATTGTTGAAGTTCTTGACGCATAACTTCGGCATCTTCTTGAACATGATCCAACAGTTTCCCCAATGGATTGGCAACTCGCGACAAAGCTTGTACATTAAACCTTAACTGTTCAATTTCTTGGTTAACTACATCTCTCGACCTTTGAACTCCAAATTGCCATTCCTTAACATAAAGCAACATTATTAATTTAGATACATTTAATGGTTAGATATCATATAAATGTTATTCTTGTCCAAAAAGTGAAACAATTTTTGTACACTAGCAACTCACCCTCGCTTCGCTTGGGTTCGTTCGGTTAACGGTTAGTACGGTTATCCCAGGGGAACCGTAAATTTTTACGGGATAAAAGTAACCTGTGTGTTATTCCAGACTATAATATCTCTCTGTGCCAAATTTCATACAGATCCATTCAGCCGTTCTGGCGTTAAAGAGTGACAAACATCCATACATACTCAGAAACTTTCACATTTATTTATAATAATAATATTAATACGGATACAGATGGTATTAGGTACATAGGTATATTATGGTATTTTAGTAACGTGATCTTCTAAGTTTAATTCTGTACATTTCAATATAAGTACGAATTTACATTTTATCTAAGGGAAACAAGTACTCAATAGAAACATATATTAGGTATAATATAAAATTCTCGTGTTTTTTTTTATTTTTTTGATCAAAATTTTTTATTTTTATTTTTTCATGATTCGGCATTAAAAATAAATACAAACCTAAATTTTAATCCTTCTACCATCAACCCCTATTTTTGAATAGCGATATAAGTACATTTATTCTCTACTCTCGCTATTTATCTATATCTATAGGTATAAAAGGCAAAAGTGATTGACTGGTGTATCAACGCACAGGAAGCCTTAAGGCTAGAAAATTGAAATTTCGCAGTCGTATTCCTCATATGACGAAGCATCCACTAAGGAAGGATTTTTCAAAATTCATCCCCCAAGGGGGTGAAATAGGGGATACAAGTTTGAATGAAACTTTTTATTCCTTGGACATATTTGCATCAAATTTCGTATGAATTGAGTACGGCAAAAATAATGAGTTACGTATTTCATCGTTTTCTATAATTCAACCCCTAAGAGAGTAAAATAGAGGATGAAAGTTTTTATGAAACACACTTTCTACAGTTTTATTGTAGTTTTAGCGCGAGCAACGATCACTCAGCCCAAGTTGAGCGCGAGCGAAGACGCGAATTCTGCTGGTAAATTATATAAAATAAAAAGTTGAATTTGTCACAACAGTTATAAGTCGAGAACGGCTGGACCGATTTTTATGATCTTTGATTTGTTGGATTTTTATTCACCCCGAATAGTAGAATGACTATTAAAATCAAAATTTAAGTCGGAAAATTCACGAAAAAAAATAACTGGATCAAATCAATTCATATTAATCTATACCTAAGCGTCAAAACGTATCTAAGGACGAACCTGAGCGAAGCGAGGGTGAGTCACTAGTATATTATAAAGAGGCAGTTTGTTTGTTTATTTGTTTGTTTGAACGCGCTAATCTCAGGAATTCTTAATCCGATATGAAAAATTCTTTTCGCAATATGTAGCTTTTGATTGAGGAAAGCTATAGGCTACATATGGTCATACTACTACCCAAGGGAACGGAGCAGTAATCATAAATGTCAACAAATCGAGCAGAATACATTATTGTAAGACTGATGTTTTTAATATGTTTAAGTGCTTTAAGCTCAGAATATATAATAATATATAGTCTATATATTCCATACTAACCGTTAAAACGTACCTAGAGTGTTACTGCCTTATATATTTATTGTATTCATTTTAATACTTAGGTATTAGACAATCTATCTATCTATTCTATCAGCAGCGAACAGATTTCCTACGTCCAAGCCGCAGAACTGATTTGATTTATATTCTTCCAAGTATAGCCAGGGAAATATTATCTCTGTAGATGAATTATCCATTTTATATCGAATGTACAAAACGCTCAATGGCAAGGTATAACTACCACATTATATTTCACAGGAATGTTAGAGTTAAAGGAATAAAGATTGCACTTGTGTTTATTCTGTACGCACACTTTGTGCACTAAAATAACTCCCGCGCAATTTAGTCCCATGAAGATGGGCCGCCTGCCGCCCTAAATTGTCTAAGAGTAGGTACATACATTTTATTATTGTTTTGTTACATATACCGATTATGCACTAAGCTCAATACATTATTTACAGTAACTTACGATGTTAGTTTTGCCAGCGACTTCAGAAAATTCTTTTTGAGCATCAAGTATTTGTTGAACAAGATGACCATGTTGATTAGAAGACCGCAATTCTTCTTGATCTTGTGATTTCGTTTCTGGTCCTGTAGTTTCTACTACAACAATACTACTATCTTCCTCCTAAAATATATTTCATGCGATTATTTGAAGAAAAATATTGTATGATATTCATAATAAATATGTATGCAAAATTCGTAATAAATACCTCTTCTTGCGTAGTATTTTCCGCTATTATATTTACGTTACCAACTGCAAGATTATCTGCAGTTGATAGAAGGCTTTCATGTTTTTCTTTGAGTCTTGGAGCACTAGGTCTAGAAGAAGACGGTCTCACACTTTGCGGCCGCACTACATTAACTAATTCCTTAACTTTGGTTTGTAAAGGTTGTGTAGGTTGTAAAGGTTGTATATCGTCACCGTGAGAAACGATCTTTTCATTATTACTTGGCAACTTTTCATCTTCATTTTTAGATGTACTTTTCTGATGATCCTGTATATCACTTTGATCCAAATTGTTATTTACAACAATATCTTCTTTGTCCGTACTAATAATATTTTCAATATTATCAATAGGTTCTGGAATTAAAGTCTCGGGTTTTTTTACTGGAGATTTATTATCCTCTATATAAGGATCTGAACGATCATCAATATTTTTAGTGTCTTCAATATGCTTTTCGGGATCATTTACAGAGAAAGCAGTCGGTGAATCATCAGCTTCAGCATAATCATTTTTTGAATTATCGATGATAGGTTCAGTAACTACAGATTTTTCAGAATTTAGTACTAGCTCCTTATTGATATTGACGACTTTCTTTTGAGTATCATTTTTAATATCCTGCTTTTCCTTGTTTAAACTTTGGTTATTAATCGGCTTAGACAACTGCGACACTTTTTTTGTAGGGGATTCCTTTCTAATGTTGTTAACCTGCTTTTGTTTACTTTTAATAGAGTTATTAGACTTATCGTTCTTTGCCAACTTTTCGCTACTCCTAGAAGTCAGTTTCTTGGTTTCTGTCGTTTTCTTTACTGATTTTATTACAGGATCCTTCGTTTTATTTTCAACAGATTTATTCGATTTAATTGATTCCTTATACAATTTTACAGCTTCATCAGAGGAGAGCTTATTATCTAATGCAAAAGCCAAACATTGCAATAGTTCATTCGTTTTTTCTGGCTCCTGACCAGCCACTATCTTAGACGGTTTTACAGTTAATGATTTACCTGTCGTGCTAACTGTAATAATATTATAAAAAATATAGAAACAACACGAAGGTAAATATATTCAATATTATGGTAAAAATGTTTTTTTTTTCAAAATTATTAAGTCTTACCAATTACTGTTATTACTTTATTAAGAAATAATATTTTACTATCTCGGTCTTTTACTTTGTCTGATATCAATTCTTCTTTTTCAAATAATCCATTAAAAAATCCTGTATTTTTCAGCACCTGATATTAGGAAAATTTTTCTCATTATCTTTCTACTTTAAGCTATTGTCGATATATTTAATACTTACTGAAGTTATAATATCATGTAAAAATCTAAACGGTGGTTTCTTTAGCAATTTATCACTAAGTGGTGGACGTTTTATATATTTTCCTAAAGAAATTTGTGTAGCTTTTATAACATCGGGACTAATTTCATCATCCATTGCTCATAATTCATTTAAATAGTAACTGTTTAAGTAAGATTACAGTGAAAAATAATTAATTTACGCTTGTTAAAAAGCACATTTCTAAGATAGAAAATTTTGTTTACATTTTCTCCATGTAATCGGTAACTATAACAACGACAGACGCTCTAAACATTTAAAGTGTACTATCAGTAATTTATGCAAAAGTATTTTAGAATTAGCTATATATTATTCTAACTTTTACTTTATACTTTTAAATAAAATTTTATAAAAAATAAACTCTTTTACAAATAAAATAAATAATTGATAATCTTATTTATCTGTAGCAGAAAGATACGTGGCTGTATATAACTATTGACAGAATGACAGTTGACAATTTAATAGACCGTAAACTGTAAACGTAGAATGACAACTTGAATTTTGCAAGCTTCCTAATATAGTAGTGTTATAATAGTTGTGTAAAGTAAAGTAAACTCTAATAAAAATGTATTTGACTCCTTTATCTTATGCTGGAATATTATTGATATCTATGCATTTTTAATAATGTACTTTCTTGAAACGATATAAGAGTTATATTAGTAGAAGATTGTTATTGAAAATAAGCCGGACATTTTATATTTTACACGTACCTACTTATATAAATATATTTAACTTGAGAATGCCATACGGCCATACTGCTTGTCGTAACAAAATCAGCGCCTGAGTGAAAGTAATATCAAAGTATTTCTCAGTTAAAACTTGCAAGCTAAACCCATCGTAAAGGGGCAAATTACATTGTTATGTTTTTTACAGAATGCCGCGTAAACGTAAAAGTAGTAAAAGATTAGGTCGACCTCCGGGTTCCAAAAACAAGAAAGCTAAGAAGATAGAAAACCTAATTAAAATTGAAGGAGATTCGGATGAATCTACACAGGCTGATAACGTTTGTACTTATTGCTCGCAATCATTTGATACAAAAATTAATTTTAATCGTCATCGTAAATCGTGTTTAAAACGAATTACGCAAGAAGTTCAAACTGAACTAAAGGTAAGAATTAAGGCAGACGAGTGATACTGTCAATTTCAATGCAACTGTTTTAACTTTTTCCTATTTTTTAGCCTACATATAATTGTAAGCAATGCCACAAGAAGTATCGATTTAAGAAAAGCTATACTAAGCATCTTAGAGATGAACATTCAGAGGCACCAGGCAGCATTCCTTGCTCACAGTGTTCTGTTATATGCCCTAATCTTGAAGTTTTAACTAAACATATACAAAATATACATGAAAGAGAGATTTTTGAATGTGAGCACTGTGGCAAAAAGTTTGTAAGACGTTCTCATGTTCTACGGCATATATTGCAAAAGGGTTGTGATGGTAGAAATGTTGCTGTATACCCATGTGAAGTAGGTATTTAATATAACAAATGAAATTATTCTATATTTCAGTAATACTATTTATAATTATTGATAATTTTTAGATTTGTGAAGCAACATTTTCTAGAAAAGATAATTTAATGGTACATCTCCGTATGCAGCATATACCAACTAAGTTTTTCAGCTGTAAATTATGTAGCTATCAGACCAGAAACTTTTCAAAATTAATTGTCCATAATCAGTTAAAGCATACAGGTAAATATGTTTTTTAAAAACTTTTAAATAAACTTTAACTTGGGTAAATAAAAAATATAATGATGAACTAATAATAAAAAAACCCTCATGATGAAAAAATACTTTCACTAGAAACACCTCAATTTGAATGTGACCACTGTGGTAAAGTGACAAGTTCCCGTGGTGCTATTGCCAAACATTTGGAAATTCATGGAGAGAAAAAGTTTGCCTGTGATGTGGTAAGTAAATTGTATGAGTCTGTTTTGTATGAACTTTGGGTATATCCAACAGAAATTGTCCAAATTAATTTCAATGTATGATACCTAACTTCACAATCCAGCTGATTTCAATAGTATAAATACAAATATACCGGCCACGGCAGCAAATCCCACTGAGACTAACCAGATGTGCAGGAGATATTATAGTACACAAGTGTACATGCAGACTCAAGTGCACTCTATTTCTTTTACTCTCAAAGTTTGATAGGAAGATACTTTGACGTGATCGATGAGATTTGAGAATATTGCCAACTTCCAACTCCAGGCTACTACTAAGAGGATCTTAACAGAAAAACTCTAAATTAAACTTGGCCCAACCCGGAACTCGAACCTAAGACCTCCAGATCTGCAGTCATATATGCTAGCCACTATACCATTGAGACAGTAAATAATCATACAATTATGGTTCTTGATTTAAATTTTACTGTTATTAAATGGCTCTTTCTCTAGGTTTTTTCATGTTAAACAATATATGTATATAAAAGAATAAAATTGATTAATTTTGAAATGTTTATCCATTTATTTAAAAAAAATCCAAATAAAACTACATTTATTTGGGACTTGTAAACAGAGCTAAACTTTTCAATTGCTTACATTATCAAAATAAAAAATATAATGTAAAATTGTTTCATTGACTTATTAATTTAATAATAAAAGTTTTGAAATTCATGTGTTTTTGGTTTAATAAATGTAAATTATGTGTTTAAAAATATAAAATGAATACTAAATGTTAATTCTTATAATTTTTATGCTGCATTTCAAGAAGCAATGTTGTAAGTACAAAATAATTTAGTTAAAATAATATCAAGTATAGTCTATAAATATAGTATAAATTTACTATTAACATGTAGTCTCATCAGTATCATAGAAAAATTAACTCAATTAAATTTTAATAGATGGCGTTATATGTATATACTAGCGTTTTCCTGCGGCTCCGCCCGAATAGTATATTAATCACCAACATAACATCATATACTAAAACTTTCTCCGAAATACGCTGCATCTTATGGTATGAGTATTTATCGCAGTAAAAAAAAATCGGCTCTCCATTTATTAGTATAGATGTAATTGGTGTTTGCGAAAAATAACTAAACGAAGAAGAAGGGGTTAATAAACCTGAAGAGAACTACGATTGTCGAACTCTAAAATTACAATTCCGATTTGAAAAATTATTATACTTTATCGCCATTTTTATTGACGAAGGTGTCATATGAAACCACTATAATGTATGAAGGCTGTCACATCACGAGCCGTAGGAAATTAACGATTATATATGTAGGAAAATAACGATTATATCTAATAATATTAAATAGCAAATTTCGTAGATAAATCACTAATCGAAAAAACACTATTTTACAAAAAAAGAACGCCGAGCAAAGCTCGGTCACCCAGTACTGTATAGATAAATAACTCAGGTTAAAGCTTATTAAATATACGGAAACTTTAAGGTAATTAAATGAACATTATCCCTATTATTATTAGCAGTTGTAAAACATTGGTAACGCGCTGACTTGGAAAATCAAGTGATGCGGGTTCAAACCCGAGTCTCGCATTTCTGCTCGTATACATGCTAATATGGCAGAGAAAAACGTCGTGAGGAAACCTATAATGGTTTTAATCCCTCCACGACCGCGGACACGCCGGCGTGTCAGTTAACAATAGATTTCTTAGAATTTTAATTAATTTCTTAGAAATTTACCTGGAGCTGTTAAAAGACAATTTCTAATTTATATTTTTATCGTCTAGTGTGGCTACAGTACATTCACGATAGAGGTGATGCGCCGCCATGTGTTTACGCACTTACCAGAAAAACCATACAAGTGCAAGATGTGCGGTACGTCCTACATACAAAAAGTGCAATTGCAACGTCATCTTCAAAAGCACGTCGGCAACCAATGCTTGAAATGCGGCGAAGCATTCCAAACCAAAGCCAAGTAAAAAAATATTTCTTAATCTTATTCATGCATCTTTATATTATAGTGTGTGTATTGTGAAGAAATACTGCCTACTTAATCACATTTTAATTTATAGGTGTAATTCTAGGGAATATTTGTTACTCATGGGTAGTCTATACAAATATAATATAAAGAGGTAAAGTTTGTGAGTTTGTGACGTTGTAGGGGTTACCCCCTCTCTGAATCTACTTAACCGATTTAGATGTAATTTGGTAAGAAGATAGTTTGAGACTCTGCGAAGGACATAGGATACTTTTTATCCCAGAAATCATCTCTTAAGAGGGGGAAAATGGGGAAGAAACTTTGTATGGCGAATCAATCTAGGGATGAACCTGAGCGAAGCGAGGGTGAGTCGCTAGTACCTACATAAATAGAGGAGATCTTACTCTTGTTTACTCGCTATGTATTTTACAAAAATATAAAAAAGAATTATACACATGTATTAAGTTGTAGAGCTATTGTATTAGTTTGTGGTAAATATAGCCATATATGTAAGTCACGAAAATGTTGAATGTGATGATGATGTCCTCCTGACCGATATCGTCCACGGCAGCCTATCTCAATGCAATGAGCCAACTGGGCAGGAGATATTATACTGCATAAAATTACGCGCAGACCTCTCTATTATTTTCACTCAAATTCCGATGGGATTCCTATAGTTCGATATGACCGATAAGAGATAAGGCGCAGGAACGATAGCTTTACGTGCTCTTCACGGCGGGGGGTAAAAACATCGTCAAATTCCTAACTTCGGGTTGTTATTGTGACTTTCTTAATAAAAAGTTTCAATTTAACTAAACTTAACCCGACCTGGGGCTCGAATCCAGGACCTCTGGATGTGTAGCCATACATGTTTGCTACTAGGCTACCGAAGCAGTTTAATATTCATATGTATATAATAAAGGACTTTGTTTTCAGGCTCTTAATTCATAGTCGGAAACATATGGGCCTAAACAAGCTGCTTTGTCCAGTAGACAACTGTATACATGGTAAAAAGGAGTTTGCTAATGAAGAAAGTCTTCAGTCCCATGTGAAAATGCATTTAGATGATAAGCGTAAGTTTTAAAAAAATCATTAAATTTAAATCTCTTTTAACCTTAGATTATTTATATTTTAATTTTAACCATAGAAACTCATACTAGTAAAATACATATGAAGGTTATGATTTTTTTAATATAGAATACATAATATTATGATCTATATCTATATGTATTTTATACAGATAAATAAAATTGAAGTGTCTGTTTGTAATGTCAAAGTAACAGCTTTTTACTAAAACTTATTTTAAAACCACAATTTTTAAATTTTTTGTCTATTTGTTTCGGCTTATATCCGAAACTGCTGGACTGATTTTGACGGGACGTTCACTAGCAGATAGTTGATGTTATAAATAGTAACAAAGTTAAATCCAAAAATTAGATTGGTATAAAATGTTCAAAGTTACGTAATATGACTAAAATAAATTCGCAGTGGATTCTTAGACTGCGTAAGACAACTGCAAGGTTAAATCTCGTTATTGGTTTATTATTAATATACCTTGCCCCATAAATTATCTATTCCACTTTGTAAGTGTCATCTGTTTGTCCATATTTCGTGTTTATTATGTAACAATAAAGAACATTGAGGCTGCATTCCTAGCAGGCGGTAGAGATGGAAGTATAATGTTGTACGTGTTTTGTATGTTTGTGTGCGTGTAGCGTTCGCGTGCGAGGTGTGCAGCAAGCGGTTCCACAACGAGGCGAACATGCGGCGGCACACGAGCACGCACGCGCTGGAGCGGCCGCGGCGCTGTATGTACTGCGTGGCGGCGCGCGCGTACGTGCGCGGCGAGCAGCTGGTGCGACACGTGCGCAAGACGCACCCCGCGGTGTTCCGCGAGCGACTGCTGCACGTGCGCAGCGTGCTCGTGAGTTTTGGTTTTTTTTTGTATAAAACAGGCAAAAGCTAAGTCCACAAAGTGAAGAAGGTAAAATCGATGCAACCTTTATAAGCTCGTTGGTTCAGATTCACACCTACTAAGGGATTGCTGACAAGGTTAAGCACTACAGAAGAATACGGAACAAATATATTCGATGCCTCTTCATTTTATTTTATTAAACGTAATATTATATAATTTGTCATTAAAAATGAATTAATCCATCATAATTGATTTTATTATTATATTTTTCATACAATGCGCAACAGGGTTCCAACCCAGGAGTGGAAAGGGTGAAGAAGTCAGAGTTGGAGTCGATCTTGAACGTTTTGGACGCGGAATCTGACCGCATCCTGGAGGGCTACGGGCACGGCGTGCTGTACGGCGGCCTGCAGGAGCAAGCCTCGGACGCGGAGGAGGAACAGACGCAGGTAAGCTACGTATATATTATGTATTATATTCGATGACACGTTTGACTCAGCTTGTAGTGATCCTACTTGCTGTGCTAGCGGTCTCGGATTCGAGTCCCGCTGGAGGCATTCATTTGTGTGCTGAGATGTTTGTGCTCCAGTCATGGGTGTTTGTATTTATAATATGTATTTATTTAAAATTATATATGTGTAGTGTATCAACTTAATGTCTCAACATATTTATTATTTATTACACTTAAACTAAGTAATCCAAAAAAATTACAAATGTGAATATATTTGCTGTTGTTTTGATTTGTCCTTTCAAGCAGCATTTGAGCAATGGATTGAATTTTTCCATACTCTTAAGTCACTTTTATTCATTATACCTAATGGTACCATTGAAGTATTGATTGTAAAAGATATAATATAATTAATAAAACTTGAATATATTCGATAGAAAATATAAGTACGCTTTGTATTTATTATGCAATTTAATTGGGCTTTTAGGAAGAGGAATCATCTCCGTTGATGTCAGAAGAGGAACTAGCTGACAGTCTTAGAAAACTGCTGTCACAGCTCATTGATAAAGAAATGTTGGAATGCTTTGGGTGGCCTGATGAGAGTGTTGATGAGGTGCGTAGTACATATATTTTTGGATATATATAATGTAGAACTTTACGTTTATCCAACTAAAAAGATATTCACTCAATTATTAATTAATATAGTCAGGAAAATTGTAAGTTACAAAAAAAAGTTGGCCGTCACGGGACGTCCGGCAGATGTGAAATATGTTAATATTAGAATTTATAATTAATAAAAACCTAAAACGAAATATGGTGTAAAATAAAGAAAAAGAGTTTCGTTATTAAAATTAATTTAAGGGACATGATGGCATGACAGCGTCACGCCGCCGTTTGTCGTCACGACATACGAGTCGCTTTTACTGCCAAAGCGCGCCAATGGATGTTTCATATCAAAAACATAAGATTTTCATCTATACAAGTTCTATACTATAGGTATCACGTTAAGTCTTATATATGAGTTAAAGAATAAGTTTCAGTATATTTACAACAGATACTAGAAAAGGTGATAGAAAATTGTGGTGCTCGTACTGCGGACAAGCAGAAATGGACTCGGGTGCAACGTCTGAGGGAGAACGCAAAGCATCTCTTCTTATACGTGATAGAGGACAAGAACATAGCGCGGATGCTTGACACACACACCATCGACCAGATCGTCACCCACATACTGGCTCAAGTCAGCCAGTCTGATGATGAAGAGGACTCCTCGGATGACACGAACGATAATGTTAAGGCTTAATATTTTATTGTTTTGTCGTTTTGTTATTATGCACTAAAAGGGGCCATTCATTAATTACGTAAAGACAATTTTGGACATTTTTGACCCCCACTTCCCCCGCCCTACCTCTATGTAAAAGCACATAAAATTTCTCAGATTCACCCTCCCCCTTCGTATGTAAGATTTTATCTAATTTTAGAAAAGGATCAATTGCACTAAAATTTAGCATTAAATATTTTGAAAACTTAATAATAAACTAAAATTTTGATAACTTAATAAAATTGTAATAAAAATATGTATAAATGAAACTGTACATTAAAAACGAAAACTTAGATCTCGGAGTTGTGTTCACCAATGCTAATAATAGCTCTCAAATATCCATCATTCTGTGTTAGTATCAGGACTCTTTATGTAATTAATGAATGGCCCCTAAAATGTTATATGAATTTTAGAATAGAATATTTGAATTAGGGTATAATTGAAATAGGAAATCGTGTGAGGTTTGAAAATAAATCATGGAATAGGTATAATTATAGATCTATTTTTGACAGATAAATAATAATTATTGTAATGTTTCATTTTCAGCATTGAGTGTATGATTAATATTTACTTTTAAGTTACTGTTGAACAAATTTTAAATATTTACTATATTGCATACACATTTCCAAATCAATACCTTAATTGGCAAACCAGCTAACTCCACATGAGCAAATTTTTCAGGAGACACAAGTTAAAATTTAATATATTTTGTACACTACTTATTAAAAAACTTTTTAACAAAAAAATAAAAACCGTCTTCAAAAAATCACTAAAAAATAAATGATTGGTAGTTTTTATTTACTATACATACCTAATCAAATATTTTCGAAGTCGGGGTGCTTTGCTTTGTATCGGCTGGCACCGACTTCGAAAATAATTGATATTGATTAACATAAAAAAAACATACAGCCGAATTGAGAATATCCTCCTTTTTGAGGAAGTCGGTTGAAAAATCTAAAATACCGTCTGGAGGTAATATAATATCGTAAGCTGTTAATTTTGATACATCATGTAAAATCCTACTGAATTATGTTGCATACAACCTGACGCAAAAAATATTTTTTGTTGTGGTAAATGTGGAGCTGGCTGGTTTGCCAATTAAGGTATCGAAATGTTATATTTTCATATCTTGTTCATGTTTAGAGAGATAGACTTAATAAGGATTATTTGTTAACTTTGAAGGAGAGGTAAAGGTTAATTATGTCATTGATATACATTAATTAGACTAAAAGAAGTGAAAGTGATACGTCATGTCTCGATGTGGCATGCGTACTATGCTCGAAGTCAAGGGTTCGAATCCCGAACGGGACATGCTTGCATTGAGTATGCAAATATTTCTTCTGACGGTTATAATATTAATATAGCCGACATTGGATATTGTCACCTAACATATACCGCCTATAAGCAATTCGCCTATCCCTATTAACATTGTCGGGTATGCAAATTTGTCGTTTTCTTTTTATTTCACTAATCACTCTTAAAAAGTCTCTTCTTTTAGTAGCTGCAACAAAAAAATATTTTTTACGAGTAGTTTTTAAAATAGCCACAAGTAATTTTTGTTAACCTAACTTGTACATTTAAAAAAATATCAACAATTCAAACTTTGACGCACTCTCCTGTAAAGTTGCCGATTTTCACATCCGACAATGTTAATAGGGATAGGCGAATTGTAGATGTCAGTATATCCTTTCACCCAGCTAGAGAAAAAATTCAAAAGAACGAAAATATATTAATGAAAAATTATTTTCTATGAGGTTAAGGTATGAAATTGCAGCCATTCTTGGTTCGATATTCGATACAATATATTTTTAAATTTTAATTTATTTATATTATATACAATCAAAAATATTATCCATTAAGTTCTAAGAGATTTAAAATACAATTGTTAAGCATTTATTTTTCAATATAAATTAGGTGTAGGAGATCAAAAATTCAACTTTTTATTACGTTTTGTGTTATATATTGTTTGAGGGATATAAAATGTATTGTGAAATATATATAAATATTTTTGACTGGTTTAGGGTTTAGAAGATTAGGTTTTAGCAGTAGGGAGGCAAATTCTTTTTATCTTTCACATATTTACTGCAACATAAGAATTTATGAATTTTTAATTTTTATAATGTCGTCATCTTAAACCACTAGACTTGATAACTGTATGTGATATTTTTCACAAACATGATTATCTAAAAGATAAACTGTCATGCAACATGTCATGTGTTAGGCAATAGCTATATAGTTACTGTTAAAAGTGCCTTAAATAAAATATTGATATCATTGGTAATAAGTTTTTGTATGCTAACTGATATTTTTATTAGGATATCCAATTTTTATTATGTATAGACTTATATATTTTGTTTTAAGTAATAATTTCTTTATGAGTTGAATAATATTTTTAAATATACACATTGAATTGAAAATAAAGTTTTTTATTGGTTATACACTATATGCATAGACATTACATTGTCTGTGACTACACGTAATCCATACTAATATTATAAATGTGAAAGTGTGTTTGTTTGTTTGTCTGTCTGTCTTTTTTTCACGTCGAAACGGCTTGGCGGATCAGCGTGATTTTTTGTGTGGAAATAGTTGGAGGGCTGGAGAGTAACATAGGCTACTTTTTACCGCGGGAGATTATCTCATTCCCACGGGAAAACACGTTATAATACAATAAAAAAAATGTATTTATGATCAGAAATACTTGAAACTTGGTATAAATGCTCTTCAATACATTTTTTTTTATAAATGTTACTTTTTTTTGTACTATTATCATTGTGTTGGCATAAACCTGTCATTAATTATATGGGGATGACACTGGCGCCTGCAACACAGTTTTTAACGAGCGCTGGGACTAGGGAAATCTTTATAACCTGTGTATGTATAAAACTATATCAATAAAGAATTTATTATTATTATAATTAAATACGTATTTAAGCATTTTTCGAAATTCATCCCTTAAGGGGGATATAGCGGCAGGATAATAGCGGATGAAAGTTTGTATGAAACCTACAATTTTAGAGTTTTTTTTTGTAGTTTCAGCGCGAGGGACGTCGCGGATTCTGCTAGTTGATTATATTTTGAACAAAACTGAAACTTTTCTGTAACGACGGTTTGCTTAATTACATGTGTATCGACTTAAAGTTTGTGCGTTAAAAGTTGTAATGTGCATTGGCCCTAAAGTTGCTTGGCCTGACTTATTCGTTATCGCATAGAGCGTAAACCAAATCCAATATTTTTCTGTAATTTTACTGGATATTTGATTTAAATATTGCTCATCGACATTATTAAAGTACATGTATACATGTATTTGGTCTTTTAATAAAAAATAGCTCAAAAATAGCTCCTTCGCCTAAGATGGAGTATTCTAAGCTGACTGCCAACCTTCGCTAATCGGAGAGGCACTTAAAGAAGAAGAAGAATAAAAAATAAACCTCGGGCATATAAAAAATAAGCCTGTTGAAGCCGGGGCAGAGCTGTTGAATGATCATCATAAAAATTTGAAATGCAATAAAGAATACACGCGCGAATCCGTGGGCAATGCCATGTTTAACAATAATAATATGACTCAAATAAATTCGAAACGATAAGGATGTTTATCTATCTTTTAAAAAGCCTATCACTTCATCTCGCCTCTTGACAAAATTGAGTATATCATTGAGAGGTACGTTACATATTTCGTATAAATTACAAATCGGTGGAACAAAAAGTTGTGTGTGTATGTGTCAGTTTTCAATAAAAGCCCTGAGTAGGGATTGTGCGATGCTTCACTCTCGCGTCTCGGAAAGCACATAAAACCGTCGATCCTGCGCCTTAACGACAATCCGACATGACATGTGAGAACATATCATGTCGGATTGTCGTTCACCGCACCGAAGTGGGAGAGTGACAGGACACAGGAACAAAAAGTGCACTTATGTCTGGTCTTACACTCGTGTACGGTACGGACCATGGACAGTACTGGCTCCGGCACACATCTCGATCTCAGTCCTCAACGAGATTGGTTGCTGTAACCGAAATCGGTCAAGAGGACATCTAAGTTGTGTTTGAACATAATTCCCTAAAACGCTGACCATAATGCCATGTTCATTTCTTTATGAACTTGCGGCGACACTCAAACGAAAAAATAAATAAGAAATGTGGTGCCCTAAAGTCTTACGTTTCGTGAAAAGGATGACAATCATTTTATTTTATTCTGTTTTTTAGTATTTCTTGTTAAAGCGGCCACAGAAATACATCATCTGTGACAATTTCCACTGTTTAACCATCACGGTTCATGAGATACAGCCTGGTGACAGACGGACAGACAGCGGAGTCTTAGTAATAGGGTCCCGTTTTACCCTTTAGATACGGAACCCTAAAAATGAATTATTTACGAGTATTCAAATAATATATCCCATAGTTTTCATTTTGAGATCTTTAACTTCAAATATCGTAACGTAAAACCTAAAGGCACCAGACTGCTGATGTTGTGGTTGGTTTAAGTATCCGCTATCAATTCACACTAGACATGCGTAGGTCCGGATTGAAATAGTTCCCGGAACTATGTCTTTATATATGTAGCAATATACTCTATGACTATGTCCTAGGCCGGAACGATATCGTTCCAATCCGCGATGTCAATTTAAACAGGTTCACAGTTCCATATAGTTCCACATGTGCAGGAGTGAGATGGAGCGAGTAAACGAATATATTGGACCGATCACCGGAGCGACTGACTGAACTGAACGTAACCGACTCCTGCCGAACCTACCCGAGCTATAGCTGTATATTAAATTTTAAGGTGCTTCCTCACAAGAGTTTAGTAAACATCTGTTAAGCCGCGTCCACATGCTGGGCGCTTGCCACAAGCACCGAGAATCTTAAAAATGTGCCAAACACCGAACACAAACTAAATACATTAAATAATTAAATTAAAATAAAAAAGCCTTTCATTTCTTGCGCTTACTGTAAATGCTATTAAAACAATTTAAGAAAGTAGGTATTTATTAATTATTAATAAAATCCTTTCATATTCAGTTATATTATAATAATAGTATTAGATCTAATGTTATATTAATTATTATGTATATAAAGAATGTTTATTAATTTAAACTTTTTTCTTAATTTTTACAATACCTAATATGAATTAGAATTTATAATTAATAAAAATAATTACAATAAATAATTAAAAATTAAGATCAATATATATAATAAAATAATTCATAAGTTAAACAATCATTTACAATATTTTTATTTATTTGACGAAGTTTTTTTTAAGTTTTTATTTTCCATTTTTAGTGTAGATATAGTAGATACCTAGCACCAAAGTAAGAAGAGGTCAAACAATAAAAAAATATATTTATACGTGTCGAATTGAGAACCTTCTCCTTTTTTTCGTGGATTTAAAATGATTTCATGTTAAAAAATGTTAGGTATGTGATGTTATCTGCTGCACTGCTGTGTGGAAGCGCCATTATATCGCGTAGGTACTGTGTGTAAACTACTGTAGTGACTAGTGCGTGTGCGAGTATTCGCAATAATTATAATGTCATCTCTTACTATGCTATTACAATTAATAATGTGTCAACTTCACTGTGCGTTAAAGTCGATAATTCATTGATTAAATCTGATTTTCGTTTTGAACTTTTAAAACATTAATAATATTACTGTTTTGCATTACAACAAAACAGGTATTATGTGTTGAATAAAACACACAGCGTTACGATGAAGAAAGCTGTTGTGTGAACCTGCCTTTAATTAAGTATCTATGGTAAAACTTACCTTGTTATCTATGGTTTTATACCTGTCTCTTTCTCTCACCAGCGGGCTTCATCTTCCGTCTCAGAAGCATGTCCTAAAGTTTCATAGAGTCTTCATCTCACCAGCAAGAACATTGCTGTAACGCTGTGTGTTTTATTCAACACATAATACCTGTTTTGTTGTAATGCAAAACAGTAATATTATGTGTCTTTCTAAAACACACAGCGTTACGATGAAGACCTGTTTGGTATCTGCTGGTGGTAAACACAAACGCTATGATGAGAATAAATTATAAAACTGTTTTAAAGAAAATCAGTTTAATTATCTAATAAAACTAAAATAACATTATAAACAACACTTAATAACTTATAAGTCACAACTTCTGTTAATCTATAAAATCTTTAAAATCAACAAAACACTAAAAGTAATAGTGAATTAAAATAAAAAGTAATTCTGTACTCTATAGTTTTAAAATCAACAATAAAAGTAATTCTTAAATAATAATAATATCAAAGATACATAAATCAGTTCTTTCATTAAATCTTAGTAATTATGACTAAGATATATATAATAGATAGACATAATATTTAAAAAATTAATATATGTCTATCAATTAATAAATAATATTTAAATTAACTATTTTCTTAACAGTAAGAAAATTTACCAAAAGACCTTATATATATTAGTAACATTTGTACATAATAAATCAACACTGGAATTAACATAATCCTTATTGTTTACTGGCCGACAGTAAAACTTTCTGAATGTCTCAATGCTTTTCCAGTTTCGTCTATTATCTCCTGTACAGGTCTATTCTCAAACCAGCTCCTTGAGGCAAACAACTGATCTGATACTGCCTGGAGGGTATCAATATTGGCATCTTTAAAAACACTACATATCCAACCTGCAATCACAGTCTTTAGGCTGGCCTTAGCTTTTCTGACAGAAAAAAGAATAGGCTTGTAATGTTCTTACCTGAGTTCCTTCTAATTTGAGATTTAATTATAAGATCCTTAATGTGTCTGACTGGGCAAACATGAGGATCTGGATGCCTCCGCGGCAACCAACCTGATTCTCTGTGTACTTGATTGTCAGTCTTTGACCCAAATCTAGGCCACAGAATTATCTTATTATCTTTAAAAATAAGATTCTCTGGACAGTCATCCAGGAGGGTTAGGTCATGAATTCTGCGACCTGAAGCAAGTAAAAGTATCAAGGCTGTTCGCCTGAAAATATCAAATAAATGAACCAGAATTTAAAGTACACATTAACCAATCATATAAAATTTTGTGTCCCATATTGGTAATTTCTTTACGTCAGGTTTAGCTAGAGAAATGGCTTTTAAAACCTGAATAATAATGAAAGGTCTACTCCTGATGTTGTATAGTATGTAGAAACAGCAGATTTATGTAAAATTATAGTTCTATAGGCAATTTATCCACTAAAATTAGTTTTGCCAAAAATTTTGCAACCTGATGATTTTTACAACACCGGGATAGCCATCGTTTTTAATTGAGGCCTTATAAGATATTAAAGTAGATGTCTTCCAGCTACTCTTTAATAAGCTTTGTTCCTCTGTGGTTCAGTATGCAATCGGGTCAGCCCACCCCCAATTTTCCAAACCATTAGAAACAACTCGTCTACTTGTGGGGCCAGTTGTTTGTAGTCCGATCTATCAAGACCTTCCTTCCGCAGGTTCTTTATTGGAATTGGTTCCGTTATCGCTCTCGACCGCAGGTCGGGGAGCCAGAAGCATTTGGTCCACTCCGGTGTTATTAGGATATAAACTTCCTTCGCGTTGTTTAAATGCGCAAGGACTTTGGGTATTAAGCTGGATGGGGAAAATGCCCAGCCCAGCTGGAAATCTTTGACGGCTGAAAGCGTCACAAAAAATTGCGCAACCATCTCTGGAATCCAATGTTAGGTACTTTGCTAACACTGCTGACTCTCTTGACGCGAACAAGTCTACGTCTGGGACGCCCCAATTTTGAATATAGCTTCCGTTGCCTGGGGTACTAGGTGCCACTCTGGTACTTTGCGGTCCCTTGATAGGCGATCCGCGATTCCGTTTAACCTCTCCG
The DNA here is from genome assembly GCA_947093115.1 of Brenthis daphne. Classification (NCBI taxonomy): domain Eukaryota; kingdom Metazoa; phylum Arthropoda; class Insecta; order Lepidoptera; family Nymphalidae; genus Brenthis; species Brenthis daphne. Next base: position 16,745,377 of record OX352477.1, on the reverse strand, counting down.
GGAGGTAAGTGGCTGATAGAGTTATTTGTAGTCTCTCCGTGAGATCTAGAAGCCTGGTTGCCAATTTGAGAAGTGCCTATATTAAGAGAATGTGGCCCCCCTCGTTTCTGAGGTATTCAACTAGAATCCGAGTGTCGGATTGTATTCGAATATGTACAGTTTTAAAGTCATCCGCTGACTATTTATGCTTGCAAATACAGCATACACTTCCTTGATGTTGGAATGCCAAATGTTGATGTGGAGCCCACTTAACTGAAATATAAATGTTGTTTAGTTCTGTTCCCCAGCATGCATCCGCTGGATCTGAGGATAGGATAATTATTATAAGTGACACTCTTTTTTATTATTGGCAGTGAGCTATGGTCCACATTTGCCAACCACCATTTGAAATTTAATTGAACAGGTAATGGTAGGCTTTTTCTTTCCCTTAATCGGTTTTGTCTGAACTCCTTCAGAAACAGCTGTAATCTTTGACATGTAAACGGTCTTTGGGAACTGGATAGTTTGCGAAGTTAAGCAAACCTAATAAACTCTGAGCATCTTTCAGAGAACAGTTTCCAGTGCTCAAAACCTTGGAAAGAAATATTTTTATTTTTGTTGCCTTCCTGGATGGAAGTTTCACTCTCTTTTGTTTAGTGTTCCCTAGTAAGCCTAGATATTATACCCCCTCAGAAGGCTGCAGAACAGACTTCGTGTAGTTTACATGCCATCCCAAGGTTTCTAATGTTCTCAAGGTTTCCGCAACCTGTGACACACGTACTGGTTGGTCCTGGTTGACCAAGAAATAATCGTCCAGATAAACTAATATGCACCACCTTTGTACTCAAAGGATTTCCGCAACCCAGCTTGAGATTGTGGCAAACATCTTAGGGGCTGATGACAGACTAAATGGTAGGGCAGTCAACTGAAGAAGTTCGATGTTGTACATCACCCTTAGAAACCTTCTGCGCGCCTATGCAATTTTTTTTTTTTTTTTTTTTTTTTTTATTTATTTATTTATTTCAGGCAATATTTACATAGGGATCTTAAATATGTAAACAGCGGCCCATAGCATATATACCTTAAAACTAACATATATATTAATTATAAAAAACTTAAAAACTATTTAACACGTAGTGCAGACGTGTAAGCTGTGTCGGCGGGCATACGACCTCGGAACTTCCGAAACACGACGCCCTGCGGCCAGAAGTCCTCCTTCATGAAGGTTGGCAGATGATGAGTCGGCACTCTCACCACAAACGAATTGAAACTCGTTTTGTGGCGAGGTACCAGCCGTTCAACCCTCAATTTGAAGTTGGACCTCTTCAGGACGTAGTCTACGACATCCTCGACCTTCGTAGACCAGTGCACTCGGGACACATACAGCGGCGTCGATGGTACGGCAGGACGCATCGGATGGTCTGGCTGGTTCGGAGCTGTGCCACAGATGTTACGGCATGAGGGCTTCTTTTTCTTCCTCTCCACTTTCGTGAAGCCCTCCTCGTCAGGTTGGATCTTCGTGGAACCCGTCGAAGGCACCTGTTTGGCAGCTGGTTTGCTCCGGCTCTTCTTTTTCCCTCCATTCGAGGGCCGCTTGTTTGGCGGGGCGGGTGTAGGGGCGGGGGCAGGCGCGGCTGCGGCTGCGGCGTATGCACGCGGCGGGGTTATGACCGCGCTCGCACTCGACGTCATCAGCGGGGCCGGGGATCGGGTGGCGGGCGTCACTGTGTCGCGCGATTCACGCACCTCAGCAGTAATCGGAGGCGACGACAAACTGCTGATGGAGTCAATTTGTGCGCCGCGACGTGTGTTTATGTTAGTGACCTCCGGTGACCTACTTACAGAACCATTATTTTTGAACGATAATAATTCTGCGCGCAGCTCACTGATGGTAGATTCGGAAATCTCTAACTTAAACTGCACCTCTGCCAAGCCAGCTTTCAGGATGGTGATATCCTTGAGCAGCCTGGTAACGTCAACGTGGTCGAACGTGACGGGAGGCAGCTTGTTCAGCTGCTTCGCCACGAAGGCGGGCACGTCGTCAGGATCGGTTATCTTCAGGAGATTAATGATGTCCTGAAGACTTCTCTCCCCCTTTTCATCCCTTCTACGGGTGGGCATTCGGTCGGCCTGGCCGAGAGTCTCATAGAGCAGCACCTTGCTCCTGCAAATCTCCTCTTCTTTAAAGCTCGACTTGCAGATCTGCATGATGCTGACCTCGTCCATAGTGTCGATGGCGTGCTGTATAAACGCCAACAGCTCGTTAGCTATGAGTTTTTCGGAACTCATAGCGGCGGTATCCGGCAGCGGCTAAGCCGCGCAGTACGCGAATCAAAATTCGGGTCAGAGTGTGCAAGCAATGCGCGTCCGTTACCTAGCGCGCATTACTGACGACTGATTGATGAACAATTGGTAGGTAAAAAAAAATAGGCCTGGTGAAAGTCTATTTTCACTAGCTAATTGTTTATTTGTAAAAAATTTGCTACATCTATCTGTCTAATTAGTTGAAAATGTTTCAGTGCTACATAAGATCTGAGTCCTCCGAGGTCAAAGATGGGACGCAGACCCCATCTAACTTTCTCACTTTTCGAAAGAAAAATATAAATAAATCATCCGACAAAGGAATCCTGCGTTCATTTTTAGAGGTGCCTCTCATATATTTTTCTGCTTTAATTGAAGAATCATGTCCGTCATGTCTTCTCCCTGGTAGCAAAAAAAAAAAAAAATTATTCTTTTATTTTATTTCTTTTTTTTTTAACACCTGGTTAACTAGAAATTGTACAGGAGGTTTCTTTAAGAATAAGATTCGAGTACAGTTATTAATTTCATTATGTAGCTGCTGGCTCCGAGCTGCTGCCACATATGAACCTAATTTTTAGGCAAATCCCCCTGACCTTCCTGACCTGATGGTCAACCTTATTTACTACTTGGGGGTGTGTCTTGTGTAATTTCTACAAAAGGGCTGGTTAATATTAAATTTAGGATCTTGTTTCTTTTGTAAGTGTATTTCATAAATTTGGATTAGTAATCTCTTTTAAAATATGGTTCCGTTTTACCTCAATGCACTTGGCCCTTTTACCCCAGATTATTTGCACTATAGTTTCAGAATTTTTGTAATATAGTGACTCCGGGTCAAATGTACTAGTAAATTTATCAAACAGTGTGAATTAATATTCGCAGCTGTCCAGCCTAGTAAATCTTGTAAGCCTGATCTCAACAACTATCTTAGCTCTAAGATCTTATTTGATCACACGGCTAATAATTTTTAATATAATATTATATTAAATAATATTTATGATTTAAATTTTAATTGTTCAGTGGAGGCAAGATAATCTTTATTTTTATCAAAATGACACAACTTTTCACTAACTTTAAGACTTATAAAACCAGTACAATTGTAAATTTATCTTATAATAGATGCAACAGTTCCACACAGTATTTTTGTAGATTACCTAACTTCTCTAAGAGATGTTTATCTAAAGTTAGTGGATTTGATAAAAATTGAGATGTACCTAGATGGAGTATCATTTTTTTGTAGACCAATTGATTGATTAATGTTACATGTTTATAATTAACATACTAACCTCAATAGGTAAGCTTGGAAGATATTGAGATTAGAGATATAATTATATCCTCTTTGTTGAATAATGATATCTATTCGCGGGTTTGAACATGTTTAAACTTGTTTAATGTATATACTTACTAGACCTTTGTAGTCTTTTGTTGGGCGGAGGTGATGCTATGCCCTCCTCATCCTCCGATGATGAACAAGATGACGAGTCACGAGAACTCATTTTGTTCGAAAGACGGTCTTCGTCCGAAGTATTAACTTTCGAAGATTGTTTACCTCTAAAACTTACCGCCTCGATATATTCCGAATTCATCACTACTACAAATCACTACTTTATGTTAAAAAGTTAAAATACGTATACGTATTTGACGCTGTGCGATAATTTAACACAATATTTTAATGTATTTCAAGAGTATTTTCGAATAACATGAACTTAAAAAATTTTGCTATGTCTTCGCGGCAAAATTCACAAACGCTATGAAACTTTAGGACATGCTTCTGAGACGGAAGATGAAGCCCGCTGGTGAGAGAAAGAGACAGGTATAAAACCATAGATAACAAGGTAAGTTTTACCATAGATACTTAATTAAAGGCAGGTTCACACAACAGCTTTCTTCATCGTAACGCTGTGTGTTTTAGAAAGACACATAATATATTTTTAAATTTTAATATTCTTTCACTTTTGACACAATATTTTTGTACTTTGTTGCGTTCGTCTAGATTCACATGGCGCGCGGAAGCACCGTAGTTTTTTGAAGTTGGTTTAATTTTTTTTAAAACCTTTTTTATTTCGTAATTTTTAGTTTTAAGTAAAAACTGAAATAGTTTTTGTAAAAAGTAGTAATTACAAAAAATACACTTTTTTATCCATATCTTCAAAACCACTGAACCGATTTTGATGAAATTCTTACTATTCCCTAAGTTAAAATAAATGTAAGCAAATAAAAAGGCATCATCACGTCGTTCGGAATAGTAGTTTCGGCGAAATGCGTGGACAAACATACATACACACAAACAAACAAACAAACAAACATACATACATACATACATCTATACACCTATAAAATTTTGTATATTTGCTTCGAAGCCCTAATATATCATATTATGTTAATATCTTGCAGTTCTAATAATATTATATGCATACGTGTCGAATTGATAACCCCCTTTTTTTTGAAGTCGGTCAATTAAAACTATATCTCCCGCTATGCTGTCCTCGGGAACCGATAACAGTGATAACCTGTTAAAATCGGAACGATCGGATCGGATGAACTATCGGAACTAGATAGTTCCGCGAACATATTTCGTGAACATAGTTCCTTTGTGGAAAGGAACTATTCCATGTTCAATCCACTCCAGGACCTAGTTTGCGCATCTCTGATTCACACTAATTTTATCAATAGTATGGAAGGTACAGGTAAAGCGAACAGTCTTATATGGGAGACTGGTGAAAAAGTGTCCACCTGTAAGCGTAGCGTAAGGAGTAAGACATGAATTTAGCAATTGTAGACGGAGTGAAGTAAAAATATGTTACGTGTATGTAACGTGTATGTACGTAGTATGCAGAGTTGAGTGACTAGAGAGTTAATGAAACTGCAGTATGCAAAACCTCATCTATTTACTTAGTCTAAAATAAGTTATTAAATATAACTTTATAAACTGCTGTGCTGTTGCTGCTGCTGTGAAATAATGTATTATGTAATATGTAATTCTATTCTAATAACTTAGGAGCTTTTTAAAATTTACCACCAATTTGCTATAGTAGCATCACCCTAATTTACAATTTTACTTGCAATTTTTCATCACAAAGATAATTGAGATAATTCTCTTTACCTCGACCCTCAATGATTCCATCTGATGGAGTCCAACAATAATGAGTAAAAAGTAAACACAATACATGCGCTTCTCAGTAAAAGTCTTTTGTGCACGTGTGGTAGTATTTCTTTTTTAGTTTGTGCATTACACACAGCTTTGGTAAAACTATAATAAAATAAAAAATAAAAAATACTTTTATTGACTTAAAAGATTACATTTCAAGATAGTCGCAAGGGCCCCTGTACTAGGTGGAGACCCGTATTACTGGGTGCCCCGCTCATCCACCAAGACTAGAAAGGCAACAAACAGAGTGAAAACAAAATAAAAATTTACAATTAATTACATATATAAGTTTGCGTTTGTGTGTGTGTGTGTGTGCATGTGTGTGTGTGTGCATGTGCGTGTGTGCATGTGCGTGTGTGCATGTGCGTGTGTGCATGTGTATGTGTGTGTGTGTATGTGTGCACGAGTTACCTATGTGTACATAAAAGTGCGTAAATATGGGATGTTCGAACATGTTTTATACGACGTTTTGATTGATCATTAATTTTTCAGTCTCATCATAGTTCAATGTCAGTAGAGTTTTAGTTAGTACACGTTTTAATTCGGTTTTTGAAAGACTGTAAATGTCAAGTCTGCTGTTAAGCTTATTGTAAAGATATGCCGATTGACAGTTAAATTGCATTTTCTTAAATTTGGTTTTACTGGTAGGGATAGGACAAACGGCCTTACCCCTACGTTTTTGGATCAGACTAGGAATAAACGGTAAGTGACGGTGAACTTTAAGTACGCAATTTAATATGTAGATTTGGCGAGTGGATAACAATTTGTAGTTATTATGTAAGTCGAAAGTTGGAAAAAAAACTATAAAGGTAGAGTGCCTATTAAAAAAACTGTGAGCGGTAAGAATAAAAAATATCACTATGAAAATCTAAAAGTATAAAACCTGAAGCAAATATTCAAAAAAGGCAAATAATATATAAGGTTAAAAGAAAATAATAAAAATAATATTTTTCAGTGAGCAGACCATCTTTATTGTAATTTCACAGCTTAGAAGAGTGCAGCAGTAAAAACAGTTAGGTAACCGACACCTGATAAAGTACAGACATGTCTGATTTAACTTCTCTTTACGTGTCGTATTGACACTTGACAGTTGTATCGTGCATTTTCTGTAATAGTTAAATAATTAACTTTATTTTGTGATAAAAATGTCAACAAGTATTCCTGTGATCGTGAAGCTATTAGCATCATCTGTTTCCGTGGCCGGTCGAGCAGGAAAAATTGTAAGAGATGTTATGAGCAAAGGGGAACTTGGTATTGTAGAAAAGGTTTGTATTTCATCACTTAAAGATTGTCTTTGAATGCATAGCATTATTTTATTTCATTAATTACATGAAGTCTTGACTCTCTTCTTTGATTGACAGGGTAAAGATGATTATCAAACAGAAGCTGATAGGTCAGCACAACGATGTATCATAGCTTCTTTATCAGCACAATACCCCAAAGTTCATATTATAGGTGAAGAGGACAATCCAGACACAGAGGTAAAAATGATATGAAAATATTATTTAGAAAAGTTTCTAATAATTGTGTTATATTCATTTGTTTTAACAAGTAATAATCAAAACAAAACCATTAACTGCATTTAAGGTAAACTATAAGTAAACTGTCACTTGATCCATTTTCAACCGACTTCAAAAAGGAGGAGGTTCTCAATTCGACTGTATGTTTTTTTTTTTTTTTTTTTTTTTTATGTTTGTTACCTCAGAACTCCGTCATTTATTAACCGATTTGGATAATTTTTGTTTTGTTTGAAAGGGTATACTTCCAGATTGGTCCCATTTAAATTTCAAAAAAAAATACCACCCCTAAGGGTGGAAAAACAACTAATAATGAATTTAACCTACTTCTAATTGTCATATTGACTTGAAACTTTGCAAGTATTTCTATTTTCGTTGATAGTACAGTGGTTCGGTGTTGTTGACCTGATCTGATGGCAAGGCCAGAAGGTGGATAGGTGGAACTCTTCAACGGCTAATAGTAGATACTTTGAGTTTGGGCTTATTTTGTTTGATTTGACAAGCCTAACACGTTAGAATCCTTACTTTGCTACTACTGTCTACACTAAAAAGGGAAAAATAAAAACTTTTTAACAAAAAAATAAAAACCGACTTCAAACAAAAGCACTAAAAAGTGAAAAATAACTGATTGGTAGTTTTCATGTACTATACATACCTAATCAAATATTTTCGAAGTCGGTGTGCTTTGGCTAAGTAATTAAAGCCTACCTATTAAATACATACCTAATCAAATATTTTCGGAATCGGTGCCAGCCCATACAAAGCAAAGCACACCGACTTCGAAAATATTTGATTAGGTATGTATAGTACATGAAAACTACCAATCAGTTATTTTTCACTTTTTAGTGCTTTTGTTTGAAGTCGGTTTTTATAAATAATATATTAAACCGTAGTATTTATAATTAATTTATTCTTATTCTTTATTAGGGAAAATTGTATGTAATGTACTTGATAAGTTTTTTTATTACAGTAGTACAACAAAAAATCTGACATTGAACTATCAATATAGAGTTAAATATTTTCAGGGTGAGGTACCAAGTGATTGGTTAGTAATAGACGCAGACAAGGAAGTGTTATCTCTTGAATGCCCTTCTAAACTTCAAGGTGTAAAGGAAGAGGATATTGTAGTATGGGTGGACCCACTTGATGGAACTTCAGAGTATACCCAAGGTCAATATTAACATTTGCCTTTTTTTTAAAGTATTTTAATATGAGCAATTTATTTATAATTTAAATTTTGAATATTTTGACAACTTCAGTCAAAAATGTATTATTATTAAAAAGTTCATTCAAAATGGGTTAGCAAACATTATTAAAATGACATTATATTAAAATGACTACATACTTAAAATTATTTGGGGGAGTGTATGTTATTAATAAATTTTAAGCACATTAAGCTTAATAAAATTTTAGGTTCCCTCATGTTGAAGAAAGATCCTTGGGAAAGATGGAAAATGTATTTGACTCATCCATTTATAAGTATCAAGTGGTATTTAAGTTTACTACAATCACACTATGGTAAATGGAAAATTTGAAAGTAGTAGGTAGTATCTTTTGAATGTAAAATAACAATATCAATGAAAAAACTTTTATTTAACAAAGACTCATTAAAAATAAGAAAACCATTGTTTTGAACTAAAATATCACAAATGTTTTTGGTGCATGCATCACAGATAGCTTTCACTTGATTGTTAATTATAATGACAATATTCTCAAGGAGGATTTTCATATTTTTAACTTTATCATCCATATTTATTCATAACTGTATGTGATCTTGCTTCCTACACTTATCTTTGGTATGCATGTTGCTTGTACTTCTCCATTTAATATAGTAAATAAAAATAGTCTTTTATTAATTTGTCTATTGTTGCAGGTTTTCTGGAGCATGTAACAGTTCTGATTGGTATATCAGTAAATGAAAAACCAGTGGCTGGTGTCATACATCAGCCATATTACAAAAGTTTAGTTGGTGGAGAAAAGAAAATTGGAAGAACTATCTGGGGTCTGCAAGAAGTTGGTGTTGGAGGGTTTACTGCAGCCCCGCCGCCAGACTCCTTAATTCTCACTACTACAAGAAGTCATTCAAACCCAGTTGTAGAGAAAGCATTGCAAGTGATGAATGCAGCACAAATACTAAGAGTTGGCGGTGCTGGTTACAAAGTAAGATAATTTAAATAAGTGCTACTAATTATGAATTAAACAACATATGAAATAAACAATTAAATTAATAAATATTATACATCAAATTATAATTTCAATATAAATGCATTAATATAGTAAACTTTATAAAATTTACTATTCTAATGTTGTGTAATATATAACATATACATTTGGGTAAAGTGTAAAATTTCTAACTTAAATGTTAATTAAGAACTTAATACATGTATTCAATTTGATCATATATGATGATTTACAATTCAATGTAGGATAACATGTAAGAATAAGTAATAATTTGTCAATAAAAAATGACACTGTCCCTATAATTTCTAGGTTTTACAATTACTAGAAGGAGCAGCATCGGTTTATGTCTTTGCTAGTCCCGGCTGTAAGAAATGGGACACCTGTGCTCCTGAAGCGATCCTCAGCGCAGCTGGTGGAAAGTTAACCGACATCCTAGGGAATTATTACAAGTATGGGGCCTCAGAAGGGAGACCAAACAAAACTGGTGTCCTAGCTGCCGCAAATAGTGAACTCCATGACTATGCTCTCAGCAAAATCCCTCAAGAATTAAAAGATAAATTAGCTAATAAGTAAAAGTGTAAAACACATTAGTTATAGTAAATTGTTATTAATATTTTACATGTTTTATAATATTAATATCTACCTGTCACTATCAATGTTTTTCCTTAATCTATACATATAATAAAATTCTAACAAAGTCGAATCTGTACATTAAATATTTTTTGGAACATCTTATTGAAATAGTCATTATTATCGATACAGCAATATTATATATTTTAGAATTTTTGTTTGTCACGCGTTCCCAACGCGTTACGAAAAAACTACAGGACAGATTTTGATGAAATTTGGTATGATGATAGCTGCTTATCCAGGCCAACATATAGAATATTTTTTATTGCTGGAAAATAGCTCATCTCTGAGAAATCTATACTAAACGTCAAAATGTACCTAGGGACAAACCCGAGCGGAGCGAGGGTGAGTTGCTAGTATTTTATAATACTAATAAAAAATACCAAAGCAAGCTAACATTTTTTTACCCTTTTATAAATAGGTATACATAATGTCATGGAGAGAATTAAAATGAAAAAGTCCAAATACATTAATAACATTTTCGACAGCAAAATTTTACTCATAAAATTACAAAGAAGTAATATTGTTCATGGGAGGCACATCATAATACTAGGAACTAGCTGAACGGTGACGGATTGACAAATTGTCAAAAGGTCTTATTTTGGTATTGAAATTGGCATAAAAACAACATATGGCGCTGTTATAGTTTACTCTTAACTTTGGCAGATAACATTTTTTTCAGTTCTCTTCTTAAAATTTTACCCGATGGGTTCTTCGGTATTTCTTCAACAAATATAACTCCACCTCGTAAATGCTTTGCGGGAGACACCTAAACAGAATAATCTTTTGATTATGAGATATATTTAAATTAAATAGATGTGAAATATCTTACATATTATGTTTTTCCGTTCATAAAGTCTTTATAAGCGTGAAATTTACTTTATACTCCTTATATAATTTTATATTTATGTACTAGTTTTTACTATTACTTTTTTATACTAATTGTAACTTTACTTCAAACAAAATCTTCCCAAAATCTATACAGATAAATAAAATTGAAGTGTCTGTTTGTAATATTAAAATAACAGGTTTTTACCTAATATATTATATAAAATTATATACGGTACTTATAAGTAAAACACAATTTTTAACATTTTTGTCTGTCTGTTTGTTCCGGCTAATCTCCGAAATTATTGGACAATTTTTGACGGGACTTTCACTAGCAGATAATTGATGTTATAAGGAGTAACTTAGGCTACTTTTATTTTAGAAAAGGATTAGGCTTCCCCTAAAAAACATTAAAACGTACGTACGGACGCACCCGAGCAAAGCGAGACTGAGTCACAAGTTTTAAATATAGTTATGTATTACGTCCACTCTAATACCCAACCATAGTTTTTATAACCTAACCTAATCGAATGAATATTATATACATAGTCTAATTCTAAGAATACTTTATTTTATAATACTGCTATATGTACATTGTTAATTAAAAGTTGCCTTGTAAGTAAAGCAATTAAAAGTGGCCTTGACTGCATTATAATTTTGACCTTGAAACCGTCTTATAAATCACTTTCGTTGTAAGTTGCGAATGAACCTAATCGATTGAGCAGTCGGCCTAATCCATTGAGCAGTCCGTGAGCCGATTTTCCGTTGCAATCGTGCAAACTGATAACTTTCGCAAAAATCTACATTGTTTTCGAGTAATTAACAAACTCACACAATCTTTTGTACCTACGCTACACCGTGATAATCTTACATTTACTCTTATAAATAATTTTTCACAAGCAAAGGTAACTAACATAAATTAACGAGTAGGTACCTACTCGAAACAATAAATTAATAATTTACTTAAAGAAAATGAATGGTACACGGTAAATATAAAAAATATCAAAAACGTTTTTCAATAAGAGTAGGTTGGTAGGTTTTATTACAGAGGCTACAGTTATTATTTGCGATCTCTCGACACTTTATAATAAACGTAATTATGTATTCAATTTCTAGACCTTTGCAGGTTAATTATGTAAGATTTTTCATGAAAAATTAAAAGTAATGGGTATTTACTTTGTTTAATGACATATATAACTATATTTACGGCGAATATTTAATAAGGAAGCAAATACTAGACTCGCATAAATATTTGACTATAATATAGTGCAGGCGGCTGGTGCTAACAGAACTGTACTTTTAATTCCTTCCACTCACAGTGTTACGTAAGATGAGAATTTGGATATTCGCAGTAACTGAACAAGCGCAGGACACATCCTTATAGCAGTCTAACGAAGGCGTCTAGATAGCAAAGGGGGTGAGGCTCAACCCGGCTGTCATACTTACTTTTATATAACAGTTGGGAAACGGCTTTAGGGTTAACGGATACAATTCTTATCAGCCACGAGATGGCATTAGAACGCGTTAGCCTTCCTTTAGCTCAAACTATTCCTCATAAAAATTGTTATTTTCTGACAGCCCTTGCATTTGGCCGCATTTCGTTAAAATGAAAAGCGATCGCATACTGTGTGGATTTTTATACTGTGTGTGTGAGTGACAGCGTTCCTAAGAAATAGTAAAGCAGTCAGCTCAGTCCTGCGCCTATCTCGTGCAGACTGCAGAGGCACAAGCCTGCGAGTACATTTGTGTGCACTATAACATCTCTTGCGCCGTCTCAGTGAGTTTTTTTTATTAATGAAACTACATCCACTTTTAATTGCCCGTGCCCTTTTTATTACATTAACAATATTTTTACTTGTTTGGCGATTACATTTTATATTTACTTAGAATTCACGATATCGGCTACATCGACTAATCTCACTGAGATTAGTCGATGTGGCCGATATCGTGAATCAGTGAGGACTGAGGAGTCATTACCTTGGAGTCGACATACGCGACGAGATCGTCGGCTTGCAGGCGGGCGCCGGGCTGCGGCACGACGAAGGCGACGGGCAGCTCGCCGGCCGCCTCGTGCGCGCGCCCCACCACGCCGCAGTCAGCCACGCCCGCGTGCCGCAGCAGCAGCGCCTCCAGCTCCGCCGGCGCCACCTGTGGATACCATACTCTATATGTCATCTGGGGCATAACTGGTTACTACATAGTATAAAACAAAGTCGCTTCTCGCTGTTTGTCTGTCCTAACGTATGCTTACATCTTTAAAACTACGCAACGGATTTTGATGCGGTTTTGTTTAATAGATAGTGATTCAAAAAAATACAAAATAGGTAGTAGAAAAAAGTTTAACAGTGAACCCTATTACTTTTTCTTTCATGTTTATTAGTTCTCTCTCTCAGTGAGACCCAAAAGCCATCATATTTTCGTGGTACTGGCTCCGACAACCTTGTTCGAAGTCCATCGTGTCTTGATGAAAATGTTCTTCTTGTTCTTCTGAATAGAATGAATTCGCGTTATTTTTGAAACATCAGAACTATTGAGCTTTTTTTTCAAACACGGTGACTCAAGAAGAAGAATTTACCTATTATCATAACTACCGCAAAAGCAAACTTTTTAAGGATATGGGGTACTTTTCGTTTATTTTAAATCATAATGAATAGAAAAATCATACAATAAATTTTAAGACAAAGACAATTTATTTTTTGTAGAGCTGTGTATATAATCAATCAATTGGGCGTCTCTCTATACATTAAAATTCTGAGTGGAAACTGTACTTAAATATTTTTTGGAAAATCTTATTGAAATAGACATTTTTTATTATAGATACAGAGGTCGAATATATATAGTTTTAAGAATTTTTGTCTATCTGCCTGGGAACGCATCACAAGAAAACTACTAAACAGATTTTGATGAAATTTGGTATGATGATAGCTACTTATTCGAATCAATATATAGTATAATTTTTATTCAGGGAAAATATCTAATCTCTGAGAAATCTACACTAAACGTTAAAGCGTACCAAGGGACGAGCGGAGCGAAGGTGAGTCGCTAGCTGTATATGAATTCTTAATAATTTATTCTTTGGGCTAATTTATGCCTACGTCATTGCTCCTGTGGTAAGTACGTTATCGATCAAAGTAGTCTACGTGCTAATCTAAATACGCTCCATATCCCCATTCTCAATTGCACTGAAATCTGTGGAACTGTTGCAGCATGAAAAAGTATACAAACTCTATAATATTAGCATGATTACTTTCAGATGGGTACCCGCTTAAATTTTACTATAGATCAGAAGTTACACTCTTCACTACTTTATAAAACAAAGGTAAACGTATACTATTAACTATAAAAAAAAAAGAAAGTCGTTGATTCGATTCCAATTTTTGTACATACCACATACTAATTAAAAAAATAAAACTTTAAAATAAAAAATATATATAAATTACAATAATACCTGAAAGCCTTTATACTTGATGAGTTCCTTCAGCCGATCCACAATGTAGAAGAAGCCGTCCTCGTCGTAGTAGCCGATGTCGCCCGTCTGCACGTAGCCGTCGGCGTCCAGCAGCGCGGCGCTGGCGGCCGGGTCGCCCATGTACCCCTTCATACGGAGTGGCGACTTGATCCATAGCTCACCTTCCTTGTAAGGACCTAACTTCTCACCTGTTTCCGTGTTTAACACCTGCGGTAATGATTATTTTTTGAAGTGAAATGTCTTTAAAATCACACCGGAACATACGGGTACCAGGTCAGAAGAGGTTGTATTGGGTTACCATAATAGCCCCCAACAACGTGCGTTCATCTTGGCAATACAGCCGGCCGCGAAGCCAAGTAACGCACAGGGAGGTGACTCACTTCGGTGGGCGGTGTGCTATGCGGGTTGCTCCTGGTACTTCTCTGATAAAGAGTGGACCGTGGAGCAACCAACACATGCCGTGACAGCAGACCTGTAGTCGGGGCGTCGTAGTTGAGTGCGTAAGCGATCCTGCGACGCCCCATTAAGACGGGGGAGGTTTTGTTGGGTTTTAGTGGGTAGTACTGGCTTTTCTCGCCGGTGAGTCCCACATAACCACCTTTATGTCTACAGGTGGTATGCGTAAATGCATTTCCCAATATAAAAAAAAAATAGTAACCGTTGCAGTTGTCTGAAAAATGATATATATGATAATCTTTCGGTTGCTAATTCTTCAAAGATTAATATTTTTACTAAATTGTTGTTCAATATTAATTGAAAGGAATACGCTACTTATGCAGTGTCATTATGGTATTAAAACAATTAGAACGAAGCCAATTTTGTTTTCTTTCCAATATTTAACACTAAAAGCGACTCGTTGAAATAGACGTTTCACGTTAAAGTTTAAACCAACGGCGGTGTGCCCAGACACAGCCTCACCCGATTTTTTTTGAATAGAAAAAGGCGCAAACTATCCACTTGATAAGTGGTTATCATCATAGACATTTGCAACATGAGAGAAGTTGTGAATGTGTTGCAGGTTAACACCTCCAGGTAAATTTCTAAGAAATCTATTGTTAACTGTAACACCGGCGTGTCCGCGGTCGTGGAGAGATTAAGGGACCTAAAGATACGACTCTCGATGAACCTTTTTTCTCCTCTAATTGTCAACCGGTTTTCTTTTGTTGTTTAGTCGTTTTTAACGAGCTTCAATGTTATTAATGAAAAAGTTATTAAAGTCAAATTTCGACTAATGGGCGAACATTTATTTTAACTACTAACTAGTATAATAAAACTAAAATTGTGGTGTTCGGCGCCAAATTAAGCGTCTTAATTTTTTTTCTTTCAAACCTTTTAGAGGGCAAATGAACAATATGCTAAAGATAAGTGTTTAAGTATTTATCTAGTATAACTATGCAAGATAATATATTATGTAGTTTAAAGTTTAATCTATATTACACTTTAATCCCCGCCTGATACAGATATGAGAATTCATTCGATAACTAATACATACATACATTAACATCATGAACGAATTAACCACTGGACTAGACATATAAGCGGACGTACCTTTATCGGTCTTCTCAGTAACCAGGAGATTTTAGGCTTGGTCGTTTGTTTTTTGCGTCAGTCTCAAGCACTTATTTGTCAACAAAACATCTCCCAAAAATGACTAAATGTTCTGTTAAATGATGTAAAAACTATAACGGCGGAAGCAGCAGTATTTCTTTTCACTTGTAAATACATTATTTTATTACATTTATTATTATTTATCACACAATTTAATTAAATGTAAAATAAAATGTCATATTATCCAACTATGTTAAATATAGTCGATATTTCTATGTATTGTTGACATCTGACAACCATCATAAAATCCCTGGATTATACCATTCAGAACAAATGACTAAACTGTCGAGTGAGTCCATTTGACATCGACTAGTGCTTGACAATGTCGAAAAATATATCGATATTTGACGAAATTACTAAACGAATTGTGTTATTTGTACAGTACAATAACATAAAATACTTTTACCACAGTATCCTACAATCTGATGACAATAAATTTATAAAAATATTTTCTAAATCAAATAAAAATATAAATGCAAAAATTATAATTAGTATGTGTACTTAATTTTTTATTTTATTTTATTCCACATTTATATACTTTGGAATATTATTCTATTGTAATAATAATAAAGGTCATTTTATTTCAACACATAAATTACACAAAATCAAACAATAATGTTTTAGCACTAAACTTCTGGGTTGGCGATTTGTAATAAAACACTTTACCACTCACTTTATTTTCCACTTGCACTAATTATTTTACTTTCACGATCCAACACTCACTTTAATTTGCAATCTCTTTTTCTTTTTCCTAATTTCACAAATGTTTATTAAGAACTGAGCAATATTAGGACAGTGTCACATTTTTATAACTACCCGAGACAATCAATTGCCAATTAAAATAGTTCAATAACAGAATCAACAAAATCACATTATTTAATTAAATTAGCTTAATATTTTTTTAATCTTTACAATTAATATTTATTATATATTAATGGAATATATACCCGATATTCATTTGTTCATTAACATTATTATAGGCCAACAGAATGTTGCCATCAATGCCATCGTATTTGACACATTATTATTGCCTCTTTAATTCATTTATTTTAATTTATTAAAATTAAAAGATTTAAAATATGATGACTATGCTAACCAATGTCTAAAATGTCATTCATTGGTTCATCGATATATGTATTTTATCGATTACGTTCAAGCACTAGAAATATTGTATTGTGTATCAGTGTTTATAATAATGTAATAAAATCTTTGTGTGCGTTATGCGTCGCTTGGTTGAACTAGTTTTCATACATTTGTATTTTATGTCAGGTCCAGTCTCTAATTCGTTCATGATTAACATATATAGTTGAATAAATTTTACAGAAAGAGATTTCTATAAAATACCCTTTATAAATATTTCTATAAATTTTCTCTTAAATTTTCTACTTACTTAAATCACTTCAGTTTATAAAGTACCTACAATCTTCCTCTAAATACATATTGCATCAACGCATATAAAAAGTGGTTTTGTAACTTATTAAACATACTAACATTTGTATGGAAAATAATTACTTTCGAATGTTAAATTAAAACAAGTGCAAGTCGAATTTGCATACGAAGGGTTCCGTACCATTGTACCTGTACTTTTTATTAATATAACTTTTAGTCGACGTATGCAGTATATTAACTTCGATGATCGATTACGAACGTTAAAAAATGTTTCTTATATTTTTATTTTTTTTATTATTTGTCGTTATAGCGGCAATAGAAATACATACTCTGTGATCAATTCTCTACTTTTAACGGTTCCTAAGATACAGCCCTCTGACAGACGGACGGACGGATGGACAGCGGACGCTAAGTAATATTGTTCTGTTGGCAGCCTTCGGGTACGGAACCCTAAAAAGGGTTAACTTCGTATATACGTAAAATAATATTTACCTTAATCCTCATACCAGGCGCGGGAGTGCCGCAAGAGCCTACTTTTTCCCCATTAGTCAAGTCCACACAACAAGCCATCGTGACCTCCGTGAGACCATATCCTTGTCTTATATACGATATACCCGTTCTAAAAGGTCAAGTTTTACATTTTCATGATTGCTCCCAAATCTTCGCCAAAATGAAACGATGTTTATGATTGAATGAGTGTTTGCACTTTTTAGTTAAAATGTACGTAGTTCTTTATGATATACGTATACAGTGATAATTTTTTATTTGTCAATTGATTCTATGGTATCTACAGTAAAATTTCATATTTTATGGTACATACTCATACAACTAGACAGTTTATTTTGATCTATAGGATTAAAACTCAAATAGCAAATATGTAGATGTTAAAGTACAGTATACCTTTTAGATACAGCATTCTGAATTTCCCTAGAAAGTGGTGCGGCTCCACACCACACTTCGTTTAAGGATGTTAAATCATATTTTTCCACTAGCGGGTGTTTGGCCAAGAACACCGCCAATGGTGGGACTATTGTTGTCATGTTAATCTGTGAATAATTGAAAAAAAATGTTCTTGTCAGTATTCTTTGTACATTTCGTCAGCAATAAGCTTGAAATTTTTAGGAGTTTGTACCCAATTTACCTTAGTGTCCATTACTGCTGAAGTAATGGTCACTATGGTGCATATCATTTGCAAGTCCTGTCAGTTACAACCTTTTCATATGAGACTGCATAGTAGTTCAACCATAGGATTAATTTTTCAATCTACCCAAGACATCAGAAATACTATATGAAACGTATGAAATTGAACCAGTTGACTATTTAACCAGTTACTATAATATTGTATTATATATGCATACTGCATGTATATACATATTTAATGGATTACCTTATATTTCTGAATAGTTTCAAGGAATTGTTTCTCCTCAAAGCGCACTAAAAATATAACTTGTACATTGAGGCACATAACAGCCAGGTTCGTAATGAAACCATATGCATGGAACCAGGGTATCAAGGACAGGGCATTTATTACTTTATGCTTTTTTCTCTGTTGTGAAGTTTCCAGATAATATCTGTAATAAGTTATTTATATATTAAATTAAAAATATATTAAGCTAAGTTTTAGATCCACAATATTATTCTTAAATCAAATATGAGTAATCAAATTAAAAGAAATATTATTACAATTCAAATACCTTTTTTATCTATATTTCAGTAAAATATACTATAAAAAAGTATAATAAAATGGCGACTTTTGTTAATGTTGTATAAATTGATAGAATTATGAGGTTTATGTAATAATTTATAAGGCCAGTAATATTTAATTGAATGCTATGATCAATGTCTTCAAATTTACTTTAAAAACAACTAAGCTTTAAATTACTAATTCTTTAGTAAAACTACTATATAAGTAACAATTTGTAAACAAGTTTAAACTCACTTCATATGAGCGGTTAATGTTAGAAAATTTACGTGAGTGAGCATTACGCCTTTTGGGAGTCCAGTAGTACCCGATGAGCACATCACTGCCACTGTGTCTTCAACACCATTTACATCCATCAAAGTAAAACTATCTACATCCACCTGCTTTTTTACTAAATCATTGTAGAACACACCAGGTACTATCTCATATTCACCAAATAAAATAATTTTCTCAACATAAGGCAGATCTTTACTACACTCATATAAGTTTTGTGCACTAATTGGTGAAGTTATAATAAATTTTGGTTTAGTTATGTGAAATATATGAGTGATTTCATCTGAAAATAAATATTAGTAATTAAATTACAATGCGATAAAACACATTTCGAAACTTTTTTTCGCAAGTCGGTTAACTCCGTTTCAGTGCACTTTTCAGGGGTCACTCGAACCGTTATTACCTCAATAATAATAAGAATTAGGAAAACATGGAATTTTAGATAATTAGAACATATTATTATTAAAAAAAGGAATACTTATACTTCACAAATTCGTAATAAATATAAATTTGAAATATAAAGTAAATACAGCATACTTCATTATAATGAAAACCTCCCTATAACGCAGAAATTACTACAATTTGGTTGGTTTATCTTAAAAAAACGAACATTGATACACTCTTTATAGTGCCTAAGTCATTGTCTATTACGAAAATGCATTCTTATTCGTGTGTATATCTAAGTCGTGTCCAAAAATAAAAAGAAACATAATATGATGAAGTGGAAAGAGAGTGTAGAATTCTTATTGTTTTATGAAAATGATCCCACATCGCAAAATATGGATAAAATTCAAAACAAATACTGGCATAGCAGAAAACATCGAAGTGTATATTATGCAGATATTTAGAATAACTCAATTACCTATATAATATATAAGTATATGAGTGAGAATGGGGATGAGTTTTTATGGGAAAGCAAGCTAGGAACGAACCCGAGCGAAGCGACGGTGAGTCACTAGTATATGTTAAAACAAATCTCTCCATAATGAAAAAAATGCTTGGTCCCATTATAAAGTATTTACAATTAACAATATAAACATTGTATTTATGTTTTAGATAGCGTTTAAAAAGTTCACTACAATGGAGTTAGCAAACTTGCAACTTAAAGTGTCTATTAGAAAAATGATTATTTTTCAATAATATCTGGTTATATGCATACTGTGTTGCATTAATTATATATAAATATATAAAGCCACAAAGATTTTTTTAAGAATGATAGAAACGTTAAATATTTATTTATTTTAGATTATGTTCTATTGAACTAAATTAAATATTTGAATTTGATTTTGAACTCCCATTCTAGCATTTTAAACATAAAAGCATCCCCAATGACCCCTTCTAGATACTATATACCTATAAATGTCTATGTATAATGAAAGAAAGGACATAAGTAATTTCTTCTAAGCAATCAAAAAAATTAGGTGAATAAGATTTGTATTTAAGTCGTATTTCTATAGGATTTTAATACAAACTTGACTGATGTAAATGCATCAACGAATAGGGCAAACCCTTAAGGCTAGAAAATTGATATTTCGCACATGTATTCCTCATATGAGGAAGGCATTTTCAAAGGAAGGATTTTTCAAAATTCAACCCCCGAGGGAGTAAAATAGGGGATTAAAGTTTGTATGAAACTTTTTATTCCTTGGAAATATTTGCATGAAATTTCGTATGAATTGAGTAAGGCAAAAATAATGAGTTACATATTTCATTGTTTTCTAAAATTCAACCCCTAAGAGGGTAAATTGGGGATGGAAGTTTCTATGAAACCCACTATTAAGAGTTTTTTTGTAGTTTTAGTGCGTGCAAAGCCACGGATTCTGCTAGTTTAATAATATTTACTATCTGATAAATACAAATATAAAAGTATGCCAGCTACATAAGGCTTATATGACTATAATTTTATGAAGGATAGTGATTATTCATACCAGGTGAATATGTAACATTGAGAGTTGATAAGATTCCTCCACAATATATAACAGCTAGTGATGTAACAGTAAACTCGAAACGATTTTCACTGCTCAATGACACTACATCTCCTTTCTTTAAACCTAATTCTTGAAGTGCTACAGCTAAATTAACACTATTCTGCAAAATGGTCTTGAAAGTAACAGAGTTTCCTGTTTCTGCACAAATCTGTAAAGTAAAAAAAAATTGTATATAATATCTACTACATTTTTTTAATAGGGTTTAGAATCATAAACTTTAGAGTACCTAATACAAAAACTTATTATTGGTAAGAGATATCAACTTGATTAAATTTTATGTAAATTGGCTTGACTAGATCTTTAACACGATTATAACTCGAAATGATTATCATTTGTTAGAAACTTTTAGTTTCTACCTGATATCTAGAACAAAATAAAAATTCACATATGAAGAGGTTTTTACATTTTACATGTATTTCTTATTTTTATGTGGGCTAAGATTCGGGTTTTGACTTCTAAATTAATAAATTTACATTACGTACAGTAGTACTTACTTGTGCAATTTTGTCACCACCAGCTTTAAGTTTGTCGAATATAAATTGACCATATGACAAATGAGCGGGAATAGGGCTTTCTTCTGGACCACAAACTATTTTGTTATGTATTGACACAGCCATTATAATTTAGGAAAGTAATTAATTCTAAATATTTCTAATTGTTTCACTCTTTTAAGTTCGTCCTTTTTGATTTCTTAAATTGCGAATTACATAAAGTGTGAAATCGTGATAAATAATTATCACACTTCAATTTTTGAACAAACCTGATAGGAACACGTAAAATATCAATGAATTAATAATTATTTCATATCAATCATTGATTATTTAATTCAAAGATAACCTACACAAGTATCACTGCCAGAAGCCGGTCGCCGTGACCTGACATTTGAATTTTGACAATTAAATTTCAATTTTCACAGACAATGTTATTTTTGCAATGTCGCACACCTAGATCTAAACAGAGCTAATTCAAAAATCTCATCTTTTTAGTTACGCATACCATCGGATTCCTTAACTTACTAGCTAGCGACCAATAAAGCAGATACAAAAATAGTTACATTTCTCAATGCTAGGTGACACTAAAACCTCTTTTTGTTGTATGAAAGAGCCCGATTCTCCTCCACCAAAACAGGAACATAGCTAGTTACTGTCAGTATTACACGCGAAACGCATGTACCTGTCGTAAACAAACTAGAGTTATTTTGAGTTAATTCTGTATTGTTGAGGTAAACCAGAAAATTGTAAAAATATTATTAAACTTGTCGCCATTTTGATGGTCAGTGCTAAGTAAAATAAAGCAACATTTTGACTTGAACCAGTGTTCATAGGAAAGTGAGTAAAGTTTTCGTTTTTATTTAGAATTGTTGTTGTGTTGTTAAACCTTTTTAAATTTTTAGTTAAGTCTTTTTTGTTGAGTCATTTTTTAACTCTTATATTTCTCTAAAACCCAATTTAAAATTAACTTTTTTGCTAGTGTTGATTGGAGTCTTTTCATCTAAATATTATTTTATTTTTATCCTAGTCATTACAAAGCTTGTTGTGTTTTAATAAACATTTTTCAAGTTAGAGCTTTTTAGATGGGCTACGCTACATAAAATTTCACTATATCGAAGTTCATCAGTTCGCAGACGTAATTGGGTTCATCAAATCGATGTGGTGTAATGGATCAGATTTATTTATTTAATTTAACTTTTTTTTAGAAACATTTTTTAGAAAAAAAATGAATCGTGGAGCATTTTTAGTAAATATGATTGAGCAAGGGACACAGAAAATATCGGCCCTAGCTTACTGACTCAATATGAAAATATGCAACGAGATACTAGACCTTTATAACAAGAGCTTGAACTAATAATACAGAAGAAGACGGTACTAGAAAATAAGCAACAGCAAGAAGACTATTGTACATAAGGATATCATCAAGCATATCCGTGGCCGATAAATCTAATCCGATGACATCTAAACAACTGAAATGACAACCAATCCGAAGTGACGAAAGCGAAATTGACAACTTAGATTCCAATTTCGGATTTGTTCATAAAAAAAGACATCATCTAAAGTCGTTCTTACTAGTTCATCGTTGTCTTCGTCCAGCACCAATAGTAGCAGCTCTAGTAGCTCATCAAGTTCTGGTAGTTCGTCGGATACCAAAGATGATAGTGCGCATGTACAACTCGATTCTCAGAATGCAATGGGCTTAAATAAAACTATCTTTTCGGATTTTTTCGCGAATTTATTTTGATTATTGGTTCCCGACGTTTCGAATGCTTAAAGCAATCATGGTCACGAGAGAGTCTCGGTCTCTTAGATTTAGATTAGAAGATAGTTTTATTTAAAATGTCAAATATTCGCGTAAATATAAGAAAGTATTAATGCAATGGTTGCTGAAAAAAATTCCTAACAGCCCGTGATAGAACAAAAAAAGGACAAAAAAAGAGTACATAAACCAGAAATGTGTAAAAATAAGTGTCAGAGAAAAATGTCGGCTACAATGTAAAGTAAATTAGGTGGATGAACTATCAAGGCAATGGCTTTTTGATGCATTTTAGGGAATTCGTAAATCTTGAAAAGCAGAGAGTATTCGTAGTACCTACGAGACTCAAAAATATTTTTTTTAAGTTATATTTTTAATTATTAATAAAAAATATTGTCTGATTGAGTACTTAATTCAGTGTTTTCTTCCTAATTCCTAACAATCAGCCAATCTACCCCTACTTTTGGTCTCAGACCCTCTATTAGTCAGGTTATTATAAATACATTCAAAATGCTGTCCATTTTAAATTTATAATGACTCTTCAAAAGAGAGACAACTAAACACTAAATTCACCAACACAGGTTCAACTACAAATAACAAAAAATAAACTTACAATTTGTTAAGCAATACAGAAACAACTACAAAAATCCAATTTTTAGGCCTAATATAGAACTGAAACACAAGATTCCTATAACATCTTTCATCTATTTTAATTTAAAAAACATTAATCAATACAGAAAACTTCTGGAGTGCACATGAATTCGGTAATCAGTTTTTCACGTTTTCTGAAAAAAGTGTTTTTTTGAGTTAATCGCTGTTTAGATCTAGGTGTGCGATATGACATTTCAATGTTTGCTATTCAGCTATACATATAATAAAATTGTAACTAAGCCGAATCTGTACATTAAATAATTTTTGGAAAATCTTTTTGAAATAGACATTACTATCGATACAGAGACCGAATGTATCGTTTTTAGAATTTTTGTCTGTCTGTCTGTATGTTACCGCATCACAGAAAAACTACTGGAGGGATTTTTATGAAATTTAGTATGGTGATAGCTGGTGATATCCGGGTCAACATATAAGTATACTTTTTACTGCAGGAAAATATCACGTCTCTGAGAAATCTATAATAACCTTAAAACGTAATTAGGGACAAACCCGAGCGGAGCAAGGGTGAGTCGCTAGTTTTAAAAAAAATCTTTTTACTTGACATTGTACGAAGTAATCTGCTCAATTGGCACTTTTTTAAGCCATTAACAAGATAATAAGTCTTGACAACGCAAGTTGTCAAGTAATTCGTAGCTTGAAATTAGAGAGCCACGGAAGAGAAAAAACAAAGGAAGTGCGCGGGGGCGGCTCTACATACAGGCTTTTTGGACTGCAGCCTCAGGGACACTCAGATATCTATCATTATAGATTTTTTTTAAAACATAAAAAAATAAAAAATAAAGGTAAAAAACCACTGATTGGTAATTTTCATTTAATATAGATACCTATTATGATATTTTCGAAGTCGGTATTACCGTGCTCACAAGGCTTATTTTTTTTTTAGTGTCGGGAAATGCATTTACGCATACCACCTGATCCCCCAGGTGGTAATGTGGGGCTCACTGGCTAGAAGAGCCGGTACTATCCACTAAATCCCGACATTCCCACGGGACCGTGCTCACAAGGCTGGATCCGAGCTTCATAATACTATGTTTCTTCGTCAACAAACAACTAAAAAGATGAGAACAAGCTCATCTTTTCAACCGACTTCCTCAAAAAGGAGGAGGTTCTCAATTCGCCTGTATTTTTTTTTTATGTTTGTTACCTCAGAACTCCGTCATTTATTAACTGACTTAGACAATTTTTGTTTTGTTTAAAAGTGTATACTTCCAGATTGGTCCCATTCAAATTTCAAAAAAAAAACCACCCCTAAGGGTGGAAAAATAGCTAATGATGAATTTAACCTACTCCTAATTGTCATATTGACTTGAAACTTTGCAAGTGTTTCTATTTCCGTTGATAGTACAGTGGTTCGGTATTGTTGACCTGATCTGATGGTAAGGCCAGAAGGTGGATAGGTGGAACTCTTCAACGGCTACTAGTAGATACTCTGAGTTTGGGCTTATTTTGTTTGATTTGACAAGCCTAATACGTTAGAATTCTTACTTTGCTACTACTGTCTACACTAAAAAGGGAAAAATAAAAATTTTTTAACAAAAAAATAAAAACCGACTTCAAACAAAAGCACTAAAAAGTAAAAAATAACTGATTGGTAGTTTTCATTTACTATACATACTTAATCAAATATTTTCGAAGTCGGTGTGCTTTGGCTAAGTAATTAAAGCCTACCTATTAAATACATACCTAATCAAATATTTTCGAAATCGGTGCCAGCCCATACAAAGCAAACATTTATTTAAAACATTTATTTATGTTCAATCAGTAGTTTTCGTATAATTCAAGAAAAACAAAAAAATACAGTCTGATACGACTCTTATTATAGGTACGAGTACTAGCGGCTCACCCTCGCTTCGCTCGGGTTTATCGCTATTCGCTAGGTACGTTTTAATTATATATTTTTTTTTATAGAAAAAAGGGGCAAACGAGCAAACGATCCACCTGATGGTAAGTGGCTATCGCCGCTCATTGACATCTGCAACACAAGAGGAGTTGCGAATGCGTTTCCGGCCTTTAGGCACGGTAGTTTATCTATACTATAATAAAACAGTAGATTTCGAATGTATGTACATAGCAAAAAATGCTAAAAACCGAGTCAGGTGGATGTAAGAAGACAAATAGAACAAATCCAGATTTTTTTCAATTTTTTTGTTTCTCTGTCTGTTTCTTTCTCTGTCTGTTTGTCTGTTTCTACGGGCTAATCTCTGAATGTATTGGACCGATTTAAATGAAATTTTGCATGGTGGTACTTTATATCCCCGGGCAACACCTTATATAGCCGGTCAAACAACAGGTTACTTTTCATCCCGCAAAAATGAACGGTTCCCGTGGGAATTAATAGATCTCTATTAGTGTTATTCTAGAGGCGAACCCGAGCGAAGCGAGGGTAAGCCGCTAGTGTTACATATAACATTACCGTGCTTTAAGGGACCTAAAGACATGTCTCTTTTACGTTTGAAATAGTTATTAGCCAGTGTTAGCCATATAAATATATTTTTTTCGTCTTTTTTTGATGTTATAATACTTATTATCATATTCCGGAATAAGAGAAATCCAAAAAATCCAATATCTTAAAAATTGGTCCAGCCGTTCTTGAGTTATAAATGGTGCAACTAACACGACTTTGTTTTATATACATCATACATATTATATAGATATACTATTAAGATATACTATTAAGATAGACTATAGCCCTACAAGTATTTAAATAGCTAGTCTTTGCAAAATATATAATACGTAATATATTTAAAGTTTAGTACATGTTTTGTAACAGTCGTAGATATACATTTTATAACATTTTAGCAACAAAATAGATGCCTAACGCCCGAACAGGGACTTGAACCCTGGACCCTTGGATTAAAAATCCAATGCTCTACCGACTGAGCTATCCGGGCTATATAAATATTATTGTAACAGCATATCACTTACAATATTATAACATTGTTATTTCAAATAGCAATGATATAGTGTAATGTGTGTGTAATGAGGTACTACAAAACCGCGGTAAATTCATCAAAGTCCGGCTATGTGATCCTCCAGCGCACCGTTAAGACGAGGAATGTTCCATAAGGTTTTAGTGGATAAAAGTACTCAGGGCTGGATTCACCCTTAGCGCCGCCCCTAGGCATAGTAAAAAATGCCGCTCTATTATCAAAATTTTGCATAAAATGGGTAATGTTTTGATAAAGTTTTTTTTATTATATTTTTGAAAAATGCAAAAAAAAATAATTTACACTTAAATGATTTCTATTTTTCATAAAATGTACAAATTATTTTTTTTAATTAATAATTTTTCGGAAAATAAAGAAAGTGTTTTCGATAACGCGAAGAGATTTTTTTCCCACCCTCCGAATTTTGGCGCCCCTCAAAATTTGCCGGCCTGGGCACTAGCCCCGAGTGCCCCTAGTGTAAATCCAGCGCTAAAAGTACTGACTAATAGCCGGTGAGCAACCAAATAGCCACCTGTAAAAAACAAGTAGTATGTATGTGTAAATAGGTACATTTACCAATTCGACTTTATTAAAGACCACAGTTTGACCATATCATATGGTTCTATCAGGTAAATTTACTATACCTAAATAAGATTAGGCTATTCGTGCGCACAATAATACAGAGCTGTAATACAGAACTGACCTTACATTGTGACCTAGTAAATTAATTATGTCAATATTTAATTAAATAAAAAATAGCTAACATAAGGCAATTGCTTATCAATTTTCAAAATTTGCTAGTATACTAGTGCATTGGGAATTCGTCCATTAGAGATAATTGGATCGGTGCTAGCAATATCATTGCCTTAGCATAATAACGGCTCCCTACTTATGTTCTACAATCTATAGTAATCAATCATCCTCGTATGTCGACTGTACCTATGTAGAGCTATGTTTCGCATACATATCATACATACTTCCTTATAGCAATAATATTAAATTGATTGGTATTACAGCCATGCAAGAACCATTATAATATAGTTTTTATATATTTTTTTTGTATTATTATTATACTTAGGTGTATGTATATTTGTATACGTGGAACATATTTTCACACAAGAGTTTTTAAGAGTTACTTAAAATTAATTAACAATATCAAGGTACGACACATCTAACACCAGTTCCAGGATGTTTTAGGCATGTCAAATTCTAAAACATTGTGCGTGCTATGTAATGATTTCTTAAACCGAGGCATCCCTTGTAGGTGCAGTCTGTACAGAGAAAGGTCCTACTAAAAACTAAAGATCCTACGCACCTCTACGTCTGTAATTAAAGAAGAGTACCTACTCCTAAAAATGTCTTAATTCCGTATAGTAATTATGACATTGATACACTTAAACAGACAGCCTTATTAAAACCTATACCTACTTGTCTAATCCAAAATATTGTACCTATTTGTATCACGCACCTACCAACCTATAAAACCTATGTATGTATGTATGTTTGTATGTTTGTTTGTTAAGTAAGTAAGAATGTTTAAAATAAATGTAGTCCCTCAATTGTAGAAGCACTTGAATTTAGATTAGACAGTGGATGCACCAACACTATTTCACTTGTTAAACCGTGTTATTACCGTAAGTAAACTTTGCCGTTTTCTCATAAATAATTAATTCATTAGGGAGTAGCGGGAAGGCGTACCTACATATATTCAAAGTGTCATATCAGTTAACAAAGCTTATAAACTTTATAAAGTAATTAGCTAGTTTCTGTTTAATGTTAAAATGATACTGTTGTTTTCTAATTTACTATGTTAAGTTAACTCTGTTACATTATACATGCGATTTTATCGACATCAGTAGTTAATTATCTAATTATAAAAGTAATTGTAACGTTGAATGCTTTAAAACTAACGGGTAATTCTAAACAATAAAGAAAAATATTTTTGATATGGAATATCTTCTTTTTCTCGCTGCCCATTTCCCAATCACTTGGGGTCGGCGCAGTACATCTTCTGTAGTACTGCTGATAAGGATATTAAGTATACGTATATGGATAAGACTTCTCCTAGTGAGGAATTTAAGTCTTTCAATTTATATTTTACTAGCGATTTGCCCTCGCTTCCCTCGGGTGCGTTCCTAGGTGCGGGTAGTTCCGTAATACATTGTTTTTATAATAATTCTCAATTGAATTTTTTTATGAAACGTAAATTCAAATCTTGAGTTATTTTTACTAGGGTTTTCGATTTACCTAAATATTTCAGAATAAAACATACCCTATAAGTAGCCCTACAATAAGTATCTACGGTCGCGTTAGTGGATTCTCCTCGCTCCCTTCTGCCACTGCCTCGCTGTCGTCGTCTTCGTCAAGATATTATTACGTTTCGCGAGTTATTTTATTTCTGTGATATCTTCTAAGATAAATTCATCTAATTTAAATGTGTAAAGGTCAGTTTTGATCTAAATTAAATGCTTAAGTTGTCTAACATTTGTTTATTAAAGATAAATACCATGTCAGTAAAAACACCTTCGCTTTAAGCATTATTTTAGACCCAATTTGATAACCATTAAAATGGTTATTGTGAGTTCACCTTAAAAGATAGACATTTATGCTATCGCGGACTTTTTTGTAGTAATTTTTATGTTTTTCAATTTATTAGATCACTAGCAACTCACCATAGCTTCGCTTCGGGTTTGTCCCTAGACAAAAACAAATCTATCCCACGGGAACTGTATATTTTTCCGGGATGATATAAACGGGCGGGGATAAAATAAATTCCCCAATAAACAGGTTATTTAATGCAAAAAGAATTTTTCAAATCGGATTGGTAGTTCCTGCGATTAGAGCGTTCAAACAAACAAACAAATTCTGCCTCTTTATAATATATTTGATTAATATAGATTTCGTGGTGCTGTTTGCTATAGTTTACGCGTAACCAGTAAAGCTCGTATTTAGCATGATTTTTTCCGGAATCTTCATAATTCATCGTCATATTTCAGCCAATTTACACAAAACCTTAATGAAATATACACCTAAAAGTAAACCTTTCTCATGAATCATTCCGTCAATTGGTGAAAACCGTACAAAAATTTGTTCAGTTTTAGAGTTCATCGCGTTCAGGCAGACAGATGCGATTGAGGAATATGTTTTATAAAATGTATAGATTCCGTACCGTACTAAAATCAATTTCCTTAGTTACTAAAATTACGGATGGCATCTTAATATGTAAGAGGCCTGTTACATTACGACCGTGATTTTTCTACATTTCAAGATGGGTAATCCCAGCCCATCGCATTTACCCATCTTTGGCTTTCTTATTCCGAGAAATTAAAACTCTGCGACAATTTTGACTTATTGTATGGTGGAGAATAGTTATTAATATTGTTCATAGCGGCCTCATTTTTCGCCAATTTTCATTATTAATTGAAATAAAGCCAAAATTCTGAAGCAAGTTTTCAATAAAATGCGCGACGGCACTTTTTTAAGCTCATGGATTGAAATTTGAAATACTATACTAATGAAATGAAAAATATTTAATAATTATATATAGTGTTTGAGTTTATAGCGGCCTCGGAATTTGAAAATATATAAGTATTAGATTTCTACAAAAAAGATCCTTTTGAAAATCTTAAAAACTACTTAAAACGTTCAGTAGTCAATTTATACCAGAATATACGTCAGTTCAAAAGAAACGTAATTACATACATATTTTTTAAAACAATTTATTACAAAACTTTACCTAAAAGTAATTACAACTGCACAAAATGCTACAAAATGCGATTCGCCGGCCGCTCCAACTCAGTACCGTAGAGCTCCAATATATTATAAATTATAATACATAAGTAGTTTGACACATTAGACGGAGAAACATTTTTATTTATAAGTATAGATACTCTAAATAATTGAAACTCTCTGTTACGTAAGTACTTTTATTGTTCCCAAACAGAAAACACCATAAAGGTATGTTTTTTTAAATATCTATTCAAAGTAGGTATAATTTTGACCCTGCTAATAATTAGGTGCCTTTCCTTACATTTATTTATCTTTCTTCTTTTCTATTAGCTAGTACTATTCTATCTCAAAAAATATCTGATGAAGTTAGTAAATGAAAAGAACGATCGTTAGGATATATGTATTCTGTAAATAAAAAAATTGCAGATACCTACTTATAAATAATACTTTTACATCGCAATAACAGTTTTAGCACCGACCGATGATACACATTTTTGTATGCACGAGTACGTATGTTAACAGTAGAAAAGATTATTGCCGTAATCCTAGCTTTAAACTTACAATTATCATTAAGTAATTATAGACTACCTAATTACTTCTACTATCCCGACCGCTTATGACAACTTATAAGTTGTGTCTTATAACTAATCTAAGTAGAATTAATAAACATGTCTGACTATAAGTTTATTAAAGGAATTTGAATGAATAGAAATTCATAAAGGTTTATTGCATATAATGAATTTTCGAAATATAAGAGTTCCGTGCGTGCGTGCGTGTGTGTGTATATGTGTTTGCATGTTTGTTACGCCTTCACGATGAGACGACTGGAAGGATTTGAAAGAAATTGAGTACATACTTGTAGGTATACTTGTAATAGATATTAATAATATAATTATAAATATATAGGTGCATTAATAACATTCTCGCATTGAAGTTGTCAATTATATTCCTACGTGCTTTCAATATAATGTTCCTTTTCTAATGTGTAGGTGAGAATAGATTGCATTACCTAGCGATAACATTCGAGAAATAAAATGTGAAATTAATTTCAATAGATTTTGCATATCTAAGAACGATATCGTAGGATGGTGAGTGATTGGTAAATATTAGATATTTTTGTATCAGCCCCACGTCCACAGAAGCAACACTAAAAATCGCTTACACTTGGGTTGTTAATAAGTAAGGTAAGTTGATACCATACAAAGTAAATATAACTGAAATATTAAATCTCATAATCAAATTGTGTGTCACGTAATATGGCTAAGAATATATATGGAAGGGTACACCTACATAATTCAATTTACCCACACTATTGGTAATGCTATGCAGAGCGGATGTTACATGAATTAATTATGGTACGTACCATTTCAATTTCAGAAATAGTAGTCGCATTAATCAATAATTATTTATTTGTATTAAATATGTATAAAAACATTATGTGTGTTGTTGAGCTGGTTAAAGCTAGGTATATCTTGGCATAAAAAATAATAAATCTATTTTGGCGCTTCCGCAATATGAATGGATTTGGAATGACGACTGGAACCATCTTCTGTGAGGTATAAAATTTAATACGACTTGTAGCATTCGTAAATCAGTGACGTGTGCGGTTAATCGGTTTAACGCGGGAGCAGTGCGCGCACTGGACGGCGGGACGCAACCGTTCACCACATTCGCTCGGCCCAGCCGCGGACCGCCACATGTTTAGCTTTCACGTTAGTTTCAAGCGGGACATGTTTAGGGAAGGATAGTTTGTGAGACTATGTATCGGTAGCGAGATGTCGGGGAGTGCTCAGGAGGGAGACGGTGCATCAGTGGAGGCTGGGCCGACGCCATCTCAAGATCTCTATAGAGAGAAACCAGCGAGCACTGTGGTTCGGGTCCTTACAGTTCTCGCGTATCTCCTCTCAGTATCCTTGGCAGCAATTCTCCTCTCAGTTTACTACATATGTGTGTGGAAGTCGCCAGATCTTCCGCTAAACGAGAGCTATGAGATGCTTAGTGCAAGACGTGGGGATCACCATGATTATCATCCAGCACTGACGCTTGACAGTTCTCCGTACAATCATATAGGTAAATTAATTATTATTTCATCAAAAACCTATGTATTACTTTATTACTTACCTATTATTACTTATATATTATGGTTTAATACTTATATGATAAAGTTTGCTAAGGAAGCTACATTATTATTTTTATTGGATAATACCGATCCGTAATGAAGCCTTATTACTTATATATTTCTTTCTAAGAAGGTGAAGGTAGTGGCCTATATTAACACATAATAAAACTTTTTTATTATGTACTTATTTAGCATCTCCATATAATTGAGTATTATATACAAACTATACAAAGTTTTAATCAATGCCCTTAAAAAAACCTATACCTTAAAAAAATCTTTGAATGCCTTTTATATTTAAAGGACAAATTTCGTTATGTGGAGAAAAAATATAAAATTAATAATATAAGGCCATGAAGAAGTCCCATTGCGTTTGTAGTTTATGGGAAAGGTTCTCAACTAAACAACCTATTAGCAATAATTGATATTATTTTCTTTTTATTTAATAGTCCCCAACCTCAAGTGTTTATAAGAGCTTTTCTTGGTTTAATAGTTAAAAAAACCTAATGAAATTGCATGAAATTTTACCCAATGCTTAATAATTTATTACTTGTAGTCCAATCGGAATCCGGTTTGGTAACAAAATATTGAAAACCTGAAGTTTTATGATTTTAAAATGTTAGCAGGTATTTATGGAATAGCTACCCCGAGAAATGGGGAGACGCAAAGCGTTGATAAATAGTTTTTTTTCAATTTCCGGCTTATTGTGATGTTCTATCGAAAAATGTTTTCTACAAAAGTTGTAGGTCTAGAAAAAATCTACAACTTTTGTACAAAACACTTTTTACATTAACCTCAAAGTTTTCGAGATATTTACAAAAAACTCGGGTTTTAACTGTTTCTTGGGTTTTTATGTTAAAATTTCTAGAATAATCTTTTGATTTCCATGAAACTAAGGGAATGTGATCTTCAAAATACATAATATAATAAATAAAAAAAAATAAATTGAAGTTTTGCCATTTTCGAGAAAAGTATGTTTTATGGTCTCGTGAGACTGAAAATCACCCCCAACTTCAAGTGGGCGTTTACATTTAAAAAAATGTTCATTCAATTTTCAGATAGGGCTCATTCTTTTCGTCATGAACTCTACTTTTTGAAAATATAAAAACATTGTACGGTCATCTTGTAAAAATTTCAAAAATTGGAGAAATCGATAATTTTTACTTTGTAAAATACATTTTTCAATTATCATTGAAGAAGTGCACTTTATTGACCAAATTTTTATAAACCGATTACACCAATGCATTTTTAAGGAAAAAATGTAAATGGTATCTTAAGTTTTTAATTTGACGCTTATTACATATTTATACAATGTCGCCGTAAACATTCCAACTTTTCAATTTGATGAGTCGTGAAATAATAATAAAAGTTGGAATTCACGTAAAATACACCAGTGTAATTATTACGAATTTATCGATATTTTATTAGTTTTTAAGTTCATTTTTTAGATTTTACTGAAAAATTTGATTTTAGGGTAATTTCGGAAGAAATGAAATTCATTCATAGTCTAATCTTGTTTACTTATTCGTTAGTTAAAAAAATTAAGTTAATATTTATAAAATTTAGTCATACAGTACCTACGTAATCTTGAGGTGAATAAAACTATTTTTTTACCTTTTTATAACCAATTTTAGACCAACCCAACCTCAGCATAACAAACCTCAGTTTAACGAATTACTTGATATAACGAATATTTACTTGTTCCCTTCCGATTTGTTATATCGAGGTTGCAGTGTATTGGGTTTGGTGGATAATAAATAATTAAATTGAACTAAAAAAACCCTAAACACCCTTATTTTGTTCTACTTAAATTAGAATATTGCATAAAACACACTGTACAAATCAGGTCAACGGACTCGTTGCAAGGGTGGTTTTTCAAAAATCATTACATTTAATATCTATCTAATCTAAAAGCCTAATAGACATAAAATCTACAGCCCACGAAAACGAAGAATTCGTAACAAATAGCATAGTGGTTAAAAGCAAAATCGTATCTTAATTTAGGAATCTTTTATAAGCTTAACACATGGATGCTGCCACGGAAGAGAAAAAATCTTCCTGCTGCGTCATGATGCTGCATTACGAAATTATCCACTTAAAACACGCACACGCACGTTTATGAGAATACGATAACCTTCTAACAAATAATTTAGTAGTAATATGGACCAAGGAGGAGTTAACGAATACTTCGCTTCATACAGGATGTTCGCCTTACTAAAAGCTAAAGTATAAAGACAGACATATAGACAGACATCGTAATCTAAGACTTTGGGACCGCAATACAAACGATAAACGTAAATTTGCAGTATAAACGTAAATTAGCCCAGTAATAAACAACGTCACAGTGTCAAGAAGTTAATCTCTTGTCGATGGTTCAATTAAGCTGCCATTGATATAATCTACGTACTTTAGTATACGGAATCATAAAAACCTGAAGTAGTAGCCCATTGGTAACACGCTCGCTTAGGAAATCGAGTGAAGCGGGTGCAAATCCCAGGTCTCGCACCTCTGATATGTTCATGTGCGAATCATTTCTAGCATGATTATCACTTGCCTTACGGTAAAGGAAAATATCTTGAGAAAACCTGCATGTCTGAGAAAGACGTGAAGTCCGCCATCACGCACTTGGCCAGCGCGGTGCACTATGGCCCGATCCCTCTTGTATTGAAGGGAGGCCCGTGCCCAGCTGTGGGACGTTAATAAGGGGTGAATACACAAAAACCTACCAGGTTCTTGCTTATAAAATCTAGAAGATTAGAATCCGTTAAGCCGTTTAGTAATTACGAGGGTACATAGGATCTGACATACATACATACAGGTCAAACACATAATCCTCCTTTGGGATTTGCCTCAGGCTAAAAAGGTTGACAGATCCTATAAATCTATATGTACAATATAATATATGTGTTTGCATGTTTATGATTTTGACTTAAAATATTTATTTTTTTATTTTTAGAGAAACCTTCCGAACTTGAAATTTATATGCTTCCTAGAGTAGGTATGTGTGTTAGTTGGTTATCGTCCGCTTTCAAATTGATATAAATACAGCCAATAGTATTTAGTCAGCCAGCAAATTATACTTTCAATTGGAAATTCTGTTTATTTTATGAGTAATGGAAACATTGTATAAAAACAATAAAATATTTAGATATGACCTATAAATTAATCTATGTATTAATTTATAGTTCATATCTACATATTCAATATTCATGAAAACGAGCGCTATATTCATACGTTTGATAAAATAAACTTTTATTAGACAGGAAAAATGCAAATAACAGCACAAAGTTGCAGACAGTCTATACAAGTAAAATTGTAGAGCTTACAAATCTTATACTCTAGTTGAAAGATTTCTTATACCAATAAAGATATCTTGTTAAAATTTTAACGGACTGTATTTTTAAATGGATTATTTATAATAGACACATTTCAACCAATTTATTAAGCTCTGGCAGAAAATGAAGTTTTAACTAGTGAGCTTAATTTTAAACACATATTTCTTTGTTTATCTTTTGGTGCTGCTCGTATTGCCTTGGTGGTCTAGCTAGCATGTACGGCTGCAGATCCGGAGCTACTATGTTCTAGTCCCGGGTCGGGTCAAGTTGAGTTATTAAATTTTTCTGTCAAGATATTCTCAGTAACATTTTCTACTGCTAATCTTAGTGTGATTTGCCCGCGAAATCGGTCAAGAGGACCTTATTTATTACCTATTTTATCAAATGACTGACTGAACTTAACATATCGATTTAAAATTTGGTTAGCATATTATATCCTAAAGACAATACAATAATTTGATACAAACGAGGAGCTTGTAAACGTGCTCTTTAATGGTTAACTGTAAAACCTTTCGGCTCATTTGTTTCATTTTAACCACAGAACCAAGTATTTAGCATACATTTTGATGAATAGTTTAATATATAAACAGTGGTTAATAAACAACAATTAATATTTTTATGATGTTTATGACCTGCTGGTGATCTAATTGATATTTGCCACAGACTAATACTCCACGGGAGCTACTTGATGTACCGGAATAAAATTCGGACAAATGTCTGTGACTCGAACTTCGATTATTTCTTGCCATGAAATATTAAATTTTTGTTGTTTCACTGTTAGTTATTAGGTTAAAAACTAAGTTAAAATATTTTATACGCAACTAGGGATTTACGCTCGATCCGCTTGGATGCGTTTAGCGTTAAGGTGGTTTTGTATTTATAATATTACTAGCATTGCTCGCGGTTCCGCCCGCGTTCAGATGACCAAAAATCAAATTCTTTAGTTTTACATATTATTAGTATACTCTTACATTACAGTTTTGTATTTTTCCCAGAAATGAGATATTTTCCCGCAGTAAAAAGTCCTATATTTTGACCCGGATAACCAGCTATCACCATACCAAATTTCATCAAAAACCTTCCAGTGGTTTTTCCGAGATGCGGTAACAGGCAGACAGACAGACAAAATTCTAAAAATTATAGATTTGGCCTCTGTATCGATAATAATGACTATTACAATAAGATTTTCCAAAAAATATTTAGTGTACAGATTCGACTTAGTCAGAATTTTATTATATATAGGTACCTATAGATGAAAATGCAGCTCCAATTTTGGCAATTTTTATTCCTAGCAGTAGCTTATGTGCTAATCACAAAAATCTCTCCAGCTGAGAGAAAGAGTACTAAACAGAAAACATACACATACAAACTTTCGCATTCATAACAGTAGTGTGATGTTTGCCGCTTTTGAAGCATATAACCGTAACTATTGGCTTAAGACGTAAGAATGCGCCATAAGACCGCTACGATTCGGATTCAGGGCGGGATGACCAGATAATGTTCTATCGTGAATGAGAAGTCTAGGTATAAATCGACAGATGCTCAACGTATTTAAGCCCCAAAACAGTTTTTAATTCACTATAACTAAATAATAAATAAATTACATATTTATAATATACTAGCGGCTCACCCTCGCTTCGCTCGGGTTCACCTCTAGAAGAGCACAAACAGATCTATCCCGCGGGAACCGTTCATTTTTCCGGGATGAAAAGTAACCTGTTGTTTGACCGGCAATATTATAAGGTATCAACATTCCAAATTTTACGAAATTAGGTGCTAAGTTGCTGTGTACTAAGCTGTATAAGTTACTATAGTTTTTTAACTATCCCACGGGAACTCTTTAATTTTCCGGGATTAAAAGTATCTAAAGTATTGCACGGGAGTATAAGGTACCACCATGCAAAATTTCATTTAAATCGGTCCAATAGATTCGGAGATTAGCCCGTACAAACAGAAAAACAGACCAAACAGCTCGCTCGGGTTCGTCCATACCTACGAATATGTTGTATTATCTCTTTAACCATTTGTCCAAATTATATGCAGTAAAAGGGAAAAGTCTTTTGTTTTAAACATTTCAGACGATAAATTTACTTATTTTGATAAGAATTCATAATTGTTGATAATATGACCAATAAACATGACCTACCGATTTAAATTATATTTTTAAAATAAAAAACTACTTTTGGTGACTTTTTTTAGGCATTATTAAGTTCTACAACTTTTCTCTAGAACATAATCATATATCTCTCATCGTTAAGGCGGCGTTCATAAGAAAGGTTTTCGTTCGACTGTTTTTTCTCCGACTTTCTTTGCAAATCCGACTACCACGAAAAAGCCTTTCCATTATTCGTGTTAATATATAGCCTATGACACTCAGAAAGAACGTGGCTTTCTATTGGTAAAAGAATTTTGTAAATCGGTTCAGTAGATCCAGAGATTACCCCCTACAACGTCACAAACTCATAACTCACAAACTCACAAACCCACAAACTCACAAGACCACAAACTTTACCTCTTTATAATATTAGTATAGATGAGTTTATATTTCTGAGCTAAAATAGCTAACGGACTATACCTGGCGGAAGTAACGAAATATAAAAGTTCCTATTTTGCCTTTTGGCTGTGGAGCTGTAGAATATATAAAACCATAGATGCACAGATGCCTAACAAATATCTCTTCAAAAAGTGACGTCGTAACATTAAGTCGAATCTATATAGGTATGTGCTACTTATAATAAAGCAGTAGCGAAATCTGTACATGTAATAATGGATGGATGTTCACATTAGTACTGAGTCTATATTGAATTTACTTATATAACAAATATTAATTCTGATAATATTTATTTTAACCTTGACAAGAGATTACAACAGCAAAGGCTGCTGGATTCAATTACCTACATAATCGCTTAATAAGGCAGTATAATAACTAACAATCCGATAAAACAAAAACTCTATTACGTAACTTATGTTGATGATTAAAAAAGATCTTTTTAACGCGAATTTTAATTATTCTAAAGCCGTTTAAAAAAATCATGAACATCCATTAAATACATCACTATAAATATTGTTTGTTCCCAAAATCTTTTCTGTTACTTATCATAAGTAAATAAATACCTAGGTACGTAAACAAATTTTATCTTTGTTCGTATTGAGTGCCATAATATGTACATAATACGTACGCATGTTTGCATACAATTTGTTTTAGTAATTCGTAATTCCCAATGTTTAGGCGTGGTATTAGTTTAAGTACGTGGGGGTTCCCGAAATCCAATTAACGATATAACCCAATTGTGTCGGTCATCAATTACTTTATTTTGTTGTGTGCCAATAAGCGTTCCTGTTTATGCTGAGTCATCTATCTTAATAAATTTATTACTTATTAGTAGGTACCTTCTTATCGTTTTAGTATTCTATTTTTTTGATATTGAATTGAAAATAAATACGAAGAACAATAGCAATAAGAAGAATAATTTAAACACCATTTTGTCGTTCTTACTTTTGAGGAGGCCAAGATGGTATACAATTTTGTTAGGATCCAGTTTATGTAACTATGTAGATTAAGGTATGATAGAGCTGGCATATCTATACATATTATAATAAAATTGTAACTAAGCCGAATCTGTACATTAAATATTTTTTGGAAAATCTTATTGAAATAAACATTATTATCGACATAGAGGTATAGATATCTATAGTTTTTTTTGAATTTTTGTCTGTCTGTCCGTCTGTCTGTCTGTTACCACATCACAGAAAAACATCTAGAGGGATTTTTATGAAACTTGGTATGGTGATAGCTGGTTATCCGGGTCAACATATAGGATACTTCGCGGGAAAATGTCTCATTTCTGAGAAAAAATACAAAAACTGCAATGTAAGAGTATACTAATATGTAAAACCTTAGAATTTGGTTTTTGGTCATCTGAACGCGGGAGGAGCCGCGAGCAATTCTAGTTTTTGAAATAAAAGCCTTTAAAATAGCTAATATAAAAAAATACTCATTTTTTTAAAATTCCAAAATATGTCATTTCATATTAGGTACTGCGTTTTTTTTATTAATTGACGAACCTCGTCAAAGTTTCATTAAAATTGTAATACGATAAATAATAATGATATTATGATAACTTGATTTTCTGCATAGGTAGTTATTAAGTATTTCTTTTGAATAAGGTCCAAAAAAAATTTTGGACTTCATTCCAAAAAAAAAAAACAATAACTTCCTATGCTGCATATCGCATAAGTATTTATCATTTAATTAAAAATAAATACTTTAAGTATGAAAGAGTTTACAAATATGTACATAAAAAATATAGGGGGAATTAAAGGATGTGTTTAACGAATGGAAGCGTTACATAATGGCCTCAGTTCAAAGGAATAATAAAAAAAAAACACGACGCGACGCGATGCCTAAAATATGGTACTCGTATTTCAGGCTATTAATTGCAATATCAAGAATAAAGTTAGCTCCTCAGTGCCCGGAAACTGAGTTCAATTTCTCTTTTATGGCCGGTAACTCTCTAAAAGGCGTATC
Source organism: Brenthis daphne (assembly GCA_947093115.1). NCBI lineage: Eukaryota > Metazoa > Arthropoda > Insecta > Lepidoptera > Nymphalidae > Brenthis > Brenthis daphne. Next base: position 16,704,813 of record OX352477.1, on the reverse strand, counting down.
TTATTCTCTTATTTAAAATAAAAAAATAAAATACATAATTTAATAAAATAATAAATATCTGAATACTTAATAAGAATAGGTATCATTCAGTCAGTACTTATAGAAATTATTTTTCGTCTTATTGGGCAATAACATCAAAATAAAACCTTGACTTCATTTTGAATTACAATATGTAATTCAAAGTGTTATTTTTATTATCTCAATAAAAATTGCAAACTTGCAATTAATATTGCGAATTTATTGATCAACTGTGTGAGTTACGGAGGCGGCCGCCGCGCCGCCGCGCCGCGGCCCGCGACGCCTCGCCGCGCCTCGCTGTCATCCCTCCCATGCTTGACACTAAACTCGCATAACCCGGCCCTATACCAAATTAACTTCGTTTGCGTATTGTTACATTCGAACATCACTTGACATAAATAACACCTGCCAACCATAACATCTGTCGGTGGTCCCGTTAAGGCCTGTGCATGTGTGTGTTATGACTCAGTGCTTAATTAAGCGCGGATTTCAATGATGCCCTGTAAAAGTTGATAGTTTGTTTAAAATTAAGACTCGTATATAAAACAAGGCGCAAGTTCGAATACGAGGGCTCATGACAAACGAATTACGTTCGTGCGTGTACGTCAGAAACTGGAATAGATTCAGATATTACGGAGCGTGAAATTAAAGGATAAACAAATGAAGTCCGGTGCGAGCGCCATAATAATGAAACACCAGTCGGCATCTGAAGGTGTCAAGCTGCAGACACGGACGGCGTGACCCGGCAACACGGCTGGGCCGCGGCGCATCGGCGAACTGGGGCATATCGATAAGCGTGTCCTACTTACCCGGTTTCGTGGCGGTTCCGGTGCCGCGGTGCATTGTAGACGAAGGCGTCGCAGGAGATGTCGGGCAAGTCGTACACGTCGGGCAGCATGCGCTCGTGCGCGGGCTCCGTGCGGCTCGGCACGGCGTCCGGCCACGAGGTGGTGCTGGACGCGCTCTACGAGCGGAAGCGAGATAAGAAGAGCGTCCGCGTCCTCACCGTCATCATCTATGTATTCTGCGTGTCACTCGCCGCGATCATGCTGTCTCTCTACTACGTGTTCTTCTGGGAGCCCAAGGACGCGCAATACGCGCAGCGCAAGGTGTCAAAAACTGTCACGCCGCAAATCAGCACAACACCAATGCCCACTTGCTTTATGCCCCACACTGGTAGGTCACACAACCGACACGCTATCCCTTGTGATTTTCTCAATGAGATAACTCACCAATCAACTAAATAAAAACAATCTTATATAGGAGCTGGTGTGTACATATTCCAGCTATAAGTAGATTTGCCGTTTTCCTAATCCTGACCAACTTACCTTGCACCGTACACTGTAGAAATATTACCTTATCACTAAGAAATTAAAATATCGGTAATAAATTAGCGCATGTAAATATTGCTTTAGCATTTAACAATCAGAACAAAGTGATGTATTGCTGGGTGTTTTAAATACACTTTGCAAGTAGAAATGTAACAAAAAATAAATCAGTATATATATAAAATTATATCGTGGTTAAAGTTATTTGGTACGTTGAAACTTTTATAAAATTTGTTTTTTTTTATATTTAATATATTTGTTGAATAACGCATAACTCTAAATTTCAAAAAGATTTTTTAATAGTATTATTAATCACAGTGTAAATTAAAGACAACCCTACAACTCATTTCAATCGATCGAAAAGATACAACTTAAAAGCACCGCGTTCTACGTTCTCTTATATAAAGCTTTGTTAATTCGAAATATATTCGAGCGAAGTTGTAGGCTCTATCTAGGATATAGTAGCTGATATAGAAATAAATAAATATAAAATTAGGGACTTAGGTCACGCAAAAGGAATGTTTTGCATAATATATACATAAACATTCTGGAGATGCCGGAACGTATGTTATTTAACGGATATAAACAAACCTATCCCACGGGAAAGGTACATTTTTTCGGGTAAAAAGTAGCCTATGTGTTATTCTGATGTATTAGCTATATTATTGTAAAGTTTCATTAACATCCATTCAGTATTTTTTACGTGAAAGAGTAACAAACAACCATACATCCTCACAAACTTTCCCATTTTTAATATTAGTAGGATACAAAGTTTAGAAGATTACTGTAATCTTGAATTATATGTACCCATATATATGTATGTGCTGCCGTAAAATTTACCCACATAGGTTTATTTATAGTAAAAATACGCATTTCAGCTAGCATAGAGAAATCATTAGGTATCAATAATTCAATACATTAGAAATGTCTAACAGAAGATAATTCAATAGTAGTGGAATGTAGGTACGTCTGTATTTTGTAATTTACAGTGATATTTAGATAGTTGAAACGAGGTCTTAAGAAATCTTGTCATTGTTTGAGATGTATGTTTCAAAAATTTTAACTCTACTTATATGTAGAGTGCAATACATATATCGCATGTTATTTAATTTATTATTTTCATAATTATATATAAGCTTATTTGAAAAATAGACAGTCATTTATCATGTAAATTAAAGGAAACCCCACTTAGTCTATAAACGTTATAAATATTCAATAGCAATTCGAACGTAATCTTTATTATTTCCGAATTGAGCTCGATATATCGAATTCAATAGATTTAACTCGCTTTCAGTCAACGTTTCAATGCATAATAATTTAATGATCCTAAAAATTCCTTAAAATGAATTGTCCAGAAAACTGACATTATGTCGAAAATTTGTTTTATGACGGCGTTAAAATTGTAAGTGTTTTCATTGTATCTAATATGATTTTAACAACGGTCCGCGTAAAATTTACGACGTACGCATTAACGGACTGTGAATAATAAACATGACAAACCATTAAAAACGTTAGTCTTTCATGTATTCCAATAGAAAAGGACTAGTTTTTTTTTATCTTTTTTATGAGCAGTAACTCTATATAATATAATCTTTAATCTGAAGGTATATTGCTTCTCGATTATGCCAATATTTTTAAAAGACACCTCAATTCAATTAATCACTATTAAAAGTAATTTATTGCAAGAGATTATATCACATGGAAAGCGCTTGTTATACCGGTATAAAGTAGCCTATATTGTCACTATACGACTAATAAACTGTGTCAATGCAAAACATCAACATAATATTACTTAGATCACTTTTTTATAAGTGATCGAAAACATATGAGAAGAAAAAACTGTGTGAAAAGGCTCATTTATAAACGTACCTGCTCCAAAATTAAATGTAAGAAAGAACATTTGTTATATTATGTTATGTAGGTCAAGAGTAACTTTATTCTCACATCAATTTCAAATTTTGTAAATAGGTATCTTTTGATTTTGGTAGATATCATAACATTCGTCCTTAGGCTAGATGACATTCTATTATGGTTTAGACTTTAGACTAAAGGAAACCTAAAAATTGTATAGATTTTGTAATAGCCTATAAAAACCTGTATATTGATACCCGACTCTATTGTTTTGAACGAAATAATTTTTCAAGGCACAAATTGGCACTCATGATCCGCTATTTTGATTTTTAATATTATCTATGTAGTATATACCATATGACACTCGCGTTATCAACGCGAATTTCACGACCGCGACGTATGAATCATCAAAATCGGTTAAGCCGTTCAGTAATTACGAGGGAACATAGGGTCGGACATACATAGAAAAACGTTTATACAGGTCAAACACATAACCCTCTTTTGAGCTTCGGGTATAAAGGTTTATACTCGCATGTCACACATTATGAATTTGACCCTACATATACTAATCTACCTAGGTACTAAGTATTTGCGAGATGCACAAATAAACATTAAATGAATGAAGTGACAAATAGACAAATAATACGACAATTGTTTATATATACGTTGAATAGAACGTATTCAAATATTTTTCAGTTCTTCAGTTTTACATCATAAACATCTGTAATTGTATGCACAAAGTCATCGGTTTTGTATATGTAATATGTAGGTATGTAAATGTACCTGTAGATATAATAGAAGATGAAATATTCTTATAATAGATTCAGACTAAATAATTTAATTTTGCCCAAGTAGGTATACATTATTTGATAATCAAAATATATGGATGTATTTGGAGAACTTTGCCTGTTGAGAGTTTGCGAGAGCTTGTAGCAATAATTCTAAATATAGCCGAGGTAGTTACAATAACCGGCACTCGGCTATTCACTGATCATGTTTATAAGATATAAATCATTAACGATTTCGGGCGAAATAGCTTGGAATAGCTTTCAACACTATAAGTAACTTTATACTTTAAAGCATAGTTCGACCATACTTTTGGTTACGATCGTTGGAGGAATTTATTCTTTAGAAAGAGAGGGTTAAAATCCAAAAATAGCTATGTTTTTGTGTGATTGTGTGACTTTGTTTTTACAATCTTTTTCATATCATTCATTTATATTATGTCATCGTTGAAGCTTTATTTAAGAATCATTGTAACCTAATCACCTACCACATGATAATCGTAAAAAAATAAAAAAATGATATTTCTGTGATATCGAAGAGATTAAGATGCATAATGCCATATGGTATAGTCTTTATATTCATAAATTCTTATATCATTTGGGTTTTTCATAAATATTTTTGTTCGAATTAAAAATATATTAAATTAATTTATTTATTCTATTTTATTCAATTAATATTTACAAGCACTTTTAAAATTTTTAATTTAAATTAAGAAAAACCAGTGTGTCAGTCTGTTCAAAGACAATCAACGGTCTGAAATTAATTCTTCAGAAAACAGCAAGAGAAACTCAAAGTAAATTGATTTTCTTTTACGAAGAATCTATCCGTGTTTATCTATCATTAATTGTGGTGAAAAATTTACACAATATTTCATTTTATTTACTTCTTTAAAATGTCAGAATTATTAGGAACAGCATTTACAAAGAAAAATCTGCGCTCACTATCTATGTACTGCACGTGTTTATTTCAATGTTCGTAAATCACTGTTAAAGCTTTAGCGCTTTTTCTAAATATTTATAAATCCTCGTCTGTATTTGCTTAAGGCTGGTACAAGTATAAATGTTAACATACATATGTGTCTACCTACTACATTTTATGACGCATTACACTTTCAAAACGAACATTAAAACCTGCTTCATACTATAACTTTTTGTCACACGTAAAAAATTAATATAACGCAAGAAATAAATTTAAAATTCTCTTGAGTTATTACTTAATACTTAATTATCTATTCCATTAGTTCGAAAACCGTACACATACCTACTAAAACCAAATGAAAAAGCTTAATGTCACAAGGTTGGATTAATTAAATTGCTTTTTAAAATGTTAATTCATTTGTTCGCAGGAGGAAGCAATACCCCAGTAAACGAAACAACCACTCCACCCATACTAGATAGCTACGATAGTGTTACCAAGACCAATGACACCGTTGAACCGACGTTCTACTTCAACGAAAACTCGACCTTATTAAATCCCAGCAATGATAACGAAACCTCCACAACTGAAACCTTCAACGAAACAACGGTTACATGACGTTACAAAGATCCTGTCCAGAAACCAAACAACAAAACTAAATGTAGTTGAGTCGTCAACTACCGAAAGCCCAAGATATTGCCCAATAAGTATATTGTCTTGTGATCAAAGTAACATTTGCCGTCTAAAATTCACTAATTGAATTGTGATAGTATTTCTATTTCGATTAAGCATTGAAAAGATTCGTCATAGCATTGCGCGGAATTGGTATGGTAAAATGATTTCGTAATATAGGTAATCATAGCAAATTCTTATCTAAAGAAATTCGGCATTCTACAGGTTTCTTGCAAAAAAAATAATTCTGCAGTGAACTGCATTAATTATTTAAATTATTTTTAGCGTTTGTTTATACAGCGGTAAATAGGCCTTAACATTTTGAGCTAGCTTTTTGTAGTGAGGGCAAAACTGTATTAGCCTTGCGAAAGCGTTTTTTAAATGTACATTGCCAGAGTCGAGGGAAGTCTGAACAAAACACCAAAAGCTTTAGTTACATAACGAGATGTAAAAAGTATTGGTAATAGGTACTTTAAAACCTACAGTAGTGATAAGTTAGTATTACTTAAGAAACATTACAATATACTTGCCATATTTTTATAAGTGTGAACATTGGCTAGACATAGACCAAAATAAATTCAAATAGTAAACAAAAACATTGCAGTGAAGTTGTTAATGGTTTTAGTTTTCTATTTCGTTTGCATGGAATTCGGTTGAATTTTTTAGATTCTTATTGATTTTTTACCATAAAATTTTACTTCTTTTCTTAATTAATTTTTAATCTTTAAAATTATAACATATTGTAGGTACCTAATACATAAGTAGATTAATAACAGCTTCTAAATGTTTCATAGGGTATCTTGTAGATACGTATAAGGTAAAGTAAAAATTCAAAAATAGTTTTAAACGTAATAGGTAATTGTACAACTTGTTATTACGATTTGTGGCTTATTTTATGTAGGATATAAAGAAATTATCATCCGTTTATGATATACTTACTTCAATTTAGGGAAATCGCTAATCAAAAAATGGCCTCAGAAATTGCGGAATTCCATGCGTACGGAGTAAAACTTTTAATTTACAAAAACAATGTGTTCGATATACATACGACTAATTTAAAATCAACTTATTTTTTGAAATGAATTCCAGACTCTAGTCTAGATATTATATTATATTCACGAGTGCATCAGTGAGTGAATTTTACAATCGATATAATCCTTATCTTCTGAATCTTAAAAAGTTAAATGTGATTCTATATGGAGCAGTCAATTTTATCCGATTACTCCACCTGCTTTTATGTCACTTTTTATTATTTTAATTTATCCCATAATTATTATGAAAGCATTCAAAATAAATTCAAACTTAATACAATTATTTTATTCTCAGTTCACGATGTACCTATAGTTTATAGAAGTAGTGATAAACCATTAAATAAAGAATTGAATTGAAGTGGTTATATTTTTATATCCTAATGAAGATAAAGGTTATTAAATTTATTTTTATAATATAATTTGTCTGTAGTCCTACTCGATCGCGTACTTGACCTGATTGCTGCTCCAACAGCCGCGCCGCGTACAAGCGCAAAGCGGATCAAGACTTACTAGTTACTATAATAACTAAGATTGCTGAGCACCCGTGAATGTAAGAAATACATACAAACATAAAATTAGCTCCTATATTTTATCGTACATGTAATACGCAATAACTAAACAAAACAAACTAAAAATATAATAGAAGCCTAATTTTGACTCTCGTTTGCAATGAAATATTTTGATTTATAAATGAACATCGATCTCATAATAATATCTATAAGTTATGGTCCGGGAGGAACTAATGAATAGTATTAAGGGTGATTTTATGCCGCTCCATTTTTATTTTAATCGATAGTGAACTCAATCGATGGAAATAGTCACCAGACAAGTTTCGGGGCTATTTGTAAGAAAAGTTACATCATAAAGAAAAAAAATAAAGCCAAAAATCTATTAAATTTACTTTAAAACATTGTGGAAATGTGTAAAATTCATGCGAGTAATCTACAACAAAGTCAAAAAACTTCATGTCAAACAAGTCATTCCAAATCAATTTAAAAAAAAGAAAATCAATTAAACTTGAACCTTAACTTAATAACATCGTCTGTTCTAAAAATACATATATATACATATAGGGGAAAGAACATGTGGAGGATTAGGAACGATGAGAATCAACTCCATCAATAGCTTCTTGTTCATCATTTCATGGAATTGTTTGGTTCGAAAAGACTATTTGCAACGGTAACTCCCGAACCATTAATAGTAAATGATATTATTACAATTTACTACAAAAAAAATTCTATACAACACCGTATACATATTATATTATTGAAATGTAATTATTACTTAACTAGAAATAATAAAGGACCTATTTTTTTGCTTATCTAAAGAATGTTAATAAAATAGACTTTTGTTCTTTTTTATAATTTAGTGATTGATGGAGTTTTTAATTGAAGAGATTTTAGAATTTATGTATAGGTAAGTTTACCATAGTTCGTGTCGTTTTATGACTTTATGCATTTAGTTGTTTGCGTAGAATATGAGTACCTATCTGTGAATGGTTCATCATGTGTTGCGATGTAATAAATGTTATGTTAAAGTTAATAAAATATGAATTTCTTCAAGAAAATGTCGACTTATTTATTATACCTATCAATAAATATTTTTTTAATCTTCATCAATAGGCTCAAATAAAAATAATCAAATCAAAAAAGATGAAGGTATACTCATTTTATTATTTACAGTTTAGACTGATAAACATTATTTTGTCATTAACAAAATCTGGAACTCGAATTAACTCATTAAGTGATACCTTTTAATTATATTATTATTATTATTAATTAAGACTTTAAATGGACTTATTTCTTACAATATACGACCTATACTAAAACCTTATTCAATTTTAGATTAAAAAAATAAATAAATCACACAAATTATTAAAAATGTTTATTAGTCGCCAGTAACATACATATGTACAGATTTGTCTGACGCGGCCATGCGTGCGACGCGCGCCGCGCCGAGCAGCGCCGCGGCGCGCTGCATGTCGTACTTACAGTACAGAACTGTCACTGTCATGTTGCAGTCACTACCGCCATATTTGTTCTGATTGCTTTCCTGTATAAAATAAAACTCATTAGTTACCTTATGATAATAAGTATAGTTACATAATTTACGCATACACTATTTTACATTATATAATTTTTTTTGCGTCGAAATTGATAGTAATTGTATGAATTAAAAATAAGTCTTAAAAGATATGAATTAAAAAGAAAGATTTAAATGGAAAAAGTAAATATACTTAAATGTCATTTATTTATTTATTGAGATGCAATTCTTACTAGTCTATTAAAATAAAAGCACTTTTCCTTCCCAAAATAATGTATGCAAATAAATGCTATATCATTATTTTATGTAAAGAGCAGGGAACAATCTTTATGAATGATAAGAGCCTATATGCTGCAGTTAAAGTGGTTAAGAAAGATGGACTGACAAGTAGTGTTCTCTGGCTATAGAGAAAATGGAACTGATATTATTGGAGTCACACACATGCACTCACACACACATAAATACTACTTACTCACCCTCACTTCGCTCGGATTCGTCCCTAGGTACGTTTTAACAGTTAGTATGGATTAGATAGACTATATAAATAGCATGACGATATATCTTATAGCCTTCCTTAATAAACGGGTTATCTAATGCAAAAGAATTTTTCAAAACGAATAAGTAGTTCCAGAGATTAGCGCGTTCAAACGGACAAACAAACAAACAAACTCTGCCTCTTTATGATATTAGTAAAATAAAGATTATATTTGTATGACTTTTGGAAAGCGTTAAAACTTATGGAAATTAGAAACATTTATGGAAATCAAGTTAAGATACATATGTATATCATTTTTTCAGATTTCTGTGCCCAAAGTGAGGGGATTTATTCTACCTATTTGCTTGTCCGTCTGCTATACTTTTAAAGGATTATTTTTTCAAATATTATCCACTACAGATACACTAACAAAACCCCTAACGCTTCAACGGTCGCGAACATGCTGGCATGGCAGTTAACAATTTTCCCGGAAACTAACCACGGAGACGTTCATCAAATAATTATTATTTTTTTGTATCTATTACTTACTTGCATGAGATTACACATTTCCGAATAGAAATGTGGATATGTCGGAGGTTGGTAGAATATGATGTGACGAATCCCCTTGATACGGAATCTCCTGAAGAAGTGTACTCTCTCCGAATATAACAAGAAGTGAGCTTCAGTGTGGAAGAACATATCCCTTGCTCGGGCTATTTTCGGATCCTAAAAAAAAAATTCATTAATTATGGTATTTATTAACAATGATCAGAGTTTAATATTTTACAAGATATCACAGATCACAAAAAGAATTTCGCGATACCGTGCCGGAGCAGCGGCGGCGCAGTGCGTGCCCAATGCCTATAGTAAGATGTAATCGAGACGTTTGCTGACGGCGATAATATTGAACTGGGAAGGTCCTAAAAAGGCCTACTGAAAAGTCCACGATAGTATTTCCTAAGGTACACTCACAAAAACTACTAATATCTATTTAAAACGTGCCTATGGACGCACCCGCGAAGCAAGGGCAAGTCGTTAGTTATATATATTTAAAAGTACTTTTTACGTTCTTTAAAGCCTATTTATGGTTTGGAATTTTAGTTAAAAAAAACATCGCTTTCAGTTAATAATAAGCTTCATACCTTCGAATATTCGCATATCTGGACAAAGCCGATATCTTCCTTCTTGAAGTAATTCCTTATTCGTACAAAATCAAAATAGCTCGGCACGTAGATGAGGGTGTGGCTCATGAGCGTGTCGCGCTGTTTTGGAAGTATCTCTTTTATAAAGTACTCGAACCTGGCGTCCACTGCTGCGAAAGGACTCGATGCGTTGAATCTGTAAAATAAGTATTTTTCTTACACCTATAACTTGCTTTTTTAACGCTTTGAAATGCATTAACGTATAATGCTTGCATAAAATTTATATTTTTATTTTTATTGCATAAATAATAGGTAAATATATGACTCACCGGCTAAAAAACCAGCTTTACCCACTAAAACCCAGCGATACCTCCCCCGTCTTAGGCGTCGCAGGATCGTTTACGTACTCGACCACGACGACCTGATGCAACGGCTGCCTACGGAGGCTGATCACGACAATGCAGGGGTTGCTCTCACATTCCACTCTGATATTCGAGAAGTATCAGGAGCAACTACCATATTACACTTCCAGCTCCCAAGTGCGTCTACGTGCTTCACGCGGCGGGATTGCTGGACGCTACTAACTTTTTCCACCACGACAAGGTGGATGTACATGGGATCAGGAGGAGTTAAAATTCATAGCGCGAGTCCCATTACACATATCAAACAGAAGTTCAACTACTTGCATTGACCTTTTCATAGTACTAAAGGAACTTCTAAAAGCCAAGCTGGTTTGCTTTAAAAAAGATAAATGCTTATAAAAGATAAATAACAGCATTTATCTTTTACTTAGTGAGCCACAATTAGTTTATGTTATAATTTTGAGGCGTGACCAATTCGCATAATGTCTTTAACCGAGCTTCTTACAGGAGCTTAGCAGATTAAAATAAATGAGATACAGATTAATACTCTCAAGCTTCTTATGTAGTAAAATGATTTTTTCTGAACGATACGAATTAATTTACGAAGTTAAAAAACATAAGTTTTTATACACAAAAATTATGTACTAGATAAAATGTTAAGAGACGCGCTCGTCTCTACTCGTACATCAGATCAGATCGATCGTGAATTTATGTAATTTTACGGCAATTATAACGCCTTAAAGACAACAATTTTAATGCACTAGATCTTCCAGTCTTATAAAAGATTTAATACGTTTTCGATATGTTATTACAACTAAGCGTGCCTCTAAATTTATTGAAAGTGAATTTTAACCTACTAAATCTAACCGTCGTATTGCTTAGAACCTACGTTAGTGTATGTCCATACAAATATAACACAGCAATATGGTTCGGCCAAACTGATATGTTGGAGCCAAAAAGTACCTTCAATGGTTATTACTACCTACTTGGTTACAAACTTAGGTACTAGTAAAAACTTCCAGTTTAGGCTCATTTGACAGGTTCCACCAGTCTCGTATAAAGTCTCGTAAGTCCAAAAGCGTGTGTTTTAGATTATTACGCATTATATATTATTACGAACATTTTATTCGCAATTTCATGAGTTTAATTTTTTTGCACCGAACCCTAATCCGTTTTCTTAAATAAAAACAGCCTAAATTACTCCTTATAACATCTGCTATCTGCCAGTGAAAGTCCCGTCAAAATCGGTCCAACCGTTTCGGAGATTAGCCGGAACAAACAGACTAATTAGACAGAGACAGACTAGATTTTTTTTTAAATTGTTTTTTTATTATAAGTACCTACCGTATATACTTTCATATGTATTTAGTAAAAAGCAGTTATTTTAACATTACATAGAGACATTTCAATTTTATTAGATGTATAGATGTTCTTTTCTACCAATAAATACCAACCTGTGGAAGAGCTGAGGAACTTGCACTAACACTTGTTGGACGCTACCTACTTCGGGAACATTCGCAACAAACACTTTGCCAGCATAGTTCTGGCATTTCCTGTTCATCACGGACTTTATTTCAGGTAACGTAATAGATGAAAATAGCAGTGTTTGCCTGAAAATTTATTTTACTGTTTCATTAAATGTCAAATATTAATTTTTTTTATTAATAAATTATCTTTATAGTGTAAAAATATCAGTACTAGTTTTTATATAATTTAAACAATGTGGTCAGTTATGAGCGCATCACTTTCCCTGTACAAACTATTCGTCCCAATAATGTGTTCTTGAGATAATGATTCAAATTGTATTAATTTATTATCTTCAACTTAACATTTTATTTTACAACATTTATTTACAATGAAAATTATTGAAAATATAATATTTTTGTATAGAGTTGCCTTATACCTTTGCAGTATACGAGTATATACCTTTTTAAGTAAACAGAAAACAAACACTGTTGACATAGACGAGCCAATATACAACTTAAATATATAAAAATCAATGTGTGCATGTATGGACTCCTGTACTGTACCTATGGACTCTAAAACGGCTGGAGCAATTTTGATGAAATTTGCAGTCAATCTTCGGATTAGCCCACTGGGTGAGCCTGTGAAGTTTGGTAGCGATCGAAAATATTAACGCGTGCGAAGTCGCGGGTACTGCGAGTAACATAATAAACACATAATTACCTATAATATTTAGTCCATCCATTAACAGCCCACGAGCGTACCCTTGAAAAATCGGTGCCGTGAGTTTTCTTAGGTTGTAAATGGAAGTGATCTAAAATATGGAGTAAGTGCTCCCAATTTTGCATATAACAGACATCTGCCTGGTCTATCACAAGTAACTCTATGGACGCGAGGAAGTCGTAGTCCCGGTCTTCTTCCCCCTCAGCGCCTACTATCATACGGAGGCCGAGAGGTGATGCTATTAGGATATCCGACGCATAGAAATCTGTGTACAGCTGCAAAATATTATGCTATGATTATATACATATACAAGTACTTCGTACAGTCGGCGAATGAATGTCTAGACTGCTGGACAGGGCAATCGTTTAGTGTGCGGGATGACACGCGAAAGGACGCTGGCCCTTCGGCCTCTGCCTATTATTGTTCTGTTAATTTAATAATTTTGATGACACATTTGGCTCAGTGTGTAGTGACCCTACTTGTTGTCCCAGCGATCGCGGGTTCGAGTCCTACTGGAGGAATTCATTGTGTGACATACTTGAATAATCTTTTTATAAACTTTGTTTGAAGTAAAAACTGTCATATGCATGCCCTAATAATTATTATTTCAATATTTATTATATATCTTCCATAAAACTATAAAAAAATAATAAGATGAAGGTAATTGCTATATAGAGTTTTATTATCAACCGACTTCTTCAAAAAGGAGCAGGTTTTCAATTCGTCAGATTTTTTCTTTTCAACCGACTTCAAAAAGGAGAAGGTTCTCAATTCGACTGTATTTTTTTTTATGTTTGTTACCTCAGAACTTCGTCATTTATTAACCGATTTGGACAATTTTGTTTTGTTTGAAAGGGTATACTTCCAGATTGGTCCCATTTAAATTTCAAAAAAAAATACCACCCCTAAGGGTGGAAAAATAGCTAATAATGAATTTAACCTACTTCTAATTGCCATATTGACCTGAAACTTTGCAAGTGTTTCTATTTCCGTTGATAGTACAGTGATTCGGCATTGTTGACCTGATCTGATGGTAAGGCCAGAAGGTGGATAGGTGGAACTCTTCAACGACTAATAGTAAATACTTTGAGTTTGGGCTTATTTTGTTTGGTTTGACAAGCCTAACACTTTAGAATTCTTACTTTGCTACTACTGTCTACACTAAAAAGGGAAAAATAAAACTTTTTAACAAAAAAATAAAAACCGACTTCAAACAAAAGCACTAAAAAGTAAAAAATAACTGACTGGTAGTTTTCATTTACTATACATACCTAATCAAATATTTTCGAAGTTGGTGTGCTTTGCTTTGTATGGGTTGGCACCGATTTCGGAAATATTTGATTAGGTATGTATAATAGGTAGGCTTTAATTACTTAGACAAAGCACACCGACTTCGAAAATATTTGATTAGGTATGTATAGTAAATGAAAACTACCAATCAGTTATTTTTTACTTTTTAGTGCTTTTGTTTGAAGTCGGTTTTTATTTTTTTGTTAAAAAGTTTTTATTTTTATGTATGTTCACCGATTACTACAAGACACCTGAACCGATTTGGAATATTTTTTTATAACACAAGTTATTAATTTAAACTTGTATTTGTCTTATTGAATGACACTTAGTTATTTAGACATAATAATTAATAAAGTTTTTAAATTATTATTACCTTTAAAGTTTTCTTGGTTAAAGTCATTCCTAATCTGAATGTATCTTCAGTATTTCCACTAAAAAGTAGTTCGTAATCTTCTGGCTTTGGGTTTTTACTGGGCATTATTAATTCACCTCCCGTAAAATCTTCCTCAAACCTGTTTTTATTAACCACTTGTCCTGCTTCTTTTGGCACAACAATATCTATGAGAGTCTTTACAACTCTGTAAGCTGCATCTTTGAATGGAAGTAATATAAGTACCTACAAAATAAAATTATAGACATGTTATAATCAAATACTTTTACTATAAAAATACCAGAAAGTTCTTTAGGCGTGCAGCATGCGATGAGAGGGAAAAAAGATTGGCGTTATGATTTTTGTAACAGAAACGATTGTTATGGAATTGTCAATTAAAAATTATTTAAACTTTTATATGAATATTCCATAGAATAAATTAAATATGGATAGAAGTTTAAAAATAGAAAATTTTCAAAAAATAAGTATACACACAGTTTTAAAAACACAATTGAAAACTTAAAATTCAAAAATCTCCATATAAAACATTTTAAATATATTTTTTTTTTTGTAAAGATACAAAAACAAAAATTTTAAAAAGTCGAAATTCGACCGTTAAGAAAGTTACAGTAGCAAAAAAACAAAAAAAGAGCAGTTTTGAACCAGTGATCAAAAACTCTCAAAATTTACCAGGAAGCCTCTTTTGAGGAGTACTAAAAATACCAAAATATTAAGAAAATCAAAAATATCTTTTTTAGGAACTGTCCGATTTGGTGTGGAATACCCCAAAAAAAATATTTTTTTTAATTACCTTGGGTCTTACTAACCCCTGGTCCCTATAGTCATCAGGTACCTCAGATTTCTTAACTAATTTTGCATTATGATGTAAAATTTTTGTTCTTGTCTTTAACATGTGATTAACAACATGTAAGCAGTAAATAAACCGAATTTCATCTGCATTAGTGAATGATCGTTCTGGGTAATACAAATCTTGGTAATTATTTATCACTGAAAATATTTCCTTTTGCAATGGGGTTAGCATTTCAGTAAGGTCTAAATCCCTCTTTATTAGGTTTTTTTTATTTGCTGATACAATATTCCCACGAATCTGAGATTTTATAAATAGATCATCCCAATTAACATTATTATACACATGAGGTACTATTGCTAAAGGTGCATATGTTTTCTCTTCTAATAAAGAAAATTTTGGACTTGCTTTTTTAGCCAATCTTTCAACAGGCTGAGGAATAATAATAGTTAGATTTCCTAAAATTTTCCAAGTTTTTGTTATTTGCTTCTCTGTGGGTGGCATGCTTGATAAAGAAACAAGTAATCCATCATCTAAGTCATATTGTAAGTGCTTTATAAAGGGATCACTTGCATCCACATCATTTTCTATTTGTGGCTCTTCTAAATCCTGCAAAAATTTCAAAAGGTGGCTTTACATAAAAACAATATACTGCATTACCTATTTATGGAAACTAATTTTAAAAAAGGCAGTGGTACTAGCCCAGTGGTAATAGGTTCGCTTGGGAAACCAAGTGAATAGACTTGAAATCCCAGGTCTCCCACCTCTGATATTTCCATGTATGAATTATTTTCAACATGATTATCACTTGTCTTACGGTGAAGGCAAACATTGTAGAGAAACCTGCATGTCTGAGACAACCCAGCAAGTTTTCGAAAGACATGTGCAGTCCACCAACCCACACTTGGCAAGAGTGGCAGAATATGGCCTAATCCCCCGCATATTAAAGGGAGACTTGTGAACAGCAGTGGGATGTTAAAAAAAGTCTGAATACATACATACATACGCTATTTTAAAGAAAATGAGTTTTATGAGTTATTACAGTGATTTACCAATCCCACAGTAGTATACCTATTATCTTTACTATTTTGCAAAATAGTTAGTGTTTTGAGCTAGACTTCATTAAATAAAATACTCTACATTTTTTAAACCAATATCATTTAACACATAAGCATACCACCGTTATTATGTTATAAAAAAAACTTAAATACCACACTATCATTTTCTGATTCATCTTCATCCCCACTTATATAATCATCATTACTTAATTTTCTTTTAGTTTCTTCTACTAGAGTACTATTGGAAATTGTTTCACTTATTTCACAGTTATTAGACATATCATCATCACTATCAACATCATCATCACTTTCAACAAAAGAATTATTACTTTTTCTATTTCTGAAACAAGAAACTAACTGTCCGTAAGCATCTTCTTCCTGTTCCTCTTCACTCTCTGAAAAAGTGGTTTGTTGTTTTTTAAATCGCTCTTCCATTTGTTTCTTTTTTGCAAATTCTTCCTCAACCTTTTGTTTATCTTTATATCTATTAAAAATAGCTTTCTTATTGGTGGTCTCAATATGCTTTCCATTTTTTTGTTTCTTTTTATTAATTGATTTAAATGAACCTTTTCTTTTCTTATTGAAATTTCTCTTCGCTTTTCCCATATTTACGGTCTCAAATAATAACTACAAGCAAAGCAACTATTCTATTTATATATGTATAATATTTAGTAATTCGCAAGTAAAATATTTTTACTACACATATGAATAATTCAATTCAATTCTTCAATTAATGGCTATAATAGTGCGTGCCAGTTGAGCACAAATTATTTCGCCAATGTGACGTTGATTGAGGGAAGGAGTCACGTTCGAGAATCTACATTGGCCGGTATATATTTAATTATTCCACTAAAAGAATGGGTTAACAGTATCGGATTAATAGAAAAAATAAAAGAAACAACACAAAAAATTGAATAAATAAAACACATGTGCTTGAGACATTGACAAATGACATTTCACATTATTTAATATTTATATTTCCACAATTGACATTAAAATTTAAAAGACAGACTATTAGAGCGAGACAGCACAGCGACAGGCACAGATTAAAGAGACCTCGCGACAGGTAAAGGCTAAAACCATAATAATGAGATGAGAGAGACCCATGAGATGATGGGTACTTTTTTGAATAAATGAAGTTATAATGATTTTATAAAAAATATTATTTTATATTTCGATTTGTTTCATTTTAATCTGCAACAGCATCAAAGAAGTTTTACTTCAACCGCGCGGTTACAAACACTAAGTTTTTTGTTTGAGCGCGTAAATCTCTGAAATGAAGAGCCTGACTTGAAACATTATTTTTGTATTTTATATATTATTGAAGCAATGACTAATTTCATTTTTCAAACGTGATTGATTTTCTATGAAATTCAATACAATTTTGTTACAATATACTAAGAATTATAGTGATCGCGACATCTAGCGGAAGAAAACGACAAAAATCTTTCCCATTAATCGTAGATAGAGTTTCAAGTTTGTCTACGGACTACGCCATTAATACTAAATAAATTAAGTCAGTACAACATTTAGCTTTCATGCAACTGAAATTGTCGCATCTCGCAAAACTAGTCACTACTGCACAGTATGGAGGATAGAAGTAAGGAGAACCGTCTCGTATGGGGGATTAGTTGAAAAAGTGTCCACTTGTAAACAGCAAATTATTGTTCGAACACTCACCGAAATAGCGCTAGTGTAAGAAATGGAAATAATATGAATTTAGCAGTTTTAAACAGTGAAGTGTGCTGGGTTGAAAAATGTTTGTCTGTATATTATGACTGTTTTGCATTACAACAAAACAGGTATTATGTGTAGGAGAAAACACACAGCATTGAGATGAAGAAAGCAGCTCTGTGATCTGTCAAAACTATCGAGAATACAGATTAAAACATACCTGAATCCAATAAAGTTTGATAATTAGGTTACCAGAGGGTGCAGGCATCTGCGCAGGCATCTGCTTGCCGCCTTTTCCGCTGTCAAGTGTCATAGCGTCTTCATCGCCAGCAAGCACCTTGAATCAATGCTGTGTGTTTTCTCCTACACATAATACCTGTTTTGTTGTAATGCAAAACAGTCATATTATGTGTCTCCAAAAACACACAGCATTGAGATGAAGACCTGTTTGATATCTGCTGGTGACCAGAATTGTATTGTATTGTATATTGGACTCGTTATCCGCACTTAGACTCGCATTTGGTCCGTTGTACGTTGCGAATCCTGGCTAGTTCAGCCAGCCTAACTCCGTCCAAAAGCGCAAAAGCTTCCTGGGAGCTTCACAGGCTTCGCGGAGCGACCTCACCGGTTCGAGGATTTCATTTCGTTGGGAAGTTACCGCTACGCATTCCAGGACTACGTGAGCGACTGATTCTACAGCGCTAAAACACCCTCTGCAGAGAGGGCTGTCCGTTGCGCCAATGTTAAATAAGTGTTTGTTTAAGGGACAGTGGCCCGTTATTGTCCCTATCATTATTTTGAGATTGGTTCTATTTAAGTTTAGTAGGCGTTTAGTGAGACGTGGGTTGACTGCGGGCAATGCTGATCTAGCTTGCCTGCAGTCTGTCGTTAGCGACCATCTCTTATTTTGAAGCGTCAGCGTTCTTTGGCGGATCCAGGTGCGAACCTGTGAAAAAGGTAGAAGAAGAAGTGGGTATGGGCCAGTTACTTCTAACCTCGATCCTTTCTTTGCAAGTTCGTCAGCTGCATCATTGCCTAGTGAACCGCTGTGGCCCTTGATCCATTGAACAGTGACTTGATTGGTCAGTGCAATTGTATCGAGGGCATGGTGACACTCAATTATTAATTTATTGTTTGTTTGTTTGTTTGTTAACGCCTGCAGAACGGCCGCGCTATCGGAGAGGATTTTTATGGTGTAATTGTTTACCTCCCGTCTTTGCACTGCCCTTGCGGCTTCCGTTATGGCTACACATTCGCATTGGAAGATCGAACTGTGTATGCCTAATGGTATATGTATGTTGACATTGAGATCGAGGGAAAATATCCCAGCTCCAGAGCCACTCTGCGTTTTGGAGCCATCAGTGTAAATTCGTAGCTCGTTGGCTGCTGGTTGGTCTATTTTCTCTTCAATCATGTTTATGTTAAATTTTTTGTTGAAGATGTGTTTGTTATATGTTCTATCACACGGGGCAGCAATAAGCGGTAGTTGCTTTATTGCTCTATCCAATATGGATGTGTGTGGACTATTGTTGTTTTTCCCCCATAGACCTAGGTGCATCAGCCTTATGGCAGCCATGGTCGCCTCTTGCTGTATGTATAGGTCCAGGGGTGTTGTTTGGAGCGCTATTTCTATGGCTGCTGTGGGAGTTGTATTCATACAACCACTGGTAGCAGACAATGCCAGCCTTTGGAAGCGTCCTAGTTTCGTGATTGCAGTCCGGAGTTCCGTTCTGGTCCACCAAACCAAGGCCCCGTAGGTTATCATTGGTCTAACTACCGCCGTGTATAGCCACATAGTTATTTTCGGCGAGAGCCCCCATTTTTTGCCTAGCATTCTTTTGCACTGATAGAAGGCAATGGTTGATTTATTAAGTTTGTAGTCGAGGTGCTTATTCCATAACAGTTTACTGTCTAGGATTACACCTAAGTATTTAACTGATTCTTTTAGTTTTATTTCAGTTTTGAAGAGTTTCGGAAGTTTACAGGGTCCGGGTACTCTTCGGTTTGTGAACATGATCAATTCTGTTTTCATGGGATTAACGGAGAGCTCATGTTTCAAGCACCAGTTCTCCGTTATTTTGAAAGCTTTCCTCATGCGGTCACATAAGGTGCTTTCAAAGTTTCCCGATATTAAGATGGCTATATCATCAGCGTATCCTACCGTGTACAGGCTGTTGTCGTTGAGCTCTGTTATGAGCTCGTTCACAACAAGGTTCCACAAAAGTGGAGATAAAACTCCGCCCTGTGGGCAGCCTCTACTTACGATGCCCCTTGTCGTAGTATTAACGGTAAACTGTATAGCTCGTTGTTTTAACATGTTATTTATCCATTCTATGAGTGTGGGATTTACACCACTTGTTAGCAGGGCTTTGTTTATACTCCGGGGCAGAGGCTGACTGCTACCGGACGCGTCCCCCGGGTGGCGGATAGGGGAAGCCACTCGCGACTGTTCCCCCAGACAGGAGCTTGTGGTACCGGAGCAATCCGGCGCGGACCAACAGCCAGGAGGGGCAGGGGGAGCGGTGTCAGGAGGGCGCCGTCTCCTTCTTGGAGGTAGCGCGGTGTCCCCGGCCGTTTTGCGGTAGGAGGCGCTGCGCGGGCCGTGCTGCCGGGGCTAGCCCGTCGGTGCGGCGGCTGGAGCGGGGCCAGTTCGATGGTCCTGCGTCTGGCGTGGGTGTCGGCAGCCATTTTGGTCCGGAGGTGAGCCGACGGTAGGGGGGCCGCGGGGGAAGAGGAGTGTCGGTATGGCGATGCGCCGCTCGTCCCTATCTCCCGCGGCCTAGCGGGGCCACCACCGTTGATGGTGGACGCGGTGGGGCTGTAGGGGAAGGGGAGTGTCGGCGTTGTCGCATCCTCTACTCCTGCAGCCGTTTGGGGTGGTTCGGTTTCGGACGCCGTGGAGGTTTGCCCAATTTGGGCAGGAAGGTTTAGGCTTAGGCCGCTTGTTTTTGCAGGTTGCCCACTTCGGTAGGTGGTGTTTGGTTGTGTGGGGCTGCTCCGGGTACTTCTCTGTTCAGCAGAGTGGACTTGGGAGCAGTCTCACTTCTCAGGGTTGCAAGTCTTTCCATAATGGGGTCGTCCCGCTTGGGGCGGCCTCATGGTTGGTGGCTTCGGCCAACCGTCGGGGCGTCACGGTTGTATGCGAGAGCGGTCCCGTGGCGTCCCATATGGCGGCTGTGGGGAAAGTTGGGTTTTAGTGGGTATGCCGGTCTCATTAGCCGGAGAGTCTCCACATAACCACCCTGGGGGGAAGTCGGGTGGTATCCGTAATAGGATTTCCCAACTATAAAAAAAAAAAAAAAGGGCTTTGTTTATACTGGTAAAGTTGGTTTTGTCAAAGGCTCCTTCTATGTCAATGAAGGCGCCTAGGGTAGGTTGTTTCTGGTTCAGCGAGCTCCCTATGCGAGATACCACACTGTGGAGTGCCGATTCCGTTGATTTGCCTGCGCTGTAGGCATGTTGGTTAGGGTGTAGTGGGTGTTGGAGGGATATTTGGCTCCTAATCTCTCTGTCCCCCAGTCTCTCCAGCGTCTTTAGGAAGAACGAGGTAAGGCTGATGGGTCTAAAGGATTTAGCCAGGGTGGTGACCAGAATTATATGCACAAAACGCTATGTGAATGAATAAACAATTAATTATACAATTATCAGCTAAGGACCTCTTTAATTGTTTATATATTTTATGTAACTTCTTTCATGTAATCAAAATATTACTAATTTAATTTACGAAATTACTTATTAAAACAACATGATAAACAAACTTCAACACTTTAAGTGCACCTTGCACCACTTTTACACCTAGTTCCATAAAATTCAAATCTAATAGGTCCATCAAAATAATTCAAATTAATATTTTAGATAACCATAGGCATAAATTTCTGTGAAAAGATAATAATTACTTACATCCTGTGTAATAACACATAAATAATTCAATTTTTAATTATAAACCAAAACCAAAAATTGAAATTAATTATTACTCTATAATATTAAGCAGTCTTAAAATTATTATATAATAAATCAGTACAATCACTGTTAGAAGTGAAGGATTTATTCACTTATCTATAGTAAAATTTCTTAAATGTTTCTTAACATCTCTCTAGCTCTAGAATCTCCTCTATTTGTCTATTGTTTAGCCATCTCCGCGATGCTACAGTAGACTTGATGTTTCCTGAGGACTCACATATTTTGGCCTGCCTAAACACTGAATGCAGCCACCCGGAAGTGACAGGTTCTGCCGACTTCACTTGTTCTATAACTGTTATAAAAAGACATTGCAAATCCTTTCCTATCTTGCATCTGACCTCCGAGGCCATCTGCGAGCCCATCTGCGAGCAGGGATGTAAGGAGCCAACCAGATTGTCTAAGTTACTGAGCCAGTCTTAGAACCAAACCCTGGTCAAAATGTTATGGAATTTTTGCCTCCTTAATTAACTCTATCATTAGAAAGTCCCAGAAGAGTTAGATCATGCCACCTACAGCCTGAAGCTAGTAACAATATTAAGGCTGTCTCTCTACCCTTATGAAACAATGAATCAGAACATGATGTTGAATTCAACCAGTTAAATACATATTAACATCCCATATGGGCAGTATAGCTTCTTGTGGTTTAGAAAATTAAATTTCTTTTAAAACCTGATGAGTTAATAAGCTTTTTGGTAGATTCTCAATTGTGGCTGAACAATAAGTAGATATGGCTAATTTATGTTATAAAATCATTCTGTATGCTAACTTATTTTTACATAAAGCTTAGCTATCAATCTGGCTACATCCTTCATTTCTGGACTTTAACTATTGACATTGTTATCCCGGCACCATAATAACCATTTTTTTAATGGAGTACTGGAAGAATTCAATGTAGCTCGACACCAACTCCATTGAAATAGTTGCTTTTTATTCTCACTCCACTCTATTATTTGGGCTGCCCACCTCCAATTTTTTAAGCCTGAAAATTAAGTTGTCTACTTGTGGTGGGCTTGTTACTGTCATCTCATCAACAAGAACCTTCCGCAGGTTCTTTACGAGAACGGGATTGGGCAGAACTCTCATTTGAGTCAAGCGATACATAGGCCTCTACGACGGTGGTCTCGCTGAACGCGAACAGGTCTATGTCTAGTATCCCCCACACTTCAAAAATAGCCTCCGTGGCTGGCGGGACCAGAAGCCATTCGGGTACTTGCTTTGCCCTTGATAAGCGATATGCGATACCGTTTAATTTTCCTGGGAGGTAAAAAGCTGAGATTGTTATATTGATAGAATTCGTTACTTTTAAGTTTTCACCCAACATACCTCTACCAGAAGGTTCATACCTTTATCAGACAGGTACATAGACCGAATCCCCCTTGATTCCGAAAATAGGCGACTAGGGTCTGATTATCGGACTGCTCCAGTATGTGCGCATTCCTTAAAAAAGACACCTGTGACTTGATCACAGCAAACAGTGCATACACCTCCTTTAGATTGGAGTGCCAAGGTATTTGATTTGGAGCCTGTCTACTCCTTAGGTTGTCTAAGTGCTAAGTGCCCAGCCCGCATCCGCTGCGTCTGTGGTCAAGAAGTACGTTACTTCCTTTTTGTGGAGTTGGACTGCAGCCTATTGCATCCAACCACCACTTTAGCTCCTGTAGGGCATAATTTCTTTTTCCAACCTCTCTGGGTGAACTTCTTTAGGAAAAGATATACCCTGAAACAGTGTAGCTGACCTTGAAGAACTGCCTGGTTGGCATAGTCTAACATGAGTAGCAAACTTCAAGATCCCCTAGAGAGCAGTTATCTCCTTCTAACAACTTTAACAAAGTTCTTTTTATTCGAGGACGTTCTGAGTTGGCCGGGCTAACTTTAAATATTAATTCCAAACTAGACTGAACTATCGTAACTCGTGTGTGAGCACTGAAACCGATTTTTCGTAATTACGGGCCAACCCAGAGACTCGATAGTTGCGAGGGTTTCCGCAACATGCGCAACTCACTTAAATCTGACCTGGCATACAACAGGTAATCGTCCAGCTATAGCCAACGAACATCTCGGTTTCGTAAGGTTTCCGCAACCCAGTTCGATACCGCTGCCAAAGTACGTCGGTTTCGCAAGGTTTCCGCAACCCAGTTCGATACCGCTGCCAAAGTACCTCGGTTTCGCAAGGTTTCCGCAACCCAGTTCGACACCGCTGCCAAAGTATCTCGGTTTCGCAAGGTTTCCGCAACCCAGTTCGATACCGCTGCCAAAGTATCTCGGTTTCGCAAGGTTTCCGCAACCCAGTTCGATACCGCTGCCAAAGTACCTCGGTTTCACAAGGTTTACGCAACCCGGTTCGATACCGCTGCAAAGGTACGGGGGGCTAAAGACAGACTAAATGATAAGGTTGTTAACTGAAGGATCTCTCTCTCGTAAATAACACGGAGGAACCGTCTGTGTGCCTTTTTTCATACATAAATGAATATAGGCCTGGTGAATTATTATTTTCACCATCCAATTATTGTCCTGAAAGAAAGCTTATTCTATCTTATCTAAAGTAGGTTTATTATATCTTCCTAAGATATCCAATAAAACGCTTTATTACTATGCGAGTATTTTAAGTCTCTGAGGTCGAATAGGGGATATAATTCACTATCTGTTGTCCTCACTCAATACATATTTTGAGTTGTTATTAAATTTTTCAAGTTACGTGTGAATAACTCGGGTAGCTCATGTACTAATTCGGCTTGGATGGGAACTTCAAAGGTGGTTTCATTCTGACGGGTAAAGGCAATTGGCTATAAAATTTAAAACAAAGTGATTAGCGCACTTTCGACTCCATTTGTCTGTAAACAAAGCTTAGGCACCACCCTCTGAAGTTCTGTTGAGTTTAATGCCTCCTTATTTTTGGAGCTGGAACTCTGCTATTGGACTCACATTGACAAAGGGGCTGATCCCTCTTAACAGTATGTCTACATCTCTTTTTAGATCTTTTGAGCTTCACCCTTTTTTTATATTTTTAAATAAAAGATAAATCAGTATGTTTTGTATGATTTATTACCCTTCTATTCCTCAAATAAAACCTTAGAATATCCAAGAACTATAATTAGCCCTAGAGCCTCTACAGTAAATAAATACTCTGAACTACGAGGACCATTCTGTAAAGTTGTCCAAAGGTAAGGCTTAATTTCAAAAAATTCTGAACTCTTGTCACATATTATTTGCAAAGTTATTTCTACATTTATATGCTTTGCAGAACCTGAGTCAGGCTCTTGAAAATTTCTCATATAAAGAATTTAAATTAAAATCTTTTGGATTGACTACAGTCCAATCAAGTATTGATTGTAAACTCTTTCTTAATAAATCTCTGCTCCCTAGTAGATAGCCCAGCTATTAAGAGTTCTGTAGAAGCTAAATAATTTTTTATTTGTTGAAATGACCCTAACTCATCTTCAACTTTTAAACCTATAAACCCAGTAAAACCTAGACTATTCTGCCCTAGTTTCTTATCTTTAATAGGCTTTCAAGCTAGGGAAAAAAGCCACTGTAGTTTATTCAATTAAGAAAAATATTATCTATCAATAGGTTGAACAAAGCTTTTGATGGCAAATTCAGTACTTAACTATCAAGAATTAATGTTAATGTTTCCGGTAATTCATTTGTTGACAGTTGATTAGAACTAATAATAAATTTCTCAGAATTAGCACTATTACCCTATCTTATGTATACAAATACATATAAGCTAGTAATTGTGTTAAAAATTTAATATATGTATAGCATCTGAGATTAAAGTAGGTATATAGCTACCATAATATCTAAATTTCACTTATGCGTTCTACGACGTTTATTATGCATGGGTAAAGCCAAGCCCTCCTCAACCTCCGAGAAAGAGAAGGAGCCGGTCCCTGAAGCTGCAGAGGTCAAGGCCGAGACATGTTCTCCCTCCAGAGCAATTGACTTCTGACCTCCCTAGAGTAAAAATGTTCCTTGCTTCTGACCGACCTTCACGTCGTCGTAACGCATAGGTTCCATGTTTTAAAAATATTAACAATGCTTACCAATCTCCTTTTTACACATAAAATTCACCTAAAATTTCATTTACATCGACTTTCTAACTTTTCGATGTAAACTTTTTCAAATCACAAAACGCTATGACACTTGACAGCGGAAAAGGCGGCAAGCAGATGCCTGCACCCTCTGGTAACCTAATTATCAAACTTTATTGGATTCAGGTATGTTTTAATCTGTATTCTCGATAGTTTTGACAGATCACAGAGCTGCTTTCTTCATCTCAATGCTGTGTGTTTTTGGAGACACATAATATAATAATTTCAAAAAATGCGCTGTAACCGGAAATTGTTCTTTCCTTTTTTAATTTAGTATCCTCTTCTAATAATTTGTGGCGCTCTTTTTAAAATTCTTCCACTTGCTACTATAGCGTCATCTTAATTTGCTCCCTTTCAACGGACACTTATTAATACACTGAGATGGTCCTCCTTACTTCTACCCTCCATACTGCAAAGTACTTAAATCATGATAACGCTGTAATTTTAAAGTTAATTGTAATAGCGAACTTAATTTACAACTTATGATATTGTTTTTGTATTTGATTAATTTTACGAATTTCACCTTTAGGATATTGTAAAATGCGAATGTTATACTAATGTAACGATAATTATTGTTGAGATTGAAAGATTGCCTGTGTATAAATTAGGCTTTATTCATCTTTAAAAATACTACGTAACATGTGTTAGAGACTATTATAAAATACATATGACAGTTATGTTTCTAATACATATATGATATAAATAAGCGGTCAGTATTATTACTACATTCTTCCCCCCTTTAAGAAATATAGTCCCTTAAGTATTGTGGTCGGCGTCTAGTACGATCTGACCTACGAGGTTCTAAGTCTGGACCATTAGATGGTATTGGTTCAATTTCTTCAGATGAAGGTGTAGTGGATTCTGTGTCTGTATAGTGTAAATCTGAATCCTCTTTAGAGCTTTCCGTTTCACCTCGAGGTGCTAAATGTCGATTTGACACAGTTTGTTTCGCCCGTTTCCAAACCAAATAAAGCTATATTCTTGATTCGGCTCTATGATCTCTACCTCTTCTAGGAAAGGATCGTATTTCGAGGTCGTTGAATGTTTTTTATAAAATACTTTTTTGCCTGACTCTAACCATGTTGGCATGGATTGACCCCAACATGATCTTCTTGGATAAGAGAACATACGTTCATGAGGCGTTTCATTCCTTGCTGTGCACAATAAGGATCTGATACTATGTAATGCTTGTGTTAGTACTGTCTCCCACATTGTTATAGGTAAGTCCTTAGTTTTCAAAGCAAGTCGGACAGTATGCTATAGAGTAGCATTAAGACGTTCAACTTATCCATTCCCTCGTGGATTATAAGGCGCTGACCGACTGGTGGCAATACCTTTATTCATTGAAAAGTCTTTTATTTCTGTAGACATAAACGCCGTGCCTTGATCTGTATGCACATATGCAGGCATACCGAAAAGAGATTAAGTCAGTGAGACAACGAATAACCGTTGCTGAGGAGGTGTCTGGGCATGCGTATGCAAATGGGAATCTCGAATATTCATCAATTATCGTCAAAATAAATTTATTACTTGTGGACGAAGGAATAGGACCTTTAAAATCTAAGGCTAATCTTTCAAAGGGCGATGTCGCCTTAATAAGGGTCCTCTTGTACTTACAAAATGTTGGCTTTATTTCTGCACATACTGGACAAGATGTGAGAACTTTCTTTATCTCATCGATAGTAAAAGGTAAATTTTTGTGTTTTACCCAATGATTTAAGCGCGTCACTCCTGGATGACAGAGAGATTGATGGAGTTCTTTCAAATTATTGATTGTTACCGAGGCGCATATTTGGCGTGATAATGCATCAACAACAATATTTTCTCTTCCGGGTCTATATTTTATATCAAAATTATAATTGGATAGTTCTAATCTCCATCTTTGAGTCTTTTCATTCTTAATTTTACTACTTTAACATAAAAACTACTGATTTTTGGTCGCTTATTGGATAAAATTGTCTACCCAGTAAATAATGTCTCCATTTTTTAAGACTTTCTATAATAGCATAAGCTTCTTTTTCTATTGCTGGATATTTCTTCTCACATTGATTCAGAGACCGAGAAAAGAAAGCAATTGGCCGGCCATTCTGTGTAAGAGAAGCTGCAATAGAAAAATCGGATGCATCAGTTTGTACAGTAAAGCTTCTTTAGGATCAATAGCGGCTAATAAGGGCCGTGATATAATATTTTTTAATTCTGCGAATGCAGCTTTTTGTATCGTGTTTATTGGAAATTTTTCTATTAGTATAAGTGAATGTAATTTTTCCGAAAAGTTTTGTATCCATTTGGAATAATGAGAGAACAAGCCGATAGCGCGTTTTAGAGCTGAAGAATCTTGCGGAATTGGCATATTTAATAGCGCCTGTAAACGATCTGGATCAGGCTTAACGATACCATTACATATATTATAGCCCAGGATATTAATTTCTTTAAAGGAATATTCACTCTTATCCTTGTTAATAGTTAAATTATAATCTTGAGCAACTTTCATAAATTTTTGTAATTTATCATCGTGATCGTTTTGATCGACCCCACATATTGTGATGTCATCTAAATATAGGTAAACACCTTCAAGTTTTGATTTTCGAATTATAGTATCGATCGCTCTTTGAAAACAAGAGACACCATTTGTCACTCCAAAAGGAATTCTGCGGAACTGATACAAATTTCCACATGCTTCAAAAGCCGTCAAGGGTTTATTTTTATTTAGAATTAAGCTTATTTTTAAGCTTATTTAAGCTGATTTTAAATCTATTTTAGAAAAAACGTTGTATTGAGACACTTTAGATACCACTGTTTCAATATTAGGTAGAGGGTATGCGTCTAGATACGTGTACCTGTTGATGGTCTGCGAATAGTCTATACACATGCGTTTTTTATAATGAGTCTCCGATGTCACAAGTACCTGAGCACGCCACGGTG
Source organism: Brenthis daphne (assembly GCA_947093115.1). Classification (NCBI taxonomy): domain Eukaryota; kingdom Metazoa; phylum Arthropoda; class Insecta; order Lepidoptera; family Nymphalidae; genus Brenthis; species Brenthis daphne. Next base: position 16,675,830 of record OX352477.1, on the reverse strand, counting down.
AAGTACTTTCGTCGATGATCCCGTCCAATAAAATCTGCGTCTACTGGTGAGAATTTTCTAGATTTAATAGCTACTGGTTTTATTTCATTAGACAGATGAGGAAATAAGTTTATTGGTTCTATAGCTACGTCTTTCAGAGCGCATAATCTCAAAGGAGGCTTGGAACCATCAAATTTTATTTCTAAAGAGCTGTAAAGTTTTAAAATATCTTGACCTAATATAACATCCATGCATAATTTATCTACGACTCTTAGTAACATATTATGAAATTTTTGATCATTTATTTGAAGAGTAACCAAACATGCAGATTTTATTTCAGATTTTAAGGACGTTGTTGCCATTAAATCATTTTGCTGCCAGGGCTGAGTTAGTATATTAATTTGACGAACGATATCTTTATTAATGAAACTAACAGTACTTCCAGTATCGACTAACGCCATTTGTGGCATTTCATTAACCAAAATATTTATGGAACACTTTTGTAGCCAATATTGTACTAGAAGACTGTTCGTCCGTAGTTGCCGCTGTAAAACTTTTACAGACCTTAGCAAAATGTCCTTGTTTACCACACTTGGCACAAGTAACGTTTGCTGCAGGACATAAACGTCTCGGATGGAAAGAATTATCACAATAATAGCATTCTTTTAATTTTTGTTTTGACTTTATTACGTTATATCCAGAAAGTTTAGATGTAGCTGCTGATAATGATGAAGCATTTGGATTTGAATAGCTTGAATTTGTGCCGATTCCAGAGCCCTAGCTTGATCTACGGCATCTTCAAGGCTTAGGTCTAAATTTTCGAGTATTCTTTGTCGTATAGATGATGAAATAAGGCCCGATATAAATGCTTCCCTGATAGAGTCATTTTCTTTCTGAATAGCAGACACCGCTTTAAAATCACAATCTTTAGCCAATAAATGTAGGCTTGTATGATCTATAGATTCTCCTGTCTGTCGGATGCGTGTATTGAGCTTATGGCGAGCAAAAATTATATTTTTGGGTTTTACGAAAATATTTTCTAACGTTGACATAGCAGAATTAAATTTAGTACAAGATGAGATGTAATTATAGACGTTTGATGATACATTACTAACTTTTTTTAGTTTTATTTCAAGCACAAGTTTAGAATAGGGGACATTGCCCCTGGTGGAGTGGGTGGTATTTCTGGATAGGGGACGTGATAGGGAGTCGAAATGTTAAATAAAAAAATTTCCGGAAACGTACGAGTAAAATGTTATTGAGACTTAAAGTTACAACAAAATTTTCGAAGGTTTTTCTCCAATGTATCCATTTCGACGAAGCATTTGTCTCCGTGGACGGTTCGACTTCGAATCTATCAGGCTTGAGATATCGATACATTATATTATAGATTTACTTCGGCGTTCTATTAAAGATGAATAAATTGTTGAGATTGAAAGATTGCCTGTATATAAATTAGGCTGTATTCATCTTTAAAAATACTACGTAACATGTGTTATAGATTATTATAAAATACATATGACAGTTATGTTCCTAATACATATTATATAAATAAGCGGCCTGTATTATTAGTACAATTATATAAATAATTAAGTATATTTTTGATATTTCGGGATTTATTATTTGAAATCATATGTATACGTCATGAACGAATTAATTCGTTCATGGTATACGTTTAAACAATATTTTGTGTAATGTTTATATATTATGTAGCAATATACTCTATGGTGTAAAGAAAAAAAAATATTCGGAAACGACAAAAACAAAATTTATTTCTTAGATTTGATGGACTACCTTTAGTATTTACTATTTATAATTTTAAAGACAAGCATTTCTGCTACATATCAAATCTCTGCCAATTGGCACTGAAATCCAGATTGAGTTTCTTCAAATAATAATAGTTATATCAGCACCTGTAATCCTTTTTTTTGTTTACATGCCTAGAATAAAATGGAGAATCGCTTGAGATTCTATAATGATATTTTAAAAGAAGTATACAATGATGAGGGAGTCCTGACTAATACATCATCAGATCAGGTAATACAGTTTCATTAATTTTATGAATTTTCGTGTATTTCAATGATGATGATATCATATTTTTTAATTTTTCAGTTAGAAGTTGAAAGTGTGATTTTAAGAATATACAGAAAGTTTGAAGAAAAAGCTTCTATAGATCCTGAACTTCCTCAACTCAATAAAAATGCTCATGTTATATATTTAAAAGATTCTTTGAAAAATTTACCTCGGAGCTATGCCTGCTTGGAGGCCAGTAGGTCATGGTTGGTTTATTGGATTTTACATGGTCTTTGGACTTTAAAAGCCATGCCCGATTCTGAAACTTTATCACATGTAGTGAAGTTTTTATCACATTGTCAAAATAAAGATGGTGGCTATGGTGGTGGGCCTGGACAATTATCCCACCTTGGTACCACTTACGCAGCAGTAAATGCACTAAGCATAATTGGCACTGAAGAGGCTTATAATTCTATTGACAGAAGTTCTTTACAGAAATTTCTATGGACTGTCCGAGATGTTGATGGTTCATTTGCTCTTCACATTGGAGGTGAACATGATATAAGAGGAGCATACTGTGCAATTAGTGTGGCAAAAATAACTAATACATATACTGATGCATTATTTGATAAAACAGCAGAATGGATTGTTAGTTGTCAGACCTATGAAGGTGGATTTGCTAGTTGCCCTGGAATGGAAGCTCATGGTGGTTATGCTTATTGTGGTATTGCAGCTTTAGCTTTACTTAATAAAACACAACTTTGTGATGTTGAAGCATTGCTGAGGTGGGCTGTAAATCGTCAGACAAGTCTTGAGGGAGGGTTCCAGGGGAGAACAAATAAACTTGTTGATGGTTGCTATTCTTTTTGGCAAGGCGCTATATTCCCCATCATAAGTGCTATATTGTCCCAAGGTAAGCAAATCATTTTATATAATATTTCTCTATGGCATTTTACAATACAGTGACCATGTAATTTCAATTTATTTTCTTGGCTACTGCTAATTTCAGATAACAAAGAAATGATAGAGACAGTTTTGTTTAGTCAAAGTGCCTTACAAGAATATATAATTGTATGCTGTCAGGCTTATGATGGAGGGCTTATTGATAAACCAGGAAAGTAAGTACTTTAATTAATAATTATGTATATATACTTATTGCATATTGTTCTTGTATTATATTATTAAACTGTATGAAATAAAAAAAAATATTTTATAGTAACTTCATATTATAATAAAGGAATTTACTTTATTTTACAGGCCTCGAGATTTATATCACACTTGTTATACATTAAGTGGATTATCTGTCGCTCAGCATGGGACAGGTGCAACTGACCCATATGTTGTTGGCTCTCCAAGGAATGAACTTAACAGGATACACCCTTTACATAATATTGCACCCCATCTAGCATATAATGCTTTACATTATTTCATAAGACATCCACCCCCAGTAAAAGACAGTAACTGAAAAAGGTTGAATATATTTTTGTTTGATATTTGAAATCATTAAACATACCTCATGATTTTATGTAAGAGCATCAGGTACTAATGATGAAAGAAATCATTTTACATCAAAATGTAAATAAATATAAATTACATACCTAGTTAATTACTTTTTGGTTGTACTCTCAAAGGGGGTGGATCTTTATATATGTACATAAAAATCATTTTGTATTTTTTTTTAAATTATATAGTATTTTGTTAAAAGTCAATTTTATACACAAGCACTTGTGTACAAAAGACATGCAGAACTATGGAAAATAAACTTTTATTTCAAATCCAGTTATTTTACAATTTGTAACATTTAACAAAACAGCTTAAGCTAAATCTGTACTTAACTAAATTTCTTATACATATTTATCTCAGTCCATAAAACTTTATAACTGACTTTTATCAGTTTCATAGTGATCATTTATCTGACTAGATACATAAATTGCCTTGACTTGAAAGTCTGGTATTCTTAAATAATTGCATTTATAGAGGGCTTATACTTAAGTTAATATAAAATCAATGATTAAAACAATATTTAAATACAGATGTGATTGAATAAAGATAGTTTAGTTGTATTTAAATATTTTTATATTCAATTATTGATTTTTTTTTGATTGACATCCATATTCATTACAAATACCCTATGTGTCTTTGTCTGTACATATTCATCTTTTTTTTTAAATATATGGAGTTTCATAAATTTATATTTTTGAAGTAGTATTTTCTTTATAATGGTATACTGTAATTGCAATGTGTATCTACTTAGTACTTATTAAATAGTAAATAAAGCCTTTCCTTATTCACATTATATATGTGCTAGCATAAATCAATTCCTGTAAACAATATTTTAATATTTATAAATATTGTGTTATTTTGTGACTGTATAACAAATAAAGTAGATGAAAGTAAAGGTAATAATTTAGTGTCATTTTATTTTTAACTTGCTATCAGAAGTAACCAAACAATCAAATTACTCTATGTAATTTTTCATTATTATTAAATAAATTATTCTATTTTTTTATTTATACAGAATAATAAGTTATTTATTTTCTAATTTAAATTTATTTAATGATTTTTCTAATATACTTACTAATCAATTACATAAATAGAGCATATTGTAAACATTAGTATAATGCAATTTGGGTTAATAGTGTATTCATTGTAAATTAAGTAAACAATTTGTATCTGTGCAAGTAACCATCATGTAAATATACAACATTCTAAATATGAAGTGTTATTTAAAAGTTAAAGCAATACAAATTCTTCTGATTCAATATCAGTATCACTATCTTGGATGTTTGGAGTAGCCCAGTGTTGTTCGGATTCAAATATTGAATACCTAATGTTAGGTGGGTTCATAATAGTGCTACGAGAGCCATTATGAAGTGTAAATATGGGATATTCATTATTTGATGAAACACCTTGTGGGGCTAGAAATGAACCAATTACATTAACAAATGTTTCAAAATCATTATGTGTTGCAAGATAAAAACCAATACAACATGATGGGTCCATTTTACTTATAGGCATTTTTCGAGGAGAACGACAATGAAAAGTTTGTAATGAAAAATTAGGTTGCCATACATCAACCATTTCTTGGCAGTAATGTGGATCTAAATGAATAAGTCTATCATCTTGATAACCAACAAAATATAAAGAATGCTTCGGCCTTCCACCTATTACTCCAATGCAAAAGTCTAATGTTAACAATGATGTTAAGCAAGGGCCATAAATAGGATTTAGTTTATCAGTACCCAGTTTTACAGGTACCAATAGAATAAGAGATTTCCAGGAACTATTAGGCATCCTGCATTGTGTGTATACATCTTGAATATATATAGTAGAATCTTGAGCAACATAAACATCCAATTTATCAAATTCATAATTTTCTTTTGATGCTGCATTCATAACTGCCTTTAAACAATGTGCAACTGAAGCAGGACCATACCAGTCACCAGGTTTTTTTCCAAGAGCTTCTCCTAAGCATACCATCTGATGGATAGAAAGGGGGCTATTGACAGATGATTTGTCACCAAACCATTTTATAATCATTCGATGAAGGCAATCTTCCTGAAATTCTCTAGCATTTTGAATAGGTTTGTCAGGTATCCAACGCCATGAGCGGCCTAGAAAATGACAAACTAAAGCTTGTGCAAGCATCATTTGGCCACTACGCAGCATACATCCCCAACCACAATCTGTGGTAAATGAAGAACCTAACATAGTTGGGAATTCTCTTCGATATGTCATCCATAGTTTGCTTATAAAATCTGATTTAAAACCTTCAATACCTTCAACATATATTTGTTCCATAGGATCATGAGCTGTCGCCTCCGTTCCAATTTCTGTTGATGATTCTAATGACCCACTAGGACTTAATTTCCTATGATAGCAACGACCTAAAAGCCAGACAGGTGATTCCTTGGAGAAACTAGTTTTTAACTTAACTGTCCATCCAAATTTTACATTATTCCACATCGACAACAAGCGTGATTCAACTTTCCCCTTGAGATCAAGGAGATCTTCAGAACTATCACGTGTATTATCTTTCGATGTGGCGGCTTTACTAATGCCTTCGACCTTCATTGTTGTCGCACCTTGTTTAACATCACTATTAGAACTATTAAGCACAGAAGGAACAAACGTGCTACTCGATCCGTTCATCATTATTAAGAAAACACATAGTAGCTTCATAAACACTTTAAAAAAAGAGTCTTGTAGGTACTGATTTTATATTCAACTGAGACCACTTTTAAATAGATTCAATTTAATTTCAGAGAGCATTGTGTTGTTGATTTGTTATCTTTATTCACGTAAGTTAAACGATTCGAGATTTCTTTAGATTGTCAAGAATTAAGAAATATCACAGATCAACAATGTAATACCATGTAATAAGTAGGTACAATACGCCTTTATATATGTAGCAATATACTCTATGAATACGCCAATAGATAAATTATAATGTCCACAGTGTATAATGTTTTTGACATTCGGATATAGGACTTATAGACCAGGGTCGATAATTTTTAAAACCAAAAAAAATAATAGTAGGATGAAACCCATTAGAAAAGGAGGGGAATATTATAAAAATGAAAGGAAAAATAATTTACGGGCGATCTGAGGTCGGGAAGGGGATGGGAGTGAGTTTTTAAGGGTAAAAAACGGTTTTTCTCGATTTCCGGCAAAACTAAAAGTCCTATCGAAAAAAGTCAAATGGCAAAGATGTAGGTAATAAAAAGATCTAAAACTTTTGTATTCACACTTTTTTCACATAACCTCAAAATTTATGTGAAAAATTAAAAAAAAACAAGTTTTTGGTTTTTTATTTTTATCTTTTACAAAAAAATTTTTTTTAACGAAATTTGGTTAAAACTTGCCTTTTTATGTCTTAAATACGCTGTAATTTATTTGATTAAAAATATCTATTTTTTCACTTTATTTTGAATTAATATCGAAAACGCACCCTAATTTTCAATCGAAAATTCACCCGTCAAAATATCAGCTTTTTTCAAAAAGTTGGTATGTTTTCTGTTCGTTGAAATCTCTACTTTCCGATGGTGAAAAAAAAAATATGTTACTATAGTAAATCTTCTGAGAAAATGCAATAAACAAAAAACCTTTTTTATTTCATACACTTGCTTATCATCTGCCTTATTGCAGATGATACAAACAGATTCATCCATACTGATAATCTGAAAAGACAAAATCGAATTAATAATGCCTTCACTATTTTATCGTGAGTATACCCCCATGAAAAAAAATATTAAAGAAATAAATGTCAAAATGTATAAAAAATATATTATAAATATATTAAAAATCTATAATAAATGTATAAATATATAAAAAATATGTATAGTAAATATATTTTTAATAACTAACTTTTTTTGGCCGATTTTCAATTGAAATTTTCGATTGAAAATTAGGGTGCGTTTTCGATATTAATTCAAAATAAGGTGAAAAAAATAAATATTTTTAATCAAATAAATTACAGCGTATTTAGGACATAAAAAGGCAAGTTTTCACCAAATTTCGTTAAAAATATTTTTTTTGTAAAAGATAAAAATAAAAAACCAAAAACTTAGTATTTTGAATTTTTCACATAAATTTTGAGGTTATGTGAAAAAAGTGTGAATACAAAAGTTTTAGATCTTTTTATTACCTACAACTTTGCCATTTGACTTTTTTCGATAAGACTTTTAGTTTTGCCGGAAATCGAGAAAAACCGTTTTTTACCCTTAAAAACTCACCCCCAACCCCTTCCCGACCTCAGATCGCCCGTAAATTATTTTTACTTTCATTTTTGTAATATTCCCCTCCTTTTCTAATGGGTTGCATCCTACTATTATTTTTTTTCACTTTTTAATATTTTTAAAGGCTTCTACCCTAGTCTATTAAGCGTAATTGGGAAGTTTTCTCGAAAGGAGGGCGCCACACGTATTGCCTATTTACATTCAGTCTGAGGTTAAGCAATTTATTGTGATATCTCTTGTACACCTGGTTTGTAGGCATCGGATAAGAAAGGATTTTTCGAAATTTATCCCCTAATTGGAAAAAATAATAGATTCAAGATCGTATGAAACTCTGTCATTCTAAATGTGAAATACACAGAAAGTGGTGCTTAGCTTTAAGATAAAAAATATGTAAGTTTTCTTTTAAAATTCATTCCTTAAAGGGGTAAAAGGGTGTAATAAAGTTTATATGGGCAAAGAAGTATTTATGATCAGAATTACTTGAAACTTTATATTAATGCTCTTCAATACAATTACATAAATACGTGTTTTAGCATTTTTCGACATTCAATCCTATAAGGGGGTAAAATGGGGGAAGAAAGTTTGTATGAAACTCTGTAATTCATATGAAATTCAAAAGTAAAAAAATATATTCATCTGTAGATGATTAAAGAGTTCTAAAATCACTTTCTTTATAATGATGTCCACATAGCCTTAAATATAAAGATTGTGATTTCGCCAATTTTGGTCGTCTTATTACTTTAGCCTACAATTTTTTCAGTTTTTGTCTTTTGGGAACAAATGATATCCTGGTACTGCACAATTTATCATTTTGATTAAATTTTAAATAAAATGATAAAAAAACCATCCAGCTTTAAAATATATTGAGATTATAATGATCGCCACATCTGGTGGGACAAAAAGGCAAAATTCTTCCCCATTGATAAGCAGAATTCTTTACTCTTTTAGCCTAATCTGTGTCGGAATTTATTAATCATGGATTTTATTTGTCATCCATGATCATGGATGACTATTGACAAATAAACACAGAAGTTCTGACTTCAGATTAAAGAACTAGTAGGTAGGTATCTAACGATCTACAAATAATGACTAAAGTCATAAATCAGGTTCCAGGAGCATTGAGAAATGAGAAGTATTATATTTAATATTATTATTTTTTATTTTAGTATATTATGTATAAAAGTTAAAGGAAACAATAATTTATACATTTTATGTTGTTCACAAAATAAGTGCTAAGAAGTAGAAAAAGCACAGAAGCATAACTAGGAAGTTATTTATAAAAGTCTATAATAATATTAAGAAAATGATGCCTGGAAGAATTGGTCATATGCCGATTGCAGCTGAGAATCCCTTAGGTCTGTCATGGCACGACTCGGCCTGGATTCCATCGTTAAATCCATCTAATATTATGGATTATTTTTCGGAAAGGTCTAATCCTTTCTTTGACCGCACATGTAATAATGAAGTTGTTAAAATGCAACGACTCAGTATGGATCAGTTACAGTAAGTCTTAAGGTTTTAAATAATTCTATATAATCAGATATTTCATTACTTAACATTTTTATATTTATTCAACTATATTTTAGAAACATGACGGGATTGGAATATATATTACTTCATGTGCAAGAGCCAATTTTATATGTTATAAGAAAACAACACAGACATAGCCCTGTTCAAACAATACCTCTTGCTGATTACTATATAATTGCAGGAATAGTTTATCAAGCTCCTGACTTAGCAAGTGTTTTAAATTCAAGATTAGTAAGTACTTAAATATGTATAATATTTGGTAATATTATAACTATAAGTTTGTGTTCCCTAATTTACCCATTTTTATACAATAACATTTAGCACTGTTATGAAATAAAGCAGTTTTTTTCACACCAGATAAATGGGTTAGTGATGGATATAGGGTACTTTTTATCTTAACCACACATGTCTTTTAGAGTTATATTGCATATTAAAAGTTGTTGAAAGTTGTCCAGCAAAGATCAATTTTATCTTATATAATATTATGTTTTAAAAATATTTAATGAAAATTTACCTTAAGAGATAGACATGCTATTGCAGACTTATCTGTAGGTATTTTAAGACCTTTTTCTAGTACATTGTTTTGATGTATATCTAGTTTTAACCAGCTTTAGCCAAGTAAATTTGTAAAGATGACTCCATAGAACCAGTTATTGTAACTAGGGTTTTCCCTTGGGTAATGATAGATTTTGCTGTAAGTAAAGGGTATCCTAAATGTAGACTTGAGTAAGATTCATTACTTTTTGTGTGAAATTCAAAGATATACAGATGGACAGAAAAAAATATAATTATTGTTTTTGGGTCTATATTTTGTAAACAATATGTTACAGTCCAATGTATTTTAAAAAATCATGTACAGATCTTGCTTTGGTACTATTATAATATATACCAGTATTGCTAATCTTTTTAATGATATATTTTTTTTAATTTTTACAAAATATGTTTATATTAGATAATTTCTAACAATATTTTAGCTATCTGCCGTCCATCACCTCCAATGTTCATTTGAAGAAACAATGGCATATTCAAAATATCACCCTAGTAAAGGATATTGGTGGGATTTCAAAGCCAATAAATCAGGTATTCGGCTTTACTGTTTAATCAACACAATTTAAGAAAAGCATTTTTTAAATAATTCATTACTTATATTTAAATGATGCTGCTTCGAAATATAGTATAATAATATCGTGTATATTTTATAGTATAAGAGTAGTAGGACATAATATGATTTTTCTTAATTATTATATTTTACAAGAATGTACCTATTATGCATAGATAACACTAATCTATCATGTCAGGTCCTTTCAACATTGGACAATCTGCTCCTAAAGAAGTTGCAAATACACCAAAAGAAGAACCTTCCACATTGTTTCAACGGCAAAGAGTAGATATGTTATTGGCTGAATTAGTAAGACAATTTCCTCTACCTGTTACACAAGCTGCTGCAAATCAAGTAAGATTAAGTTACTTTATGGATTGTTTATGATATACTCGTATACTAATTATGTAATTAAGTGGACATATAAATTGTGTATGTTGTGACACATTCAAATGTTAAACATTTTACTATATTTTGTATTAAGTTTTTAGATAAAATGTTATGATGTTTTAACAACTGTGTCCAGGAAATACTTAAATAAAAATTGTTTTCCATGTGAAATTAATAAATTAATTTAAACAGCTTGCAGACAAAATCAGCAATTAATTCAAACAGTTTTGTTTAAATTCAAATTTGGCCATAAGTCCCTTTAATTTAATTTTTAGTAATATCTAAAACAAAAGAAGTCAGTACTTTAATCCAGGATATAAAGTGCACTCTGAATTTGTCTCAAATCTTTAATCCAATATAGTAATAAATAATTAAAATAAACACCATTTATAATTTTATCATGTGCTCACGATTGCTATGAAAAAACTTATGAAAACATGGTTTGCCCTTATAAGTTTGCAATGTTGTCCAGTTTTATATTTAAATTTGAGATGTAACAATAACTCAATATTAAAATGTTTTCTTATTTTTTTAATATTATGGTCATTTTGAAAAAATCTCACTAGATTTATTTTAGCTATCAATATATGTTTTTTTTGCACAGAATGGGGTCACAGTAAAAACTGAAAATACTAGTGAAAAAAGCTCAGACAAAACAGCAGATGGAAATTTAAATAATATAACTATCAAACAGGAGCCCATAGATTCCATGACTCCTGAAATGACTAATGGTAATATGCCACACATGGAAATAAAAACAGAAATTAAGCAAGAAAATATGAAACCTCCTCCTGAAAAAAAACCAAGAGTATTATAAATGAAACAATATTTTGTAATTATAATTTATTAATCATTTAACTGTTTATGTCAATCAATAAGTTTTGTTTTTTATAATAAAATATCTTTATTATAGTGAAATATAAAAGCCTCACAAGTTTTAAAATAAAAATCTCAAATAAGCATTTTGATTTTACTTGTATTTTTTGCTACATTTTACATCAAATTTTCACCCATTCATATTATACTATACATTCATCAAAAATATGTAAATCATGTGTCACTTATTCTGTAATGTTTCTTTTAAGTACTCATCATTCTTTTCCTTTTGCGTGTTATATAAGTTAACAACATTATCTGCTAGTGTGCCACCATTTAAACAAATTTCACAGTTCATATTCCGAATATCTTCTGGTCTGTTATTAATCGGATGAGTTTGCTGTTTTCTGAAAATTTTATCATTATTTCTTTTAGATTATGACAAAAAAATATTTATGCTATTAAAATTATTCTTACTTTGCTGCTTCAAATCCCAATTGTAATCCTAAGCTCAAGCCTTGTTCATAGCCCATATCAAAACTAGTTTGAAATCTAGACGATTGCCCATCAGCAATGCCATCAGAATATCCTACCTAAAAGTTAATAACATATATGAATTTATTCAGCTATTGGGGGGGATCAGGTCACAGTCCACGCTGCCCAAATGTAGATTGGTGAACTTCACATGTCATTCAAAAACTTGCTAGGTGATAGGTTCTCTCAGACATGCAGGTTTCTGTCAGGTTTGTGTTTTTTTTTTCACCATAGGACAAGTGGTAATCATATTGGAAATGATTCATACATGAAAATATCAGAAATTCTTGGGTTTCCCAGGTGAGCGCATTACCATTGGGCTACCACTGCCTTAATTTATATGAATATAATCATTTTAAATTTCTAAATATAAAATAGGTAAGTTATGAGTAGACATTCAACTACTAAATGTGACTTATATTAAGAACTAGTCTCCGCCCACGAAGCTATCCATTTAGGATACAATGAAAAAATTTGATGGAGGGTTACAGCAAAAAACTTGTGTGTGAACACATTATTACCTTGTTGATATTTTCAACTGTTTTTGACCATGTTTTAGAACATACGCTTGTAGTATCATCAATCATGATCAATTAGTATTTTTATAGGTAGGAACAAATATAAAATATTTTGTGCTGGTTTTTGCTTCGCTTCGCTACCTTGTAATATTGTCAACTGTCGCGAAGAAAGTAAAAGACTTGATCAGCCGTTAGAATGGATTATGGAAATGAAAAACACTGGAATTGATTAAATGAAAAATAAATCATTTATTTTGCAATAAAATAATAGGCGGTAAAAAATAAAAAATATAGGTAATATTAAAAAAAATTGACCGTTAACGTCAAAGAGAATGTAACCACTACGAATTTAATTAGCAAAAAAAATAATTTGCATTTAAGAAAGTTATTGGTGCAATATTACATAACTTGTTTAATAATTATAATATGACTGTTTTGCATTACAACAAAACAGGTATTATGTGTAGGAGAAAACACACAGCATTGAGATGAAGAAAGCAGCTCTGTGATCTGTCAAAACTATCGAGAATACAGATTAAAACATACCTGAATCCAATAAAGTTTGATAATTAGGTTACCAGAGGGTGCAGGCATCTGCTCAGGGGGGGGGGGGGGAGACACTCAAGTCATTGCTAATTTTTGTAAAGAAAGTTGCGCCATCTACTTTTCCTAACTGGTAAAAATGCTCAGTGTCTCATTAACTTGCCGATAGATGTCGCTTAAATAATATTCGATCTTGTACTAATTATAATTAATACCATATTAATTAAATAGATAATTAAAGACTTAAGATTATTATTTTATATACAAAAATATTTTATAAAATAAAAAAAACTATCAATACTTGTTCCAAATGGCAATTTTAATATTTTTACAAGCAATTCCTAATATTCCTATTATGGCAATACTAGAAAGTGGTAACGACAAAATTCAAATTTCCAATTACATTTTTTGGCCATTTTTTGTGTATTTTTCGTTTTTGTAGCATTTCTTATTCATCAGACGTTAAGTCGAGATTACTCCTCCGTCCTGATACCAAGATTATTACCAAAACACACAATTTTATTGTATCTGCTACAGTGTGACGAATTATCATACATACTTCGTAGTTTAGTGATATTTCGCGATAAGGACGGTTTTCTGTGATGTGTGAGTTATAAAAAGCAACACGATGCCTCATCGCTGCGCTTTTGGATGTAAAAACACCAACAGTGGTAAGTATATACTCATTTCTTAACGAATTCATGCCCGCGGTACTCAAAAGGTGTTTGCTTGCCGGCACTTCTAATCATAAAAAGTAAAGACAAAAATATAAAATAACCAGCAATGTATAGATTTGAATAATGTATAAAATATGTTTTATTCTAAAATACAGAGCTTTGTTTAAAAGCAATGTTTGAAATAGACATGTAATAATATGTAATTACTGGTATTACATTAAATTTTAGTAAAACTTATTACTTTCAGGTGTGGTGATGCATATGTTTCCAAATCCAAAAAGATTTCCTGAGCACTTCCATGCATGGGTAAATCTTCTCGGAGGAAAGTTTGAAAGATAAGATATCAGATCATGAAATCTACTTAAGAAAGAGGATTTGTGATATACATTTCACTGATGCACATAGAAATCGGTATAAGCGCCTCAATGCATTAGCAATGCCAACATTGTATCTACCAGGTATGTTATAAATATATATTATTTGCATTATTCTTCATCCATTCTTTGTTGGAAATGTTAACTGCTTTAAAATTAATGAAATAGAGAAAACATAGACTATAGGTCTGACTGACTGTTAGGTCCTCCTTTGTACATAAGATCTTGAGTTAAACAAAATCTGTGTTGGGGATTCAAAGATTTATAATGAAATTTTTATAGTCGAATAGTATAAATATTTCTATTTTTTTAGGTAACATTGACAAAATCACCTACCTGCTACATCTAAATTTACAATTTTACAAACTTAAATAAAAAATTCTATTTTTTATATCAAAAAAAATTGTTGATTTGTTTGTTTTTCTTTGTCCTGCTTTCATGCAGCCTGGGATAGACTTGATTTTTCTTATCTGTAGTTAAAACCAGAAGTTACCAGAGAGCTTTTACTCCCATGAGAACATTTTCTTGTGGCTGGCTGGCACTGGCACTGGCAATAACTAGTAAAACAAAAGTTTTGTTACTACTTATTTATTGACTTAACAATTTTATACTTTTCAGCTGTGCCGCTTAACTATCAATGCATGCAGATGAAACCACTTCATTACAAGATGAAAATCATGTGTAAGAAGATATGTTGTTTGCGAAAAAAAGTACAATGTTTTAATGTTTTTTTATTTTGTTAGTTGATAATCTGTTTGATTCATTAAATGTTAGCAGTTTAACTGTTCAAAATGGTAAAATTTATAAAGGGCCTATTAAACGCAATTCACTTCATCATCAATTATGGCAAAAAGCTAAAGAAATATAAAAAACCACAAAATATATTAAGAAAGTTAGATTTGGAGATAAAACACGATTGACAGAAACTATTGCACCATCTATAACAAATTTAATTAAAACTGTAGAGGGTATAGAATCTCTTTGGAAGTTATTGTCTAGAAAATATGGCATTGATGCAATGTTGACAAAAAATTTCAACCAAGACCCTATAGAAAACTTTTTCGGGAATATCAGGAGTTATGGTGTTAGAAACATTGCTCCAAATACTGTCTCATTTGAGGGGGCCTTCAAGGCTTTGATGATAAATAATTATAGTGAGCCCCATTCAAGTGGAGCAAATTGTGAAGAAGATCACAATGAGTGTCTTCAAAGTTTGGACTTCTTCCTTAAAGATAAGAACATAATAACTCTTGATATCCCTGATACTAATGATACTATTCATTTTAACAGTGAAATTTGCTTTGACCAATCCAATGAAATTAACGCTGGTCAAACCAATTATGTCTGCAGATGAGTTTTAAAGAGATGCCTTAAATTTATAATAAAAGGTTGTCAACATTGCAAACAAACATTGTTTGAAAATGATATATCAAATGACAATAATTCATATATCTATGCCAAAGAGTACATGAATAAAAAATGGCTGTGCTATCCTAATAAAGAAGTGGAATCGTATTTCAAAGAAATCCAGGATATGACCACTTCTTTTTTTTTTAAATGTACCCAAAATAGGTTTGAAGAAAAATATTGTTTTGTTTCTGGACATGCTATCTGATTGTCCTTTTAAGTGTGTTGAACATAAAAATAAATTAAAAACATATTTTATAAATATGACAATCAATGTTTTAGTTTATAGTTGGTGCAGAAGTGTCAATCGTATTTTGAGCGGCAAATTAACTGTTAAAGATGAAGATGGTGAGGTCAAAATTGCAGCCCAAAATTATTTTAATAAGCACAAGAATTATAAAAATAGAAAATGACCTTTTAAATAAAATTCTCTTTTCGAAAACGTAAAATAAATTCAACAAAATATATTGTAAGGTACTTTGGTGCCATTTTTATATTTTTGAATTCAGTAATTTTGTGGATAGTCACTGTCTGTAACAAGTATATCTTTGAGATGTCTAAAATCTTAGAGTAAAGCATTCAAAAAGTCTAGAAACCAAAAATCAAAATAAATCCGCGAAGAATCCGAAAAAATGTCTTATTTAAAATGTAAAATATTCGCGTAAATCTAAGAAAGTATAAAAAATGAGATGAAATTATTACATATAAGAATTATTGTTCAATAAAAATTATTCTGTAATAAATAAAATAATGATATGATTACTCAATAAATGATTACTCTTGCAGTTATTGTTTTTTCTTTGTTGGAACACTAGTATAGCACTACTAATAAATCAATGGTAAAATAAATAGATATAGGTAGCTATATAGCTACCTATATATAGCATTAGTTTTGGTTAGGAAATGCAGATGGCGTTTCAAATTGATTTGCATAAAAAATCCTCAAGAGGGCACTCTTTTCCCAGTTTATAACTATACTCTTTGCATCTGCTTGCCGCCTTTTCCACTGTCAAGTGTCATAGCGTCTTCATCGCCAGCAAGCACCTTGAATCAATGCTGTGTGTTTTCTCCTACACATAATACCTGTTTTGTTGTAATGCAAAACAGTCATATTATGTGTCTCCAAAAACACACAGCATTGAGATGAAGACCTGTTTGATATCTGCTGGTGACCAGAATTATATTCACAAAACGCTATGTGAATGAATAAACAATTAATTATACAATTATCAGCTAAGGACCTCTTTAATTGTTTATATATTTTATGTAACTTCTTTCATGTAATCAAAATATCACTAATTTAACTTAGGAAATTACTTATTAAAACAACATGATAAACAAACTTAAACACTTTAAGTGCACCTTGCACCACTTTTACACCTAGTTCCATAAAATTCAAATCTAATAGGTCCATCAAAATAATTCAAATTAATATTTTAGATAAACATAGGCATAAATTTCTCTGAAAAGATAATAATTACTTACACCCTGTGTAATAACACATAAATAATTCAATTTTTAATTATAAACCAAAACCAAAAATTGAAATCAATTATTACTCTGTAATATTAAGCAGTCTTAAAATTATTATATAATAAATCAGTACAATCACTGTTAGAAGTGAAGGATTTATTTACTTATCTATAGTAAAATTTCTTAAATGTTTCTAAACATCTCTCTAGCTCTAGAATCTCCTTCATTTGTCTATTGTTTAGCCATCTCCGCGATGCTACAGTAGACTTGATGTTTCCTGAGGACTCATCTATTTTGGCCTGCCTAAACACTGAATGCAGCCACCCGGAAGTGACAGGTTCTGCCGACTTCACTTGTCCTATAACTGTGATAAAAAGACATTGCAAATCCTTTCCCATCTTGCATCTGACCTCCGAGGCCATCTGCGAGCCCATCTGTGAGCAGGGATGTAAGGAGCCAACTAGATTGTCTAAGTTACTGAGTCAGTCTTAGAACCAAACCCTGGTCAAAATGTTATGGAATTTTTGCCTCCTTAATTAAATCTATCATTAGAAAGTCCCAGAAGAGTTAGATCATGCCACCTACAGCCTGAAGCTAGTAACAATATTAAGGCTGTCTCTCTACCCTTATGAAACAATGAATCAGAACCTGATGTTGAATTCAACCAGTTAAATATATATTAAAATCCCATATAGGCAATTTAGCTTCTTGTGGTTTAGAAAATTAAATTTCTTTTAAAACCTGATGAGTTAATAAGCTTTTTGGTAGATTGTCAATTGTGGCTGAACAATAAGTAGACATGGCTAATTTATGTTATAAAACCATTCTGTATGCTAACTTATTCTTTACATAAAGCTTAACTATCAATCTGGCTACATCCTTCATTTCTGGACTTTTACTATTGACATTGTTATCCCGGCACCATAATAACCATTTTTTTAATGGAGTACTGGAAGAATTCAATGTAGCTCGACACCAACTCCATTGTAATAGTTGCTTTTTATTCTCACTCCACTCTATTATTTGGGCTGCCCACCCCCAATTTTTAAGCCTGAAAATTAACTTGTCTACTTGTGGTGGGCTTGTTACTGTCATCTCATCAACAAGAACCTTCCGCAGGTTCTTTACGAGAACGGGATTGGCCAGAACTCTCATCTGAGTCAAGCGATACATAGGCCTCTACGACGGTGGTCTCGCTGAACGCGAACAGGTCTATGTCTAGTATCCCCCACACTTCAAAAATAGCCTCCGTGGCTGGCGGGACCAGAAGCCATTCGGGTACTTGCTTTCCCCTTGATAAGCGATATGCGATACCGTTTAACTTTCCTGGGAGGTAAAAAGCTGAGATTGTTATATTGATAGAATTCGTTACTTTTAAGTTTTAACCCAACATACCTCTACCAGAAGGTTCATACTTTTATCAGACAGGTTCATAGACCGAGTCCCCCTTGATTCCGAATATAGGCGACTAGGGTCTGATTATCGGACTGCTCCAGTATGTGCGCATTCCTTAAAAAAGACACCTGTGACTTGATCACAGCAAACAGTGCATACACCTCCTCTAGATTGGAGTGCCAAGGTATTTGATTTGGAGCCTGTCTACTCCTTAGGTTGTCTAAGTGCTAAGTGCCCAGCCCGCATCCGCTGCGTCTGTGGTCAAGAAGTACGTTACTTCCTTTTTGTGGAGTTGGACTGCAGCCTATTGCAACCAACCACCACTTTAGCTCCTGTAGGGCATAATTTCTTTTTCCAACCTCTCTGGGTGAACTTCTTTAGGAAAAGATATACCCTGAAACAGTGTAGCTGACCTTGAAGAACTGCATGGTTGGCATAGTCTAACATGAGTAGCAAACTTCAAGATCCCCTAGAGAGTAGTTATCTCCTTCTAACAACTTTAACAAAGTTCTTTTTATTCGAGAACGTTCTGAGTTGGCCGGGCTAACTTTAAATGTTGGGTATTCCAAACTAGGCTGAACTATCGTAACTCGTGTGTGAGCACTGAAACCGATTTTTCGTAATTACGGGCCAACCCAGAGACTCTAAAGTTGCGAGCGTTTCCGCAACATGCGCAACTCACTTAAATCTGACCTGGCATACAACAGGTAATCGTCCAGCTATAGCAAACGAACATCTCGGTTTCGTAAGGTTTCCGCAACCCAGTTCGATACTGCTGCCAAAGTACGTCGGTTTCGCAAGGTTTCCGCAACCCAGTTCGATACCGCTGCCAAAGTACCTCGGTTTCGCAAGGTTTCCGCAACCCAGTTCGATACCGCTGCCAAAGTACCTCGGTTTCGCAAGGTTTCCGCAACCCAGTTCGATACCGCTGCCAAAGTATCTCGGTTCGCAAGGTTTCCGCAACCCTGTTCGATATAATATAAGACAGACTAAATGATAAGGTTGTTAACTGAAGGATCTCTCTCTTGTGAATAACACGGAGGAACCGTCTGTGTGCCTTTTTTCATACATAAATGAATATAGGCCTGGTGAATTATTATTTTCACCATCAAATTATTGTCCTGAAAGAAAGCTTATTCTATCTTATCTAAAGTAAGTTTATTATATCTTCCTAAGATACCAAATAAAATGCTTTATTACTATGCGAGTATTTTAAGTCTCTGAGGTCGAAAAGGGGACATAATTCACTATCTGTTGTCCTAACTCAATACCTATTTTGAGTTGTTTTTAAATTTTTCAAGTTACGTCTGAATAACTCGGGTAGCTCATGTACTAACTCGGCTTGGATGGGAACTTCAAAGGTGGTTTCATTCTGACGGGTAAGGGCAATTGGCTATAAAATTTAAAACAAACTGATTAGCACCCTTTCGACTCCATTTGTCTGTAAACAAAGCTTAGGCACCACCCTCTGAAGTTCTGTTGAGTTTAATGCCTCCTTACTTTTGGAGCTGGAACTCTGCTATTGGAATCACATTGACAAAGGGGCTAATCCCTCTTAACAGTATGTCTACAACTCTTTTTAGATCTTTTGAGCTTCATCCTTTTTCTATATTTTTAAATAAAAGATGAATCAGTATGTTTTGTATGATTTATTACCTTTCTATTCCTCAAATAAAACCTTAGTATTCTAAGGATATTCCCAAGATATTTCCAAGAACTATAATTGGCCCTAGGGCCTCTACAGTAAATAAATACTCTGAACTACGAGGAACATTCTGTAAAGTTGTCCTAAGGTAAGGCTTAATTTCAAAAAATTCTGAACTCTTGTCACATATTATTTGCAAAGTTATTTCTACATTTATATGCTTAGCAGAACCTGAGTCAGGCTCTTGAAAATTTCTCATATAAAGAATTTAAATT
This sequence comes from Brenthis daphne, assembly GCA_947093115.1. Taxonomy (NCBI): domain Eukaryota; kingdom Metazoa; phylum Arthropoda; class Insecta; order Lepidoptera; family Nymphalidae; genus Brenthis; species Brenthis daphne. The sequence continues at coordinate 16,655,424 of OX352477.1, read as the reverse complement.
TATATCTTAAAAGTATTAATTGTAAACTCTTAATAAATCTCTGCTCTCTAGTAGATAGCCCAGCTATTAAGAGTTCTGTAGAAGCTAAATAATTTTTTATTTATTGAAATGACCCTAACTCATCATCAACTTTTAAACCTTTAAACCCAGTAAAACCTAGACTATTCTGCCCTAGTTTCTTATCTTTAATAGGCTTTCAAGCTAGGGAAAAAAGCCACTGTAGTTTATTCAATTAAGAAAAACATTATCTATCAATAGGTTGAACAAAGCTTTTCATGGCAAATTCAGTAAGTACTTAACTATCAAAAATTAATATTAATGTTTCTGGTAATTCATTTGTTGACAGTTGATTAGAATTAATAATAAATTTCTCAGAATTAGCACTACTACCCTATCTTATGTATACAAATACATATAAGCTAGTAATTGTGTTAAATATTTAATATATGTATAGCACATCTGAGATTAAAGTAGGTATATACCTGCCATAGTATCTAAATTTCACTTATGCGTTCTACGACGTTTATTATGCATGGGTAAAGCCAAGCCCTTCTCAACCTCCGAGAAAGAGAAGGAGCCGGTCCCTGAAGCTGCAGAGGTCAAGGCCGAGACATGTTCTCCCTCCAGAGCAACTGACTTCCGACCGACCTTCACGTCGTCGTAACGCATAGGTTCCATGTTTTAAAAATATTAACAATGCTTACCAATCTCCTTTTTATACATAAAATTCACCTAAAACTTCATTTACATCGACTTTCTAACTTTTCGATGTAAACTTTTTCAAATCACAAAACGCTATGACACTTGACAGTGGAAAAGGCGGCAAGCAGATGTCTGCGCAGATGCCTGCACCCTCTGGTCACTATGTGTAACTCAGCTCAGAGCCGGTTCAAATATTCAGTTCACAGTAGCTAGAGCCGTTGAGCTGCGGCTCAGTTGCTAGATAATCGGTTCACAGCTCAATATTACTTAATATGGCTCCGTGCATCACTTCAGCGCCACCTAACGTCAGCTATTTCGATGGACCCGAGCCGACGGACCTGTACTATAGTCTATAATATATATTATTATACTCTTTGCGTCGGACGGTATGACGTTTCATCGCGACGTAAAGATATAATTGCATGAAATTAGCATTCCCCTATAATTGTGTAAGAACGAAAAAATATGACTATAATAACTTTTTTCGAAATGCTGCTTTATTACATACAAATATAATTTAGGTACATCATACATGCCATTTGTTTGAACAGTCATAAATTAGCTGTAAATCTATAGTTATAAGTACCCATACAACATCAATTGAGCTGAACTGTGAGCCGGTTCACAGCTCCGGTTCAAGCATATGACTCATGAGCTGACCTGCAGCTCATAAAAATTCATTGAGTTACCCATGTCTACCCTCTGGTAACCTAATTATCAAACTTTATTGGATTCAGGTATGTTTTAATCTGTATTCTCGATAGTTTTGACAGATCACAGAGCTGCTTTCTTCATCTCAATGCTGTGTGTTTTTGGAGACACATAATAAATAATAATTAATATGGAATTTAATGAAATGACAATAGACAATTAAAACCAGTATATATCTATACTCTTTGATTAAAACCATGGATGATAAAAATTAAAACTTGTTAAATGTTAATTGTTAACAGATTTCAGACAGATTATATAAGTTTTCATGTCTGCTAATAATTATTTTTTGTTATTATAGTTAATATTCTCTTGGGTAACTTTGAACAAAAACTAAATATTGTGTCAGATTACGCGAAAGGAGGGCGCCACACGTATTGCCTATTTACATTCAGTCTAAAGTTAAGCAAATTATTGTGATATCTTTTTATACATGGTTTTTTTTGCTTCTATTGTGTTCGAATTTTACGTGTGCAATGTAGTGTACCTTGAAGTTAGACCAGCTGAAGGAAAAAATGAGAAGGAGAGATGAATCCTGCGGTGGTCCTGACTGACTGATGGATCAACACACAGCCTAAACTTCTGGTCGTAGAAACGTAAAATTTTGAGGGCGTGTTCCTTATATGATGTAGGCATCCGATAAGAAAGGATTTTTCGAAATTCCTCTATGTGGGTGAAATAAGGGATTAAAGACTGTATGACACTCTGTCGACTGTCATTCTTAATGTGAAATTCATAGATAGTGGTGTTTTTTCTTAGCTTTAAGATAAAAAATAATAAAATATATTCATTTGATTTTTTTCGAAATTCATCCCTTAAAGGCCTCATAGGGTAATAAAAAATAGGTAATAAAGTTTTATATGGACAAAGAATTATTCATGATCAGAATTACTTGAAAGTGGTTTAGCATATTTCGAAATTCATTCCCATAAGGGGGTAAAATGGAGGAAGAAAGTTTGTATGAAACTCTGTAATTAATATGTAAAAAGTACAAAATAATAAAAATATTCACCTGTAGATAATTCGGGAGTTTTAAAATCCTTTTCTTTAAAAAGATGTCCACATAGCCTTAAATATAAAAATTGTTATTTCGCCAAATTTTATCGTCCTATTGCTTTAGCCTACAATTTCTCCAGTTTTTGTTTTTTGGAAAAAAATTATATCCATTTTCATTGCATCCTGGCACTGCACAATATGTCATTTTAATTAAATAGTACCTGGACTACCGAGCTTCGCTCGGAGTTTTTGGCCTGAATTTTCTTTTTTTTTTTACAAAAGTAAGAACTTCGTATCCGACCGAGATTCGAACCTGTGATTGTCGATCTTGCACCCTCAGACCAATAAAAAAGTATAGACGGAGCCGTTGTAAACAAACGCGACGAAATAAGTGATGCAAAGTTTTGGCTGTGTTGCGTAACTCTGTGTAAGTTAGCGTAGATTTGCGCATGTGTGCTAGAGAAAAATGTTGCAAGCGTTGTGCTTACGATTCCCAAGTGCGAGAGATATACTTTGATGAAAAGTTTTATTATAGGTAGTATTGATTTTTATTTGCCTTGGTTACATGAATTGAAAGGTACTTAAATTAGTTTAATGAGTCATTTATTCTTATAGAAAAATAATTAATAATTTAACAATAGGTACACACAAAACTTACATATATTAGAATAATTATAACTAATTTGACACCGCAACCCCCCACCACCCCGGGATGAGTAGTTTATATGTATAATATACCTTTATACCCGAAGCCCAATAAAAGGTTATGTGTTTAACCTGTATGTATGTTTCTATGTATGTCCGACCGTATGTTCCCACGTAATTACTGAACGGCTTAACAGATTTCGATGATTCAGACGTCGTGAGATTCGTATTAACAACGCGAGTGTCACAGGGTATAGATAATATTAAAATCATAAGCGCCAATTTGTGTCTTGAAAAATTTTGTTCAAATCAATAGAGTAGGGTATCAATATAGGTACAGGTTTTTAAGAGGCGATTACAAAATATATACAACTTAACTTTCTTTTAATAATTTAGGATAAAAAAGAGGGGGTAAAATAGGGCAAAGTTTGTATGAAACCTACACTTTAGAGGTTTTTCATAGTTTTAGCGCGAGCAAAGCCGCGGGTTCTGCTAGTATATAGTAAAATTCTGAGTCGAATCTGTACATTAAATATTTTTTTTAACATCCTTTTGAAATGGTCGTTATCATCAATACAGGGGCTGAATCTATAGTTTTTAGAATTTTTGTCTGTCTGTGACCGCATCACAAGAAAATTTAATATGATGATAGCTGGTAATCCGGGTCAACATATAGGATACTTTTTATTGCAGGAAAATATTTCATCTCTGAGAAATGTATACTAAACTTTTAAACATAAATATGATCGAACCTGAATGAAGCAAGGATGAGTCGCTAGTTTTGATTTAAAATACTGGTTTTCTTGTCGTCATTTTGAGTGAAAAAAAAAAGGATTTCCATACTTGTCTTTTGTAATTTGTATAATGTTTACTGTTGATTGAATAAATGAAATACTTAATACCTAGTTAATACGTGAGCGTCATTCGGCATTCCTTTTCGTAATGTTCTTTCATATTTGAGGCGTGACTCTGATTCTGTACAAAATAATAAAAACTATGTCGTATTTTACTTGGCCTACCTGACTACTTCTAAAATAATTCGTAACATTAATTTCTTTTTTTACTCCTAATTGTACCTACATTATAATATTTGAATTTATGGTGTGCCACCGCTGACGTTTTTTTTTATTTGTAATTTGACTACAGAATTGTCTAAGCGGTTCACAAATCAAATGATATCTACTTCCTGGTACCTACCTACCTACCTAGCTCCAATAGTCCCTAAGAGTAAGACGGCAGTCATATACTGCCATGTCGAAATTATAAGGGTTCCATTCCATTTTATACTTTTGGCTACGGAATCATAATGAAAAGACTAGACCTTAACTGACTTTCATTCGACATTTTTTCAAAGTTCAAAATTACTTAAATTATTTCCGATATAATTTCCACTTCAATTTTTAACAAACAATTAGTATACTTCTGAAATGCCAGTATTAAATAAAGAATGTTGAATTTGTAATAATCATTGTCTAAAGATTATATTAATAAAAATTTGTTTTGTAAATTTAGGATCAGACACTGTATTTAGCTTACAATAACACGTTGGTAAAGCATAGTCGAATTGTTGGGATTTTCTTTAATGAAACCAACTTTAAAAGTTATAATATACTTACTGAATTTATTAGGTTATTTTGTTAAGCTATTATTTTAGATATTTAAGTCAATAAAAATTATGTGGTAAAGTGGTAACCTATTTACACTTCGATCAACAATACTATTGTTGATTGAAGTATAATTTACAACTGAAATTAAGGCAAATCAAATATTAAAAATCAATCTTATATTGGGTAATGCTTGATTTATCTGGAAATTTTGTTCGTAAAATGAACATATTATTAACTTCAGGCATAGCATCTAGAGTTTCTAGATATCCAAACCAATATATAACTAAACCGGGGCCAAATCTATTCCAATAGCACACAAGTTGTTCTTTTAAGTATCCTAAATGGTTTTCTTCATCGCCAAACAAAGCTTTACTTTCGATCCAGTTTACAATGAAATCATCCACAGCAATCGGAACATCCAATTTAAAGTCTGGAGTTTTGTCATATCCACGCAATCTGAGCACATTTTCATCAGAAAAAGAAATGTTCATGACTCTTAATTCTCTTTCTAGGCGCAGTTCATATTCTAGTCCTATTGATCTGGAAATTAATAGTTTGTTATTTTTAAAGTAATGTCAGATATATTGATAATTTTATTCATCATTGAAATAGAAACATACTGTTTGATAATATCTGCATAGGGTCCATATTGATTGTCATTCATAATGCCCTGCAAGAATTTTTATTACCTAGTTAATACTGTAAATCTTGGTGTCATTATAACTGATTTTACTTTACAAGAGAATAAAACCGGAATATTTTATGTTTAATCTTTCTTAAGGAAAGGTAGAATGATATCAATTAACATGCAGTGTGTTAACATTAGTAAAAAAATAAAAACTTTAAAAACAAAAATAAAAATTGACTGCCAGGCACTAAAATGTAAAAAATAACTAAACGGGGATTTTCATTTAGAACCGATACCTAATCAGATATTTTCGAAGTCGGTGCCAGCCGATGCAAAGCAAATCTACCCCGTTTTCCAATAAAGGCACTAAAGCGCATTATGCGGCATATTGCTAACTTCGGATGTTCCAACTACAGCAACGCTCCATTCAATCGAGCATTTTGAAAAGTACTGCTTTAACGTGATTTTTCGTGTTTTTTCTTCAAGGTGGCAAGGTGGAATTTTATTTTATTTACATTACCGTTACTAATATTTATTTATATCTATACATATAATAAAATTGTAACTAAGTCGAATCTGTACATTAAATATTTTTTGGAAAATCTAATTGAAATAGACATTATTATCGATACAGAGTCCGAATCTATAGTTTTTAGGAGTTGTCTGTCTGTCTGTGTGTCTGTTACGGCATCATGAAAAAACCACAGGACAGATTTTGATGAAATTTGGTATGATGACAGCTGGTTATCCGGGTCAACATATAGGATACATTTTACCGCGAGAAAATATTTCATTTCTGAGAAAAAATACAAAAACTGCAATGTAAGAGTATACTAATACGTAAAACCTAAGGATTTGGTTTTTGCTCATCTGAACGCGGGCGGAGCCGCGGTCACTGCTAGTTTATTATATAATTTATAATATCGACAATATGTATTATTATATAGTACCTGGGCGACCGAGCTTTGCTCGGAGTTTTTGGCCAAAAAAAAAACATTAAAAAAAACAAACTAAGAATTTGAATAAATACAAAAAAAAAACAAAATTAAAAACTTTGTGTCCGACCGGGCTACGAACCCAGATACCTGTGGTTGTCAAACTTGCGCATTGGCCGCTTGACCATGATGCTTATATCTGAGCGTGCGAAATTATCGAACATAATATTTTGCGTGGAATTATTAATTATTAATTTATTGAAATAATGCAAAAGAAAACATAATAATAATAAAGCTCTATTTATTTAATCATTTATTTATTATAAAGGCTTACTAAATAAATTTACATAAAAATATTTATTTAACATTATAATTTTACCTATCTGTATATAAATTTAATTTAAAAGTATGCACAGCTTTTTATAAAAGTATTCCATTAAAATTTTATTTGGTTAAGAGTATATAAGGAGCCATTTTAGTTGTACAATAAAAAAAATGTCTTTATCATATTGCTGAAATATAAAATTATATAATTTAGTGACTATTTATTAACTTATAATTTTTTAACTAATAATTTTGTAATCTGGAATTAAATTATTTTAAAAATCTTCATATTATTTGAAATGATATTGTATATATATAAATTATCATTAACAAATAAATAAATAAACAATCACAATAAATTAAATAATTCAATTGAGTAAATACTCAACATTTCACAATAATAAATATAAATAAAATTTCTTTCCATACATTAATTCTGACAATAGTTATAAATTAGGTATTTAATTTCATAATTAAATGTATTTATTTAGTAAATGTCTTTTTCATGTATAGACCCCTCTCGGTTAAATGCCTCCTCCAAAGTAGTCCTGCATAGAGCTCTCCGTTGGAGATTATGCTTGTATGATTGCAAAGGGTTTCTTTTCAAATTTTGTTTTCAATATATAATTTGTTTCTGATATTCCTATAAAGTTTATAATTTTATCTTTGTGTTCTTTTGATTTTTTGTAGGAAATACTGCTTTTAATTCTAGAAGTGTTTCTGGTGAAGATATGTATACCTTTGTTCATTGTATGTCTGTTTTTCTTTGGAGGGTTACGGTCGAACTCCCCCACAGTGACCGGCCGTACTGGTGGATAAAGATGAGGAAGTTCCTACGGTGTTTAATATACTGTATCTTGCTGTGTTGTTTTTAGTTGTTCCTGGTTATCATTTGTGTGGTTGAAAGTTAATTTTGGTTTTTGTAATATAAAGTCTTTAATATTACCAGGTATGGTTTTCTTTGTTTGTTGTTTATTTGTTAGCTTTTGTTTATAATTGAGGTAAGGCGTTTCTGGAGATACAGGCTTCTTTTTTATTTCCGTTTAGTTTAAGACTATTTTTTCCTCTAGTTCATTATAGGATTTTTCACCTTCTTCTACTCTGAACATAACCAAGTTCTTGCGCCTAATATGTCTTTCTAAATTATTTATTGAGGTACTTTGTTCCTGGATTTTTTTCTCAAGAACTTCAATTTTTATTTCTAACTGTTTAAATTTCTCATTTAAGTATATTATTGTTGGTTGTATTTTCAATGTCTTCTTTCATTTCTAACATTTCTGTTTTCTGCTGTCTTATTTCTTGTTGCATGTTTATTAGCAACTTTTTTATGTCCTCCATCTTAAGTGTGAAGTTTGAAGTAGAAAAGCTGATTGAAAAAGAGCACCAATTATACCTAGTTGAATTGCAATTTTATACCGAGTACCTATTAGTTTTTGAGGTTATAAACTTATGTTTTAATATTTGACGCTTTCACTTCACAAATTATTTTGTTTTATTGTCATCACACACAGAAAAGATGGTTTTGCACTGATAGTATCTTTAAGTTATGTTTGTCACTTTTGTATTTGTTTGGTAGGTGAATTTTTAAAAGCTCATTTGTTCTTCAACACATCAAAACTTGGTGATGTTTACATATTGCCCATAGGTTTTATTTAAAAATTTACCATTTTTCTTTAGATTATTTTCACTTAAATATATTTAAACTTGATGTAAATACGGACACGATGTTGACAGTTGCACAGTGGCGCCGCCCACTCACCAGAAGTGACAGTGCAAAAATTGTGAAAATGCAAAAGAAAATCGCATGAAAATTCGAACATTCGCGTTTTTCCAGATATAAGACTAATCTAGATCGATTTATCGCCCCCGAAACCTCCTGTGTGCTAAATTTCATGAAAATCGTTGGAGCCGTTTCCGAGATTCAGATTATATATATATATATATACACAAGAATAGCTCCTTTAAATATATAAGATTACTAGCGGCTCACCCTAGCTTCGCTCGGGTTCACCTCTAGAAAAGCACTAACATATCTATCCCACGGGAACCGTTTATTTTTCCGGAATGAAAAGTAACCTGTTGTTTAACCGGCAATATAAGGTATCAACATGCCAAATTTTACTAAATTAGGTGGATAAGTTGTTGTGTACTAAACTGTATAAGTTACTATAGTTTTTAACTGTCCCACGGAAACTCTTTAATTTTCCGGGATGAAAATTAGCTGATTTGTTTTTGTCATGTATGAACTATATTATTGTAAAGTTTCATTAAAATCCAATCAGTAGTTTTTGTGTACTAAGCTGTATAAGTTGTTATAGTTTTTTAACTTTCCCACGGGAACTCTTTAATTTTCCGGGATGAAAAGTATCTAAGATGTTGCCCGGGGATATAAGGTACCACCATGCAAAATTTCATTTAAATCGGTCCAATTGATTCGGAGATTAGCCCGTACAAACATGAAAACAGACAAACAGCTCGCTCGGGTTCGCCCATACCTACGAATATGTTGTAATAACTCTTTAACCATTTGTCCAAATTATATGCAGTAAAAGGGAAAAGTCTTTTGTTTTAAACATTTTAGACGATAAATTTACTTATTTTGATAAGAATTCATAATTGTTGATAATATGACCAATAAACATGACCTACCGACTTAAATTATTTTTTTAATATAAAAAACTACTTTTTGTGACTTAAATATAATAGTTAGACATATGCTGTCGCTGACTTTTTTGTAGGCATTATTTAGCTCTACAAGTTTTCTCTAGAACATAATCATATATCTCTCATCATTAAGGCAGCGTTCGTAAGAAACGTTTTCGTTCGACCGTTTTTTCTCCGACTTACTTTGCAAATCCGACTACCACGAAAAAGACTTTTCATTTTTCAGGTTAATATATAGCCTATGACACTCAGGAAGAACGTGGCTTTCTATTGGTAAAAGAATTTTGAAAATCGGTTCAGTAGATCCAGAAATTACCCCCTACAACGTCACAAACTCACAAACTTTACCTCTTTATAATATTAGTATAGATGTACATATTAGTTATATTTTTTTCTTTCAACAGTGAACCTAGTGCCCTCTGCTGGTGCACTTGAAAACTAATACATGTTCCAATTAACCATTAGCACACTTCTGCATTGTGTACTATAAATGGATAAAGTAAATAAGTAGATACTATAAATGGATAAAATAAGTGATAACTATAGATTGAAGAAAACTGTAAACATAAAAAGTGGTATATTTTTATCTGATTTAATGATGCAAAATAATCAAAAAGGTTAAAATTAATATTTTCTTTAAAAAAATTCTTTTAAATACATTTTAATCAAATTTTATATGCATACAGAATGAATGGCCTGGATGAAAGATCTGTTGACACTGATCATGATTCTATCTTAAAATATTGTGTGGTTTAACTACTTTTTACAAAAGTACATACTTTTGTAAACACTTAATAGTCACATTATTTTTGTTAATATGTTGAAGAAAAAAAGTCTTGAAATATATTATGTAATGCCTAACAAAAAAAACCATTAATTAATTAAATGTATAAATATTATATAGTTAATGTGCTATTACCAAATAGACATAATTATTGTGACTTCTTAACATTGCTCTTTCTTAACTCTTTTAAAAAAAAGTAGCTTAATGTCACTTACCAAAAATACTTGATAGGCCAAATCCTTGTTTTCTATCAATGTTGTATCTTTAAGATACTTTTTTACCATAGTAGAGTCTGGTGTAACATTTTGCAATAATGATCTCACAAACAATGCTGGGCTGATACCTTGACTATCTGCTAGCCTATTACAATAAATATAAATTTAATATTATGTTTTATTTTAAATGTAGGCTCAATAAAAGTAGTACAATACAAGAGATGTACTAGAAATGTTTTCCACTTTTCAGATACATATTTTAATCAAATAATACTGTAAAGTAACTTTTAAATAAATAATAAAATTATACCCTTACTTAATTATTACTTCTCCTTTATTTTTTTCTTTCATTAGCTCCTCATATAAATCATAATATTTGCTTGATATTACAGGTGACTTACGATAGCTTTGCTTCATAGATCTTTGTACAAGTAAAGATATAATACTGCCCAAAGTTGGCGGCAACACCCTATATTGAACATCAATAACCCAAAGTTTTCATTTTATTAATGAAGCAATAAGTAAAGTATACATTTGTCTAAAATTTTTTTGTGTCACAAAAATATAGTCAACCCTTCGATTAACAAGTATTGTTGATAGGGTCAACCCAAATATTTTATCAACATAAAATGAATTAATCATGAATTTTTAAATGAAAATATTTATATTATTTTAAGAGTATTATAAATTTCATTATAAAATCATCTACACTAGAAAGTTTTTAGAATAACTTACTCTTTGTACTTTTTTTTCAATTCATTTTCAGATTTTCTGCTAAATGAAGTTATTTTGTTGAAATCTTTAACAATTGAATTATAAACTTTTATGGACATAGGCTTAATTTCAGGCATATCCATTCTTCTAAATAACTTTACAGAGATACGTCACTTTTAATTTATTTACTAAAAACAGATGTATGTATTAAAAGTAAATTATTTACTTATTTATGTAAATATCTAAGTATTAACTTTCTGTTACATATACTATCCTTAGATTTATAGCTATAAGTCAGCTAGATGAGCTCAATTTACTTAATCAATGTCGCTTAGAATAGAGAAGACAGTCAATCGGATTATTTTGAAATTCTTTAGCTATTCTTTCTTAATTCTTATTTATATAAAATGCTACTTGCTATTATTTTATTTTAAAATTGCTTGCTTCATGCTTGCTATTGCTTGATTTTAGTTTAAAATTTTGACATTTGACAGTAACAGCACAACAGATGAGGGAAAAATATATTAAAAATATCAATCTGAGCCCAACTGGCGCGCTTTGATAACTTTATGACATTTGGCAACACCTTTAGGTTTAGTTTAGGTTGTCAAAAGAGTAAAGTCGCAAGTTTTAAAATTTAACCATTAACCATGGATGACAAATGTTATAACATATAACTCTAAACTCACTATGTGTAACTCAGCTCAGAGCCGGTTCAAATATTCAGTTCACAGTAGCTAGAGCCGTTGAGCTGCGGCTCAGTTGCTAGATAATCGGTTCACAGCTCAATATTACTTAATATGGCTCCGTGCATCACTTCAGCGCCACCTAACGTCAGCTATTTCGATGGACCCGAGCCGACGGACCTGTACTATAGTCTATAATATATATTATTATACTCTTTGCGTCGGACGGTATGACGTTTCATCGCGACGTAAAGATATAATTGCATGAAATTAGCATTCCCCTATAATTGTGTAAGAACGAAAAAATATGACTATAATAACTTTTTTCGAAATGCTGCTTTATTACATACAAATATAATTTAGGTACATCATACATGTCATTTGTTTGAACAGTCATAAATTAGCTGTAAATCTATAGTTATAAGTACCCATACAACATCAATTGAGCTGAACTGTGAGCCGGTTCACAGCTCCAGTTCAAGCATATGACTCATGAGCTGACCTGCAGCTCATAAAAATTCATTGAGTTACCCATGTCTACTCTAAACAGTCTAACTTTTAACTGTCACTGTCAAAAATAATTAAAAAATTCTGATTTCTGATAAATAACCTATTTTTTTTAATTAAAGTTGTCTGTAGTGTAGTCTGTACTCTTTATTTATTTAGAAACTGTGCACCGACTTAATTTTTATTAGGTGTCGGCTATTGTTTTTATAAAGTTAATTTTATTATATAAGGAATGAGCATAATAGAGTATGGGGGACAGTAAGAATGATGATGTTATAAGCGAGAAAATTATCAATGCAGCTAAAAAAAATCCGAAAGGAGTTTCTGCTAATGACATTGCAGCAGCAGTGCCTGAACTTTCATCTGCAGAACTTGTTGGTGCCATAAATAAGCTTTTACAACAGAGTCTTTTTGATTTATTTAATCAAAATGGGACACTACTATATAAGTAAGTTACAATCAATTCTGTATGTTATATAAAAACGAAATAGTAATATATCTCTTTAAATTTTTAATTTATAGATTGAAAAATCAAACATCTAAACAAGCCACAAAAGGAGCTGACAATGAAGAGAAAGTTGTATACAATCTCATAGAAGAAGCCGGCAATAAGGGTATATGGATAAGAGATATAAGAATTCGTTCAAATCTAGCTAACACTCAGCTTACGAAAGTATTAAAAAGTCTTGAAAGTAAAAAAGTTATTAAAGCAGTTAAATGTGTCAATGTAAGAGGATAGTAGTTAATCATTTTGTAAAGATCAGTTTGTCTTTTGATCTTATGAGACAATTATTAACACTTGTATTATTTTATAGGCATCCAAAAAAAAAGTTTATATGCTTTACAACTTAGAACCAGACCGCTCAATATCAGGAGGAGCATGGTATCAAGATCAGGACTTTGAATCTGAATTTGTTGATATATTAAATCGGCAATGTTTAAGATTCTTACAACAGAGAGCAGATAAAATAAAGAATAATCCTAGAGGACCTATAGTAGGGAGAACACAGTCATACGCTACTGCTGCAGAAGTACAAAAATACATAACTGATTTAGGTATTAGCAAAGTTAGTATTAACTGATCCATACCACTTATTGTTAATATTAATTGATATTATTTAGCAAATATTAAACTTAATTTAAAAATTATATAATGGCAAATTACTTATTGACTTTCAGGTAAAACTAGAAGTTGAAGATGTTATTACAATTTTAGATACACTGGTTTATGATGGAAGAGCTGAAAGTAATGTATATCCAGATGGCAATAAAGTTTATAGAGCCATAGAATTTCTTATACCACCTCCAGGTTTAGTGCAAGTTCCCTGTGGAGTATGTCCCCTAATTCATAAATGTTGCTCTACAGGTTTAATTACACCCCAAGATTGTAAATATATTAGTGAATGGCTTGAACAATAAACAATTATAATAATTTAACTCTTTTATTATCTTCAAAATTTACTAAGTTTTCTAATCTAAAATGATGTTAAGCACATTTACTAATAATTATATGAATAAACATTTAAGGTGTATATAAATTGAATATGCTGAGTATGTAATATATACATATATGGTACAAGTCACATTTTAAACACAAAATAAAGATTGTTTTTAAATAACATGTATTGAATATCACATTTAACTTATAATATACCATACTTGTGACAACTAAAATATATCTTACAAAATATCTTACATTTAAACAATGGATTACCACAATTTAAAAAAACGTAAAATATACATAAATACATGAGAATTCAAAAAAAAATTAAAATAAGCTTCTAAAGTTATTTTCTATGTTATGCAAAGCTTCTGAAAGTAATGCTGGTTCTCTTTTAATATGGGTCTGAGGCCTTTCAATATTTTCATTACTTGAAATTTCACTTGAAAAATTAAAAAATGAACTAAAAACATCCATTTGGATATAATTTAGTGATTGTAGTATAACACCTTTATCTGGATAAGGTGTAGGAGATGAAGGAATATTATAATCCGTAATATGACTAATGTTTTGAGGTTTTGGGGGTGCTGGTGGTGGTGTTGGTCCAGTGGGTCCACTTGAAGGTGGTGAAGACAAAATAGGTTTTTTACCACCTGCAATTAAGATGTATATTATAAAATCTAATTAAAAAGTGTGTTAAATAAAATATTACACTATTTAAAATGTTAATATGGACACATTACTCATTGAATGAATTATTCTCTCCATTTCTCTGAGCTGTGTTTGTTGTTGTTGAACTGTGAAGTATAAATCTGTTATTGTTCCAGTAATATGTTTCATTTCATCCTCTCGTTTAGCTTCTTTAGCAGCTTCTTTTTTACTCTGTCTAAAAAAATATTAGTTTTTTAAAAATAACACTATTAGATTGCAAGTTTAAGTTTATTTGTTAAAAACTACTAAATTCGAAAAAAATAGTTAGCCTGAGCAAAAGTGCTAAAAGGAAATCAATAATAAAAATTTACCTGTTGTATTCAAAAATCAGTAAACCAGCACCTATTACAAATATTACAGTTTCACCAAGAAGATTAGCTCCTAGTTCTATTGCCATCTCTTGGCTTAATACTGGAATGTTTACTGGTTTTCCCAAGTTTAAAATCCACATTTTTGCCTTAACTTCACACCAGTTATAAACTAAAAGAAAGCATACATAATATTTGTTAATTTATTTTATTATTTGTATACAGGTACCGATTGAAACTCAAGTGTTTAGTAGTTTTTAACATACATTGTGCAGGAGGCATACAGACGTAAGTTCTAAAAAAAGGATTATTTTTGGCTCTTTCCTTGCAAATATTAGCAATAGGCTTACTAATCTGTTTTACTAATAAAACTGATAATTTTGCAATCGGGAATGCACCCACTACCATGGTTGAAATTTTATTGATAACTTTGCGTTTATATATTAGGTAGTAATATTAAATTATTATTTAAATGGTTAAAATGATAACGTAACATGCGACCTTGCGCCATTCAGATTTTAGGCCATTGCTCATTAGAGTTTAGACATTTGGCAAAATATTGAACACAGACTAGACTCTAGAGATAGAGTAGCAACTAGCAGGGCTGTCAGATAACAGTCGTTGATTTACCCGACCAATAAACCTTAAAAATACCCGGCATATCCCGCCGACGCCAACCATGAGCAAAATACCCGAAAATAGATTTTTTAATTTTTTTATATTCATGTTATAAATAGAATAAAAGAAAGTACTAACGTTAGAAAAAGAACTCATTGTAATCAGTTCTCAATTAAACAGCTTCAAATTATTAAATCAAACATAAAAAATTCAAATATCAAATTAATCAGCTAAACTAAAATACCTGCTTTGACCCCGCTTAATGCTAATACCCGTCAGAATTACATGCCTTCAAAAATCGCTTAAAATTACCTGCTTTTCGGGTAATTTACCCGCCAATTGGCAGCGCTCTATAGTAGAGAATAGAAAGTAGAAACGTTTTTGTTTTTTGACAGTTTTCCAGAGGTGCTATTGTTATTATTAACAAATAAGAATAAGAATTCGTGACTTTAGTCAGCTGTTTGCGGTACCACTGATCAGTTTATTTTTGCATTTTATAGTTATATACACTACCAAATATGGCAAAACATTAAGCACAAACTTTGGCGATTTTACTTGTTATTTGCAGTTTTCCAGAAGTGAGTTCTCATAATTCATGGTACATGTCCAGGTAGTTTTGTCTCATTTGTACTACGATTTCAAATAATTAAACTTAGAAAGGTTATTTAATATTTATTTGTGCAGTTTGTGTGAAAAAATACTTTTTAAAATTGATCTAAACTAATGATCACTTGCCTGTACTTCATTCTAAAATAATTAAGTGAATGGATTTACAAATCTGCCAAAAATCATATTTTGTAGCATAAAAAAAAGAGATACATCTGTAATACTTATTTGTCATCCATGTTGTACTGTTATCTTCTTTATTTGTGTTCTGTAGTCGACGTGTGTTAATAATCTGTGTTATAATATTGTGTGTACCGTTGAACCAGCCCCGGCCGAGCTCCATACAGGCGCATATTCATTTTTATTTGTCATCCATGACCAAGAGCAACAAGAGTGTGTACTATGGTTTAACTTTAACGACAATTGACAATTGTGTCACTTGACATGTTTTAGAAGTTGTTCTTGTTGATAAATAACTGCTAGAGATTTTATTTGAAACAGTTTTATAATTTATAAACATTAAACTGTGGAAAAAAGATAACATAGATCAATATTTTTGAATTTCAGATTCAATTCAGACATAGTGTTTACCTTTGTATTGGAAATGTAATGTATTTAAAACACCAGTATTTATCACCATGAGACGATTATCTTTTTTTAAGTTATTTTTATTAATATTTTTTTGTGTAGTTCTATTATACATTTTTTCCTCAAAATATGAAAAAAGCAACATAAATAATGTAACAGTAACTAAATCCTGGTAAGTTTTAAACTTGTTAAGTAGATAAGGTAAAGGTAGTTAAATAATTTTGAAAATATTTTGAAAAATTCTCTTTTTAAACATATACTTACGTAGTCTGGCCATACAATTAAGTCTGGTTACAATTAATGTCTCTTCTTGTATTATAGGAATTTTCATAAGACAGAAAAAATAGTTGTATCATTTGTTGTTTGTGATGCAAGATTTAATGAATCCTTAAATGTTATTAAATCTGTTTTAATCTTCACAAAATCCCCTGTGTATTTTGTAATATTTTCTGAAGACAATCTAAGAAGTAAATTTAACGAAACCCTTACAAAATGGAAAAGTATTTTATATAGTCAACTTGAGTTTGAATTGCAAAGGATAAAATTTCCAGAAGCACATGAAGAAGATTGGATGAATTTATTTAGTAAATGTGCAGCCCAGAGATTATTTATTCCAGTAAGTAAATAGTTATATATTAAACTACTTTATTTTTAAAACTCACTTTATTTTAAACTTTATTTAAAATTTTATTTTCTCAAATGTCATTTATAAATCTATACTAATATTATAAAGAGACTAAGTTTGTTTGTTTGAACAAGTTAATCTCAGGAACTACTAATCTGATTTGAAAATTTCTTTTTTCATTAGATAGCCTGTTTATTAAGGTAGCTATAGGCTACATATTATCATCATGCTACTCATTAAAACATACCTTGGGACAAACCCGAGTGAACAAGGGTGAGCCACTAGTGAAGTTATAATGGTGCCTTATTTTGAAAATATAAAAAACATTATAAAGAAATATGTAACCTAGAATATAACATTAATTTATTTTACATTATAAGAAAGAGTGTTAAGATTTCATACTAATCAGTTAAACTAGTTTTAATTAGATTTGTCTGGGAAAAGTATTTTAGTTGGTTTTGGTTAGTCTGACTACACTGACATTTAATTTAAATTTAAAATATAAAATTGACGATTCAAAAGAGCTTCTAAAAGTCTATTTGAATAAAGTATATTTTGATTTGATTATGGACAAGTTAGGGCCAAATCCATACTAATATTATAAATGTGAAAGTGTGTTTGTTTGTATGGTCTTCTTACATGTCGAAACAGAGTGACTGATTGGCGTGATTTTTTTGGAGATAGTTGGAGGGCTGGAGAGTGATATAGGCTACTTTTTACCCGGGAGATTATTTCAACCCCAAGGGGTAAACAACCCAAAAAAATGTTTATTATCAGAATTACTTGAAACTCTGTATTATTGCTTTTCAATACAATTAAATAAATACGTGTTTTAGCATTTTTCGAAATTCATTTCATAAGGCGGTAAAATAGGGGATGAAAGGTTTTATGAAACTTACCTTTTTAGATTTTTTTTGTAGTTTTAGCTTTCTGCTAGTACTCAATAAATCTTTTTTTCTCTAATAACTATTTTAAAAAGTATTTTTTTTTAATATAATTGACTGATATGTAGTAAGACTAATATGGGATTCATATCAACAGCTTTAAAATATGTGCAGTTTTTGAGTTAAACAGCACAAAATGATGTACACTGCCTAGCTCTTATGTTGCAATAATGATTTTTAATTAATATGTAGAGGATATCTATAAGATTTTGATATGATTTGATTACAATTTCTTGAATTGGAAAATATATAAAAATTTATTAATATTTAGGTCATCACATAGACATCTCATAACTAACTGCTAAAAAAATCTGGGGAAATGTGAATTATTATTATTATGATATGGTTTTTAATGAAACTTGAATAAGACTATCAAAGAAGATACTCGTATACCTATATCAGAAGAATACAAATTGTCTTAAAAATATATGATAGAAATATTTTATCCTTAAGTACCAATATTATAAATGTGAAAATGTGTTTGTTTGTTTGGCCTTCTTTCATGTGGAAACGAAGTAACGGATTGGCATGATTTTTTGTGTGGAAATAGTTGGAGGGCTGGAGAGTGACATAGGCTACTTTTTATCGCGGGAGATTACTTACTTCCCACGGGAAAACACGTTATAATATAATCCAATAATATTTATTTTCAGAATTACTTGAAATTTGGTATATATACTCTCTTCAATAAAATTAAATAAGTACGTGTTTTAGCATTTTTCAAAATTCATCCTATAATAGTGTGAAATAGGGGATGAAAATTTGTATAAAACTACATTTTTAGAGATTTTTTGTAGTTTTAGCTCGAGCGAAGCCGCCAGTTCTGCTAGTATTTTATATTATTGAAACATTGAAATCAACATAGTTGTGAATTGGCTACATTACTACTTGATTTTGTTATATTATTTGGTTAGAATCGTAACTTTTTTAAATAAAATGTTTTTGAATTTTTTGTTTTAGAAATTAATACCTCATATAGATTCCATGATATATGTGGACACTGACACATTGTTCCTTGGACCTATTGATGAGCTATGGCAAACTTTTAGAAAGTTTAATAGTTCTCAAATATCAGCAATGGCTTTAGAAGATGATAACCCAAATGTTTCCTGGTATCCACGTTTTGCTAAGCATCCCTTTTATGGAAAATATGGTTTGATAGTTTTTTTTTACAAAAACAAATTCAGATTTTAGTTAATACTTTCTTAGATTTACGCGAATGTTTGACATTATTAAATGAAACTATCTTTTCGGATTATTTCGCGGATTTATTTTGATTTTTGGTTCCCGACGTTTCGAATGCTTTACAGCATCCATGGTCACGGGAGAGACTGAGGTGTTACATGTCTTGAAAGTATAGTTGTTACAGACAGCCTACCCACAATTAACAAAATGAAAAATGCACCAATTACATTACAATATTTTTAACTTTAAAAATGTTTTACAACAAAACAACTTTAAAACATTTTTAAAGTTAAAAATATTGTAATGTAATTGGTGCATTTTTCATTTTGTTAATTGTGGGTAGGCTGTCTGTAACAACTATACATTCAAGACATGTAACACCTCAGTCTCTGCCGTGACCATGGATGCTGTAAAGCATTCGAAACGTCGGGAACCAAAAATCAAAATAAATCCGCGAAATAATCCGAAAAGACAGATTTTAGTTATCATATACAAATATTATGTCTATATTGATATGCTTACATAATGCTATGGTTAATATTGCGAAAATCTTTTTAAGTCCTTAAATTTTTATATATCATATAAAATTTATATATAAGCTGTTAAACTTTAAGTTATGTGACTCAATATATTTTATATAACACAAAGGATGCAAATTAAGAAATTTTATATTTTATTAGGTTTGAATTCAGGAGTTATGCTTATGAACTTAACGAGAATGCGAGATTTTGGATGGGTAGAATATGTTACGCCTATAATGTTGAAATGGAAATTATATATTCCTTGGGGAGATCAAGTAAGTTGTCGCTTGTTTCTATTTATAAAGTAGACTTTATTAAATTTTTTTGCAAAAAATTGCATGCATAAAATTAATAAATAACCACTATTGTAACAAAAAGGAAATTTTAAAAGGCGTTTTGTCTATACTAATATTATAAAGAGGCAGAGTTTGTATAAACGCGCTAACCTCGCTACTAATCCAATTTGAAAATTTATTTTTGCATTAGATAGCCCATTTATTGAGGAAGGCTATAAGTCTATGTATCATACGACATATAGTGTATCTATGCTATACTAACCGTTAAAACGTATCTAGGACGACCCCGAGCGAAGCGAGGGTGAGTCGCTAGTCAGTTTATAATTGGCAAAGACATAGCGTAACATACATGAATAAAACATACAATATATTAAATATAACATATAGAACTTTCTTATTTCTTGAAGTCAGTCTAATTGCCATTTTAAAATTGCCTATTTGTGTTAATATGGTTTCATATTGATGTAGTAATGGCTCCTGTTAATTATAATCGTAAAATTCACTCTTTTCTGATTTTTTAGTTTGTATACACACAATTACCCAGCTGAACGCCAAATTTCAACTTTTTAGGTCATCTGATAGTGGGTTAGGTTTTTGATCTATATGTCAGTCAGGCAGTGATAAAAATGCCGATTTATAGACGTTAATATTTCAATAACTGTTTGACTTGTATTTATGATATTTGGGGTTCTAGTTAATATTAGGGGGTTTAATAAGTGAACCAAACATGTGCTTATAGGAAATAGATTTTGAGTAACTAAGAAGTCAAAAGTGGCTCCAAATGGTTCGCGTGTGTGTAATACACGTTGTTGCGTCGCCAGTTCTTTTGACTTGAACTTGGCTGGACACGCTACCGCGTGTCTTGACACAAAGGTTGATTTATATCTACTGCTTAACTAGCGACTTAGCCTTGCTTCGTTCGATGGTGCCTATCTGCGTATTAATTTTCATCCAAATCTGTACAGCCATTCCATTGTGACCAATAGTGAAACATACACACACACGCATACAAACGTTCTCATTTATAATAATAGTCCGATATGAAAAATTTATTTTTATTTTTAATAGGATATAATAAACATAATATTCCATTACCATGAGCGAGCCGTGCACGTCCTATCGTGTCGGTACAATTACCGATCAGACCAATGTATGTATGGCGACGCTTGTGCAGATGCTACGGAATCAGGCGTTTTCATCGTCCACGGCAGTCGACGAGCCTTCCACAACCACAAACAGCCTGCTTTTGAGGTAGTTTTAGGTTTTATTTATTAGTAAACCGGCCTCGCTTAGTTTAGGTCCCTACCATAATTCCTAATTATATTTAATCCCTCTACGACCGCGGACACGCCGGCGTTACAGTTAACAATAGATTTCTTAGAAATTTAATTAATTTCTTAGAAATTTACCTGGAGGTGTAATACCCCAATATTAAACGAGAACTACTTACTGAGATTAGCCATGTACGTCAAGAGTTTAAATTGAACGTATACGCGCGAACATAAGTGTGTGTGAAAACATATTGTGTGTGCTAGTGAGAATTTCTTTAGAGAAAAACCCAATATATAAACTTGGCCCGATCCTGAAATCGAATCGATGATCTTTGGTTCTGAAGCCACTAGACTAGATCAAGAAGGCGAAATCGGATTAGGTATACATATTTATTCATGATGTAAAATTACGTCGTTATTTCTGTTAAATGAGTCAGGTTTTATTGGTTAGGAAGACATTTCACATTACATTAATATAAAATTAGAATGTTCCTTACGGTCGTTTCCCTCACTGATGTCCACTAAGCTGTGGTCTGCTTGATTGATTGACAAACCTATACTTTTCTGAATGCAGTAAATTCAATTTCATTTCATTATAAAATTTCTTCCATTTTTTGTAATGTAAGACAAACTTTTTTCTGTAACTCTCTTGGTCATTTTTCTATACTAATATTATAAGGAGGTAAAGTTTATGAGTTTTCGAGGTTGTAGGGAGTAATCTCTGGATCTACTGAACCGATTTAGATGAAATTTGGTAAGATGATAGTTTGAGGCCCTGGGAAGGACATAGGATAATTTTTATCCCGAAAAAATTATGAGGGATGACCCTTAAGGGGGAGAAAATGTGGATGAAAGTTTGCATGGTGAATCAAGTTAATTACGTTACAAATGTAGTAAATAAATAAAAATGACTTTTTTTTTCAGGCAATTTTTACGGCCATCGACGAGTATGAAATCGGGACTGATCCAATGAAAATGTTGACAAATATGGATAAATATTTAACCGATGCACCTCAATCGCACTGCGGTAATCTAAAGGACGCTTTTCTCAAAGTACCTCAACAAACATTGACAAAAATGTATCCGAGACCTGATAGATAATAGTATTTAAATTATAAAATATACATAGTATTCCGGGACCTAAAAATATTTATTACTAATACATTCTAGATAATTATATATTCTTATCAAAAGACAAATTCTCCGATATTATTTTTATAATAATAAAAACATTTTTAATAACTCTCTATAGTTCGAAATGAACTACAAATTTCTTGTTCGTTCAAAAATAATGAGCATTATTCTGACATTGCTTATATTATTTGCATTGACATCACAGTTAAATGTTGTTGTCATTATCTTTAGTTTGTTATTTTTATCCTATTACCTACGTAATAGGATTTTAGCTATATTTTTTTGAGCTCTCTACATTTCAGCACTATTGCAAACGCCATGACCCCTAAGCGAATTTTTTACTGTATTAATTGCCTATATTGCAGTTTTCGATCTATTATAAGGTAGTTTATTTTCTTCGTATTTACATTTTTAATTATCTATTCTCATTCTCATTTGTTCATTCTCTATCTTTTATGTGCCAGTGAATTGCGCGTAGGATGGCATCCTTATAACTTACGAAAGGCTTCTTGCATACTACAATGTACAGAAACTTATAATGTCAAATTATAAAAAATAAAATTAATACAATCGAAAAAATGCCATCTCAAGTAAATTGAGAGTGTCAGTTAAACGCGTACTATTTGACATCTAGGTACATATTATGACAGTAGCTGGCATGAGCAAGAAGCTGCTAAGCAAGTGTATTGTGCGAGTTAGTGTATGTACCAATGTACACATCTAGTACACGTACCTATATTTGCCTGCCTTAAATTACTCATTAGTTGTTTGTAGATTTAAATTATGTTATTAATTTTCGCATATGCACAAATCTTAGCGCACAGAAGAAGATATACCTATATCCTTTAATATTACTTAGCCTTGATATTGAGCCC
Source organism: Brenthis daphne (assembly GCA_947093115.1). NCBI lineage: Eukaryota > Metazoa > Arthropoda > Insecta > Lepidoptera > Nymphalidae > Brenthis > Brenthis daphne. The sequence continues at coordinate 16,632,183 of OX352477.1, read as the reverse complement.
AATGACTTACTCTTGCTTCGCTCGGGTGCGTCCCCCTGCATGCAGCGATGCTACAGTTCAATAGATCTTTTTAATAGGAATAATTCCGTAATACATTGTTTTCATATAGTTATATTAGTTACGCGCCGCGCTCCAGTAAAGTTAAAGTCGGCATGATTCTTTCTGACATCTTCTGACAATCATCGTTATATTTCAACTAATCTACACAAAACCTTAATATTATACGTCTAAACGTTCCTCATGAATCACTCCATTCATTGGTGAAAATCGTATGAAAATCTATTCGGCAGTTAGAGTTTATCGCGTTGGGACACACAGACGGACAAGCAGCGCGGGGACTTTGTTTTATATTATGTAGTGATATGGGATTATTGTTGTGTTCTTTTAAATATTTTATTACTAAAGAATCAGAATTTTGTTGCTCGGATTGCAAGTAAACTTAAATAGGTATAGATTCCAAACGTTTTATAATTTTGTAAAACAATAATAAATAGCCAAGAATAAATTTTACCAAATATTAGATTTTAATAGTTTTAACATACCCGTTACATTAATTCCAAAGCACAAAATGAAAGTTCTGTTATTGTATTTTTTATTATTGTCACGTTATTCATTCATTGTTACTTATAATTTTTAGTCAGTGTTTCTTTATTATGAACGCATGTTTTTATTAAGCTAAGTAATAGATTTGAAGACAGAATTATGCAGAATATTTTAATATTAATAAGTAATTTATTAACTAATAGTTTTAAAATGTTGTACCTTTAAAAGCATTTGACATCTGAAATTGTATGTGATCAAAAATTATTAACGGTATATGAAGTATGCCACTCGAATTCCAATTTATTATATTATTATTAAGTTACCTCTACACTCTACAATTTAAATTTAAGGCACATATGAGGTTCGTTCAAAAATAACCAGAATTTGTCTCTTTTGCACGCAAAAATAGCCGAATTTCTAAGGGCCAAAGAATACATATACATATATTTACGTAGAAGCTCATAAGTTCATTTTTCGTATACCCACAACACTGTTAGATAGTAACCTGAAAACGAGGCGGCGATAGTAGGTATTTAATATGATTGCACCAGAATTTATTCTTTGTAAGAGTATTGCACGCCACGTTTTATAAACGCGCGTATTCTGCGTCGACAGTGCGTTAAATAGTCGTGGTGTGCACAGACCTTAAGGAGTGCACATGAGTGACCGTTTGACCTTGTGGTGGACGTTATAAATTCTTTTTATAAGTTTTAGACAAGTACTTAATCTAGACCCAAACACTCACAACTTGTTTGTGTGTTAAAAAGAAAAAATAAATATCTAAATATAAAAACTAAATAATAACTAAATATATTAATAATATTTTCAACCCTATTTTCTGTCGGTGATGAAAATACGTGATTAAGATTTTAATAGTTACCTCCTCGTTCAAATGGAGAAAAATTCTGGTCACTTTTGAACGAATCTTGTTAAAGATAATTATTATAATAATCGTATTTTTATATATTATTTTATGAGCAATGAATTTATGTATTCTAGTTTCTTTAGTAATTCGATAGTATAAGTATACGTTCTAAGTGTGCTGCCATTATGTAATATATTTTTCAGTGTGGTTTAGGCCACATTTATTTGCTGATAACCAATTCAAATTAAAAATATTTAATATTGTTTTAAATCTTAATTTAATTTTTTGTTTATTAAATATTGAAATTGATTTAAAACGCTTAACATTGCTGAAATTAATTTTTTAAGATTTTTGAATAAAGTACCAGTACATAATAAATCCTTTAAAGTTAAAATATATTTTTATTTTCTTTTTAACATTTATCTATTTTTATTGAAATAACAATTTTTATCTATGATTTTTATATTGATGTATTTCTTTGAAACTATCATGCTCTCAACTTAGTTGATGTTATTAGGACGTGAAACTTTAATGTCATCCCATGTTAATAAAATAAAAAATCTCACGATATCATAATCATAACTATTATATAATTCTATTTTTAGTGTATTTTTATATTTGTATGGTGAATTAAGAAGATAAGGCTCTCTAAGGATTTTTTTTTATATTGGGACATGAACACCACCATCTAGTTCCATTGGCAAGCTACGAGGCTTGTGTTATGGATATCAGATAGTTGATACACTACACATATATAACTTTAAATACATAGATATTATAAATATAAACACCCATGACTGGAGTACAAACATTCGTGCTCATCACACAAATGAATGCCTCCAGCGGGACACGAACCCGCGACCGCTGGCACAGCAAGTAGGCACGTATTACAAACTGAGCCAAACGTGTCGTCTTATATAGACGAGACGATTTTAAAGCGCCGTCGATGCGCGTCTCATGAAAACACGACGCTCTGCTTGCTCTGCGCTGAATGAAAAATGTTTATTCACGTCTCGACTACACTCGTATTATGAACGTACGTCTTCTGCACATACATATTATCCGCTGATAAATTAAAAGTTTGCGCTCATATCAATACAAACGTGCAACAAGCACGTGTCGAACAACGGCCTTGTCGGCGCGTGATAAAGTCGTGTACATACCCTATTTAAAAACTCCAATAGGATCACATCAAAAGCGACAAAAACCACATAGGAACCAATAAATATTTATTGGTTTCTACTAATAAATATTTATTGGTTTCTATGTGGCTTTTTTCGCTTTGGATGGGATTGTATTGGAGTTTTTCAATAGGGTAGGTCCTACGTCTGAAGTATCTGACGTATTATTTGTCCATACGTAGTATATATATTAGCGACTTACCCTCGCTTCGCTCGGGTGCGCCCCTAGGTGCGTTTTAATTTTTTTTGAGCGGAGTACCCTAATTCTTTTTCTAAAGTAAAAGTAGCCTAAGTTACGCCTCATAACATCAGCTATCTGCCAGTGAAAGTCTCGTGAAAATCAGTCCAGCCGTTTTGGAGATTAGGCAGAACAGACATTCACTCAAAAATAAAAAATAAATCTTTTTCTTAGTACCTTATACAGGGTTATTGGTAATACGCCACGATCCCGTTAAAAAGGGCTATAGTAAAGGACATTAGCTATCAAACGACCCCCAAAGTGCTTATGCAAAAGTGTATCGTTTTCGAGTTATTATTTTTTCCTTTTTTTATAAGTAAAGGGGGTATGCGATTTTAAAGATTAATTAAAATAAAAACTTTTTAACAAAAAAATAAAAACCGACTTTAAACAAAAGCACTAAAAAGTAAAAAATAACTGATTTATAGTTTTCATTTACTATACATACCTAATCAAATATATTCGAAGTCGGTGTGCTTTGCTTTATATGGCCTGGCACCGATTTCGAAAATATTTGATTAGGTATGTATTTAATAGGTAGGCTTTAATTACTTAGCCAAAGCACACCGACTTCGAATATATTTGATTAGGTATGTATAGTAAATGGAAACTACCAATTAGTTATTTTTTACTTTTTAGTGCTTTTGTTTGAAGTCGGTTTTTATTTTTTTGTTAAAAAGTTTTTATTTTTCCCTTTTTAGTGTAGACAGTAGTACCAAAGTAAGAATTCTAACGTATTAGGCTTGTCAAATCAAACAAAACAAGCCCAAACTCAATGTTTCTACTATTAGCCGTTGAAGAGTTCCACCTATCCACCTTCTGGCCTTACCATCAGATCAGGTCAACAATACCGAACCACTGTATTATCAACGGAAATAGAAACACTTGCAAAGTTTCAAGTCAATATGACAATTAGAAGTAGGTTAAATTCATCATTAGCTATTTTTGCACCCTTAGGGGTGGTATTTTTTTTTGAAATTTAAATGGGACCAATCTGGAAGTATACACTTTCAAACAACACAAAAATTGTTCAAATCGGTTAATAAATGACGGAGTTCTGAGGTAACAAACATAAAAAAAAACATACAGTCGAATTGAGAACCTCCTCCTTTTTGAAGTCGGTTGAAAAGAGCAATGTATTTCATCATATATTTTTTTATATCTTACTAGTGCACATCCTTCTTAATAATAACCAGTAGGTAACAAAACAAACAATTTTCTAGCATTTTAAAATTAGAGCCCCAAACCAAGCCCAAAACTGCCCAAAACTGTTTAACTTTTGGATTTTTAATTTTAATTCTTTGAATAACTTGCAAATTTTCTGTAAAAATTCCTATGACACTTATACTGCGGATCATTTAAAAACATCTACGTATCGTTAGCTATCCATCGTTACATAAAAGTTACAGAAAGAATCATAGAGTCAAGAAAAAATGACGCAACAAAGAGACCAGGTGGAAAATTTTAACAAATGCTATTGTTAAGGAATTAGGCACAAGTTTAGAATATGGGACATTACCCCTGGCGGAGTGGGTGGTATTTCTGGATAGGGGACGTGATAGGGCGTCGAAAAGTTAAATAAAAAATTTTCCGAAAACGTACGAGTAAAAAGTTATTGAGACTTAAAGTTACAACATTTCCATACATTTTCATATATTTCTTTTCCACCATTCGGAGTGGGTGGTATTTTTAGATAGGGGAGGTGACAGAGAGTCAAAATATATTAAAAATATTTGGAGGAAACGTACGAGTAAAAAGTTATTGAGACTTAAAGTTATAACATATCTAACACATTTCCATACATTTCTTTACCTAAATAAGTGATAACAACAGATAAACATACCTTTAACGAATAGTACGCATCCTTTTTTATGTACAAGACATATTTTCACAACAATTAATGCTTTATTGTATTTAATATTTTAATAATTTCACAACACAAACAAAATGATCTTACATTTTGACAAAAGCAAAACTGACACTTTGTTTTATATTACCGCTTAAATGACAACAGATTATATTTGATTATGTTTGCTTTTTCTGTTGGTAAAATATTACTATTAATAAATAAATAAATATCTGGGTTAGGTTAGGTTAGAACGTTTAAGATTATTTATTTATTATTCCTCATATCTGGGTTAGGTTAGGTTAGAATAAGATTATTTATTTATTATTCCTCATATTTGGGTTAGGTTAGGTTAGAACGTTTAAGATTATTTATTTATTATTCCTCATATCTGGGTTAGGTTAGGTTAGAACGTTTAAGATTATTTATTTATTATTCCTCATATCTGGGTTAGGTTAGGTTAGAATATTTAAGATTATTTATTTATTATTCCTCATATCTGGGTTAGGTTAGGTTAGAACGTTTAAGATTATTTATTTATTATTCCTCATATCTGGGTTAGGTTAGGTTAGAACGTTTAAGATTATTTATTTATTATTCCTCATATCTGGGTTAGGTTAGGTTAGGTTAGGTTCCACAACGCACGAGCCGAGCGAGCGAAGCGAGCGTGCCGCGGTAGCGGCCGGCGAGTGCCATAAATGACTAGAAAACTAGAAAATTCGAATTTCACGCAAGTACAAATAAAGACAATCATCTGGAGATCATTTTGACAATTGAAAGTGACGTTTTGACTCCAAGTGTCTAAATGGTAGTAATGTCAAAATAATGTATGGAGATGTTGTAACTTTAAGTCTCAATAACTTTTTACTCGTACGTTTTCGGAAAAAATTTTATTTAACTTTTCGACGCCCTATCACGTCCCCTATCCAGAAATACCACCCACTCCGCCAGGGGTAATGTCCCATATTCTAAACTGCAGCCAGGAATTAAATTAGGATCAAGGTAAAAACTACTTTAATGCAAAATAGTTAAAGATTATTTTTCAATAGGGTCAACAGGTAAAAAAGGAGAGATAAACTAGAGCTGTTTGTGCAATGTGTAAAATACAGAGATATTATGAAACAATAAAATTGTTAGCATAGAAATCTCTAGAAGAGATCTCTTCCAGTCAACCTAAGTGAGTTAGAGAGATTAAAAAGCAGACTAATAAATTAATATTGTATATATATATATATATATATATATATATATATATATATATATATATATATATAATAAAATATTATACATACTAAATACCATAACATATGTACATACTACTACATACACAAATACATAACTATATAATAATAATATCTACATAATGAAATGTAATGTAATAAATAACTTATGGTAAAAACTAAGCATAATTATTTTCGAGATAGTAAAGTTACTTATTAAAAATAAGTAAATAGAATTAATGATACCTAATTTACGCAGCCTAAGGTGAACTTAAGATTATCATCCATTTTTTTACGATTTCATGAAATGAAGAAAATTATCGGTAGGTATATTATCATTGAATTTACAAGTACCTATTACGTACCTGTAAAGATTATAATCTCCCTCATTTTTGTATTTTATGAGTATAATTATTGTACGTCTTGTGAAATAAAGGTTTATGTCTACTCTGAGTATAATATATTATATTAACTTAAAACGAAGTTCATATTATTATTATTTAATTATTACCGACCAATCTCCTTCGTGTCTTCTCCATTCTACGTGACATTGGCGAAGTAATCAATGCTCTACCGGCACGCTTTGAAGCCATTAACAAGATTGAATTGAATTTAATTATCGAACTGAATAGAAAAATATTGTTTGGTATAAAAAAATAAACAAACCAATCTCAATTATTTACTACACTTTTGTCAAATCAATATTTAGATGCTTACTCGTTCCAAGACTTAAGTATCAATTCAAACCAGCTTGAGAGCAGGTAACTAATCTTATCATGTCTGTATTATTTTTAAAATTGTTTTCATTTTTATTTGTAAGATAAGAGATCTAACTTGTTTGAAATACACTTAGGTATTTGAAATAGGTTTTTGAGGTGAGTGATGACTTTTCTCATAATCCTGTCAAAAATTGGCCAAAAATTTTAAAGTTTAATCAAAGATGTTTTGATTAATCTGTATAGAGCTAAAAATTGGTATATTTGATATATAATTGAAGGGTTTGTAGCTAAGAATTTCTGACAAGAATGTTTTCCGTTTTATCTATACACTAGCGTTTTCCTGGGGTTTCGCCCGCATAATACATTAATCACCAACATATCATCTAAAAACCTTCTCCGAAACACTCTGCATCTTATGGTATGAGTATTATTCCGATCGGTTTAGTAGTTATCGCAGTATAACCGAACAAAAAATCGGCTCTCCATTTATTAGTATAGATAAATATAATAAAACGGTCACTTAGCTAAATCTGTACAAGAAAAAAATTGTTAAAATCAATAATTAATTACACAATTACACAATAGTAACGTATTAAGTACACAATATAGACCCCAAAACAAAAGTTATTAAAAAAAATGATGTTTGTATGTCTGTTTGTGTGTGCGCGTTTCACGTAAAAAGTAATGAACCCGTTTTAACTTTCGCGAAGTGATAATTTGTTACTTGGTTGAACTTTTACGACAACTTTTACTTCATGAGTAGCTTAAATAGGGGGCGGCATGATCAGAATTCCTAGTCAGCAATGAAAATTTCTGCTTATTAATTTTCATAACAACCCGATAGAATGTGCTGGTAGTGATTTTTGTGACAAATTATTAATTTTTTCCATTTCATGATGGTACACAATACTTATTGTGAAATTTTGCCGCACTTTGAAAATGACCCCCCCCCCCCTCTACCCGCCCTCCCTACGCTACGCCACTGAATTAATAAATACTAGGAAAAAAAGGTAATTTGTAACTATTTGTTTGTAAGTCTTTACTGAGGGATGTTGTCAGGCTTCACATTAAAGTATAAGCCGATTTCACGTAATGTCCATAATCCAAAGTCCAACTACTAGAATACTTTAAAAAAAAACTTAGTTCATTGTTATTTATTTATTTTATTTTATATAGGACTGTTTGGTGTGTTAGCGTAACCCAAAAATTATAGAGATTATGTAACGTTTTAAAAAATAGTTAATTTCTGTCTTGGCCCTGGAGTAAATAAGCCGTATGGTAAATTTAAGACGCAGTATACTACTATAATAAACGTTCCTGTAATTGGATACTGGTCCTTTTTTCTATCATTAGACTTATCAAATGATTAAAAAATATATAATTTACAAAAATAAAAAGACCGAACCCCATACCTAGTAGTATGCAGTCGGAGACATACATACAATACGTACGTAGCAAAACTCGCAGCTAGTATAAAACATGTACCTATGTACCTACATATTATGTCCCCGACTACATACTACCACAGATCACATATTACTATACTAGACTCTGTTCTTTCATCATCTTGTTAACGTCTGTTTAACACTGACTATACGCAGTCGGTTTTTTTTTTCATTTTTGTAAATATTTTTTTATTAACTTACATTTTTTTAGTTTTGGTCAGTGAGAAATTTTTACTTTTATTTAACAACTAGCGACTCACCCTCGTTTTGCTCGGGTTCGTCCCTACCTTGCTTCCCCATACAAACTTCAAACTTTCATCCCCATTCTCACCGCCTTAAAGGATAATTTCCGGGATAAAAACTATTTCACTCACTCACTTTTCACATCATGAGATTCAAAAAAAATCTTATTTTAGTATTTTTTTTCTTTTAATTTTCTTCTATACAAAGTTTGTCCTGACAATAACAAACAGAAAAAATAAAGAATTATCCAAATTGGTGCAGTCGATCGGAAGTTAAGCGCGTACATACTTACATTTCGGTGTCTTTTTTTTCATTTTGATTTTTTATCCAAAATTATATTTGAACATATAAGCTGTACATATTTTTGTAATTGCCTCTTAAAAACCTGTATTTTGTTACCCCACTCGATTGATTCCGGCGAAAAATTTCTCAAGACACAAATTAACCTAAGATTCGCCATTTAAAATTTTAATGGTATCTACATATTTGCTATGTTATACTCGCATTATCAAGACAAATCTAACAACGTATGAATCATCAAAATCGGTTAAGCCGTTTAATCATTACGTGGAAACATAGGATCGGACATACATGTAGGTATATGTATAGGCCAAACACATAACTTTCTTTTGGCTTCACCGCAGTCGGGTAATAAAAATGAACTGATGTACCCAAGAACCAATTAAAAATTAAACGAAAACTTATGAGTAGGTACCAAATATTAAAAAGCTAAGTCATTTTAAAGATTTGAATATTATGTATGTTATGAAATAAAAGAGTAAAAACATGACATGCTTTATAATTTATATCAAGACACTCGAGCAGGATCGCCTGGGTCCGCGTGCACTTTGTATCCAATTAACGAATTATACGAACTTCTTTGTGTGCCTTCGTCTCGCAAGTTGCGACCTTTACTTGCGTTGTAACTATGATACGACGATTGCTCTCCAGATTCAATAGGTGTGTCAGCGGCTAAAGGAACGGTCGTCTCATCACTCATAAAGATGAATAAAATATATTTTACCGTTGCGATTGTATTAGCAGTTGCGATAATTTCTGTGCGAAGTAACGAGACACCCTCAGAACAATGCGCAGGTGAGAAAATTCTACATACTTAAATATTCTGTCACTGTCTAATATATTAATGAAATATTAATATATTAGACAGTATTAAGTAAGCAATTACTTTAAATATATATTCTGTTGTATTGTTTGTAATGGAGTGTAATTTATAAATTAAATCTAATTATTAAAAAATCTAATTCTAAATATAAAGGCTCGAAATTAGATTAAATTTTTTAAATGAATTTAGCAAGCAGTTTAAGTATTTTTATTTACGCAGGTAAAATTATATACTACGCGCTAAATTATGAAATACCTGCGTAATAAAAATACTTAGAAATTAAAATTAATATAATTAAAAATTATAGACGTTCTGTAGAAGTTGGTCCGAATAGAAAAATATAAAAAAAAGTAGGAATTAAATTATAAATGCAGATGTCGGGCTAAACGAAGCGCATATTCATTTAAAACACTAAAATGTGAAAAAGTTTATATATAAAGCTGATCTTTTTTTTTTAATTTCTTAATTATTAATTATTATAGTTATTGAATTATTAGCCTAAAACTAAATACCTTCCTTAATCTTTTATTCATCTTTTTTTTTTAATAACTTGTGCAGTTTTTTACATGCTGAAAAATCATTGTAATGTCATTCAGGATCCAATGATGTATCGAAGGTATCGCACATATTTTTAGGAGCTTTGTCTGTAATTTTCACCATTTTCTACTTGTGGTCTAGACTAGTAACCGAAACATATTTTGAGTGAGTATTTTTGTGTATAGGTTTTTAGAAATGTGATAGATGTGTACTATTTTATTGTAACTAATAGTTGATGAATACATTAGCACAAAATTCTGAAAGAAATTTGAAAGCACTTTCTAGGAAAATTATTTTGAACAAAATACATTGAATACTTTTTGAGCCTTGTTAGCATTGAGGCTATAAATTTAACTTCACTTGTCCCTGTATCTCTGAGGCATAACTGAGAAATTCAAACTTATCTTTTTTATATAGAGCTTTAAAATTAATGTGTAAAAATTTTATTTTACTTAACCTTGAAAGTTGAAATATAACACAAAAATGTCTAGAGTTATGGAATGCAGAATGCTTGATGCGCGGTTCAGTTGCTCGTTTACTTTAAGAACATAAATTATTTACTTAACTAAGGAACTACTAAAACTACTTATTAAAAAAAGAAACTAAAATCTCTATCGCTTTTTCACTACACACGAAAAACGGACCTTCACCGAAGGTTCTCTATTGGACTTGACAAAAGAAACCAAAGAAACCAAAATTCAAGGGGCTCATTATAGTAGCCATTGAAAAGTTACATTTTACATTTCCTGTTCCATTCAGGCCCGCCACTATCTGTTTGAATTTCGATAATGCCGCTCTCTATTTCAGCTACTGGGATATGGTTACCAAAAACTTCATTATTGAAGTGACTTTAGAGTCGTGATTTGAAACTCGATAAAACTAAAATGCGACACTAGAAAGAGACAAACACATAAATATATAGGATTAAGCCGGCGCGAGAATGAGATAGAATACATTACATAGGAAGGGAACAATAATACTGAATAATATGTAACGTAATATAACGTGTTAAATAAAATATAAAATAACTTTTAAACTTCGTAAAAAAAAACTAAACTAATTAGGTACTTATAAAAATGAATATTTATTACTGAGGGATGAATGTGCATAAATTAAATAAAAATTATTATGACTAATTGTGGCCATGGTAACCGTTGTTATTGTCTGACAAATATATAATATTATATTCTTTCGTTTATTATGATATTCTATAAAAATATGATTGAAATATGTTATATGCCTAATATGCCTTATTTAATTATTGATTTGTTTTAAATTAATTGAGATATTTAACATAGAAGTTTTACTTCAACCTCGCGTAAAGGTTACAAGCACCCATTTTTTTTAATTGAAAGTTATTTTTATTACTTTCTTGCTAATTTATAGGGTTCCATAGACAATTGATTCAAACGGAACCCTCATAATTCTGTTCTGTTATATCCATCTGTCCGTATGTCACAGCCATTTTACTCGAAGACTAATTAGAGCTACATTGCTAAAATTTGTTAGGTACCAAGGTGCCTTATGTAAAACGCTAGTTAATTATGTAGCCTTATTAATTAGGCGCCACTCTGTATTATATTAGGGGTATAAAAAAGTGTCAAGTCCACATAAGCGAGTGAGGTATCTCAATAGGTATTTAAAAAAAAATAGATAGGACTTTATTGTTTAAGTCAATATTTGCATGTTTAATATGTTTCTAAAATCGTAAACATTATGTCCACCGCCCTTAGACTTTTGATGTAAGTGGCAGTAAATTCTGAAATCATTTGAGATAATTATAGAGCTTCCACAATAATTTTAGGAAAATTATTTTGACGAAGATACGTTTTATAGTTTCTGAGATATTATTTCTGTTTGACGCGTTCGACCGCACAATTAATTTTGTTTTTTTATCATTTTTGCCTTGAATTTATTGAATATCGTAGATTATTTTATAAACTAGCTTATCACGAGATGGCACTACAGTGCTTCGAACTTTAAACCTTTGGCCATAAAAAGTGATATTTAGTATTTGACAGCCTTTCCGTTCAAATCAATTGGCGATCGCCTACTGTACCTTTTATGCTGTGGTACTACTATGGCAAACAAAGTTCATTTTGCCTCCAAACATGGAAAATATCACATACCTACTTATATCAAAAACTTCTTCTTTCAAGCTATCTTCTTTAAGTAATTTTTGTCGAAAGTATTTTATAAACTCTATTATCATAATTTTTAGACCTTCCCACCCCATACTTCAAAAGTCAGACACAGGCACAAGAATTAATGTTTACGAATAAAAAGCAAAAATACTCTGCAACTATTGGCTTAAACAAAAAATTTTGCTCAGAAACATCTACATATATGAATTTTAAATATCTGTTCATAATTACCCCACATGCTTGTATTCAGCCCTTATTAATAAGTCACGGCTGGGTATTGGCCTCCCTTTAATGCGAGGGAGAACAGGCAGTCCACCACGCTGACCAAGAGAGGGTTGGCGGCTTACTAGGTTTCTTTGACATGCAGGTTTTCTCACGATGTTTTCCTTCACCATAAGGCAAGTGGTAATAATTATTTAAATAATTCCTCATTATGAGATTATCAGAGAGATTATCCCGCTTCACTCGATTTCCCGAGCGAGCGCGTCACCACTGGCACCTGCAAGTGCACACTTATGTGGACATCAAAAATTCACCCCTCAGTTAACAAGTATGGAGTGCCAACCCTATAATCTTAATTCTAATTTTTAGCGGTTTACGAGACACCTATCTTCTAAGTTACAGCAATGTGGAATTTATTCTTCAAGATTTTACACAAAACAATTTAATTTTAATGGGAGATTTAAATATTGACATCAAGGATGGATGTAATGCAGCAAGATGCGATAGTTATCTAGAAATTACAGCTATGTATGGATTAACGGCTACACATAACTTCCTTACCACGGACAAAAGTTGTTTAGATCACTGTTTAGTTAAAACAAAATTACCGATTAGCACTATCGTCTGTCAAACAACTCTAACAGATCATGCATGCGTTATAGTCTCATTATCACAAAAGAATATTATAAGTAAATCAACAATAACATTTAATAAAAAGATAGATTATGATACTGTCATTAAACAATTAAAAAGTATTGAATGGAATACATTACTTAAGGATTTAAATGCTAATGATGCTACCGATACCTTTCTTGCTATAGTTATGACTGCATTAGACTCAAATACTACTTATATAAAATTTTCGGCTAGGAAAAGAAATATTAAACCGTGGATTACCCCTGGTTTAATTAGGTGTATGAAACATAGAGATAGACTTCACAGTAAATTACGTAAAGACCCGAATAATGTTATACTTAAAATAAGTTACGTTCGATATCGTAATATATGTAGGAAAGTTCTAAATACTGTGAAACAGTTGTATTATAGAAACAAACTGAATCAAAACAAATCTAAACCCAAAATTCAATGGGATTGTGTTAGGGAAATATGTTATCTAAATAAAGACAAAAAACTTCAGCGGAAATACTTACATTGAAAACTAGCCCTAAAGAATCACTTGATTATGCAAACAAATATTTTGCTGGCATTGGTGCAGAGCTAGCAAATAATATTATACAAAGAACGCAAACGACAGAAGACAAACTACTGCGCATGATACAAAATAGTCGGAACTGTTGTGGTTCGTTTTATCTGAATCCAACTGATAAATATGAGGTTGGAAGAATTATAAAATCACTTAAAAATACCCACTCATGTGGATGGGATGGCATTACTTCTAAATTCCTCAAATTATCCATCAATGTTTTAGCTGAACCTATTGCTACTATTTCTAATATGTGTTTCGAACAAGGTATATTCCCTAGAGCGCTAAAAAAACAATTATTGTACCAATTTTCAAAACCGGAATAAAAGAAGACATAAGTAATTATAGACCTATTTCTTTGCTACCAACACTATCTAAAATAATAGAAAAAATAATAAACGTTCGATTAAAGACGTACTTGAAGAATAATAACATATTAGCTAATAATCAATACGGATTTCAAAATAATAAATCAACTTCTGATGCATTAAAAAAATTAATATCGGTTATAGTAAACAATTTAGATAAGCGTATTAAATGTTTGGGCTTGTTTTTAGATCTAAAAAAGGCTTTCGATACGGTGTCTGTTCCTTTGTTGTTAAAAAGACTTGAAAATGTAGGAATTCGTCTACCACATCAACTTTTGACAAACTATTTGACAGACAGAAAACAAATACTTAAAATAGAAAATCTGGTTAGTGAAGAAACTGATGTCAAATATGGAGTCCCCCAGGGGAGTACCTTGGGTCCTACACTTTTTTTGGTGTACATAAATGAACTTTGCTTACTTAAACTTAAGAATAGTGAAATAATAACATTTGCAGATGATACAGTATTAATTTCTCATGGCAAGTCAAATGAACAAGTGTATGAAAATGCTAACAACGATTTTAGACTAGTTACAACATGGCTAGACCAAATTTATTATCATTAAATATT